>CM073001.1:102074407-103324407 GCA_037038555.1 Rhynchonycteris naso
AATGTGAAGAAAAATACATTCCAGGCAGAAGAACGCGCAGGAAGAAGTGCAATAAGTCAGAAATGCACATGGAAAATATAAAGAGAATGAATCTTAGACATATTGGCTGGAAAGTTAGAGGGAGGACAAGTTGCTGAGGTCAACATATGAGAAGTCTTCTGGTATAAAGTGCACTGCTCTTGCAAGTGTTAGGTGCATTTTAAGGTCTGCAAGGGCCAAGTGGGAAGCTTGCAATGCTCACTTGGAAGCATATTTCTAGTCAGTTAGGAGCCAGCTCAGGTCTTCAGCAGAGGACTGGTGAGGTCACACTGTGGCTTGGGAAGGACCTTTAAGAGCCAGGTGGTGGGATGGGCTGGAGAGAGATGCCAACAATATGTAAGTGGCAACATTGAGAGCTGATAGAGTCCTGACCCAAGTCAGGAAAGAGGGATCAGAAGCCAGAAAGTAAATGTGGGTGATGCCAAAATACAACGCCAACTAGACAAGGCGCAGTGCCACCCACGGGATCATGGCTGCAAAATCGGACAGACCCAAGTGCTTCCTTCCCCACTTGGCTTCATTACTATCATGGGGGCTGGGACAAAGACCCAGAACCTCAGTTTCTCATTAGTACAGTGATGCGCCCAGGGTTGTGGTGGGTGTGAGGACAGAATAAAATGTTGTACCTCCCTTAAATATGTCCATGTATGTTAGCTCCCTTACCCCACTTTCAAAATGGGAAGACAAGGAGGAGAAAGCTGTTCCCAATAGCTGCACAGCAGGGTGTGTCTGTAGTCTCACCAGTCACCCTACCTTTATGTTCCAAGCCTCTGACATGCCTTTTGTTATGTAGCAAACGCAGATCCTCACTGGCAAATCTTGAAAAGAATGAATCAGAAGGTAAGAGGATCTCTTAATCACTTACATTCTGAACTTGCTCCTGTTAGAACTAGCATCAAAAAAAGAACATGAAAAAGATACCCTGGAAACCAGTCCATTCTGTGCAGCTGTTGACTTGGGTTGAACAGGGGGACAAGTGATTTGATTTTGTTGTTCTTGCTGTGACTGGCTGACGCCATGAAGCTCACCAGGCGTTTCCAGATAGCCATTATGCAGGCGCGGGACAGCCAACCCAGACTCCACGGGCTCCTTGTGACCACCAATGGAAGCAGCATTTTCTCTACAGGACCCCGAGTAAGTCACTGAGTTCATCGGGAAAGAGTTCTCCTTCTTCAGCCAGACTTACTAAGTGAGGGGCAATCCCTCCACCGAGAGAAACTGGGTGTGGTGCCGGCTGGAAATGGATGGGCAGCTGAGGTTATGGACCATGGTGGTCAAGGGTGGACCTGTAATATGAACAGCCAGGAGCTGGGTCAAAGGGGATCCCAGTCCACAACCTACTAGCGCTGTGATCCTGGGCAGGTCACACAGAATTGAGGAGCCTCGGGTTCCTCGTCTGCGATGTGGGCATGAGCGTACCCACTGTGTAGAGCTGTTTAGAAGATTATAAGAGATAGTAGATGGAAAAGAGCTTCAGAAATTAGAAAGTGTTGCTCCTACAGAAGACATTACTTTGATGACAACTGAACATAAGTGCCCTGCTCACCATGTGAACTGGTGGTTGAGACCTTTCAGAAAACATACAGCTGCTTAGCACACATCATATGCTCAAATATAACACCCGCCCAATCTACCCTAAGAGCTCAGGAAAAGTATGAGTCCTCTCTGAGCCTCAGTCTCACCTTTCATAGACGGATAATCACAGTACTTAGTGTTCGAGGCCATATGAGAGGTGAATGACCTAATAAGTAAAGCACCCAACACCATCCTTTGTTCCTGATTGGTGCTTAAGGAGGAGTGACCTCCTCTCTCCCCTATCATTCCTGCCACCTACTCTCTGCTCCAGGGGGGATTTAAATCCTTAAATCTCTGCCCCAGATTCTTGGTAAACTATTAGTCTATCTGGCAAGCTTCTTCAATTTCTTTTATTCAGGATTTAACTCTACACTGAATGGTAAAATATTGTGTCTAGTACCTCTGTCTTCCTGCTGGAATCACACACTGGTGACTTGACAGGGGTCTTTTTTACTGTGTCTGTCTTAAGGGTAAGACCATACCAGTCATCTCTGATCCATAAACCCCCAAGACTAGGAGGCTCGAAAAGCCTAGAGGGTCTTACCTAGGATACTAAATTATTGCAGGTAAACAGAAACCCTCTCCCAGTAAATAAACTTGCCATATTTTAGAAAATGGATTCTGCTCATTCCTCCCATCAGTATAGTAGTATGAAAGGTTAAGCATTGTATCTAAGATTAGTATTTGCTGAGCACCTACTATGTGCCAAGCATGGTACTGAGCACTTGAAACATAGTAAAGAAGAAAACAGTGATTGATTTTCTCACAAGGAAGCCCAACAATAATGCTGTGAGAATCAGGGTGAGCAACGTCAGGGGAAGGAAGGAACAGAGACCTGGACCTGAATGTACTTGGGAGGGTGAGAGGCATTTTCTGAGACCTAAAGGTGAGGGTTGGGATTGGGAGAGGCCTGGGGGAAAAGGAAATGTTCTTGGCAGATGAACAGCCTGCTGAATTCAGAACCTGTGCTCTTCCCAGTACGTACAAGGGGTCACTTGCAGAGAAGCCAGGGGACACTTGGGGATCAACTACAATGGCTTGCCAAGATTTCATGTCTGTGGATGTGTACAAATCTCCAGAGGAGCATGTTTGCTTCCTGAACTCTCAAAAGAACCCATTACATACCTCACTCTGCCAGCCTCCAAGGTCAAGAACAGCTACACTTGGGTATTTGCACACATCTCCCTATTGGATAACCACTCAGCATTGTCATCAGGTAGGTGGACAGTACACTCCGACCTCTCCCTCGGGGAGGGGATAGGGACATAGGGGAGCAGCCCAACTGCTCTCAGAGCCTCTTTTCCCCACCCATCAACACTTATAGCACCCAGCTCAGCCAGAGGCTGTGTGCCGGGGCAGGGCTGTGTAGAGAGGGGTATCCGCGGGACATTGCGGGGTCACTAATGAGGAGGTGTGTTTCTCACCAGAACCTTCTCTAAGAGCTTATCAATGATTCATGACCACTAAAAGGCCCAACTTCCTTCCAAGGGAGGGACCCACAGCTGAGGGCACAGCAGGCCAGACGAGGAGAGGAAGCCTGGGGACAGCCCCAGCAGGCAGGACCCCATCCTGAGGACCCCACGGGCTGGAGGCAGCCTCCTGGGAGCGGGGAAACAGGCTGGGCCCACTTGAAACCCCCTCCTGCGGACACGCACAGAGGCCGCGCCCTCGGCCTGCTGGCAGATGTGTTCATCCACTAAATAATTTACACCCTCCAGGAAATGGACCACAGAGATGCCAGAGCCATTAGAGGTCCGCAGATGGGGGAAGGGAACACAGAAGGGAAGAAAACATACAGAACAGGCGCCCCAGCTTCACCCGGCTTCAGGGTTGCCAGGCACGCTCATGCCCACTTCCCATCTGAGTTCCCAGAGGCCCTGGCTAGTGAACCTTCCCTGTATCTTCCCAGTGGGCTCAGAGAGGAATGTACACAAGTCTATATTGCCTGATTGTACTCAAACTGGAGCCCAAACCAGGTCTTCTGATCCTGGGTATGTCCTTTAAGCTGAAAGAATGTCACTAAGAAATGAAGCTCTGGTCTCTTTTTATTGCTATTATTCTAAGGCAGGTTTCTGTGTGAGACCATGTCCTACACTTCCACCATTCTCAGCCCTCCATACCTAAGCCCAGGTATCCCTGCCCTGCTTGGACCCATCAGAAGAACTGGACCCCTTTAGGACTCTGACACCGGTTATGACCAATTGTATCCATGAAGAACCTGAGGTCCAAAGCAGAAGTGTAACTTGTCCAAGATCTCCATGGGGAGAAGGGGAAGGGGATCCAGGAGACAGGTCTTGTGGTTCTAGTTCCCTGCCTTTGGATGATGCTGTTGTCAGACCTCAGGCACCATCTCCACTCCGGAGAAACAGCTGGTTGTGTTTCCGCCCAGAGAGGCCGCAGATAGGACCTCTGTGCCTTACAGGAGCCCATGACTCTTTCCCCCAGTGGCCTATGCCAAACCAGTGAAGTAAGTACCACCCCAGATTCCCATGCACTCAGCTGGATGATAAAAATACAGCTCTGGCTTACCAACCAGCTCTCTGTCTGACCCACGCACAGAGAGAAAATGCCACCCCAGGGCAGACGCTGACAAGTGCAGGCCGCAGGAGCAAGCAGTGCTTTATCGATCACTTCTCCGCAACTGGGTCAGCACTGGAGACGAGGGGCGTGTGCGTGGATGTGTGCACACATATGCAGAGCACACTGGCCACCACAGGGCAGGCTGCCCCACAGCACGCATGTTCATTTCCTAGGGATGCTTGACTGAGTACTACATCCTGGGTGCCTTAAAACAACAGAAGTCACTGTCTTACAGGACTCAAGGCCAGAAGTTCCACATCAAGGTGTCCTCTGGCCACACTGCCTCCCAAGCCTCCAGAGGGGACACCCTCCTTGTTTTTCCTAGCTCCTCAGCCCTGAGCAGTCCTTGGCTTTGGCAGTGAAACTCTACTCTCTGCCTCCGTCTTCCCATGGTCATTCTTCCAATTACCTCAACTTCACTAACAACATCTGCACTGACCACTGCCAAATAGTACACGTTCCTATGTAGCGAGGTTAGCACTTCAGCACAGCTCTCCGAGCAGCATAATTCTACCCATAGCCCTAGAGCAGATGGGAACCCTTTCATTGCAAGGGTGGGTCAAGGATCAGTTCGTCCGGGTCTTCTTTTGCCACTGTTAGGAACCGTCACAGCCTCTTGGTAGCAGCAGCTGTCTGGCTGTGAAGTGTGGGCCATGCACAGGAAGGAGCACTAGGAAAAGCCTGCCACGACCCTAAGACCATCTGTCACGAGCTGCTTTTGACAACTCTAGGTACATAGCCTGTTCACACAAGGTTTCATAAGGTTTTCTTTTCCTCAGAATCCAAATGATGACATGCCTTCGATTCAACAACTATTTACTGAACAACTAACTACTCTGCACCAGCCGTTGTCCCGAGCACTGGAGAGCCAGGAATTAGTAAGATGATGCCCATCCCGGGCAGAGGGCGGAGTCTCAAGGCAGAGCATTTGAGTAGATGGATAGTTACCTCATAGAGTGTTAAATGCTGGATGGAAAAGTGTCCCAACACCACGGGGTACAGAGCAGCAGCTAGCTGATCTCTGAGTTATCTCAAACACTCACCCTCCCAAGCTGTCCAGCTGATCCAACATTGATGTATTGCCTCCGGTCAATATATACAAACCTTCGTTTTCTTCTGATAATAACAGGTGGCTTACCGCAGAATCACGTGGCACTCTGTGGGTAATGAGGCTCGAAAGCTCTGTCCCAGAGCCTCCAGCATTTCACACCATGGAGCCAGAGATGAAAGGGGAGGCAGTTCAGGCCAAGCAGCCTGCAATCGCCCTGCAAACCACCCAAGCAGCACAGCCTTACGGCATCCACTTTCCTCTTGTCACAGCAGGCTCTTGTACTTCTGGGAGATTGAAAGCTCTCAAGATGTTTCTATTACAGCAAATAACTCCTAGGGCACAAGTGGCAGAGAGTGCGGGACCCTTCCAGCAACTACACACGTGGCCTTCAGGTCTGAGGACCCATGTTGCCCTGTAGAGAAGAACTGTGCCTAGCAGAGCCCTGGCAATGCCACCAGGTGACAGCTGCAACATAGTCCTGGGCAACAGCCCATTCTACAGGTATTTTTATAGGAGATGACAGCTTTCCTACTGCACAGCCCATATCCCACGGGAGGTCAGGAGCAGCTGGTCAACCCCAAAAGGACTTTGATGTCAATACCAACTCTCTAGACCATGAACAATCAGTTCACAAGAAAAGGGCAACAAAGAGCCAATAAGGTAATGAAAAATGTTCCGTCTATCGCAGACTTGAGGAAGTGCTAATTAAAGTGACAATGGGTTATCAATTTGGATTTATTATACTAGCAACAAATACATATAGAAGATGATATTCAATACAGAAAGATGCAATGGAATGAACAGCATCATTCATTTATATGGGAGAAAAAGTTAGAACATCCTTTCTGGGAAAAGAAGGAATTTGACAATACCAACAAGACTCTTCAAAAATGTATAAACATTGGCTCACCTCTAACAAAACTATCTTAAAGAAGTCATACAAATGTGTTTTACACAGGAAAAAATTCTTATACTTATTTGCATAGAACAAAGTAGAAATCAACATAAATATCAAACAAAACGGGAACAATTAAATACACAATGGTACATTCAGAAGATGAAAATTAAAATTGCATTTCTGAGACAATTTAATAAATGAGAAAATATTTATGTTAAAATAGAAGGTGGAAAGAATAACACAAAATTATATCTACCATTTGATATCAACTATACAAATAGATATGTCAAAAGACTAAAAAGTATTATACTAAAACTATAAATGACCCCATCAGTTGGTAGAATTATGGATCAGATGTGAAATATTTTTTCTCTATCATTTCCAAATTTCCTTCAGTATTTATAGATTGTTCTAGTTAGAAAAATATTTGTAATAATTTAACTTGTTTTTAAAAATGCATGTATGTGAATATATTCAAATACTCTGACAGAACTCAGTTATAACCAAACAAAGAATATTTATGTAGGAGAAGAGAAGATAGTGATGACGTCTTTAAAATTTTTACTGAATACACCAAACTTCTTTGTATGAGATGGTTGGTTGACATAGCCATTTTTTCTAAGTATTTGCTGCATCAGAGTCAACTGAAATACTGCACATATTTTTCGAGGCCCGGCTCAAGTTTCATCTCTTAGAATGAAACTCAGTCCACAGGACCCGCATCCCCATGGAAATCTTTTGGGTACAAGACACTGCAGGATTTAGGGATGCTCTTTTGTTTCCCTTCCTTGCAGATGTGTCACCTCTTTGCTGGACTTTGCTCTTTGGGGGCAGATGTATCAGGTAGCTATTGCCGTATAACAAACCTCTCTAAAGCTTAATGGCTTTAAGTCTATGATTGTCTGGGAAGCTGGAATTGGTTGTTTCTGGCTGAATTCTCTCACATGTCTGTGGTTCGCTGCCAAGGGGATAGAGTGCTAACTGGTCTAGAGAGGTCTCCGTTGGCACAACTCGCATCTGCTCCGTGCAGTCACTTAGCCTCCAACAGGCTAACCTGGGCTTCTGGTCATGGTGGCGGCAGGATGTAAAGAGAGCAAGTGGAAGCACACCAGGCCTTTGATGCCCAGGCTTAGAAATGGCATAATGTCTCTTCTGCTGCTATACTTTATTAGCCAAAGCAAATCCCAAGGCCATCCTAGATTGAGCAGGTGGAGAAATAGACCTCACTTCTTAATGGAGGAGCTAAAGCTTGCATTGCTTGGATACAGGAAGGAAACAACCAGGACCATTGTTGCCCTGACAGCTCAATTTTTTTCAATTCTGTATTGTGCCTGGTAACTAGACTGGTGATAAGACTCACCAACCATTTTGCTGATGGCTTACAGCTCCACTCCCCTTTCATTGCTTGCTCTGCTCTGAATTATAGGAGGCTGGAAGCCTAGAAACTACGTGCAGGCCCTGTCCCCCTCGTCAGCTGGCTCCAGATTTGGTTCTGCCAATGGGAGGAGGCACAGCCAGGAGATTGAAAGGCAGGAGGAAGGAGGAGCCACTTAGCTTTTCCCACTTTTCCTTCTGGCAGCATCAGCAGAAGCAGCAGGCAG
Organism: Rhynchonycteris naso; assembly: GCA_037038555.1. Classification (NCBI taxonomy): domain Eukaryota; kingdom Metazoa; phylum Chordata; class Mammalia; order Chiroptera; family Emballonuridae; genus Rhynchonycteris; species Rhynchonycteris naso. Next base: position 102,082,152 of record CM073001.1, read on the forward strand.
GAATGGGCTCCCTCCCGGGTTTCTGCCCAGGCTGCTTGGCTCTGTTGGTGAGTACAGACAGGAGTCAGCGCTGTGCAGGCAGGACAGTGGCTCTAGGGGAAGCAGCAGCATGACAGCCGTCTCAGTGAGATGGGCTGAGGGTTCTGACTCTGGAGGAACAGAACAAAAGCAACAACAGTGACCCTCTGCCCAAGGTCCCGTGGTGTCAATGGCAGCCAGCTTCTGGTTTCCTGAAAAGTCACGACTCTGGCAGGCCAGCGGCACAAATATTCATGGACTCTGGGAAACCAGCTCTCCAGATTGGACACCTGAGATTGGTTTCCAGGACAGCTAGTGACAATGGGATACTAGCAGACAGTTTTCTAGGACTATAAAGCCACAGCTAGTAACTGTGTAGAAACAAAACAGGTACTTAAGTTACTGCCCATGGTTGTCTGTGATGCAGTGGTCGGGATGAGGCTTCTGGTGGTGTCACAGATGACGATGACGAGAACTTGGATGGAAAGAGCGGTGCTGCTTCTGACTCCTGGAGAGTGTAAGAGAGAATGGCAAGGTCTGACTTAAACACTCAGCTTGAGGCACAGACTGAAAGCCAGAAAGTTTCTGCATCGGCCCTACAGGAATTTCTGTTCCTTATGGCCTCCAGCTTGATACAGATGAAAGTCAGGCCCAAACTTTAATTCTATGAGTTGCAGAATTTCTATATAAATTGAATTCACAGCCTTGCCAGGTTTCGTATATGACATTGCTTGGGAGAGAGTGGAATTCTGGACGTTAGAACAGGTAAATTTAGATGACCTTAGGTAAACATGAGAATCTAGATCAGGGGTCTCCAAACTACGCCCCCCCCCCCGCTACATGAGGCCCCCTGAGGCCATTTATCCTGCCCCCTCTGCACTTCCAGAAGGGGCGCCTCTTTCATTGGTGGTCAGTGAGAGGAGCACAGGATGCATCTGCCAAAAGCAGACCCATAGTTCTCATTGAAATACTGGTCAGTTTATTGATTTAAATTTACTTGTTCTTTATTTTAAATATTGTATTTGTTCCTGTTTATTTTTTTACTTTAAAATAAGATATTTGCTGTGTGCATAGAGATTTGTTCGTAGTTTTTTTTATAGTCCGGCCCTCCAACGGTCTGAGGGACAGAGACCTGGCCCCCTGTGTCTAGATCCATCAAATACCCTTGGGACTTATTTTCCCTGTAGAAACATTTTATCTTTCCATCCATGAAAAAATCCTGTAATGCAAAATGACCGTCATGAAAAAAACATAAAATGGCTACAGACTGATAGACTTAGTATCTTCACCACAAAGACACTTCAAGAAATCATAGAAAGAGAACACTGGGCCTTTAAAATGTTATTTCATCTGACCTCCCTAGTTACAATTAGGTAAACTGAGTCCCGGAGACCCTGTGATTAGAACCCTAAATATTTCCCATCATGCTATCCAAATCAAAGGGGAGCTGTAGGCTCAAATGGAAGTCATCTCTATTGGGTCCACTCAAGCAAGGTTCTTTGTTGCTCATTTCTTGAGTGTCATTAGCTTGTCAAATGTCACTACTAGCTGCTACATTTTCTTAACATGTATTTCAACTTGGCTTTCTAAAGATGTATTCAAAGCCTTTAAATTCTGATATTTTTCATTAAAAAGTAGACAATCACTCTCTGGGGAGGATCCCATCACTCTACTTTCACAAGAAATGTTGGCCTTACCCGTGCTGATGTTTCAGTAGCTGAGCAGCTATTACCTGGATAAAATCGTGTACAGTAGACCCCTCTTATCCATAACTTTGCTTTCCATGGTTTCAGCTGTCCTTGGAGAAGCATGGACTGAAAATATCTAAGTCATTAGGTGCTATCTACAGTTTCAGGTATCCATGGGGGTCTTGAACATGTCCCCGTGGATAAGGGGGCTACTGTATTCTCTCAACTATCTCCCTGCATGTTATCTGCCACATGATGCTTGAAGCTTCACTTCTTTTCAGATTTGCTTAGACTTGGTACATTTTGCAGGGCAATACAAGGTAAGACTTTTAGCCATTGCTGAGCCTGACATGACTAACCTACTGACATTCTCCTTGCACCAAGGGACTGCCAGAGTTTCATGGCTCCATCTCAGCAGCATGGAGGTTGGTACAGCATGTTTTCTATGGTGTGCTGTATAATGGTTTCCAGATATATATTATTTAAGCATGAAGAAATTATCTGGAATGCTAGTCTGAGTCCCAGAATACACTGGGGAACAATTATTTTCATTTTCTGTTGCATGAGGTTGTAGAACTGTTTCTATATATACCTGCATCGCTGATTCCAAATCGGAAATCTGTTTTTGGTGCATGCTCTAGTTTTTATTCAATTTAAATTTATTTTTGTTACAGTTAATGGCATGCACTGGTTTTTAAATTGGAGATAAAAGGCAACAACTCTTGGATTGAACATAACAACAAGGCAATTAATGTTTTACAAATATCACTATACATAATTGTAGTTGTTTTTAAATGTAAAAAGTTATTATCTGATAAAAACACCCTATTATTTTGTTTTAAGATTGAATTATGGCTTCTTCGAGTAGGCGTAAATGTAAGCATAGTCCTGACACCTTCTGTTATATATGTGGCTGTTATACACTTCAGCGTCAAAGGTGCAATATTTCATCATTTGTGACACGAGCATATATTGCCTATTTTCAAGTTCCCCTTGGCGAACAAGACAAGAATTGGGCTCCTCATATTGTGTGTCATAATTGCAAGGAAATGCTTCGTGACTGGACAAATGGAAAACGCAAAGGAATGCCTTTTGGTATTCCCATGGTTTGGCGTGAACCTAAGGACCACAGCAGTGACTGTTATTTCTGTCTGATCCATACAAAAGGCATTGGCAAGAAAAAACAGTATATGATTGCATATCCTAATATTCCTTTAGCAATACGACCTATCCCACACTCTGAGACACTCCTGGTTCTAGTTTGCAATGGTTTTATTTCTTCTAAGGATGAAGAAAGTGAACATGGTGATCAAGTGTATTTTGATAAGATGCATGAGGAAATGGTTGTAGAATCTGAAGGGGCTTCTTCTGATGCCAAGCAGTCATTAACTCCTCAGCAGTTTAGCCAACCCAAATTGAATGACTTAGTAAGAGATTTGGGCCTATCAACAAAAGCAGCTGAGTTATTAGCCTCCAGGCTTCAAGAAAAGAATATACGTCACTGGTCAGCCAAAGTATCCCATTTCAGGAAGCATGAACAAATTTTTGTGGACTTTTCTTCCGAAGACAAACACTTTGTTTACTGTCATGATATCAGTAGTCTTCTCAGCCAGCTAGGTATTACCACTTACAGTCCAACAGAATGGAGGCTATTTCTTGAGAGCTCTAAACGGAGTCTGAAATGTGTTCTGCACAACGGTAATGTTTATGCAGCGGTTCCAATTGGTTATTCAACTCATCTGCGAGATTAATAATGACATAAAAATTGTCCTTGACTTTCTGAAGTATGAGGAGCATAACTGGACCATTTGTGTGGATCTTAAAATGGTAAATTTTCTGCTAGAACAACAGAAAGGTTTCGCGAAATATCCTTGCTTTCTGTGTTTGTGGGACAGCCGAGCTCAGGACAGACAATGGACACAGAAGGAGTGGCCAAAACGTGAAACTCTGGAAGTAGGGATGCAAAATATTGTGAATGAACCTGTAGTTAATCAAGACAGGATCATTTTCCCCTATTTCACATCAAACCTGGCTTAATGAAGCTGTTTGTTCAGGCTTTGAATAGAGAAAGTGAATGCTTTCAACATACTATTTCTGTTTTTCCTGCCTCATCTTTTGAGAAGATAAAAGCAGGTGTATTCAACGGACCTCGAATTCGAACCCTCATAGGTGCCAAAGAATTTGCCAGGAAGATGAATAAGGAGGAGAAAGCAGCATGGCAGCCTTTTGTGGCAGTTACAAAGAACTTCCTTGACAACAAAAAAGCAGAAAACTATGCACTTATGCTTCAAAGAATGCCATTGGCTTTCCGCAACATTGGATAGAACATTAGCGTTAAGATTCACTTCCTGTCCTGACCCGGTGGTGGCGCAGTGGATAGAGCATCAGACTGGGATGCGGAAGACCCAGGTTCGAGACCCCGAGGTCGCCAGCTTGAGCGCGGGCCCATCTGCCTTGAGCTAAAGCTCATCAGCTTGTATCCAAGGTCACTGGCTCCAGCCAGGGGTTGCTCAGTCAGTGGTCAAGGCACATGTGAGAAAGCAAGCAGAACAACTAAGGCAGGGGTGCTCAATACAACAATCGCGATCTACTGGTCAATCGCGAATCGCATGACATTAAAAAGACATTTGTCTTTTTATTGGCATACAGGGTAGCCAATCTGACGTCTGAACTTTTCACACCCTACGCATGCACGTTAAACCGCACTAACATGTTCAGTTACATTGCTGCGTAATTAGCCTTCAATTTATTTAAACTAAATACAACAAAGGGTATAAAAATGAGTGTGGTAGCTGGTCCGAGTAAGAAGCCTAAAACTTACCACTTTCATACAGAATGGGTGGGGATTTTTTTTCACTATGTCATATTCTAAGTGCATTTGCCTCATCTGTCTGTGTGCCATTGCTATTCCAAAGAAGAGAAATGTGGAGCGGCTTTTTCGGACTGTTCATAAAAACTATGACATTGACTTTCCTCTGAAAAGAGAGCTGAGAAGGAGAAAGGTGAAAGAAGAATACACAATATTAAATAGTAATAATAGTAACTTAATATAGAAGAAATAAATTTATGTTTTGCATTTTTATTGTAGGTAGATCATTTTGACTTGGTCATCTTATAAGTAGCGCGCAAGCTGAAAAAGTGTGGGCACCCCTGAACTAAGGTGTCGTAATGGCAATGAAAAACTAATGATTAATGCTTCTCACCTCTCTCCGTTCCTCTCTTTCTGTTGCTATCTATCTATCCCTCTCTCTGTCCCTGTTAAAAAAAAAAAAAATTTACTTCCTGAACAGTCACCTTGATAAGTTTCCTGAAAATGTTGAAGCTGTTAGTGATGAGCAGACTACCACTGGAGCATCAAACAAGATTGTCCTCAACAAGTACACATATGCAAGAGCTACAAACGCAAATTTTTGCCTGAATGGAATTTAAATAAGTTTTACGCAAATTTTATGATTAAAACAAGTGTTTTAATATGTTCTATTTCAAAATTGTAGACAAATTCTGATGCAATCATATCTTTTAGTGTATTAGTGTATTTACTGCATTACATAAATTATTATATTTTCACAAAGATGATGCCCAAGAAGACATTCTGCTTCATTATGTTAAATTAAATGTTGAAAATTTTACAATAAGATGAAAACCTAAAATCTTAAATTGCAAAAAAAACCTGTTGCTGACAGAGAAAAACTAATGTCAGATTTGAGATCAGCATGCTTGAATTAGGTAAGAACAAGTGTTTTTGTAGATGCAACAGAAATTTTGTTCCCCGGTGGTATCAATATAACTTTACCTCATCCTTTGTAAATTTAATGGTCAGTGGAACTTCATTTACTCTTGACCAGGGGTCCCCAAAGTAGGGCCCGAGGATTACATGCGTCCCCCTGAGGCCATTTATCCGGCCCCCGCTGCACTTCCGAAAGGGGCACCTCTTTCATTGGTGGTCAGTGAGAGGAGCACAGGATGCATCCGCACCCATAGTTCCCACTGAAATACTGATCAGTTTGTTGATTTAAATTTACTTGTTCTTTATTTTAAATATTGTATTTGTTCCCGTTCTGTTTTCTTACTTTAAAATAAGATATGTGCAGTGTACACAAGGAGTTGTTCATAGTTTTCTTTATAGTCCGGCCCTCCAACAGTCTGAGGGACAGTGAACTGGCCCCTGTGTAAAAAGTTTGGGGACCTCTGCTCTAGACTGCAAATGACTTGAAATATTAAGACTGGGAAGGAGCTTAGAGGTCGAGTATCACCACCACCATGAAGCGCACCTAGTTGCCTCTAATCTGGGTTAAGTAGTATGGCCTGGGTTTGTAAGGATCTTTTACAGCATTAGTCATGACGGTAGCATTCTGGAGTGAAAAAAGTATGAGCTTTATTATCAGAGTGAACTGTATTCAGATTTGGTTTAGACCATTTCCAAACTTTGGGACCATGACATAGAACTTCAGTTCCCCTAAATGTAAGGTAGTAATGGCAGCATCTGGCTTGCCGGCTTGCTGTAGAGATAATCTATGCACAGCGTCTCTACCAATGCCCCTAATAGACCACACCCTCCTGTATTCACGCTGATGAATGTGGATAGTCTCTGCATTGTTTTAACCAACAAAATGTACCAAAGTGACTAAGATTTCACTTGTATGCTCCTGGAAGTCAATCACCATTCCAGATTAGAAATCTGAGCAGTTTTTCTTGATCCCTTTTTCTCCCAACATTCAGTTAGCAATCATCTCGCCACCAGTATTAAACCTATCAAGTCTTAAATGTGTATTATGTGCACAACAACCCTCTGAGATAGGTGTTGATTGTCATTATAATCCCTGTTTCACAGGTGAGTACACTAAAGCAGAGAGAAATTATGAGACCTGGCCAAGGTCAGAAGAATGACTGAGAAAACCAGGTGGGTTCACAGTCTTGCCCTTAAACATGACCCCAGGTTACCACCCAATAATGATCTTCTTGAAATACCTCTTACGGGGGTCCCTCCCCTCCACTTCCTCTGCCACTGTGGTTATCATCAGTTCTCTTCCAGGGCATTATTCCAATAATCTCTTAACACCTTATCTGAAGTCTCCTACCCACAAACATTCTCCACATTGCTTCCAGAGTGAACTTTCTACAATGTCAGTCTGACCAGCTACGGCAGTCCATGGCAGTCAGAGGTCTGCAGGGAGAATTCCAAACAGCACCCCCTGAAGACAAGACAATGATTCATCACATCCCCACTATCACACCTGCAATCACCATAAGTTACAGCTGGACAGAATGGCTGGGAGTTTCCCAGATACACCAAATTCCACATCCAGGTCTTCTCAACGTATTCTCTTTGCCACCAGCGCCCCCACCACCACCAATCCACCTTTATCTGGCTTTCAACAACTTCCACTTCGAGACTTTGCTTGCTTAGTATCCCATTCCCTGGGAAGCATTCCTGGGCTCTTCTAGTCTTTCTGTTCCATTACTTATAGCTTAGCCTTATTCTAAAACTGATCACAATGTAGTGTACTTTTTTATTTATGTAACTCTTCATCCAGTAAATGCATGAGCTTTCTGGAACCATTTCTGTCTCCTGCCACAAAGTCTGACCATGAGTTGGTGGTACTCAATAGTATTTAATGGACGGAGAAATAGATGGATGGATGGTGGGTGCATGGTGGATGGATGGTGGGTGGTGTATAGATGGATATTGAACAGATGGATGGATGAATGGTCGATGGATGAATAAATGAACATGTGAGGGGATAGATGAATACATGGTAGATGAATATCTAATATGCTGTTTTCTTTTGCTGAAAAAGAATTACCTCTTACCCATCCCCCACACTAGACTAGATTTTTTTTCTCAATCTTCCAAATTAGAGAATATTATCACTTCTAACAGTCGTCATTTCAGAAATGTAAAAATTAATACTCACAACGAGCAGCAAATGTTTTATCCTTAAGGTGCCACAGGGATAACATTTGCTAATTTGTATTTGCATTTGAAATTGAAACACAAATTGGCACAAAACTATTACACATCTCAGCTAATTAATGTTCTAAAAATGAATTATGCAAATCAAGCTTAACAGCCTTCAGAAGTTCTTTCTATGTATAGTGAGCTACTCAGAATGTGAACCAGATTTGAGGGCTGATTCTGACTGGATAGTAAAGTGGCAAGAACATAGGTTTGGTTGGCGCTCTTCCTGGGCCTCGGTCTCTTCATCTATAAATTGGAATTGAGAATGCCTACCTAATCCAGTTTCCTGAGAGAATAAAAGAAATAACTATTACAAGTTTCCTGGCCTAAAGTAACTGCATATGAATATTCATTTCCTTCATCCTTTGGTTTCATGACACTACACAATCAGGATGTCCCCATACCTCTCACGCTGCCCCATTCCCCGCCTCCTTTGGTAACGCTAGTATTGCCTCAAATATGACTATGCCCACCGGATCTCTGAAATGGAGTCTACGGCACCATGTGGGTTTTCAGTTCAGCTCATTGACTAGGAATCCACTGAACTCTGTAACATCTTGCTGGACCACAGAGCATTCCTTAGTCCTTGAGAATGGAATGTCAGAACAGCTGGGAGTAGGTCATGGTGACCAGGTAGCAGACAGCAGTGAAATTCTGGGCAGCTGTCTGTGTGGTCTGAGACAATGCTCTGATAATCTATCATTGTGACCATTAGCCATCTCCTGATGGGCTGGGCCAGACCAGTCCCAACAAACTGATCTGCATGGTCCAGCACAACAGTGTGGACCAGACACTGCACTCACGAAGGATTTGTGGGCTCTCACTCGAGTCCAGCGGCATCCCACTGCAGGCTGACTGATCTGATGGGTTAGAAGTTAATATATCGACAGGCTTCAAGGAGCCCAGTCAGTATGGCATTGAGAGCTGAAGGCTAGAGCACATGACAAGAATGTGACCAGCAGGACAAAGCAAGGGCTTACCAGGAAACATGCTGGTCAGTGTAGCTACAAGATCTGGCAACCAAGGGCATCAGCGTGTTGCTCTTTCCTTGGTTTCCCAGCCATAATCTTCAGAGTGCGGTCAGCAGCGCAGGAGAAGCCTGACAGCCAGCTCCCTTGTGAAGCCATTGCTGTCGCATATAGTGACCAGCCTGGCTGGGACAAGCAGTCTCCAGGAAAAAGTGTCACCAGCCGCCAGATTAAGACCCACAGTTTCTCCAACCAGCGTCCCACCTTGAGGCTACAGGAATCTCCCAACGTCTTAGTGAGGGGGAAGGGCACAACGAGACCACAGACATAGGACACATGGCAGGTAGTTAGTCCTTCATATGGACCCCAGTACAGACAGGCTTCAGAGCTTCCTCTCTCAAGTGGAGACCATTTAGTCCTTTTCCATGTATTTCCTTGATGGAAAGTTCCAGTCAAAGGACCTCATTCAGCTATTATTTAAATAGCGATAACAGAACAAAAAGAAAAGAACATGTGCTCACAATCTCGGTACCAGGGAAAGTTCCCGTTGTTCAAGGGAGCTGCCCCCACCTCACCCGTGTTGGTCCTACATCTCAGATACACAAAGAAAAGAAAAGCCTTGGAGGTCTCTGAGTCATAGAGTAGAAGCCAGCTCTGAATTGAAGTATTTAAAGTAGAGAGTATAAGAGAAAATTAGAAAACCTCATGACAGAAACAGTCTCTTAAATAGTGGTGGTCAGCACTACATGGTTTCACCCTGAAATTTCAATGCCTTCTGGTGAAGGGACAAGAGCACCAGCTTCAGAGCCAGACATCCTAGCTTCATATCCCAGTTCCACTGTTAAGTGCTTGTGTGACCTGGGAAGAGTCCTGTTACCATTCCTTAAGTATACACTCCCTTAACTACAAAATAAGGTTTGTACCTACCCCCTAGAGTTGTCCCTTGATTTGAAAGGTGTCTATCTTGCCAGGGTTTGGGTCCCGACTCCAATACTCCCCAGGTGGGTAGCCAAGGTGACTGTTTGTGGTGTCTCTGTTTCTCCTACGTCACAATAAGGTAACAATCCCACTCATCTCCTAGGATCAGGGGGAGGACTGAGTGAATCTGCCATGGTTGGAGCGACTGGGTGCTTCCCCAATTTATATGTTGAAATCTGAACCACCAAATGATGGTGTTTGGTGATGGAGCCTTGGGGAGGTGTTTAAGTCAATGAGGGTAGAGCCCTCATAAATGAGCCTTGTAAAAGAGGTTTCAGAGGGTTCCCTGGCACCTGCTACTATGTGAGAACACAGCCAGAGGTCAGCAGCCTGCATATGACCTGGAAAAAGGCCTTCATACAAGTATGCTATGCTGGCACCCTGATCTCAGACTTCCGGCCTCCAGAATGGTGAGCAACTAATTTCCATTGTTTGAAAGCCACCCAGTGGCATTTTCTTGTTTGTTTGTTTTTACAGAAGCCCTAAGACAGAGTTAATACATGAGTACAGTATTGTCTATAGACGGGTGCATAGTAGGATCTCATGTGTTGACTGTTAGGACTATTGATTTCTTCAAACATGCACCAATGCCTCCTATGTGCCAGGTTCTGCCCGAGGCACCAGAATGCAGAGGTGAACAGGACACGATCCTCAAAAGATCGCCTGTCCACGGGGCAGCACACCACACACATGAACAGCACAGCAGTGTGGGCTGCAGAAAAGAGGCTGACTCGGCCAAAGGAGAGGTGGTGTCCAGCTCCACAAGGCTTTATCCCAGGGGATGTCGAGTCAGGGGACCTTGCTTTTAAACTCCCCAAGGATCAGCTCTGAGAATTTGGATTAACTTCTCAATTTGTAAGCTCAAAATATTAAAAGAGATGCTACTTGAGGTCCCTCCCAGCAACTTAACATTCACCAGCTTGCCAACTACCAGGAGGTCATTGCGAGTTCAACTAATGGTTTCTCCTGCTTCTGGGAGGAGCGGGGTGGTACTCAAAAAATACCTCTTACACTTCTAAATCTAGTATCTTCTAGCTCAGAAATCTTTCTTTTTAACAGTGCTTTTACAAACAGGTTCCTGAAAGCACTATTAAAAATATGTACCAACCCCAAATCTTTATTGTATGTGTTTTCTCATGGAAACCAATCAGGAACGTCGATACAAATGTCAAGGCTTTGAAAACCCAAAACCAGAGTGTGACCATCACTCAAATCATGCTGTTCAAGGAATGCTGAGGTCTGGGAGGGAGCCTCTTTGGCAAGACGATCCAGGTCTCAGCTTTGAGAGAGCAGAGAACCTGGGAACACAAGAGAGCTGCTTCTAGCCCTGGCTCCTGAGCCCGATAAAATTAGCCCCCCAAAATGATCTCCATGGCAACAGCAAATTTGTTTCTTAAAGGAGGTTAGAAATAATGCTTTTGGAAACAACTCAGAGAAGATAGAATATTCTCAGATTACGCATAAATGGTGTCTATGCGGCTCAATTAGCTGGATAATTTAATCTTGGACCAGTGATTTATAAAAGAATAGGAGGCTTTTAAAACCTGAAGAATGGAATGTGGCAGGTGCGGGCCGGGCTCAGAGGAGGCAGAAGCTCTGACTCTCCCTGAAGTTCTCTCTGCCCCTGGCCTGGGCTGGACTCACAGGGCCAGGGTGTGGGCCTCTGCCAGCCACGTCCCAGGAAGGAGCGAGGTGCCTGGCCTTGGGCAGATCCTCAGAAAGTCTTTGGCAGTGATGGGTAAGTACAGGAGGGGCTACAGGCAGAGAAACCTCACGTCTCAGGTGTTTCAGGGGCAGTTGCCCAAACATCCTCCTTTTTGCCCAAACAAAATTTAAAAAAAAGAGCCAGGAACCCAAGATGTTCCTGCCCACGTCCTACATGTGAGCCTACTTTCTCCCTCCATCTTTCCCTCCTGGGTTCAGTCCATTCTTCCTTGGCAAGATCAAAAGCCATACGAGGGCTTAAAGCCTATCTTGCCTTGCTCGGTTTTGAGAGGAGACAGCACAGTGGCGAAGGAATGCTGGGGACAGGCTGCTCCAGTTCAAGCTCACCGAGCTCTGCCTTGTTCCCTCAGCTGTAAAAGGAATGGGAATAAGGATGAATTCCTTGTGGCACTCAGGTGACCATTGAATAAATGGACATTTAGGGCCCTGACTGCTTGGCTCAGGGGTAGATCAAGAGCATCATCGGTCTGGTGTGTGGATGTCTCAGGTTTGATTCCCAGTCAAGGCACAGAGGAGAAGCACCCATCTGCTTCTCTACCCCTCTCCCTCTCCCTCTCTCTCCCTTTTCCTCTCTCACCTCCCCTCCTGTAGCCATGGCTCAATTAAAGCAGGTTGGCCCCAGACACTGAGGATGCTCCATGACCTCGCCTTAGGTACTAGAATAGCTCGGCTGCCGAGCGATGGAGCAGGGCTCAGACAGGCAGAGCATCACCCAGTTGGGGGTTTGCTATGTGGATCCCGGTCAGGGCATATATGGGAGTCTGTCTCTGCCTCCTTGCCTCTCACTTAATGGTTAAAAAAAAATAAAAACATAAAGTAAATAAAATAAGAAACTGATGCCCAGATGGGGAAGGTAGTGCAGCCCCAGGAGTTTGCTGACTCCCAGGGAATGGCAAGAGGAACCTGTGGCCACAGCCTGCGGAGGGTCAGGAGAAGCCAAAGCCGGAGAGCTCCTCAAGACACTTGTGTCCCCATCTTTCCGTCCTGCAGTGCCCTCCCACAGCTTCTACCCAGCAGTGCCCAGGCACGTTAATAGGTGTTCATTGAAAAATATGGAATAAAAGGCTCTCCTGGTCATCTAGGCTCACTTAGGGTGCTGCACAGCTCCCTCACCCTGCTGGAGTCTCCAGAGTAGGAAACCTGTAAAGGTTCAAGGAAATCCTGCAGAACAGGAATCCATGTGTGTGCAACGCTGCATGTCCCACATTCATTCCTTCTAGTCAAGCACCTCGTGTGACTGGTGTTCCTCCAACGCACAACACTAAGGATGCCCCACTTCCGACAGTCCGCACTTAGCCAACACTGAGCCCGGAGTCACCGAGGTAAAGAACCCTGTCTCAGAGCACAGAGCTCCCGCAGCTCCCAGCTCTGGCCAAGCTCCCCCAAGAGCTCCGACAGTGTTGGCGTGATGATCTCCTCTCCTTTTTGCTTGTTTGTTTGCTTTTTTGTTCGCTTGCTAATGAACAAAAGTGTTCCTGAGCCAAAGATAAAGATCCCAATGCCGTCATTCACTGTTTTGAAGAGCTCAGCATGTAAGTTACATCTCTCAAAACTTCTCTTTAGCCTGACCAGGCGGTGGCGCAGTGGATAGAGCGTTGGACTGGGATGCGGAGGACCGAGGTTCGAGACCCCGAGGTCGCCAGCTTGAGTGTGGGCCCATCTGGCTTGAGCAAAAGCTCACCAGCTTGGTCCCAAGGTCGCTGGCTTCAGCAAGGGGTTACTCGGTCTGCTGAAGGCCCGCGGTCAAGGCACGTGTGAGAAAGCAATCAATGAACAACTAAGGTGTCACAACGAAAAACTGATGATTGATGCTTCTCATCTCTCTTCGTTCCTGTCTGTCTGTCCTTATCTATCCCTCTCTCTGTCCTCTCTCTGTCCCTGTAAAAAAAATAAATAAATAAAATGTTCTCTTTAGTAGTTACATCTGATGATAAATTCTGAGACCAGCGGCAGGGGCAATTCCATGCACAGTCCTTTATAGTGTCTCAGAAGCTCCAGAAACTGGCATGATCTGGTATTTGATCTAGAAGCAAAGTAGAAAGCCAGGCTAGTATGTGTCTCAGCTTTGTGACTTGGCCAAGTTACTCAACCACTCTGAGCCTGTTTCTCCATCCTGAAGCTTTATAATAAACAACATTTATTGAGTATGGATTGTTTACCAATAACTGTGTTAACAGGTTTACCCAAATTATCTCATTTAGTTTTCACTACTTGAAAGGGAAAAAAATGGGACACTGAGAAGTTAATAACATGCCCATAATGCAAATGTAGTTATTGTTTAGTAAGTAAAAGGCAGAACTTGGACAATTATCCTCACGGTTCTCCTGATAGACAATTATCCTGAGTGTCCTCCTGGTGGTTGTGAGAATCAAGTTTTATAGTGTATTGGCTCAAAATGGGAATCAGCAAATGTTCCTTCCTTTTTTTCCTTCTGATTCCAACTATTAAACTAGGTCCAAAGGAAAATGATCCTCCCTCCTTGCCTGCCTTCTTTCCTTCCTTCCTTCTTTCATCCATTCCTTTCTTACTATTTTATCTATTCATGAAGTATTTATTGAAAACATTCTCAGTATTCCAAACGAGGTTCTTTATTAGCAACTCCTGGTAAACAAACGGCATACCAGGTGTTAGACCAGTGGAGTCAGACAAAACCTTGATTCAGCAACCTCAGTACTCATGTTCTGGCTAAGAAAAAATTCAGGGCCAAAACTCAAACTACAAGAGAAAGTTTATTTAGAAAGCCACAGAGGTAGTAGTAGAAGGGGTACAGAAAGGGTCTCAGGAAATAAGTTACAGCGGCAGAAGAAGGGCTCCTGGAGTTTAGGAGAGAGAGGTCAGGAAAGCATGCCTGAGGGAAGGTCAGGGAAGGGAGAGGGGACAGGTTCAGACAGACTCCTTAGGGAGAGCCAGCCTGGGTCCTCATCTTGAGGGTATTTATCTGAAGGGCTCAGGGGAGAATCCCAATAGAATATTCATCAGCTTTTTAGGTGTGTCCTTCTAGGTTCATGGTCTCTACTGATTGGTCGGTGCCAGGGCAGAAGGTCATCAGTCAATACAGCTAGTCCTAATGTCAGCTGAGACATCACTCATAGCTTTTGCTGCTTTTCTGAGCCTGGAGGTGAAACACAACTGAGACATCGATGTATCTAATGTGGATGGGAACCTCACTGTCCTGGGAGCATAATGCTTAAGGGCTATTCTCCACCCCCCTTTTCTCCTTCCCCCTCTGAATGACTAGCAACAAGTGGTGGTGGTGTGGGGGGGTGTCAGAGGAGGATACAGCTGCATGACCAGTGATACCTAGGGGAGGAAAGGTTCTGCTGGGGGCAAGGTCTCAGTTTTGCTCATTGCCAGGCACCTGGGGCTTTCCACCCTGGTGACCTTCTGTACCTGACCATTCATTGTCTTTGCTCTGCTCATGTCTGTCTAAGCAACTAAAACCAAACCAGACAAGGCTGTCTCTGCCTTTAGATCATGAGCAGCTATGTCCTTGGTTTTACAATGCTAGCTACTTCCAAAGGAACGCAGCCAAAATAGCCCAAATCTCAAAGTTCCATTTTGTTCTGTCATTCGAAGAACAACAAAAGGGAATCCATTTCTTGGGCGCCTCCTAGAGTGAGGTGTTCCCCTTCTACCACCTCATCCAATCATCACAGCCACGCACTTGGAGGGTACCATTATAACCATTTTTTTAACGTTTAAAAAGAAATGTGTGACCCGGGTGGCTCAGGGCCTTGTCCCCAGTGCACAGGGAATGGAGTTGGATTTGACCCTGAAATGCCACGCACATGTTTTCCTTGTCCTGGGTTTCTTCTCCATCGCCGTTTCGCTGGTCTGAGTTGGCAACTGATGTCTCAAAGATTTCTGCAATTTTTTTCTTTCCTTTTTTAAAATTGTTCTGGGGAAAACTTAATTAGCCACTGGCATTTCCACTAATAAACCAGCCCCCTTCTCATGACTGGTCCCAATCCCAATCTCACAGTGCAGCTAGGTGACAGGGTCTCGAGCACCGCCCCTGTCGCCCCTGCCCGGGGAATGCCTGGCATTGGACCACCGGCCACCAACATTTTGGACTCCACACAGCTGTTGGCAGTCAAGGTGGGGCTTGCTCTTAATGGTGTTGTTTACAAGTCAATAAAGCGGGTGGAGCTCCATTTCCGCTGCTGCTGGGCCCACCTCGCAGAGCTCTGTTGTCTTTCCCTGCAGTCGGGGTGCAGAGTGGGCCCCTAGGCCTCATTCCTGCTGTAATTACCCTGCCCTCCTCCAGCAGCTGGCCATAAAGGCCCCCTCCTGTCCAGGACAGAGTTCAAAGCTCTTGGGTACCAGAATCCTGTCCTGAACTGTCAGCCCACCCCACTTTATGGCCCCTGCTCCCCCATTCACCAAGCAGGATAGCCAAGCCACTGGGGTCTATCTCTGAGCAGAGATAAAGGCTCCTGCTCGGGCTCTGGGATGACTCGCCTGGCCACCAAAGGTGCTTTGAATCACTGGGCTCATTCCCCCTGCTCTCTGGGGTGTGGTTAATGGGCCTGGAAAAAAACAGCCCTTTCCAAACTGACAGGGAAGACATTCTCTCTGGGTGTTGGGTTCTTTCTATCTGGCCTTCCAGGGGCCACTTCCAGTGGGAGGGCGTGGTAGAAACTTCTGGACTCCCAGGGCCTCACAGCATTCCGGGAGGCCTCCCAGGCCAAGGCGATAATGAGGTGAGAGGAGAGGGCAGCTTAATGGGCCAGGCCCAGGTGCTGCATACTGGAGCCCTGCAAGAAAGCCGATCCAATCTAGGTCACAAAGCACAGAGGCCTGAGCGAGATCGGAACCGCCCATTTCTTCACTTGTCCATTCTTCTGGGAGCCGGAACCAGAGCACCTACTATGTGTGCGATGCTCTGCTAGGCGCTGGGGGTTCCGTGCAGGAAAGAACTGCCGTCACCCACTGGTGTCCACGGACGCTTGCCAGAGGAGGGACAGCTAATCCTGAGGAAGGAGTGAGCATCTTCCTGGCAGAGAAGAGCAGGGAACACATTTCTAAGAGGGAATAGTGCCCACAAAAGGCACAGTGCCCCCAGGGAGTAGCAGCCTGCTCGGTGAGTGAGGAGGTCCTGGGCAGGGTTGGACCCTGTCTGCTCTCCTTGGAGTCTAGCACTCAGAGAGGGAGGGCACCGGCTGTCCATCTCACTCACCACACTGCAGCCTGTGCCTAGCCAGAGACACTGCAAACACAGCCCGCTCCCATCTGAGGGTCATGGGAAGCCCAGGGGTGACAGCCAGAGTCATCTCGCCCTCACCCACATGGTCCAGCAACGGCAGCTGTGTTCACGGACACCCACCCAGGAGCTGGAAGGACTGGTACAGAGCACCATGAACCCGGCGGTACAGAATCTAAGGAACCCACCGCCCTGCCACCCACAGGGTACAGACATACCCTTACTTTGTGTAGCCTACTGGAAAGGGTTCTGCTCTCAGAGAGCTGGTGTAGATGCTTCAAGTAAGAGTCCCACTTCTCAGGAGAAAAAAACTGAGTCCATAGAAGTTCCCGTGACAACAGCTAAAATAAGCCCACCCTCATTTATTCAGTGCCTTTGTGTGAACTAAAGGAAGGCCCCCCTGCTGGGTGGGCTCAGCGCCTGGGGAGCAGGACTTCCAGCAGACAGACAGATTTGAAGTCTCTGGGGACACAGCTAAGGGGAGGGGGAGGGGCGGGAGAAGATGGGCCGGACTGCCGCCTCCTTGACCTGGCATCCTGTGCGACTTGACGTGGCCACCCTGTGCTAACAAGAGAAAATGCGCACGCCAGCCACATAAAACAGAGGTAGGGAGACAGACCAGCGGGGCTGCCGTCAGGCAGAAGTGCCCTGAATTCAGTCCACGTTCCACAAGCACTGAAGCCGCAGGAAACTCCCTGGAAGCTAACAATACCTCTTTCGCAGGGTTGGGAAAGATTTAAGAGTAGATAGCAGTCTGATTATTCCAGCGCCTCCAGAACACTAGACACAGGGTCCCCAGAGCCCTGGATGTTTTCCTTCCTTCCTCACTTAGAGCCCAGTCTCCGTTTTTTGTTTCCTGCCCCCTCACCTGTCATGGCGGGCCAGGGCCTCAACCACCAGGCCTGTTTTAGTGGAGGAGGAAGGAAGTCACAGGCCCCTGCACCACAGTTCCCGCTCCAAGACTCCAGCTGGGAATCTGACTAATCTGCAATTGCAGCCAATAACCCTAGCCTGTTGCAGATCAAGGGTACTGCTCAGGTCATTCAAGACTGCTCTTGTCACCATCAATCAGCCACTGTTCTCAAGCCGACCTCCAGGACACCAATCCTCTCCCCTGGCCCTGTTTATGGCTGAGGGGAGGAAGGGAAATCCCTTCACACATTGCAGAGCAGAGCGAGCCAGGCCACTCCGGTCCCCACAGTCCACACCCTGAGCTGGGCCATGGAAAGACCCCCGTGTGAACACCCCTCTCTGCAGGGCCTGCGCAGAGTGTTGGATCAGAAAGCATTTGCAGACAGACTTCGCGGCGCAGGGAACCCAGCAGAGTAAGAGCCCTTCACCTTGTCCTCTTCCCTCAGAGCCCACCATGGTGGCCCAACGTTCCAGAGAGGGCCCGGGCTCAGTCCAGAGGTGCCTTGGGAGATGGTCTCATTGTAAGCAGTAGTCACAACTCCAAGACTGATTCTGTTCTCTGACCTTGGGCAAGCTTCTCTCCTCTCTACAGCAAGCTTGTCTCTAAATCCAGAGGAAGTATGTGTGTAACCCCCTTCCAGAGCCGGCAGTCCCAGATGCTGGGCTCCCAGGGGTGACAAAGGCTCCTTGGTTAATTGGCCAGTGTGGGTTAAAAAGAATAATATTATTTATGAAAACTACTGAGGAAAGAAAGGGAGAAACTTCCTTTTCAGGGAGATGGCTGCAGGACTCATTCAGCTTAAAAGAAAAAAACCACGAAGTTGTTTGGTAAACAAAGCTGTTCTTAATGAAGTATTTTGTACATCAATGGAGAGA
This sequence comes from Rhynchonycteris naso, assembly GCA_037038555.1. NCBI lineage: Eukaryota > Metazoa > Chordata > Mammalia > Chiroptera > Emballonuridae > Rhynchonycteris > Rhynchonycteris naso. Next base: position 102,100,479 of record CM073001.1, read on the forward strand.
CTGCCAGTCAGGGCAGTAACAGTTTGAGTTCTTGAGAAGAAACCATGTTTCCGGTTTCAAGCCTCAACAGGGCAGGAAAAGTCTAGTCAAGGTTCACTTCCATTAGAAAAAGTTGTGTTTCAGAAAAAAAAAATGTAAGAAATTCAGTCTTACTCATCCTGGACTTACGGAGTGCCTGCTTACCCTGTGCTGAGGGCAGAGAGCCTAGACACCTCTCCTGCTCCACAGGGGCCTGCAGGAGGCAGGCTCTAAGGAGTCCCCACACATTCATTTACAAAGGATTTGGGGGAATGTCACAATCCTGGGAGGTGGGTTTGGCAACAATGATCACCTCCATCTTACAAAATAGGTAACTGAGGCTCACGGAGGTATGCGCATTGGCCTAAGGCCACACAGCCAGCCAGCCAATGAGAGGTTTGCAAATTTCAATCTTCTGACTCTCAAGATGGAGCTCTCAGGCCCACTACTGTATCTGTGACACCGGGCCCAGACCAAGAAGTTATTCTCTCTCAGGCTTCCTGCATAGGGTAGGTGCTCCATGAGGATTTGTTAACCTAACACACTGGACTCTTGGCTCTCCTACTCTAGACAAAGCCCTGACTGCCTCTTTTGAAACCCTGAACTTACTTCTCTCCAGTTCTTTGATAGTAAGTGTTTGTTGTAGGATTGTGGCTTCTGCAAACAGAAAACCCTAAAAGATAATGCTGCTGCAGTTCTCTTAATCCTGCTGGTATTCCAAGTACATACCTTACAACATGCTGCTAATTTCCTCTAAAAATTGCAAGCACGTCTGTGCGTCACAATGACAGGAAGGCAAAGCAGAGCCTTGGAATTAGGCAAACCTGAATCATCTTGGGCAAATATTGGCCTTTCTGAGCCCAGATGACCCAGTCTGTAAAGGAGAGTTAATGGTCACCTTGGAAAGATTTCAGAGGACCCAATGAAATTCATCACAGCCTCTGCCACACCTTGGGTTTTGCTTTGCTTTTTAACAATGTGAATGTCCTTGACTGTCCCACCCCTCCCATTCACAAGAGGCCTTAGGCAAGTACCTTCTGTGGCTCATTCTGTCCTCTGTAAGAGGTCCTCCACCATTGGATTCTCGGCCCCATTGATGTTTCAGCTCCATCTGGATTGGTGGTCAGAACTGATCAGTCTCAATTGATGAAGGAAATTTCGGTTCCTCCAGAATTACTGGGTGAACTTCCTGGTCCAGCATGTCCCACAGACGGAGCAGTGGTGTCCCTGCCACCCCGCATTTGGGGCAGTGTGAATGGGCACACTTGGCCAAAGGGTAGCTTGGAATGAGGAAGGTTTGCCCCTTGCCACATTAGTTTTGAAGGCACAACCGTGGGGACTTTGGGGGCTATTTTCATTGGGAAAGCACTGGACTCATTGCAGCCAGAATCACCAGGTCTGTTGGGCCCACAGCTGCAGGACCTGGTTTGTGAGCATCTCGGGGTCCTACAAAGACAACTTGAGAGCTGGGGGTGAAAAAAAAGAATTATTGCCTCTAAAACATAAAAGGAAAATTGCAAAATCAAAGTGGATAAATGTTTAATTAAATGTTATAAAGTTTAACTTGATGTCATATGCCACTTCATTCATTGTTAAATTTATTACTCGTGAAAACTTCTTTATGTTAGAAAATAGTTTGTAGGTTATATTTTCTGACTTGGAATGAACTTATAAACCGGCAGGATGTGGGAGAAAAGAAAAAGACTGTTACCCATAGCTAAATCATTTCAAAAGCAAAAGTATAGAAGTCCTTTTGAACTTTTCTATAGCAAAAGAAACAACAAAAATCTTGTTGGATATAATATGGAGTGTGAGGGTACCATGTAACCTACTGAATATGCTGTTGGTCGGGACTTTCAAGAGTAGGAACGCAAGGGCCCACGGAGGTCTTTCAAGAGTCCAGACCAACGTCTGATGGGCCCTGATGCTTTTCACCAAGAGGGAGGCAACTCGCTAGACCGCTCAGCAAGCTGCAAGGACTCTCAGGGTGCTGCTCACCCAAGAAGGAGGTGCCATCATCTCCAGACACTAAGCAAGCCAATCGACGCTTCTGCCCAGCCCCTTCCGCTAAACATTCCTGCAGCTAATAAAACAGTGGTTGTCCAGCGCCAGGTTTGTATTTACTCAGCACAATCCATTCTAGAGTGAAAGGCTGAAGGCTACACAGAAGTTAAAGCCTTACCTGCTGGGTCAGTGTCACACCTTTCTGAGAGTGGAATGTGGCTCCCCACTGGATTCTGACCCTGCGTGGTGCAACCCGGGGTAGAGGAGACACCTGGGCTTGGAGCGAAGGACTTAGCTCTCCTTCTGGCTCTCCGGGACTGGCAGAAGTCCCCTTTCGTTCCTTTCCAAACTTCAGGCTCCGTGGCTGTGAAATAAGGTGATGATCTCCCGCGGGAAATTGTGAGCATCAAATTCTAACAGCAGAAATTTATTTCCACAGTTCTGGAGGCTGGAAAGTACATGGCCAAGGTGCCGGCAGATCTGGTGTTTGGGGAGAGCCTGCATCCCGGTTCATAGATGGTGGCCTTCTTGCTGCGCACTCACATGGTGGAAGGTGGCGAGCACCAGATTACAGGTGTTCAGCAAAGGTGTTACGAACCCGAGAGATATATACAATGTCAAGTGGCCATGCATCATTTGTCTGAGAATCTTTTTTTAACTTTAGTATAGCAATACAGGGTTCCCCACTTAAAGAACTGTAGCCTTTTTAACAGTTAATACTGACGTAACGGTGCAGTCGTCTTTTTCCAAAGGTGTCCCTATCATTGCTCCCCCAATCCCCTCCTGTCTTCTCTTACTGTGGGCTAACACTACACCCTTTGAGTGTGGGGTCTGAGCTCTCTCTGCTCAGGCTGGGTGGAGCTTTGGAACTGTCCCCAGCAATGCAATGTGGCAGAAACGAGGTCATGTGACTTCTGAGGCCAAGTCACCAGAGATACTATTGTCCTCCGGACTCTGTTTCTTGGGACCTGGGCTTTTGGAGCCCCGAGCTTTATGTAAGCAGTTGAACCACTCTGAAGACATGGTGCTAGAGAGCCCATGAAGAGACGGAGAAGATACCCAACCCGCCCCACAGCTAACTCTCAGCATCTATAAGTGGTGGCATGATGGTTTTATCCAGATTCATTTTATTATTTTTGCTTATCTGCATTTAATTTCTATTATTATTATTAATTTTAATGGGGTGACACCAATAAATCAGGGTACATATGTACAATGAAAACATCTCCAGATTATCTTATCATTCAATTGTGTTGCATACCCATCACCCAAAGTCAAATTGTCCTCTGTCACCTTCTATCTGGTTTTCCCTGTGCCCCTCCCCTCCTCCCTATCCCACTCTCCCCTCCCTCCCCCCACCCCGTAACCACCACTCTCTTGTCCATGTCTCATAGTCTCACTTTTATGTCCCACCTATGTATGAAATCATGCTATTCTCAGTGTTTTTTTTTCTGATTTACTTATTTCACTCCGTATAATGTTATCAAGGTCCATCCATTTTGTTGTAAATGATTCGATGTCATCATTTCTTATGGCTGAGTAGTATTCCATAGTATATATGTACCAAGGCTTTTTAATCCACTCGTCTTCTGATGGACACTTGGGCTGTTTCCAGATCTTCGCTATTGTGAACAATGCTGCCACGAACATGGGGCGCATTTCTTCTTTTCGAACAGTGCTATGGTGTTCTTAGGGTATATTCCTATAAGTGGGATAGCCAGGTCAAAAGGCAGTTCGACTTTTAATTTTTTGAGGAATCTCCAAACTGTTTTCCACAGTGGCTGCACCAGTCTGCATTCCCACCAGCAGTGCAGAAGGGTTCCCTTTTCTCCACATCCTCACCAGCATTTATTCTGTGTTGTTTTGATGATGAGTGCCATTCTGACTGGTGTGAGGTGATATCTCATTGTGGTTTTAATTTGCATTTCTCTACTGATTAGTGATGTTGAGCATTTTTTCATATGCCTATTGGCTAATTTTTTTTTTAAATAGCAAACATGTATTTTGTTTTTCAGAACAAGATTTATTTTCCCTCTCAAAGCATCACCAGGTCTTGACTAAGATCAACACAGAATTCCAGCAACTGACTCTGCATAACTCAACAAAATGCATGTTTGCCTCAGAATCCCAACAAAGTATACTGGCTGACTGACAACAGAAACTGTTGCGCACCTCGGTCTAGCTGAGTGGACCTGATGATGTTCAGGTTTACCCCTAGTTACCTCCACCCGCCCAGCCGCCCCGGAGGTCAGGCAAGCTTTCCCGAGGCCTGTGCATCAGTCATTTCCTTAACCATGGAAAAAGAAAACTTTCCTTCATTCTTTTATTCAATACTGATTGAGCCCCATGTGTGCCTGGCACAGGGCTGGGTGCTGGGACTCCATTGTAAACCTAGCAAGCTCTCTATCTTAAAATACAAACGAAGCTGGGATCTGAATGTGGCGTCAGCACTGTGAGCGGAGGTGCCTCGAAGGCAGTGAGCAGACAGGAAGGTGCCCTTGTCCCATGACGGTGGTAGTTCAGGGCAGCTGTTGGGTGACATGATCGGTGAGCTCAGGTGTGGAAGGGGCGGAGGGTTCAGGTGAAGGGAACTGCATGGGCCCAGGCATTTCTCAAGCACCCAGAAGGATCTCACTCCTTACACTCTGCCCAGCTGTGATTCCAAGGCAACTTCCAAGCACAGGGTAGAGAAAATAAGACCCCTTGTCTCCCTGTCTATCTTAGTTCTTTGGTCCTCAGACTCCAGAGCCAGCCCCGAATGTGCCCAAGGCACCATTCTTGAAGGGACTGTGCCCTTCCGACACCAGAGCTCAGAGGAGACTCTGGCAGGAATGTAGCATCTGTCCACCAGCTAGTGACACCAACTACATCAGCTCTAAGATGTGTCCCCACCTGAGGGAGGAGAGAGAGCATGGCAGTGGGACTCAGACTGCGTAAATCCCTGCCTTTCGTTAATCTTGGTTTTCTCAATCTTATAATGGAGATAATATGTGATTCCAGTGTCACAAAGTACTGTGACAGGTGCTGTAGACAAATGTGTATGTCTGTCCAAAATGCATATGTTGAGACCTCACCCCCAGTGTGATGGTGTTAGGATGTGGGACCTTTGGGAAGTGATTAGGTCATGAGGGTGGAACCATGAGGAATGGAATTAGTGCCCTTATAGAAGGGACCCCAGAGGGGTCTTTCTTATTTCCCCACCACGGGAGGACAAAGCAGAAGACAACAATCTGTGAACCAGGAACCGAACCCCTACCAGACACCATGTTGATCACGGACATTCCAGCCTGCAGAACTGTGAGAAATAAATAAATATTGGTTAACTACCCCCCTCCCCAATCTGTGTTATTTTTCATGTAGAGACCAAAACAGGCTAAGACAAAAATCAAACAAGATAATTCTTGGGAGCACACTTAGCAAAATGAAAATTCGGGATGTGGTTGCCTGTCCCTTCCCACACAGCCGCCAGCTGCTTCAGTAAAGTGGCCTTGACGCTGCTGGGTGGGAGGCCTCTGTTTTCCACATTGGTGAGCACAGAAAATCTCAGCTGTGACCCCGACACAGGTCTTTGGTTGCCATAGTCTCCCATGCTCTGTTTACGAGCAGGCAGAGCACTGAGAGCCTTCCCCACTCCGAGGCCAGCGGCCAAGGTCCAGAGTGCTGCTGAGGCACATTTCCCTGCCAGCCCAGTCTGGCCTTGCTGCCTGCCAGGTGGAACTTACGAGACAATTGCCCTTAATTTGTTCTGACATCCAACCAGGGGGAGCGCTGACCCTCCAGGGAGCACGGACGGCTTGTCATGTTCCCTACTCCTGTTATCTCCTGGAACTGGGGGGCCAGGGCTCTGCCTCCGTCCTGTGGCTGCTGCCCAGGGTGGGTCGCTTGGTATCATGGCCCTGGCTCGCTAGCCCATATGTGTCCCCCTGTCCCACAGTCCAGCAGGAAGCTCTTTGACGGGAAAGTCCTGCCATCTGCCACCCCCCCCCAGGGGTCCCTCCATGCCTCCCCTCTGGTTCTGGGACAGGGAAACCCAAACGTGTTAGGTCCGCTCTCCATGGCTCTCATTGCTGCCTCCCACCCCGGCCATTTGGTCAACACAAGCCAATTCTGACCATTTGTTCCAACAGGGCCCCAAATGGGACCCCACACCTCCCCCTTCCCGTAATTTCTGCCTACCCTTTGAATGTCTGTCTGTTCAAGTGTCACTTCCTCCAGAACCTAGAACCTCCAGCCTTGGTCCCAGCTGAGACCCTTCACACATGTACCATGTGTTTATCATGTTGTACCCATGTGGCAGGACAGCATCCCCTACTTGCATCCTTTCTCCCACGCCCACCCAGGTGTCCTGGGAGTCTGGTCCAGCAGAGACTACACGTGTAGGTGGAGATGCTATGCCAGAAGAAGGGGCAATGTTGGCCCCAAAGGCTGTGTGTGTCTGGTAGACAGCTCCGAAGGCCCTCCCTGCGAGGCCGCCTGTCCCTGCACTGCCCCTGGCGGTGGTGGCTGCAGCTGGGCTCAGACCTTGGCCGCCCTGGTGCTCTTGCTGAGTGGAGCCAGGGGCCCTGAGGGAGGGCAGAGGGTGGGATGGAAAAGCCCCAGAGACTCTCAGGCGCTCAGGAACTCTCCAGAGGAAACAGAACCTGGCGTTCCTTGTGGAAAAGAGCTCACGGAGAAATGCCCTGCTTCTCAAAACATGTCCTGGGAAAATTAGTCCTGCCACGTGAATTCAGGGAGTTCCAGAAATTCTGGTTCTGTGGTCAAAAAACTTTGGGAAATGATTGTTTGACCCAATTTCACCAGGTGTTTTATTTTTTCTGCAGACTCCTCCAAGCCCACAGGAGAACGGGGCACACTGAATGCATGGAGACCTGTAAAGCCAGTAGTCGAGGCCACTATCACAGCAGCCTGACCCACGCAGGTTTGCAATAGATTCGAACAGTCGGTAATGAAACACAGGAGCCAAGAACTGGTGAGCCATCAGCTTTAATTCTAGCTTGCACCCGGCGGGCAAGCAAAAACACACACTGGGCTCCAAAACCCACACATTCAGTGCTCACAAAGCTACTGACTTATCCGAATTTCCTAGAATCAAAGGTTTCTAGCTCACCAGACTTATTCACCTCTGTTTCCCATCTCCTCCTGCACAAACTCTTAACAAACTGGCTTCTTCCTCAGCACTCTGCATCTTGGCTACTTCTCCTCCACATGGCCTTAATCTGCTCTCCTCTCCAATACTAACCTCAGTAACTCAGGAACCAAGAGAGCAAGCTCCCGGACTGCCCCAGTTTATAGCATAGAAAATCCAAACCTTTAATCCAATTATACATAAAGAAAGTCTCTGATACAAAGCCACCCATCTGAGGCATAATGGGATTCCTCAAGAGAGTGCACCACCCCACATCATCCAATCAGTCAAGGGTGTGGGGAAGAGCTTACTCTTAAACTAAGCCTTAGGCCATAACAACCCGGCCTGCCCACAGCCTGTTCCAGAACACACATTAATATCAACGAACTTCCATGTAGGCAGCGCCATCTTTAACAAAGTGAGCATAATATATTTTATCTGCCCAACAGGACCCTAACCACGCTGGTCCGGCGCAGGGTCTGTCTGTGAGGACACGTGACGTCTCAGAGCCAGCCCTTCACAGGACACAACTGGGGATATGCTGCTATGGAGACACTGAGGAGTTAAGTGCTCCCACAGTGCCTTATCTCCTAATACTCAAATTTCGGATGGGGGCAGTGAGGTTTTTGGTTTTTGTTGTTTTTGTTTGTTTGGGGTTTTTTTACATTTTTCAACATATTATTAGTGCTCACTGATTGTTTCTCACTGATGCTGTAAACCATGTCTGTGAGTGTTTCTCTCATTCCTGTGGCTACTAAGAAGCTCAGCACTGAACCCAGCCCATCTTCAGTCACTGCCCAGAGCCCTGAGGGGGAAATTTTGTCTTCTCATCTTTTCTGTTATCACCTTAGTTCTTTTGTCCTTATTTTCATCTTAGCCACGGTTCCTTTATTTATTCACTGTAAACCTGTTTTACCAGTATTTGAACATCCATTTGAAAAAGAGAGAAGATGCACATAAATACATGTCAACTAGTGTAGTATCATTAGCAAAAATGATAACGGGACACCTCCATTCCAAGACGAGGCGACTCTCCCATAGAGAAAAACACTAGCTCTCTCCTGACAAGGAAGAGAGGACCCAAGATGGGGCTCCTTCTCCGGCTTAATTCTCATGCTTAACCCTTTCATCTACTCTTCAAAGTCAGAAGATATGCCCCCACCCCTCCCCACACCCCTTGAGAAACTGAAACAAAACCACCCTCAAGATCAAATAGATTACATTAATGACACAGAGAAGAGAGGATGGTCTGTATCCACTCTGTGAGCTCCCCAAACAATAGGCTTTTGTGCTTGGGAGAGAGATGGGGGACAGGGGGCACTCGGTAAGCCGCATCCACTGGGCAGAGCCTGCTGGGCCGACACTCTGGTCCATGAAGTCTCTGTGAGGAGGGTGAACAGACGGCCTCCTGATCTCAGCCAGTGACCTCCCTGCTGAGAAACCCTGTCTGCCCAACACCCAAATAGCCATTTCTGGGATTTTCTGAAGACCCTCAAAAAGAGTGCAAGCGAGCCTTTCGATGGCTCCAGCTTATTTGAATCTTCCTCCTCTTGATGAACTCAATTTAATCCTCTTCCCTTGTAACAATTTGACTGTGAAGTGACCCACAGGTGGTAGACTCTCCTGCTTGTCTCCCCTCCCTGGACTGGGGTTGCACTTTGTCACCTATGGAGGTCCCCGGTCCCTCTCCCTGGACAACACCATGTTCTTTCTCCTCACTCTTCCTCACAGGCCGTAGTCCAGGAGCAGATTGGCTGTATCCTGTTCAGTTCTTCTTGGAGACCATGATCCCATGGGTGGCCAGGGGACAGAGAGTATCTCTCTCCATGTATGCACACCCCTCCCCTCCACACTTACCTGCCGCGCCCTCTCAGTGAGAAAGGCAATCGATATGAAAACAGCTATAGACACAAAGCTGGGGAAGGTGTCAGCTGGGAGGGACAGGGGAGGTGCCTGAGTTAGCTATTTCCTCCTCGAGCTCATGAACGCACTGGGTGCCACAGCATCACTAATGCACATGGCGGTGGGTCCCAGCAGGTGTGAGCTCCTTGACGACTGGAGCCTCATAGGGTACAACACTGAAGACATGTCTTCTCCAGGGCCTGCCCCTGAGTATAACCTCACAAGAGTAGGGAAGGCAATAAAAAGGGGGAGGAGCCTGACCAGGCGATGGCACAGTGGATAGAGCGTCAGACTAGGATGCAGAAGACCCAGGTTCGAAACCCCGAGGTCTCCAGCTTGAGCGCGGGCCCATCTGGTTTGAGCAAAAGCTCGCCAGCTTGGACACAAGGTCGCTGGCTCCAGCAAGGGGTTGCTCGGTCTGCTGAAGGCCCACGGTCAAGGCACATGTGAGAAAGCAATCAATGAACAACTAAGGTGTCACAACGGCAATGAAAAACTAATGATTGATGCTTCTCATCTCTCTCCGTTCCTGTCTGTCTGTCCCTATCTATCCCTCTCTCTTACTCTCTCTCTGACCCTGTAAAAAATAAATAAATAAAATAAAAAAGAAGGGGGAGGAAGGGAGGAGTGAGCATGAGGCCTTCAGTGCTTGGGGTGGTACCACATTTTATCATGATCTCCATCTTGAGAGTTTCGATGTTGTCGTTAAACCCATATCAAAGAGGAGGAAATTGGGCTCCGTTTCTAGTAACTAGTCAAGCTTTGGACCCAGCTTCAGCCACCCCCTCAGTCCCTGCTCTTCTGGCTGCACTGACTTCCTCAGGGTCAGCCCAGGAGTTTCAAGTTCATCTCAGAAGCATGGACCTGGAAAACTTTCTGAAAACTCGTGGGCTGAGTTTGCCACACAGTGTTAGAATTAGAACAGGGTTCTCCACCATGAATCCTCAGCTTTTGGCTGACGTCTGAACTGGATGTGAAAGACGTGCTCTTAAAGAGATTGTGTTTGTCGAGCACTTAAATTAGAAAAACACAGGTCTAGAAAGTAAACATTTTCACCATCCTTCTTGGGCAAGGGTCCTTCCAGAAATCCAGACTTCATTCCTGGGAGTCCTCATTTCCCCTGGGGTGGGTGGGTGGGTGGGATAAAAGGAAAGGAAATATAGACCTATGAGCCAGGTCAGGTCACTTCTTTATAACCAACAAAGCCTCATTAGGCAACTACAAGAATCAGGGAGACCCTGAGGACACACCCCGGAATGAGCACTAGCATTCAGACAGGAAGTTGGAGCAGAAATAAAGCATTCATAGGTTCATCACATGCGCCAAGAGGATTATGGGAGGCCTGAGAATGCCTGGTGAATCCTTGGTTATAAACACTGCCAAACAGACTTATTTGTGGCTGTCCCTTTTGGTGCACGTCTGCTCCAGGGGAAAAAGCAAATCTTTGTAAGGGACTTATTAGTTCCTATGTATAGCTCACGTTGCTTAAAAGCAAGGGGAAAAAAATCATTTGAATGATTCAGTTGGATTAATTTGTGTTCTTAGAAAGTGAAAATTTTTTTAAATGAAATTTTATAGGTGGTGTTACCATTTTAATGGGCAAGTGTCCCAAACCCACACTTTTAATTGGAAAATGTTGAACACCTGGCTATTCCAGGTCTAGAAATAAGAATAATACTCACTATTTGCATGAGGTCCACAATTCACAAAGTACTTCATGTCGAGATATCTTGCTTGCTGCTGTGCAAAGGCTGAAGATTTCACTTCAGTGTTCATATTTCTCTTTACCATATTCTGTCCCAAAAGTGACCAAGGTGGCTAGCAGGTATGTTTATGGAAAACACAGGTGTAGAACCTCACAGAGATGGAGTTCTCTTAGTGATGACGCTGCCAAGAACTTGAAGCATTCCAATTCCTGAGTCTTTTTCTGAACGTAGTAGTTGCACCATAATATTGCAACTGTCTTATGCAAACCCTGGACACTGAGCCTGTTCCCAGCCTTGTGGGCCATTGTTGGAGAGTACATGACCAATGTGGTTAGATAACCTCACCTGACGCCTGCTGTGTTGGAGCAAACGCTGAGCTGGGCTGCAGGAACAGTCTCCTGTCACCTCTTTTGCCACTTCCTTACTCTGTGTGTTCAAACAAGTCTTTGTCCTCTTTGAGCCTCCGTTCCCTCGTGCACAGAGACAAATTCTGGCCACACCGAGCGGTCAGCGTCACCCTGCAGGTGCAGTGGGATGATGTGCGTGAACGTTATCAGCATCACCGCTACTACCAATTTGTTACAGTCACAGACCTGGGCGTCACGGAGGCCCAGGGACCGGTTGCAGCTCTACTTATTGCTGTGAAATCTTAGGCAAGTGACTTCTCTCTCAACTTCAAGGTCCACAGCTGCAAAATAAAGAGGGTTCTATGTCGGTGCCCCTCAAATTGTAGTTGCCAATCTATCAAGGGATAAGAAACTTGCACTAGGACATAAATCAATGTCTTACTTCCTTCATTGAGAAAATCTTACTATGAAGGAAAAGAAAAAAGGAGCTAGCTGAACTCAGCAGCATGTTGAATGAGTGCTGGCAGTGACCATGTAAGCCCTTCCATGGTTACATGATAGATCCAAATGACATTGTGATCCCACACGCAAGATAAACAGGGATCCAGGAAATGGATTTCATTCAGAATTATTGATACTCAGATGGGGCCACTGACTCTTCTAATTAGCCCACAGGTCTTTACAGACAATCTACTCTAACCCAGCAGGAAGGCCCCAAATCCTCACCAAGGTCCCTGTCTGAGAGCTTCTTCCAAACTAGATAAAGAAGCAAGACATGAACAGGGGACTCACCAAAACCTGATCAGACCCACCACTGAGGAATTGGCGACAAGCGGTCTTAGACAGAAACTGTGCGGGATCCATGGACAAAAAAGTCACTGAGAGAGTGGTGGAGGGCTTCCTAGAAGAGGTGGCATTTGCTCCAGGGTCTTAGAGTTACCCTACAGAAGGTAAAACTGGGAGAGGTCCAGGAACACAATATCCTTGTGATCATTTTTTAGTGATCTAAAGTGCATTCTGGGGTTTATTTGTGGGCTGACTCAGGTAGATACACCAGATTTCTCCATAGGGATTCCTGTTAACATTTTGATTCATTTATGTGTGTGTGTGTACATATATACACGCATCCATGTGTGTATCTATGTGCACATACCAGAGCACCTAGGCAGAGGATCCCAACTGCTGCTTTAAGTAGCACCTTTGCCTTGGTTGACCCCATTCTTCAGCTGGGACTCCATCAGCTCCTGAAATGCAAACCTGTTCTCACTGTCATCACCTCTGTCTTCTCTGTGTTCAATTTGCTTTGACAAATGAAAAGTTAGGCAGATATGCACAATTGGGCCCTTTGTTCATTTTCCACACTTCACTGTAAGGAACAAGAAATTATTAATCAAAAATATATAGCTACATCTGTTAGAAAATGCCTTTCTCCCCTCCAGTTCAGAATCTTGCACTTGGGGATGTCCATCATATTTTAAATCAGCTGATGAGAATTGGCCCTGGCTGTGTCTGCCTACAGGTACCCTTTTTTTCCTTTTGGTGTAGGGCATGAACTTTCCCTCTGTCTCTAGAATTTCTTTTCATCTCTCTATTTTCTTCTCTCTCTCTTTTTTACATCTGTCTTTTGGTAAACTTTTTTTTTCTTTATTTCTAACTTTATGGGTTTTCTAATACAATCCATTGGTCATGTGGTTGTTCAATTTAACTTCCAACTTTGAAATTACTGCATACGGATAGCCTGGTCCCCTTCCCCCGTCATCTAGAAAGAAAATACTCCCATGGGAAAAGAGAAGTGTGAAACAAGGATGGCTGGGCTCCTATCTTTGAGGTGTCCAGACTCATACAAAGAACTTTTTAATGAATTGTTTTACCTCAAAAAAAAAAAAAAAGAAAGAAAGAAAAAGGAAGACATGTAGTATCTCTCCCAGAAGGTTCTGAATTCTTGGCTGAGGATAGAAAGAGAACACTTTGAACCCCTCCCCCTTCCTAAAGCTGTCCTGGGATAAAGCAACATTTTCTTGTAAATGTTGTAATAAGAATTCTGGACTTCTTGAGTGCAAGGCACATCTGAGCTTACTAAGGGCATGGGCCACCCTGGGTTTTCAGGAGCCCTTCTAGAATCCTTGGAAAGGGCTCCCTTGATTCCTGGGCTGCCTTTGATGACACACGACCCTTGACCCTGACCAGTGCCTCCTGCCCCCTCAGCAGCAGAGGGGAGAGCAGGTCTCTCGGCGCCCAGAGGAAGAGCGGGCAGCGAGGCCCTGACCTCCCGCCCTGCCCCTAACCTCCCTGATAATTGAGTTTTCCATCGGTGCTCGCCAGCAGGCTCTCAACACAAAGTAGCAGGACCCTTTGACTCTGGCTCTGCCCGGATGAAACCCCCAGCCGGTCTGTTCAGAGAACACCAGCACTCGCCCCCGGTACACACTCCAGAGGTATCAGTCCCACAGCCCACCCAGCCGCCCGGCACCATCCACATCTCGACTACGGCCTGAGTGGGGAGAGCAGAATTTGTCCCTCCTAACACAGCCCTTGGCCGGAGGGTTGGGTCCCCTTGTGAGGTATTCACACTGCAGAGCCGTGTAGAAGACACCCCCCACACCCTCAAGTGTTTTTCTGGAAAAGCACGTTTCCCAGACTCTCCTTGAATACTAAACACAAAATTTCAGAGAATTTTTTTTTTATTTCCTCCACATCACCTTCAATCTTTGGGAAACATCTTCAGAATAAAATAAGGGATAAATAAGCCACTTTGGAGAATTTTCACCCCAGGTTTGCCCTGTCTTAGAAGGAGGGGTGGCCAGGATCACACCCAGGGATGCCGGCCAAGCCCCAGAGATGCTGGTGGGGGCGACCCCCACCTTGAGGCCATCGCTAGGGACCACTGTCCACGGGAAACCTAGAAGAAACCCTTGCCGCCCTGGGTGAGCGCCGCCGTGTTGACAATAAATAGTAATACTTCATTAGCATGTGCTTGCTCCTCCTGTCACCTACATGGTCTCCTTTGCCACTCACACTCCCCAGTGAGGTCACTATATTTTATCCTAAGTTAAAGGTCACCCAAGCTTGGAAGAGAGGGAGCTGAGACTCGGAGCCAGGTGTCCAGGTTCCACAGCCCATGAACTTTCTGGAGCATCTTGCGGCTTCTAAAGGAACCCTCCCTGGAATGCAGAAGGAAGGAGGAGGCTTCCAGGGTCTGATGAACGCCAGAGAAAACGTAAAAGTACAAATGGAACTGTGTCTACCTGAGGGAGTGGGAGAGACGGACCTCAGGGGACTGGCTGTGGCTGGAGCATTTCTGGGGCATGGGGGCTTCCTCGGACTGGAAGGGACTCCTCTGAGCCTGTCCAATGGAAGGAGAGGCCCTTCAGCAGAGGGCTGTGCCTGGGAAGTCCGCTCGGGGACAGTGGCAGACCGGCCACCCCAAATAGGGGACAAGCGTGGAGAGACAGGGAGAAAAAAGATTATGTCGGGTCTTAAGAGTGTGGCTAGGAGTGAGGGCTTCCTGCCATAGTCTCCCAGAGCACCTACGCTAGGGTGTCATACCCGTACGGCAGTTAACCAGCAGGACATCTTCCCTCACGGAAACTAGAACTCGTGGTAAAGCTCAGCCCAAACAGTGCCAGTGGCCTGACCTTCTGGACGTCCAAAGCTGGAACCCATTGCTAGTCACCGACATGTGCCATCTCACCCAATAGCACGAGCCCTCACTAAACCTCCAACTAGCCAGGTCTCCACCGCCAACTTGGGTGCAGGTCTGGAGTGACACAAGAACCTCTATACTTACCAAGTGCCCTCGGGCAGCAATTAACCATGGACAAGTTTAAAAGGAAGAACCAAAATCCTAAAAGTCTTCTGGGGCCCTGGGAAACATCAGGGTCGCCCTCTGGGAAGACTGAGTCAGCAGGTCTGTGGGGGAGCCGGGAATCTGGGTTTTAACAACAGCAGGGCCAGGATGAAGGCAAAGTGGGAGAGGGTGGCTATGCCAGGTGCAGGGTCAGAGCCTGTCTCCCTTTAACAATTCGCTCTTCTACTCATCAAGGATATTGTTGCAGTGATTTCTGATATTACACATCTTGATGACCAAGTGTTCTGACACTCCCTTACATGTTGCACTCCAGGGCAGTTCTTCACTCTCTTCACCCTAGTCCTGGACCTGAATGAAGCTCCAGGAGGTCCCTGGTATAAGGTATGAATCCAAGCCACCCAGCACCACCTGCCAAGCTCTTGCCTGCATTCCTAGCCTCTTCCCTCTCGGCTCTGTACCCCTTCCCCAGCCTCAGCCCTATGCACAGGTTCGCCGCCCCCCCCCCCCACTCCCCAATAATCAGCTTCCCACCTGCCCCCCAAATCCATCCTCCACCTCCGAGCGCCCCAGACAGAGACTCCGCATCTTCTGGCTCCATTTCCTCATCTGTGGAATGGGCTTGATGAGGCTGCTGTTGAAGGGCTGTTGTGAAATTGAAAGTATCTTATCACATGCCTGGGATGCAGAAACAGATGCTCCATAAATTGCAAGGAATTAATAGGGGTCAGAAACTAGGCCCGGTTGCCCTGATTCATCCTCGTGTTCTCCCTGCGCCCTCCGCGGTGATGGCATCGAGGCTAAGCTCCACCTGCTGGGTGATTAAAATGATCAAAGCTTAGGAGAGGCCTGGTCCCCAGACCAACTAGATGGTTTGCACAGTCTGCAGCCAGATGTAAGGGAGAATTAATGTGGGTCCTTGTTGAATTGAAAGCCCACTGGTTCAACCCAAATTTCAGGATCGATGTCTAGCACTTCGCATGTCTGTGTGTGACAGCATTCTAGTGAGAACTTCTCCTGAGTGCTGTCACTGAGCATCTCCTGAAGTCCCTTTTAGGCCTGTCATAAAAAAGATCATACTTTGGAATTTATTCTAAACTTCCCCATATTAGTCAGGGTTCTCCAAAGACACAGATCAATAAGATGGAGAGAGAGAGAGAGGTTTATTTTCAGGACTTGGCTCACATAATTAAGCATGCTGGCAAATCTGAAATCTGTAAGGGAAGTCAGCAGGCTGGAGACCCAGGGAACAGTTGATACTTCAGTCTTGAATCCAGGGACCTTCCTAAGATAAAATTCCCTCCCCTTTTGGGGGACCTCAGGCTTTTCCCTTAAAACCTTCGACGAACCAAATGAGACCCACCCACATTTTGAAGGGTAATCTGCTTTTCTCAAAGTCTATTGATTTCAATGTTAATCTCCTCTAAAAATTATCTTCCCCTTGACATCTAGACTGGTGTTTGACTAGGCAGCGGGCTACCAAAGCCTAGCCAAGGTCACACAGTCACACATCAAATGAACCATTACACTCCCAAGTTTACCATGTGGGAAGAAACCAGTCCATCAGATACCCAGACAGTTACTGAATGAGAAGCAACAGTGGGAATGGGCTTGGTTGGGGGGAGGTGTCCCACACAGCAAAGGTGCTACTAGGGTGCGGGCTGCTCTCAGGCTATTGAGGAGTGACCAGGTTACCCCAGGGCTTTTGTGGGACCATGTGAAGGCCAAGAGGAAACCAGCAGAGTCCTCCCCTCGAAGACTAATTGGCTCACCAGATATTATTGGCCCTCCAGAGCACCAACCACACTTGACTAAACTCTGGGATAAAGCTATAAATCTTATAACAGACCTCAAAACCACCCAGGGTGACGGCAAACCATTCAATATACCATCCTATCCAATGGACAAATGCTAAGACAACGGGCCGTGCCAAGAGGGCAAGGGAGGGATGAGTATCTCTTTACGAGGACAAATATGAGGACGTTTGTGGGAGCAGCAAGCCAGCACGAAAGGCAGTCATAACACCAGGGAGATGCATAAGGAAAATTTAGTGAGGTACAATGGGGGAAAATGTGCAGCCTTTAAAACCAAGGGACTAGATGTACACACAGCATTCTGTTTTTAAAACACTGTGCTGAATGGGGTGGTAAGTAAGAAACAGAACATTCGTAGCACAATGGCATTAATATAACTTCAGTACACATTACGCAAAGCAACATGCTTTAGAGAGCTGCCTATCATTCCGAGTGTACAAAGCAGATGCACTGGAAGAGAGGGGCTTGAGATGAGGGTGGGAGTTCACTAGTGAGAGAAGGAGCTGGCATGGACCAGGAGATAATGTCTCGTGAACTGAGGAGTACTTTAACCCTCTGCCCTGAGTTCCAGAGTCTCCATGTCAACCCAAGTGGGAGAAGTATCACCATGAGAGATACCTCAAGCTGGTTACAATGATTTGCTCAATGCCTGTCTTTTCTTCTAGACCAACACCTGGCAAACTATAACCCATGAGCCAAATCCAGCACATCAGCCATTTGTGGAAACCAAGTCTCATTGGCACGCAGCCACACGCAATCACTGACCTAGGGCCTATGACTGCTTTTACACTACAGCCACCCCAGAAGTTAACATCTTGTTAATTTTGTGCATGGTGGTCTCTTCCACTAAAATGTTGTTTTTTTTAAGGATAGGAAATGTATATTCACTTATTCTTGTAGTCATTCAGGCATTCATCCATGTATTCATGTCATCAGTCAAGAACATTTACTTAGCACCTACCTGGTGCACAATTCCTGCCATAAGCCCTGGAGATACAAAGATATGTAAGATACAATCCCTGTTCTCAGACGTCCCAGTCCAGTCACAGGTACACAGATTATCAAACCTCAATGTGACAAGTGAGATATTAGAAATACAACGGGGGGGTAGTGGGAATTCAGAGGAAGAAGTATTATTTCCTGCTTCAGGAGATTGAGGAATGCATTGCAGAGGAAGAGGCTTTTAGACTGGGTTTTGAAGCTTGAATAGGAGTTCGTTGCACTCATGAACATATACCATCTTTACTGATGAAGCCTCAAAGACGGGTGGTGCCTGGCCCGTGGAAGATGCTCAGGAACAGTGGCACCATGACCAATACAGACTCAGTCCTTAGACAGGGGAAAGAAAGCATCTTCCTCACTTCTCTGTCACCAACTTGTAGATACCATGGGTCCCTTGGCAAGTCTTAGAAAACACAGATTTTCTGTCTGGCCCCAGAGATCCCAACAACATGGGCCTGAGATGCTGCCTGCATTGAAGTTTTTAAAAGCTCTCCAGGTGAGTCCAGTGTGCAGCCATGTTTGAGAAGCCCTGATTTAAACAAATGCTTCTCAAACGTAATATATAAATTCATCCAGGAAATTATGTTAAATTGCAGTGTCAGATACGGCAGGTCCCGGAGGGGAGGGGTTGTTGGCACTTAACAGTTTGCATCTCTAACAAGCTTTTGATCATATTTAGGTGGCTGGTCCTGGGAACACATGTTGAGTAGCAAGAATCTCCAAGGATGAGTCCCCAAAGTAATTCAGTGGGCCTCGGGACCTTGGCTGCTCCAAGAGGTGATGACTGCTCTCTCCCATCACCCTTCAGTTCTGGATTGGGATGGTTCTGGGCCAAGGGGTCCATGGGCAAGAGGAGGGGAGAGGAGGGGAGGGGAGGGGAGGGGAGGGGAGGGGAGGGGAGGGGAGGGGAGGGGAGGGGAGGGGAGAGATGGGCGCTTTGCTGTTTACTGCATCTTAAGAGCCTGTGTGGCATACCTGTCAGGGATCCCTCCAGCCGCCTGCCCACCAGCCTGCATTACAGGCCAAGAAGCAGCCCCGGGGTCTGGGGGCAGGCTGACATCCCAGGGCTGCCTTCTGGGTAAACATTGTTATGGGTTGGTTGTTTTTTTTTTTTCTTTATTTCTCTTCAAACAAGCCCATCACAGCGCAGGCCACATGGTTGTTTTTTTTTTTTTTTTTCATTTCTCTTCAAACAAGCCCATCATAGCGCAGGCCACATAACCCTAAACAAGGCCTCTCAGTGCTGTTGACACAAAGGCACAAATGGTGTCATTCCAGTCCAGAGATAAAACTCTGATCCTCCCATAATGGGGGCATTTCCTCTTGGGAAGAGCACCAGCAGATTAGGAAATTCAACAAGCCCGTCTAAGCCCTGCCCTCCATCGGGGGCTCAGGTTTTTTGTTGTTTTGGGTGGATTTCTTTCTCTCCAAAGCTCGGCTTGTTTCATGTGCCTCCGTCAGCAGATATGTGAGCCCCAGACAATGGCCTCTTTCTGCAGACAATGGGCAGCGTGAGGAATGTCGCAGGAGGGCAGGGCTTGAGGAGAGACAATCAGCTTTCAGAATCCCATGGCAGAGTGGGTGCAAGGAGGGTTCAGCTGAGCAGGTTCCTCAAAGGCACCATTTATAGGACCTGTAACCTCTGAGATGTGGCCACTCTGGTCAGTGGTGGGACCCGGGGCCACTTATTGGCCACGGCTGCAGGTTCTCTCCCTACCGGCTTTATTGGCCTCCAGGGGTTCCGGCAGCCACAGCCCCTGCCAGCAAACTTTGTTTAATGAGAAAACAAACAATCACCCCCAAATTACACCGAGGTCCCCTGTTCCCGCACCGCGGCGGTGCCCAGCCTGGGCCTCAGCGGGCCGGCCCTCCAGAAAATAAAGGGCTCATTCATCCCCTAAGGTGGAAACTCGCTTTCTCCGGGGGAAATTGTGTAACTGTTTTGTAGTGGAATCAATTGCAGTCCTCCAGGTCTTTTGGAAAAAGAAAAGCAGATAAGGGGGCGGAGGTTAGAGCCAGCGCTGGCGGTCTCCTTGTCACATTTGTTCACTGCACAGACATTTTCCTGACAGAGGCCACGTCAGCTGGCTCCTGGGCCCCAAGGCCTTTCTGAGAAGGCCTTGCTTGGGATGGAAAAGGAAAGCAACTTTCTGAAGCAGGTGGCCGTGCATTCATTTGTTCGCTCGTGTGTGGCACAACGCATGACACAGAGTAGGTGCTGTTAGGCAGATAAAATATATTATGCTCTCTTTGTTAAAGATGGCACTGCCCACATGGAAGCCCATCACCCAGGTGATAATAATATTAGTTGCCCTTCTTGCTTGGGATGGGTGTGATTATATTAATGTGGGTTGGGGGAAGGCTTTCGCGCCAAAAGGTTTTAAAAGAAAGAGAGATCACGTTGTTCCGGGGAAGAGTGATTACATTCTCGGAGAGCAGAGAAAGGCCACGTGGAGGAGAGGAGAAGCAGCCAAGATGGTGGAGTGCTGAAGAAGAAGCCAGTTTGTGCAGAGTTTGTGCAGAGAGAAGGAAATGGAGAACAGAGGTAAATAAGACTGGTGAGGTAGAAATCTTTGATTCTAGGAAACTCTGATAAGTCAGTGGCTTTGGGAGCCCTGAATGGAAAGGGAAGTGTTTTCCCACTGTGTGTATTTCTTGCCCGCCAGGTGCAAGCTAGGATTAAATGTAGTGGCCCACCAGTTCTTGGCTCTGTTGTTTCATTACCGACTGTCCAAATCAAATGCGAACCTGCACAGGCCAGGCGGCTGTGATGGTGGCCGTGGCTACTGGCTTTATAGTGCTGAGTAAACACTTGCTGAATAGATGAAATATTTTGTAGGTCTGAGTTTACTTCTGCCTGCTTTAGCTCCAGTAGCTCCCTATGGCCTAGAGGATGAATTTCATTTTTCTTCACATGGCCTTCTTGTTACCTGGCCCCCTAAATACCTCTCCAACCTCACGATTCCACCTTTTCTGCCCTACACGCTCCCAACATATCCACCCCCACAACACACACAAACACGTAAATGCTGCCTACTGTTTCTCAAACCAAACCATTGTTGTGCTAGTTTGTCCTAGGTGCCCCTGAGCCCCAAGCCCTTGCAAAGCTTCTTGTAGATATCTGGTGAGCTCCTCCCCCACCGTAAGACTCTCGTCCAAAGTTTGCTACTCTTCTTAAGAAGCATCTTGGGTGCTTCCAGCCCTATGGCCTTGTTCTCGTCGGTGGCCCTATCATGACATTTACTGTAATTTCATATTTACCTGTCCCAACTATTCATGGACTGGAGGACAGGGACTAAACCTGATTTAGCCCCATATGCCCAGTGAAGGCCCACGGCTCAGGGTCTTCTCAGTAAGAGAGGACCAACTAGTCCCAGTGTGCCCAGTTCCGTCTCTGATTCTGCACTGAAAGTCCCATCGTCTGAGAAACGACTCAGTCCTAAGCAAATGGGCATAGTTGACTTCCCTATTAGAAAATGAGTAGTGAATGAATCACCATTTTTTCATTCATTCATTCATTCATTCATTCATTCATTTCTTCAATATACATATAGTAAAATTCTGTGAGCCAGGTCTCATACTCAATCAATTTTCAGGGCATTTCTGGGTATTCCAACCTCTCTGCATTACAAAAGGTCGAGTACACTGAGCACCTTTCCTGGGTCCTTGTTTATCTTCTGAGCTATCTCTTCCAGCAACTAGCCACATTGTTTATAACACATCTGTTGATATCTGCCTTATTTCCCGGATTTGCCCTGGGTCTCCCTGGATCCAAAAGGATGAGCTATCTGGACTCACCACTGAATTCCTATCTCAGGTTTTATAAATCTAAAGGTACATACATGCTGGAGCTCGAGTCCCCAGAGCAGCCCCCAGTCCCAGGCCCTCAGAGCAGGAGCCATGGCAGCCAGGATACATTTGTCTGCTCAGCCTCCCTCAGACCCGTAGGCAGCCTGGACCCATCTGTTTCCCAGTTCTAGGTCAAATCAAGCTGAGAAAGGATCAGGCTTCATTTGACCCGAGGTGGCTACACAGCATCTGGCTGCACCCCCCATTCCTCCCCTCCCTATCCTGCCCAAATGAGCCTCCACACACACCCCTACCCCCACCTCGGTGGGCTTTCAGGGATGCCATCTCCCCTGGAGGGTGATTTCAGGGCTTCTGGGAAATGTGACCCAGTAGAAGCCACAAAGAGAGATACATCTGATTTGAATGCCAGTTCAGCCACGCAGCTGGGTGACTGCAGGTGAGTTACTTATGCTCCCTCTGTACTGCCTCATTGAAACAGAAGCATGTATGATGTCCGCTTTGCGACACTATTAGAAAGGTCATAGGAGACTGACAAGCCATCCAGCTCAGTGTCTAGTGCACAACAGATGCTCCAAAAGTTCCTCCACTCTCTCGCCTTCAGTGCAAAGGGAATAAACTACCAATGGATGTGAACCCATTCAGCACCTTGGAGCCGTGTCTGTACTTTCTGGAATCTGACTCTGCTGACTAGAGAAAGGACAGGTCATCGACCAGGAGCTGACAAGTTCTGCCCCTTCTAAAATGTCTTTTCCCAGATGAAGAGGGCCTGAGTTGAGTAAGCTGCCCCTAACCAACATGGACAGAAGTTGCTGTTTTTAGTTGCAATGTTCTGAAGAATCTTTGATATACAGAGGACAAGAAAAATACATATCAACCCACATATTTCTTTTTTAATGGTTGCCCTAAAAATTCATAATAGAAATGTTAAAATTTGACAAAGATTGATTTCAAAGTACAGCATGGAGGCAGACAATAGGTGCATTGCCGTTAACATTGGGAGGTCACACTTCAAAGAAGCAAGTCTGAATCTCTCTTCTTCCCCATGTAAAATGATTTCTTTTTTCATCCAAAAGCAAGTCCCTGGCTCTTGAGGAGGCAATGGCGGTGCGGTGTGTGCCTGACCACCCACCCTTACGAGATGCATACATATAACCGACTGCTAACCGTCACCTGTCGTTCGGCCGGTGACAGCTTTCAGCTCACCTTGCAGGTTACTCCCCTCTGTATCGTCTAAAAACCCCTCTTTATTTCTTGTTTCTGTGAACACCTTGACTTTGTATTATATCAGAATTAATAGCTTTTACCCTAAGAAATCAAGACCAGACTTCAAGATGATATTTTTGGAAAGTCCTGCTAAGGTTGTTCTATTTTCTCTCCCAGTGATAGCCCTGAATTAATTACTTTAGGGAAATCCTTTTGTTAGGGCCTGCACATCTGCACCTGGACTCACATGTGTTTGATAACATGTTGCGTGCACACACACAGGCACACGGAGGACGAGCATCACAGCGGTCAAGACATTGTGCAACAGCCTGACCTGTGGTGGCGCAGTGGATAAAGCGTCGACCTGGGAACACTGAGGTCGCCATTCAAAACCCTGCACTGGTCTGGTCAAGGCACATATGGGAGTTGATGCTTCCAGCTCCTCCCCTCTTTCTCTCTTTCTCTCTCTCTCTCTCTCTCTCTCTCTCTCTCTGTGTCTCCTCTCTAAAATGAATAAAATAAAAATAAAATAAATTTAAAAAAAAAGACATTGTGCAACAGATACAATTCAGGGGAACTCTATGTCAAGGGCAGATGCTTTCCAGGATATTTTATGTTATTAAAAATCAGGTTGAAGAAAGACTGGAAATTTATGGAAATTAAGCCATAAAGACAGTATGTGACATATTATTGCGCATGCTGTACCCATTTTCTCCCAATTGGTCTTTTGAAATACTTGCCTTTGCTCCTCACTAATTTCTGGGTAATTGTCCACTTTGGAACTCTTACAAAATGGCTAGGTATTTGAGAACCCTGATGACCTATGATCTTTGACCCAAGGTGATTTTTAGTGGGGAGATCCATGAAAGATTGATTTGAGCAGAGCTGAGTTAGACAAACAAGCCATTCACATAACTCCAAGTCCAGAGGCAAATCAGGTAAAAATGTCAGCAACCTTTGTGGCCTGGAATTTCCTGTCCCCAGAGTCAGAAATTAAGACAATCCTTCTGACCTCTGCAAATATTCATGAAGAAGTTTCTGAATCTTTCCCTTCACACAGCCCCATAGAATAATCTAATGGAGCCTCGAGGTCCCATCAATGGGTGAGCTGGCTTCTTGTCACATATTCTTCAAAAGGATCTGAAAAGACTACCTTTTACATAATTTAGAACACTATTTCTTTTAAAATCCTTCCTCCAGCCTGACCTGTGGTGGCGCAGTGGATAAAGCATCAACCTGGGAACACTGAGGTCGCCAGTTCAAAACCCTGTACTGGTCTAGTCAAGGCACATATGGGAGTTGATGCTTTCAGCTCCTCCCCCTTTCTCTCTCTCTCTCTCACTCTGTGTCTCCTCTTTAAAAATGAATAAATAAAAAGAAATTTAAAAAAAAATCCTTCCTCCAAAGAACCAAGATTTGAAGAAGACTCTTCCTGTTAAATGGCATCATTTTAATTACTTTGTTCTCCCAGGTTTTAGTCATTAAACACAGAAAAAAATGAATGTTGAAGCTTCTGATGGGGCCAAAGTCATGGCAATGGCTGCACAGAGACAACACAATCACAATGGAGAAAAAATGGTCGATTCTGAGCCTCCAGCGAGGGTACTCTCGTTCAGGTGTGACTGCAGCTTCCTTGGGGCAACAGTTTCAAGAGTTCACTGCTCTTGTGGCTGCCATTCCAGAAACATCTATTGGACTGGGAACCCCTTCAGCCTCATTTCCATCATCTCTAAGCCCACGGGCCGAGCTGTGGGAGCAAGGCAGAGGCCAGGGAAGGGTTTAGGAGCCACATTCAGGCTTCCATTGCCTTTCCCTAAGGGGTATTTATTGTGAAATGATGAAGGTAAAAAAGACAACAAAAAAAAACCTTGATGACATTGATGAAAACTTCAAAACAGAAAAGCATCAAGAGCAATCCTAGGACTGCTATTTTCACATTCTACAGCATCTTGTGCACACACGCATTACCTGTGGATTCTTTATCTGCAGACTCACCCACTCACTAAAATGCATATGTAACCCCAACACCCACCATAATAGCACTTTCTTGGTCATCGACAGACATGTACAACGCTCCCTTTGCCAGCTGGGCCAAGCATGGTGGTGAACTCGGCTTCCAGGTTCCAGCTTTCATACTATAAACAAGTGGCCTTTTCAGTTCAGTTAGTGCCACACTTTTTGCGTTTTTGTGCTTTGCTTTGGTGATTTCGCTATTGAAAATGGCCCCTAGCTGAAGCACTGTCTAATGTTCCTCAATGCGAGCAGGCTGCGATGTGCATTACAGAAAAAAATATGTGTGTTAGGAAAGAATTCTTCAGGCATAAGCCACAGTGTTATGCTGCTGTTGGCCCCGAGTTCCATGCTAATGAACCAACAATGTGTATTAAATATGGTGCCTCCAAATAAAAAGGGCATGCAAAGTAAGTTTATGAATGGGTTGGTTGATGGGAGCACCACCAGCAGCCTATAGGAACCTGACCATGTTTTTCGCCCTGGAGCAATAATTCAGGGTTTGCAGTGACTCAGGAGAACATAACCCCAGGAATACTAAGAACCAACTGTACTTACAGTTGGTTTCATTTCCTGCCTGTTTCAGTTACTAATACATCACAAACGCTTGTCGGTATTGCTAGATAACAATACTCCTATATAATAATCACCTACTTCACCACTCCCCTCATGTGGGCCTTCAGATCGTCAATATTTCTACCGTATAGATAACGCTGCAGAGAGTATATGGTACGTGAGCTCCACGTGAACACTTAGGCATCTTATTCTCATCTGCATCCGCAGAACAAATCTCAGAGGCTGACATATAGTTTATCTTAAGTAAATGATTGCTGAGTGAATGGATGACTTGAGCTTAGACATGGTTGTCAGGGACCATCAGTCCAATATAGAAGACTCTTCGCAGGTGTTCAAGAAATGCCTGTTGCAGGACATATTCACATCTGCTGACCACCTGCTCTGTGCTATATAGCTAACACCATATCTGCATCTTGACTTTCATTATGTTGTGTAATCCACATTACTTTCTGAGATAAGCTTTAGTAGCCTCGTCTTACCAGGAAGGAAACAGGGACTGAAGTAGGGCATAAGTGCAAAGTCGCACAGCTGACTGGAGCCACCACCACACTTCTAGCCCCATCTCAGTGACTCCCAGGCCCTGTTCCTTCTGCTGCACCAGGTTGAAGCTCACAGTGTGTGTGGAGCCATGTGACACACTCCCAAAGTCACCAGATTTGAGTGAGCCTCTTACAGAGCACACAGGGACACGTAATTCCTAGGGCTCTGCTTTCTCCTGCCTTCTCCACGAGTCTCCCCCATGTATTCCTCGCTCCTTTCTCCTGTAATCACACATGCTTGATGTGAGGGCTGCCTGCATTCTCTGGGCCCAGGCCCTGCCTTTATATAGGCAGTGGGTGGGCCCTTCACCTTTGGGACCTGATCCCAGGGAAGCTGAAACCCACACCCGACTTGACTGTGCTATAGAAATGGATACGCGGATGCAAATAGACAGAGGTTATTAGATTCCGTAAGCATTTTAAGATGGAAGTTTTGATCTCCTCTCTGGATTTAAATGAGTCAGAGATTGGGGTGGGCATGGGGGACATGTTGGGCCTTGCCTGGACACTGAGAGAAGAAGAGGTGGAGAGGAAAATCAAGTTTTCTCCATTCACTCTGCATGTCAAAAACAGAGAGATCCCCCTGTCTGGCTTCTCCTCTGCCAGGGAAGTCCTTGCTAACAGAACAGCCCAGATCTGGCAAGGACACCCAAAGAAAGGGGCAGAGACCTCTTGCAAATTTAGAGTCACGCTGCTGAGTCTAGTGATAATGTTTTCTCATTTGTTATGTTACAGCCACGATATCCTCTGTGCTGTGATGCCATCCAGGAGGAGCAGAGAAGAAGGTGTCCTTGCCCCGGATGTCCTTCACCTTCACCACTCAGCTGCCTGGGGCACTCCCACAAGACTCAGGGTGATTGTTTTCCCTTCACTAAAGACCCCTCTGACAAAACTCCCTCAATGTAGTCACAGCCTCCCCTCTGCCGCGTGCGGTAAACTCAATGTACCCAACACATTGTCCTGAAAACCTGCACTTATTATGTCTGCCTCTTTGTCTTTGGACAGAGGCCATATCTCATACATAGCTGGGTCAACAGAACTTGTGTGGCATCTGCCACAGAAGAGGTGTCTTGGAAGCATTGAATGAATAAGGGGAGCAGGCAGAGATTAACTTCTTATAGAAGGAGGTGCCCTGTCTTCTTGCACGTTGATGTAATTCCCCCAGAAACTCAGTGTTGTCGTGAACCATGGAATCCTTGAAAGGGACATTGGCTCTAATTTCTCCTACCATGCGAGAATCTTATTTTTCAGCATTCCAGAAAATAAATAATAGTTGTTCAGCGTTGCCCTTGGGTATCCCCATGGTGGGATGAAGGGGGGGTTGTCCATTAGTCCTAACCTTTTGTAGGCATACTGCTTTCCACATCAGCCAGGGCCCTGAGAGTCTGCAGGACCGAATGACAATGACGGGAGCAGCCACAGTTTGCCGATCGCAATGCTCCTTATAGCAGACGTTGTCCATTGAGCACTTACACACCAGGCAGTTCTTGGTACTCTGTTCACCTAATCCTCATTTTATCTTCAAGTCAACCCTACGAAATAACAGGATTATCATCTTCACTTTATAGAAAGAAAACTTAAGGCCCAGAGGGGTAAATAATTTGCCTAAGGCCACACAGCTAGCCAATTGCAGAGCTGGGATCAGAGCCCAGGTAATCTGACTGCAGAACCTATGTTCTAACCACCTCACACTGTTGCCCTTATAAATGAATGAATAACATTTATGATGCACGTGCCCACGTATAAAATTAGCACTTTTTCATATACTAGCTCACTCAACACTGGAGACAGTCCTGTGACACAGAGAAACAAATGACCCCATTTGACAAGGGAAGCAATGTGCCACACCTTCCACATGGTATGTGGCACACCTACCATAACTTCGCTGAAACCATGCCAGGATACTGCCTTACACAAGGAGACTGTGGATAATAAAATGTTTCTCCCTCACTACACAGAAATGTGGTTTCTACAAATTCATGTTGGACCTGTCAGTATACACCTACTATGTCCAAGATATCGTTTTTTCTGCTCTGGGCCTCAGTTTCCTTGCCCATGAAATGCAGAAACCAGACCAGAATTTTAAGATCTTTTCCTCCTGACATAGGGTCCTATTTTCACCTGAGGTCTAATGAAGAAGGAAAAGGAAGGGCAGGGAAGAGAGAAGAGGGGCGGAGAGAGAGGATGGGGTTGGCCAAGTTAAGGGAGGAATCATTTGGCAGCAGAAACCCCATTCTTTAAGAGTGGGCAGAGCCCTGGCAGGTTGGCTCAGCGGTAGAGCATTGGCCCAGCGTGTGGAAGTCCCGGGTTTGAATCCCGGCCAGGGCACACAGGAGAAGCACCCATCTGCTTCTCCACCCCTCCCCTTCTCCTTCCTCTCTGTCTCTTTCTCTTCCCCTCCTGCCAAGACTCCATTGGAGCAAAGTTGGCCCAGGCACTGAGGATGGCTCCATGGCCTCTGCCTCAGGTGCTAAAATGGCTCCAGCTGCAACTAAGCAACATCCCAAATGGGCAGAGCATCACCCCCTGGTGCACATGCTGGGTGGATCCTGGTTGAGTGCATGCAGGAGTCAGTCTCTCTGTCCCCCCACCCCGCTTCTCACTTCGGGAAAATACACATATATATATATATATATATATATATATATATATATATATATATATATATATATATGCAGAGACAAAGAACTTAGAAAGAGCAGTAAAAGGAAAACAAGAGGACACTCTCAGAATCTCCTGGTGAAGCCGCTACTATTCTCTTCTCTATCCCAATAAGAAAAACATACTAAATAGAACACCCTCTCCCCAGCATCTAAGAGTAAACTGGTCTAACTGAACAATTTTCAACCAGTGTGCCACAAGAATTTTTAAAACATGCACTACCTCACTGTTTAGTCAGGCACCTTGACCTCTTTTCCCTTAGATTGTCAAATAACAAAATGACAACAGCCCACAGAACAATGGCCGGCCAGTATGAAGGAATCAAAATTATACGTGTTTTTTTGTTTTTTTTGTCATATCAGCAAAAAATATATATACTTTTTGGTATGCTGCAGAATTGTACTAATTAGTTTATGAAAAAGGTTGAAAGTCACTAGTCTAGCTTAATTTCCAGGCAGTGGAGGGAGCTAGTGACTGACATGTGTCCCCACACTTTACAAGTGAGCCATGCTCACGCCCTCCTCCCAGCCCCCCTGCTAACCACTCCTGCAACACAGTTGTCCTCGGACAGGCGTCCAGAAGAACACCAGATGGGGAGGAAGGGGGTCTGTCCCGCTGATGCGCAGCCCCATGGTCACCTGAAGCTTGGCACTCCACTTGGAGAGTAGGTGGGGCCAGCCTCTCTCTGACTGATGCCTCTCCCACCATGTGAGGGCCAGTGCCCCGCTTGTCTCAGCCCTGCACCCTCAGCAACCCCGCTTTGTGGGTCGCCTGTGGTCTGAGCCTTTTCCGCAGTTCAATTCAGCCCCATGGGTCATTCAGTACACACTGAACACTGTATGCGGTGGGCCCCCTGGGGGGCCAGGGCTGGAAGGTGGGTGACCTTGGGCCCCACCACTTAGGGGAAACCAAAGGTAAAACAAGAGGCAGCAAGCCTTACTTGGGAAACATGAGAGGAGCCCATGCACCCTCTTCCGAACCATGAGGAGGCATGATACGTGGGTTCCCCTCCACCCTCTTCACGCAGCCCTTCTAGAAGGAGAAGGATTACCCTCAGCCCTTCCCAGGGCCAGCCTGGCCAGCTGATGTGGTGTGCCCATGGTCTGTAGGGTGTTGCATGGGCTGGGGCCTCGCCTGCCCGCATACCCAAAGTGAGCTCTGGCTCTTGAGCTCCACACAGTGGGTCTGAGATAGCCAGAAAATGGGAAAAGTTCAGGCTCTTCCCTCCCCTATTTCCTCAGGGGATCTTGAAGTATAAACTTGGGGCAGGCGGTATTAGGAAGCCAGACAATGGCCACATGGCCAGGCCATGCCCCACAAGCCAACCTCATCCGTAGCAAGGCTGGGATTTGAACTTGCATCTACCTGCTCTATTCTCTGCTTCTCAATTGGTCTCAGCTCAGAGAGAAATACTGTAGTTGTGAGTGCCGCATTTGAACCCCACTGCTACTATCTCAACATCAGGAAGAACCTTGGCTGGGCCCGGCCTTACCCCTCACCCCAAACTCCAGGCTTCTCTGCCCACGAACCACCTACTTCCATTAGCAAAAGTGGCTCTCACTGTGGCGACGCTCCCATGAGGCTCATGAGACACCTTTTGAATCCAGCAAGTGCAAAGGTACGAGTGATATGTCTAATACGCGAGGCTGAGGACTCTCATTTCCCATTTAGAAAAGCTGATCTTGGACACCCCTTTCGAAAGAGAGAAGTTAACCGACCTTCTTCACAAACAAAGCTGCTTCCAGAAGAGAGTTCCTGAGGCTGGGCAGGGATAGTAGCAGGGCCCAAGTGAGCTCTTCCAGGCCGCGCTGCTCAGCCAGTGAAGGAAATAGCACCAGAGGCCAGGGCGGAGGCCGGGGCTCCAGCTCTCGGAATCGGCAATTGTCTGTAGCCTTGTTCCCTCGCACATGTGGCAGGCAGAGATAAATTAATAGCAATCAACAATGAAACTTCAACTTTCTAATGAACTTGGTGGAGTGCGCCTTCTATTTTTAACTGGCCCAATTTCTCGGTCACATCACAGAACGCCTATTGTCTTGGCTGAGAATTATGAGAGAGAGTGAGGAGAGAAATTGGGCCATATTTTTTTTTCTTAGTTCAGGAAAGTGATCCACTCTCCAGCTAAATGTATATGGTCTCTTTCATTTGAAATTTAAGTAACTTCAGAGAAAAATAATGATGTTTACATCCTTGGTGCTCTATTTAAAGAAACTATGAGCTTAAAAAATGACCTTATTGGGGTCTTAAATTATGTTCTGAGCTAAATAAGAACTTGCTTTGGAGAATATGTCAATGTTCTAAGTCCCTGGTCAGCAAACTGTGGCTCTTTAGCCCCTTGAGTGTGGCTCTTCCACAAAATACCACGTGCGGGCACTACCCCGATAAGGAATGAACCTACCTATATAGTTTAAGCTTAAAAAATTTGGCTCCAAGAAGAAATGTCAATCGTTGTACTGTTGATATTTAGCTCTGTTGACTAATGAGTTTGCAGACCACTGTTCTAGGTTCATTTAACTTTAGGAGTTTCAGAAGCTATTTTGGCTTAGAGGTGGGGTGGGTTCATCTTAAATTTTTATAGTTCATATACTATTCCGTGTTACATTGGGCAGCACTCCGGGGTCGGGGAGACAACATTGCCTGAAGCAGGGAATGAAACTAAGTTCAGCCAGTGAGGCCTGGCTTGGGCCATTCCCACAATACAGAGATGTCTCCCTCATATTATGTCAGCCCCTAGTCTCCATATATGACACTTTCCAGGGCAATGGCCAATGTCTTCAGGACACTATGTAACTCATAGCTCACCATCCCTGAGAGGAGGGGAGGAGACTGTTGCTTCTAATCTGTTACTCAGGAAAGAAAGAATTTCCTTAAAACTCATAGGTTTGATCAAATCAGCTTATCTACCCAGGACTCAGGATTACCCAAGTTCATGGTGTCCTAAAATTTTTTAGTTTGAATGCCCTTGTTAGAAAACTGTACCTTTGGCACATCAATTAGTTCCTAAGTCCGGATCTACTACAGTAAAGCCTGTGATTCTAAACTGTGAGCTCAGGAGCCCAGATGCCCACAGACAGACACCGCATAAGAACACTGAAGAGTATTTCGTATTTTTGGAGCAATACCTGACATCCATTAGACAACACGCAAACCATGAGCTCAAGGCTGTTCAGCTTTCAGCATAGCTTGAGCTACATTCTTTTCAATGACATCATATCCTTGCAAAGCTGGCTTTGGGGTGATTTCAGTGAGAACAAGCAGGTGCAGTATGAAAATCTATGTGAAATAAGAAATGAAGTTGGTGGTGTCAGAGTGCAAGATCTAAACTGCTTAGTCCTTAACAGACTCACATGGCCTGTTAGTTGCAATTACTTAAAAATGACATAAAAAGAATACTTTTTATTTCAATTTATGAGCATTATTCTTTCAAATGGCTACTAATTTGTTAAGGGATCAGTAATTATTAAGTTTTTGGCTATTAATTACCTAATAAACAGGACTGTTAGGTATTCCTTTTGGCCGAGGGGCACCATAAACCGAAATACCTTGGAAAAACCTCTGGTTTAAGCCTACAGCCCTATCAGGTGGCCTTTCAGCTTCTTATGTATAAAGTAGTATCAGAATACAATAATAAGGATTATAAATAGCATGTCAGGTTGTATTTTCTCCAAAAGGCCATAGCCATATTTCTGGTCCCACATATATTTCTAGAACCTTAGCCCTCCTCTCATCAAAAAGTTGAGTTTAGTCTCCTTTCTCCTTGAACATGAGTCAGGCTTAGTGATTCACTTTTAATAAATATGGTGGAACACAAGACACAGAAGTGATGCTGTGTGACTCTCAAGACCAACTCAAAAAGGTGATGCAACTCCAGCCTGCCCCTTTCTTGGGATGTTCACCCTTAAAGTCCAACCACCATGCTGTAAGGAAGCCCAAACAGTCCACATGAAGAATCCACATGGAGAAGTCTATGCAGAGAGGAACTGAGACCTGCCAGCCAAAAGCCAGGAACAACTGCCAGACACATGATCAAACAATCCCCAGATATCACGGAACAAAAACATGTTATCCTTCTGTGCCCTCTTAGAATTCCTGACCCAAACAATCAGAGACCATACTAGATGTTGTTGGAAACCTCTGAACCATGGAGTACTTTGTTATACAGTGTTGGACAACCAGAGGGAGCATGGCGGCTACTTGTGAGATGCTTATCTAGCCCAGGAACTACTGACCTCCCCGCTGCTGACCTATGACTCTCTCCACTCCATCCACACACCTTGCTTATACAAAGTAACCCACCCCACTGGCCACAGATGATTGGACTGGAACTTTGACCAAATTGAGCTAAAAGAAACCCCATCTCTGGAATGTGGAATTGAAAGACAAAAACAGAGGGAGATGGATTCTCCTGCTGTGACTGGGTCCTGTGACATATAAATTCAGGCGCTTTGGGGAAGCCATCTTCTGGGCCTAGTAGCAAATGGAAAAAGAGAAAGAAGCAGACACACAGGGGAAACAGGGGTAAAGAGAGTGAGTACTGCCTGGGTCTCGGGAGGACTTACAGTACTGGAGTCCAGTCCTTCCTGAGGCTCCAGAGAGCAACCTACAAACCACCCCTTTAAGATAATTTTCCCATTTTGTGTAAGTTTGCTCAAGTTGATTTCTCCAACTTAAGGGCATTTTTCACATCTGCCCAGCTTTTTACAGCCCACTGAACCTCTTTACATGCATGATCTCATATGATCCTGACCAAAATTATGTATGATGTATGCTGTTATCCCATTATAGGGAAGAAATGGAAGTCCAGAAAAAGTGATATACAGGGTTCCCAGGCAGAAGCAGAGATTAAACTGTAGCTAGAACTAGAACTAGAGCTACAACTACAAGCTACAACTAGAACTTGTCCTGTCTCTAACTGCCAGACTTTGTTTAGAAAACACCGATGACAGCAGGAATAAGTGGCACAAGTTGACATTTCTTTCTCTGTATCTGTCTCTCTCTTTACAAATAAATAAATAAGTAAGTAAATAAATAAATAAATAAAATAAGTTCTGTTTAGGAAACATTTATTCCTCCTGCTCTGTAGGAGTGAAGAGGGGGGCACCTGGTTTGTCCTCAGAAATCAATTAAGTGTCCAAGACTTTACCTGCTGCTGGCTAGGACCCAGATGCCCAGCATGTAGACCAGTCCTTGGGAGACCAGACCGAGCCCAGGAAGCAGTGTGTGCAGCACCCACCACCCAGCGAGCTCAGCACCCAGGGAGAAGTGTGCCAGTCAGCCTGTGGGTTCTCTCGACCAGAGACTCCTTAAGCCCAAGGTGGCCAGAAAAGCTGCCCAAAGGAGATGGAGCTGGAAGGCCAGGAAGACCCGGACAAGCTGGAGGTGAGGGAGACGGTGCTTCACAAATTGCTATCTTCTCCCAAAGGTCTTCTCTGATTCTTTGGGGACAAAAAACCTGAACTTTTCCATTCTGAAGTCTCACCATTTTCCTTGAGAAAGTTCACTGAGGAAGATCTCTAGTCCAGCCTCCATCCCATGCATGCATGCATGGACCCTGCTCTGGGAGGTCCCCGCAATGCACCAACCCCCCAGCTTCTGAGTGCAGGCCGGGCATGGGGCAGTGGGAAGACCAGTACAGAATGATCCAGGTGTAAACTCTCATTCCGCCACATGCTCGCTTGGGTTCCTATATGTCACTTGATATTTCTCAATCTCATCTCTCACTTTCGATTGAGATGTTGAGGAACTCGGAGGAAAGGTGGGTGAAAGGCCCAGCATCGGGTAGAGACATAGTACATGCTCCATGAAGTCCAATATTTGAGTGACGTATTCTGACAGCCCACCCAAACTATGCTCAGTCCTAACTGTCAGAAATGCTTTCTTCTACATGGACGAGCTGAATTCCGCCTGCCCAGTATGCCTGCCATCGACCCATTCTTTCCTCCTGAGCACAGAGAAAGGGGGAAAGCCCTACTGTCCCCAAGGTACCCAGGACATGGCTTCTTCCCGCCTGCCTGCCCACCCACACACTGGGACACCCGCGCACTAGGATGGGTCCTTGTCCCGCTCCCCGCAGCAAAGTTCCTGGAGCCTCGGAGAGAGGGCTGTGTGTTTCTGGGGAGACTGCACACACTGACAGCCTTGTTTGCATGGCAACTCCCCTCTGAGTGGCTTCAGCTGCTTCCGTCAATACAGCCCTCAGATAAGACTCTGGGACACAGAATGTCTGGCTCCAGAGAAATTTGCTACAACGGAGTCACACATCCTGCGTTATAGTCTCCCCGAAAGGCAACTTCAGACTCCCAATCCTTCCTCCCCCCTCTCTCCCATGCCTGGCCCCGCCACTGCACAAACAGAAGCCAAAGGGAAAGGTCTAATTATTCCACGGAGATTTAGCTACTGTATTGACAAAACTCAGAGTTAATTCCCAGAAAGCATTCAAGCCCCAAGGTGGGGGCAGGGAGGGGGGGCAGCTTGCTGGATAACTGGGTGAGAGTCATCACGGCTTTTCAGCTGAATCTGACCTAGTTTAATGAAATCAGGTCATCTGTGAGCTCTTCATTACCCTCAGACTAAACAGGGCCCAACAGAGCAGCCAATGTCCCTGGCCTTTCTGAATTCTGCTCATTCGCATTATGACATTTTGATGTTGAGTCTTAATGCATGTTGACTTAGTGGCCTGGCACCTCCAAAGGTAGTAAACAGCCTGGGCAAAGGCAGGAAAGTAAACAAGAGGACTGATTTTCAGAGCACACACACACAAAGGCCGTGTAAACACCCCAGGTCCCCAGCCTGCATTCTCAGGGAAACAGCAGACAAAAGGCATCACGAGTGTCTGTGACGAATACCGCTGATGGATGGATGGAACCCACCTATTAACCACCCGCCTTCTCAAATGAAACTCGCCATTTCAGCAGATCTTTGGGGCAGGGGGCAGGCTGGGAGGAAAATGAAATTGTCAATTTACGGGTGGTATGTTGGATTCAAGGGCAAATTGCTCCCGGCTACAATTGTAGAGGACAGGAACAGTTACCCTTCTTGAGGCTGTCTTATGGGCTGGCGATGGCTTTATTTCATCTCTCGCTTAATCTGCATTTCCCTGTAACCAAAGCCTATATAACCTGGGAGGCTGGAAACGAACCTTCTTTTCTCCGTGGATGCTCATTAATTGAATGACTATTTACGGAAGGAAATGATATGTGTGAGCTCCCTGCCCCTATTGGAAGTACCTCAGACTGTCAACCTCAGAAGGGCAGGATGCCCCATCAGTAATGAACACGACAGAAACATGTCAGGACAGAGGTGGTCCAAGGACTGTTTCAACTCAAGATAAACATAACAACAGGCACAGACCACAGATTGGTATGGGCTGAGAGCCAGGGGAGGCGGGGTGGGAGTTCCTATGTACACTGGACACTCTCTCAAGTCCCCGGTCCATTACGGCATCAGAGGCTCACACTGTGATAAAGGTAGTCTGGGTTTGTTTAATACAGCGCTGACTTCTGCCTTTTGAGCAACGGCCCATGATGGAAAAACCGAATCCCACACCCTCTACCCCTCAAGGCAACGCTTCGTGCTGGTGACCTCATTGAAGTGCCCACGCCCTGTTTAGAGATGCCTGAGGACTCACAAACACAGACTGAGAAAAATGGAATATTGACTCATGGGTGACCATGAGCTAGGAGTATCCTCGTCTGGGCTTTAGATTGTCTATGTGTCCAATAGGAGGTCCTGTCATGTAATCTCAAAGGGTTTTCTAGGAAGGTCATTCTGATTTTCCAGAGCCTGAAAGCCATTCTCTTCTTCAGTCCTGCAGGGGACCGGGCTCTTTTTCAGAATGTGCTCTGAAGAAGTTATCTTGCTGGTCTTCTGGGACCCACCATTGACCCTTGGCTCCTTTAAACCCAGTCTCTGACACTGACCTGCTCACTCCCAGACTTTCCATTTGATAGTAATGTTTAGCTTAGATTTACTGTTTCTTTCAATAATGAGCAAACAAGGTCGAACAGAGCAGAGAACCATATTTCTCCCCCTAAAACAGGGACTGCAGATTGGTCTATTCTGTGACCCGCCAAAGCCTAGGGGACAGAAGCTGTTGGGTCTGAGGCCTGACAAGTGGAGTTTGACTCCCCATGTGGAGAAGCAAGGTCCTGTCAGCAGAATAGTGGCTGAAATTCTGGCCTCATCCTGTCTGTACTATCGAATCAGGACAACGGCAGGATCAAGGGTCCTGTTTTATTGGCATCCAATAAAATATATTGAGTGACCATGTCTGCCGTGAAGCAGTTGGTTTAAAGGGGTGATAGGATTGACTTGTTTTTAAGTGCTTAGAATTCCAGAACAGTAATTATCTTGATGTGCATCCTAATTTACAGGCACTCCAGAAATCTCGACAGTATATAAATTGGAATCCGTCTGAGTGAGTCTCTGTCATAACATCGCTAATAAGGGAGGTAGAAAAGCACATGACCCAAAAGGAACCTTGGGAAGTTTGGTCGACAGAACCTTGTTTTCTCAACGAAAGCTTACATGGAAAGCAAACGCACGAAACAGATAAGTGGAACTGCGCAGATAGAATCAGAGTGGGGGACCAGGACTCTACCACCCTTTTCTGATTCCAGCCCCGGGTCCCAAGCCATCAAGGCCCAAGGCAACTGTGGAAGTTCCAGAGCTCTGAGGAACACAGTCTGAAAAGCAATGACAAGGCCCTGACTTGGTAGAAGAGGACACCTAGCTCTAGTAAGATGAAATGACTTGTCCACATCAGAGGGAAAGTCAGAGAGAGAAGAAGAACTAGATTTTCAGGTCTCCAAATGACGCTTGCTCCCCCTTACAGGCCCCAGCCCATCTTCCATGTCTGCTCCCATTCAGCAGCTGATTTCAAAGGTGCCTTGTTTAGCACTGAAACAACCTTTTAGTCATGATAAGGTGGCAAAGAAAAACAATGCGGTGGAAAGGCAGCTGACCTGGGAGAGGGAAGTGGTGTTGCATTACCTTAGATAGGTCCTTTCCCTTAGTGGAAATGACCGTCTTTATATGTCACACTGGGCATGGGACTGGGGAGGGAGACTCTGAACTTGGTGACTTTAAGGTCTATACAGATTTTAAAGTGAACTATTGTGGGTTTCTATCCCCGAAAGTCATCTCTTCTGTGTTCTCCTGTGAATGATTCCTTTGAATTAGACAG
The DNA here is from genome assembly GCA_037038555.1 of Rhynchonycteris naso. Classification (NCBI taxonomy): domain Eukaryota; kingdom Metazoa; phylum Chordata; class Mammalia; order Chiroptera; family Emballonuridae; genus Rhynchonycteris; species Rhynchonycteris naso. The sequence goes on from CM073001.1 coordinate 102,138,185, forward strand.
CTTAGCTAACATAGAAAATTCTGTGGAAAGATAGGGAAGTAAAAGTAAAATCTCTTCTAATTTATTTAAATAAGGAAGTGTTGGGAAACAAGACAGGAAAGATGAAATGGCAGGACATACTCAGAATATTTAACATCTGACTAGTACTATTTACAGAAAGAGAAAATTACTAAAGACATAACTTTTCTTATTTAAAAAATTTCCTAGAGAGAAGTGGCAAGCGCTCCAGGATGGAAATGTACAGAAAGCAGAGAAACAAAAGAATGACAAAAGACCTCAGAGTAAGTTACCTCAAAGTACAGTTTCCAAACATCGGGATAAGAAAAGATCTTCAAAGCTTCCAGGGAAGAAAATTAAAATTTTGTTGAAAGGAATGACATTAGACTTCTCAACAGCAACATAGAATATTAGAAAACAAAGAAACAGCAGTTTCGCTTTCTGGAGAGAAAGTGATTTTCAACAGATCTCTATATCCAGCCAAATAAGCTATATATTTTTATAATTTGAAAATATAAAAAAGAAGAAAAATTTTTAAAGAGTTTATTTATTGATTTTACAAAGAGAGGAATGGGGGACGAGAAGTACCAACTCATAGCTGCTTCACTTTAGTTGTTCATCACTTTCTTTGTTGCATGTCATATGTGCCCTGACCGGGCAAGCCCAGGGTTTTGAACCAGTGGCCTCAGTGTTCCAGGTCCACCCTATCCACCACAGACCAAGCAAAAAAAAGGGTGTTTTTTTGTTATGCAAGACCTCAAAAATTTTACATGTCATTTCTTAGGAAGTTAGCATGGGTTATGCTCCATCGAAACAAGGAATTAAACAAGAGTGAGAGATAGAGGGATAGATGATAGATATAGATAGATGATAGATAGATAGATAGATAGATAGATAGATAGATAGATAGATAGATAGATAGATAGAACAAGCAAACCAGAACAGCCGACATAGAAAGGAAGCAATGGTAAGTCATGTGTCCCAGAAAATGTTGTAGGCTTGGTTTTATTCTTACAACTACAGAGATTTATTTCCCACTATTTGTCCATCGTAGGTGTGTATGGCTCTGCTCCGTGCCTTCTTTCTTCAGATCTGACTTTGTGGAGCATCTTCTCTGTGAAATGTTGGTGGCCATATCAGCAGAGGATAACAGAGACCATGGCAAACTGTACTCTGGTTCCAAAGCTTCTTCTCAGAAGTGAAACTCACACGTCATTTCTACTCACGTGTCATTGACCAAAGCATGTTACAATGTGAAGCCGATATCAGCAAGACTCAGAAATATAATCCTCATACAGGAAGGGGCAATGAGCATGTTTTAACATGCATTCTAACAGTTCCCAAGATGACAGCTGGGTACCAGGCTGTCCAAATTGGAGGCAGAAGACAGGAGTCATGGGAAGGATTTCTACAAATAGGAAAATGCAATTGACCAATTATCTGCTTTATATAAGCACTTGCAAAGAATATATATATATATAGAGAGAGAGAGAGAGAGAGAAAGAGAGAGACAGAGAGAGAGACAGAGAGAGAGACAGAGAGAGAGACAGAGAGAGAGAGGGAAATACTTATAATACATACAGTACTTGGCTCTTCAGTGAAACAATATTTTTTTAGTATAATTAATTTAACTACAAATTGTGAGGTATGATACTGGTAGGACAGAAAGAGAGGAAGTAAAACATGTAGTTATAAGAGGTGTAAATCCTCAGAGTCTACTAAAGGAATCCGAAGGGTAAAGATATTCTTCCTTGAATCTGCCTCTAATATCTCACTGTGGGTGTGCTTCATCAGGATCAGGAACATCTAGCAATCAACCAGGGGTGCACTGGCGGGCAATATGGAGCATGCCCAGCACTAATAAATTTAAAAATACCATACCAGCCTGTAGAAAGTGAAAATAAATAATGGAAGAACCAATTTAAAGTGCTGGTGGTGGCTGTTAAGGACCAGATCAGGAGATGAGGGGCAGAGCAAGGGAGTCTGGTCACTAAAAACAATGCATCTTTTACTTTAACAAAAACACAAAGAAATTACAAAATTATGTACATCGCATGCTCCCTTTGATTCACTTTTGAAGTCAGCAGGGTATAGCTCATAAATAAATAATACAATGTTTATACTTAAATGATTAATTTTCGAGGTATGCGGACGTAATAAACTGAACCCAGTATTCTAACCATCCTGGCAGAGATACAGCCCCTCTCTGATGATTAAGAAGGCACTCTATAGACCAGGCAGTGACCTGAAGTCATTTCTCTGAGCCTTCTTTCTCATGCTTCCCTAATTTGTTAGTCTTGCAGGAATTGATTTTATGTTGACCATTCTAAACTTCTGAAGAACCTAGTTTGTCTTTGGTGAATGCAGACCCCTTCAGAGGCTCTGCTAATGGTGCCTGCACTGTCCCTGGTTTCCCCATCACTCCTCAGCTGGCTGGGGACAGGTGGAGGCGCCTGGCTGAGTCAGAGAGCCACTCTGTGCAAACCAAGACACAGGCATCATGCTGGGGAGACACCTTCCCTTCCTCTGAGGCAGAGACGGTTGAAATAATGAAAGTCACTCTAAAATATTCGGAACCTATGGGTCCATTATGCCCAAATGTATTACATGTAGGATTGACAGATAAGATTTCCAAACTAGAAAATTCCTCTAGGGTTTTTTGCCTACCCTTAAAAGACCTGGCTGATATGCATGACTTTAAACAGATTTTAACTTGGAAAAGAAAAAAACCAGAGCCAATCTTTCAAATAAGTTCATTTCGGAATATATTTGTATATTTTATATAAATATTAAAAATCACATTCACAGAAAAAATCCTAACAACAAAGTTAAATATATATGATAGATTAAGTTTAAAAGTCAAGAAAAAATTGATATCTAAGTGGGAAATATCCAAAATATATAAAATTATGGATATTACCCAAAATCATATAACTTAATAGCAAAAACACAATTTGACTAAAAACTGAGCAGAAGATCTGAATAGATATGTTCCCAAAGAAGACAAAGAAATGGCTACTAGGTTCATGAAAAGATGTTCAACATCATTAATCATCAGGGAGATACAAATGAAAACCACAGTGAGATATTACTACTTCACATCTGTCAGAACAGTAATTATCAAAAAGTGAAGAAATAAAAAGTGTCAGCAAGAATGCGGAAAAAAGGGAATGCTTAGGCCAGGGGTCCCCAAACTATGGCACCACGGGCTGCATGCGGCACCTCTTTCTCATTGGTGGTCAGTGAGAGGAGCACAGGATGCATTCGCACCCATAGTTCCCATTGAAATACTGATCAGTTTGTTGATTTAAATTTACTTGTTCTTTTTTTTATTATTAACTTTAATGGGGTGACACCAATAAATCAGGGTACATATGTACAATGAAAACATCTCCAAATTATCTTATCATTCAATTGTGTTGATACCCATCACCCAAAGTCAAATTGTCCTCTGTCACCTTCTATTTGGTTTTCCCTGTGCCCCTACCCTTCTCTCTTTCCCACCCTCCCTTTCCTCCCCCCACCCCGTAACCACCACACTCTTGTCCATGTCTCATATTCTCACTTTTTTGTCCCACCTATGTATGAAATCATGCTGTTCTCAGTATTTTTTTTCTGATTTACTTATTTCACTCTGTATAATGTTATCAAGGTACAACCATTTTGTTGTAAATGATCCAATGTCATCATTTCTTATGGCCGAGCAGTATTCCATAGTATATATGTACCAAGGCTTTTTAATCCACTCGTCCCCTGATGGACACTTGGGCTGTTTCCAGATCTTCGCTATTGTGAACAATGCTGCCACAAACATGGGGGCGCATTTCTTCTTTTTGAACAGTGTTATGGTGTTCTTAGGGTATATTCCTAAAAGTGGGATAGCTGGGCCAAAAGGGAGTTCGACTTTTAATTTTTTGAGGAATCTCCAAACTGTTTTCCACAGTGGCTGCACCAGTCTGCATTCCCACCAGCAGTGCAGAAGGGTTCCCTTTTCTCCACATCCTCACCAGCACTTACTCTGTGTTGTTTTGCTGATGAGTGCCATTCTGACTGGTGTGAGGTGATACCTCATTGTGGTTTTAATTTGCATTTCTCTAATGATTAGTGATGTTGAGCATTTTTTCATATGTCTTTTGGCCATCTGTATGTCTTCTTTGGGGAAATTTCTATTCATTTCTTTTGCCCATTTTTTTTTATCAGATTGTTTGTCTTCCTGGGGTTGAGTTTTATAAGTTCTTTATAAATTTTGGTTATTAACCCCTTATCAGACGTGCTGTCGAATATGTTCTCCCATTGTGTGGTTTGTCTTTTTATTCTGTTCTTATTGTCTTTAGCTGTGCAAAAACTTTTTAGTTTGATATAGTCCCATTTGTTTATCTTGCCTTTTATTTCATTTGCCCGTGGAGATAAATCGGCAAATATATTGCTGCTACAGATGTGGGAAAGCTTGCTGCCTATGTTTTCTTCTAAGATGCTTATAGTTTCACGGCTTATGTTTAAGTCTTTTATCCATTTTGAATTTGTTTTTGTGAATGGTGTAAGTTGATGGTCTAGTTTCATTTTTTGCAGGAAGATGTCCAATTTTCCCAGCACCATTTGTTAAAGAGGCTGTCTTTACTCCATTGTATGTTCTTTCCTCCTTTGTCAAATATCAGTTGTCCATAAAGATGTGGGTTTATTTCTGGGTTCTCTGATCTGTTCCATTGATCAATGTGTCTGCTCTTATGCCAGTACCAAGCTGTCTTGAGTATAATGGCCTTGTAGTAGACCTTGATATCCGGAAGAGTGATACCTCCTGCTTTATTTTTTCTTTTTTAACATTGCTGAGTCTATTTGTGTTCTTTTTTGGTTCCATATAAATTTTTGGAATATTTTTTCTATATCTTTGAAGTATGTCATTGGTATTTTAATTGGTATTGCATTGAATTTATAAATTGCTTTGGGTAATATAGACATTGTAATGATGTTTATTCTTCCTAGCCATGAGCACAGTATGTGCTTCCACTTGTTTGTATCTTCCTTGATTTCTTTTATCAATGTTCTATAATTTTCCGAGTACAAGTCCTTAACCTCCTTGGTTAAATTTACTCCTAGGTACTTTATTTTTTTGGCTGCAATAGTGAAGGGGATTGTTTCCTTAATTTCTTTTGCTGATATTTCATTGTTGGTGTATAGAAATGCCTCTGATTTCTGAGTATTAATTTTATATCCTGCCACCTTGCTGAATTCATTTATAAGGTCCAGTAGCTTTTTGATTGAGACTTTAGGGTTTTCAATATACAATATCATATCATCTGCAAATAGTGACAGTTTTACTTCTTTTTTTCCAATTTGGATGCCTTTGATTTCTTCTTGTTGTCTGATTGCTGTAGCTAGGATTTCCAGAACTATGTTGAATAAGAGTGGTGAAAGTGGGCAACCCTGCCTGGTTCCTGATCTTAAGGGGATTGCTTTTAATCTTTGTCCATTTAGTATGATGTTTGCTGTCGGTTTATCATAGATGGCCTTTATCATATTAAGGAATGATCCCTGTATTCCCACTTTCCTGAGAGTTTTGAGCATGAATGGGTGCTGGATTTTATCAAATGCCTTTTCTGCATCTTTTGAAATTATCATGTGATTTTTGTCCTTCCTTTTGTTTATGCGATGAATCACATTGATTGATTTGCGAATATTGAACCAGCCTTGCCTCTCCAGAATAAATCCCACTTGATCGTGGTGTATGATTTTTTTCATATATTGCTGGATCCGGTTGGCTAATATTTTGTTGAGAATTTTAGCGTCTAAATTCATCAGGGATATAGGACTATAATTTTCTTTCTTTGTGTTGTCTTTGCCCGGTTTTAGGATCAGAATTATGCTCGCCTCATAAAAGGAGTTTGGAAGTCTTCCTTCCTCTTGAATTTTTTGAAATAGCTTGAGAAGGATAGGAGTTAGTTCTTCTTTGAATTTTTGATAGAATTCACTTGTGAAGCCATCAGGCCCAGGACTTTTCTTTTTTGGGAGTTTTTTGATAACTGTTTCGATCTCATTTGTTGTAATTGGTCTGTTTAGGTGTTCTGATTCTTCCAGATTGATTTTTGGAAGGTTATATAATTCAAGAAATTTGTCCATTTCACCAAGATTGTCTAATTTTTTGGCATATAGTTCTTCATAGTATTTTCATACAATGCTTTGTATTTCTGTTGTGTCAGTTGTTATTTCTCCACTGTCCTTTTTAATTTTATTTATTAGTGTCCTCTCTCTTTTTTTCTTGGTGAGTCTTGTTAAAGGTTCATCAATCTTGTTTAACTTTTCAAAGAACCAGCTTCTTGTTTCATTGATCCTCTCTATTGTTTCCTTAGCCTCTATGTCATTTATTTCTGCTCTGATCTTTATTATTCCCTTCCTTCTACTTGTCTTGGGTTTTATTTGTTGTTGTTTTTCTAGTTCTTTTAGATGCAGGGTCAGGTTGCTTATTTGAGCTTTTTCTAGCTTCTTATGATATGCCTGTAGTGCAATAAACTTCCCTCTCAGAACTGCTTTTGCTGTGTCCCATAAATTTTGAGTTGATGTATGCTCATTATCATTTGTTTCTAGAAACCTTTCTATTTCTTCTTTGATCTCATTGTTAATCCATTCATTATTTAATAACATGCTATTTAGTTTCCAAGTGTTTGAGTATTTTTCAGTTTTTCTTTTGTGGTTAATTTCTAGTTTCATGGCATTGTGATCAGAGAAAATGCTTGATATGATTTCAATCTTCTTAAATTTCTTGAGACCATTTTTGTGTCCTAACATGTGGTCTATCCTAGAAAACGTACCATGAGCGCTTGAGAAGAATGTATATTCTACTGCTTTAGGGTGAAAAGTTCTGAAGATATCTATTAAATCAAGTTGATCTAGTGTCTCCTTTAAGTCTGCTGTTTCTTTATTAATTTTCATTCTTGAGGATCTATCCAGTGCTGTTAGTGGGGTATTGAAATCCCCTACTATGATAGTATTGCTGTTAATCTTGCCCTTTATGTCCATCAAAGTCTGCTTTATGTATGTCGGGGCTCCTATATTTGGTGCGTAGATATTTCTAATAGCTATATCTTCCTGTTGAATTGTTCCCTTTATCATTATGTAGTGTCCTTCTTTATCTCTTACTACAGCCTTTGTTTTAAAGTCCATTTTGTCAGATATAAGTACAGCTACCCATGCTATTTTTTCATTTCCATTTGCATGAAATATTTTTTTCCATCCTTTTACCTTCAGTCTATGTGCATGTTTTGTTCTAAGGTATGTCTCTTGTAGACAGCATATGTATGGGTCCTGTTTCTTTATCCACGCAGCTACCCTATGTCTTTTGATTGGATCATTTAATCCATTTACATTTAAGGTTATTATTGATATGTAGTTGTTTATTGCCATTTTATTCTTTAAAGCTATATTCTTTTTTTGCTATATTCTTTCCTCCCTTTGAACTGTTCACAACAGGCTCCTTAGTATCTCTTGCAGAATTGGTTTGGTTTTAATGAATTCCTTGAGGCTTTCTTTGTCTGGAAAGCTCTTTATTTCTCCTTCAATTTTAAATGTTAGCCTTGCTGGATAAAGTAGTCTTGGTTGTAGGTTCTTGTTCTGCATTACTTTGATTATATCTTGCCATTCCCTTCTGGCCTCAAGTGTTTCTGTTAAGAAGTCCGATGTCATCCTTATGGGGGCTCCTTTGTAGATGATAGCCTTTTTTTCTCTAGCAGCTTTTAAGATTTTTTCTTTATCCATTAGCTTTGGTATTTTAACTATGATGTGTCTTGCTGTAGATTTTTTTGGGTTTCTCTTTAATGGAGTTCTCTGTTCTTCTTGAATGTGTGGAATGTTTCCCAGCCTTAATTTAGGGAAGGTTTCTCCTATGATTTGATTGAACAAAGTTTCCATTTCCTGTCCTTTTTCCTCTTCTTCAGGCACCCCTATGATGCGAATGTTGTTTCTCTTCATGTTGTCACAGAGCTCCCTTAGAGTTTCCTCACATTTTTTGAGTCTCTTTTCCTTTTTTCTTCTCTGCTTCTGTAACTTTGTTTATTGTGTCCTCTAACTCGCTGATTCGATCCTCAGAGTGATTCATCCTGCTTTTAATTTCTTCCATTGTGGTCTTCAGTTCTGATACTGTATTTGTCATTTCTGTCTGATTATTTTTTATTATTTCAATTTTGTTTTTTATACTTGTTATCTCTTTATTTAGGTGTTCATAGTGACTATCCATTGTTGCTCTAATTTCTTTGAACATCCTAACTATCATTATTCTAAATTCTGCTTCTGTTAGTTTGGTTATATCTGGTTCATTCAGGTCCTTCCTTGGGGATTTCTGTTGATTCATTTGGTTTGCATTCCTCTGCCTGCCCATTTTATCTGTGTATAGGCTAGTTGTGGCCACTGGAGTCCAGTAGGTGTTGCCTTTGTGTTCTCTAGGTGTGGTCTGTCTGCTGGCCTGCCACCCCCTCTTCCGCTGCCTAGGGTGGTTGGGTATGGGTGTTGCCAGCGACAGCCTACTGCGGCTGTTGCTGTGATTTCCCCCTCTCCTCCTTGGGAGGGGCTGTCACTCAAGCCACAAGCCTTAACACCAACGGCAGAGGTGAGCACCTTTGCTCAGCTGCGGACCCAGCCCCCGCAGTCAGAGCCTGCTCGCCACAGTTTTGCGGGGTGGACAGGGCTTTTGGCGTGCTCTCAGCTGTGAGCCTTTGCCTGTCCGGAATTTAGCCCCGCCCTCGAGGCCAGGGCCCTTCTGCGCAGGGTGCAAACCGGGTTTATTGGGCCAGGCGTGTTTGCTGGCGTGAGCTCAGCTGCTACCTTCCGATCGTTCCGGACTCTACCCCGCCCCTGTGTTCGGAGCCAGCTCGTACACATAGGATGGCAAACCACCTGGGTTTCTCTGGCCGGGCGGGGCTAGTAGCGTGAGCTCAACCGCAAACTTCTGCTCGTCTCAGGGTTTACCCCTTCTCCACGTTAGGAGCCCGCTTGCGCACAAAGAATGGCAAACCGCGGTTTCTCCGTCCGGGCGGGGTTGGCAGCGTAAGCTCAGCCGCAAGCCCCTCGCCCGTCCCTGGGCCTAGTCCCGTCCCCGCGGTCAGGGCCGGCTTGCGCAGGGTCACAGAGCAGATCTCTCTCTGCCCGTATTTTTCCCCACAAGTGGGATCACAGGTGGGCCCGCAGCTGCCGGACCGCTTTTGCGTGTCCCCTCTGCCCCTGCTGGGCTAGACCAAGCTCACATCAGTTGTGCCTCCACCCACGCTGACGGGACCACGTTTCAGCGTCCTGCCACCACCATCCCTTCAGCAACCCTCAGAGAGATGGCAGTGTCTTAAGTCTCCACACCGTAGGTTTGGGAGCTCCCTCCCTCTAAGCAGCTCTGCTCTAATTGCCACGGGAGAGCTTGTTTGGCTAGTGTCCTGTCTCCCTTTGCTGGTATTGCTAGTTCCAGGGGAAATATTCGTTTTTGATTAGGGAAATGACTTAGCCCAGGGGTCAGGGTGGCTGTCCCTCAGAGTGTCCCGGTGCTTTCAGTCCACTCTCGTTTCCAGCTGCTCTGTTCCTCTCCTCTGTCCCCGTTCCCTGAAGCCCAGGGTGCGTGGTTGTGAGAGAGGGTTTCTGCGCTCTCCCTTTGAAAAGATTCTTGGGTCTGAGAAAACTATCTCTTTTTCACAAACAGTATCCTCACTTGCTTCACAGCTCAATACTGTCCATACCCCTGTTCTAGGCTCTGGGACTGCAAGCTGGGGTTTGGTTCCTGGGACCCAGGTCCCTCCCTCTCCACCAAACTCTCCTCCCGTCACGCGGGTCTCTCCGGGCTGCCGTTTGCTCAGGGGAGCTGGGCAGCCCTCTTCGCATTTTCGCTATTCCTACCAGTCTCAATGTGGTTTCTGCAGTGTTCCTTGGTTGAAGAGTCCACTTAGTTTAGTTCAAAGTTGGTTTATCCAGATGATGGTTCTTAAAATTGAGTTATAATCCACTTTGGTTCTGGGAGTTGGAAGTTGGTACGTCCGCCTACTCCATCGCCATCTTCCGTTCCCTAAATTTACTTGTTCTTTATTTTAAATATTGTATTTGTTCCCATTTTGTTTTTTTACTTTAAAATATGTGCAGTATGCATAGGGATTTGTTCATAGTTTTTTTTATAGTCCAGCCCTCCAACGGTCTGAGGGACAGTGAACTGGCCCCCTGTGTAAAAAGTTTTGGGACCCCTAGCTTAGGCCCTGTTGGTCAGGATATTAATTGGTACAGCCACTATGGAAAATAGTATGGAGGTTTCTCAAAAAATTAAAAATAGCACTACCACATGATCCACCAAGTCTACATCTAAGTATTTAACTGAATAAAATCAAAACACTAACTCAGAGAGATATATGCACCCCATGTTCACTGCATCATTATTTGTGATAGCCAAGATATGTAAACAGCCTCAAACCTAAGTGTTGTTCATTAGTAGATAAATGAGTAAAGAAATTTATATATATATATCAATCATCAGGTTTGTGCAAGGCTCACCAGCTTGAGCCCAAGATCGCTGGCTTGAGCAAGGGGTCACTCGGTCTACTGTAACCCCCAAGTCAAGGCACATATGAGAAATCAATCAATGAACAACTAAGGAACAGCAACAAAGAATTGATGTTTCTCATATCTCTTCCTTCTTATCTGTCTGTCCCTATCTGTCCCTCTCTCTGTCTCTCAAACAAACAAACAAAAAAGACAAAAAAGGACAAATACCATATGATTTCTACTGTATGTGGAATCTAAAACAATAAAAATAAAATTTAAAATAGTTCACAGATACAAAGAATGGATTGGTGGTTGCCAGAGGTGGGAGGCAAAATGGGGAAGAAATGGGTGAAGGAGGTCAAAAGTGAAAAGGAAAAGGACAAAAGATAACTTTACCATGTATAAGTGTCTTTTAAAAAAAAACATATATAACAGTGGGGAACAATTTTTTTTGTTTCTGTTGCATGAGGTTTTAGAACTGTTTCTATATATTTCTGCATTGCTGATTCCAAACTGGAAATCCTTTTTTGGTGTATGCTATAGTTTTTATGCAATTTTAATTTCTTTTTGTTACAGTTAATGGCATACATTGGTTTTTTAATTGGAGTTAAAGGACAACAACTCTTGGGTTGAACTCAATAAGGCAATTAATGTTTTACAAACATCACTTGTACATAATTGTAGTTGTTTTTAAATGTAAAATATTATTATCTGATTAAAAAAAACACCCTATTATTTTGTTTTAAGATTGACTCATGGCTTCATTGAGTAGGCGTAAATGTAAGAATAGTCCTGACACCTTCTGTTATATATGTGGCTGTTACACACTTCAACGTCAAAGGCACAATATTTCATCATTTGTGAACACGTGCATATATTTCCTATTTTCAAGTTTCCCTTGGCGATCAGAAAAGAATTGGGCTCCTCATATTGTGTGTCATAATTGTGAGGAAATGCTTCGTAACTAAACAAAAGGAAAATGGAAAGGAATGCCTTTTGGTATTCCAGTGGTTTGGCGTGAACCTAAGGACCACAGCAGTGACTGTTATTTCTGTCTGATCCATACAAAGGGCATCGGCAAGAAAAAACGGCATATAATCACATATCCTAATATTCCTTCAGCAATATGACATATCCCACACTCTGAGACACTCCCAATTCCAGTTTTCAATGGTTTCATTTTTCCTAAGGACGAAAGAAGTGAACATGGTGTTCAAGTGTATTTTGATAAGATGCATGAGGAAATGGTTGTAGAATCTGAAGGGGCTTCTTCTGATGCCAAACAGTCATTAACCCCTCAGCAGTTTAGCCAACCCAAATTGAATGACTTAGTACGAGATTTGGGCCTATTAAAGAAAGCAGCTGAGTTATTAGCCTCCAGGCTTCAGGAAAAGAATGTACTTCACTGGTCAGCTAAACTATCCCATTTCAGGAAGCATGAAAAAAATTTTGCGGACTTTTTTTCCAAAGACAAACACTTTATTTACTGTCATGATATCAGTAGTCTTCTCAGCCAGCTAGGTATTACCACTTACAGTCCAACAGAATGGCGGCTATTCCTTGACAGCTCTAAATGGAGTCTGAAATGTGTTCTCCTACACAACGATAATGTTTATGCAGCAGTTCCAATTGGTTATTCAACTCATCTGCGAGAAGATTATAATGACATAATAATTGTCCTCGACTTTCTCAAGTATGAGAAGCTTAACTGGATCATTTGTGTAGATCTTTTTTTTTTCTGTTTTTTACAGGGACAGAGAGAGAGTCAGAGAGAGGGATAGATTGGGACAGACAGACAGGAATGGAGAGAAAGGTGAGAAGCATCAATCATTAGTTTTTCATTGCCGTCGCAACACCTTAGTTGTTAATTGATTGCTTTCTCACATGTGCCTTGACCGTGGTCCTTCAGCAGACAGAGCAACCCCTTGCTGGAGCCAGTGACCTTGGGTCCAAGCTGACGAGCTTTTGCTCAAACCAGATGGGTGCGCACTCAAGCTGGTGAACTCGGGGTCTTAAACCTGGGTCTTCTGCATCCCAGTGCAATGCTCCATCCACTGCTCCTCATGCATTTGTGTGGATCTTAAAATGGTAAATTTCCTGCTAGGACAACAGAGAGGTTGCACGAAGTATCCTTGCTTTCTGTGTTTATGGGACAGCCGAGCTCAGGAGAAACACTGGACACACAAGGAGTGGCCGAAAATGAAGCTCTGGAAGTAGGGATGCAAAATATTGTGAATGAACCTGTAGTTAATCAAAACTGGATCATTTTCCCCCCATTTCCCATCAAACTTGGCTTAATGAAGCAGTTTGTTCAGGCTTTGAATAGAGAAAATGAATGCTTTCAACATACTATTTCTGCTTTTCCTGCCTTGTCTTTCGAGAAGATAAAAGCAGGTGTATTCGATGGACCTCAAATTCGAACCCTCAGACGTGACAAAGAATTTGCCAGGAAGATGAATAAGGAGGAAAAATCAGCATGGCCGTCTTTTACAGCAGTTACAAAGAACTTTCTTGGCAACAAAAAAGCAGAAAACTATGAACTTCTGGTTCAAAGGATGCTGTTGGCTTCCCACAACATTGGATGGAACATGGACATTAAGATTCATTTCCTGAACAGTCACCTTGATAAGTTTCCCGAAAATTTTGGAGCTGTTAGTGATGAGCAGACTATTGCTGGAGCATCAAACAAGATTGTCCTCAACAAGTACACAAACTTAAGGGCTACAAACACAAATTTTTGCCTGAATAGAATTTAAGTAAGTTTTATGCAAATTTTATGATTAAAACAAGTGTTTTAATATGTTCTATTTTGAAATTGTAGACAAATTCTGATGCAATCATATCTTTTAGTTTATTAGTGTATTTACTGCATTATATAAATTATATTTTCACAAAGATGATGCCCAAGAAGACATTCTACTTCATTATGTTAAATGTTGAAAATTTTACAATAAGATGAAAACCTAAAATCTTGAATTGCAAATAAACTGTATGTCAGATTTGAAAAACTAATGTCAGATTTGAGATCAGCACACTTGAATTAGGTAAAAACAAGTGTTTTTGTGGATGCAACAGAAATTTTGTTCCCCAGCGTAATTTATAGTGTATAGGTATGTGCATTTTGAATGTTAACAGCACCAACTCTGGATAATGAAATGGAACTATTTTGAGTAAATTTTATGATAACCAAATGCCATTTAAATAATAAATAAAACCTGATCAGGGCACAGTGGATAGAGCATCGGACTAGGAGACAGAGAACCCAGGTTCAAATCCCTGAGGTCACCGACTTGAATGCAAGCTTATCCGGTTTGGGCACAGCTCACCAGCTTGAATCCAAGGTCACTGGCTTGAGCAAGGGGTCACTCGCTCTGCTGTGACCCCTCCTCAAGGCACATATGAGAAAGCAATCAATGAACAACTAAGGTACTACAATGAAAACTTGATGCTTCTCATCTCTCTCCCTTTCTGTCTGTCTGTTCCTATCTGCCCCTCTCTTTGTCTCTGTCTCAAAATAAATAAATAAATACATACATAAATAATAAATGAAGAAGAATTATGAAATAATGAATAGACAGAAAAACAAGTGGAAGATCCAGAATGTAGTCCTGGCTCCCCGCCCCCCCCCCCCATCTCCTGGATGTTCACCTCTTTGGCCTGCCTCAGTGTCCTTATACGTCAAAGGAAGCAGTCGAATGTGATGAGTGCCTTGCCCTCTTCCCTAAAATCTAATACCAGTACCTGTGGGTGGCAGTGGGGTAAGGGGCGTAAATCAGTTGAGCTTCACATTGTCCGGACTGTTTCAGGTCCTCCACATCACCTCTATCCAAAACAACTACCCTTCCATCTGAATACGCAATTATGTCATCTCCAAAGTCACTGCTGATCACCTCGTTCCATGATTTTGATATGGGCCACTGTGCAATCCAGCTCGCTTGCTTTTCATGTTGTCTTGGGATCAAGAAGTTCAAAGCAGAAGGCAGCACTCACCTAGAGCTACTGTTTTAGCCCAATTACCTGTTAGGTTTTTCCTTTTTTTCATATAAGAGAGTCACAGCTTTCTTTTGCATTTTTATTTGTGAGTGGTTTTGTCTCACTGACATGAATACTGAAAGCTCTCGCCCATCCTCTTTTGGAAGAGAAATGACAAGGTTTAAGTACCATTTGAGCCAAAGTCAAAACTGGCTCTCCAACCACCCCACAATGGAAACTCAGAGGAAACTATTAAATATGTGGAAATCTGGAAATAACCTGTGGAAAACACACATATCTTTTATTTACCTAGTGTCTAAATGTCTTATGAGATAAACAAGCAGAAATGCTTTTAACAGGCCTTCCTCTATGTCTACTTGGCATCCATGTTATTCATTTTACTCATCCAAAGAATAAATGCAAGGCCTTCATCCAAGCCAAGCTTTGGAGACCATACATCCAAGAGGATTTGCTAATTGATTTCCTAAAGAATAGAAATAAAATTTAAAAGCTTAGTCTTCACACCAGAAGGAGGAAACCTCCCTGATGAGTTAAAAGAAACTGGCACACCTAGATTCCGGTTCTGTAATATTTCTGGGTGAACAGCTAGTAGCAGCAGCAAACACCATCTATCCATTGGATGCTCATAAACATGTACACAAGTCAGAGTTGGAAGAAAAAGCACTGACCTTGATATAGGGTCACTAGGACAGAAATGGACTCTATTCTCTCACTGGTTACAATGGCTTGGCCTCTGCTTGAGCTAGAACCCTGTGGAAAGGATCTGCCATCCTCCCATCTTCTTGGGCACCTCTTGAGCTAGGAATGTAGGCTGATAACTCAAGGCAGATTGATCTTGTTTATCCCAAGGCCAACAAGACTTCCTAGACATCATGGAAGTTGGCTGCCCAAGGCCTCACTACTGTACTGAATTCTGCCTTCCACCATCCACCTTTCCAGCAACATTACCCTCCCTCCCCAAGTTCACCTACCACCATATTGCCTAATCCAATGGGTTTTATCAATTTTTATCTTTCTAGAATTTCCTGCTGCATTAGCCACATTGACCATCGTCTCCTTCTTGAGATCTGCTTACTCTCATTGAGAGAAATTTCTCCTGTGTCCCCAGATCCTCCTTTGCAAATTCCTGCATGCCTTCCCCTTCTCACCGTTATTACATGTCCGTGCTCCCAGGGCTCTGTCCTCACCCCTATTCTTCCTCTACCATGTCCCTGGCTGGCACTCTTTTCAATGGCTTCAACCACCAGCCTAAGCCTCTGAGCCCTTCCTACCCCTTCCCCTCATATTCACAGCCCTTCAAACCCAGCTGCCCACTGAGCACTGCCACTTAGAGCTCTCACTTACCAGAGCTACAAGCTTGAACCGGAACTCCGAACCTCTCTCCTCCTTCATGCCCTCTTTCCTTGTGAATGGTACAAAGATCAGGCAAGCCACTGAGTCAGGAAAGTGAAGTCATTCTAGCTCTTCCCCTCCGCCCCCTTCCAGCCAACCATGGGGTGATGTCTGTTCTTGCAGCAAAGTACCTCTTCTGTCCTCCCTCTCTTATTCTCCAGCCACAGTCCTGCTTGCTTAAACCCATATTGTCTCTCACCTGAAACAGTGCACGAGTTTCCTTACCGGCCTTGACCTCCAGACTCCCCTACACATCCTCTCGAGTGATCGCATCATGGAACGCTATGTTCTTCTCAGTTGAAGTTCATTCTTCCTTTCTGATCAACCTCATCTATCACTTCTTCTGGGAAGCCTTCCTTGATTCCTATTCAGGTTAATTCCCCCTCCAGTGTCTTCCCAAAGTGTCTTACGGAAGTTTACCTCTATCTTGGCCTGCTCCATACTCTTCCAAATTGTTTTGGTTTACTTTTCTCCCAATGACACTCTTAGCAATGATGCCTCAGGTTCTGGGTTTTTGTGTTCTTTGTTTGTTTTTGTTTTGTCTTTTTAATCTTTAGTACCTATGGCAGTACTTGGCTTGATTAATAATCTATCAACGTAAGAGAAGGGGAAGATGGGGGGGGGAGGCACCTGGGGGCCTCGACCAGCTTTGCCATTAATCTTCTGTATGACCTGGAACATTCCATTTTAATTCTCTGAGCCTCAGTGTACCCATCTGCAAAATGAGCTGTTTCAATCATTGAAGACAAATATGTCTGGAACCACTTCTTTGACGGTGAGCACAGTGTTCGGAACGATGGCAGTCATGAATGTAAACATGTCCTTTCCTTCTCTGGGACCTTGTGGTCAGAATCGTATTTTCATGGATCTGTTTCATAGCAGACACAGGTGGCTGACTTCTAATGTATCTGCCTCAGCTCTTCCATTATTAATGTGCTCCCCGCATCTCTCTCCCAGGTCCCCTGAGCTCGGAGGAAAGTGTGTTTTTCATCCCAATCCGAATCTCTCTCATGGAATAATGCAAGAGCTGGAAAGGTGGCACACAGCTTGTCCAGAGATCCCCGACCTTGTGGGACACATCATCTGGCTCTGGGGTCCGCATGCACCAAGAGTCCCTGCCATGGAGACGTTGAGCCCCAAACTTTACATCTGCCGCGATTCACAGAGAACTAGTTTTATCTTCCCTTGGCTTGGGGCATCTGGGCTCCACATTCTGTTTCTTTTGCCCCTTTCCTTGTTTCTATGCAAAGTTGTGATGTGAGGAGGAATGCAATGTTTACATCAACAGACGCTGGAAAGAGGACAGTCACAAAGGAAGAGAAATTGTCATTTTCCGTAGTGGGAAGCCAATAAATTGTTCCTCAAGCTGTCACACCAAGAAACAGCATGTTACTGAAAGATGTGGAGGAAGACGACAAGGGTCAGCTAAAAGAGTTGAAAGTCATCACCTCTGGGGAAAAGGAAATAGGAGGAGGGGTTGGAAGAAACTTTTCATAAGAAATCTCTCAGAGCCTGACCAGGCGGTGGCACAGTGAATAGAGCATCGGACTTGGATGTGGAAGACCCAGGTTTGAGACCCCGAGCTCGCCAGCTTGAGTGTGAGTCCATCTGGCTTGAGCAAAAAGTTCGCCAGCTTGGACCCAAGGTCGCTGGCTCCAGCAAGGGGTGGCTCAGTCTACTGAAGGCCCGTGGTCAAGGCATGTGTGAGAAAGCAATCAATGAACAACTATGGTGTCACAATGGCAACGAAAAACTAAAGATTGATGCTTCTCATCTCTCTCCGTTCTTGTCTGTCTGTCCCTATCTATTTCTCTCTCTCTCTCTCTCTCTCTGTCCCTGTAAAGAAAAAAAAAGAAGTAAAAATCTCTCAGCTTTTTTAAATAATATGCATGTGCAATTTTGATAGAAATAAAAAAATATTTTAAATGTTTCAAAAAATTGAGAAATACACAGTGACAGAAAATGATTTAGCTTTCAGTGATGGGCACACAACACAATCAACAGTTCACAAGCTATAGAAATGTTTACCTGAAACCCACGTACTCTTATTCATCAATGTCATTCTATTAAATTTAATTTTTTAAATAATAAAAACAAACAAAGAAAAACCCAAACCCTTACTAAACTGGAGTAAAAGCCTACATAAGATGTCAATTACCTGAGCCACTGGCTAGTGTGATGTCTGATGACTCAACAGCCATAATGGAAAACCTAAGGTGACCAGATTTTAAAATTAGTAAAGCGGGACACCATTGACCGGGCGGGGGAATGGTGTGCTTGATTAAAATTTTGGTCTATATGGAGCAAAAAAAAATTTTATAGAATGCAAAAATAATATTGCAATATATTTTTTAAAATTTCAAAATAAGTACAATTTACAAATATAATACATTTAAAAATTACGTATAGTATTATTTTATTCTTTGGCATATTTCTCATTTGAGTGAATTTTTTTTATTAGATTGCTGTCATTGTTTAAAAGGTCATAAAATTTTTCACAAGAATTTGTTAAATTATATTTCACACATAAAATGGCTTTCAAAGTCTCAACACTTAATTGTAATTTTTCTGATGTCCACACTTTATTTACCGTAGAAAAAACGTGTTCAGTTGCAGCATTAGTTCCTGGTAAAGACAGCATGTATTCCTCGCAGAGCCTGGAGCCGCACGCCGGCGTCCAGGGTGCAGGCCTATGGGTAGTTAGGGGACTTGACAGCTGCCGCCCCAGCAGGTATGTCCCGCCCGCCCCAAGTTCTTTGTTTTGGGGCCCCGCGCGCGCGGGGCAGCCAGCTCTTGCTGCAGTGCAGGCGCTTCCAGGTCGAGGAGGGGTCTCCCTGCCGAAAACTGTATATTCCCTTCCCATTCTCCCACCGTTCCCTAGCTTTTCATGCATTCTTTCCAAAAATCAGAACTTTTTTAAAACACCGCGGGACACGGGACAAATTATTAAAAATCGGGACTGTCCCACCAAAAGCGGGACATCTGGTCACCTTAGGAAAACCCCTCCAGTCCCAGCGTCCAGAGTCCCATTCAAAGAAGCTCTCCTTCCTTCCTCTGCTTCGTACCTCCCAAGATTCCACAGCACCTACAAAGAGACGCATCCTAAAAGACCCACGTGACTTGCATCTTCAGCAACACCCCAGGCTGCGGGTGGGACCTGGATCAGCCCAGATCAGACCCAACTCAAGTCTGAGTGTGTCTTTCCGGCGTTTCTGGCTGGAGGACTTGCTAACTTTCACGTTAGGTTAGCCCCACCTCTTCATCAGCTTCTGAGAATCTAAACAAACGAATGCTTCCCCCGTTGAAAGGAGCAAATCTTCATTTATGGTTGAAAACTGCCAGACCCCAACAACACGGAACAATTTCTCTCATTACACCGACTGCTCAAGCTCAGGTCGGTGGCAGCTGCCGCCCCATTAGGAACGCATTTTCCACGGTGTAAACCACCCTGCCACCCGCCAGGCTACAGCCAGCTTCCGAGCTGCCGCCAGATACAGCTGGAGTCAGTCACTCAAATCTATGAACTGTGGCGCCTGGAGAGACATTAGTCCCCCCAGATAGAGTGTCACCTTGTTCCCAAGTAAGCAGTGGAAAGACAAAGGCGCCCAGATGAGGGTGGTGGCTGTGTTGCAGTGATGGGAATGACTAAGAGAAACAGGCATCTGCACACGCTCCAACTCATGCATTCCCACATGAATGAAGATGAGCTGGAGCACTCAGTGGACCCCTAACACTCCCCAGAAAGCCTGCGTTTAGCCACAATATCTCTGGGCCCAAAGGAAAACACACACTGAATGTGCATCAAATTTGTGCCTCGCTCTTACAATGGAACAATTTTTTTTTTTTAATTTCACCTAGGGCAAGGATGGGAGTATGCTTTCTTTAGCTTAAATGGAGAGAGTAGGGAGGGCGCTCCGTATTTTTATTTTACAAATGCTCATCCTTTCTTTCCCTCCACTCCTGCCAGAAGCATTCCTAGAAACCCTACTTCTCCTAATAGCATCACTTGAGTTTTGGTCAACAATAATAAATATTTGGTTTGGACATCTCAGTCCTGAATGGGCAGCTTGTCTTTGCCCAGCAGACTGCCCCCCAGCCTCAGAGTGCTCGCCTGCATTTCTCAAATCCCCCAGAAAGCTCCAGGCATTGTAAGCCGGTCCTGCTGACCAGGCTGATGTTTTACAGCTGAACTCCCCAACAATGCCATTTACTGCACACGAAAGATCACAGCCTGCAGATGTGAGCGGCCTCTCTCTGGCCTCTTGAAATTGCATCTGTTTTGAAATGTGACTCGACTTCAATCCGAAGCTGACCATAACCTCCCGGCACGGACAGGAGGTGTTTACTAGATAAGCTTTTGATATTTGATGTTGGCTAATCATATTAAAGCCTTGAAACAAAATCCCAGCTACGATCCATCCTCCCAATTGTACACACGAGGCAGGAAATGCCGGGAAGCTCTGTCGCAGGCTGTCATCATAGGCTGGGTGGCTCAGTGAGCAGAACGAGGGTCTGGAGGTCAAGGAAACAAGAATTTAGTGACACACTCTAATTCTTTCTGGGACTAGCCGTGGGTGAGTCGCTTTCCCTGCTGGGCCTCAGTTTCCTCATTTTGGAATCATAGTCCCAGTGCCTGGCGATTAGGGACCTTCACATAACAACAGCACAAGTGAAGGGATGAACAGTCGTAGGTAATGAATTTGATTTTGCAGCAGTTTTTAATTCTCTCCCTTCCGTCCATCCTGCCCCTGTGACAGCCAATGCTTTGCTGTCTCAAGAGATTAACATATAAAAAGCAGCCCTTCCTTCATTGCAGCGTGAGAAGCCTGGTTCTGCTGACCAGGCACTGGAAAGCTCGGGACCGAGACCAGAACTGTACCTCTCATAAAGCCTGGATTCCTTCCCGGAAGTCAGACCCTAAGGATGGAAGGCAAACTATTTAGGGTTGAAATTGTCTCTGAGCGTCATCTCAGCCATCCCCCCTCCCATTTCCCAGATGAGCAGCACCGCTGCCCTCCCATTCAAGCCTGAGAGCCCCACGATCTCTGGGCCCCATCCCAACCCCCCCCCTACCTCCCTAGAGATGTCCTTGATGCTCTCCAACCTTAGTCATCATCGTGCTTTAGGCTTCAAATCTCTTACATTGTCATGTTTTCAAATCCCTTACATTCGATTTGGAAGTGCACATTTCAAATCTAAAGTTTTCACATCTAAAGTTTTCAGAGTGCCTACATCCTAGGGGACCAGGGAGGTATGGTCTGCGTGTCTTGGCTACAGTTCTCCTGTCCACTTCTACATCTGCCTGGCCCCACGTCCCAGAACCTAGCCAGCGCCCCACGCTTACATGTCCCTAGTAACCTGACCCCATAGCAGTTACTAATAACGGCATAGGATGTGGCTTTCCTAAGATGGTCTATTTCAGGGATCCCAAACTACCCCCGGCCCTCTGAGGCCTCAGGGGGCTGCATGCGGCCCCCTGAGGCCATTTATACGGCCCCCGCCGCACTTCCAGAAGGGCACCTCTTTCATTGGTGGTCAGTGAGAAGAGCACAGGATGCATCCACACCCATAGTTCCCATTGAAATACTGTCAGTTTGTTGATTTAAATTTACTTGTTCTTTATTTTAAATATTGTATTTGTTCCTGTTTTGTTTTTTTACTTTAAAATAAGATATGTGCAGTGTGCATAGGGATTTGTTCATAGTTTTTTTTATAGTCCGGCCCTCTAACGTTCTGAGGGACAGTGAATTGACCCCCTGTTTAAAATGTTTGGGGACCCATGGTCTATTTTCTTAAAAGGGACCGTGAAGCCTAAGTATCTTTGAGGTCCCAAGGAGCTGGAACCCTTGGGGTGGAATGGTGGGCACGCATTAGGGTGGTCTTTCCAGACCCATCCGTCTCCCACAAAACCACACATCTCAACCACAGGGTCTCCAGCTTATCGGGTCATCTTGGAGCTCCTGGGGTTTTTCCAAGTCAAAAAGTATGTCACACCAACCTGCATGAAATCTTCATGTGGCAATAATGGGGAGGTTTTGCTTCTCTTCAAGGACCCTAAAACTGTTCACTGAATGGACGAGGTGAGGCAGGTAGGAGATAAGAGTAGAGGCCACTGAAAGGTCACCTTCCCAGAAACTCCGCTGGCCACCACCAAGCCAGGCTTGCGTCCAGTTCTTCTTAGATCTGCTGAAACTGCTCAGTAGAGTGAAGTGATTGGTCATCGGCTTTGCCTTGAGGGGTGGGAGGGTCTCTCATGGGTATCAGTGCAGGACATCAGTAAAACGATTTCCTTTGTGGGACTAATTTAGTGTTTGGTCACACAGTGAGGGCTGCCTGCTAAGCCGTGTCATTCACCAACTGGCCAATTTAGAGCTAGGATTGTCACAGCAAACGCTCACAACCAGGGACACATCTTTAATCGACAAAGGAGAAAGCAGCCAGACCAGGGCACGAGTCAGTTAAGAAGAACGAGTCAATACAGACATGAGCGGCCTTGGTCTGGGTCTCTCTTCCGAGGCCGGCACTCTGCGTGCAGCCAGGGTCTCACTGAAATCTCTGCGCTGACTACTTCGGGGTCTGTGGCATAAGTCTCTCTTTGACAAACGAAACCCAAGATCCCAGAAGGTATGAGAAGTACAAACAGGAGTGAAGCCTGAATCTCTGACCCCAAATCTAGATTCTATCATGAAACCTCTCAGCCTTCACTGCTTCTTAAGAGGGTTAAAGACAGAAATTAGGCTATTTAACGTTCCACAAAACTCCAGATAGGACAGATTGACAATATTAAGTCAGTGCTGGATATTGCAGGTCCTAACAGTGCCTGTGACTCGGTGTCACCTTGAGGGCCTCCCACAGAGCATCCAAGGCATAGCTGGCACTCAGAAACCTGCCCTGTGGTCTGGGGTCCGACTCCCACACGCCCTGCCATCTCGAAGACTCCCCTGCCCAGCCAGCCCTCCCCCAAGCACTCCTCTGAAACCCAAAGCTGCCTTCTTCCAAGTCGTGGACCCAGACACAGTCTAGAAGGCAGAAAAAGAGTAAGAGTTGTCTGGCCCTCACACCAGAGTTTTTGGTGTTGTTTTTGTTGCCATTATTTTGTGGTCTGACTTTTAAAACATATCAATAACGTTTGTCTCTTCTATTAGAAAAGGAAAATTAATTTTTAATCCCTTATATGCCATCAATCAAAAACAAATACTTTCTTCTAGTTTTCTTCTATGCATCATTGCGTGTCTGCTGTTCTATGAAATGGTGTTTTCATAATTGTGACTATGCACAATTTTATATCCTGTCCCTCCCTCATAATGTGATGACATAACCTTTCTCCTCTGTTTTTATAAAGTCATTATAAACATCCTCTCAGTAGCTGTATGAAAACGTGTTGTGAGGATGAGACACCGTTTACAGAGTGAATCCCCTATTGTTGGATTTCTAGGTTATTCCCAATGTTTCCCGACTATAAACAATGCTGTAACGAACATGCTTGTTTATAGCTTTTTTCCAGAATGGTTTCATGAAGAGAAATTACTAAGTCAAAGACCACGAAGAGTGTAAGATCCTTGATAGAGGGGTTCAAACAGCATCATAAATATTTAACTCTATTTTAAACATTGACTCGCAGAGTGTCAAAATAGAAAGGAAGCTTTAAAATCCCCTTGTTCAACCTCTTCTTCCAGATGAGAAATCCCAGTGGGTCTGTAAGACCTTGGTCAGCAGCCACCGTTCTCTCAACAAGATGACCTCCTCCCGATATCTTACTCACCTCAGTAACTGTGAGTTTGACTTTCGCTCAAGGTTTTGCTCTTTTCGCTGCATGGGACGTCCCCACGTGGCCTCCTGTCCATTTCTCCTGAAGGGAAGACCACACAGACTACCAGGCCTGCAGGCTGTCCTCTGTGGAGGCTCCCCTCCCTGTCCGTGGTCACCGTCTCTGCTGGGACAGAGATACAAAGATCCACTGAGAGACCTCCTCCCCCTGAGGACAGCACTTCTGAGCCCACCCTCCCAGCCAGAGCTGTGCTGTCCCTACCCATGAGCATCACAGTAAGTGTTCGATCACACTGAACACTTTCTTCCTTTTCTTAGCTAGCTCCAGCCCAGCCCACGGTGCTAGGTCATGGCCACTCGAGCCTCGTGCCACTGAGAAGTAGGTTTGCCCCCTTCCTGGCCATGGGCCTCTCTGCACAGGGCACCCCAACAGCCAGGTTAGTACCCAACAGTCACACGGTTGTGGGGGGAAGACAGCTGTTTCAGCCAGATACCTGGGTTCAAATCCCAGTTCTCATTCTTCTAGCAAAGAAGCCCGGAGCCAGGGCAGTCTCCCTGAACACCGGCGTTCTCACTGGGGACCATGCCGGCAATGCCTGACAGCGCTACTGTGAAAGCCAGCATTTGTCAGGCACTGCTCTCCTTTCCTATTACCCAGACACCTGACTCCATCTTCTTACCCCCAAGGACCATCAGTCAGGGTCAGGCAACAGCGGACAAGCTAGAAAGAATCCAAAATAGCCATCCCCTCCCCCTCCGATGGTTACAGGCTAACAGGGATGTCTTGTCAGGAAGCAGCGTGTACAAAGACACTGAGCCTGTGTAATTATGCTGGGATTCCTTCTAGTAATTAGCTTTCCTTGTGAGAAAGGCAAATAATTATCTTTCTGCCTCAGACCCAGACAGCACGTTCAGAGGCATCTATCTACATATCCAGATAGGGACGGGGGAGGATGCCACCCAACTGAATGCAGAACTGTTTGTGGCAGTACATGTTCTCAACAGTTATCTGTACAGACAATGCTACATTTCAGAGGGTGCTGAGGGGTTTTCATTGCCAGGGTGTTTTGCAAATGACAAAGGTAGGTACTATTTGAAAGCAGCGTGTGCAGAGTTGCTACCAGATCTCGGGCAGGCAGCCTCTGTGAGGAGGTAGTGGTCAGGGCCAGCCCAGCCCCAGGACATACTGGAGGATCCAGCAGAGGGACCGCCCTAGCAGAGTGGAGTGCACCTCCCATGGCCTCAGGGTCTTTCAGACACAAGGACCAGTGCCCACTCTGGCTGTCCTGGACTCCTGTTCCAACCTCCTTGTTATTCCCATTGTCTTTCATATTCACCCACCTTCCTTCTAAGCTCAAACACAATCTCCACCACCCCCCACTTTCCTCACCTGGCTAATTCTCTAAGCCTCCAAGAATCATCAAGTGTAATCTTGTCCAGCAAAACCTCTGTCTCTTTTGAATGTCCCCACACAGGGTTCCGGCTCGTGTCCCTTCATCATGGCAGTTCTCAGGTGGCCTTGGACGTTACCCTTCCTGAAATGTTGTTCTTGAGGGCAGAGACCAACTCATATTTCTCTTCTAACCCCTGAACCTACCTAACACAGTTCCAAAATTTAGTAAAGCATGTCTGGATTGAGTAAATGAAAATGACTCAACTGACAAGGAATATGTTATTGATCGGAAATGAATGAATGGATGAGCCTATTAGAGAAAGAGCATAGGTTTACCTTCTAAACAGTATTAAATCTGGGCTAAGGGGTGGGCATTGGATGAGGGAGGTAGAGGGATAGAGCAAAAAAGGAACACAAAAAAAGAAAAAATTCACGTACTTGGACAACAGTGTGATGACTGTAGTGGGGTGGAGGCGGTTGGGGGGTATTGGGAGTATAGGAGATACATGGTGATGGACAAAGACTTGATTTGGGGGGTGAATACACAATATGGTGCCCAGAGGTGTGTTGTAGAAGTGGGCACCTGAAACCTATATAATTATGTTAAACAGTGTCACCCCAATAAAATACCATTAAAAAGTTATCTGGGCTAAAGAGTAACTAATGCACTAATTGACTCTGCTCTGCAGAGGGGATTCTAGGTAGATTCCTAAATGGTTGACATGCAGCGAAGGCTGTTCTGGCTGGCTGCTGGAGGACCGGCC
Source organism: Rhynchonycteris naso (assembly GCA_037038555.1). Taxonomy (NCBI): domain Eukaryota; kingdom Metazoa; phylum Chordata; class Mammalia; order Chiroptera; family Emballonuridae; genus Rhynchonycteris; species Rhynchonycteris naso. Next base: position 102,163,985 of record CM073001.1, read on the forward strand.
CAAATTTCCTGAAGAGGCTCGGAGACCAGTGTCAGTCAAGTGCGCGCAGCTGTCTGGACGGACAGAGGAGGCTGTATTTAACTCGCTGTTTGGTGCTCCAGTGTCGTTTCCTCAAAGTCCTGCATTGGAGCTTGAATTAAGATTATTCATGTTGGAGGAAGTCACTTCATACTCCCAGACTGTACAGTATTGCCTAATGAATTTGTTACTGTGAACATTTTACATCCGTCTCCATAGGTCTAACCTCCCCTGTCAGGTCCAGTCCCTTTTCTCTCTAGGAAAAATTCAGCGTGCCTGAGGATCCACCTGTCCCCAAACCTCCTGATGGGCCACGCAGCCTCACCTTCGTACTGTGACCCCCGCCAGACCGGGTGCCCATCAAGGACAAGACTAGAGTGTTTTTCCCTTCTCCATTTCCGTGCTAAGAGCACAGTAATAACCACCCAGAGCAGGTGTTCAAAGCCCGCTGGTAGAAATAACTGGGCAAAGGAACAGATTCTTCTGATGTCTTAGAAAGATCACTAAACCTCCCCAGTACCTCTAGCACTTCTCAAACCATTCGGACCCCATTTAGAACCATTTGGTTTCTAAACCATAGCTATTTCCGTTAGTCACCGAAAGCTCCTCCTAAATGTGTCAGACGTCACCCTACCACCTGGCTTGAAGTGACCACACGCTACACCCTCATTGTCCCAGGCACTGCTGGAGGGAAGGGATGGGGTGTACCAATAAGGAAAAAAACATGGCACCTGCCTTCATGGAGCTCACAGTCCGGGTGGACCCAGAGGCAAGGGGAACACCGTAACTGCTGCGGCAGGTCACAGAGGTGTTGTCACTTCTGTTTTCACAGAAGTGCAAGTCCCATGTTTCAGGGGTAAGAAGAAGTGCATTACTGTGGGATCTGGAGAACATGTGGAGGATCAGGGAGACCAGAACATTGCAGGGGACAGCAAGCACATAGAGAGCCCTAAGGAATGTTAGAAGTGGGAGAGGAGACTTCCAGGCAGCAGGGAGAGACTAGGGTGCTGGGGGCTGCAGACAAAGTGCTGTCCCCACCCTCCCAGGGAAGAAGACCCCCAGGCTTTGAGTTTTGAGAAAAGAAGGCTCTGATGGAAAGACTGAAATGCTTCCACTGGAACCCACCCTCTCTGGTCCCCACATCCCCGTCAGCTGAGTTCTTCCTTTCATTCGAGGGGCCCAATCACACCCAAAGCTCCCCCCGCCCCGCGGTGGGAGGTCAGGCCCATGGAGGCAGCTGGTGAGCTGAGCTCTAGGTAGGCAAGATCAAAAGGCCTGAATGACCTCTGGGGCCACAGTGACCAAATGCTTATGGGCTGGAGGATGGAGCCATTAAGACAAGGAAATGAACATTGGCTCTTTCCCCCTGAGCAGGCACACTGGGAGCTGTCAGGGAGGGGACACTTGGAGGGAAGAGGGTGGGGGTGGGCATCAAGTCCTCCTCTCTGGCCCAGGAGTTAATGGAGACCCAGAACACAGTGGACGCGCTGACCCAGCTGTGGCTTTACAGTGACAACACTGTGGGGGTCAGAGCCGCCTGACCCCCAGCGAGGTTAACCAGATCAAAGCTTCCACTGATTGCCCGGCCCACTGTGCTCCTAATGACTGTAAAATTGGTGTTTCCACAGGGCTACCTGTGGAAGGGATGACCTCACCCTTGTTCCTGAATTGTTCTGGAGGGACCACCCCCACCCACCCACCTATCCTTCCCAGAGCATCCATCACCCCTCTGACTTCCCCGCTCTGTTTCAGGGAGAAAAATAACAGGCAGCTTTTACCTTGTTGAAGTGTTGAGTCAGTAGGTAAAAGAGTGCAATGACGCTCTTGGCAGGGCTTTTGTTTTCCCAATCACAGTAGTAAGACACACCCATTTTGGGTGACACAGAAAAGCATAAAAGAAAACATTATGACCACCCTGGAAAGGCACTATACTTGACATTCTCCGTGTATTTTTCCCAGTCTTCTCTCTATGCATTTATTGTTATATACTTAAAGCCATTTTGTGTCTGGAATTTCATACTCTGAATCTTTTAAGTCTATTCTAAGAAGATTCTCATGTGATTGAGATTAAAAGCTCTTCTTACACATGATGTTTACTATCTACATGAGGTTCCAAAGCAACCACAACTAGAATAGCACAGGCAGAACACAGTGTGAGGATGCACTCACATTTAGGCTGTTTCTCATACCTGTATTAGTGAGACTGATACTTCTATAAGGAACATCGTAGGCATAAAGTTGTGTTCATACCCTTGAATATTTCTTGACAACAGATTCTCAGAGACACATAGTGAAATTATGTAACGGGTATAAATTTTTGGAAGAAAATTTATTTCAATTTTTTTTTAATGCTGATAAACCAATTTCTATGGTAATCACTGATGATACAGAGACCAATATGATATGGACTCTGCCCTTTGAGAGCCCACACAACATATATTACACATCACTGCAATTCCATGCAAAGTGGACCGCCATTATTACTCTATGTGAGAACAGTTTAATGAAAACTATAATATAATGTTGAAGAGCACTGGGAGGGAAATCCTCCATAATTCTTGGCCTTCCCTACAATGCAAAAATTAAAAGTTTTTATTCTTACTTAAGAGTCATTTACATCACATGTTTGATCTACAATCTCCTTCTTCTCAGAGTCAAGTCTATGGATGAGGGATTTGAGATGTTATAGGCATCTGCCATCCCCTCTGCCAGGCTGGTTTCTGCCTCTGGGCCTTTGCTCATGCTATCTTCTGCCTGAAATACTTTTTCCCAGGAAAGTTGTTAATCAGCCTCCAAAGGACAGATTCAGTCTCGTCCCAGAATACCTCCCAGGTCTCCCCAGTTCACACTGAATTCATCTCACACCCATTGTCATGGCCACAAAGATCAGCCTTTAATAAAACAGGAGCTGCTTGAGGACCGGGACCCAGTCTTACTCATCTCACAAAACTTAACATGCAACTGGAACTCGTTAATGAACCAACAAAAAGTCATATGCCACGTGTTAAAAAATAAACTGAAGCATACTAAAATTTTTTAGTTTATTTGAGAAAAAAATCCATTTCATTCGGGACTGCTAAACCAGAAATGATTAGGAGCCGTCCACTATCCATTGGCATGACTTTTATAGACATGGAAGCAGAGCAAGGAAATTATCTGACTGGCTGTAGCTCAAGTGGGTGCCTTATTTAGGAAAACCTAGATGATTGTTATTGGTTGTCCTTAAGGTTAGATTTATTTATTTATTTACTTACTTACTTACTTACTTATTTATTAGAGAGAGAGGTAGGGAGAGAGAAACAGAGAGACAGGAACATTGAGCTGTTCCTGTTTATGCCCTGACCAGGGATTGAACTATCAACACCTGTGTTTCAGGACGACACTCCAACCAACCAAGCTGGTTGCAGCTTAATTTTTTTTTTTTTTTTTTTTTTTTACAGGGACAGAGAGTCAGAAAGAGTGATAGACAGACAGGAACAGAGATAGTTGAGAAGCATCAATCATTAGTTTTTCATTGCCATCGCAACACCTTAGTTGTTCGCTGATTGCTTTCTCACATATGCCTTGACTGCGGGCCTTCAGCAGACCGAGCAACCCCTTGCTGGAGCCAGCGACCTTGGGTCCAAGCTGATGAGCTTTTGCTCAAGCCAGATGGGCCTGTGCTCAAGCTGGCGAGCTTGGGGTCTCAAACCTGGGTCTTCCTCATCCCAGTCCGACGCTCTATCCACTGCGCCACCGCCTGGTCAGGCTCGGCTTAATTTTTTTTTAAGTGATTGATTTTTAGAGAGAGGAAGGAAGAGAGAGGAGGAAGGGAAACATTCATTTGTTGTTCCACTTAGTTGTACACTCACTGGTTGCTTCCCTCTGTACCCTGACCAGGGATCGAACCCATAACCTTGTCACTTGGGGATGAAGCTCTAACCGCACAAGGTAACTGGCCAGGGCCAGGTTTAGATTTCTTAATCTTGATGCAGTGAAGGTTCAGGTTTTGGTTTGCTTACTAGGCTACTAAGGCATTAGAGCAATGGCCTCTTCCTTATACTAATGTAACACACTCTTTGTTATTTTAATTATTTCTTTTGTATTAATCCTATCTTTTCAAATAGACTATGTGTGAAATGCTAAAAAGTATGGAGTCCAGCTCCACCTTCAGTGGCCTTGTGGCCTTGGGCCATCCTCAAATTTACCATCTGCAAAGATGCAAACAATTGTAGTGGATTGCTGTAGGAAAGAAATAATGTTGTGTCAGAAAGCATGGGAGCTCTCAGAGATCTATCGGGCTGTGTCAAAAGGACACAAGAGCCCATCTGAAGGGTTGCCCTTGACCAAAAATGACACAATTTAAACATGGAAAAGAAAAATAGCCAAAATGAAATGAAACACAAAATATATAAAAATCCATGAGTTCATAATGATGTTTTAAATCTCATTGTTCACCTTAGAAATTGTTTGGGCACAAAGTCATTCTGGAAAGAATCATAAAAAGAAGAATCTGACATTTTAAAAAAATTCATAAAAGAGAATTCAATGATATAGCACATTTTCCTCACAATGATGTGTCAGCACAGAGTGGAGATTCGATGATGTTGTGCTTTATTGGACAAACAGAATATGAGTTTCTTGAGGGCAAGAAATGGTCATCTCTTCTTTTTTAATTGTCTGTTCACACCTCCACGTCAAATCTCCTTCCATCACAATCATTTTTTTTTATCCCTTCTTTCTTTCTTTTGATGAGTTATTTCTAGTTCGCTAGTGGCCAACTCATCTTAGGCTCTAAGTCGGTGCTCAACAAATACTGATCAGTTCCCATCTCAGAATCCACAATGGTCGTCCAACAACACTTTCCTCTTCCTCTAGCTCTTCGAAAGGCAAAATGAGGAAGTTCCACAGACTGAAGGCAAGGACTCTGGGAGGCCACACTTTGATGCAGACTGGTGACACCCCCTGCCCCCCAGCCTGTACCTCGAAGTCCTGTAACAGGAGCAGAGGAAGGGGTCTGCTTTAAGAAATCAGATCATTAGAACTAGAAGGGATCCTTGCAAACACCCCACCCACCCCCCTCGTTTTCAGATGACATTGGGGCTCCCAAAGGTTAGGTGACTTGCCCAAGGTCACCAAGCCAGTCAGCAAGGTTCCAGCCCGGGGTTCCTTCTGCGCTGTGTCCTAGTCAGCCACTGAAAAAGAAATCCACCGCTCAGATTTAAGATTGCTGAGTTGGGTCTGCTGAGTCAACCAAGCTCAGCTGTGCTTCTGGAGAAAGGAAGGAAAAAAGAATGGTGTAAACCACTCTGCACAATATCCATTCTCAGATGCGGTTCTGCATCACATTTGGAACGTCATTCATGGCAATTTTGTGAATGTTTCAAGGTGAGAGCACAGCTTCTACCAAAGGCTCTTGGGCCAAAGCATCACATAGCAGATCCCAAACAGGCCTGGTCTTCCCAGGTTGTACAGGAGCTGTTAATACCGACCCCTCCACCCCACCTTGGCCACAGGTACATACCCTAAGACATCCAGAGCATGCTCTTACTAAATGTTCTTCCCACAGTCTCCCTTCCTGAAATGGCACCATCCACTCAGTTAGCTGTTAGGCCCAACACCTGGAAGCCATTGCGATCCTGCTCCTTGCTGTACCTCGAAGTCCCCTCTGTCAGCAAGTCTTCTTGGCTCTCCCACAAACGCACATCTGGAATCTGGTGGCCACGTCCTTCTTTGCTGCTGCCACCCCAGCTCAAACCACAGCCTTCTCTGACTGGGTTGCACCTGTCGCCTCCTAACTGTTCTCCCTGCATTCACTGCTCAACTGTAACCCACCCTGTAAACCAGATCATAGCACTTTCTGTCTCAAAGTCTCCAGTGGCTCCTGTTGTACTTCAGATGAAACCCTCAGCATCTCCTACAGGCCCTCCGAGCCCTGGCTCTCCATGCTCCTGGACAGACCTCTCCTCTCAAAGTCTGTGTGCCAGCCTCACAGCCTTTCTATCGCTTGAATGCATAAAGCCGTGACCTCCATCTGGACTGCTCTTCACAGGACTGATGCCATGTCATCCCTCTGGACTCAACTCAAACGTCAACTTTGCTAAGAGCCCACCCCGGTCACCTTTGCAATTTTCCCTTCTTTGTGGCTCTTGCCATTCTTCTTCGTAGCACTGATTCTTCTGCATGTGTGTCTGTCTCCACGTTCTACTGTAAGCCCCAGGAGGACAGGACTGGTCTTGCTCAAGGATACACCCTCTGGCCCTCACCCATCATAAGCTCCAATAACAATTTCTTGAGGGGTGTATTCAGCTTCTGAGGTGGGTTGAGCTTAGGAATAGCTTCAATGAACCAACAAAAAGAAGACCAACTTCAAGGAAACTTCCCTGGCCACTTCCAGGACCCTGCTGGGTTTTCCTATTGTTTCTCTGGCCTAGCTACACACTGCAATCAAAAGCGAGTTTTGAAAAACACTAATGCTTGGGTTCCATCCCCAGCCAATTAGATTTTATTTGTCTAGAATGCATTCAGAGATTGGAAATATCCTCCCAAGGAACTCCAATGCGCAGACAAGTTGGGGAACCACTGGTCTCTACCTCTTCCTGCCACAGTGGGCAGAAAATGTTCTTGGTACAGTATGTTTAAGGGAAAAACAAGAGCAAAGTTAGGAGGAAACATTAATTGAACATCTATTACATGCAAGGTCCTATAGTAAGTAATTTCATACACTCTTTCGTTAACTTTGAAAGCAATACTGTGAGAAGGGCATTATTTATTTCATTCAGGTAACAGACCCTTAGTGTTTACCACTATTAACTAACTTAATCTGCCAGAGCACACGCATGAAGTAGGAAGTATTACCATCCTTATTTTCTTGATAAGGAACCAAGGCACAAGGAGGTCAAGTGACACGTCTAAGATCTGGAAAGTATCAGCGCCACCATCAGAATCTAGTCTGTTCCCAGTCCAACTGCGTAGCCTCTCTGTTAGCCTGCCTCTATTCCTATCTTTATTTGATAAAGAAATTGCAGCTCAAAGACATAAAATAACTCACAGTCACAAGCAGATGTTTCTAGAAGTTTTATTCATAACTGCCAAAACTTGGAAGCAACCAAGATGTCCTCCGGTAGGTGAATGGATAAACAACGGTGGTGCATGCAGGCAGTGAAATGTTACCCAGTGTCCAGTGCTAAAAAAAAGTGAGCTTTCAAGCTATGAAAAGACATGGAGGAAATTTAAATGTATATCACTAAGTGGAAGAAGCCAATCTGAAAGGGCTCCATACTGTTTGATTTCAACTCTATGACATTCTGAAAAAGACAAAACTATGAAGACAGTAACAGATCAGGGGTTAAGGGGAGGGAGGATGAATATTTGGAGCGCAGAGGAATTTTAAGGCAATGAACACACTCTGTACAGTGCTCTAATGATGGATACATATCAAATACATTTGTGCAAGCCCACAGCATGTACCTACCCCACCTGGAGTGAATTTACCTACCTCAGCAGGAGTGAACCTTGATGTAAACTATGGATTGCGGGTGATTACAATGTGTCAATGTGGGTTCATCAGTTGTAACAAATGTATCAGTTTGGGGAAGGATGTTGATTGTGGAGAAGGCAGTTAGTGTGTGGGGGTGGGGGCATAGGGAAAATCTCTGCACCTTCCTCTAGATTTTACTGTGAACCTAAAACTGCTGGAAAAGAAGTCACAGTGCTATGCTGTGGACCCAGTAGATGCAGGAATATTCAAAATTAATGGAGCCCGATTAATTTCAAGTACATGTGCTTTATATATAAAGAGGCTCACTGCCTAGCAGAAGTTGTTCTTTTAAAAAAAGATAAGGATGGTTTGCAATTAATACAGCAAAGCACCAGCCAAGCAACTCTCTGTTCATTAATGTACCTTGCTTCTTTATATATAAATGAGGGTCTGTGGCTTATAAAGCACTTTTGTAAATCGACAATCCATGGTAATCATGGCTTTAATAATTGTGTTAATATGATCATCATTATAATCATCAATATGACAGTGAGCAGTTTTCTGACCAGTGAGAAAAATATAATTCCTATTCCACAGAAAGCCAGCCAGCTCTAGAAATTAATTTCCTTTTTTCTTTCATTCTATATTTAAATTCCATCTAAAATGTTTACCAACTGAATAAGAGAAGGGCAAGTTTAGACACCAACTATTGTGCACAACCTGCATTAGTCGATCTCCCAGGCTGTGTGGTACAGTAGTTAGAGCTAGATAGAGCCAGACTCTCTGTTTAGAGAGCGTGTTCCTCACACTCTCTGCCCTTACGCCAACCAAGCCGACTCCCTGTCCCTTGAATTCACAGAATCCCAGCTCACGTACCATCATCTTCTTGCTGGGCATGGTCTTACCATTTCATCTCATTTCCCTGTTGAATTTTCTTCTGGCACTTGTCCCTTCCTGAAATAATCCCCATTTTACAGATGAAGAAACTGAGGCACAGAAGGATGATGCACATTGCCCAGGTTCACATGGCTTCCAATGGCACAACTGGGACTGGAACCAAAGCAGAACAGTCTTGGAGGCCATGCCCTGGCCTGGGACTGCTGATAGTCCATCACCATCTGGTCAGTAGGGAGAAAATCCTGGCTCAAATCCCTCTCTGAGTCTCGCATTTCTTCCCGTGTAAAGGGGGGAAGAACTGCGTAGGAGGGTGGTTGTGGAGACAAAGGAAATGAATCACTGTGGCACGCCGACCGTGCCTGCCACCTCGGAGGCACTCTGATGTGTCTTGGCTCTCTGCCATCATTGATCACCCAGGGCGAGTTATTTAACCTCCCTAGTCCTCGATTTCCTCACCTATAAGATGAAGATAGAAATTTGCATTCCTCATGAAGATGTTGTGACCTGTGACCATGAAGTGAGATACTGTGGTGGAAGAGCTTAGAAAGCAAATAAGCTCCATAGATACTAGTCATTCATAGTGGCATTATTATTATTATTATTATCATTATTCATATTTTCCCACATGTCCCTTTGTTCAAATGTGTGTGTTGTATGCTCTGAGCAGAGTGTTTAGACCATCGCAGCATCTGCTTATTTCCGTCAATCCTATGTCCTGGTCACTTCTCCATGCCTTTCCCCACCGGTTGCTCAATCACCATGTTAGTGGCAATGGAATAGCTCGTCAAGGGTCTGACCCACTGGCTGATGGGTCTTCAGTCCAGCACACATTCCCTCAACACTCGCTCTGCACCAGTTTTGTGCTATGGTCGTCAGAAGAGGCAAAGAAATGTCTGTGAGATATAGCCCCTGCCCTTGAGACAACTGCAGACACCTGCTATAGCCAAACTCAAAGAAATCTCTTTACCAGCCCAGAAGAAACAGACGTCAATACAATAATCTAAGGGAGGTTTGGATTTTGAATCAGAGTACTCTTTCTAAGGACTTCTGGTGAACAGAATGCTAAAAGATTAGAACAGGAAAAGAGTCTCGGGATTTTCAGGTCCATGATGCTTACTTTGCAGTAAGGGAAGCAGAGGCCCAGCGAAGGCAGAAGAACTGCCCAAGGTCACACAGCACAATCGTGACCTTAGTTGGAAGAAAGCCAGGTTCCACCAGCTGTTCTTCGGAAGAACTGTTCTCTGGGCCCGCTGGCTGCTGCGGCTGTGAGGACTTGGATAGTTACTAACCCCCTCTGGGCCTCAGCTGCCTCCCGCCGCCTAATAGACATTATGAACCCAGTAAAATATCACTAATTCAGGTTGGGTTCATTTAGAATTGGCTTTTTCTTTTAAGCCCCATTTGCTAGCCTCTAAAAATTCGACCTAAGTAAATACAAGTAAGTATGACTAAGCTTATACCCTGAAAAAGGCTTTCTTATTATCTCATTTGGCAAAGGCTTTTAAGCTAGCTAACACTGATGAGGAAACCGAGGTTCAAAGAGGTCAAGCAACTTATCCAAGTCACCCTGCTGATAAAAAGGCACGACTTCAAACCCCCTTCTGCCAAACCCATACCTTTTCCTTCTGAACTTTGCTGAAGTGACTTTGGTATTGTTATTATACTGCTCACAAAAATTAGAGGATATTTCAAAATGAATATGAAACTATAAAATATCCCCTAATTTTTGTGAGCAGTATATTATTTTAACAGACACATAATACTCCCAGGCTTCATATCCGCGCTGAGAAAGCCTGGAATATCAGTGGGTTCACTGAAATTCTCTTCTACATTGAAGAACATATAGAAGTCACTAGTATCAAAAGGTGGTGCTGGTAACTGAGTCGACACCAGGAGCTGCTTTCACAGTCGGCGTAGTTGGGAGCCAGGCACATGCCTCGGCTCCAGACCCTGTTGGTACGGGCCGTTGGATTTCATAGAGAAAGCTGACGAACTTTGTTGCAGAACTGCCATGTGCCAGACGCTAGACACAAGAACAGAACCAGCCAGGTCAAAGGATCAGGGGCAGAGGTGTCAAGAGTCAAAAGGCAAGTCTTCCTAACTCCTAACTCCTCATCATGCTGGGAGTTCCTAGTTATAGAGGCTGTGAGGCCCCCTGGGATTGCTTTGAAAAGCTTTCAGGAGGAAGGCCCTGTGGGAAATGCCTGGAACTCTCTCAAATTGGCTCGATTTCAGACCCCCAGGACCAAGAAAGCATTCAAAGGGGAGTCCTGAAGGAACCATTTATATGGAGATCTTTTGGGGGGCTGGGCGGGGGCTTGGACGCCATCCATGGCTAACAGGGCTATTTCTGTTCCAGCCAGAAGACGCCTAAGTATCTCTGGCTTCTAACCAGTTATAATGGCTAAATATATCCACTTTAACAAGAAAGGAAAAGAAAGAGAAAGGACAAGGTGTGTGCAGGGGGGGAGCACAAGCTAGAAAGAAATGAAATCTAGTCAAAAAGGAGAAATGTTCTTTATTATGGAATATTACAGCTGGAAGGGACCTCACATCTTAACTCATCCAGATGTTTACAGTTACAAGATCCTGATTCCTATTCAAGAGAAAGCCACGGAAGGCTGAGAGATGGACAAGGAGTGAATGGTCTGGATGACCCATTAGAAATCGCCTCACACTCCCACCCAAACTGGACTTCCATGTATATCTGGGAACCTGGTGATGCTACCCAAGGGGCTTCCCCCATGGACAAGGTTTCCTCCCCCCACTCTTCCTCCTTCTCCTCCCCAAATCCACAGAGGGTAGAAGAAGCAGAAAGCTCAGGAGCTGGAGGATGTTGTATAGAAATCCTACCTCCACTGGGTTTGTTTTCTTCGTGTGCAAAATGGGGATGATCAAATCTACCTAGGAGGGTCCTTGTCAGGATGACATAAATCCATCACTCTAAGTGTCAGCCACAAAGGAGGTGCTCCCCCAGTCATGCTAAGCACGTTTCTCACTACACAAGGACTTTCCATGGGGTTCCCTGAAGAACGTGAGTCACTGAGAGTTTTAACGGCCCACTGTCCCATTTTAGGTCCTCATCTTCCGTTGTGTACTCTTATCCCAAACTGACTGAGAGCCTCCTGAGATCAGGGTCACACTGAGAAGGTGGGAACTGAGTTAAGTCTTAAAGGATAAGTACATCAGTAAGCATTAAACTGAGGAGAATGGAGGAGAAATATGTATATTTTAAGCAAGGAAAGCCCCTTCAAGAAGGGTAAAAAATCATGGAAATGCCTGGGCAGACAGACAACGAGATCCTCCTCGAATTTGTCTTATAACAGTAAAAATGTCATGGTACCTCTCCGTGTAGGTAGCCCAGCCGTCAGTGGGACCGGTTGACCTAATGATTAACTAACTGATAACAAAGAGTTCCTAAGTGTGATCTCCTCATTAGAAACCTCCCTGATATTGATTGAGCTAAGCACGATTGTTGATAGTATTTAGACTCAGCTGAGACAGCTGTTCCTCCAGGTCCCTCCTCCTGCCACCCCACCCCACCCCACCCCCTGCTAGAATTTTTTTTTTTTTTTTTTTGTAATTAGTTCTGACCTTGAGTCCAGCAACCCAAAGCACCAAAGGTGTGTGCAGGTCACCTGTTTTTTCTCCTCCTGGGACCCAGCCCTTCTTGTCTAGCTCTGGTTAATTTCCTCCCGAGCACATTATCCACTCTTTCTGTTTAATACCAGGGCCTAAATGCTTCTTGAACTTGAATGTGGACTCATGAGGTGTTTTGTTAACATGCGGGTTCTTGTTGGGTCGATGTGGGATGAAACCCATAGTTCAGCATTTCTAACAGCTGTCAGGTAATGCTGCCGGTCCTCAGACCACACTTTGAGCAGAAAGGCTCCATGCTAGGAAGGCACTTGATGTCCACCTGCTTGTTATAACTAAATCTCCTTGCATGAGTAACACCGAACTGGGGAAGCTCACTAATTGATGAAATTTTCTTGGAGCCTCCCTACTTTGCATGGAACTGATAACCATCTCTTGATTGGTATAGCCACGGACCGTGTGCAGGGCCATTTCCTGTCTGTCTCCTCATTCCTCTTCCACCCAGCCTGTGACATAGTTCAAGGGAGATTTTCACCCCATTCATCAAAGGAGGAAGCTGAGGCTTGCAGAGGTCCCCATTTTCCAAACAGCTCAGGTCTGTGTGGCACTGAAAACACTGACTTGTCTCCCCTGTGCCTGTCATCACCACTAACTCACAGCCCACAGAGCTGGTGGCCTCTGGCCTGGAGCAGAGGGAAGAGATGAGGGACAGCTTCCTAGGAAGAGAGCATCTTACTGCTCCCATTGGATGGTGGAAGTCATTTGGCCAGGGCTCCGCCCTCAAATCGCCCTGTCTGCTCAGCAGCTAGCTCAGCACATCCCCCCATATTATGAAATAGCCTGCAAAGATCTTGTGTCTCAATGCTAGGCATCCTGCATATCATCTCTACTTGCCTTTTACAACAATCCTGCAAGGTAAAATGTATTGTTCTCTCTTTTACAGCTGGGGGGAGGGGAAGCCTACAGAAGCTCATTTACTTAATATCACACAGTAAATTTTAGGGTGGGATTCAGGGTCAGGGGCACTGGACACCCATGTCTATTCCTAAAGTAATCCGTTCGTGTCGCTTAAAGGTTTTACTTATACTCTCCATCTCCACATTTCCCACATCATTGTGCCTTGCTGTTTTGGAATATCTGTTATGTTCTAGAACCGTGATGGCGAACTTATAACACGCGTGTCAGCACTGACACACGTAGCCATTTTCAATGACATGCAGCCGCATACCAGAGAAGTATGGGGCCACATGCCAAGAAGGACGTTTCATCCTGGGCTCCTGCACGGCCAGGTGCAGTAGCCGAGGATAAAACATTTGCTGTAGTGTAGACACTCTGTGCCGGAGGTCTGTGGCCAAAACAACAGAACTCCGGCAAGGAGCGTCTAGTTCTGGGACTTCCGGTTAGGCTGTTTTTCTCGAAGTGACACACCACCTGAGTTATGCTCGGTTTTTTGGCAAATTTTGACACACCAAGTTCAAAAGATTGCTCATCTCTGTTCTAGAAACAACTGCTGAATAGAATTACAGTTAAATTGAACCGAAAGAGGATTTGTAATACAATGTATTTCAATAGTTTCTTGCCTCATGATGTGACCTGAAAATAAGAACATAACATTTCCTACTCTAAAGTTAGTACAACATGCTGCTTGCAAACTTGCTACAGAGGAAATGTTACAAATGGAAGTAGGCTTATAAACAGGGCAGCCAAAGCAGAAAATTGTTTTTGTTTTATACTGGCTTGTGGGTAAAAAGATATAATCTGTGCACAGGTTTATTTCACCCTTTTTATTTCATCCTCAGTAATAATAAATATAAATAATAATAATAACTACTCTTTTTAAAGCATCTATTTTTTGCTAGATATTGCATTAGGTATACATTCTTTTGCTTAATCCTTACAAAACGCCTAGAAAGTAGGTGTTATTATCTTTAGAATTATGGAAATGATGCTTAGCAAACTTACGTGCACACCACAACTCATACTTCCTCTTACTTTGTTCATCCCCTTTGTTTATATGACTGCAACTTTCCAACAGCGATGCAAAGTTAGTCTGCAAATGAGATCAAATTGACTGCCGTCTTCACATTGAAATCGCCAGCAGTATTTAGACTGTTTTCTCATAGCTGTGGTTTCCCATTCCCTGTTCCATCCAATCTCATCCCCACCCTTGAAAGAGATGTGATTTCTAGACCAGAGAGGAATAAGCTGAAGCCCAGAGAAGGTTCACCACCCAAAGCCACCCCATCCAGCCCCAAAATAAGTCATATTACTTGGAAGTCTGTTCCACGTTACACTTATTTCAACACAGCACATCTTTCCGTTTTTGGTTAAACCAGACTGCATTGCTTTTGGCCAAAGTCCATGCAAGACTCACAGTGAGCAAAGGGAATGGGCACAGAGTCATTCAGAGAGAACCATCGAGGGGGATGTTTTTCTGAGCATGAAATATATTAACATTTTGGAGCTAATTTTATAAAATGCCATCATACAAATCCCTCCCGCACAGCCTCATTCATTCAACTTAAACACTTGTTGAAAGAATGAAATACAGCCCTACGCATCAATTTTGCTCTAACTCTTCAAATGGCAGAAGGAAAAAGATATCATAAAGCTATGTTCATGTCTGGCTCAAATTGTCAGTAATGTCCCTTTCTTAGAACTGAACTTCCATGAATGACTTCGCCTGAGTTCCTGGAAGAGTTTCAGACATGAAAAACAGGATACAAATATTGAGGAAGATACTTTAGGTCAGCCGTTCACAGGTCTTCCAGCTCATCGACAGCTGCTTCTGATCCAAATGCAGTCATGACTGGAAACACAGGGCCAGGAACAAGGGTCTCAGCTTGGGAAGGGGAGCAAACAGTACTAAGGCAGGGAACTCTGCTGTCACCTCCTCTAGTGGCCTTGCACTACCCTGGGGAAAAAGGTGGGAGGAAGACAGAAAAAGGTGGGCAGGGGACTCTGCCCACCTCCATCCCTTTATCCTTAGCACTGGATGCCTTGTGTAGGGATGGCACCAATAACATAGCTATTGGTGGGTTGGGAAAGGAAGGGAGGTGGGCAGGAGGGAGGGTAGAGCCTCCGTCTTCTCATCAGGACAAGAGAGGACATGAGAAGTGACCAGTGAGCTAAGGGGGGTGTGAAACAGCCTAGACTAGAATGGAGCTTGGGTGCGAGGGGCAGGGTTGGACAGGAGCCGGAACTGGACCATGGAGGTTTCCATGTCAAGCTACAGAGCTCGATCTTTATTGTCCAGATGAAACTCGTGGTTCATTGAATAGTTTTCAGGGAGAGAGAGGTACAGACAGAAGTGTGTTGTAGAAACAGCATTCTGGGTGCAGTGGGGGAAGATTGGGGTGTGGGGGGGGGGGGGGGTAGGAATGGCTGAGGGTAGAAGAAGGGAGCCCTACAGGCGTCCAGACAGCCAGGGGGAGGTCGGAGAGCATGAGGTCTTGATGGCTTGGGTGATGGGGGAGATAGAGGGGGGAAATCAAGGCTGACTCACAGATTTCTCATGCAGAGATGGGGGAGGGGGAGCAGGTTTAAAGTATCCAGTGAGGAACATGAGAAATTGCTACTCTCTGTTGCTTTTCTGTTTCCCTTTCATTTAGTTTGGACAACAGAGGCAATAGTTCAATGATGCCTTTCTCTTTTCAGCGTCTCTGGTCATTCACCGCAGGAGCACAGGCAGTGGCGGGAGCTGCCCGGGCCAGGCCCAGGTCTTAGCAAACATGGGGCTAAAGCCGCCCGTGCTTGCTCAACAGAGAGCACTGCCTGTGTGGGATGCCCAGCGCCACCGTGTCCCTGGGCCTGGCCTCTCACCACAGGAGCTGTTCCCAAACCAACTGAGTGGAAGAAGACAGCAAAGGTAGCTTCCCCACTGGCAGAGTTCGGGGGATTCAAGGGCTTCCCTTAGGGGCTATTCCTCCAGCTTCAGCTTTACAGTGTTGATGATGATGATGATGATGATGATGATGATGATGATGATGATTACAGGCCTCTTTTAAATTTTATTTTTGTGCATGAATTTTTCTCTTTCAGTTTCAAAACGGCTGCGTCATGCCTGTACCAGCCCAGTACCATAGCGGTGCCCTTTCTTCCCCCGTGTTCATTCCTTGCTGCATTGGTACACCTGGGACTCCAACTGGCCCATCCTCAGGGCCAGGGGCTGGAGCAAGCGAATGCCACATGTTCAAGGCTGAGTCTCCACAGAGATCTCCTCATGTTCCTGGTGGCCCTCATGTCTTTTAAACACCCCTCCCTCCCCACCATAGCCCCGTCTCACAAAGAGAAGCACAGCTCTTCTACATCTCTCTCCATCTCTCTTCACCCTGCCTTCGTCTCTGTCTCTGTTTATCTGTCTGTCTCTCAGTTGCCCGATCTTTGTCATAGTCTCTCTCTGTCTCTCTATCTCTCTCTGTATTTCTCAGTCTCTTTCACTTCTCAATCTGTCTCTGTCTCAGACTGTCTCTGTCTCAGTCTCTCTGTCCCTCTTTGTCTGTCTCAATGTCTTTCAGTCTCTCCGTCTCTCAGTCTCTCTCTCTCTTTCTCTCTCAACTCTTTCTTTCTCTCTTTTCAAATTTCAAAGCAAGCCCTTGAATGACTGACTATTCAGGACAGGCAGAATGAGGCCTCTCTCGGCCGGGCTGCCATCAGAGCCATGCACACTTCTAAAGGGGCTGCAGGCCGGTCTACCAGGGTGCGGGCAGGCGGTGGAGGTGTTGGAGGCAGGCGGCCCTGTGGCCGGACTGGCCATCTGTATGCAAATCTCAGCAGACCAAGCAAACTCACCCCAGCCTGGTCAGCCAGCCAGCTATCCGCACAGCAATTATCAGTGCACATCGGGCCTTTGTGCCTGCGGCCGGGCTTTGTGGGTGCCGAGGCTGCCTGGCACCTGCAGCTCGGACATGCAGATGGCAGGACTTGGCAGCAATATGGAAGTTTGCCTGAATGTGGCCGAGCTGCAAATGGACATCTTTTATTTCTTCCTGGGGTTGGGGAGCTGCAGAGAGGGGATTAGTGCTAGATTACCAACCACTCATGCACTCACTGGGAAAATATTTATTGAGTGCCTACTATGTGGCCCTCCACCAGCACTGTAAAGAAGAAAGAAAAACACCTGACATTCAAAATTGCTACATAGAAAACTGGCTACAGGGGATGAGTAAAGTCTCTTTCTTTCTTGGGGCTCAGGGTTACCCCTAGAGCTGCTACCAGCCCCCATCACCGAGCAATTCCAGCCTGGTCCCACATGGCCACACTATGTGTGCTGCTGGAGTACAACGGTCCGGGTGTCTCATACCCACAAGTCTATGTTGTCTTGAACCCCAGTTGAGAACGCCTCAGCCCTGGACTCCAGGTGAGGTCAGGAAAGTACTGTTTCTGCGCCCACCTGTCCTCAGAATGGAAACACTCTGGTCTACCGTGGAGACAGGCTGGGGTCACCGCTCTGCTAGGTGACAAGCTTCTCCACCTGCATTGTCATCTTTCTGCAGAGTCTGAAGGCTTTGCACAGTTTCAAACACTCACCAGAAGTACTAGCTTATGAATTCCCTCAGCCGTTCTGTGGGCGGGTGTCCGCTTCTTTGACGCAGGAGGAAACCAGTTCAGAGACAGGTGGTGAAGACGAGGCCGCAGAGTAAGCTGAGCTGAGAGGAGAGACCCAGACGGAAGCCTCGGTCTCCTGGCCCTGGCTCCAGCGTTGAGCTTTCGGGATGAGAGCACCGAGTTTCCCTTTACAGTCAGGTGTACCGGCTGCACATGACCGTTCCAGTGCTGCACTGATTACAGAAAACCTTAGGGCAGAGCCTACAAAAATTATTTTATTTCCAAATAACATATGCACCTGGCACTGTCCCTCCATGCCTGACCCTCTGCTGATCTCTTACCCCCACTCATCCCCGGTTCTCTCCCCGTCTCTCATCCTTACTTTGGTTCAGAGCTACCTGCTTAGCTGTGTTGGCCATGAACCAGATACACAGGGACAGCGAAGCCAGGGCCTCCTAGAAACCAGCACACCTCTGCTCCCCACAGCATGCCCGGCCATGTGCCTGAGAGCCTCACTCATCACTGGTCTTGGTCCTTTCTTGTGAGAAAACCCAGGAGGCACTGGGACAGTGCAAACACTTTAGCAGCAAGAGTAACAGGGCACACACAGAAGGGGAAAGAAAGGACTACATTGTGCAATGTGATTCCTGACCAGATGTCATTTTTTGAAAAACAGAAACGAGCATGGTGTGTGTGTGTGTGCGCGCGCGCGTGAGCTTTCATGTGTGGGAATAGGAGAGAATGGGAATGGGAGTCAGAAGGCGAGTTCTAGGTTCAGACCTGCCAGGAACTTGCCATGCTGCACAGAATGCCAGTCAAATTCTGTGGGCCCCATCAGGAGATGCAGAAGGTGGAATGCGCTGCTTTCTGCATTGCCACTGTCGCACATGCACAGAATCAGACAGATATGTGGGCGGTGCCATATCTAAGCCAGGCTGATACAAACACACGTGCTTAGTCATCTGTTCAGTCTCTCAGTCTGATGTCTGTGTGCTTCTGGCATTGGTGAGCCATCAATTTTTCCAGCATTCCCTGTAAGAGGAAGTTTACCCTGTCTGTTTTGTATGGAGGCATGATTTTCAAAAAACCAGAAGGGAAAGAAAGGATTGAAGAAGGAAAAATGAGAGGAGAGGAAGCCCTTTCAATCACACACTGGGCATTAGGTCTTGGACTCAAAATTGTCCCGTACGTTTGCTACTTCATGAAATCCTAACAGCAGCCCTGAAAGACAGGTAGGCCTTATTTTCATTCTTTCTGTAGATAAATAAAATGCACCCAGCACTGTTCCTCCACACCTGAACCTCATTTTGTCCCTGACCTTCCTTTTTGTAGATAAAGTAATTGAGGTTCAAATAAGACTTTCCCAAGGCCCCCCAGCAGGTAAGTAATACAATCAGAATTCAGTCCTAGGTCTCGCTGGACCCAGAGCCAGCACCTGCTCCGCTCCAAGATGTAATGATAGAGTCTGGATGGTCGTTCAGTAGGATTCACACTCATGGGGTCCTTCAGGGGCGAGGCCCATATTCTGACTGCAAACATTCTGCCGATGAGGTCACAGTTCTAAGTCCTCCAATAAGAACTTAGTCCCCCATGAATGCACCAACCCCCCGCCCCACAGGGAAGGAAATAGTCTAGTCAAAGCAAAGGCTAAGTTCTAAAAGCACCTGGCCAAAGTGACTTTCCCACTGTCCAGAGAACCTAGCAGGGTTGATGGCTTCTTCTTCATAAGAGAGGAGGTGGCTACCAGCTGAACTGAATGGTGACAGACAAATGTCCCAGGAGCACTGAGACAGGAGAGAGGGGATTTGGAGACAAACTACCCGAAACATGAAGGGGGTTCCTAAGACCAAGGTATTCCAACTTCACACCTTTGTAAAGTACGAACGGTAAACTAAACCCATCTACACTACCAGCAGGCCACCAACTAACTAGATAAATGCAATATTAGTCCCTTTACGCCTCTGGCCTCAGTTTTCCCACACGTGCAGCAATTACCTGTGGAGCCCACACTCTGTTACAGGCCCAGCGATAGGTTTTGGGATGAAATGTAGGGAAGGGCCTTGTCCTCTGGGGTCTCACAGTCTTGTGGGGAAGACAGAGGCAGGAACAGACAATCATAATTCATTCTAAAAGCATCCTGACTACCCTTTGAGTCAGGAGGTCCCTTAGTTCATGCTGGTAGTTACCAGTTTCATTGCACTCGTGTTACCTTCTCATAATCTAGATCCCAAATAATGTAATATGGCCTCATAGAGCTGAAAAAGGAGGGAACAGAAGGAGTCTGTGATTTGCAAAGTAGACAACAAGCCAAGACAGCAAGCCATGGTGTTCAGGAGATACTGTCTCCCTCTCATTCTACCGGAATAACCTGCTTTGACCATGCTGGCCTCCACGGACATTGGGTCTCAGACTGCCTGCCCTCTGATCACATCCGTGAATACATGTCTACCTGGCCTTTCTTGTTTTCCTAAGATGCTCCCCCTCTTTGTCAACAAAGATATGGTGACATCCACATGAAAGGACACCTTCTTTTCTGACTCACATCCATATCTCATCCTGTTCTGGACACCCCCTCCCACAAGGTCACCAACTGTTCTGGCTCTAGCACCCCCATCCCTGGGTTGTCATCTTGACCTGCGCCATTCTGATTTCCCTCCTGGGTCCACTCAGGCTGCCTTTGATAAGCCCACCCTCAAATCTTCCTGTTCCAAGACCTGAGTCTTCCTGGCGTCTCAGGCAATCAGAGCAAACATGAACAGAGCAGTTAGCTGTACCTGGCACTGTCTTAATGATTTTATAAGTATTAACTCATTTAGACTTCTCCAAGAGAGGTACTATAATTATCCCCATGTTACAAATGAGAAACTGAGGCACACAACAGGTACATAACTTGCCCAAGGTGGCAGAGCGGACAAGGGGCAGAACAAAGATCCAATCCCAGGCATTTTGGCTTCAGACCATTAACCAGGGCCCTTGGTAGCTCCTCAAAACAGCTCCATGGCAGCAGCCGGGCCTGCCGCTCACATGCACACACTCACGCTCATGCCTACACACACAGCCACACCCCATGAATACATGCACATGCATATTGAGAGTACCTACTACCTTATATTTCTACATCTCCAAATCCCTTTTTATTTTCTTTTTGTTTTTGTGGGATTTTGTTTGGTTTGTTTGTTTAGTTTTGGGGAAAATGCATTTTAATTATCAAAATTATCAATGATATTGTGGCTGGATATAGAATTTTTGAACCATAGTTCTCCCAGATTTTATAAATGTTGTACCATTGATTGCCTTTATCCAATGTTGCACAGAGAAGTCTGAGGTCTCCTTGAATGTTTTCTACTGTATTTATTGGGTTATTTTGTTTTTGGTTGTTTTTTTCTCTGAAATTTTCTAATATTCTTTTGCTATCCATGAAATTTAATATTTTCACCCGGATTTGTCAAATATTTGTCAGATTTTATTAAATATTTCTGATAAAATGCATTCATAAGTTGACAACCTAGTTTAGTTCCAGAAAAATTTTATTCTGTACAATTTTTTTAAATTGTATTTATTTATTGATTTTTAGACAGAGAGAGAAACATTGATCTGTTGTTCTACTTATTTATGCATTCATTGGTCGTTCTTGTATGTGCTCTGACTAAGGATTGAACCCTCAATCTTAGAAGATTAGAATGATGCCCTAACCAACATAGTCATCCCACCAGGGCTTAGTCTGTACAATTTTGAATATTGTTTCTGATTTGTTCCTTAGGCCCAGCTGTGATTCACTTCATAGTCCATATTTACATCATCTTTCCTCTGATCTATTTTTTTTTTTAGTACAATGTCTTTTCTTCCCTCTGGCGTTACATTTCATTTATTTTTTTTCCAATATTATTTTGTATTGTTTTCAGGTGTACAGCAGAGTGGTTAGACAATCATATACTTTACAAAGTGTTTTCCCCAATATTTACAGTACCACCCAGCACCATACATAGTCATTGCAATATTATTGACTATATTCCCCATGCTGGACTTTACATTGTAGCTTCCATTTCTTGAAGGCCTGATTCATTTACCATTTCCAAGAAGCCTTGGCCAATTCCCTTCTTTCTTTCTTTCTACAACTTCTTCAGCACTTTATTTCAAGCACTTGCCTTTGGCACTGATGCCCTTGGTATGCCCCACCAACTGCATCATTGGCTCCATGCAGGGGACATCATTTTACCTGTCTTGGGATCAACTCAGTGCCAAGCAGACTGCTCTGTCAGTCAACAGCACCAGCAAATGAAGAGGTGATGGTATTTACAGTAAGCATGTCTGCTTTTCTTCCCACCTTGACTAGCTCCCAAAACAAAAACAATGAAAAGATTTTACTCGGTGCCTTTTACTCAGTTCTTAGATGAATGTGTTCTGTAGACCAATGATCAATTTTCTATCAATTTTATAGTCAACCATCATTACTTGGGATTCCATATTTGTGAATTCATCTACTCACTCTCATGTATCTGTTACTCCCAAATTGATACTCGTGGCACTTTTACAGTCATTCCTGAACATAGGCAGAGTGGTGACACATTTGAGTCACCCAATGAATATGTCCCCAGCAGAGGCTGTGCAGATACGTTCTTCCTTCTTGTCTGCACTCTCAAATCATAAAGTGTCCTTTTTTCGGTCTTGCTAGGACCATGGTTTTACATGTTTGTGCCTGTTAGGTGATTTTGTTGTTTAAAATGATCCTCAAGTATAGCACTAAAAAGCCTTTTCATCTTTCTAAGTGTGAGAAGGCTGTGATGTGCTTCTGGAGAACATACTTGTGTTGGATGGGCTTCGTTCAGGTGTGAGTTAGACTGCTGTTGGTCCTGAGTTCAGTGTGAATAAATCAACAATATGTATTAAGTAAGATGTCTTTAAACAGAAACATAGATGGCAGGAGGCTGTGGATTGATGGGTCAACGCAAACATTGTTACCAGAAGCTCACAGGAACTTAAGCCTGTATTTCCCCCAGGACCAATGGTCAGTATTTATTAATCGATGTTTGCAAAGACTTTTCAGAACCTAACTATCTTGTATAAGTATATGAGCTCACATATGGATATATCATATATCATATACGTAGATGGGTATATATATATGCGGAGATATATGTATATGTATATATTTTTTCTATCAATAATAAACATTATTTTGAATCATTTAAAAACATTTAGGGAGCAAACTATGTTTTCTTTGTTAGTTATCAATAAGGAAATTGTGACTACCTCCCAAGAACCCACCTCCTAACCTTTGAGTTGTACAACCTCCCTTGAAGTTGAGGAGCTCAGAAGAACCTTTGAAACAAAGCAAGCTTAGGCCTGCCACACTGGTTCTGAAACCCTTTCTGTGGGAGACCCCAAGCAGAGCAAGGACGTCTCAGCAGAGTCTGTGCACAGCCTGTCTGCCATCGCCAGCTCCTAAGAATGAAAATCGGTTCTCCCCCTTAGGTAACTCCTAAAGTATCCATTGATCTCATGGCTAGGAAGCATTCCTAGTCATGGAAAGGCAGAAAAAATCCTGCGGAGAAGCATGTCAGAACCACCTGACCTACTCGTCAGCAGGACTCTATGCTGCTCTGAACTCATGATTCCGAAGGTAAAAAAAAATCCTAATCAGAGCCATTTTCTGACTTTCCCAAATAACCCTTTATAAATGGCCAGCCTCGCTCCCAGCATGTCCTCACTGACGGCTCACCTTGGTTCTTGCTGCCACAATTTCATCCCTTTCCTGACTAATCAGTTCTCAGCCCACGAAGCCTCACTCTTTGCTGAATGACACCCATTCATGTCCCCCAACACTGTCATTAGACTCTCCTTGGGCCAGCCTTCTTTGGTTAAATGATCCTCATTCATTGAACTTTTCCTCCTCTGACTTATATTGCTGCCCTTATATCAATTTCCTGGCTCTGTTTTGGACACTAGGTGAAGAATGCGAGAAATGCTTCCCTTGTCTAGGGTCTTATAACATCTTTCTTCAGGTTTATCCTTGGAAGTCATTTTCTTTTTAGAAAAGAAACTGTCACCTAGTTCATTTTCATCATTTGGCTTCAACACAATTAATTCATGAAATGTCCTGAGACTCAGAAGAAGCTCTTCGAAGAAGCTCATTGCTATTAAGTATCTTTGAAGGTTATATTAGGATAATATATTCAATTTAGAAACCCCAGGTAAAGAGATGCTAATGATTACCTATATTATCCCTATACTTAAGACAGAGGCACTCAGCAACTGTCACAATAAAGGGACGGCTAAGCTATTTTCTGTGCCTAATTAATGTATTAAATACTCTCTCACCACCACCACCACCCCAATTCTAAGACACATGTGTGTTTGTTGAGTGCTCTTGGATTAATTCATGGCACTTTGAGACATTATTCTGGGTTCTCTCTTTCAAGTATAATATGCTATAATCACCTCAGAAATTGCAAGCCATTTTCCTGAAGCCATTTTCCTGGGGAGTAGGCAGACACGCATTTACATCCCACGTTTCAAGCCCTAAATGTCTCTCTGGTCCCCAGAGGTCAAATGAGAGGAGTGGTTGTCATTCTGCTTCTGTTCCGCGTGGGGCCTTTAAGTGTGCCTGGGCTACCTCTGCACAGGTAGTGTTTGATCCTAGCTTTCTTCCCAGCCCTGGGATGATTGAAAACGTGCAGGATTTGGCCACAAGCTGATAAATAAAAACTGACAATCTAGGTGTTAAACGCACACTATCACTGAGAGGAACAACAGTATGGCAAAACGACCGGACGCCAGTGTGGGAGAGAAGAGAACCTTCTCCAGCCTTTGTACGCCTGGGGGCTGTCAAGTGGGAGAGGGATTAGTCTCAGGCTGTGAGGTCTCCAGGGGAAGGACAAGAAGCAGTGAGCCGAAGGCAGAGAGAGATCGATTTCAGCACTGCACAGCACAGACTTTCCAAAGGACTGGATGACACCCGTGTAGCTGCCACTCACTAAACCCCTACTGTGTGCGTCACTGGGCATATCGTTTCCCTTAATCACCACCAGAGCTCAGCAAGGCAAACCTGATTACCCACACTGCCTAGCTTCAGGAACGGAAGCACCCGGGGCATCAGACCCTGCGCACAGAGAGAGGGAAGGTCAGGATTGGAACCCAATCTACCTGACTGCAAAGCTCTACGTTGGGAGGAGCTGTTTTAACAGGTCTCCTGGCCTCACCCTGCGAGGTCCGAAGGAAGTTCATGACCATGATGAAGAGGCGATCCAGCAGGGGTGAGTGTGAGGACCCATCCCGTCGAGGGATGTTTCCTACCCTCAGAGTCACCACTTGAATGCAGCCAAGTGCACGCCACCTTCAAGAGAATACAGGGATTTTGTATTTCCTCGCATTGAAATCATAATGATAGCAGCTATGTTTGAGATGTCTGCGTGTCTGCAGGATGCTGGGCAATGTGGTAGACATTGAACAAAATTATACCTCATCTCACTCCTCACCCAGTCCCACCAACTAGTTCAAATAAACACACCTGACTCAAAGAAGCCAAGGGATTGGCAAGGCCGCACAGCGGGATACTGGCAAATCTACCAGCTCCAAATTTACCAGCATTCTGAGAAGCTGTGACCTGCCCCCCACTCCCTGAGATGAAATGAATGTACACACCATGGGAAGGAAAATAATGTTCTACTTGGTTGGACTCTGGAGCAAGACCTGTATTCTAACCCCTGCTCCACCACTTTCTGCTGTATGACCTTGGTGACCTTTAGGCAGTGGCTTAACCTCTCTGTGCCTCGGTTTCTTCATCCGTGAAATGGAGCTAGTTGTAAGGGAGAACTGAATTAAATCATTTAGATCCTTGCCTGATACGTGGTATGGGTTCTACCAGTGTTATTTACTGCAACGTATTTTTAGCTGGGTGGATCAAATGGCTCAGAAGTAACTACGGAGAGCGTGGTGAGAGACTCTTCGACTCCCTGGGTTGCTCACCAGGGCTGACCATCACTTGTCCCCTCTCCACTGGAGATGGACCCAGAAGGATGATCTGCAGACTGGTGGCTCTCTCTTCAGCAACCCTGAGCCTCCAACTCGCCTCTGCCGGAACGTTTTGATCTTGACTGCCCGTCCGACAGGCACATTTTACAAGCAGCTAGCAGACTCCATAGCGGGCAACTGGGGCCGAGTGGCGGCCTCTGGTCCCAGCTGAACTGCTCAGCGAAACAAAGAGAAACGGGGCATTCTCAGCAAAGGAGCCCCATTGGTGTGAACGCAAGCAAAGCCTCACTTCCTTTGTGCCAAGAAAGAGGGACAGGTCAGCCATCTAGTGTAGATGACCTAACCTAACAGCAAGAATTAAAAATAGTTGATGTCAGTTACTGAAAATAGTAAACAAGTTCTGAACATTTACTGAGGTTTGCTCCGCCCTGAATATTCCTTGTACTTACAAGGGACTAAGGGCAAGATGGAGGAAGAAGGTCTAAGCACAGAACAATATAGCTCCTGGGGTTGGCGGGAGGACGCAAACGGTGACGAAGCCCTACTCTCTGCTGGGCAGGGCACACGTCTCATCTCACGGAGGTGGCAAGGTGGCGGTGAAGGTGCTGAGGTGCAGACCCCCCAAGTCACTCTCTTGGTCTTAGAAATAATAGATGAGGAACCAGAATTTGAATCTAGTTCAGCTACAACTTCTACCCTTGTCTCACAATGAAAGGCCTAAAGGTCACCTACATATACAATCACACAAGAATATCCTTTTGGCCTGACCTGTGGTGGCACAGTGGATAAAACGTCAACCTGGAATGCTGAGGTCACCGGTTTGAAACCCCAGGCTTGTCTGGTCAAGGCACATAGGAGAGTTGATGCTTTCTGCTCCTCCCCCTTCTCTCTCTTTGTCTCTCTTCTCTCTAAAAAAACAAAAAAAAAACAAAAAAAAACTGAATAACATTAAAAAAATAAAATATATCTTTAAAAAAAAAAAGAATATCCTTTGAACAAGGGTCCTGTTTTTGGCCACCAAAGGCTGTTTCTTGTTGTTGTTGTTGTTGCTTTGCTCATGATAAGCTTCTGATCACATAAAAGCTTTGCACGCTTTTTTACATGAGCTGCCATTGAGCCTGCAGAGTAGATGGGACCGGGGTTAGCACCCTCACAGAGCTGACCAACGTCGGGAGAGGCCTGAGGTTTACCTGGGCTTCCAGATCTAGAGAGAGGATCCCCTCGACTCCACCTCCTGTCTCCTGGGGGCTCCTGCGGACTCTCCAACTCAAGCAGCCACTTCAGCTTGGTCCAGAGCAGCAAACAGCTGTGCCGGGAGAAGGGCAGCAGCCCAATCCCTGTCCTAAGGAGAATAAAGCAAAGTCTGTACTGTAATCCACCTCTCCACAGAAACCAATCACTCCTCCTCATTACCGAGTGAAGCAATGCCTCTCAGGGCTCCTTTCCCTCCTTGCAAACAAAATAAAACAAATCCTTCCTATGGATTTCATTTGCCGTTTAATGCAACCTAATGATTTCCAATTGAAACCATATTTGTATTTGTATTGACTTATTAATAGCACATCCATTTTCCACGCAATAAAGCCCGAACATGAACTGATGACTTTGACCGAAATGCATTAGGTAGCATTAAAGATTAAATAAACACTGTTTCTATGAATAATATTTAATGTCGTCTATTTGCCAGTCTATTGAAAACTGATCTCTGGGTATTTCGAGCTGGGGTTCCAAGGAGTGCATTTTGAACATATTATGAGTAATGACTATGCATTAGGACACGGAACGATTTCCGGGAGGTCGCTAGAGCTTGTTACAACTTTAGTATATTCTGGTTAATTTGAATAAATCATTCCATTGTTGACGGCAAAAGCAAAGCACCACGAGGGCTAAGCCGAAATACATACCTGATTCCAAAAAGCGACTTGGGCATGAATTAAAAGGAAAAAAAATGAGAAGAACTGTTCCTTTTCCCTCCCTCAGAGTACAACGGTCATATTTGTCCACTTTAATAACTATCCATCTTTGTTCTTTTTCCTCATATCTTGGCAGACTGAGTTCTACCCTGGAGCTCAGAAATGGTTCTGCCACGAGGGAAGGTGTGGGCTCAGTGGAGGTGGCTTTGGTTACTCCTCTCCAGGTCTCACCTCTCTCTACCTAGAAAAAGGGACAGCTGGATCAGGTGACCCAGGGGCCCGAAAGCACTGGCATTTCCTGACTCTGTGATTTCAATGGGTATAAATCCCATGAGACCACAGACAGTGCTCCGTTCGACTTTGTGTCCTCAGGGTCTGACACCCAAAGTCTGCAGAAAGGAAATCCAGACTATTGGAAATGGGCCACGTTTAGAAGTCAGATTTTCCTGGTAGACATGACGTTCACAGGCCGATGGTCGTTATCATGATAATCATCTACTGCTTAGTGAGCAGCTACTGTGGTCAGGGAGGATGCCAGGTCTATCATATATGTTACCTCTCCTGGCCTCAACAACCCACTAAAGAAGCCATGATCCCACTGCCTACATCCGGTGGCTTCCTTCCTTTGTAGTCACTGACATTAACCCCAACATTATGATTTGGTAGCACAATGTTTTCACATGACTCTCTTTCTGATCTTGACTCTGAGCTTTGAAGCAGGAAGGTGTTTACACCCATTTTAAAGATTGAAAAATTGGGCCCAGATGAGGGAAATGATTGATCACCTTCTCCCCGGCCCCTTCGCCATCTTTTCTTTCTTTCCCTCTCTCCCTCTCTTCTTCGCCCTCTCTGCTTCCCAGCAACCTTCCCACCCCCGCTCTGCTTCCTCTCTCCCACCTTCTCTCACCCTCTCTCGCTTCTGTGACAATAAAGAGAGGTCTTCATAAGCTCCCGGGTAATAGGAAAGTCTGGCTTTAAAGTTTTTCATTTCAAAACAGTGTGATAAGAACCAGGCTGAGGTCTGCACAGGGAGGGCAGGACGGAGGGACCTCTGACCCATGAAAGGGAAGAGATGTCCCTAGAGGGGCGTCAGCTCCTGAGCGGACTGGGTCAGGTGCAATGTGCCGGCAGCGACTTTCCGGCGGTAAGACTAGTGGAGACCTGCGCAGGCACAGAGGTGGAGGCATCCGGGGGACTCTGGAAATGCCACCACTGAGCGGAGGGGTCACACCGGGCTGGTGTGACGTGCAGACCCGAGC
Organism: Rhynchonycteris naso; assembly: GCA_037038555.1. Classification (NCBI taxonomy): domain Eukaryota; kingdom Metazoa; phylum Chordata; class Mammalia; order Chiroptera; family Emballonuridae; genus Rhynchonycteris; species Rhynchonycteris naso. The sequence goes on from CM073001.1 coordinate 102,192,646, forward strand.
ACAGAAGTCTGAAAGGCTGGGCCGAGGGTATGGAGGTTATGCTCTGGGCAGTGCAGGGCCATCAAGGGCTTTAACTGGGGAATGACATGGTCAGATGTGCATGTTACGTTCAAAAGGCTCTTTGCAAGAGATTTTTTTTTGTCCAAAGTTGTAAAAAGCCAACTGGCGGATGTGGAAGGCAGACCTGTGCGTACATCTGAGCATGGTGGCCCCGGAAAGGCCTTTGCCTTGAGTCACTCCAGCGCCTTGCTATTTGAGACGAGGAAACTGAGGCCGAGGAAAATTATTTTCCTCAGATCCTTCTCCCGGGTGGTCCCCAGTTCCTAACGGCCAGCTTTCCGATGTGAGGAAGGTTAAACATCCTGTTGCCCCCGGGTGCATTGGCTCTACCCTTCCGCAGGCTTGGCCCAGGGAAAATCGGGTTTGTTCCACCTCCCACAGTACTTCCACTGTGGTGTGGAGCCACCTGTCGCTGGCAGGGGTGCCCTGGGCAGACAATCGTGGATTGTTGGGTACAGCTGTGCGCAGACAACTGTATTCGTGTCCCTCACGCCATATGGCCGGGAAAATGTGCAGTGCTGAGGCTGGCCCAGGAGAGCTGGCACCACACCTGTTCCCTCTGTCTCAGGGGCTCTGTCCTTCCCCCGGCTGGGACTGGGGTCCCGCTGGAGAAGCTCCTTTCAAGCTGCCGTTGCAAGAAGCCTGCTGAAGGGTGGGTACCTCCCATCTGCAGTTGAAATGAGTATCTCCGTTTAAGCACTGAGGCTCAAGTGGTCACACAGTGGTGAGTGTCTGTGATGAGATTCGAACACAGCTCAGAGAGGCCGGAACTGTGTGTGTCTCTCTCCGGATCTGGCTTCCTTCGAAACCATCATTCTCTCTTGGTTCAGCAGACTTGTGCCAAGCGCTAACCCCATACCCAACATGACAAAGGCTAAAAGACAGTGATCTAAAAGACACAGACTCCACCCTCCAAGAGCTTACAGTCTAATAAGCATCACAGTTAACCATTCACCGAGTTACCTCCTGGGTCAGACGCCGTGTTGTTTTACAGATTATTTTATTCTTATTTCCATAACACCTTCGAGGCACCAGGGAAACACAGAAATGTTGGAGTAAGTGGTCCATGGTCACCTAGTTCTGAAGTAGAAAAGCCAGCCTCATTCGGAGCTATAGCCCCGTCCTTCCCATCACAAGACAAGGAGAAGAAGAGGAGTGGAGGCAGCCTGTGCACAAGCCACGAGCCTGCCTGGCGATGGGTAAGTCCCTTGAGGAAGAGATCACACCCCGTCTCCTTGAGCAAGGGCGTGTGGGCTGGTCCGAGGCTCCAGTGGCCCGGCCTGACCCCTGAGTCCGGAGCAGGGGTAGGACCCAGAGTCGGGACCCAATGAGGGTAGGTCATGTGGAAGACAGTAAGTCCCCATGTGACAGCATGGGAGCGGGGGAAGTCAGACTCTCTGGGAGGACCCCCTGGACATTTGTCTCACACCCATGTGCCAGGCTCCAGCTTACTGTTGTGCACACGTTACACGTTATCTAATTCATCCTTTCAACAACAGCCCCCTGAGCAAGCCCTTCCTCTCTTCAAGTCTCTGATAAAAAAAAAAAAAAAAAACCTAAGGTTTAAGAAGGCCTGGCGGTTCACCCAGCTCACCCAGAGCCGAACCATGGGCCCCTCTGTCTTTTTCTGTCTCCCAAGATGCTGTAAGAAAAACACAGTCCCTTGCCCTGAGGGTCCTCAAGACCATGCTTTTTGTCCCATGTGGCTTTGAACCCTCTGAGGGCCTGGCGCAGGCCTGGGAACACAGGAGGCCCTCAGGACAAGCCCTTGCTACACAGATTCTGCCCTGGCCTCACCTGTCTGTTCACCAGGCCTGCGGAGCAACCTGTCATCACATGGAAACTGAGAGGCAGGGTCCTCTCCCACCAGCATGCTCGGGAGGTGACAGGTCTCCGTAAGTCGCAGGCTTGGTGTTAAAGGCAAGCCGGCAGGTCCACCAGGAGGGAGTCGGGATCTATGGGCTCCAGCCCTCGTTCTGCACAGAGCTATGTGGGCCTTCAGTTCACCCTGCTCGTTCTCAGATTTTCCATCTGGAAATGGGAGCTTTAAAACAACAAGGTATCAGAGAAATGACATCTACTTGTCTATAAGAGCTAAAGTGACAAAATGTCCTCTCCTAAGGTGACAAGCTGCAGCAGAGAGTCACGAGAGAGCTTCACGAGGGAGCCACAGAAGCTGGCAATGGAGGTCGCTGGCCAGCTGGCCCAAGTACCTGCTGAAACCGCCTGTCACCCGCAGCTCCGAGTAAGAAGGACACCTCTGCCTCCCACCCCAGCTTTGTCTTGGCATGGCCTTCTGGCCTCGGTAGCCCTTTCCGTGCAGGCTGTGCCCCCCACATCCTCCCTCGGGCCTTTTGCATCCACAAAAAACCTTCTGTTTCATCCAGGTGCAGGGCTGCCACAGCCCCTGGGCCCTCTGTCTACAAGCACCTTGTACGCTGATCCTGCGCTCTGATGAGGGAACGGGGCCTCTGTCCCCAGCAGAGGATTCCAGGACTCTTCTGTGGTCAGAAGCCTGACCTCGCAGAGGTGAGATGGAGCCAAATACAAGGCTCTGCTACCCTGGGTTCTGTACAGCCCCCCGAATCCTTGTCACCTCATTTATAAATTAAGGCTTGGGTGATTTCCAAGCTTCTTCCCAGTTCCCAACCTCTTGTTTCTACTAGCATGAAGCTATGAGAACCTACTGGAGTTAGTTGTCAGTATTAGAGACTTCTGAGAATGTGGCTCAACCAGTAAGGTGGCTGCATTTAGAACCTCCCCATCCTCAAAAAAAAGAAAAAGGAAAAAAAAGTTCTTGATGAACTTTCCTCAGAGAATCCCTACCTACTCAAGGCTTCCTGGGCCCAAGAGTCAGGTCCGCAGGACCTGACTACTTTGCTAAACCACCCACGGCTACTTTACTAAACATGTTCTCCTTACAATGTTAAGTTCAAATATATACCGGGGGGGGGGGGGGATTCTCTCACGTAAATATTTCTTTAACTTAAAAAAATATCCCATTTTCTTCATTTTATGCTTCAGGAAACATCTTTGCAAAGTACAAGAAAGATTTTTTTTTCCCCAAAAGATTTTACTTCAAGGTTAGTTAAACAGCATTTTTCTATAAATAAGCATGAAAGCCACGTCCTCTGGGCTGAGTTCTTTCATTTTATACACTGACTGCAATAACTGCCAATTCTACACGTGATGCCAGCTCCCTTTGAATAATATCAGTTAAAATATATATAATACCAGTGCTTTGAAACGCGCACACACATGCAGAGAATTGGGTAACCTCAGCCCTGTATTTTGAAATGATTTTTGAGATTTCTGGATTTTACACATCTTTGTTTAAATTGTAGGTTGCTGTCATGGTGTATTATTCTGTTTATCATTTTTTTGTGTGTATCAGAGTGAAGATTACTTATTTTAATTTCATCTCTTCTATTGAAAATCTTTTCCCATACAGCTATACTCTAACATTTCATTCACACTGGGGTTGCATTATGAGTTCCAACAGAGATATTCTAACAATTTTAGGGATGAGAGAACTTTTAACATAGTTTCTAGACCTACATAGAGGAGGAAATTGAGGCCTACGCTCAGCGGCTGAATGGTTAAAAAGGCAGGACTAGAAGACCCCGATACTCTACCTCCCAGGAAATACTTCTCTTCTAAAAATCCCTTTCAAATCTTCAGTCAAAAAAAATACAAGAATGCCCATGGTTCTTCTCTCCTGCAACCATCTGCCCAAGTCCTCAGGTTTGTGAACGGCAGGGATCTAACAGTGTCCTGGGCCTTGTGAAAGAACAGAGCCTCAGAACTTTTGTTGGGAACATCTGGTATACTATTTTAACTTATATCTTTCATGACTGTTCAGCCAGCTGGCCGGTCCTTCCAGCAAGGAAGTAATCAAGACTCAATTATGTCATCACCTCTGGTAAAGCATCTTCCCTAAGTTCCCTCTTCTGCCACCCTGATAAAGTGTCCCCCTCTGAGCACAACCAATGCCACGATGCTCTTTCCAAGGCACAGAGGAGGAGCAGGGTGGGAAGGAGGGCTCTAGTGACAGAAGGCTGGAGGACACGAAGTGGACTCCAGCTTGGCAGAAGCACAGACCGAGGCTGGCACTGTGAGGGAGGCCAGGGAAGTAGGCAAGAGGCAGGATAGGAAAAGCTTTACAAACCATGCCAAGTTTGGATGATATCCCTAAAACAGCGGATGCTATAAACAGATAGCAAGTAGCAAGGGACGTCAGATTTGGGTCATTTAAAAATTTATTTAGCACTTTTTTAAAGTTGCCTAAGTACAGTACTGTGTGTGTGTTTCAATTTCTTTAGACATAGATGCAGTATATATATAATTTTACATAAGTGGGGTCATATCAAACATGTTATTGATTTTTACTTCTTTCCTTTTTATTTTTTAAAGCAGTTTGCTTTTTAGGACTCTTTCTCTAGCAATTATGTTTAAAAGGGAGGGAGGGAGGGAGGGAGGGAGGGAGGGAGGGAGGGAGGGAGGAAGGAAAGAAGGAAGGAAGGAAGGAAGGAAGGAAGGAAGGAAGGAAGGAAGGAAGGAAGAGGAGAAAGAAGGAAAGAGAAAGAGAAAGCTAGAGGCAGGAAAAAATAGAAGTTGAAACATGGAGGCTGTTACTGGGATCCGTAAAAAAGATGGGGTAGCCTGAGTCTAGGAATGGCTATGGGGTAACATTCCCTAGGACTCCCTTGTTGAGTTCTTCAGGGGCCACCTCATTCTAGAGATCATCGTTTAGAAGAGACACCCAACAATCCAGTGAGGCCGGGTGATTCAGGAGGAGTTTTTCAGTTGAGTAGAGCTGGGTTCTGGTCCACGGCTGGGCAATGCTGGGCAAGTCACTTCAATGATCTGAGCCTTACTTTTCTGCCCACAAAACTGGAGTGACTGTCTCTACCTCAGAGAGTCTCTGCAAGAATAAAGTAGAAGGGCTTGTGTGGAGAGCACACACGCAGGTTTAACCTGTAGCAGATGCTGAGTAAGTGACCGGGACACCAGCAGCACTGCTCAGCCCAAGGTGGCCTGTTCCCCAAGCTGGACCACTGCTCCATCTTCCACACCCCAGCCAGGGCTGCCCATAGTCGGAACCCCTCTGCACCTCCCAACAGATCTGTGCTGACCCCAGATCTGTGTCAGGGCCTAAAGGGGACTGCAGGAAGCCAGACAAAAACTTAGAAATTCCCCCAAAAAATATTTTCCCTGTGTGTTTGCTGAGGCCTAAGAACCTTTCTTGGGTGCTCAGTGTGAGCTGCAGAAGCCAGTTCTCTTGCTGAGATCTGATTTGGGGTGCAACCCCCTGAGGGAGAGGGCATAGGCACCCATCCTTTCCCTGTGACATCCAGTGACAGACCTCAGGTCTTTTCCGGATTGGAGGTGGGCCGGTGGGATGTGTGCTTTAAGAGCCTGCAGCGAAAAGTCAGAGTTCAGCACAGCGGCCAGCCTAAGTGTAGAATGAGTGGCTTGGCAGGGACCGGCCCCACAGCCTGCATCCGAATTCTGGGGACCTGCCCCAGACAGGTGCCTGAGAGGCGCTCGCAGTGACAGGTATGAACAGAAGACAGCTGACCCAGAATTCTCACATCTGCATTCACCAAGCACTCCCAAGGAGGTCATGGGGAGAGAGCAGGCAGTGTGGCTGACCCACTGAGGGGAGACCCTGTCAGTCAGAGGGCAGTGGGCTCTAAGGAGAACACAGAGAGGGGGCTTCTGTCAGAGCGAGAGGACAATTCTGGGCAGTGGAGGCGGCTATAGGAGCCTGGGCACCTCGTGGAGAAGGGGGTGGACATGCGTTCAGGGCCTCTGGATACTTGGCTCTGTAACTTCAGACTCAGTTCTTAGTGACTTGTCAATTGGAGACTCTGCCAGACCTGGATGCTAAGGAAAAGATTCAGAGGAGAAATGGCCGCCCTGTCCAAAGACCACACACACACACACCACACATCATACACACTCACACTCTCATACACACTTACACGCATGTATACACACTCACAGCTCAGGAAGCTGAGAAGAGGCAGAGAATGTGAGGAGGAGAATAGAGTACTGGAGAGGGAGAGGGGTGATGTAAGAGAAGGGGCTCACCACATCAGGGAGCCCAAGCCAAGGCCAAGATTGATGTTGAGAAACCGGACTGGGACAGCATGGTGCCCGGACGTGCCTAGGTGGAGAGGACATCCACGCTGCCTATGATTTGTTCTGTGGCTTCAGCAAGTCTGCCCACCACCCGCCTCCCCATCCCAGCCCTCCTTTGCTCCATCTGTTCCGTGGGACCCCTGGACTAAGGTGCCCTTGGGGTCATCTCCAAATCTCCTGTCTGTGAGTGACATGAGTCTGGGCAGGGACAAGGCCTCCAACAACAGAGCCATCAGGGAGAGCTTCTGAAAGACACAGAGTAGAGTGGGTGCCGAGGCTGGGGATGTTCAGAAAGCATTCTAGAAAAGGCAAGAACAACTTGGAGAGGACCCCACTGGGGCCTCGCCACTGCCCAGTGCCTGAGGCTGCGCCTGGAAGCTGACGGCCCCTTGCCTGGCCGCTGGCAGGCCAGGGAGCAGCTGGCCAGGGACAATGTTCCCTGGGCTGCAGACAGCCTGGCTCCAGGCCCACCTCCTGGTGCCCTCAGCCTGACATCTTCTGGGCAGAGCTGCGGTGCCCAGGGAGCCGTGTGGATGGTGTTAGTAAACACGCTTTCTTGCGCCCAGCCTGGCAGGCCCTCCGGGCAGCGGGAGGGTGAAGAGCTGGCAGCTCCCATGGCTGGGCAGGCGGATGGGAGGGCAGACAGGCAGGCTGGCCGCCCCACACATACAAGCCAAGGCCCAGAATGGAGCAGCTGCTCTCGTCACCATGGAGACAGAGACTGAACAATGAGCAGCCAGCAATGCAGCATGGCTGCCTTGCACTGCAGGGGTACCCCACATCCCCACCCAGCCTGTCACCTACACACACATACACACACACATGAGCACACATGCACATGCATACACACACTCACATGCATATGTGCAGACATGTGTGCACACACACTCACACACACACAGCCTAGGTGGGCCTCCATGCAGGAGAAGCCACAGGGGGACAGGCAGAGAGAGAAAGGGAGACAGAAGAGAGGAAGAGTGAGGATAGAAGAGGAGAGGAGGGAAGCAGAGGTTTAGGAAGGGAAAGCATCATAGCTCCAGGCTCGCAAAGTGAAGCAAAAGTCTCTCTCTTTGATATCAGCTAAAAATACGTTTTAAAAACCTATCAAGCTTTTCAGAGGATCGTATGGTGCCCTGGATTCCTGTGTAACAGGAGAAGTAAAGGGGGGTTTCTAATTAGCAAAAGGCATCTAGGATCAAACCACCTTATACCCAGAGAGGGGTAGCTGACAGAACCTGCTAGAGCTTCAAGCCTCAGGAAATTGGAAGAATGCCTTTTTAAGTGGCCCTAAATCCTGAGTAATTCCCCCTTGGTCTAAGGGCCTTGGAGATACTGTGAAGACGAAGCTAAAAGTTTCTGCCACAGTGCAGACATAGGCAACCTGAGAAAGTCCTGGTCCAGGTCCTCAGGAGTGGGGGGCAGCTGTGTCCAGTGGCCCAGCAGCATGATGGGATGCGAGAGCACGTGGAGGGGCGTGGGGGCCAGTGCAGCAGGGAAGCGGGGTACGCTCTGGTTGTGGGGCTCGCTCGGCGTCTCCTGAGATTGTCCCCTGTGCATACTGATGGAGAGGTGAACAAGGCGACACAGTCTTCCCGGAGCTCCCAGGACCCCTGGGGGAGAGGGCTGGTCTACAGTGAGCCTAGCCTTCTCCATCTTGAGAACAGAGAACACTCACACAACCCCATGTGGACACTCACCAACGGCCACCAGTCCCTCCTTCAAACCCACCCTGGTTTCTCCAGTGAAAACCAGATCCAGGAGCACCTGAATCTTCCAGGACCCCATCTGAAGACCGAAGACCAACAATTCCCATCTTCATCTCCATCAAGTTCTTAACCTCCTGGAATGTGACTCGATTTCTGGTGACTTTGCTTCACTGCCTCCTGCTTCAGAGCAGGTGGGTATCTGCTATACCCTTAGTAGGAAAGACAAGACCTTTGGCTAATTTTAATTGGCATGATCAAGTTTAAGAGCTGGAAGGGACATATTAGAGATGGTGGTGTCACCCCCCATCTGGCCCCCCTCATTCAGAGAGAACGTACTTGAGAGATCACAGCAAGCATGTGCCAGAGAAAAAGGGGACAGTCATGTCTGGCAGGGACACAGGGTGGGGGGGAACATGAGAAAAAGGGATAAGGTGATGACCATGTCCCTGGAGAGAGAGTTTAAAAAGTGAGCTGGATAGAGGAGGCAAGAGAAACAGAACACCTCGGAAAGGGGGAGCAAAGGAAGCCGGTGGGAGAGGGCACCTCCCAGTCATAAATCTCATCAGTTGAGTCAGGTCCTAGCAGGTTCCAGCAGCTGCGTTAAAGCCCAGCAGAGAAACACCAAAGGACCACCCTCGACTTCCAGCATCTACTACGCCAGACACCACCCAAGAAAAAACAGGGTGGGGCGTCAGAGGAAGCAGTGATGGAGGGACGAGCCAGACCCATGCCTTAGCGCCTCTTCCCACCCGCAGCCCTCGCTGGAAGGCCCTGGGAGCTCCAGGAAGCCATCTGTGCTGGCTCCGAAGAGGCAGAGGGAGGACCAAAACCACAAAAGGAAGGATCAGAGAGAGACTTTCTCCCCCTCAAGAGCCATTTTAGTAGATGAAAAAAAAGCCAGGCAATTTTTAATCATTACTAATGGTCTGAGCCTCTGATGTCATCCTCTGAAGGTGAGCAGCTTCCCTTGGTCGCTGGTTGACGCTCAGGGTCTCCAGCCCTTTGGGTTGGTCGGTCTTGTGAGGTTGGCCGGAGGAGAGCCCACCGACACCTTCCTCCCCACTTCCTGGACTCCTTGGCCTGTCCTCCCAGGTCCCCAGGCCAGGCCTTGCAAGCTGACCCTGCTTATCTAAGGAGATCACTTAAGACTCAGGCCCTTAGGGGTATGGCCGCTGGCAAAACATATGGTACATCGTAAATAGGACTTCCTTTTAGGAAATGAGCTGCTGTAATTAAATCCCCATTCATTTTTGGTAACATACACACAGAAACAAATAGATCTTTATCCTTTGTAGGCACAGAAAAGAAATGGCTTGTGGGGGACAGAGATTCTCTGGTGTCAACTCTTATAAAAGGCTTCCTAGATCCAGGTAGAGAAAGAGAACGTCAAATTCTTCCTCCCACCATTAGCCCATGGGGGTCAGTGACTCTCTTTTCTCCCCCTCCCAAGGACAAACCAGGGAATAGTTAGAAATGAAGAATGTGTTTGCCTCAAATTTGGACACAGAAAGTGATCGCTTCTTCCCATCCACAGTTCTACAACAGAGCAAACTCGGGAACAAAGATTAAATTAGATTTATTTCAATTAGGTTTAATTTAATTCGGTTCAAATGAACACCGGCTGTGAGCTGTGTCCTGGCCGAGGCGTGGGGGAGGAAGAAGACGAGCAAGCAGGACCCTGAGGGACCCTGAGGGACCAGAGAGGGTGCTGGCCGCACACAGGGACATGGTTTGTTTGACCGGGGTCCATCGGGAAGGTGTCGCGCAGGGGAGATGGGGCCAGGTTAGATTTCTGTCACAGAGCCTGCAGTGAAGTCACACCCCAGGGATGGAGGTGTGGCTACAGGAGCAGAAAAGGACAAGCTGAGATTTGGCCAGGCTGTGAGTCACAGGATTCATGGCAGATAAGGCTGCAAAAAAAAAAAAAAATTGATGGACAGGTCTCCTGTCATTTGGAACCAACAAGATCCAATATTTGATTTCCTCAGAAATGAAATTATCTTTCACAAAGTCATCAGACATCTGCAGTCTTGCACACAGTAGGCAAAACAACCAAACAAACAAAAAACAACCACCACAAACCCTGTACTAAACTACAGATTTCTTCAATTGAATGGTAGGTGCCAGGCACTGAGTAAGGTGGTGTGCAGCCCTAGGAGGTGAGGAGATCCTGGGATCAGCCTTCATTTGCAAACGCACAAAGTTGCAAATACCAAGGGGTCCTTCCCTGTAGTTAGAATATTTGAAATCAGTCAAAAACCACAAAGCTTCTCTGAGATGCAAACAGTGCTCACTGGGCTGGGCTCCTGCACTGTTTCCATTGCTATCTCCACAAAATGGTCTTGTACCCGGGGCTGGGCTATCAGTGGGGCTTTGGCTGGTTGACCCCAAACAGTTAAATCCCAGATAGCAGGCTCCCTATTAGGTAGAAAATGTTGAGAGCCCTGTGTCAACGACTCACTAGTGCTAGGAGAAAGGCCTCAGCACCCACTGCGATCAGGGCAGGCGTTGAAGCCCCAGACCTCTTCTTAGAGGGTTCAAGACCCCTGGCTTGCTTTGTTTGAATCCTGACTCCAGAACATTCTAGCTGCGTGATTTTTAGCAAAGTGCCTAACTCTCTGTGCTCCAGATGATGACAGTACAATACCCCCCTCCTAGGGCTGTTGTGATGATCATGTGAATTAATCTGTATAACACCGAAGACCATGTGACCTGGGGACATCCACACCTTGGCTGACAAGAACATATCACAGAGGATGCCAAGTCAAGCATCTGACTGGCCGTTGGACTGGATGACTTTGAATGCCTTTTAAGCATGAAGTCCTGTGGTCTTCATTCTGTCACACACAGAGAGGAGTCTTCGCCCAGTGTCTTGCACTTGAGAAAAGGGGAACAAGAACACAATGGCCATGATGTTCCCTGACCAGTCCTGCCAGAAGGCTTCTCCCAGCGAGCCTCACAGACCTCCCTGGATAACAATAAGGTACCACTCAGCAGGTCCAGATCTTCTATGTATCCTTACTCTTCAGTAAACAATTATTAGGGAGTTTCTCTCTCTCTCTCTCTCTCTCTCTCTCTCCATCAGCATCATCTTCTCATGTACATTCATTTAAAGCTTAGGAAACTGAGGTTTGGAACCTTGACCAACATCACATACAGCTACTCTCTGGATGAGCTCAAAATATACCCAGATCCTCATCCTCTGTGACCTCTCTCACCTCCGTGATCTGCTCCACAGTTTACAAAAGTCTAGATGCTTCTGATCTGGCCCAGAGCAGAGATTAGTGGGTCCATTTTACAAAAAAAGTAAATCAAGGCTTAGCAGGAGGTTACGTGACCTGGCCACAGAGTTGCAGCCGGTCTGCAGAATCGGGTTTCAAAATCCTCCTCACTGTCAGTTGTTGATACAGCATGCTCTTGGGGTCACCCTGCTCCTGCAGCTTACATTTGACCACAGCCTCATTGTCACTGGTACTTTTCTTTGCCAAACAGCTCAATTGCACTCTCTGTTTACCTGTGGACAATCTACCTCCAGGACCCAGTTTTTTTGTGGATGAGAAAAACCAACAGAAAGTAAGCTCATAAGGTGATCTGATCATAAATTTCTACCTGGGTAGATCATGGTGGGTAGGCACGACCTAGGCCTATGACTTCCTTAGTTAAAGGTTTCTAAGCCAGGCCTATGGATTGTTCTTGTGCATCTAGGTGAACACACCTCTGAGAGGCCACAAGTAATACTGCAACAAGTCAGAGCCACCCTGGAGAGAGCACACCCTGGATTCAGGCACTGCCTTGCTTTCCCATCTCACATAACCACTCTGATGGCCATCCCCTCCTTCCTTGCAAATGCAGAGAAGAAGCTGCAAAGCTGTCAATCCTGGGAGCATCTGAGGTCTTGGTCCAGGCAGAGGCATCTGCTGCTATCAGTTTGGCTCCAATAAACTGGTGAACCTCGGCAACAGGTCTGGGCGTGTCTTCTATCGAGATCTGTGAGGAGCTGCTTTGTCTGCACACTGAGGTCCCCAGCAGGAAGCCCTTCCTCATCCTTTCACCATGCTTCCCCATTTCTCACCACAACAAACAGCAGTTTTCATTCACATGGATAACTGTACTCCCACCTCCCTGTGGCACTTCCCCTATTAGCAGCTGGTTTCATCCTGATAGGCCTGGGATGTTGTCGATGTCCCCCCTATTGCACAAGTGCAGAAGAGGGGGTGCAGAAGTGAGCGTCTGCTTCAGCCCCCCCCACCCCCCACCCGTAGATGTCCAGTCTTCCCCTGGGCCACTCAGTTTTACAGCATTCGCCTCCAGCCGTGTTGGACATTCTTTTCTCCAGTATGTGCCCCGAATCACATTAGAGGAGGGGAACATCATTCTCAGTTCTCAATAAATGTCCAACTGGCTAATGTTTACAAGAGAGAAACATGCCCGCCTGGCGTCGGGAATGGATGGTCTCAGGTCGGTCTCGCTCTTTGCTCCATGCATGATGCCAGGATGCCTATTCTCTCCTGGACAAACTTCACTTATCTGCAAAATGATGGTGTTGGACCACACCCTCTCAGGGACCACTTACAGCTTCCGGAGTCTGGGTTCCTACCTTCAGATCTGCCTAGTAGAAAATGGGCTGTCCCCCTTCATGCCCCACCATGTGTGTGTGTGTGGGGGGGAGGATTCACCAAACAGAGCAGAAACACCCTAGAGACAGAGCCCTTGGAGAAAGTCACTGTCCCCCCTAACCATCGAGTTTTCTGTGCAGCCTTCTCAACTGGAATGCCAGGTAAATGTTTAAAACGTGAGTGGGCATTGTTCTGGCTTTTTTCATGATACAGTCATTTAATCCCAACACCACTGTGTGAATCGTATTCCTGTTTGCGTGGGAGGAGGCCCATAGGTTTTTAATTCTTCTGCAAGAAACAAAGGCCCTCATTCACTAAACAGTAACTCTAGAGGGTCGTTTCTGCTCTTACCAGTCAAAAAATGTTGTCTGGCCACGAGATCTCATCATTGAACTCAAGAGGCAAAAGAAAGCTCTTTTACACTGGGTCCCTTTCATACATGGTACAGCCCGTGTTTGCATTTTCCTCTTTATGAATAAGGTCTCAGGTTTATTTTATAAGGAACCACATCAAGCCAAAGGTTCTAAAGACAAGATAATGAGCAGAGGGGGACTCTATTTGTTGCAAAAGGGTTTGTGTTACAGAAAACAAAGTGACTTTGCCATTTGTTTTTGGAAGAAAGACTTGGCAGCGCTCATCAATCGGTAGCTGAGGAGTGCCTTCACACATCCATAGGACCAAATTTTGTCTCATTTACAAAAGTTCCCAGAGAACACTCCCCCATATCCCCAAAGGAGCACACGGAAGGCATCTAATTTATGGTTCAAGAGCTGTGATACGAATTTATTCATGGAAGACAAATACTGTCATCTTTACATGGCTCCTGAGATATGTAAGATGTAATTACATTCTCAGCGAGAACCTTAACAGAAAAGGTGTGTTGTCCGGCTGTAAAGCCAGTAGCCACGGCCACCATCACAGCCATCTGGTCTATGCAGGTTCACATTTGATTCGGACAGACGGTAATGAAACAATGGAGCCAAGAACTGGTGGGTCATCATCGTTATCCTAGCTTGCGCCCGGCGGGCAAGAAATACACACAGGGGAAAACACTTCCTTTTCCACTCAAGACTTCCAAAGCCACTGACTTATCCAAGTTACCTAGAATCAAAGTTTTCTACCTCACCAGCCTTATTTATTTTTGTTCCCCATCTCCTTCTCTCTGCACAAACTCTGCACAAACTGGCTTCTCCTTCAGCACTCCACCATCTTGGCTGCTTCTCCTCTCCTCCACGTGGCCTTTCTCTGCTCTCCTCTCTAATGCTAATCTCAGGAACTGAGAGAGAACAAGCTCCTGGTCTGCCCCATTTTATAGTGTAGAAATCCAAACTTTTAATCCAATATACAAACAAGGAAGTCTCTAATACAAAGTCACTTATCTAAGGCATAATGGGATTCCTCATGAGAGTGCACCACCCCACATCAAAAAAGGTGGGAAAGGCTTAGTCTTAAAACTAAGCCTTAGGCTATAATGACCCTGCCTGTTTACAGCCTGTCCCCCACATCCAATGCAAACTATAAGTGAGCAAACATATACATCATATTTGCAAACTTATTTGACACACACCGGCTGTTTGTCTTGCTATTTGGTTAGCACTGACAAGTTTGCAAGGCACTGTGGGAGACCCTGTAGTGAGGGGTGGGACCAGCATACCCAAATAAATGAACCCCCCTGCCCCCCGCCCCAACTCTGACCCTGACTTCCACTTACTGGCAACTTTGTCAGGGAATCAGCTGACTACTTATTGGTCTCCAATACAATGAAGAATTGGATAAAACCTTGAAAGGGGTCAAAACAAATAATTACAAGAATTCTAAGGAGGAAGTAATCACAGCTGATGAGAGCTTCAAAGAATGTTTTTAAAAATAAGTGGGTCTTGGGGGGTGGGGTTAGTTAGAGTAGGGGAGTAAAGAGGGACAAATATAAGATGACAGAAAATGATTTGATTTTGGGTGATGGGTATACAACATAATCAGAAGTGCAAATGTTAATAGAATGTTTACCTGAAACCTATGTACTCTTCTTCATCACTGTCACCCTATTCAATTTAATTTTCTAAAAGCAAATAAAAATAAGAAAATAAAACTCAGTGGGTGTGGAAGGACCCGGAGCACCAAGACCCAGCGGCCCCTTCTGCCTGTGCTCTGAACAGCACTGTGGCCACCAGCCCCCGTGGCTGGGGCACATTTGAAATGTGGCTAGTGTGACTGAGGGCCTGCATTTTATCCTTATTTAATTTATTTTTCATTTTTACAATATGTATATTTTTTTATTGTGGTAAAACACATGTAACATAAAGTTTGCCAGTTTCAGCATTTTTATGTGTATACTTCAGTGACCTTAAGTACAGTTACAATGCTGTGCTACTGTCACGCTCTTTCTGTCATTCCAAACTGAAATGCTGTACCCATAAACAGTAACTCCCTACTCCCTGCTCCCATCTAGCCCCTGGTAGCCTCTACCTACTCTACTCTGTAGTAAATGCTTATTCTAGTACCTCGTATAAATTAAACCATACAAGATGTATTCTTTTGTGTCTGGTGTATTTTACATAGCGTCACGTGGTCAAGGTTTACCCAGGCCATAGTGTGCATCAGAATTTCCTTTCCTTTTTTTAAAGTTGAATAATATTCTATTGATATACACACCACATTTTGTTTAACCATTTATCTGTCCATGTTAAATAATTTACATTTAAATAACCTCATGTAGTTGGTGGCTACTACATTGGACACTGTTGATTTGTAGGATTTGGGCATGTCTATGTGTTGAAGTAAGTGTGAGTGAGGTGTGTGTGTGTGTGTGTAGTGTGTTTGCACACACCAGGTTGAAGAGGTGGTGTTGGAATGAGAAGAATTCACAGAGAAGGAGTCCTGGTGAGCACAGGCTCAGTGAGGGAAAGGTAAGACCTTTGTGAAAAGGAGCCAATAGTTGAAACATAAGGTATGTTAAGAAGGTAAAAAATAAGACTAGAAAAAGAGGCTTGGCCAGACCATAAATAGTCTTGAACACCAGGCTAGCAACTTGGAATGATTTCAAAATAACCTTTCTTTATTTGTACTGTTGCAATATTACACGAATCTTCAAATAATCATCTCTGCTATTATTTTATAAAGGATCAGGATCAAATGTAGGACAAATACCTGCAGGACTCCATTTGAAAAAAATATATATAGTATGTATAAAAGCTCCAGTCCAGAAAGCAGATAAATTAGACACACATTGTTAAAGTTGCAGGAAAAAAATTCTCACTTCACCAAAGGATTCACTGGAAACATTCTTTATAGAATACACTCTCTTAAGGCAATAAAAATAAAGTTTGATTTATAAAAAATGCATTTCCAACTTTTCCAGACCTGTGTTGACAGCACCAAGCAAAGCATCCCAGTAAAGCTGTTGCTTCTTGTAGGGCCTAAAATAAAGCTCTTCTCCCGACTGGTTGAAGCAGGAGTAATGGAAAGAAGTCATACTTTCTGGTGGGGATCTCTTCCTCAAGAAAGTGACTTACCTTCTCTGAAACATGGCTGCGCTCCTTTGTCTGTCTGTCAAATGAAGCAACTGCCAGCAGGTCTTTGTCAATGCCTCGCCCGACATTTAGAAGCCAAAAGTGAGAGGTGGGAAGGGTGGGAGTCTTTGAAATCATATTATTTCCAGGATCCAGGACATCTTATGGGGTGTGACTAAACAGTGGAAAAAGATAATAGATCTCGGTGGAAGTTTTATTGCCTCCTTGCATCTCAAAGGGGACGGTTGTCACACTGCTGTCCCAAGCTCCCAGATGGGGCTCCATGCACTGTCTGCTTCTTAGAGTATTATCCTCAGATGTGCAAGGATGAGGAGTAATCAGGCCAACCACAGCAGAAAGAATACCAACCCAGAGAAGCCAGGTATGCCTACTAGATGATGGTGCCAGGCAGGCAAGATGATTCAAGGTGCAGATCAAGAAAGACAGAAGTTTTTGTGTTCTTGTGGTTTCTGCTGGATAAATGTGGAAACTGAAACTCGGGGAAGTTTTAGTTTCCTGTAAGGTGATCTAGAGAGTCAGTGGCTAGAGCAGCAACCAGAGCTCAGAGGAATCCCCTGTGAGTTGAGAAGATTGTCTAACTCTGCCAAGCCCAGCTTAATTCTTGCCTCTACCCAGGACAGTGAACACTCACTAATGGGCTAATGGCAGCTACGTGGAGGGCCCCTGGCCTTGAAAGACATGAACTCAGCAGTCTTAGTAAGAAAGGGCTACTGTGAACTTTTAACTCTATTTCTAGGGGACCTTAGAGATCACATCACACTATTATTTTGAAGATGTGGAAAATGAGGCCCAGAAGTAGGAAAAGACTCAAGAAACCACAGGCAAAGCAGAGATGTACAATGCCTACCCGAACGCTCTTCCCTTGGCCCCAGGAGATGCCCAGAATAATGCAAAGGTGGGTTTCTGTCTCTTAACTGTGGTGCAGAGCCTCTCCTTATCTCTCTTTGTCAGTAGACCTTTTAAAGGCACCATGGCTTTGAAGAAGAGCGTCTCAATGGATCATCCAGGAAACCCTGCCCTCACTTGTGTCACTAGGACCTCCTTGACTCAATGTTGGAAAGACATGCAACCTTAGCCTTCCTTGACTGGAGGGATGATAGCAGATGCTGAACCTTAGCTGAAGAACAGTCGTTTGTGAGAGTGACCCAGAGAAAGAATGGGAAATACACAAATAACAAGTTTCTGAGAGTGACAGTGCTCTGCTGACACCTCCAGATCATAGATCACTCTGTGTGTGTGTGTGTGTGTGTGTGTGTGTGTGTGTGTGTACACATGCACATTGGTAATCATAAATTGCGATTGCATAGCCATTTATAAATTTTAAAGCATATTCATTTCTATGCAATTACTTTGTTCCATAGAATGTATTGATGGCCATAAGAGTGTTATTAGTCCTTTTTTTTTCCTCTCTTGTTTTTAAACTATAATCCCAAAGGAGTCCCATTCCATCATTCTCTGCTTTCATATAACTTGCCTGTTTCCATGCAAACTGAGCTGCTTAAGATCTCCAAACCTCTGTTTGTTCTTTTCTTGCTTTCTGGAATGTCCTCCTGCAATACTGTTTTTCCTCTGAATACTTCCTTCTTATCTAGCAGATAAGTGCTGCTTCCTCCAGGGAGTTCCTCCTCCTTGTGTTTGCCACCACCCAGGTCTAGACACCCAGTTTTTCAGGACAGAGCCTCCTCTGGACTCATGTCTGGAGCCCCCAGGCCTGGTACAGCAGTTGGCATGGGCACAGCCTAAGACTGTGACTGTTGAGGAAAGTGACACCCAGAAAGCTTGATGCTCGTCCTCCAAAGGTGCATTCAGCCCAGAATTTGGATGAAGACTCATATCACATACATATCCTGACTCCCAGCGCTGTGAACCCAAGGTCTGGTTCATGCTGCAGCTGGAAAGCCCTGTACAGGGAGTTCCTGCTTCCCTCTTGACCCTGCTGCTCCAGTAGGTCCTGAGCTCCAGCATCCTCTTTGCAGTGGGACTCTCAGCACAGGGACAGTATTTCCTCTCCTGTCTCCTTACAGAGGAATGGCCATAGAGGAATCTGGAAGCTCAGAAGTGCTCATGTCTTCCCTGTAGTATCAGTTTCTAATCGTGTCAGGAAGGGTCACAGGGGATGTCTGGGGAGCATATTTACACCAGGCTTGGCTTGTATTTTGTTTCCTTCCTCGTTCCCAATAGCTCCTCCAGCACCCTGTCAATAGTTCTAAGCTCATTTTCAGTTAAAGTGGACTTTTCAAAGCCCTCAGCTCCTTCACAGTGTTTATTTAGGCACAAGTAACACTATAATCCACAATGATGCTTTTGAAAGTAATTGTCTTGTAAATATTTGTCTGGTGGGTCCTAATTGATTACTGGGTTACTTGAAGTAAAATCCTTTAGGCTGAGTCATGATGCTGTGATGTTCTTCTGACCACTGACAGTACGTGTTCAACACATGTGTGACGTCTCAGGGGTGGGAGGAGTTCAGGGGACCCAGAAGGGCCAATGTAGGGTCCCTGCTCCCTCCAGGAGCTCAGAGCAGAGAGGGAAAAACAGGTGTAGTTAAAGAAACACACATGAGTTACTATAAAGACACTGGCAGGAGAAATAATGATTTGATTATAGGAAGCAGTGTTGGAGAGAAAGCTGAAGTTAGATTGAACTTGGTCAGATAAAAAAGAAAGAGAAGGGTGGACATTTGGACCCCAAGGCACTAAGCTGTGGCAGGGGTGATGAGACCTGGGAATAGGGCAGCCAGAGAGGCTAAGGGTTTTATCCCGGAAAGAGTCAAGGAGAATAAAGAGGGAGAAATTGAAAGGAAAGGTCAAAGGGAAAGAGTGAAGGTGAAGAAAAGCCTCTCAAGGTCTGTAAGTGGAATGACACCTTTCCATCCTATCCTTTGTCCCACAGATTGGAAGAAGTTGGCGAAGAAAGTCATTAATTGGTCATTGGTCACTCTTGCCCTTTGGCAGAAGTGGATTTTCTGGAAATTTAATGAAAGTTAAGGTTCAAGGCCCTCAATCTACTGACTCCTTCCAAGACCGTGGCAATGGGCTCACCTGGTTTTATAAAACTTATGGAAGTAAGCTATTTTAGTGGCCGTTAGTTGAGAACAAGCTCTTTCTGACTCTGACTTCCCCCTGGTCTCTCTCCCTTTGCGACCAGGGGCACTACAGTGGTCACCAGCATTTTTACAATCCAGCTAAAGGAAGATTGGTGTGAAATACTGACAAATATAGGCCGAACCTTACAGCACATCATGGCACAAAGATGTTGATGACAGATTTATTAATGAAAGTTGCCAATTCAAAGGCTATTTGAGATTCATTACTGCACAATGGTGTCTTGAAATCTTACAGCTCAATTTACAATTGCAAAACAAACACTTAGCCATTTCATGCTAGAGGAAAGACAATTCTTTTCCATTATCTCTATAGGGAATAATGTAAGATTTTTGTCATATAAAGAGGCAACCAACAAGAAATGTAGGAAACAGTATTACAGAGGTGTCCCAGGCAATTAACTAATAAAACTATCATGGGTTTTCTAGAGTTTGTGATAATTATTGTATTCAGTCTCTTTGTATGTGAATATTTTGTTAATGATTTCTTTTATCCTCAATAAATATCTCTTTTCATATCTAATTTTGTTTTTATAATTTTGTGAAGAGGATTTCCAAAGTTGCATCAGCTTCAGGGCCCACACATCTATCTGCACCTACGCTGTCCTTTCTCTGTCCGCAACCTCCGACAAGGATCATGCCAATCGAGTCAATGAGGATTCGCTCCAGGCTTTCACCCTTCCTGAAGTTCCGAGCCATGGGGATCCCAGCCTGTGGCTCCCACACCAGTTACCGTGTTTCTGAACCCACTTGGTTTCTTTTCTAGTGTGAATATTCTAGTGTCCTGGTTCCAAATAGCCACTCCAGAAATTCCTTGTTAGGGAAGACAAGTTATCAGAGCCATGGGCTAACAGAGCCCGCCGCCATAAATTCTTTAGAGTATACAGCAGGGAACTAAGGCCTAGTGCAGGGTCTCACATCCCAACGTTGTATAGATTGGGCACTTCCTGCCGTCCAAGGCCCTGCAGCAGGTGTTGCCAGCCAGAAGGGGAATAAAATGTGGCCCTGCCCTGGAGAAGAGCACGTTCTAGCCGGACCAGCAGTGGCGTGAGGAGGACAGCAATTCTAACACAGTGAGATCGGGCTTCAGCATCCAGAGCTCACGCTTCTGAACCCCCGACTCTGAAATGTTCATAAGGAAAGACTCACTGAACAGTCATTTAGTTACCTGCTGGCTTCCTATTATGTTAAGCAGAGAAGAGTGGGTGGCCATGGACCCATCACTGGGCCTGCCAGGGTTTGGTCTTCAAAGTTTCCCATCACATTAGAGACTTTTTGTTTTAATGAACAGGAAGTGGGACCTATTATGTGTCAGGCATTGTCCGAAGAAATCTGTGTAAATGGACTCATTTTATCCTCATAATAATACTAGAGGTGAGTAGTGTTTGCTTCCCCTTCCAGAGGAAGATACAGCAACATGGAGAGATTAAGGAAGTGCCTGTGGTCCTAGAAGGAGGGAGAGGCAGAGTGAGACCCAATCTGGCAGCTCAACCTCAGAGTCTGTGACTTGCCTCCTGGGCTACAAGCTGATTCAAGCCTGAGGAGCCTCCTGATCATTCCCACCCAGGCCAGAGTTCAGGGGGGCCAGGGGAAGCAGGAACACCATGTTAGATGAGAGGAAGGTGGCAAGTGGGACAGGTTCCAGGAGGAAACTCCACTGACACGTGTGAAAAGTCCCTGGATGTGAAGTTGGGAGTCTCATTGAATCTGGGCCCAGAAGTCACAAGATGTCTGTACCTTGGCGTCTCCGCCTGTGGAATGGGGACAAAATCCCAGCCTGCTGGCCATGCTGTGTCTAAGATAGATGCTATGCCAGGTCAGAAAGGTCTTTGCAAAGAGGAGGAAAAGTGGGGAGAGGGGAGTCCGTGCAAACAGGGAGAGAAAATGACCAAGCAGAATTTTAACCAAGAGACACTCCTCCCATGGGTTCCCCCAGTGCATCTGATGGCTGCTTCCACTAAGCACACTTCTGGGTAAAGGGGTTCGTGTTTCAGATTTCGCGATGAAAAATGTGAACAATCCTTGGAAAAGATCAAGCCAAACATAGACTCTCCCAGTGTCTTTGTGGAGAGATGCTAGAGCCCAGCGAGTCAGGAGCACACGCTGTGGAGTGTTCATGTCCAGGGTCGCAACCGCCCTGGTGTTCCACTCCCAATCCAGTGCCCACTTCCTCTGCCCCTCAGCTCTCTGGAGGTCATGGTGGGACCTTCTTCTTAAACAGAACATGCTCTATTTCAAGGTATACATACCACCTAATTTCACACAATGTAAGTCATGATTCACGGCTCGCAAAAAATAAATCAGTAAATAAATAAATAAAAAGAATTTATTAACATGGTGTAAAATGGCACATCCAGCTTCCATAGTGTTGGCTTTTCTCTCTCACCTGGGGACCCAGGTACTAAGGGGCCAAGAAAGCCCCACACACATACCCATGGACCATTCTTCCCGGCCCAAGGATTGGGAAGGGTGGGTGGGCGGCAGGCAGTTGGGACAGTTGGCAAAGAAGGCAGGTATCACCTGGCCCACTGATAGAAACTTTCCTCTCCTGAGAGTGCTGTTTTTCCGAGTCTGTTGGCACATGTGGTCTCACTTGGTATTCTTGGAATTTGTGAAACGTGTCTTTCCTGTTCTTGTCCCTGTCGTCCTCAAGTCACTGGCCTTCCTCTGCAGGATGTTCCTTCTTCCAGGAAGCCTTCCATTCCTCGTCAGCTGGTGGGAGAGTGAGTGCTTTTATGACAGCCCTCCTCACCTTGTGTTTAACCCATTCCCAATGCCAGTCACACTGTTTCAAAGCATCTGTCCCTTGCCTGAAGACAAAGACTGTCTTGTGCACCCTGTAGCCCAGACCTTACCCCAGGGCCTGGCACAGAACAGATGGCAAATAATGGTTATTTAACTTGAGCCCCTGTTATGAGGTTTATGTGTATCCCCTAAAAAGGGATGTGAAGTGTTAACCCTTAGTGTCTCAGAATGTGACATTTTTTGGAAACGGAGTCATTGCAAATGTGATGAGCAGATGAGGTCAGCCTGGAGTAGAGTGAAACCCTAATCCAATATGACTGGTCCCTCCTAAGGGGAACGTGGATACAGACGGAGGGGTGGCATGTGAGAGCACAGGGTTAGAGAGAAAGCCAGGAGACGATGAAGACAGGGCCATTGCATAAGCCAAGGAAATTTAAGGATTGCCACCTGCAACAGAAGCCGGGAGAGGAACATGGAGCAGACTCTTCCAGGAGCCTCTGCAAGGTAGGGCAGTGTGACAACTTGACTTCAAACTTCAGGCCTCCGGTATGAGAAATGAATTTCTATTGTTTTAAGCCGGCCTGTCTTTGGCATTTCGTTGTGGCTGCCCTAGGAAACTGTCATGCTCCCAGTGCCAGTAGCCTCTCTCCAATCTCCAACCCCAGGGTCTTTCTCTAAACCCGACATCTTCTCAGAAAGACTTCATTTCCTAATTCCTCCCTGCTCCTGGGGGCCTCGGTTTATTTCCAGGCAAGACTGGTTGAAGGAAATGGTCCTTTGTATGTTTTTCTTTTTTTATTTTATTTATTGACTTTAGCGAGAACAAAAAAGAAAGAGAAAGAGAGAGGAACATCAAGCTGTTGCCGTATAAGCGCTGACAGGGGATGAACCTCTGCGCTTCTGGACTCTGCTCTAACCGCCCGAGCTGCCCGGCCAGGGCAGGAGTGGTCATTTATTTTAACCTACAGTAAGTATCGCCAGCGGCCTTGGGGATGCTATCAGAATTCAAATCCCACAAGAAGGCATTTCAATAAGCAAAGACCTAGCGAAGTCTTCACTGTCCAACAAGCAGCCAGAATGACTGGGACCCGGGGGCAGGTCCTCTGTCTTTTCCTCCCAAGACCATTTCCCAGTCCCCCAGGGCAGATCGGCGCCAGGGAGCAGGAACCCCCAGCACTGAGATGACAGGAAGCTGGGTGGCATAATCTGTCCTCCACCCCACAAAAGACAGGAAATCCAGAGCTGAAGGTTGAAACTCTGACCTCCACTCACCCCTGCATTGTGTCAGGCCCAAAATGAAAGAATGGGCAGCACAAAGGCCTCTAAAGAAAGCGATTAGGGCCCAGCCCCTGTGACGAGGGAGATAGACACCGGCCCAGCCCAGCTGCCCTGGCTTCAAAGGCTGGTTGGACTTGTGTACTGTTTCCAAGAGTGGCCCCATCCTGCCACCTGGGTCACTGGGAAGGGTTGCCCTCGAGGGTCCTCCAGGGCTGCCTCTAACAAACCGGGCTCCTAGGGCACAAAGGACAGGCTCCCGCATGGACTCTGAAGGAGAAAAGGCCCTGTGCTGGGCTTGGCCTCAGTTTCTGTATTTGTAAAATGGGAATAACCTCTACCTTCTTCAGGGTAATTGTATAAATCAGATGAACTACTGAACAACAGTAACCCTTTGGGTTTGTATGATGCTTTACAGTTTACATAACTGTAGAGGTTCCTTATTTCATTGAATCCTTACAACCTTGTGAGGTCAGAATTATCTGGAGGTCATCGAGTCTGGAGAACTTGCCTGTCCCCACAGCTCAGAGCTGAGGAGGATGAGGCAGCTGCAAGTTCCCTCCATCTACCTCCTCTCAGGACCCCAAGCTGGCAGCTCCCCAGCCTCTCTCTGGACCACTCTGCCAAGCGGGATGGGCAGAGCCGGATGAGTGGTCCCCAGACAGGAGCTAGATCAGGAGGTCTGGCCATGTCTTCTCAGGCTTATCCCGGCATTTCTTAGATTTTCTTTAAATTATAAAACTAATTGTTAACATTTATTACATTTTTTAATGGGCCTTGTCACTGTATTTACTCATTTACTCCTCAAAGCACATGTTCAATGTGGAAACTGAGGCCTGAAGAGAGAAAATAATGGGCATAGCACCATGAAGAATTTGGGGTTTATACACCGGCATTTTTGTCCGAGGGCCTGTGGCCACCCGGTCACTCCAGCCGAGTTGGGGGCACGAATGCCCGCAGGACAGCTCAGAACTGTGAAGTGAACCCGTTGGGAAATCCAGGGAGCTGTGTAGGAGCTCGCAGTGCCTTTGGGGACTGATGATGACAGAGTGTGGGAGCCCTCTTGTTCCCCTCGTTCCCAGGATATTGACACACTCTTCTCCAAAACTGACTTTGTGCCTGAAAATCTCGCTTTGCTCCAATCTTCCTAGCCCCATTTAGAACCAACCTACGAGTTCCAGGCGAGACGCACAGAGAAACTACAGGACGAGCAGTGTCCACCTCTGTGGGACCCTCCTGGGAAGCAGGTCCTGCTCACCGGCTGTGGTCAGCTTCTCTGTTAGTGGCTTTGCATTCTTCTTTTTTTTTTTTAATATTTAAAGACAGAAGATGGTAACAATTCTTCTCTGTGATTTCTTTTTCCTTGGACTAATATGACGTGCAGTTGTGGGGGTGGGAAGGAAAATGTCCTCATTTAATCTGTTCACCAAGAGACATTCACAGTACTTTCCTGGCTATAGAGGACAAACTGGGTTTCAGATGAAAGAACCTTGTTTTGTAAGTTGTCTCTGGTAAAAGCAGCTTCTGTGCAGGTCCCAGAACCCCAGAGAAGTCCAACATTGCCCCTTAAATCGCTCTCCTTCCTGGAAAGGCTCTATTGGAGGGGAAGGGGTGAACTTGACACTCCTCCAACCAACGGCACATCAAACACAGGATAGGTAGCAACATTGGTAAATGACTCTCACTTGGAGGTTCTTTGCAGACTTCAGATAATTTTTTCTTTAGTGCTCTGAGGCAGTGCTTAGAGTCAGAAACACTGAACTGTGAGACACAAACCCCAAGTTCAAATCCCACTTCCACCACTTCCTTGGTGTATGCATTCAAGTCTCAGTTGCTCTTGACCTCAATAATACCTTCCCGGTTAGTTTATTGTGATGCTTGGGGAGCTATGTAGAGCTACAGAATTGCAAAGGGCCAGGAATAAAATACACCTGACCCAATGGCTTTATAGAGATAGTAAAGAGGACATATTTATGGGGCACTCTCTAGGGCTAAGTGGATGGCACCATCTCTCCTTCCAGGCTTTCCAAATGGTTTCAAATAAATTCTATGGGCACCAACATGTATATCAGCATCTTGTGGATAACGGTGGAACCGCAGAACAAATAAAACAGTGTCTCTTGTCTAGGAGTTTCAGAATAAAAGATCCATAGTACAATTATAGAAAGCATCGTATTTACTGAGGAACCTGGAAGAGCTACTCTACCATCTTTATTTTAATAATGATGGACTTGAGGCTCAGAAGGGGCGTGGCTAGCATGTAAACTAATCACCCAACACTCAAAGTAAATGGGAAATGGGTAGTAAAAGAAAGCAGAGCACCTACAGAGGGAGCACAGGAGGGGTCCCAATGAATTCCAACGAAAGGGGTCACGGAGGCTTTGTGAAACAAACAGCCTCTGAGGTGGGCTATGAAAAATGGGTGATTTTGAAAAAAGAATGGCTGAAGACAAGGTAGGTTCCAGAGAGACCTGCAGAGAGACCTCTTACAGAACTGTATTGCCTTCTGAGCTCACAACTGCTGTACTGTTCGCTATTCATAACATGTTCTTGCTTATTTGCTTAAAGAAGAAGACTCTTTGGGGGGGGAGGAGAAAGGCACAAGAGGGATAAATGGTGATGGAAGGAGACTTGATTTAGGGTGGGGAACACACAGTAGAGAGTGTACAGATGATGTATTGTAGAATCGTGCGCCTGAAACCTGTATAATTTTTAACCAGTGTCAACCCAATAAATTCAATAAAATGGAAAAAAATAAAAACAAATAATTTTGAACATATATATCAAACATTTAACTGACATTTTCAGTTCTTCTAGGTATTCTGCCCAAGGATTGCCCATATAATTGTTCGGGTTGTGCCCTGGGCAAGGGGCGCCCTACAAGGGTGCCAGGAAGCTGATACCCAACTCCATTCTTTTCATCAAGCCATTCACACGGGGTAGGGCTGCATCTGTCTTGGAGGGGAGGAAGCCTTTTTCTAGTCCAGACAAAGATGCACATAGCCAATCAGTAGCACTGCAGGTGAGAATAAACGAAGAGTCCATAGCATTCAAAACAATTCGTTTTGCTCAGATTCTAAGTGTCAACTGATATCCCAAGTTTGCCTTGCTTTGGATAAGATGAGAAAAGGTGAGATTCCACTCTAAACCAGGTGGTTCTTAGGTTTGGTATAGACACAGCCCGACTACATTGAACCATCATTTGATCTCTTTTTAGTTTGGGGACATAACAATGATAATGCTATAAAGGACAAACCCAGAAACCAGATTTATGGAAAGAGTCTTTTCTTCTACCCACGTCAGAGACGTAATGCTCAGAAGTCTTCAGATTATTGGAACTACAAAAGACGTCAGACATAACACAATCTAAGAGTCTTGTTTTAAAGACTGATATAGAGAAACCCATTCAATTCATTCATCACCTGCTGCTTGCCTACTATGTGTAAAACCTGTTCTAGAAGACGTAGAACACACAAAGACAAGAGCTCCTTACTCCTAGTAAGAGGTAAGACCCAAATATAATTACTTATAATACATAACAAAAGTAATTAATAACCTAACAAAGATGCAAAACAGGCACATTCATATCCATTTATTTGGTGTTTGTGGAAAGCTCCGGAATGGCATGCACCAACACTTTAAGAATGGTTCTTTCTGAAAATTGGATTACTAAATGATCTTCTTTCTCTTTTATACTTTTCCTTATTGTGTAATTTTTTCATAGTGACCATGAGAGAGGAAGGGAGAGAGGGAGTTATTTTTATTTTTCAAACACAAAAAAGTACGGGAAGAGCACGGAGTGAAGCAAGAGGAGAATGTGAGGGTTTTGTGAAGAAGGTGCCCTTCATCTCGTCCGTGGAAGACAGGTGGGCTTCAGACCTATAAGAGTGGAGATGTATGTGGAAGGAAGAGAGAAAGGCTCAGCTAGGCTGGAGGTGGAAGAAAGTCGAAGTGGTGGTCTCAATAAGCCAAGACCCCAGGTCCCCCAAAGCCCAGGTCTGAGCTCTACCCTGCATGTCCAGGAGTGCTCAATAGACCCCCCTGAGGAGCAGACATGATGCTACTAGTTGTTGAGATTGAGAAGCAGCATCAGGAAAACTGCAAGTATTAAACGTATCAGTGTAATTTGCTCTCAAAGTCACACAGGACCTAATCATGTCCCTCTCCTTCTCAGACACCGTGGATGATTCCACGTGACTGGAGGCCATCCATAGGCTAACACATCTCTCACCTGCTGCTTCCGGACCCACGTGAGCCTTCCACATGCCCCATACCTCCACACTACCCCACTCAGGCTGTCCCCTGAACTCACAGTGCTCCTCCTGTCTCTCCTCACCAGGCAAGTCCCATCCCTCCTGGAAGGCCACCTTGCAAATGATCTCCGTGTGCTCTTGCCCCACCTCCTGCACTTCTTCCTTTGGAAAGTATTTGTGTTCACAGCTTCCTGACCTTCCTACTTGACAGGCAGTCATCTGCAGCCTTGCTCTCCCGCAACTGCCCTCTGTTCCATTCCCATGCACACCCTCCCATCCCTGGACGGATGGGTGGAGTGG
Organism: Rhynchonycteris naso; assembly: GCA_037038555.1. Classification (NCBI taxonomy): domain Eukaryota; kingdom Metazoa; phylum Chordata; class Mammalia; order Chiroptera; family Emballonuridae; genus Rhynchonycteris; species Rhynchonycteris naso. The sequence continues at coordinate 102,220,378 of CM073001.1, forward strand.
AACAGCAAAGAGTCTGTCACATCTTCCTGAGAAGCACCATGAAAGGATGGCTGGGAGGTGGCTCAGGAGATGTTGGGAGCCTGGCATTCCTGCAAATCAGCCATTTTTAATTCAAAGAAATCAAACCAAAATTGTATTTCTACCCCAGAACTCATTCTTTGACCATGCAACAGGGTACCCCTTCATGAATGCAGAGAGCAGAGTGTGCTGGGAGTTCCCTATCTGTGGAAAGGACCCCCAAACTATAGTCATGCTCCATTGGGACAGTGATAGAAGTTGACTCTCCCTGGGCCCTCCCCTTACCCCATGTATAATCAGGGTGTCATCTGTATATTGAAGAGTCCCCACAACAGCACTCACTCTCAGGCTCTTTCTCCTTTTTCTTAATAATATGCACATGCCATTAACATGACACTCTGTTCCCTTCTGGGGGGCTGGGACTAAGGAGGATCCTCAGTTGTACACTTGTGCCCCTCAAATAAAGACTTTCAGAATATATAAGATGCTGCTCACTGGGACTTAATTGTGGGTTCCCCCCAAAGCTAAATATTTGTAAATGCACTTTTAAAAGGTCCCTAAAAGGTCTATTTGACTTTCCATCCTGTTGCTCTTTCAAAATGATGGGACACACCTTCGAACCCAGAGGAACATAACCCCTTACCCCCAACAGAAGCAGCCAGATGGTTTCATAAGGGCTGATACAAGGGAAGCACCACAGGGAGCAGTGAACCTTCCTGGATGTGTTAATAACGGCAGTGTCTGCGCGGGGTCCTCCACCGGAGAATGGAGGTCCGTGTCCAGCTTTAGGTGCCTGACCTTGCACCTCCTCTGACGAGACTGACTGGCAATCCACAGACTCTCAAGAAAGATTCTACTCTGTGTTTCCTGAAGCAAGCCCAGACTCAGCCTTAGGATGGCCATTCCCATACAGCCTGGGGTGATTCGATAATTTGAAAACTGCTCCTTTCGACTCTGTGCTAAAGACCTGAAGGATGAAAGAGAGACTAGAAGTTCAGACGGAGGCTAGCCTCACAGTCCTGTTTCTGAGATGCTGTCATCAGTATTGTTATCATCATCATCATCATCATAATAATAATAATAATTCAGAAAGATCCTGAAAAGAATGAGCAGGCCAACAGACTACAGGTGCCTGGCATCAGTGTGGGACCCACCACTTTTATACTCATTGTCCCCTATGGCTAATAACATCTTCCCCCCTCCATAAAAAAATCCAAAGCTCTCTCCTCATGGTGCAGCCCCAAAGTGACTATTTTCAGTGTTAGCCATGTTTCCAGAGCTCCATTCCATGTGGTCAGACACGAAGACTACGTTCTTTCGACTCTCCTTGCGTGGCAGACTCTTCTGCTCTTCAGAGCTGGTTGAGCTTTTGGTGGTGGGTGCAGGGACAGTTTCAGCCCCCTGTGTAGGTAGCCTGGTCCAGCTGGTGTGAGGTTAGAGGGACCCTCCACCCTGATTTGTCAGAGACTGTTTACCTGGATGCAGGACTTCCAGTTTTAAAGCTGGGACAGTCACAAACGGCCTGTGTCAGTTACCCTAGGGGAAGATGAAAAGAGAAACCACATCCCTGCAAAAGGACGTCCCCACATCCAATGAAAACACTGCATAGAAAGCGCTGGAATGGCAGCAAACATTATAATAAGCATTTTATGGCGATTGGTTTCCACTCCAATTACCCAGCCCTCAGCATCCACGCTGCCTGCCAGTGAAGCAGGGACTTAATTTGCATCTGAGCTCAATGCTGTTTCTTTGCTCCAACATTTTGAAGTGGTGGTCCATCCCAGTGAACAAGAAGTTCTCCCATGGTGCCCGGCCAGCAGAAGCCAGAGCCATGAGACTAGGCAGCCTCCACACAGCCGGCCAAAGCTCATGGAGGCTCCAGATTGACATGTGCACATTTATTACCCAGAGGGATTTCCAAGTGAGGTCACACTCCAGGAGAAATAACCTCCCAGAAGCATCAAACAAAATGTATTCCCAGCCAGCCCAGAAGTTTTCAGCTAAAGGCATCCAAGAAACCTCCAATTTTATTATTAAACGAGATGTTTAGGGGAGAGGGCTTCTGACCGAGAAATGCTTTTCCCTCAAGACACTATACAAAACTAGTTCAGCAAGTTCAGAAGGAGAACCAGCTCAGGATGGGAAAGACATATTTTCAAACCCAAATGCAATCAACCATTTACAGCAGTAAGCTCGGGTCTCAACCCTGCCCTTTTCACCAAGAAAAAAAATGCATCTAACAAGAGTGTGAGCAGTTTCCAGTCTTTAGTCTCAGTCTGAATTACCCGTTCTTCTTGGCTTTGTGCCAAAGAAAAGTGGCCACACCAATCCAAACAAAAAACTCAAGGTATTTGGTGTCTGTTATCATCTCCTGTTTTCATTTGAGTAACCCAATTAAAAAATCAAATTAATCATAGTTTTCCTGACGTCCCAGGGAGACGAGCCTGTGTGCTCAGTTCATTTGCACAGATTGAGAACCTCTATCTGGCTTTGAACAATCAGTCAAGTCTTTTCACTGGTAATAATTATTTAACAAACATTCCAGACCAGCTGGTGAGAGCAGAGCCCTGATGAGTGGAGCAGTCAGAGGTGTGGCCATTGTCTTTGACGACTTTCTACCTGGGGAACCCCACCTGGAGATGGTTCCAGGAAGTGACAAAGTGGGAGGGGCATGCCCACGGGAGCTCCTAAAAGACTTCCCAGTATCCCAAGGTCTGTTTATCCCTCATATACTTTATGTCCCTTTATCCTTTTTAGGACCAGGTAGGGTGATGATTATTACTATTGTTTCAGGGGTGAAGAAGGTGAGATTCGAAGAGAAGTGACTAGGCCTCAGCCATAGAGTTGGTACATGGTAGAGGCCAGACAGGTGCCTGGGGCTCTGACTGGAGAGTATTCCTAAGCACTGCTGACATTTGCAGCGAGCCAAGCCATCTCTCAGGATCCTCGGAATTGAAAGGGGGCCCTGGAGAGTACCAGCTCCAACACATTACACTTCTAGACACGATGACTGATTAGCAGACGGTTAGCTTCTTGTGCCAAGGTTGAAAATAGCAAATAACCGAGCATAGACCCAAGCCCATGGCTGCTGTCAGTAAACTAAGCATTTCTAACACCCCGGGCTGACTCCCAGTCCACATGGAACATGATTTGGTAGAGTGGGGGAACTGCTTGTGTGCCTTCCCCCATGAAAATGGTGGAGGATGGCATCAGAGACAAAATTCCATCCAAAAGAGGCTCTGAATCTGTGAAGGGATGGACTAGTTTCCCCACACCACACCTCCTCTGAGAGCCTGCCGAGAATCCCGGGCCTGCTAGACAACAGAAGAAAGCCGGTTTTGCCTCGCCTTTCCAGAGCACACCCTGCAGCAAAGCATGTGCCTCTGTCATCGGGGTAAGTGCCCTGTGTGTGTTCTCCAAATGTGCATTGTACCAATAAGTCTGTCTGCTCCGACCATAAAAAGGCTCTGTTACTTTTCCTGGTCAAAGGTTTCAGGATGAATGTCTTGTAGCATGATCTGTCAATATCAGAAGAGATCAGGTAGCCCTGGTCAGTGGCCTATGAAGAGATTTCCTTTACAAGCAAGGAAAACTAATAAACCATTGTGGACGGCGTAGATGTTCTGCAGCGCTCAAATTCCTAGGCTCCGTCTTAAATAGGCTTCAAAGCTCACATTCATTTGTTTCCAAGGTACCCGTTTTCAGGCTTTGCAAGGCCCCTTTGGAGGAACAAAAGTCCACAACGTTCTTCTTGCTAAACGCAGGCTTGTGAATTTGTTCTACCAGTAAATGCTTTTTAAAAATTTTATGCCCTAAAAAAAAATTCTTTGCCTTAGGAAAATAGAAAGGATTGAGTCCAAAAGGAATCAGATTATTAAACAGACTACAATTGCAATGTCGTGTGTGAGGTGCTATCTCACGTGCCATATATAAGTTAGTTTCCGTAATCCCCCTGAAACCCTGTGAAGTGTGTGGTGTTGACCAACGGGGAAGCCCTCTGTGTAACCCATTGCTCCTGGGTGTGGGAATCAATCAAACCAGAGTCTTGCTTCAAACCCACTCTTCACAACTCCACTATATTGCTTCCCCTTGAAAGAGTGAGACCAGAAGGAGATAAAGATGGAAGAACCATAACCAGGGAAGCCTGAGGCTTGACTGCTGGTCTCTGAGCAACCACAACAGAGGGCACCCAAGGCAGGGCGCCCTCCCCTGGTCTGCCCTTCCCTCAGTTCCCTTTCATTGCATCTTCCTGGCCCTTCCCAAACTGCACCCCACATCCCTCCTGTGTGGCTTCCTGAAACCCTCCATCCTGTTCTACCTGTCTTTCATAACGTCCACCATCTTCCTGAATGTTACTTGCTATATTCAACTATGTTTATCTTATTGTTGTCACTCTTCCCCTGACTGTAAAGTCCATGAAAGCAGGGGTTTGGAGGACTTTTAATCTTTGCTCACTCATGTCTCTCTAGTGTCTGGAACAGTGCTGCACACAGGGTAGGTGCTAAATAAATATTCAGTGTAACTTCTCAAATAGAAATATGATGAACTAGTCAACACTCCTGAAAGATTGTGAGACTCGAGTATAAAAACTGAGTGATCTCTACAGTGCTACACAGAAACGGGCAGCATTGTAACCATTGTCACCATAGTGCAGATGATATGTGGCCTCAGGCTTGTGGTAGACCAGCAAACCATCTTCTTCCAACAGAGTTCCAAACTGGGAGCCTGGGACTCAGAGCCTGACCCAGCCATGAGACCCTTCCTGTGCTGTGCTCAATAGTCCCCCCCCCAACATGCACCGGGCCCTGCCCACTCTCCTTCTTGCCTTCTACACAAGGGACTTAACTCTCTTCCAGACTGTGGGCTTCCTGAACACAGACCTACCTGGGTCTCCATGTGACTTTTATCTTCACTTTCAGCCATCAGGACCGGAAGTTCACTGATGCAGAAGAGATGAGCTCCCCATTTGTATTAACCTGAGAACTTAGCCCTGGGCTTGGTAGGATACACACCCAGAATGGCAAAACCTGTTCCTCATCTGGCTTCTTCTCTGCAGATACTCAGCCCCCAGCCATTCTGCTGGCATCTGCCAAGGCCCTGGCACCTGTTGGCAACCAGGCTGGGATGGAGGGGCAGAGGCAAATGGGCCACTGTACCTGCACTAGGGGATCCCATAGTCTAGGATGGTCAGTAGGACACCTCTTTTATCTCCAGAGGTAATGCAAGGTCACGAGCTGGAAAGGCTCCCCCCCTGGGGGTATGGGCAAGGCTTCCTGGGCAAGATGACATCGGCTTTGCCTCTTAAGGTTAGAAAGGCTTTCTGTAAACAGAAAGTGGGTCTCAAGGGAGACAGGGCTGTGGTGAAGGAAGTCAGAGGTGGAAATGGTGTCTGGTGTGGCTGGAACGAAGAGCAGCTGTGGTGTTGGGGGGTAGCCTCTGTGCCAGGCTGACAGGTTTGGGCTTTGTCCCCTAAGTGGTGGAGAACTGCTGGAAGGTTTTTTGTTTTGTTTTGTTTTTTGACCTTAGGAAGAGAGAAGGAGGAGAGAAAGAGGAACATCCAGCCATATTCCTCTGTGCCCTGACTGGGGATGGAACCAGCAACCTCTGAAATTAGGGACAACACTCTAACCAGCTGAGATATCTGGCCAGGACAAAGTTACTACAAGTCTTTTATGCAGCATCAGCAATTTAGGGTTAACAGGGAAGCATGCTGTAGGTGCCTTAGAGAGCCAGGAAGCAGAGGCTCCTGAGGGAGCAGCTGGAAAACCAGCTTCATGGGCAGAACTCAGACCTGACTTCAGGCCCGGGCTTGCCCTGATTCCACAGGGGATCTCTCGACCCACAGGTGATGGTGATTCAGGTGGATTTAAGGGTGGGCGCACCAGGCACGCGCCCTGGACCCTGACTTCTGAATGGACTCGCAAAACCCCACTTTACACTCTTTTCTAATGATGCCAAGTTGTTTTTATTTTTTTTATTTTTTTACAGGGACAGTGAGAGTCAGAAGGATAGACAGGGACAGACAGACAGGAACGGAGAGAGATGAGAAGCATTAATCATCAGTTTTTTGTTGCGACACCTTAGTTGTATGTACATTGATTACTCTCTCATATGTGCCTTGACCGTGGGCCTTCAGCAGACCGAGTAACCCCTTGCTGGAGCCAGCAACCTTGGGTCCAAGCTGGCGAGCTTTTGCTCAAGCCAGAAGGGCCCCTCGCTCAAGCTGGCGACCTCGGGGTCCCGAACCTGGGTCCTCCGCATCCTAGTCCGACACTCTATCCACTGCGCCACCGCCTGGTCAGGCTAGTGACACCAAGTTTTAAGGGGCCCAATATTTTCTTCTGCGCCTGGGGTCTTAACCAACCTTAATCTGCTTCTGCCTCAAACCCACTCTGAGAAATGAAGTCGTTCACAGAGATGATTTATCTCTGTGCTCCACCTAAGTCCAAAGGCTCCAAATGGCTCTTGGAATGCAGAAATGGTTTCTTGTTATTGAAACAAGTGACTCAAGTCTTCTGTGACTACAGCAATTTCTTTATAGATAACTACGGAGCTAAAATTGGGTGACAGTTTCCCTCAGATGGGCCAGGAAAGGCAAGTAAGTGGTATTTAGTCTTAACACTTAAATACATATTCATGATCTATATAAAGCAAAAACTGTCTCTTTAATATACCAGAAGTGCGAACATTTAAAAAGGTGGTTAACTTGAAAACCAAAAGCAAGACATCATAGACACTTAGAGAAACTGGGCACCAGATATATAAACATATGGAATTTGGCTCTGAGCTTCCCAGAAGCCAGAGCAAAAGAGGAATGAATTATTTCGATGGCAGGAACTATTTCAGAGTCTCATTATTTCCCTCCTCCATGGCTAGATTCTGGCTCATCTGAAACACCTATTCAATCCCCCAGTGGAGACCACAAGTAGAGAAGCTAAGCTCCAAGAATCTCAGGTGCTTCCATCACTCTGAGGTCACTGAACTTTCTTTTGGCTCAGGGTTCCACAAAGAAGATGCAGAGGCAAGGTGATCTGGGGCTGGTAAAATGCAGTGGTCACGAAGTCTTTTGAACAACTCACAATGGACTTCCCAAAGCAGGTCTGTTATTTTTCTAGTGTGAAGATGGTCTGACCATCAGTAACGTCCCTGGCCGCGCCAACATCGGAGCTCTGAGATGTATGGCTATAAACAAAGTAACGAGGGCCTCAAGCTCTGATCTCCCACTGGCCTTTCGCACAAGGCCAGAGCAGACAGGGAGCCACTTAGCCAACAACTGTCCATTTCCACCCCTCACAAGTTATGACCAGATAAGCACAGAACGCTCTTCACGCTTGGCCCTTTTTTCTTCTCAGTAAAGCAAACCACCTTTGTCAATTCAAAGCTAAAAATCTGGGATGCAGTAGATCTTAAAAATCTTTCACCTGAAATAGAAATTGATTTTTAGAGACTGAGCAAAACGCCTTGTAAGCCGTTGTCAGGACCCATCAAGGACCGTCTGGAATTCCTTCTTACCCCCTTACCCTTTGGCCCTAGCTGTCCTCCAGAGCATGCAGAGGTTAATCTTGCTTCTACAGAGCAGCCCCAATACCAGCCTGCATGACAGCAGCTGGAAACAGACCAAGCTACCCTATACCCCGGTGACTCTCCTGAAGGGACACGTCCCTGGATCTGGGCCATGCAGCTGTCACTTCATGCGTTACTTCTGTGAATGAGATTGAGAGCTCCTTGCGGGGAGAGATCAACCTCCTGTCTATTCTGCTATAAAGCCCAGCCGGCACTGACCCTTCTCAGTCCCCGTGAGCCTGAAAGAATGCATCCTTCTTGGCGACAAACTACTCTCTATACCAAAATATAAAGCCATCTGACAAGCCAGGGACAAGTATGAACACTACCAAACACAGCCAAATTATAGAACCTTGTCCTGACTTTACTTTTTACTCTAAAGGGTTGATGTCTGATATCCTAGTCTAATTTCATTTAATGTCCAACATATGTGCTTTGTCAATGATTGAGTGTTATTCACTTCAATGCAGTCACTAGTAACATCTTTATTCTGTGGAATCTGAAAGAGGCGTCTTAACCTTCTTAAACTCAGTCCCCTCCACCCCAAGTGGGGACAACAGCCCCTCCTCAACCAGAACTGCAGAGATGTAAAAGGGCTGTCTATGGAAACTAAGTTCTCCCTGTAAGCTATGTACTATCATGGTCACTACTTAAAGGGATAAGTCTAACTAGAGCTCATCAAGGGAAAAAAAGTTGCATCATTTAATTGCTATTTATTTTCATAAACATGAGGTATTTCAAAGTGCTATAAGATGCAGCACTAAATATATACATTTTGAAAGAAATTAAACACAGAACTTTGCATTTACCCAGTTCTATGCACCAAACATCAACAAATACATTAACAGGAAGAAACAGGCTAGGAAAAAGGCATATATATATAGTAAATTTCTTTACAAAAGTTTCTTAGTTCAAAAAGTGATAAAGTAATATCTACTCAAAACTTTCACAACTCATTTTCATACGAAAATATAAGTATCAAATTTAGTTATGTATCAGCATCATACTAAAGTATACAGGCAGTGTAAGAATTAGTACAGTACATAACAGAGATTAACAATATATTTGTATACAAAACATGCTCCTCAAACATTGAGGTATTACAGTACTTAGGTATGAACTTCCAGTCTAATACTGGCCACAAAAAGCCACCTCTCATTACATTACCCAGGACGTGTACAAAAGGCGGTGTGTCAGTGGTATTTACAGAAATGTTCTCTGGGGGTATTAAATGGCAAACCCCTTCGTGGCATCTGCTGGAACTTAAGCACCATTTTAAAAGGAATGACTTTCTGTTGTTTGGAAACTTGGAACAAACAAGGTGACTTCAACAGCCCCAGCGGCTCCCAACTGTCACGAACTTCGACCACCATCTTGGAGGTGACTTGTAGGAAACTTCAAGGGTCACACAGATTCCTACATGTCCTGCTCCCCACCCAGATCCAAACTCGACGGGGGACCGATCTGAAAGTAAACCAACATTCTTAACGTCAACACAATGTTTGTTTTAAAAAAAAATCAAAATGTGCAAAGTGGCAGTGACTGTCCAGTTCTGAGAAACGTTTAGCAAGTCCGAGCATGTTCAATTTTCTTTAGCAACTGCTGCTGTCTTGCCTGCAACTTCTCCTTCTCCAGCAAAAGCTGGTGCTCCTCGGCCTGCAGGGAGTGGACATACTCGGTGGCCTTTTTCAAAATGACCACTTTGGCGGCCTTCTCGTTCTTCACCAGCTCCGGCACGTGGTCCCTGAGCGTGAGAAAGCTGGACCGCAGGTCATTGCGGCGCTGACGCTCCAGGATATTGTGGTTACGGCGGCGCTCGCTGTCCTCTGAGTCAGAGTTGCGGGGGCTCAAGCTCTTAGCCTTTTGGGGGATGACACTCTTCAGCGGCCGTGGGGACGCTTCACTCTTAATCTTCTTCTGGGGTGGGGCGTCCTCACTCTCCACGTAGGGTGAGGGGGCAGCATAGTTGTGCTGCTGGTGAATGGGGACACAGCGCTTCAGGATCAGGTCACCCGCCGAGACTCTCCCCTGGCTCAGGGCTGTGCTCTTGGGGCGCACAGTAATGGTAAAGGTGGTGACAGCCTTGCTGTTGGAGGAAGACCGCCGCTTTTCCACTGTCACGACATCAATTTCTTCCTCTTCTTCGTCTTCTTCGTCATCTTCATCCTCTTCAAGAACAAGATGGGAGTTAATTCTCACAGTGAGACACATGAAAATTCTCACTCTATATATAGCCTCTTACAGGCCCAGGCAGTTTGCAATTATGATGGTTCCACCAACATAAATGAAAACAGAAGTGCACTTTAGGACTCTTTTTAAATTAAATGTCTCTGTAAATACTTTTTCCTTTCCCACGCTGCTAACACTCCCAACCTCCAGACTTTAGCAAGTGGCAGATATAGAAAGAACCTGGACTTTGGGTTCAGGCATAATCCTGGCTCACCACATTCCCTGTGTGACCCCGTGCTAGTCACGAAACCTTTCTAAGCCTTAGTTTCCTTAGCTATTAAATGGGACTAATGCCACCGGGTTCTTCAGTTGGACTGGTGACATGTAGAGAGCTGCGCCTTGTAGATGGATGTTCAGTAAATGGTGGCTTCTACCACCATCCCCAGTCCATAGACTTATGTATGTATTTCCATCTCTATACTTAAGGATTGAGGCTCTTCGTTTTAGTGGCCTCATTTAACAATTCTGCCCATGGTTGAGTTTGATTTTAGGTCCTTAAACAAACTTGTAAGAACCATTTAATTAAGCAGTTTTCTCATCTAGCAAAGACCCAGCCAAAGTCATAACCCACAGGAGATCTAAACCCACCTACTCTAGAAGTCGCCAATAATAACAGCAACAACACAAATATGTAGCATCCTGTGTGCATCTTCCCTTCGCCTCCGTCCCTACGTGCTGGGATAGAAAATTATTGTTTAAAATGCAAGCATGAAAAATCAAAACACATCTCCTGCTTGATCTGAAGAGGACCGGAAAGCTGAACAATTGTAGGATTTGTTCTAAAGCCGAAATGTGAGGCTGTTCCAGCCTGTGGGTCCCTTTAAGCCAATGTTTTGGTTTTCTGCCAAGAAGACAGCTGTTGGAAGGAAGTGCTTCCTCACTGAGAGCTGTCAAGGCACAGACATGAAAGGGACAGACCGGCTTCAGACTCCAGGCTTATCCACCAAGTTTCCTTCCAGGAGCTTCAGGCGAATCCGTCCTCAACCCAGAAGGAAATTTAGGCTTTTAATCCTTCTGCATTTTGAAAACACTGGGTTTCAAGATTCCTGGGAACACAGGATCCCAACTCCAAGGACAAGGGCTGTTTAAGTATTTGGATAGAGTTCTTTACTGCCTAAGCACTAGAAAGTCCTCCTACCTATCCTTCAAGACAGAAGCACACAATAGAACTTATCAGCCAGTGCTTCTAGGGTGTGTGCATTCCTGGAGGGCCGGCTAAATGCTCGCCCTCACCTTGAAGGACACGGGGTTAAAACACAAGCCAGATCCGAAATTAGTTCTAGAATTCTGGCTAGAAGACAAAACCGGACCCAGTTTCACTGCACGCTGTAAAGAGGCGGGCTCTTGAGGATGTACACAACCTCCGTGGTACTAGCAGCTAGCTGCTGAATGGAGGCCAGGGTGGCTCCACTGCCCCCAGCCATTCAGATCCTAAACTCAAGCGCATCTGGAATATCGCCGCCTGCTGGCCACCTACCCGGGAGCAAACAGCCCACCACTCACAGAGAAGGGTGGGTAGAGGAGCACCTAGGTTTGAAAATTAAAATCGGTACTAGCCATCTGTGCCATCTCCCCTTAACTTCCTGTGCCTTAAGCAGGATTTTGCACAGGGCCTGTGTATTCTTGGGGTGTCACCCAGCCCTGACTTGGGTCACAGTTCCTTTCCACCCCAGGGGTCAACAGATTTCTGCCCAGGCAATGCAGCCAGCGGCTCCCTAAACTCCCACCCGTCTTTAGTCACTCAGCTTGTCCTAATTTCAAGCCTCGGACCGGCTGCAGAGAGATGGGCGATCAGACTGGATGAGGGCAGGGACGGATGAGAGCTCCCGGAGAAGGTGGAAGGAACTTCCAACGAAGGTGACACCCTCTTAGGAGCTTTCACTCGTTTTCTCCTCCTTACCCTGGGGATCAGCTTGGAAAAACGACCTCAGCTGCCAGCACTACCTCCAAAGCGCTCTCCCTCAAAACCTAAACCCAGGAACTGTAAGTAACAAAGGGATCGCACCCCTCCGCACCGCACTCCAGGAAGGCAGTGGACCCGGGCTAGGTACTTACCTGAGTCGCTCAGAGTGTCCTCTCCGGAGGTGCTGAGAGCCTTGTGGTCACCGCCACTGGCTGGGCGACCGCCGGTGCGCGCAAGGGAGGCCACCAGGGCGACAGCTGGAGTTGCGGCACTCGCCCCGGAGGCGACCGCAGTGCCCGCAGCCGGAGTACTGGCCTGGGCGGCGGGCAGGGGCGCGGGCTCGCGCTTGTTCACCGGGAAAGGGAAGACCACTGCGGGATCCACGCACTCGGCGGCCGGGTGGGCGAGCTCCGAGGGCAGGGCGGCCCCGACGCGGACCGCCCCTGAAGCATGCCCGCGGCGGGCAGGGCTGGTGGCGCCCGCTCCCGGGGCCGGGGCGGCTGGCCCGGCTGTTGGCCGGCCGTGCTGCAGTTTCTCGTTCACGGCGCGCTCTAGCTTCTCACGGGCCGAAAAGCCACTCCACATGCAGTCCTGGAGTATGACGGGGTTGGGGGTGAGGCTGCTCAGGCCCCCCAGACCAAACGCGTCCTCCTCGGCCGGGTTGCCCCACAGGTCGGCCTCGGGCAGCAGCATCTCGGTGGCCCAGTTCGGGGGCTCCGGGCTGTGCCCCGGGAAGGCACGACTGGGCGACAACGGGGGCGTGGGCAGCAGCTCAAACTTCTTCCAGATGTCCTCCCCAGGGGGGGTCGAGTCGGGGCCGCCGAAGTAGAAGTCATCTTCGTCCGGGTAGAAGCAGGGTTGCAGGGAGTCAAACTCGAGGTCTGGGTTCTTGCAGATCATCCCCGGCATGGTGGAGGCGGTGCAGCTCGGCATCGGCTCGCCTCCCGGCCGGAGAATAACAGCTTCTTCCCGTTCCTCTCCGTTTAGTTCGGGGGTGCTTCCTTCCCGTGGGGGTCGCAGAGGGTGGGGACCCGCACCGACCTCCGACACTGCAACCGACAGACACACCAGGAGAGGGTTGGCAAGCGGAGCCGAATGGGGGTCAGGCAGTGAACGCCCCCTCGAACCCCGTCCCTCTGTCTCCCCTCCAGGCCCCCCACTCCGTTGAAGGTGGAGGAAGTTCTTCTGCCTCTGCTCGCTCCCTCCCTCCTTTTGTGTACGCTACCTACGACAGTGGGTAGGAGGGGGCATGTAGATGGGGTGGGGGGTGGCAATGGCTCCGCAACTTTGGAAACTGCCATTTCATTCACACAGGCACTGCCTGGGGGAGGGGGCCGTTCAAGAATCCTGCTCCCAGCTCGCCCGCAAGCCCAGTTGCACCAATGTCGGGCCAGCTGCTCAAAGGCAGCCCGGGGCTCCAACCCAGCTGCACGAGATCTCGAGTATCCCAATCCACCCTCCCCGCCCCCCAGCCCCTCGCTGTAAAATCACAACCTTGGGAGCGCGAGCGAGAGGTGGGGGGTGGGGGGGTTACGAAACTTGACGAATGGAAAAATCCAACAAGAAGCACCCAAATCCACCCCTACCCCCAATTTGAGCAGACGCCCTTCAACATTCCCCCTGCTGAGGGAAGAGTCCTACCACTAGATTATTTCGAACCTCTCTAACCCCACCCCTGTTCTTCCGAACCCCAACAACGTCTTCCAGGGCGAACGAACAGCCTGAACCCTAGTTCCCGGGAATGGTGTAGAAGCCAGCGCGGGGAGGGTCGCCGGAGAGCCAGGTCTTCTCCGAGCTAGAGCAGCCGTGACCCAGATTACCACCACGGCTGCCTCGCCCAGTCTAACCCCCCTCTTCTTCCTCTGGGGCACCCTTTGGAGAAGAGTCCTAGCTTCGGGGTGGGAACACACCGGCTCCCCGTCAGCTCAAAACAGACAAATATTCTAGAGAAGGGTGAATTTCTTCCCGATGAAGCCATTAAGGAAAGGGCACTAAAAGGATTAGGGCGGGTCTCTTCCAGTCGAGGTGACTTGGGGGCTGGGACTGGCTCTTCAGAGAAGAGCCTGAGGAGGTTTTGTTTCGGAAACAGCAACAGTCCCCCGGGTACATTGGAGCACCCAGAGTGCAAGCCGCGATCCGGTCCAAGGCTTGCTTTCGCGCCGCGCTAGCCGCTCCCGGGCGCAGGGTGGTTGGCAACCCTCGTTCCTTACCTCCCGCGGATTGCTGGGGATCCAGAGGCGATTCTGTGCGGGGGTCCCGGGTGGCCTGGGGTGGGATGGGGGGGGGGGTCCTCGGGTGGCTGCAGTCTGTGCGCGCTTGCGCCTGGCTAGCGCTAGCTCGGCTCCTACCCAGTTCCCAGGAGCCCCCCGCATCCACCCAGTGCGTCCAGACAGATGACTGTCACTGACTGCGCTTTGAAGCTCGGGGGATATTATTAACTGAAAAATCTGACACACCCGGGGGGCGGGGAGAGAAGGGGGCTGCGGCACAGACAAGGGGGAGGGAGAAAGGCAGAGGAAAGGGGTTTTACCCCGCCCTCTTGGATTTCCATAAAAATCAGGGGAGGTGCCAAGGCTTTCGCGCCAAAAGCCACTTGCTTTTCTTCTTTGCAAAGAGGAGGCTGCAAAGCTGGGAAGCCCTGGGTGTGCTTTCCCCCGCCCTTTCAGACCCCCGAGCTTGCACCGGCTGCACTCTGCAAACCAGCTGCGTGCCGAGCGGTGCAATGCAGCTCCCGCCCTGCAGGCCTGGCAAGTGTGGGGCATTTAAGAAAATAATTGTCTGGAGGGTTCTGGGGGGTGTATGTTGGGTGGAAGTCGGGGGAAACAGAGGCTCCTAACCCAGCCCCCACCTCGACTGTGTGTTCGGCCGGGCTCGAGAGGCTGCCCTTGTGTGATCTTAAGCGATGCTACACCCTGGGTGCAAAATGGGAAGAAGAAGACGCGCCCACTTGGGAACGAGACCACAGGATGTTTCTAGTTCCCAATTGAAAGGAGAGGGGCGCCCCCCCTTGTTTGAAAATAAATAAATAACTGCGGGTTATGAGGGTGGCGCCGCGGTAGTTTCTTCGGCCGAAGGCGACACCTCGCGGAGACCTAGCAGAAAAGCGGAGCTGCTGAGCCTCGTCCTGGGGACTGAAGTGGGGCCACCTGGCAGCTCTACCGCCGCCCGGATGGTACTGTCAACGAGTCCTCCCCACTGCGCTGGAGGTGGCGGCTCGGCTTCCTAAGGGAGTAGGCGGGAGACCCCTGCAGCCATCCCCAGAGACTCCGAAGTTACTGCCTTTCAAAACCAGCACTGTGCCAAATTGCGGGGAGGCGGATCAGGTTCACATGAGAAGTACGGTCCACACCTGAAGACCAAACCTCGGCTCAAAAACCTTGACTCCAAGATGTCGGCCGCCAAAAGGACCTGCTATCACTACTTAGGCTCTTTGGGCCTCAGTTTCCTCCATTGCGAAATGGAATTAGGAATGGCGCACACCCAGAGGGTTGCTTTGAGAAATAAAAGTTAAGAAAGCTCTAAGAACAGAGGCCAACACCCAAGTGTGAGTGTCAGGGATTGTTATTAACTCACTATAGAGTCTTCCGGGAAAATTAACACCACCACCACCCTAAGGCAGCAGTCACCTTCTCCCCTAAGACGGCCACTACCAACCACATCCTTCGCAGATGTGGTTGGGGGAGGGAGCTGGGATCAGAGGTATCACCCATACCCCCCAAACTACCCAGGAACAACCAGGTTCCCTGGATAGCCACCCTCACAACCAGATACACCGTGGGGTGGGCTTTATCTTTGAAAAACAATCCTGGAATAGTTTGGAGTAAGAGAACCTGGACCCTGACTTGATTTGGAAAGCTGCTTTTTAGCCCTTTTTCCAAACTGGAAATTCTGCTCAGCTTCGCCATTTACCTCGGCATTCAAACTACTTACAGATGAGGATGCCGAGGGTCAGGGGCAGCCAGTAAAATGCTCTTGTATTAGCATTTGTGAAAGCTCTTCCAGCCCTTACCCTGGATGCCTACATAATTTTGGGAAGACGGGGAGATTCCCAGAGTTCTAGGAAGTGGCTCATAAATGAGGATGAGCTGCCCTTCTGAGCACCTTTATTATTATTATCACTTTCCTCACATATGTAAAACACTTAACTGTTTCAAAAGCCTTTAACACCCCACGTCTGCTTTTCCCTAACCCCCTAATCTAAACCAAGCCTTCCTGCTGCATTCTCTCCAAACATCCTTTACCTTCATTTGTAATTACATATTCCTGGGAGCGTTTGTTTAATGCCTGCTTTCCGCCTGAGTTAGGGAGGAAACAGTCTCTGTCTCCTGCCCTAGACGTGTGAGCCCGGCAGAAAAAGACCTGTTTAGCTCAGGTTGGCGTCCTCCAAACAAAACGGTACATGTACACAAAAGTTAGCCACATTGTTCAAGGCAACCAGCTCTTCCCAACATAGTTTCTATAAGCAAAGGAGAAGTGAATGTCACTCCAGAAACTTCTTCAAGCCCTCAGCACCCGACCCAGAAAGGGCACTCAGAATTGCCTACCTTACCCTACCTTATTTATTTATTCTTAACCAAAATGGCAGGACTGGTAAAACAGGAAGGATGCCCCCCTGCCCTTGTTACATTTTAAAAGTCCTACCCTTGTCCTTTCTCACCAGACCTGTGCCCTTTGCCCCTCTACTTGTCCTTTGTCAAGGGACAAAAAGCAGAAAAAGAAGGGACAGGAAGACAAGAAACCTGGTTACTCTGTATGCCTCCAAGCAAATCGTGTATCCTTCCTGGACCTCAATCTCTAATTTCTATCTTTTAACGCAAGCCAGTAATTACTGACAAGTCTGAATTCGAAGGTTAACAGAATGATAAAATTCAACAAGTATTTATTGGTACTTTCATTTGCAAACAGAAAGATAAAAGAGTCTGTGCAGAAACCGTGTTACTGCTGGTTCTTAATCAGCTTATAGAGAAACCGGCATAAATTCCTCTTAAAAACGTTGAAACACCTTCAGACTATGTGGGTTCCCACTAAATAAATCTTCAAAGATGAGGTTTTGTTCAGCATGCATCTACTGTCCTGATTCAGAACAGAGATGAGTTAAGACACAGCCTTTTATGAGCTCATCTTGGGCAGACGGGGACACCTGCCTAAGACGGAACAACAGATAGGACAGAGTTGGGGACAAAAAAAGGGTTTCAGGGAAAGGAACCTCACAGGTTAACCTGATCATAAATTCCTAACTGGGCAGTTTATAGTGGGCAGTCACATCCACTATAGACATATATAACTTTTTAGTAAAAGATTGATCTTTGCCTTAAGCAAGCCCTGTCCACTCTTTCTGTGAATATAGGTTAGAACATCTTTGAAATAAGCTGCAACCACCCTTGAGAAAGCACACAATATTGTTAACCATCCTGTAATCCAATCACCACTTTGTTTCTCCCACCTCTATGTGACCTTCCTCATATTCATCCCCTCCTTAATTTCACATGTGTAAAAGAAGAGGCAACACTGCTATTGGGGGAGCATTTGAGGGCTTGTTTCCCAGCAGATGTCATTAGTCTGGCCCGAATAAACGCTTATAAAAATTCTCTACAAGTCTGGACGTTTTTTACATTGACAGAGTTATACACAAGATTTGGTTTCAAATAAGGAGATTTTTTTTAGGGAGGAGAATGTTTTTCTACAAATCCCTTCTGTATTAAAAGAAAAACAGCACACACACACACACATTCAGCAGGGTCTAACCTGTGATTGGCTAAGAGATCAACCATCTCTAAGTGTTTTCCCACATCATGAGTTAAAGATCTTCTGGGTCCAGCTTCAAGGACCATAGTTTCACTGAAGAACTACACTGGTTCCTTTTGCAAAAAAAAAAAAAAAAGTGTAAAATTTTTACTGATTAAATAATTTTTGTGTGTGTGAAATACAAAACACTTCACAAATTTGTGTGCCATCCTTGCACAGGGCCATGCTAATCTTCTCTATATCACCCCAATTTTAGTATCTGTGCTGCCAAAGCGAGCACTTGATTAAATAATTTTTAAGTCCTTGACTCTTCATTTGGAGTTAAGTAAAGCTAACTCCCTGACTTACCCAGTTACAAATTAATTAATGAATTAAAGTTTAAAAGCCTGGGTTGAAGATTTCAATGGAAAAATCAAGACTATAAATGTAGAAGAAGAAAACATGGACTGAAGTTCTTTCTAAGACAGCTCTGAAAACAAGGAAGAAAAAAATTTAACATATTTGACTCTAACAAAAACGTAGCACACATCCCAAACAAAATCAAAAGACAACAGCATGATAGAAAAATACTTGTCTCATATATTAAAGACGAAGAGTCTACCCATGTATGTGAAGGGCTCCTACACACTGAATAGGAAAGAAAATAGGAGAGAACTATGGGTCCAGGATAAGAGCAGGGAATTCACTGAGTAGGAATTTTCATAAACATATGAGAAGATGTTCCGCTTCATAAGCAGTCAGGGAAGTGCAAATTAAATCCTAAAGAGATTAACATTTTTTGGTCTAGCAAATTGGCCCTAGTGTTGGCAAGGCTGGGGAAGGGCATGGGGATACTCTCCTACATTGTTGGGGTTCCAGCTCAACAACTGAAAGCAAATCCATCTTACAAAGACATAATGCAACAAATACGTACAAACATACAAACAAGATATGTGTTGCAGCATTATTCACAATAACAAAAATATTGTAAACAATCCAAACACCCATCAGTAGGGGAATGGTTGGATCTATTACAATATACCTGCAAGTGAAGAATGTGTAGTCACTATAAACAATGATTTAGATCTCTGGGTGTTGTTTTTGAAAATGCCCATGATTATGAAAGGCTATAAACAAGGTATAGGCCGATGTGTCTGGTGTTTAGGATATATGTGTACTTAAATTTGTCTACGTAAACCCAGTAACAAATTGGGTAGGATATGCAACAACTTGTTAAAAGTGGTTTACTTTGAAGAAGGGACTCAGGTTAATGGAGAAACATTTTCTCTTGCATTAGAAAATTTTTTTGAACCAGTGGGATTCTGACCAAATATAATGTCTTTTAATTTGGTTATTTTTCAAAACAATATTTGTGTTACTCCCCAGGAAGGCTAACTGTTAAGCTGATCACCCTGGGAAAGTAAAGGATGCTTTTATGAAGCCTAAAGCCACCTCAAAGATCTTTTTGTTTCCCAGGCTGGTTGCCATTCTTTCAGACCAAACTGGGGCTAAGTCAGCCAAGGATTCCAAGGACTAAGATTGGACAATATAAGCACTGGTTTAGTTAAGATTAGAATCAAACCGCCTGACTAGATGGTGGTGCAGTGGACAGAGCGTCGGACTGGGGAAGCGGAGGACCCAGGTACGCAGAGGTTGCCGGCTTGAGTGCGGGCTCACCAGCTTGAGCGCAGGGTTGCTGACTTGAGTATGGGATCATAGACACAACACCACTGTCGCTGGCTTGAGCCCAAATATCACTGACTTGAAGCCCAAGGTTGCTGGCTTAAGCAAGGGCACACTTGCTCTGCTGTACCCCCCCACCCCCCGTCAAGGCACATGTCAAAAACCAATCAATGAACAACTGAGGTGCTGCAATGAAGAGTCGGTGCTTCTCATCTCTCTCCCTTCCTGTCTCTCTTTCCCTATCTGTCCCCTCTCTCTGACTCTCTCTCTGTTTCTGTAATAAATAAGATTAGAATCAAACCAACCAAAGCCGTTTAAAGTATATGATGTTGCATGTGCCCAAGACAAGACATATTTTTTTACTTCTGAGGCAGGAGGAAAATTTGAGACCCAAAATTGAATTTGGGGGATGAATTTTTTTTAGTAAAGGTAAAATTATGTTTAAAACAAAAACGATCCTCATTTAATGCCAGTAAGTTAATTACAGATTTAGAAAATAAAATGTGTTCAACTGTAATACCCTTAAAGACTGATTTTGCATCATTGGAGGCATTCAGATAGCCCCTTCCACTGGGTAACTTTCTCTCAGGCTTGGTATACTGCAGACTTGGGGGAAGTCCTAACTGTAAAGACATTCGTGGATGCAAAGTGCTGTTGTTGCTGTAGAATCAGGATTCCCTTTTACCTTATTTTCTTCTTGCTCAAAGCTAAAATGGGAAAACTGACCTGGGAGGCGAGCAGGCTGTTCAGGGCCAGGCTCCACTGGGGGAAGGTGGGGAGGGCCATAGACCTCCATTCCTTGGAGCTCAAACTTGGGGTGTCAGTGCACCAGCAAGTGTTGCAAGGAGGACAACCGAGTCTTGGCAGGAGCCTGTAAGGGCTACAAGGAATGCCAACTCCAGATCTGGTTTCCAGGGCCATTTGCATTGCCCTGTAGGAAGAACAGCACTTCTTATACCCCATTTTCTTCTTCCGGAACAACTTCCCAATCTCAGTGATTTTGTTTGGTTATGTCCAGATCTTTTCTGCCGAGGTGCTCAGATCTTCTCTTTAGGTGGTTCCATAAGAGGAGGCTGATTTGCCCATTGATTCTTGGTGATTTCAATTTCCTTCAATGCAGGAGACACTCACTATATTGGCAAGAAGTGCCTACACTGCTCTAATATCTACCTGGGAGCCCTTTGGTTTCCTTGTGTTTAAATAGTGATCTCAATCTGTCCATTTCTAGAAGTTACCGCTTCTGGCCTGAAAGTCTCTCCTTCTTCTGGTTATTCAAATACTGCCCTCACAGATCAGCTGGAGGCTCTGCAGGAAAAAAGGCTAATCTTTTCACCAACAGCTCTTTTTCTCCCCCAAATCTCTATTAGTTGGTTGCCTGCCATGCCCCCAGCTAGCACAACCCAGCTGTAGGCTTTATCAGGTACAAGTGTGTCGCCGTCTGTCCAAACAAGGTTAGCAGTTCCTGAGTGGCAGGGCCTTCTCCACCTCGTCTTTGTGTCTCTCATGGCAGCTGCTTCAGCGAATGGTGGAAAGAGACAAGCTCTGAAGCCAGTCAGGCCAGCGAGCTCCGCCAGATTGGACAATGCAACAACCACTCTGAGCCTTAACGTCTTCATCTGTAAATTAGTATTTGTCAGCCCTGGCTGGATAGCTCAGTTGGCTAGAACATCACCCCGATGTGCAGAGGCACATACAGAAACGGATTGATGTTCCTGTCTCTCTATGATAATAATAATAATAATAATAATAGAAAAGAAGTAAATTAGTATTAGTAGAGATGAATGGCATAGCATTCATAAACCTGGCTTGTAATGGATGCCCAGTTATGGTCAGTTCTCTCTCTTTACTCTAGTCCCATGCCTGCCTATTAGGGGCTCAGCAAACCTTACATCAACAGACCATGGTATTTGGGTTCCAGGTTGAGCCTGCTGAAGTTGGTTCTCTGTTTGAATGGGACTAGTTAATAATCCTTTCTCCAAACTAACTTTACCTGTGACACATCCCCTCCTTCTTCTTAGCTTGTTCGAGACCCAAGTAAATTTGGACTTGGAAACAGGTACTGCAGAGTCAAAGTAGTGTAAAGTCAAGGTACTGCAATGTCAAGGTGGCACAGAGCAGTGAGAGCACAAGGCCACAGGGGCAAGGACTGAAGTTCTTCCAAACTAGAGTTGTGGATTGTATATTGAAGAATCTTACACCGATCATTTAATCTCCCTTGGTCTCAGTTTCTTGGTTCATAAAATGGGAATAATGAGTCCACAAGGAGGAGATGATGCCTGTAGAGCAGGGGTCCCCAAATTTTTACACAGGGGACCAGTTCACTGTCCCTCAGACCATTGGAGGGCCAGACTATAAAATAAAACTATGAACAAATTCCTATGCACACTGCACATATCTTATTTTAAAGTAAAAAAACAAAACGGGAACAAATACAATATTTAAAATAAAGAACAAGTGAATTTAAATCAACAAACTGACCAGTATTTCAATGGGAACTATGGGTGCGGATGCATCCTGTGCTCCTCTCACTGACCACCAATGAAAGAGCTGCCCCTTCTGGAAGTGCAGCGGGAGGCTAGATAAATGGCTTTAGGGGGCTGCATGCGGGTCCGTGGGCCATAATTTGGGGACCCCGGCTGTAGAACATGGGTTAAGATTCAGAAATTCAATTTAATGTCCTGGTACTATATCGTTTCCAATGTTAGGCAAGCCCACTTTCATCAGCCTCAGTTTTCTCATCTACAAATACAGGTAATAATATTCTTTTTATTGCAGCAGAGCAGATATGAGACCTAGAATCAACATAAGACCATGTGTCTTGTACTATATTATAACCTCCTAGAAACTGTAGAGGTGAAAGCGTTATTCTGATGTAGCAAATACTTGAAAAATGAGAAAACCTCTTCATGGGAACAATTTAGGGTTCTGTGTAAAGTTATTAAAACAGGGCTGTTTGGGATGTACACTTTAAAATCATCTTACAATACTGCTGATGGTCCTAGTTCCTGGTAAGTGGTATTAAATCCAAAAATCTGTCAAAGGGACAGATGGCATTCTTAGCACAAAATAGGAAACCAATTAAAAGTGAAAATACAGAAACGCAGAAACGGGAACTTGTAAATGCTAACAAATTGTTTCAGTAAGGAGGACCCTGACACTAGCTAAGGAAGGTTTCTGTCTGGTTCATCAGTGTGCACAGGCACTGGCTGTTAGGGTCTAAACAAACCTTACAGACCGTCCCTTCCAAACCCCTGAATTTCAGATTTTCATAGCTAACCAGAGTTGTCAGGCAGATGCTAACAATTGCACCATGTCACTTCCACAGTGACAGATTGTTTCTTTGCAGCTTAGAAATGAGCACTAAAGGCTGAACTTTAAGAAGCAATTATTGAATCCCACATTTGCATTCTTGCAGTCCATCAACAAACACTTATATATGACTTACAAGTTCTGTTCTCAAGGTATGAACAAGCCAGTGGAGGTGATGAAGACATAGAAAAGTTAGATTAAACTTGTGTCTTATAATATATTGTGTGCATAGAGCAAAGAGCCATTCCCTCTACCTGGGGGGAGTGGAACATGGCTTCACAAACTGGGCAATGATTAAGCTATGCAACGAGAAACAAGAGTTTTTTCAACAGTAAATAATGGTAGATAATTTGCATGAGTCAGCACGGGTAAGGTTATGTGGTTATAACAAACAGCCCCTAAATCTCAGTGGCTAAATGTAACAAAGGCTTAGTGTTTGCTCTCGTGGTATACCTCAGCATCCTCATTATAGAAGCAGCCCCTTGTGACAAAAAGAGCAAGAAAGGAAAACACAGGTCAAGAGCACAGCTGTGAAACACTTTGTTGAGGCCTCTGTTTGGATGAAGGTGGCCCCTGGATGGACCAAATGATCTGGGAAAAGGAGACTAAAGCATAGCTGTCCCAAAGAAGTCTCCTATGCTGAGGACAGTGAAAAGTACCTGGAGAAAAAGAGAAGGTCTTGAAGAGAATTGCTTCTGTGGCTTCAGCTGATAGGAATCTCATTATTCAAGGACGAAAACCCCGCCTGTTCTCAAGCCCACACTCTTTTTTACCCTTTTGTTGTTGTTGTTGATTTTTAGAGAGAAAGAAGAAGGAGGAAGGGGGTGGGGGGAAATGTTAATTTGTTGTTCCACTTATTTGTGCATTCCTTGGTCGTTTCTTGTTTGTGTCCTGACCCGGGATCGAACTCCCACAACCTTGGTGTATCAGAATGACAATCTAACCAACTGAGGTATCCCGCCAGGGCCCCTTTACCCCCACTCTTAACACTTGTCTGAACTGCCTGCCATGGGCTGTGTAACCTGTGCCATCTCCTTAAGGACAAAGGTGGCATTTATGTAATTTTTCATGGTGCATAGTTGTGCCTATTGCCAAGGAAGTCCTCAATAAATATGTGGGGAACAAAAGAATAAATTTCTCTCCATTTTCCCAAAGCAAGACCAACCCTCTCTATGTATGTACAGAATGTCAGGACCTGCATCCTGTGGCAAAGGGAGGTGACAGATCTGTCCTTTCAAACTTGGCGGTAGCAATCAAAGCCTTTGGTAAAACAATGTCCTTTGCATAACATTTACTGAAACCCAAGTGTTTTTTAAAAAGTGAGATAAAGGTGGAATGTCTCTGGTTGCTGTGGAAATAGGAGACCCTGAACCTCATTTTCTCAGTCTCCTTCTAGAGAAACTCCTGAATATGTTTGGAATTTTCAAACCCGGATTGAATGCCACACATTTAGATAAATCAAATCGCACCACCAGCAAAACCTAGCACTTTCTCTTGAAACCAGTTCTGGCTTTCCTCTCTTTCACCCATGGAAATCTGTAGTTGTCTCCAGTCTCCACCTAGGGGATTGGGGTGGGGTGCCTTTAGTTTTAGTTTCCTAATGAAGGAATGAAATGCACTTGTCCAGACTAGAGGTCTGAGAGAAACCCACTGGCTCTAGTATCCTCCAAATGGCACGCCCTGCAGGTCCAGGGGGCTGGGCCCCTGCAGAGACACCCATGAGCTAAGCCAGGTTCCCAGTGCCTCCTGGAGGTGAGGACCCTGGCATGGGACTCCTTTTCCATAGCGTCTGTCTCAGGCCCGAGGAAGGCTGTCTTTCTCTCCATCTAATTCTCATGTCTCATAGTTCAGACTTGGGGGGCGGGAGGCAGGGGAGAAGGAAGAAGAGCCCTTGCTGGTCAGCTCCTCCCCTCTGCTCACGAAAGAACCCTGACCCCAATATTTTGCCAGACAAGAGTTGTAGCCCCATCTATGAGTGGCCCAGAGAGAAGCAGGCACAGCCTTCAGTTCTTGTTCCCAGCGTGCTGAGCTGAGCGAAAGACAGCTGACCCCTGGGTACTGTCAGGGGGTAAAGTGTGTTTATTCCTAGAGCAGTACCTCACCCTGACCCCACCAAGGTGACAGGGCTGGACACCTTGGTACACTTCCTAGGCATGACCATCCAATGCCAGACGGGATCTCTTGTTCCCTTTTTCTCATTCCACTCCATTAAAAGCCAACCAAGGTCAGCCTTAGATCATGCTAGGTTCTCCTCTCACCTTTGAAACCAGGAGGATGCATGCAGATTTTCATTCAGTCAGCTCGGAGCAGGTGCAGGCCCCTTCCTCTTCCTGTATTCATGGAGGCGCTGACTAACCCGATTCTGAGCCAAGAAGAGCTCCACCAACCCAAACCACACTTCAGCATCCGGGAGAAGAATGGATGTGCCCAGGTGGGGACAGAAGCCTGGTCCCCACCCCAGCACCGGATCCACAGCCCCACGTTCGGTGATGTCTAACCCAGGGCTGTCACATCAGAGATGCTCATGAAACACCGCAGACCATTTCCAGTTGTGTTTGGATGAAGAGAACAGCTTTCCACCAGGTGTTCTAGGACAGCCTTCCTCCCATATGGAGCTTGGCACAAGACACGAGCTTAGATGCCAGGGAGTTACTTTGCTCCTTTCTATGGTTCATCTGCTGACTGAGGAGTCAGTCAGCAAAAAGCTCCCCTTCTCCTGTCTCACTTCCAACTGCTGGCCTCCCAGCTGCATGGGAGCCTCTCTGAACTTCAGTGTCTTCAGGTTTAAAATGAGGATACTAAGTCCTTGTGTTCTCAGGACTATCAGTGCCAACTGTGAGATAAATGACAGAGTGCACCATATCAGTGTGAAGGTGATTGTCAATATTGCAAAAGCAACCCCACTCACCCAGAATCCCCTAACTGTCCAACCTAGATTATTCCCCTACCTGCCTTCTGGATCTATTCATATTTTAGAGGTGAAACAGTCAGATGTTAACCTGAATTTTTTTCTTTTCATCCAACTCTTTAGAATCATGGACTCAAGGAAACATCCCATTTTCACTGACATATTTTTTCTTAAAACCCCTCTTTAAAAACCCATCGGAATAATACATGGTCGTGAAGAAGGCTAAGCTGGAGGTCAAGTATAGAATGAAACAGCTCCATCTTTTCATGTTAGATAAAAAAATGAGCTGGAGAACAATGTCTAGCATGAGCTCACTTCTGAAAGGAAAACAGCACATGGACATATGGACATATCTGCAAGGTTACACACCATACTGTTCAGTGAAATTGTTGGGGGTTGGGATTAAGGATTGAGGTGGACAGATGATGAAAGAATTTTCATCATTTTTCTACTTGAATTTTTTAAAACTGAATGGTTATTAATCACTTAAACCTTTGAAAATTTTTAAATTCTCAGTATTCCTTTTCTTATGTATAAAAACTGTTCATTTGTTAAGCAACCACAGTCCCAAGCATTATACAAAACATTAAATCACTTATTCACACTCTTTTACAGCTTAAATGTCTATTCTGTTGCCTCGTGTTTGTGTGACATTGACATTTGAGTATGACTGTAACATTGTATATACTAAAGAGTCCTTCAAGATTTGTGCAAGAAACAAGATTCTGATGCATTAAAGTAGATCATGCAGGTCAATGCAGAATTCAACTGGTGATGCTCCTCTGTCAACTCTGGCACTTATTGTCCTCTCTTTGTTAAATCACTACTCCCCTTCTTCCTCCTTCAATCCCAGGGCTTCTACCACCTCTGCCGCCACTATGGAAGCCACCACCTCTACAACCTCAATGAAAGCCTTTCCAACCTCTGACCTCTGCTTCAAAAAAATATGCTCTCTCCTACAAGCTCCATGTGCACCTGTAACCTGACTGCACACACCCACCTGCTCCCAAATTACTTTTTAATTTTTCTAAAGTTGATCGGTTTAGAGAAAGAGGAAGAGAGAGAGAATAAAAACCATCTATTTGTTGTTCCACTGATTTATACATTCCTTGGTTGACTCTTGTAATGTACCCTGACCTGGGATTGAACCCAAAACCTATCAGGATGATGCTGTAACCAACTGAGCCACCTGGCCAGAGTTCAATATTATTTTTTTAATTAACAGAATTTTAAACATGAGCAGGTATTTTAAGTTTATGACCTTGAATATATTTTAATAGATTGTCTATGTCTGCCTTATTTTTTATTGTTGTTCCTATTATTTAATTTTCTAAAGAAGTCCAGTGAACATTTCTCTCCTGTGTAAAACTGGAATCTAGAATCCCGATCCCTCCATTTGCTGAGCACCTGTTGCAACACAGACGGAATGCCAGCCCCTTTGATAGGACTGTTCTCACTTGATCCTCCTCTAACCTTGCAAGGTTAATTATTTTCACACCCATTTCCATCTGAAGAAGCCAAGGCTGAAGGTCACTCTGTTAATAAGTGGCAGAGCTGGAATTCTAGCCCAGCACAATTTGACTCAATATGAGTGAAGTGCACATTTGTTTACAAAGATACCTCTCTTCAGGTTTCTTAAAAATTGCATTAAACCTCATAAATATAACTTTAAAAATTGTAACCAATATGTATTAGTACATGTGATCTGATTGAAAAAATTATTTCAATTTTTATTTATTGATTTTGGAGAGAGAGGGGAAAGGGGGAAAGAAAGAGAGGGAAACATTGATTTGTTGTTCCACTTATTTATGCATTTGTTGGTTAATTCTTGTGAATGTGCCCAGACTGGGCATCAAACCTGCAACCTTGGCATTTTAGGAAGACACTCTAGCCAATTGAGCTACCTGGCCAGCGCCATGTGATCTGATTTTAAAATAAATACTCAATGTAGCATGTTAACTTTCTTCCCCAGATACTGGCCCCCATCTTCCCAATGAGCAAGGGCATACGTAGATCTTAGAGCGTGGTTTTTATTCCAATTACATCTAAGTAAAGCTGTAGCAACGAACTAACTGCTCAGAGATCCTTCTCGAAGATTTCTCAAATCTTAGAAGTCTGTAGACTTACAACATGTGAAATGAAGTCTGCTATTTAACTTCCCAGGGTCTTACCTTCAGAGCATCACTGGGGAGCAGAATATGGTATCTAGTGGGTTTGTTTGTTTCTCTACCCATGGGGACTCAATTTCAAAGGAATGTTGAGATCAGAAATGGAATTTTTCTGTGTTGTTTTAGAAAGTGAAATTTACAAGTGACAAAAGGAAGCAACTAGAATGTTATTCCAGTATGACCTAAGAAAGAGTTTGATAACTATTGCAACAAACCAACAATGGATGGCGTTAATTCTTTGGGTTCTGAGATACCTATCACTCACAAGATTCAAAAAAGATGAGGGAAACCTCAGATCTGCTCTAGAAGGGATTTTTGCATAAAAATAAATTCTGTGATTCCCAACTGCATGCTTTGCATTTTTGTCTGTTATTTGTAGGACTAACCTGAGGCCTTAGGGGAAGGGATAAAGTCTATAGTCCAAATGCACTTTGTGGTTGTGATGTTGGGTTATGAAACCAGTTAGTTTCTGAAGGTTTGGATTTTAAAGACTATCAATCAATTGTTTGGTCCAAATTAATTTTGCTTGAGAATGTCTGACATGTTAACAGAAGTGGCAATTAAAATTGAATGGTGGTGTAATCACCATCTCAAATATTTAAACAATGTGATTATATAATATCTATCAACAGAGTTTTAGGGAACTAAACAGTGGAGGGAAAATAACTATTGCTCCAGGGTTTCGAAAATGCAATTTCTTACGCTGATGCCTCCCAGATCTTTAAGGTACAAGACAACAAGACAAGCTCTTGCGGGCCCTCACACTGACTTGACAGCAATGAGCCCCCGCCCGCCCCACATCTTGGGTACTTTGAGCTGAAATATGCCCTCCAGTTGTCTGCTTCGATCATAATCACACAGAGTGTGTTCTGTGCATTTTCCCAGAGTCAGTCTGTGTGGGGTCCTCCCAAATATCCCCAAAGCTCGGAGCTGAAGTTTTGGCCCTGGGGGTTCTCATTCAGCTTAGGACACATTAATTGAGGGCCTACTATGTGCCGACCAAAATTTCTAGATCTCCATTGGCATCCTCATCTTATTTCCTAAAAAGCTCAACTCACCTATTCAATGTCCACGGGCACTGCCTCCTTGAACCCAGAGATCCATATATTGAACGTGGCAAAAGAATCACATCATCTTTCCCTGAAGCACACTTCTGCTGCTGAATTCTCTCCTTTAGCAATGGCATAACCTGTTACCAGGATAAGAAACCTGGGACTTATTCCCCCTCCTCTTCTGTTTCATCTTGTACCTTGGTGGTGACCATATTTTGTTCTTTCTGCTTCCGTCCAGGGTTTATAGAAGGCACCAAAATGTTTATGCTTGGTTTTCAAAGCTGTTTGAAATCCTTCCAAACCAGTTGGTAAAGAGTCACAGTGTCCCACTCCCCAAGTGCCTTTTTGCCCACTGCTTCAGCCCCTTCCTCCAGAGCCTCTGGCCATATCCAAGATCCTGCAATCAAAGGGCTAATGTCTGACATAGCAGGGACCTCGGGGAACTTGAACCTGCAAAAGGTGGATTTCTATTGGCTGGCACCTTGGTGGGACCGCTCATTACTATCTGACCACCATGTTCATGGCTCATGCTGGCTGAGGCACAATACTTTAGAAGGCCATGAGAATGTCTTCAGTTTAATCACAGAACCAGAAGAAAAAACTGAGTATAATAATAATGATAAATTGTGCCTGGATTACATTTGTCTTTATACTGATACAGCTATACAATATAATTTTTAAGTAGTTTTATTGGATGGGGCTTACAAGAACAAAAGCAAACTCAGAGGCAGCCCCTTGCAGGTTTTCTTTAGCCCATGTCTCATCTCTGGGAATAGTGGTTTTATTCATAATGTGTTTTTTGGGGGGAGTCACTTTCCTTCCTCTTTTCCTCGCTGTTCTACTGTCCACATTCACTGACCACTCACAGGGTACCAAGTCTGAGAATTCTGAATGAGGAAGCCACACTTCCTTCCCTGAGGTGGTTCATAGTCTAGGGGGGGTGAGGATACAAACCACCAACTGTACCACCTTTTCCCAGACCACAGTGCGTGGAAGACAGAGGCCTCTCCCTCAAGGAGCTAGGAAAGACCTCCCCCCTCCGGCGATGTTTGAACTCCAGGGCAGGAGCACAGCACTGTCCTGGGAGAACTGCACTTTCACCTAGGACAAGAAGGCACAAAACTGAGGATGATTTAGGTGTTTGAACTTCCTTTCCAACTATTGCTGGTACCCACACCTCTGGTTTCAGTGCCCATCTGAGATCAGCCTGTCTGGCAAGCCAAGCTTTTAGAGGGCTGGTGAGATTTTGCAGGTGGCTTTATCAATCTGGCTTGTGGCGAGTGTTTGGGTTTGGATGGAGGCCAGCCTGTGGTGATTCATCTAGAGAACCACCACCACCCAGGTCGAGGAGGGTACCAAGCAGCTCCTGAAGAACCTGCCTCCCAAGGTGGGTGGGAGAAGAGGGCGCAGCCAATGAAGAGCCTCCCTGGAGGTGTGCTATGCGCTTTGGCTGTGGGTCTTCAATGATACACCATGCTCGCACTGCTCTCGCCTCTGCCCAGGCAGCCACCATACTGGCATTGGCACTGTGGCCAGAGGAAATGCAGGTGTGCAGATGGGTGTCCCAGCAGTTCCTTGCTGTTACATTCTGAGGCAGTCTCCCTGACTTGCCCCCCGCTGCTACCTTCCCCCACCTGCACCACAAGCCAGCCCCAAGCCTGTTCTTATCTCACTCATTTCTTGAGTTTCCATGCCTTTGGGACACCCCTGCTCTTCTCTGACATTGACTTGGCCATCATAGCTCTCAAAGTTCTTCAGTGAAAGCCGACTGTGTTCCTCCACTTGGAATTACTTCCAACTCTCTCTGCTTTCCCAAAATACATGGTAAACGTATAAAGGTATGTAGCAGTCCTTAGATATGTTGTCATGACTCAGAGTTCATTGCATGTGTGTGGTGTATCTTGCTTATCAGAATGACCTCTCTGAGAGCTGTGACAATGTGTGATGGCCACATCCCCAGAGACCAGCACAGACCCATCAATGAAGCTCCTTTTCAGCAAATGCCTGTCATTGACTCACTCCCATGAGGCCTAGAAGTGTGGTCACTCTGGGACCAAGTTGCTGGGGCCTTTTTTTCCAAATTCAGCCTGCACTGTGGCTGTTCTTCCCTAGAACAAATCAGGTCAGAGGTAGAAGTGAACTCCTTGCTTTCGGGATGAGTGTGTTCTTCATGGGATAGATAATTCAGGGATAGCCCAAAGGAAGGCCAACCATAGGTAAGATCTCAGAAGGCCCTATAAAAAAGAACACGAGTTTCTATCATATTGTGTGTCAACTGTAACTGAAAAAAATAAAGATTTAAAAAGTTCGCAACTGGTAAGCAGGACCCACCCCCTAAACCTTGAGACATGACAGAGATGCTTTTTCCAGAGACACCCCATCCTGTCCTGGCAGGGGAAACTTCTGCTCACCCTTAAAGACCCATTCTGAATATCAGGTCCTCTGGGAAGCTATCCTTCACTTTCTCAGAAAGAGTTCACTGTTTCTTCCTCTACTTTCCCCAAATGCCTCTAGTATGGCATTCGGCACATTTATTAAAATGATCTCTTTACCTATTTCTTATTTGTTCACGGTGCAGACACATGTGGCAGTTACTTCTGGAAACAATGATTTAAGAGGAGACATTCCTCAGAGAGTAGCCAGGTAAGAAGGACCTGGAGACTGCCCCATGAGGTGACATTGTGCTGAGTCACCTATGACACTTGTGGTGTGCACCTGTTGTCTCTGTCCTTATCCATTGCAGACACTGTCATCCTGAAGCATGCCTGGTCTGGTCCATAAAACACCTATCACACCTTCACCATATTATGCGCAATAAGTGAAGAAACCAAAGGTGTTCAATCCACAGGAGACTCGGGGGAGCCCATCATTGTCTTTGGATGTCTAAAGGCCAGCATTCAGGGTGTGGCCAGGACATTCTGTGTTGCCTCAGGGGTACCGAGGACCTGTGGGTGAGGGTGTGGTAATGATGGCCTTTCCCTCCATCTGTTTTGTTTACTGTTTGGCCCCAGGACTTGGCACAGGTCCTGGAATATATTAATCCCTTGATAAATCGTTCAGGGAGAGGGAGGACAGCAGGAGGGAGAGGGTGAGGGGGCGAAGCCTCCCACCAGTGTCCGCTGCACCTAAGGCTGCCTGTTCCCACCAGTGGACGTGCCCATCAGAAACCCAAAGGCATCAACTGTGATTGAAAAAAAAAATTGTTTTAAAAGAAAAGAATAAAAATTTTAAAATGATTTAAAATAATAATATAAAAATTTTAAGAAGCCCAGTGGCCTCTTGTTTGGGTGTCAGGGAAGGCATTATGGGCTGAATTGTACACCGTCCCCCCCCAAAAAATAAAAGGTATTTTGAAGTCCTACCCTCCCCCTCAAGATGTCAGAACTTGAAAATAGCGTTGCTACAGGTGTAATGAGTTAAAACAAGGGCATACTGGAGTAGCGTGGACACCTAATGTAACCTGACTGGTGAAAATACCTTATGAAAAGACAGCCACATGCAGACAGACGCACACAGGGAGACACCATGTGACAACCATGGCAGAAATTGGAATTATGTGTCTGCAAACCCAGGAATCCCAAAGATGCCAGGA
The DNA here is from genome assembly GCA_037038555.1 of Rhynchonycteris naso. Taxonomy (NCBI): domain Eukaryota; kingdom Metazoa; phylum Chordata; class Mammalia; order Chiroptera; family Emballonuridae; genus Rhynchonycteris; species Rhynchonycteris naso. Next base: position 102,252,527 of record CM073001.1, read on the forward strand.
AGCCACCAGGAGCCCTCAGAGGGAGCATGGTCCTGCCAACACCTTGATTTTAGACTTTGTTGTTTCAAGTCACCCAGCGTGTGTGGTGCCCTGCTGTGATAGGCCTGGGAACTAAGATTGAGGAATGACACATTGAGGGGAAGATGAGTTTGAGGGTCCCTGGCAGAGACCCTAGCTGGACTTCCATCTCTGGGTCAAGCTGACAGTGATGGCCACGCCTGACACACTGCACAGTCGTCCCATGTGTGCCCATCCAGCCCTGGACAGGTAGCCTGTGCCAGTGAGCAGACCTCTGGCTCATGGGCAAACTACAATCCATGTCCCTAACACCTTCCTTCTCTGTCCAGCTGGCCATGAGCTCAGGGCTCTTTGACTCTGAAAACATCAGAGTTTGAGGAAGTTCACAAAGACAATATAGGGTACCCCTCAATGGACACCCAGATTCTAGGCCCAGCCAGGGGTGCGGGCACCTGGGCCTTAGTCCCTTCTCTGTGCACACACTCCAAGTTTATTTCTACTAAGGTGTTTGCATCTGATTTTCCCCACACACCTTGGTGCCCATGTCCCCCTCCACCCCAATCTCTCCCCTCTGGACTTCGCTCTGAGCACGCATTCCCCAAGCATTGTATCTGGACCAGTGCCACCACACTCAGCGCCTCTGCCTGGCTCGTTATTCCTCGCAGCCCTTACCAGTAACAGGAGTCACACATACCTCTGTCCCCCATCTGCGGTTTTGCTTTCTTTCTTTTTTATTTTTTTATTTTTTTTATTTTATTCATTTTAGAGAGGAGACACACACAGAGAGAGAGAGAGAGAGAGAGAGAGAGAGAGAGAGAGAGAGAGAGAGAGAGAGGGGAGGAGCTGGAAGCATCAACTCCCATATGTGCCTTGACCAGACCAGTGCAGGGTTTTGAACTGGCGACCTCAGTGTTCCCAGGTTGACGCTTTATCCACTGCGCCACCACAGGTCAGGCCCTGCGGTTTTGCTTTCTGTGCTTTAAGTTTCCTGTCGTCAGCTGCAGTCCAAAAGTATTAAATGGAAAAGTCCAGAAATAACAATTTGTAAGTTTTAAACTGTGCTCCATTCTGAGCATCAGGATGGAATCTCGCACTGTCCCGTTCCTCACTTAGTAGCTGTCTCCATTATCAGATCGACTGTTGTGGTATCGCAGTGCTTATGTTCAAGTGGCCCTAATTTTACTTAATAATAACCACAAGTGCGAGAGTAGAGATGTTGGCAATTCGGCTATGCCAAAAAGAAGTGGTGAAGTGCTTCTTCTAAGTGGAAAAGTGAGTGCAGTACAGTAAACTATTTTGAGAGAGAGAGCATACTATTCTAATCGTTTCCTTTTATTATTACCCGTAGTTGTGGTTAATTTCATAGTCTACCTAATTTATAGATTAAACTTGATCATAGCTATAGATAAGAAAAATACAGTATATATACGGTTTGCCTGTGGATAAAGGGGAATAGCTATATATTCCATGTACATGTGTACTTGTTTCTTAACTGTCTCCCCACTAGAATATAACAGCACATTGTTTAGAATATAGTGAATTCTCAGTAAACATGGAAGAAAGGAAGGAAGGAAGGGAGGGAGGGAGGGAGAGAGAGAGGGACGTTCCAGCTGAGTTAGCTGGAGGGAGCATGTCCCTGGCAGAAGGAAGAGCATTGAAGATGCTCAGTGGTAAGACTGGCTCAGTCACAAGAGAAGTTCAAGGCAGAGTGAAAAGGAGCTCTGGAGAGAAACAGGCTTTCCACAGGTCACACTGGTCTCTGTCCTCTGCCAGGCAAAGTGCCTGTTAAACGAAGGTCTTGTGCTTCTTTCTATTTCCTGCAACTTCAAGATAACAGACCCACTTGCAATGATGGTTGGGGAGAAAGAGTTAAAGGGACAAAGATCTTTCCACTTTGGGTTTGTCATTACATCAGCTTCCTCTACTTATATTTAGAGTAAGACCAGTAAAAATAAATGTATAATACTCATCATGTGTCTGTGTAAGAATATGCGTACTTCTTTGGAGTAGGGGAAAAGAGATGTAAGATTTCTTTCCAACAGCCATGGGCCAATTTCTTTACAGCTATCATATCTTTTAATTCTCCAAACAACCTCTATGATAGAAGGATTACTTGCTCCATTTTACTGATGGGAAAACTGAGGATAGGAGGAACAAAGTAACTTACCCAAGATCACCCAGCTTGTGACCGGGGATTCAAGGCCAAATCTTCCTACTTCAAATCCTGTCTTCTCTCTACTAGAATACACTGCCCCCTCCCCAGTTTCTGGCTCAGACACCATGGGAATGAGAGACAGAAAGAGCAGCGGACTTGGAGGAGATGATGGCCCTCGTGTTTCGGAGTGATCCTGGGCAGGTCAGGTAGCTTTTCTGAGTCTCAATTTCTTTATCTAAAGTTAGACTGCTGATCTCAGCCCTGCCAACTTCACTGAGCAGAAAAATGTCTCTGAAAAAGGCGATCATACATCCAGGATTTGACATTGAACCATGACCACAGCAAAGAGGCTATTTATTCTTAACCCCTTACTGTGTGCTTTGGGATTTTGTGATGCAGTTGGGCTCTAGGACCCTCCCTTCTGTCTCCCATCCTACCATATCTTTAGCTCTACCTCAGCCCTAAAAGAAAGCTCCCAAGGGGGGGGGGCACTGAATGGCCCAAGCCCATGAGCCCTCTGGCTTCTGTGCCGATGGTAATCACACCAGCCACCCGCAGCTTTCCTGAAGTTGAGAACTGACCGCTCAGGGCCAAGAGGCAGCCCTGTTTATGGGTATGACCACCTGTTCCGACAGTAGAGATTCCTGGACTGCTGATGGCAGCTCTAGGGAGTTCTAGAGCTTCTAGAGTTCTCCAAGAGTGCCAGGACCTTCTTAAGAAGTCAGCCTGGGTGTCTCACTGTGGACCATGTGCCATGGAAGCAGATATAGAGCCGGCAAAGAACTGCCGCCCCCACGCCCACCCTGCGGCTCACCCAAGTCACTCAATCATTCCTTCAACACGCATTCAGTGAGTTTCTTCACTTTGCCAGACTCCATGATAGATGGAAAAGCCTTGAACTTTAACACGGAGGGCTTGTATCACAGACTTGGTTCCACCACTGACTTGGTTAGGTTGCTTAATCCAGCTGGGCCTCCCTGTGCCCTTCTAGACAACTGGGACAATTTTAACATCCACCTACCTCCTTCTGTCCTTACAAGTATATAAAGTAGTATCCGCATAGTACCTGGTCCATAGCAGGCAGTGGACGGTGGCTATTATAATTAGTAGCTACCACCACATAGGCCACGTAGCAGGTGCTCAATAAAAAGCCAAGAAATGAAAATTAAGTTCAAAGTGATCCCTTTAGTTTTCACTTGATTTTCACCAAAGCAGGAGGGTGGGAGAAAAATCCAACATATCTGGTGTTTAGAAACGTGATAGCCAAAAATATCTGTTTTCAAGTCACATTTATTTCCTTTCCTGCAGCTGTCAGAGGCCAGATTTACTTAGGAACCACGGCCAGCTTTTTGGGAGATGAGTCTGTGGGGGAGAGATCTACTCAGATGAAAAAGATAACATACCCAACCAGGGGCCCCATTCAACGATGATGTCATCTGGCCCAGCCGCCTAAGTGAGGAGGAATTTCCCTTGTACCTGACAATAACATTTTTTTCAAAATAAAATATGTTGAGGTTGAGAAGTTTATCTTGGCAGAGCAGTGTACCATTAACTCAAGATTAAATGCATCCTGTCCAAATTTTTTTGCTACTTGTAATGGGCCCCAGGATCCCGGCCTCCAGATGTTGATTCTTTGGATGCCTCTGGAAAGGAAACTAATTGTTCTTTGCATTAGAAGTGTCCAAAGGAAGGCTGTGGTGGCTGTCCCCATGCCTCCTCAGAAACCCCTTCAGGACCAAAGCAGTCAGGCCTGCTGATGCCTCCCAACTGACCCTCCCTGGGCACTACTGTTGGCTGAAGTCAAGGTGCTCAAAGTTATGCCCTTTTTCATAAGGCAGCTCAATTCAATGACTGGTTGATAAGGGGGTACAAAAGACAAGCCCCCTGGGCTTCAGTTTGGAAGAGCCACCCCAGCTGTAGATCTCTGTGTGAGGTAAGCAGAGACCCTTGGTGCAAAGACGGAGTTCAACTTCTGGCCAGTCTTACCGCCTTCACTGCCCTCCAGGGGTTGAACTGGAGGGCATTCCCCCATGAACTGACTGAGCGCCCATCTCCAGCTTAGAGACAGGGTGCCAGAAATGATTTGAGGAAGCAGACTCCCCTTGGGAGGTAGATCACTCACCACCCAGTGGGCCAGGAGAGCTCCATCATTTACTGTTGCTGGTGCCCTAATTGCCCCAGGCAATTGCTTAAAGTTCCAGGATGCACTTGGATGGAATATCAATGGAGAGGAATCCATTAGGGGTGAGAGATCTCAGGTGTTTGAGAGGCTGGGGGGCAGGAGGACGGTGGAGGAGGGTAGTTGTTGAGAACTATTGAGGCAACGGAAGGCTGAGAGCAACTGATCAATAATGTCCGGTGTGACAGTCAGAAGACCTCTTTATGAGCACATAAAGACACAGCGCGTCCTGCAACTGAAGGCAGAAAAGCTGAGTACCAGGTCTGGGAGTTAATTACAGGGGTAGCAAAGCTCCACACACGGTTGAATTCTCCACCCCAGTGTGTTGGTACACCAAAGTCAGGGTCCTTGGGCAGAGTCTTGAGACCAGAGCAGAGTTCAGCTTCCCTACTGCCCAGCCCTGTTGCCTTCACTGCTCCAGACGCAGATCTCAGGAGCACTCCCCAGTAATCCCCTGCTCCGTCATCTCGGTTTCAGAGTTGGTTTTCCAGGGAACCCCACACCAGGCAGGGCAGAAGGTCACATCGATAAGGTGTGTTCAGATCCCTGCCAACAGGCTCAGTATGGTAAGGGAGGAAGAACGTGGGTTTGGGCTTGGAGAACTTGTTTTCACTTTTATCTCATTGTCTTTGCATTTATATTCTCTATACCTGAAACACTTAACTCCTAGATCTTTCTACAGCTTGTTATTTAGGTTTCAACTCAAACATTGCTTCCTCGGAGGCCCTCCTGACCACTTACTCTAGAGCACCCATACCCACCTTTGCCAAGTTACTGTCTCATCACCGGGATTCGTCCCATAGCTCTAACAAGTATCTGAAACCGTCCTGTTCGATGATTTGTTTATATCACTTTCCAGGTCTTCCTTAGAGCGTCAGTTCACAGAGACCCAGACCAGAGTTTCGTGCCCTGCCTGGGTGCCAGAGACATCTCTTTAGAAGAAAAAATAGTAACAAAGGAAGGCTAGAAAGAAGAAAGGGGTCCAGGAAGGAGAGAGGAATCTTGGATTCAAATTCTGACTCTGGTGAACTTGGAGAAGATTCTCTGACCTCTAGCAGTGTTTGATTCCTTTTCTGTGGAAAGGGGCTATAAATTACTTTTTGGCGTTCAGTGAGACAGTATGTGCAAAGGACCCATATTCTAGCATTTCCCCCTGGAAACTTTTAGGAATTTTTCTTTAAAATAAACCTTAACTCTTTCCTGTTTCCCCTCTCCCTCAATGTCTACGATGGCAGGAATCTCCTCTCAGCCTGTGAGGCTGTGTTGTTGTTGTTTGGTTGTTGTGCGTGTGCAGGTGCATTCATGGTCTGACCCCACAGTTGTCGGCCAGCACAAGGTCCTCAGAAAGCCGGCTTCCGTCCTGGACTGATCCCGGGGTGATTTCCCAGGGAAGGCCACCCCTCCCAGGCACTTGGACAGGACCGTTGTCAGCCGTTCTGACTCCGGGGTTTTCCATCTCAGTTTCTCCTTTCTTTTCAAAGCCCTTTCCTCCACCTTATTGCAAATTGTAAACAGGATGAGTTTTGTTCACGTGCATTTATTGGCTCATTTACTTTTTTTAAAAATGAAAGTAATAAATAGACTTGGAAAAATTCTGAACAACGACAAATGAAAGGGGCAAAGAAAGAGTCAAAGTCATTATTTTCATTGTTACTGACATACTGACATTCTCCCAAGAGTCTTCAGTACTTCAGTACATTTTCATATATATATATATATATATATATATATATATATATTAGAGAGGGAGGAAGGGAGAGAGAGAGAGAAAGAGAAACATCAAGTTGTTCCATTTATTTATACATTCAATGGTTAATTCTTGTATGTGCCCTGACCAGGGATTGAACCCACAATATTGGTGTATCAGGATGATACTCTCACCAACTGAGCTGCCTGGCCAGAGCAAGACTATTGGCTTCCGATGACAACCAGTAGTGTGCCACCTGCCTTCTTTACTACCCTGGTTCCCACTCCCCAGAAACAACGACTTCCTTTAGCTCGGTCTCTGTTATTTGCCTACATCTAGCTGCACAATAGGCTTATATTACTATTGTTTCCAGCTTTATTGAGCTTTAATCAACATAGAACATGTAAGTTTAAGGTATACAATGTTGATGATGTGACACATGTATATATCACAAAATGATGACCACGATCGGGTTAATCAGCACATCCACCACCTCACGCAAGACTTTCAAATTTTTGTCTTTTGACTTCTTGATGCAGCAGTTGAGATTTTAGTCCTCCACGCTCTCCACAAGCACTCAGCCGCACACCAATTCATCTCTCTCCATTAAATCTGACTTTTTGGCTAAATAATGTTAGCTGACGCACTATAGAATTGTACACTTAAAACTTATATAACCTTATTAATCAATGTCACCTTGATTAACTTAGTAAAAAATAATTTTAAGACAAAATAAATAACTAGTCTTTACTTACGTTTTTATGCCTATGTAAATATGTTTGGAATAGGGTTCCTTTTTATACTCCCATGACATTTCCTGTCTTGTACAACTTTTTGGCATTCTTTGGAATTAATAATTGCCTCATTTTGTTTACTTAGCTTCCTATGCATCTGTCTCTAATTCATCCTCAAACTCTCCCATACAGATGCATTTCTTTTGTATTTTCATTAGTGCACTCAAACACACAGAGTAGACTATGTCTTACACGTCTTCCTTGGAAACATCCTTCTTCCACCCTCCGCTTTGGCCTGACCTGTGGGGGCACAGTGGATAAAGCATCAACCTGAATGCTGAGGTCTCTAGTTTGAAACCCTGGGCTCACCTGGTCAAGGCACATATGGGAGTTGGTGCTTCCTGCTCCTCCTCTCCCTTGTTTCTCTCTCTCTTCTCTCTAAAACAGTGGTTCTTAACCTTTTTTGAGGTACCGAACCCACCAGTTTCATATGTGCATTCACCGAACCCTTCTTTAGTGATAAATAAAATATGATTTTTTTTTCCAAATTCAAGACATAGGTATATGGTTTTTTACTGGTGCACAAAATGAGCCGTGCATGAACATCACCTTGCTCAAAGAACAAAACCAACAAAGTGCATGAACTCACAACAAATTACGGTATTACTTTATTCTGGCCTCCGCGGCAGAGGTTTCTCCAAACCCCTGAGACCGACTCATCGAACCCCTAGGGTTCGAGAGAACCCAGGTTAAGAACCACTGCTCTAAAATGAATAAAGTCTTTAAAAAAAAAAAAAAGAAAAAATGTACAATTTTATAAATTTTGACACATATATATAGTTACGAAACCATCATCACAATCAAGATAATAAACATAGTCAGCACCTCTTAAAATGTCCTTTGTCTTTTTGTGATCCTTCTTTTCTGCCCCTCCCCCATTCCCAGGCAACCCACTGATCTGATTTTTGTCACTTTGGAGTAGTTGGCATTTTCTAGAACTTTATATAAGTAAATTATATATGTGACTTTCTCTGGCTTTATTTGCTCATCATAATTATTTTGAGGTTTGTCCTAGTTCTGTGATGGCGAACCTATGACACACGTGTCAGCACTGACACACATAGCCATTTTCGATGACAGGCAGCTGCATGCGGCTGCATACCACAGAAGTATGGGGCCGCAAGCCGAGAAGGACGTTTCATCCTCAGTTCCTGCACGGCCAGATGCAGTAGCCGAGGATAAAACATTTGCTGTAGTGTAGACACTCTGTGCCAGAGGTCTGTAGGCCAAAACAACAGAACTCTGGCACAGAGCGTCTAGTTCTGGGACTTTCGGTTAGGCCATTTTTCTCAAAGTGACACACCACCCAAGTTATGCTCGGTTTTTTGGAATTTTGACACACCAAGTGACGGGCTCAAAAGATTGCCTGTCACTGTGCTAGTTATTGTCTTCATGAATAACTCATTACCTACTATTTGCTGTCCTTTTAATTCTCACTTGATTTCCACCAAAGCAGGAGGGTGGGGGAAAAATCCAATATATCTGGTGTATAGAAACATGACAGCCAAAAATCTCTGTTTTTAAGTCACATTTATTTCCTTTCCTGCCGCTGTCAGAGGGCAGATTTACTTAGGAACCACAGCCAGCTTTTTGGGAGATGGGTCTGTTGGGAAGAGATCTACTCAGATGAAAAGGATAACATACCCAACCAGGGGCCCCATCCAGCGGTGATTTCATCTGGCCCAGCAGCTTAAGTGAGGAGGAATTTGCTGAGTAATGTTCCATTATATAGCTGTCCCACATGTGCTTAATCGTTTTTCTATTGAGGACATCTGGTCTGTTTCTATTCTTTTGTTATTAAGAATTTAAAGGTCTTGTTTTCATTTATTTTTTTTGCATGTATCTGTCCAATTTTCTCAACATCATTTATTGAAGAAACTGTCTTTACCATTGTATGTTCTTGCCTTCTTTGTCAAATATTAATAAATATCATTTAGCATGGGTGAATTTCTGGACTCATTTTCCTTTTTCATTGATTTATATATCTGTTTTTATGCCAGTACCATGCTGTTTTGGCTATGATGGCCTTGTAGTATAGTTTGATATCAGGCAGTGTGATTCCCTCAACGTTGTTCTTCTTTCTCAAGATTGCTGTGGTTATTCAGGGTCTTCTGGGGTTCTATATAAATTTTTGAAATATTTGTTTTAATTCTGTGAAATACACCATTGGTATCTTGATAGGAATTACAGTGAGTCTATAGATTGCTTTGAGTAATATAAACATTTTAATGATGTTAAGTTGTCCTATCCATGAACATGTACATATTTCCACTTATCTGTACCTTTTTCGATTTCTTCAATGTCTTATAATTTTTTGAGTACAAGTCTTTTACATCTTTGGTTAAATTTATTCCTAGGTATTCTTTTTCGAAGAGATTATGAATGGTATTGTTTTCTTGGTTTTATTTCTGATAGACTGCCTTCTTATACCACACTGAAGAATAAATTCAAAATGGATTAAAGACTTAAATATTAGACATGAAACTATAAAAATCTTAGAGGAAAACACAGATAGTAAAATCTTGGACATCTCTCATAACAATATTTTTTCAGATATATCTCTTCAGGCCAGGAAAATGACTGACAAGATCATTATCGTGGTATTACAATCATTGTGTTCAAGTACCCTTATTTTACTCAATAATGGCCTCAAAATGCAAGAGTAGTGATCCCAGCAATTTGGATAAGCCCCAGAGCAATTGTAAAACACTTCCATTAAAGGGAGAAGGTGAAAGTTCTCAACTTAATAAGAAAAGAAGAAAATTATATGTTGAGGTTGCTAATATCTACTGTAAGAATGAATCTTTTATCTATGAAATTGTAAAGAAAGAAAAAGAAATTTTCAAAAGTTACAACCACAGTGTGTGGTCAGTGCTTAGTTAAGATAAAAAAGGCATTATGTTTGTGGGTAGAAGACATGATCAGAAAATGTGTTTAGATTGATGCAACATGTTGGTACCAGAAAGCACTGAGTCTTTATGAAGACTTCAGCAAGGGATCTTCTGAAACAAATGACAACATTTACTGCAAGTGAAGGGCATTTATAGAGACTCAGGAATAAGTTTGGACAAAAAAAAAATATAAAAATTACTAGACAGCATGATAAACCACATTCACATAACTTTTATTACAGAATATAGTTATAATTGTCCTATTTTATTATTAGTTCTTGTTGTTCATCTCTTGCTGTGCCTAATTTATAAATTAAACATTAGCATAGATATGTACATGTAGGAAAAAACATAGTATATATAGGGTTTGGTACTAGCCATGGTTTCAGGCATCCACTGAGTGTGTTGGGATGCATCCTCTGTGGATAAGGGGGACTACTGTACTTAGTTGAATACTTGAAAGAACCTTCTTCAGATCTCTAAAGTTTTCTGTACTCAAGCATTCTCCATTCTATGAATGCCAGTTGCCTGGACTTCCTCAGACTTCCAGCTCCATCTCCATTCTGCCTGGATGCACCCTTCCTGCACTATGAGGCTCACTTTGCCTCCCATCTCTCAGTGATCACTGGTCTTGTTACCTGGTGTCCAATATCTTGAAAGTTTTGGTTTCATATATTTTGTCTGGTTCTTCATTTGTTTCAGGGTAGAGATGATAAATCTGGTCCCTATCAGTCCTATGGAAAGTAACCTCACAGGGTGAGATGATCATAAATTCCTACCTGGGCAAGCAGTAATGGGTAGTCATGCCCTGTTCTTTGACTTTTTTAATGAAAAGTTTAAGCCAGCCCTGCCCATCGTTCTTTTGCCTTCTAGTGGTCGGCAAACTCATTAGTCAATAGAGCCAAGTATCAACAGTACAACGACTGAAATTTCTTTTCAGAGCCAAATTTTTTAAACTTAAACTATATAGGTAGGTACATTCCTTATCGAGGTAGCGCTCACACATGGTATTTTGTGGAAGAGCCACACTCAAGGGGCCAAAGAGCTGCATGGGGCTCGCAAGCCGCAGTCTGTTGAGGTGGACACATCTTTGAAATATCAGAAGTTATACACGTCAAAGAGGGTATTAATCTTCAAGGGAGCACATAATCTTAACTATTCTGAAATCCAATCCCTGCTTTCTCTAATCTTTCTTATGTCCCTTCTTCAATCTGAGATCTTGCTCCCCACCACATGTCATCAATTTGGTTCAAGTAAATGCTTACAAAAATTCAAAAAAAATTTTTGGTCCCTCTTGTTTTATCTTTGCTATTTCCCATACCTTTTATTTTCTTCTGTCTCTCATTTTGGTGGTATACATTGTGCAGTAACTTCCTAAGGAAGGATCTGTGGGACAGAACGTTTTTAAAGCTCTCTTTCTTTTTTCTTTTTTCCAAAAGCTTACAGCACCCGGTAATCAGATGGTCTCCCATCCAAATACTAACCAGGCCTCACCCTGCTTCGCTTTCCAAATCAGATGAGATTGGGCATTTTAGGGTGGTGTGTGTGGCCATAAATGAGATATTTCAAGTCTAAATTTTTCCTTAACTTACATTTAATTTATAATTTAGATGCGTACAATATTCTGTATTTGAAAAACATTTTCCCTCAGAATTCTTAAGACAGTTTTTTTTTTATTAATTTTAATGGGGTGACACCAATAAATCAGGGTACATATGTATAATGAAAACATCTCCAGGTTATCTTATCATTCAATTGTATTGCATACCCGTCACCCAAAGTCAAATTGTCCTCTGTCACCTTCTATCTGGTTTTCCCTGTGCCCCTCCCCTCCTCCCTATCCCACCCTTCCCTCCCTACTCCCACCCCGTAACCACCGCTCTCTTGTCCATGTCTCATAGTCTCACTTTTATGTCCCACCTATGTATGAAATCATGCTGTTCTCAGTTTTTCTTTTTTTCTGATTTACTTATTTCACTTCGTATAATGTTATCAAGGACCATCCATTTTGTTATAAATGATCCGATGTCATCATTTCTTATGGCTGAGTAGTATTCCATAGTATATATGTACCATTGCTTTTTAATCCACTCGTCTTCTGACGGACACTTGGGCTGTTTCCAGATCTTCGCTATTGTGAACAATGCTGCCACGAACATGGGGGCGCATTTCTTCTTTTCAAACAGTGCTATGGTGTTCTTAGGGTATATTCCTATAAGTGGGATAGCTGGGTCAAAAGGCAGTTCAATTTTTAATTTTTTGAGGAATCTCCAAACTGTTTTCCACAGTGGCTGCACCAGTCTGGATTCCCACCAGCAGTGCAGGCGGGTTCCCTTTTCTCCACATCCTCGCCAGCACTTATTCTGTGTTGTTTTGCTGATGAGTACCATTCTGACTGGTGTGAGGTGATATCTCATTGTGGTTTTAATTTGCATTTCTCTAATGATTAGTGATGTTGAGCATTTTTTCATATGCCTATTGGCCATCTGTATGTCCTCTTTGGAGAAATTTCTATTCATTTCTTTTGCCCATTTTTTGATTGGATTATTTGTCTTCCTGGTGTTGAGTTTTATAAGTTCTTTATAAATTTTAGTTATTAACCCCTTATCAGATGTGCTGTCGAATATGTTCTCCCATTGTGTGGTTTGTCTTTTTATTCTGTTCTTATTGTCTTTAGCTGTGCAAAAACTTTTTAGTTTGATATAGTCCCATTTGTTTATCTTGCCTTTTATTTCATTTGCCCGTGGAGATAAATTGGCAAATATATTGCTGCTACAGATGTCGGAGAGCTTGCTGCCTATGCTTCCTTCTAAGATGCTTATGGTTGCACGGTTTACATTTAAGTCTTTTATCCATTTTGAGTTTGTTTTTGTGAATGGTGTAAGTTGATGATCTAGTTTCATTCTTTTGCAGGTAGATATCCAATTTTCCCAACACCACTTGTTAAAGAGGCTGTCTTTACTCCATTGTATGTTCTTTCCTCCTTTGTCAAATATCAGTTGTCCATAAAGCTGTGGGTTTATTTCTGGGCCCTCTGTTCTGTTCCATTGATCTATGTGCCTGTTCTTATGCCAGTACCAGGCTGTCTTGAGTATAATGGCCTTATAGTAAACCTTGATATCTGGAAGAGTGATACCTCCTGCTTTATTTTTTTCTTTTAAAGATTGCTGAGGCTATTCGTGTTCTTTTTTGGTTCCATATAAATTTTTGGAATATGTGTTCTATATCTTTGAAGTATGTCATTGGTATTTTAATTGGTATTGCATTGAATTTATAAATTGCTTTGGGTAATATAGACATTGTAATGATGTTTATTCTTCCTAGCCATGAGCACGGTATATGCTTCCACTTGTTTGTATCTTCCTTGATTTCTTTTATCAATGTTTTATAATTTTCCGAGTGCAAGTCCTTAACCTCCTTGGTTAAATTTACTCCTAGGTACTTTATTTTTTTGGCTGCAATAGTGAAGGGGATTGTTTCCTTAATTTCATTTGCTGACAGTTCATTGTTGTTATATAGAAATGCCTCTGATTTCTGAGTATTAATTTTATATCCTGCCACCTTGCTGAATTCATTTACCAGGTCCAGTAGTTTTTTGACTGAGACTTTAGGGTTTTCAATATACAATATCATATCATCTGCAAAGAGTGACAGTTTTACTTCTTCTTTTCCAATTTGGATGCCTTTTATTTCTTCTTCTTGTCTGATTGCTGTAGCTAGAATTTCCAGAACTATATTGAATAAGAGTGGTGAAAGGGGGCATCCCTGCCTGGTTCCTGATCTTAAGGGGATTGCTTTTAATTTTTGCCCATTTAGTATGATGTTTGCTGTGGGTTTGTCATAGATGGCCTTTATCATGTTAAGGAATGATCCCTGTATTCCCACTTTACTGAGAGTTTTGAGCATGAATGGGTGCTGGATTTTATCAAATGCCTTTTCTGCATCTATTGAAATTATCATGTGATTTTTGTCCTTCCTTTTGTTTATGTGATGAATCACATTGATTGATTTGTGAATATTGAACCAGCCTTGCCTCTCCAGAATTAATTCCACTTGATCATGGTGTATGATTTTTGTCATATATTGCTGGATCCGGTTGGCTAATATTTTGTTGAGAATTTTAGCGTCTAAATTCATCAGGGATATTGGCCTATAATTTTCTTTCATTTTGTTGTCTTTGCCCGATTTGGGGATCAGAATTATGCTCGCCTCATAAAAGAAGTTTGGAAGTCTTCCTTCCTCTTGAATTTTTTGAAATAGCTTGAGGAGGATAGGAGTTAGTTCTTCTTTGAATTTTTGATAGAATTCAATTGTGAAGCCATCAGGCCCAGGACTTTTCTTTTTTGGGAGTTTTTTGATAACTGTTTCGATCTCATTTGTTGTAATTGGTCTGTTTAGGTGTTCTGATTCTTCCAGATTGATTTTTGGAAGGTTATATGATTCAAGAAATTTGTCCATTTCACCAAAATTGCCTAATTTTTTGGCATAGAGTTCTTCATAGTATTTTCTTACAATGCTTTGTATTTCTGTTGTGTCAGTTGTTATTTCTCCACTGTCCTTTCTAATTTTATTTATTTGAGTCCTCTCTCTTTTTTTCTTGGTGAGTCTAGTTAAAGGTTCATCAATCTTGTTTACCTTTTCAAAGAACCAGCTTCTGGTTTCATTGATCCTCTATATTGTTTCCTTAGCCTCTATGTCATTTATTTCTGCTCTGATCTTTATTATATCCTTCCTTCTACTTGTCTTGGGTTTTATTTGCTGTTGTTTTTCTAGTTCTTTTAGATGCAGGGTCAGGTTGCTTATTTGAGCTTTTTCTAGCTTCTTATGATATGCCTGTAGTGCAATAAACTTCCCTCTCAGAACTGCTTTTGCTGTGTCCCATAAATTTTGAGTTGATGTATGCTAATTATCATTCGTTTCTAGAAACATTTTATTTCTTCTTTGATCTCATTGTTAATCCATTCATTATTTAATATCATGCTATTTAGTTTCCAAGTGTTTGAGTATTTTTCATTTTTTCTTTTGTGGTTAATTTCTAGTTTCATGGCATTGTGATCAGAGAAAATGCTTGATATGATTTCAATCTTCTTAAATTTATTGAGACCATTTTTGTGTCCTAAATGTGGTCTATCCTAGAAAACGTACCATGAGCGCTTGAGAAGAATGTATATTCTACTGCTTTAGGGTGAAAAGTTCTGAAGATATCTATTATATCAAGTTGATCTAGTGTATCCTTTAAGTCTGCTGTTTTTTTTTTAATTTTCTTTCTTGAGGATCTATCCAATGTTGTTAGAGGGTTATTGAAATCCCCTACTATGATAGTATTGCTGTTAATCTTGCCCTTTATATCCATCAAAGTCTGCTTTATGTATGTCGGGGCTCCTATATTTGGTGCATAGATATTTATAATAGTTATATCTTCCTGTTGAATTGTTCCCTTTATCATTATGTAGTGTCCTTCTTTATCTCTTAGTACAGCCTTTGTTTTAAAGTCCATTTTTTGAGATATAAGTACTGCTACCCTGGCTTTTTTTCATTTCCATTTGCATGAAATATTTTTTTCCATCCTTTTACCTTCAGTGTATGTGCATCTTTTGTTTTAAGTTGTGTCTCTTGTAGACAGCATATGTATGGGTCCTGTTTCTTTATCCATGCAGCTACCCTATGTCTTTTGTTTAGATCATTTAATCCATTTACAATTAAGGTTATTATTGATATGTAGTTGTTTATTGCCATTTTATTCTTTAAAGCTGTATTCTTCTTTTGCTATATTCTTTCCTCCCTTTAAACTGTTCACAACAGGCCCCTTAGTATCTCTTTCAGAATTGGTTTGGTTTTTATGAATTCCTTGAGGCTTTCTTTTTCTGGGAAGCTCTTTATTTCTCCTTCAATTTTAAATGTTAGCCTTGCTGGATAAAGTAGTCTTGTTTGTAGGTTCTTGTTCTGCATTACTTTAATTATTTCTTGCCATTCCCTTCTGGCCTCAAGTGTTTCTGTTGAGAAGACCGATGTCATCCTATTGGGGGCTCCTTTGTAGGTGATAGCCTTTTTTTTCCCTAGCAGCTTTTAAAATTTTTTCTTTATCCATTAGCTTTGGTATTTTAACTATGATGTGTCTTGGTGTAGATCTTTTTGAGTTTCTCTTTAATGGAGTTCTGTGTGCTTCTTGAATGTGTGGAATGTTTCCCAGCCTTAATTTAGGGAAGTTTTCTGCTATGATTTGATTGAACAAAGTTTTCATTTCCTGTCCTCTTTTCTCTTCTTCAGGCACCCCTATGATGCAAATGTTGTTTCTCTTCATGTTGTCATAGAGCTCCCTTAGAGTTTCCTCACATTTTTTGAGTCTCTTTTCCTTTTTCTTCTCTGCTTCTGTGCCTTTGTTTATTGTGTCCTCTAACTCGCTTATTCGGTCCTCAGCGTGATTCATCCTGCTTTTAATTCCTTCCATTGTGGTCTTCAGTTCTGATACTGTATTTGTCATTTCTGTCTGATTATTTTTTATTATTTCAATTTCGTTTTTTATACTTGTTATCTCTTTATTTAGGTGTTCATAGTGACTATCCATTGTTGCTCTAATTTCTTTGAACATCCTAACTATCATTATTCTAAATTCTGCTTCTGGTTATTTGGTTATATCTGGTTCATTCAGGTCCTTCTCTGGGGATTTCTCTTGATTCATTTGGTTTGCATTCCTCTGCCTGCCCGTTTTGTCTGTGTATAAGCAAGTTGTGTCCACTGGAGTCCAGTAGGTGTTGCCTTTGCGTTCTCTAGGTGTGGTCTGTCTGCAGGCCCGCCACCCCCTCTGCCGCTGCCTAGGGCGGTTGGGTATGGGCGTTGCCAGCGCTAGCCCACTGTGGCTGTTGCTGTGATTTCCGACTCTTCTCCGCGGGAGGGGCTGTCACTCAAGCCACAAGCCTCAGGACCAAGGGTAGAGGTGAGCACCTTTGCTCAGCTGCGGACCCAGCCTGTTTCCGGACTTCCGCCCAGAACCTGCAGTCAGAGCCTGCTCGCTACAGTTTTGCGGGTTGGGCGGGGCTTTTGACGTGCTCTCAGCTGTGAGCCTTTGCCCGGCCGGAGCTTTAGCCCCGCCCTCAAGGCCAGGGCCCTCTTGCGTAGGGTGCAAACCAAGGTTTATTGGGGAGGGCGTTTTTGCTGGCTTCTGCTCAGCTGCGGACTTTTGCTCGTCCCATACTCTACCCTGCCCCCGAATTCGGAGCCTGCTCATGCACGTAGGATGTCAAACCGCGGTTTCTCCGGCCCAGCGGGGATAGTAGAGTGGGCTCCACTGCGAGCTTTCACTTGTCTCGGGGTCTACTCCATTACCGCGCTCAGAGCCCGCTCGCGCACGTAGAATGGCAAACCACGGTTTCTCCGGCCGGACAGGGCTGCTAGCATGAGCTCAGCTGCGAGCCCCCCGCCCGTCCCTGGTCCTAGCCTCGTCCCCGCGATCAGGGCCGGCTTGAGCAGGGTTGCAGAGCAGATTTCTGCCCGTTCCTGGCCTCCCGCTTTGTCCCCACAGGTGGGATTACAGGCGGGCCCGCAGCTTCCGGACCGCTTTCACGCATCCCCTCCACCCCTGCTGGGCTAGACCGAGCTCACACCGGCTTGGTATGGTGGGTATGGTGGCGGCTTGTCGCCCACGCAGACAGAACTGCGTTTGAGCGTCCTGCCGCCACCATACCCATCAGCAACCCTCAGCAGAGTAGGAAGGGACCTAATACTCCACACTGTAGGCCTGGGAGCTCCCTCACTTGTTTCACAGCTCAAAACTGTCCAAACGCCTCTTCTAGGATCTGGGACTGCAGGCTGGGGCTTGGTTCCTGGGACCCAAGTCCCTCCCTCTCCGCCAAACGCTCCTCCCGCCATGCAGGTCTCTCCGGGCTGCCGTTTACTCCAAGGAGCTGGGCAGCCCTCTTCACGTTTTTGCTATTCCTACCAGTCTCAATGTGGCTTCTTCTGTGTTCCTTGGTTGAAGAGTCCACTTAGTTTAGTTCAAAGTTGGTTTATCCAGTCAATGGTTCTTAAAATGAGTTATAATTCACTTTGGTTCTGGGAGTTGGAAGTTGGTACATCCGCCTACTTCATCACCATCTTGCTCCTCAGGAAAGTATTTTTAACACGTAATATACAAATGTTATATACCTGGGCGTCTTCTTTGCACTGTGGGAGCGAGGGGAACTCCAGCTTCACATCCTCCATGATCCCCGGCGGCCGGCCGACGGGTGGGTGGGGTGGAAAGAGTTATTTGCCAGCTCGACCCTCAGGCTGGCAGTGGCGGTGAGAGTAAGAGGGCCGGAGGACTGGATAGCTGATGGGCGGGCAGCAGGCTGACAACTAACACACGCTGACCAAAGGGTCCCCGTGACTCCGGCGGCAGCGGCGACAGAGGCGAAGAGGAGGGTTGGGCGGCTCACACCCGGCCGCCATGCTGCTGCGGTTTCCCTGCTCCCGAGTTTCCATGCCCCTCTGGCGGACCAGGCTCCGGACCTAGCTCGAACCCCACAACCCAAGACAGTTTTTATGTTCTTTTAGATTGTAGTATTTTGGTGGATTTTCCCACTGAAAACTTTTAGGACACTCTCTTTATATTACCATTTTTAAATTTCATAACACCATATCCTTTTTATACATTGTGTTGGGCTTTTGGGGAATATTTTATACTAAAAGAAATAAGTATATCCTTTAGTTCTGGGAAATATTCTTGTGTAATTTTTTTGAAAATTTACTCTAGATTTTCTAAAATTCAGGTATAGATCTTCTGATTGGTCTGAGTTCCCTTTTCCAAATTGTTTTGGCTTTTCCATCATAGAGGCTTTCTACAAAAATAGGATGATTTTTGGCTGTATATCCAATTTTAAGAATGAGACCCTAAATAGCTTTGTGTGCATGTGTTGAGTTTGTTAACTGGTTGGCTTTTATATAGTGTGGCCTGGGGGGATCTGGTAGGGTACTGGGTGAAATTTCAAATGTTAGTAATCAGAGATCCTTTGTTATTGTTTTCAACAATTTCTGCAATGAGAATTTCTCCATTCTGTTGCTGAAGCTTCCATGGGGAAGTGTGGTCTAAGCTGGGTGCCACCATTTGGAGAGTCAGGCAGAGTAAGGGCCTGGGGGTGGGGGCCTATGCCTTTGTAGCTGTGTAGACTTTTACTTTGTCTTCTGTCTTTTAAGATGAAACATCCTTCTGTTTTTAGTTGCGTCTTGTGTCTCCAAGACGATACCCTCTGCAATGCAATGCCCTCAGGGAGTAAACCTTCAGCATTCAGTCAAAATGGGTGTGTGGGGTATGCTTGTACATATGGGGTCTCACTGCTCCTTATGAAGACTTCTAGCTAATACTCCAGTTTTTAGTCCCATTCTGGATCCTCACCTTCAGAGAAAACCGGGGCCTCCAGAGAAAACAGGACCCTGTCCATATTTCTAGGGCTCCTAACACCTTATTTCTGATTGGTCCAATGAAGGAATTTAGATTCACTTTTCTCTTTTCAGATACCATCTGTTGTGCTTTCAGAATTTGTTGACATTTCTTGTGTATGTTGTCTCCTCTTTAATTTAGTCAAGCTACTGAAGAAAGTTACATCGTTCTTTTCTCTGCTACATCGGCTCCCACTAGTCCATCTGTTTTCCAGCTTCTAAAATGCTGTTGGGTATCTCTGGGTTGGGGTGGTCTTCTGTTCTCTCTGTCCTGTGGTTAGTGCCTTTTGCATTCCTTTATAGCATTTTAGTGGGATGCCAGGAGCGAATGGAGATCGACAATGTGTGTGTCCATGGGTATAACCCAAAAGAGAAGGCAGGGGCCCTGGCCACCAAAGTGAGAAGTGTGAAACCTGCTCAGGTTGGGAAGATCATTGTCCACCCCTGTTTAGCTAGAGCTTGCTGACCCCCTCTGACCAGGCAGGACTAGTTCCTAGAGGAAGGACGCAGAGACTGCAAATGTACTACGGCAGCAGTCACTGCGTCTGGTGGGTAGTCATGCCCCAGCAGTCATAGCCTACGTCACCTAGACATAGCTGCAGGAATTCATTTGGTTTATTCCAAATACCTAGATTGGCACCTCCTCCCTGTAACTCCAGGCCAGCTGGCTCCAGAGTCCCCACTTTGATTTGCTGTATATCGAGAGAGGTTAGAGACACAACTTCACCAGATATGTTGGCCCACTTCTAATCTGTCACAAGAGCTTCTCGAACTGCTCAGAGTTCAGCAGCTAGAGGCCCTGTGTCCTATCCACGTTGTAAAGCCAATAGTCAAGGCCACCATCACAGCCGCCTGACCCATGCAGGTTCCCATTAGATTCGGACAGTCGGTAATGAAACAATGGAGCCAAGAACTGGTGAGCCATCAGCTTTAATTAAGAGGTTTGATATTAAAGACCAATGGGGCTGGAACTACTCCCTAATCTAGGTTTTCTGGTGGTAACTTTAGATCAGTGGTTCTTAACCTGGGTTCTATCGAACCCTACGGGTTTGATGAATCGGTCTCAGGGGTTCAGAAAAGCCTCTGCCGCGGAGGCCAGAATAAAGTAATACCGTAATTTGTTGTGAGTTCATGCACTTTGTTGGTTTTGTTCTTTGAGCAAGATGATGTTCATGCACGGCTTATTTTGTGCACCAGTAAAAAAACATATACCTATGTCTTGAATTTGGAAAAAAATCCTATTTTATTTATCACTAAAGAAGGGTTCGGTGAATGCGCATATGAAACTGGTGGGTTCGTGTTGGGAAGATAAAATATAATATGCTCACTTTGTTAAAGATGGCACTGCCCACATGGAAGCTCGTCATTCAGGTGATATTATTTGCCCTTATGCTTGGAATGGGTGTGGGGGAAAGGCTGTAATGTAAGCAGGCTGGGTCGTTATAGCCTAAGGCTTAGTTTTAAGAGTAAGCTTTTCCCCACACCCTAGACTGATTGGATGATGTAGGGTGGTGCACTCTCCTGAGGAATCCCATTGTGCCTCGGATGGGTGGCTTTGTATTGGAGACTTCCTCGTTTGTATAATTGGATTGGAGGTTTTGATTTTACACTATAAAGTGGGACAGACCAGTAGCTTGCTCGCTCTTGGTTCCTGAAGTATCAGAGAGGAGAGCAGATTAAGGCCACGTGGAGGCCAGGAGAAGCAGCCAAGATGGCACAGTGCTGAGGGAGAAGCCAGTTTGTGCAGAGTTTGTGCTGGAGAAGGAGATGGGGAACAGAGGTGAATAAGTCTGGTGAGCTAGAAACCTTTGAATCTAGGAAACTCGGATAAGTCAGTAGCTTTGTGAGCACAGAATGTGTGGGTTTTGGAGCCCAGTGTGTGTTTTTGCTTGCCTGCCGGGTGCAAGCTAGAATTAAAGCTTATGGCTCACCAGTTCTTGGCTCCTGTGTTTCATTACCGACTGTCCGAATCTAATGCGAACCTGCATGGGCCAGGCTGCTGTGATCCTGACCGCGACTACTGGCTTTACAGTTCGGTACCTCAAAAAAGGTTAAGAACCACTGCTTTAGATGAACAATATCCCTTTGATCTTGGGAAGCAGGTCACAGAGTCCTGCTCCTTGTGGCTTGGAGCAGACTGTAGGGGTCAGATGCAGGTCTCATGGAGTCCAGTTTCCCTAACTGAAGGTGGGAGTGATTTGCATTTTAAAGGCGCGAGATAAACTGCAAAGGAGCACATTGGGGAAAGAGTACTTCTAATTCCTAAAGACTCAAAACGGGCAAGGGCTTTGCAGGCCACCCAGCTGAAGCCTGTCCAAGGTTGCAGAGTGAAATAAGAGAAGGGAGAACGCAGCCAAGCTCGGTGAACGGGTAAGAGCCATGGCACGGTCCCGCTGAGGGGAAAGAAAGCATAGGGGCTTGTGGACAGAAAGAAAAGGGGCTTTCATGGAAAGCATCCTCACAAGGTGACCTGATCATCCCTAACTGAGCAGGTCTGGTGGGTAGTCACGCCCCAGGCACATAACTTTTTAGTAAAAGGTTTATCTTTGTGGGAGCATTTGATATCTTGTTTCCTGGCAATGGTAACCAGTTGGGGTCAAATAAACTTATAAAGTTCTCTCTCTAAAAAGAAAACAAAAGGTTTATCTCTGCCTATAGCAAGCCCTGTCCATAGTTTCTGTGCATCTAGGTTAACACATCTTTAAAATAAGCTGTAATTACCCTCAGGAGAGCACAGAATCCTGTTAACTCTCCAGTCATCCCATCCCTGCCTTGCTTCCTCCCACTCCTGTCATCTTCCTTACACTTCTCCCTTCATTTCAAATGCATGAAACTGTAAAACTGTGAGTTTTCTAAAGTGGTTGAGATCTAACTCCCAGGAATCTGTCATCAGTTTTGCTCAAATAAACTCTCAGAAAAGCTCTCTACATGTTTGGATATTTCTTGCATCGACCAGCTAAACATCAGAAGTTCCACGTTAATATTTTACCTGCATTTTCATCCATTTCCTTTCGAAAGAGCAGGAAGGGCCTTTTGTCATCATCGCGCTGATCCCCTGGTTTCGTGAATGGAGGAACTCGGTCCAGAGGCCAGCTATCTCGCTGATGACCAAAACCAGTGAGCTGAGATTAGAAATCACGTGTCCGATCTCCTGGTCCTGGGTTTTCTCCCTCTACATAACTGTCTCAGAATGCTGCGGGAAGTAGAAGAGGTTAGTCAGGGTTGGTTTGGAACTTATGATGAGATACAGAGGAAATGGGTTATGGAGCAGAGGTCTAGAGCTGCAAGATTGTCCCGTGCTTTGTGTTACTTTGGGGAGTTTTAGAATTTTTATGGTGACTCTAATAGTAGCAATATAGCAAGAGCCTTAGAACTGTATTGTATATCCTCAAATTCAATTTAAAAAGAAGACTGTGTATCCTTTAACCTAGCAATGCATTTCTAGAATCTCATTCTCCGAAAATAATTTAGATGTGCACTAAATTTTAGCCAAATGAATGGTTATTTCAGTTGTTTTGGTTTTTTAAAGAAAAAAAATTAGAAAAGAAACATCTAAAGTAGGGGTATAATTAAATACATTTTGATATGTTCGTAGCTATTCAACTAATTTTATAGATTATATTTAATAAAATAGAAAAAGTGTTTGATATTATTGGGGAGAAGTACCTTATAAAAGAGAAATAACATGTGCTTTATCTCTGTTTTTTTAGTATGTATTTTTTACTTTAGAGAGAAAGAGAAAGTGAGAGGAAGGAAGAGAGAGACAGGAAGGGAGGATGGAGGGAGGGAGAGGCAGAGGGAGAGAAGCATCAACTTGTTGCTCCACTTAGTTGTGCCTTGATTGCTTCTGGTACCTGCCCAAGCCAGTGACCTCAGCATTCTGGGTCAACGCCAGTGAGGCTGCTTGATTCTTGTATGTCTAGCGGGGATCGAAATTATTACCTTGGCATACTGGGACGTTGCTCTAACCAACTGAGCTACCTGGCCAGGGCATCTGGAGAAATAATATATATGTGAAGACAAAAATATATTAAAAGAATATATTAAAATTCAATAGGTATCTTAGGTAATAGAATTAGTGTCTTTTTATTTTTTACATTTTCTAGAACTAATATATATTACTTTTAGATGAAATTTAAAAAATTGAAAGCCTTCTCAAAGTGACAATAAATGACCAAAGAACATAACTGGATGATTTTTGACTCACTCCACTTGTGTAGAAGGGCAGTTCTCCTAAGTATCAACTCATTAACACTTCATAATAATTATTCTTGCCTTTCCTACTAGGTCAACCATCTTGTGCTGGCCCTACACTAAGATTTTTTTAAACTCATTTTACTGAATTAATGTATTTTTAAAGGTCACACAGTAATCCTCATCAGATAATAGCTAAGAGTTTTGAAGCTTTGAAGCAGAAACAAACAAATCATTAGGGATCTTGACTTGCACATTTCAAACAAAAACACACATACCTGTTCCCGCTGAGTGACTTTAAAACAAAGCCTGCACCATCAGTCCTGACAAGCTTTGAATGGTTTTACATTATAGATTGCAAATAGTAATGAGAATTTATAAGAGGCAGCTCTGACTCCAAGGCCTGAAGTCCACTCCCTGTTGCCAGAACAAAACCTGGTTGGTGTATTTGTAGGGTGAGAGTTTTATCCAAACCAGGACACTTTTGAAAGGCAACCGGCAGAAATTAGGACTGTCTGGGGCAAAGGGGACTCATGGCCAGCCAATGAATTTAGGTTCTCTTTAAAGACAGTTCTGTTTGAGAGGCTACGTGGTGTTAGAGAGAGCTGGAATGTGGGACTTGGGCATGTACCCAGAGGCCAGCCACTGGTTTGCCTCCTGGGGAAACTGAGGTACTGAATGGAGAGGAGCTAACTCTAGGCCACACTGAATTTGTGCCAGAGGTGGCTCCTAACTAATAATCCAAAGCTAAATGCTTTTGGCTGATAGTTTTCTGTAAAAGAAACAAAATCCTTTCATCTAAGGCCATGCAGAGGGCACTGAGGTGCTTAGAGGGGAGGGGATGACACATAGTGGAGAGAGACCTGGCTTTAAATCCCAGCTTATTTCTGGCTTTAATCATTTGGGGCAAACATGTAATCACTCTGAACCTCAGTTTCTTCATCTTAAAATTGGAAGAATAGTTGTACTCAGAACTGAGTAGGGTTCAATAATTGATAACTATCATTATTATTTGGGTCATACATTGACTTTGTTTTCTATTTGTGATAAAAACACACATAACATAAAATGTAAATGTAAATTACCATTTTAACCATTTCTTTGCATTAATAGTAAGAAGTACTTTATTCATCATTGGTTAGCAACAGCATAACAACGTTATTAAAAAGAATTCAGAGACTTATTGTACTTTAGAAGTGTTGGTCTTACATAAAATACACACATTTACTTGTATTTAGTGTTAAACATATTGTATGACTCTCATGGAATTACATTTTAGAATATGTGGCGTTCATGGCTCTCTCAGCCAAAAAGGTTCCCGACCCCTGCCTTAGGCTATAATGACTTTGCCGGCTTACAGCCTGTCCCCCACACCCAATGCTAACTATAAGTGAGAAAACATATATATCATATTTACAAACTTATTTGACCAACACAGATGTATTAAAAAATTTGGAATAGTTTTATATTTTACAGTATTACTAATAATCTTTCTATTCTCAGGATTACAATTGTTCCCAGGTCTCTAGGAGAAGGCTTTAAGATATTTAAATGATCTTGTTTCTCTTCTATTTCTTCCTCAAATTACCCTCAGTTGTTTTTTAAGAGCCAAATTAAGATTATCCTATTAACCACTTTTTTTATCTTCTAAATTTTATTTAGAAAATTAAATTTAACAGGGTGATATTGGTCAATAAGAGTCCATAGGTTTCAGGTAAACATTTCTATTGCATTTGAACTGTTGATTATGTTGTGTACCCATCACCCAAAGTCAAATCATTTTCTGTCCCCTTATATTTGTCCCTCTTTATATTCTTCCCCTATATCCTTCCCACATCCCCCTTCCCAAAGTCCCCTCCCCCCTGGTAACCACTTCACTTTTATCTATGTCCATGATTCTCAGTTTTATATGAAACCTATTTGTGAAATCATACAGTTCTTAGCTTTTTCTAATTTACTTATTTCACTCAGTATAACTTTCTCAAGGTCCATTTTAAGTAGACAATTTAGTGGCATTAAGAGTTCACATTTTGTGAAATCATCATCACCATACCTCTCCAAAGCTTTTTAATTATTTCAAACAGAAACTCCATACCTATTAGACATTAACTCCTCATTTCCAAGCCTTCCCTCCAGCCCCTGCAACCAGCTATCCACTTTCATCCCTGTCCCTGTGAGTACCCTGGGTGCCTCATAGGAATGGAATCATATAGTATTTGTTCTTCTGTTTGTGGCTTACTTGACTTAGCATAATCTCTTCAAAATTCATTCATGTTGTAACATGTATAAAAATGTCTTTCCTTATTTTTTTAAATTAGTGATTGGTTTTAGAGAGAGGGAGAGAGAGAAGGAAACATCTATTTGTTGTTCCACTTAGTTGTGCATTCCTTGATTGCTTTCTGTATGTGCCCTGGGCAGGGGTTGAACCCACAACCTTGGTGTTTTGGGATAATGCTCTAACCAACTGAGCTAACTGGCCAGGGCCAGACATTCTTTCCTTCTTAAGACTGAATGATATTCTATTGTGTGTATATGTCACATTTTGTTATCCATACATCCACTGATGGATACTTGGGTTGTTTCCCCCTTTTGCTAGTGTGCATGATGCTGCTATAAACATTGGTGTACACATATTTGTCGAAGTCCCTGCTTTCAGTTCTTTGTGTATGGATATACCCAGAAGAGGAATTGCTGGACCACGTGGTTGTATGTTACTATTAAGGGATGCTTGTATGTATAACCTTGGATAGGTTACTAAACTTTCTTGAGTCTCACTGGAAATAATAACTCTTTCTAGCCCTACCATGAATATAAGTTGCTATATGCATAGTGATGATAAATGATAACGTAGGTTAAAAACAATTGGTTGCTTCAGGGCTGTGAACAGGTTGGCATGACCAAGAGCACATGCATCAGCTGAGCCCCTCTTGCAGAACCCTCCTGTTCCAGAGAGTTTGCTTTCCGGTGCACAGCGCCCCTCACTTCCCTTCAGCAGATTGTGCTCTTGGAAAGCCATCCCCAGTAATTTTTTAAACGCTCATTATTCAAGGAACCCTGTGGTGGTTCCTTCTGTAGAAGCAAGGCTCCATTGGTGGAGGAAATAACAAGCTCTAAATTACTTGTAATAAATCAGAGCTTTGATGTGAAAAGTTCTGACCTGCGTGTAGGACTTCACAGTGTCCAAGAGGCGCCCGCTCTGCTGCTCCAAATCATCTGGTGTGTAAAGAACCTTCTAGAGCCAGGAGGGTGGGTTGAGTCTTGCAGAAAATATGACTTTGGAAGATCACAGCCCTGCCTTCAGATTCTTTCCCTGCTAACCAGCTATGCAACCTGAGCTAAGTTATATCTCTTTG
Organism: Rhynchonycteris naso; assembly: GCA_037038555.1. NCBI lineage: Eukaryota > Metazoa > Chordata > Mammalia > Chiroptera > Emballonuridae > Rhynchonycteris > Rhynchonycteris naso. The sequence goes on from CM073001.1 coordinate 102,279,212, forward strand.
AGCCTCAGTTTTCTTACCTGGAAAATGGAGATGGTAATTACCCCTGGGGCTGTTGAAAGGATGAAGGAAGAAGGGAAGGTTTCGCACCTGGAGGGGACTCCAAGCAGGCTGTCTCCCTAAAGTATGAGCAGTATATTCTTATGAAATCTTAGAAATCGGGCCTAAAATGAATCATTTTTATAAGAGTTTCAGACTAAAAAGAAAAAAGAAGCATTTCAGACCAGCAAAAATACTTATTTTTCTTGCAGAAACGTCAGGCATAATGGCTTTTTCATTACCATACGTTTATAGCTTTTGAGCCACATCCCTAACACAATGACAGGTAGCTCTGATTTACTAGTGAGGGAATTCATTTTACCAACGCCCGAGTGTTGGTAAAATGAATCCTTTATCGCTTGCTTTATCCTTTATCGCTTGCTTTTTATCATAAGGGAATACAAAGTTTTACAAACCACAAGATTTTTTTTTAAATGGAAATCGTAATGAGTATAATGCCTATTGTGTTCCCTAAGTAATGGTGTGATAGGTAATCCACAAGATAAAAACTGGACATGGTTTTCTGTTAGCGAGGCTGTTCCAGCCCCAGTCAGTGGAAGGTTGGCAGCCAGCCATCTCTTCAAGACTTGCTGGGTTTTTCACATTCTTCATATTCCCCAGCCCTCTCAACAGGCAAAGCAGGGACCACTGTCCCCATTTACAGCCCAAAAGACTGAGTTCCAGGCAGGTGAGGTCAGCTGCCCTAGGACACCCAGCTGATAGCTGGATAAGATAGTTTTTCTTCTTTCTACACCAACTCTGGAGGCCCTAGAGCTGGAGGGGTCTCCAAGAGGTCCTCTTTTCTTGTCCCCAGTCCAGGGCCACTGTAGCAGCTGCTAGTGGAGGACCAGCTTCAGGTGGTGACAGGTGGAGGGCAGAAGGACCCCGTCAGGGGGGCTGGAGACAAGCGGAGAGCTGGAAGAGACCCCTGTCTGCCGAGCCAAGTGGATCTTGTGTTCATTAATATATAATAACTGTCATTCCTGATGTTGCAGCGTCAATTGTGTGGCACCCGAAGAGGTGGCCAGCTGCCTACAAGCCTGAATGGAATTCCTTGGTGTAGGAAAGAGCCTGGAGAACAAAGCCTCCTTATCTCTGGAGAGCCAGCTGAGATTTCATGGCTCACCCCACCCTCCCAGGGCCACCATCCCAGCAAGTTAAAGCATATAATAATAATTACTTACCAAGTACTTTATGTCAGATTTTCACTAAGTTTGGCAGAATAAATCTTTATAAACAACTTACTATAGTTAAATCTATTTTTTTATTTATACTTTGGTTGCTCCGCTACCGCCCACCATGAAAACTGGAGTGTCCACTAGTGGGCGGTAGGGACCAGGTTGACTACCACTGAATTCAGGACAAACAGATGCAGAAGCCTGGAGGGGCAGGGCTCACAGACTAACTGGTCCCCCACCTGGCACTTACTGGGTATCCTCTAAATAGTTGAATGAAGGACAGGTCCTCCTGTAAGCCTCAGTGTTTCCATCAGTGCAATGGGGATAATAATAGTACTTTTGTTCAGTTCTGCCAGAAAAACCATCAAAACAGCCTGGAAATAGAGGAACTGTCTCGTGGGTTGATAACCACCATTATTGGGTGGTTAAGAGAGGAGAGGAGTGGAGACCCCTGTCCTCTGAGGATACCCAAAAGGCCTCCTACACCAGGGAGCCTCTCAGCATGGGCCTCAAAAGAAGCAGAGCACAGAACCAGCTGAGATGGGGGCAGCAGGGTCCCAAGTGGAGAAAGCACGGGGTGAAGGCAAAGGAAAGAGGGCCCAGAGCTGGAGGAGCCAGCTGTCTGGTTGGCACAGTGGGCGTGCAGATTCTCTCCACACGTCATCTTCAAACTCCCGGCGGCCGAGGCCAGCCCAGCCCTTGTGTGCTTAATGTGCAGGTGAGTCTCTCAGGGCTCATGTCAGATTGTACATTCTGATGCTATAGGTCTGGGCTGGGCCTGAGACTCTGCAGGTCTCACAGCCCCTGGGGCCCGAGGCTACAGTCTTGGTTGCTTGGGGCATGGTTTGTGGACCACACTTCGAGCAGCTGGGCTGGCGAGGGCCCTGGTAACACTCCTGGAGCTTTGAGCTCCCAGGACCCACAGTGGAAAGTGATTCTTTGTTGCCTTGCTCTGTAAGCCCATGCCCGTGTGTGTGTGTGTGTGTGTGTGTGTGTGTGTGTGTGTGTGTCCCTGCTTTCTTTTTCTCTGATTCCTTCTCTCTGTCTGGGTGTCTGTCTGTCTCTCTGAGTCTCTCATCTGGCTCTCCTCCTGCCTGCAGCCAGCTCAGGCCTTGAATGCCGTGTCTGTCCATTAGTGTGGCTGGCTGAGGATGGGAGTTGTCACGCGGCAGGGAGAAGAGCAAAGTGCTAACCACTGGCTGACAGCTGGTCACAGCTGGTGACAGCTTGGGCAGGCCTGGGCGTGGGAAAACACAATTCAGGCAGCAACAGCTGGGAAGGGGACCACACTCAGTACATGAGCTGAGAGCCTGCCACACAGCATGTGAAGGGCAGAGTCCAAGCCCCGCCCCACCAGCTCTGACCACTGTCCTGTGAGATGAGGCAGACACACAGAATGGCCCTGAGGCTCTCCCACTCCCAGCATTCCCGGAAGCCCCTGTGCAGAAGGGGCTGGTCTGTCTTGGGCCTCATTCAGCTGCTCCCGCTACAGCAAAATGTGGATTTTATTTGGTAGGTTCATAAAGGGTAAGAAGGAAACATCTGTGCTCATCCGTGAGGACACTTTCTTGGAAGTTGTGCATGTGTGTTTGAGCATGTGGGGGAGGGAAAGAGGTGCAGTGAGGGAGGGGTGGTTGTGTCAGGTAGCTGACACTTCTAGAAAGCTAAGGGCATCCTGTGAAGATTAAATGGGTGACTACAGTAGATAGCATAAAATATAAATGCTGGTTATCAATATCATTATTATTGGTGTTTTACACACTCAAATTTTATCTCATTTTGAAGTGACACAATTCTAAAATATGCTTTCGTGACTGAGGGAAACCGAGCAAATGGTACTGAGAGCATGTGCTGCTGCTGGGAAGGGCGGGCACCGAGGGGCCTGTGCTGCTGGCCCCCTACACCACCCCAAAGTGCCTGCCCTCTTGCTGTCCCATCAGCCTCCCCCCACTCTCCAGGCTGTCAGCTGAGATGCTGTGGCCTCCCCCAGCCCACCCTGCTAACCCCCTGTCACAGCTCAGTCAGGTAGTCCCCAGGGTTGCTGCCTGGGTGTGCAGTTGGACAAGAAAGATCAGAGCAACTGGGTGTGCCCTTGGTGGCCATGACTTTGGTTGTTCAGATGCTCTTTATTTCTTAGTTACCTACTTTTGGCTGATTGTGTGTGTGTGTGTAAGAGAGAGACAGGCCCAGTAACAAAGAGCATAACGGCACCTGTACTGATGTCCCAGCCTGGTGCTAGACCCTGAAGGAAGGACTGACTGCTCCCATTTACCAAGGCCTCTGCTCAACTAGCTAAGCATTCTTTCCCCTCAAGAGGTCTACAGTACACTGGGAAGATGTCCCATTTACAATGGCCCCACCAAATACCACCCGTAACTTAGTGGTATAAAGCCACCATTTATTATGCTCGTTGATTTTGTGGGCAGAAAATTCAGACAGAATGCAGTGGGGACAACTTATCTTTGCCCCACGATGTCTCAGGTGGGAGGCTCCAAGTTGAGGGCCTGGAATCATCTAAAGGTTCATTCCCTTCCAAGTACGTTTAACGCTGGCTTTGGGCCAGGGCCTCAATTCACTTCTGCAGGTTTGCCCATGTGGACCCTTCTCAGGGTTAGTTGGGCTCCTTCATAACATGGTGGCTGATTTAAGGACAAGGCTCCCAAGAGATCCTGGTAGACACTATCTTGCCTTTTACAAACTCATCTCAGAAATCATGCCTTACTTCTGCCATATTTAGTCAACAAGGCAGTCACAGTGCTCCACCCATGCCCGGGGAGAAAAAACTTCTACCTCTTGAGTGGGAGGGGAAGATTCTGAAAGACGATGTGGGACTGAAGATATGGTTGTGCCATTTTTGGAAAATACATTTGGCCACCTGGAGATAAATAAACAATAATATAGAATGAGAAAGGGCACTAATATCTCTCAGGACTTCACATGATGGGGTGGGCTTGGGACAAAGCATTAATCAGAGTTGGAATAACACAGGGAGCATATGAAAGCAATTTTTGGCTGACTACCTGCTTACATAACAGGCCCTGGGTGGATGTTTTACATATATTATCTCAGTTAATGAGGAATCATTAGCTGAGCCTTTCACAGCTTACAAACCATTTTTCACACATGCTATTTTTAAATCCTCATTTCAAACCTCCCAGCCCTGAAGTCCTGGCTTTACCCAGGAGAAACCTGAGGTTCAGAGCAAGCATGCCTCTGTTCCAAAGCCTGCGAACAGTGAGGTCTGCACCAGGGGTATGAGGGTCTGTGCTTGGCCCCCTCAGCCACACTGCAGATCTGAAGACAGACAGACACAGAGAGGATTTCAGACCCTTTAGACTAGAGGAAAGATAGAGACAACACAATATCAGTTTGCAGGTTGCAGCTGGTGAAACAGACATTCTGTTCTGGGAGATTTCTGTAATTTCTTCCCACGAGCACCCTGCTGTCCCCAAGTGGCTTCTCCTGAGCCTGTGGATAATGCAACCATTTCTACCTAATCCCCAGGTCCAAGGTGATAAAAAACCCCTCCCCCTCCGCCCTCATCCCGTCTGAAGAGCTAGCCTGGTTCTCTCACAAAGTGCTTATTCCCAAGGCGCATGCTAGTTTCTGGGTCTCTGTGAACATGCTGGAGTCAAGTGTGTCCTCGTGGCTGCCACTCTCTGGTCGAGAGGAAAGGGAGAGGACAGGTCACTTCATGTGAACTTCAGTTTTATGCTCTGGGAGGTGGGAACAATGCCAGCTGCCCTGCCTTCTGCTCGTGTTATCAGTTGATTAAGAGGAAGAGGTGGGAGGCACTGAGCCATGAAGGAACCCATGGCCACAAAAGCCCAAGTCTCCTCTTTTGAATGTGTCTCTACCGGAAAACCTGCGCAGTATTGTTTTGGGTGAAGCTTGCGACTATAATAAACTCAAACTGCACAATAGTTCACATTAAGTAGAAGTAGTGAATATATTCACTCATGCAGAGGCTGAAATGGGCCTTGCTAGCCTCTGTCCTCCGAGCGTCGCTTCAACACCCTTCCCGGATGGTGGCTCGGCCAACCTGAATACATGGTTTCCAACACGCTTGCGTGGGTCCCTGCCCCTCAGGCGCCCACGTGATCGTGAACGAATGGTCCCTACAAGTGGATTCTGCTTTTGTTATTGATGACATTTTGAACAACAAGCTATATTGTGAGTAGAGCTTTAAAATACTTTTTTATGTTATTTCAGAGGGGTTTTCAGATGAAGATTTAAACGTGTGCTTGGTCGGAGTTTTGACTGGCAACTCTGCAAGTTTCTTTTTATTTAATTAAATTTTTTTCAATTCCAGTTTACATTCAATATCATTTTGTATTACATTCAGGAGTATAGCACAGCGGTTGACCAATCATACAGTTTACAAAGCGCTCTCCTTGCTATTTCCGGTACCCAATCATGTGCAGGTTTCTTTTTGTGACTTTTTGTGATAGAAAACTTAAAACACAGACATCCCATCATCCATACACAGGCTTCAACAGTGTCAACATTTTGCTTAGCTTTTCTCATCTGTCTGGACTTATTGTTTTACTTGCTGTAGTGTTTTTGAAGTAAGTTCTAAACACCAAATAATTTTACAGACATTAAGTAACACATATTTTTATTTTAGAATTAGTTACTTAAAGTTCAAGTCTTTCATCTACTTAGCTCCGCTACCAGGGGCAACCAACGTTATCCACTTGGGATATTTTATGTGTTTTCCCACCTTTTCTTTTAAACGCAAATGGCATCATATTATAAATGCTGTTTGAAGCTTTCTTTTTTCCACTAAATTATATATCAGAGGTTTTTTTTGTACTTGTTCACAGAGAGCTCTTTCATTCTTTATCTATGACTGCATCCCACTTCATTTTAGGGATGTATTATATAACCATTTCTTTTTAGGTAGGTCACTCTCCTTCTCTTGCTATGACAAGCAGCACGACAGTATTTAGCCTGGTCCATATCATACCTGTATCACTAGTTTTGCCGTCACCTATGTGCAGTCCCACAACCCCATCCTGTCTTCCCTCCTCAGAGTTGTCGACTACCCTGGATTTCAGCTGCATTGTTCTCTGGCTTTTCTTTAGAGCTTTAGATTTGGATAGTTTTGAACTTTATGTAAATAGGACCATGCTCTGGGTATCCCTCTGTGATTTGCTTTATTTCTTCAATATTAAGTTCTTGAGATTTATCTGTGATGCTTCGTGCAGCTGCAATCCACTCATTTTACTTCTGTGTGCTATTCTGTGATGCTAATAGATCAAAATTTTCATTATCCATTATTGGTGGATTTTTGAATGGTTTCCAGCTTGGCTATTACAAGCAGTGTTACCTAGATGATTCTATGAAGCACTTCCTTGTGCACGGGAGAGAGTTATTCTGAGCTAGTCACTAAGGAGTGGAATTGTTGGATTCCATGCAGATATTGACCATATGATGCCAAATTGTTTTCCAAAGTGATTATACCAATTTATAACCCTGTTGTCAGTGTCTAAATATTCTGACTTCTCCAACTTCAGCATCAATTATTTTTAGATTTTTTAATTTTTGCCACTCTATTAGGCATAAAATGTATTTCATTATGATTTTGAATTACATTTTTATAATTAGCAATTAAATTGAGCATCTTTTCATATGTTTACTGATTGTGAAAAAGTCTTGTTTAGGTAAAGTGCCTTTCAAGCATTTTGCCAAATTTTCTACCGGGTTTATTTTATTGTGGATAATAATTCACAAGTCTCCAAATTTGTGGGCACCCCCCAAGTCTGAGAAAGTTTTTACATTCTCTTTATGTAGTCAAATTTATCTTTTTCTTTATAATTTGTGCATTTTGCATTTCGTTATTTGTACATCTTGTGACTTGTTCAAAACATTCTTTCCATTCTTGAGATCAAAAATATATTCTCTTGTACTTCATTTTAAATGTTTTACAGTTTTATCATTTCTGTTTACATATTTAATTCACTGGCAATTGATTTTGTGTGTGTTATGAGGTAGGGGTTCTAATGTCATTTTTGCCCTATAGATTTGTCCCAACACCATTTATTAAAATTACATCCTTTCCCTTCTGGTTTGCAATGCCTGTTCTGTCATCAATCCAGTTATATTTATATGTAGGTCTGGTGCTGGCTCACGAGTCTGTCCTCACTTCTCTGCCCTCTAGTTAATCTATCTCTGAACTGATGCTACATTGACTGTCTCCATTATTGTGACTTTACAATAACTGATATCTGAAAAGATGTGCCAAGTCCCTCACTTTGTTTGACATCTTCTGAACTATCTGGGATATCCTTGTCCTATGCTTTTTATATACATTTTAGAATCAAATACCATCTTAAAGTGAGAGTCGATTCTACTTTTCAGGATGTTGTGAGGATGGAATCAAAAGATACATGTCAAGGACCTCCCGTAATGAATAGGCACCTGGTGAGTAAGGGAGAAAGGAGCTGGTAGAGTCACTTAGGGGAAGGAGTTCTTGCTCTCTGGGTCTGCTCCCCATCATGATATGTACAGTCACCTTATTCTTCCCAGGACACCACAAGCTGTAGTGGCAATGTGAGTAAGAAAAGAGATGTGAGAACACTTTACAACCTAAAAGTTGTATGATACTTTGCACTCATTTCACGAGGATTATCAAGAGGATACTGACAGAATTACACAGCCCTTGAATGAGAAATAATTCACCCTGAGGAGCTCACCAAATACTGTGCAAACTTAGGGAATGCTAACAATCTTATTCCCTTACAAAGCATTTTTTTTCTTGTTTAAATTTTTTTAAAACTGATTTTAGAGAAAAGGGAAGATAGAGAGAGAGAAACTTTGATTCATTGTTCCACTTACTTATGCATTCATTAGTTGATTCCTGTATGTACCCTGACTGGGGATCGAACCAGCAACCTTGGTTTATCAGGATGATGTTCTAACCAACTGATCACCTGACCAATGCAGGAAGCATATTCTAGTTTCACTGATATATGAGGACCTTTTACATGTATGTGTTTTTATTCCAATGGCATGTGTGCTCAGCTCACTGAAGAGGTATGCCAGAAACTGTTCCTTGGCACTAAGCTGTGAATGAAGAAATTCTGGTTCCAGAAAAATTAAATATTAGGGTACAGTTGACTTTGCTTCTGTAATGGAAGAAAAAATTATTTCTATCCTTTTAGAGTCTATGACTGAGCCTAACAATCAAATGGACATAAAACAGATAAATGGGAGAAAAGTATACAAATTTTATTTAATATTTGTACCATCACACAGCAGTCTTCAAAAGGAAAATGAAGACCTGAAGAAGCTGTTAAGCTCAAAAGCTTATATACTTTTTACACAAAGGACCATAAATTATAGGGATGTGACAAAACAAAAGAAAGGGCTTGGGCTAGGGGCAGTAAATTGTGCTACCGTGGCCAGGAAATATATGCTGGGAATGCATAGAAGATATGGGCGACTTCAGTAGGTTTGTTTGTACAGGTCCATTTGGGCGTCAACTCTAGTCCCCAGGGATAAGAATGTTCATCTCTTCCTGGTATAGAGAGGCCACCTTTCTCACGGGAAGTTTTAGGACCTGCTTTTAGGTAGAAGGAAGAGGTCAGAGAGCCTCCCTAACTCTGCTGCTTCTCCAGGACCACCAGGTCAAAATAATCCTATGCCAAAGTGGCATATTCCAGGCCATAATAATCTAGGGTGACATGTTTTAATTCTTTTACTTTCAAACTTTCAGCTTCCTGTAGGTTTCTCCCAAGCTTGACCAGCAACCTTTGGTCCCCATCACTCCTCATGAGGCACCTGTCCTGTACCTGGACTGTCTTCACTGCTAGGCAGCAGCCTGGCCTTTCTCCCTTGTCTGTAGAGCCCCACATCATAGTACTGCTGTTCCCGATATTATCTCATCCAATCCTGGGACAACCCTGGAGGCAGTCAGGGGCTGGAGGAACAATGCCTGGGTTGGGAGTTTGAAGGACCTGGATTCAAGACTTGGCTGTAACCCTTCTGGGCTCTGTGACGAGGAGCATATGCTTTCTATCCCTTGTAATTTCCTTACTAGAACATGGACATATGACTATTTACTTTTGTGAGGATGAGTGCTAAGCACCTAGTACATGACCTTGTGATCTCTAGGTAGACCTTTTGGCCTCACGCAGTCTTTTGAAGATAATCTCTTTTCTTACTGGTTCATCTACCACAGGGTGTGTGTGTGTGTGTGTGTGTGTGTGTGTGTGTGTGTGTGTGTGTGTGTGTGTGTGTGTGTGTGTGTGAACATTTTCAAATATTTAGAGAAGTTAAAAGAACAAAACAATGAACATCCTACATCTGACCCAAGGTTCAACCACTGTTAATGTTTCTTCTGGATGCTCTTAACACCCTCTTTTGTCTGTGGTGTTCAACTGTTTCACAATGAAGTATTATGTTATAAATTTCTTTTTTGTAGGGGGGTTTCCAGTTTTTTATTATCACCTATAAAGCAACGCTTCTCACACTGTTTTCTATGGACGGATGTTTACATTCCTCTGGGGTAATTAACTAAGAGTGAAACTGTTGGATAAATTTATGTTTAGTTTTACAAGGAAAAGCCAAACGATTTTGGCTTTTCCTTGAAAAAGGAAAAGCCACTTGTCCCATTTCATAGTCTCACTGGCAATAATGAAATTTTGTATTTCGCACCGTTGCCAATGCTTGGTATTATAAGTCTTAAAAATATATTTTTCCCATCCTGCTTCATTTGTAGTAATCCTTCATTGTAGTCTCAATTCACATTTCCCCCTGAGTAAAGATGTTGAGTATCTATCTTTTCATGTACTTATAAGCCAGTTGTGCATCTTCTGTTAGAAATGTCTGTTAAGTCATTAGCTTATTTTTCAAACTGAATTGTTGTCTTATTATCAAGGTGAAAAGTCATTTTTTGTTCTAGATATGTCTCATTAGCTTTATCTTTTGCCAATATTTTCTCCATGCCATTTCATTAATTCAAAAAAAACCCATCAGCCACTAATCAGATTTACATCTGGTAGGGAAGACAGCATTAACCAAAAAATATAGTTTAATGTGTCAGATGATGAAGGTCTAGAAAGAAAAACAGAGGGGCAAATGATAGTGACAAAATGACAGAATGAGTGCTGACTCCTCAGCACCTGGGATCCTGGCTGGCACCTAATAAACACAGAATCACTATTTCTTTAAATGAATGGATAAAGCCCATGGCTGCCTTTCTCAGTGGAATGACTGAGGCTAACCTGAACTTTTGAGTATATGTACATTTATATAGTCAATTGATTTCCAAAATGCAATGTTGGAATAGCTGCCTACTTAAAAAGAGTTTGAAATAATTACCTGAGAAAAAGCAACATCAGATTCTTACAGAGTTAAAGAAGAGGCGTCTGAAAAATCCTGTCCTCTTAGAAAGACCTTAAAAGCTATTGTCTTCAATAATATTTTCTAGCCTGTTGAGCTTTATAAAAGAGCAATTGAGACCATTTCCTCACTGGGAGTTATATGACAAGTGAACAGCCATTATCTGCGCATGCACAGTCTGAAAATTGCAGCCTTGGATAATGATATTCACAGAGAAAAGTTTCTGAGAGTCAGAGAGAGGCTTCCATAACAAAATATATTTATAGAGTTCTCTTGTCTTGACTTAGAATAGTTTGCTATCAAAATACACCATTTAGGCATTAACCCTTTGATCATAATCCTATGTTTTAAAAAAAATTTTTAAGTTTTTATTGATTGATTTTAAAGACAGAGGAAAGAAGAGAGACAGAAACATCAATCTGGCCCTGAATATGCCCTGATCAGAGATCGAGCTCACAACCCTGGTGTATTGGGACAATGCTGACTAATCAACCAAGCTTTCTGGCCAGGGCCTTAATTTATACATTTTTAATTTATAAATTCAGCAATGACTGTGAATTATAAGGCAGGATATTATCATTCTTTTTTCAACAGTTTCTTTCCCAGGGTAGATTTTGGCTGACCTGAGCATGATGTCACCAACACAATGAGACCTTGGTAATTGACCTACCCAACCCAGAAATCCACCTATCCTGTACAGGTTTCTGTCCTTGCTATCTGTAGGGTTTGTTTAACTTGGTAGTCAAGAACTAGGTTTAGCCTACAGATCAAATTATGTACAGATTTACAACTGTATATTTTTACATGTACAGGTAAAATACACAAATATATATATATATAGAACATCCAGATAGTCCCCTACGTATGATGGTACGACTTACAAGTTCTCAAACTTTAAAATGGTGCAAACATGAGATACACCCAGTGGAAACCATACTTAGAGATGTTGATCTTTTTTCCTGGAGCCAATGAGTGATATGCGTATGATACTCACTTGGGATGCCTGGCTGCCCGCTGCCTAGCAGTGCCCACAGCTCCCAGTCAGCTACATGATCACAAGAGAGAACCACCCATGCTCTGTGTTAAGTGATTTTGCCCAGTTGTAGTCTAATGTAGGTGTTCTCAGCACATTTAAGGGAGGTGAGGCTAAGCTATGATGTTTGGTAGGGGAGGCGTAATAAGTGCATTTTTGACTTACGATGTTTTCAACTCACAGTGGATTTATTAAGACATAACCCTGTTGAAAGCCAAAGAGCATCTGTGTATGTATGATTGGGAAATGGTTCTGGTGTCAAATACAGATCCTAAAATGTAGGGCTTGGTTAACTAACTTTCCTACTCAGATTCAGAATCAGCACCTGCACCGTCGCTGTCTTCATGAATGGTGCCCCCTGGAGTCTATAATATGAATGGTGTTAGGCAAGTGAGGTAAGTTAGCAGTTCTGGGAGTCACAACTCTCTTTTTTCCTATCTTTTTTATTCCTTCTTTTCTTTTTTTTTCACGAACAGCTTTTTAGTGCCAGTGCTGATAAGCTTCTTGTGGAGTGCTCTCAGACTCTCCATTTGAAAATGCTCAGAGACTCACCTTTAAAGAACAACAGAGTGCAGCAACTTTTCTCTCCCATTCCTTTGGCTCTGTATATTTTAAGTACCCCAAGATATGAGAGGGCCAGTGAAAGTCCAGCCATTGCTTCTATGCAAGCTATTATGTGATCATCATGGTTCTAAGTGGGAAAAAGAATCTTCCAGACTGCAGCCTACCTGGAAGAGATCTCTCCAGTTTTTAGTTACCATTATTTATTGGGTGTTTCCAATACTTTACTGTGAAAGTGAGACTTCTAGCCACTGGCTATAGTTTGTTAGCTAGTATAGTTATTTAGTAGGTGAGTTATAATTACAAACCAAGTTAATTTATAAACCAGAAATGCTTCTCTTATTATTGTATCCTTGGTACCTAGCTCAATGTTTGGCACGAGTTCAGTTAATACAACCTTTACTGAATTAAAATTAAAGTTTTGTGAGACAATTAACTAGATTGTGGCTTATTTGCATGGTTTTGTAGTAGAAACAATAGATTTATGCAAAGTGAATCAAAATGCTGGATAATTTATCTGTTGTGGATGATAAAAAAAAAGAAAAACTAAGCAAACACAATCTATAAGTTTGCCTTTAATAGAGGTCTCTAGTAAATTGGTTGAAGTATTGTCTTAAAGATTTTCTTTCTGACCAATAAGGGTGTTAGATATAAAAAGAGTTCCCTGAATTGTGGAAATAACTTAATTGGAAAAAGTTTAGAACAGAAGAGGCAATTAATGTTCTTTGAGTGATTGGTATATTATCTTAAATGGTATCAGGGTGAAGTTTCTTATCAATAATAACATCTATTTGAATGGCACTTTTTAGTTTAACATATGTTGTCATATAAAGTATATCTTTTGAGCCACACATCAATCTTGAAACTACATGACTTATTGTCATTCCCATTTTGAAAACAAGTAAAACTGAGGCTTGAAAAACAGTGCTTTGTCCAGATTTACCCAGCTGGTAAATACTCTAATTCTAAAGCAATATTCTTTCCACTACATCTCACCATCCTTTTAGATGCCAAAATGGAAACAGAAGGATTTATATTAACCACCTGTTGATTAATTTTTCAGGTGTTGTTGTACTAGGTGTTTGAGGGCCAGGGATACAAAGTAGATTAGACCTCCCACAAAGACTGCATCATCCCTGGAGGGTACTAATGGCAAAAAGCCAGACACTGTGCCAGGTGGTAAGTGCCTGGTGGAAATAAGCACAGCTGCTACGTTAGCAAGGGCACAGTGGGCAGGACACAGTGTTCAAGACAATGTGCAGGAGCTTCTCAAGCACAGGGTCACATCACATTCCTCTTCTGATCTCCTTCAAGCCTTAGGCACTGAGCAGATGCTCAGTTAACATTTATTGGCTAGATTGAGGTCTGTATTGATATACAAAAGAACAAGTATGGTGACTCCTAGTTCCCAACATAGCTAGAAATTTTCCAAGATACTGTAGGTAGAGGAAGATGTAAGGTTCCTGTGCTGTTAGAAGTCACCTATTATATAGGACCGCCACATTGGTTAAAGAGATGTCTGTGTTCACTGAGACATTGGAAGGTGGTTTCTTTGTCAGTGGAGCAGTCCATGGAGCCCACAGCACGGTCTGCAGCTCTGTCCCTGTAACTGCACAAGTGCTGTTGACTGGGCAGTGAGGAGTCTACTTCAGTGAGAAAACACTTGGGAAGCTATGTCTATTTCCCCATTGCCTTCACTTCGCACCACCTTTCCGTTCATCTGAAATGCCGCCGCTCTAGAGAAAGTCATTCCTGTTTCCCAGTGATTCGTTGGGAACATCGAGTGCCAGACCACATACTAATTAAGACTTGTCACCTACCATAATGGCACCTTAGTAATACACCAATTAACAGTTACTTTGAAATTAATGAAGAGTCTAGCTGAGAAGTAAAAACTTGTACATTAGAGCAACACAGAACATTCATCAAGTTTCTGATGAAACAGCCTTTGAGAAATCTGTTCCTACCCATTGCCTAGTTTAAAAAATCTTTTCAGGGGTTGGGGGAACGGCTTTTTGTCAAACGAGCTGGCAGCACACAGAGAAAACCGACTCGTTCTTGTCGCTGGAAGGGCTGAGCACTTTAATGTATGAGAGGCTGGGCTCGCATCCTACCTCTGCCCTTCCTACCTGTGATCTCAGGAAACTAGGAAGAGAATGGAGGATTCACCAGACAAAGTGCATCTGAGAACACGTACAGCTCACATTATGTTAATGGTGAAAGCCTGGGTGTTTCTCCCTGAATGTCAGAAACAAGGACATCCATCTTCTCTTACCACTTCTATTCACACCCTACACTACTTCACAGCTAGTGTGTTGAGGGGGAAAAGGGAATCCAATTGGAAAAGAAGAAGCAAGACTTTTTGCACAGGACGTGATCACTTATGTGGAAAAATCAGTGAAATTTATTTTTTAAAAAGCTACTAAAATTAATAAGTGAGTTTTTCAAGGTGGCAGGATGCAAGATCAATATACAAAAGTCCATTGTATATCTATATACCTGAGCCATTTTTTAGCCTCTCTGGGTCTGTTTTCTTATCTGTAATATAGCGAGGAATTGATATACTCTTATAGAAATGCTTTGAGAATTAAGGAAATGTAGGTTCCTAGAACAGGTTTAATATCTGTTGATTTGTTCCTATTTTTAGAGCATACTAGATGGAGCCCTCCATGGTTCTAGCATGGTATCTTACCTCCCAGACAAGCATTATTGAATAAACGGTGCAGAGGAGACATTCACTTTGCTCTGGAGTAATATTCAGGGAACCTCTAAAGCTAAAAATCATGTAGATGAAGCAATTGTTAAGTTCAAACTCTATAGTTCAAGCTATCCAAGTGGCTCTCTCTCCCATCCATTCCCATTTCCTTAGCTCATGCCTGGATTTTTATAACAACCTAAATAGTCTTCCTACTTTTGATCCTGCTCCTTTTAACTTCAATCTTTTATTTATTTGTTTGTTTATAATTGAATTTATTGTAGTGACATTGGTTAATTAAATTATTTAGGTTTCAGCGGTACAAGTCTATTATATATCATCTGTATATTGTATTGTGTGTTCACCCCAAGTCAAGTCTCTTTCCATCACCATTTATCCCTCCTTTACCCTCTTTTATCTCCTTCACCCCCGCTTTCCTCTAGTAATCACCATACTGTCGTCTGTCTATGAGGGGTTCCTTTCTTCCATGGTTTGTTTGTTTGTTTGTTTGTCTGTTTGTTTAATTCCTTCACCTTTTACACTCAGCACCCTACACCTTCCCTGGACAGCTGTCAGTCTGTTCTCTGTATCTATAAGTCTGTTTTTATTTTGTTTGTTGGTTTATTTTGTTCATTAGATTCCACATATATGTTAAATCATATGGTATTTGCCTTTTTCTGACTGGCTTATTTCATTTAGCAAAATACTGTCCAGGTTCATCCATGCTATCACAGAAGGAAAGATTTCCTTCCTTTTTATTGTCAAGTAATATTCCTTTGTATAAATATACCACAGCTTTTTTATTCACTCATCTACTGGTAGGCACATGGGTGGCTTCCAAATCTTGGCTATTGTAAATAATGCTATAATGAACATAAGAGTGCATATATTATTTGAAATTAGCATTTTAGGGTATTTTGGATATATTCCCAGAAGTGGAATTGCTGGTTATAAGGCCTGAGAAATCTACCTGCTGCTTTTGAGCCATGATGGCTAACTATCCTTCTATTTCATTCCATCTGCAAGATCTCTGGCTGGTTGCAATTCATCCCCTTTCAGGAGCCTTTCCCAGGGTTTTTCTCCACTAGGTTCTTGTGAGTCACATTTGCTGGCTAATTAAGGATGTCTTCCTGGCTTTAGCCTTCTCTCTCTGCCTTCTCCTCCCAGCCCTATATTATCAGCCTTGTCTGATATGAAGAATCACCCAGGCACACAAACTCCTGGACCCCTCCCTCAGAGATTCCGATTCCCCAGGTCCAGGTTGGAATCAGAATCCTGTCAGTCAGGCTTAGGAGATGCTTCTGCCCTTTGACTTGTGCACCTACATTAGTCAGGCCTGAGTGGTGGGGACTCCTGCAAACTATCTGCCCCTTTCCTCCAGCACTTGCCCTGGCGGTGTTTACCAATCCCCCGGGACTCAGATTTCTCCATTTGTGAAACGAGCAGGGGGTCGGTGCTCACATCTTGGTGCTCTTCTATCTGGCTGGCTCCTGCCATCTCTGATAGAGCAAGAAGAGGAACTTACTCCACCTTGGGAGATAAGAGTTCAAGGGAAGCCCCTCTTGTCCCAGATGCCACCTGAAAGATAAGCAGGTGTGAGTAGTTAAAGGAGAAACAAAACAACAAAATGAAAGAGGGAGCAATGAGGGAAATCTCGCCCTACCTCTTATCACAACGTGATGTTTGAAGATAGATGAAATGGAAAAGTTGGACCACATCAGCTCTAGAATACAGAAGAATGTTTTTGAGCCTCCTTACTCATATTTTTTAATGGAATTGATTGGATGACACTAGATAACATAATTATACAGGTTTCAGATACCCCATTCTATAGAATACATGAGAATGGAATGGACAGTGTGCTGCCAGGGGCTACCAAGTGATCCCTCCGCGGATTGTGAAAAGACAACTTCAACACTGTGAGGAAAACATCTAGGTTCTCGTCTCATATCAGATTCCAGAATAAAGTTCAGATGGACCAGAGAATTAAATATAAAACATAAAACCATAAGAAATCTAGAACACATAAATAATTTTGTATTCTGAATGGAGAGAAAGAACCACCTAAATGTCGTGGGGAGAAATCACAAAGAGGAAGTTCAATAGATTTGAACACATGAAATGTGCATACAAGTGACTGATATTAAAAGAAAAAAAAAGAGGAGAAAGAAACTTACAACCAATGTAACAGAAGGTTTGTGTTTAACGTATAAAGAGAATATACAGATGTGTAAGGGAAACCATCAGACCTTTATTTTTACAAAACTTACAAAATGGACTTCATTAGATGTAGGGAAAACAAGTAGCTTAAAAAACACGTTATAATACTCAATCCCCCGGAAATCAAATGCCAAATAAAAGTGTGATATAATTTTCACCAAATTCTCAAAGATATATATATAATTTTTTTTTTGAGAGAGAGAGAGAGAAATGAAGGGAAGGGGAGGAAGAAAGGAAGAGAGACAATCACCAACTTGTTGCTTCACCTAGTTGTACATCCATTGATTGCTTTTCATATGTGCCCTGACTGGGTCTCAAACCAGCACATTCGGGAAATGAGCCACTGACCCTGGGATCAAGCCAGAGACCTTGGCACTCCAGGACAACACCCAACTACTGCAGTGCTGGCCAGAGCCCAATTCTCATAGATTTTAAAAGATAAATATACAGAGGACTGGTGAGGCTGCTATAAGAAATAGTGTGCTTGTGGAAATGCAACTTTATGGAAAGCAATTTGGTATTAAGTACTAAAAGCCTGAAAACAATTGCAAGAGAATAGGTTTAAATTACATAGAGCATCTCTAGCTGCTATAATTTAATTTTTATATCCATCTTTTCCTTTATTTTGTAAGTTACCTGTAATAGGCATGTTAACTTCATAATTAGTAAAAATTTGTGTATTGTTAGAAACCTTTAAAAAGATATATACATATTTTTGGCCCAATGATTTCACTTTAAAAGCTCTATTTGAAAGAAAGAATCCAAAATAAAATCACAAGATAATGAAAAAAAAAAAAAAGAATGTGGTCAGCAGAATGTTATTTACAACATTCGAAGATGTCAAGATAGGGTAAATTCGGCTATATTCACATAGTGATGTATCAAATGTCATTAAAATTGTATTTAGGAAAAACTTATAATAACAAAGGACCATGCTTATATTTGTTGTTAGTTTTCTATGGTCACTGTCACAAAGTATCAGAAACTTGGTGGATTCAACAACAGAAATGTGTCATTTCACAGTAGTAAAGACCAGAAGTCCAAGGTGTGGGAAGGGTGCTTCTTCCTGATGACTGGAAAGGCGATCTGCTCCATGCTGGTCTCCTAGCTACGAGGGAAGCTGGCCATTCTTAGTGCCCATTGTCTGTCGCTATATAATTCAATCTGTGCATGCCATACTCCCTGTGTGTGCCTGTGTCCAGATCTCTCCTTTTTATAAGGATACCAGTTATACTAGCAAATTAGAGGTTCACCCTACTCCAATATGATCTTATCCCAACATGATTATCTTCCAAGTCCTTATTTCCAAGTAAAGTTACATTCACAGGTCCTAGGGTGTATGTAGAACTTTGGAGGGGGGACACAACTCAACCCATAGCATATACTGTGATATGATGTATTAAAAATGTAGGATGTAAAATTCTATACTACGTAGAAAAATACACCAAAATGTTAACAGAGGTTAACTACAGGGAGCAGATTTATGAGTGATTTTCTTTTCCCCCCATATTTTCTATAATTTCTTTGGCGAGACCCATTTGTGATTCTCTCCCAGCCCTGGCTTTGCCTGCCCTCCCCAACACAGAGGAGGCTTGTGCATGTGTGCTGAGCTATAGTCACAATAACCTTATTTTCTCTTGGCTCCAAATCTACACATAGAACAGTGGTTCTTAACCTGGGTTCTGTCAAACCCTAGGGGTTCAATGAGTCTGTCTCAGGGGTTCGGAGAAGCCTCTGCCGCAGAGGCCAGAATAAAGTAATACCGTAATTTGTTGTGAGTTCATGCACTTTGTTGGTCTTGCTCTTTGTGCAAGGTGATGTTCATGCACAGCTCATTTTGTGCACCAGTGAAAAAACATATACCTATGTCTTGAATTTGGGGGGGAAAATCATATTTTATTTATCACTAAAGAAGGGTTCGGTGAATGTGCATATGAAACTGGTGGGTTCGGTACCTCAAAAAAGGTTAAGAACCACTGACCTAGAATCAGTTCCATGGGCCTGGAGACTGCATTTTGTTTCTGCATCCAGCTGGCTCCCCGTAAAACTCTGCCAATAGTGGCATAAAGTGGGGTCCAGAGGGCTGAAGGGGCTTGCTCTTCCTGGGAATATCAGTCCCTCCAGCTTCGCTTGATCACCCTGGCAGTGGATTTTCCTTATCACATGGCAGCTGGAACCATTTCTTGTCTTTCTACCTCTTGCAGACCAGCTTCAATGTGCCGTACCCCCCAGGGACCCCAACCCCACCCAAGCAGAGCTCTCAGTTCAGTGGTCTGGGTCCCAGCTCCCTCCAGGACCCCTTCTCCAGCTCAGAGACCCAGCACTAGCCAGACAGTGTCCCCACAGTTACTGGGGGTTCAGCTCTGTGGACCCTTCCTCTAACTTCAGCATTTTAGACATCCTGAGTACTTCCTTCTCTCCCCAACCCCACCTCATACCCCTGTAACGGGGGTGGGCAGATGGCAGTGCAGGCTGCTGCTTGCATTGTTACCTCCGCGATACTTGAGAGTTCTGTTTTCCATTCCTCCAGTCACCTAGTTAATTTTATACCTGGTAGCCCATTCTTTATATTAAATTCTCTTTGTTCAAGTACTTGTTGTCATTCTGTCTTGAGATTGGAGACTGATTTAGGCAGCTCATCCCAAACTGGTCACAAAGTCCCCACCAAGTTGCTAGGAATGTCCTGAAAACTGAGAGACGCTCAGCCCCACCCCTGCACCTGTAGCTTTAGGAGTGTGTAGCTAAACCCGATTTTAGGTATGTATGCATTTATTCATGAAATTTAATGGGAGAGACATTTGGTTAACAGGATCACAGAGGTTTCAGGTGTATAGCTCTATGATACAGGATCTGCACATTGCACTGTATGCCCACCACCCTGAGTCAAACCTTCCTCTGATGCCTGCCTGTCTTTTAAGAGAAATCAGTGTCTTAGTCCTTTGCATTCTGACATCCTCTCTCTTCTCCTCCTCCACTTCTCCATCCTGTTTCTCCCTCTCCTTCTCTCACGTCCATTCTACCCATCCAATCAGAGAAAGAACAAAACACCTTCTCAGAGCTTATGGACTTTCTCCTAATGTTACAAGGAGTGCCACTCCCAGAATTTTCTACTTCTAGCAGGAAATAATAAAACAAAAGGGAAGAAGTTTTCCTGGCATCAGGACTTTGGACCACAGTCACCCCAGCCATAACCCACAGCCTTCTCGCTCACCCTGAGGAGAAGACCCCCACCCATTTCGCAGGCCCGCCCTTGCATCCCTGCCGGAGGACTCGCAGAGACCCCCTCGAAGATTTGGCTGAGTCTGGTTTCCTAGGCTCCCCCAGGAGCTGCTCCTCCACGGGTCAGTGGGGAGGCCAGGAATGGGGCCTGGCCCAGCAGACACAGGGTTGCCCAGAGGCTGCCTTCATAGATTAATTCGTGCTGGCTGTTCATGACATTGTCCCCAGTCTTGAGGAGCTTTCAGTCCTCTCTAAGGAGTGGGACTCTCCAGGTGGCCCACGATGCCAGCAGCTGGGTAGCGACTCCCTGCCTCTGGGCACAGCCATGGTCCAGGGCGGAGGGACATGGTGAGGCCAGCTCCTCCAGGGTGGGATGGTACACTGTCTCATTGTACAGGCCTCGGGATCCAGAGCACTTTGTAGCAGAACAACTGTGGGATAATTCCCGTCTGGGCTGTGTTGGCACAGCTTTGTGCCCAGCAGATCTGCCCTGCTTCCCCTGCCCCGGCAGGCTGGCTGTCACCACACCATCTTCTCTCCCACTGCCTAGCTTGGGTACAAAACAGCAGCAAATGCTTTCTTGCCAAGAGTGCTTCTCCCTGCGCTCCTTCTTGCCTCTTGTCCATCTATCCCGAGCCTCTGGTTTCCCGGGAAAGAGGCTGCTGAGGGGGAAGGGCAAGTCTGCACCGCTTCCTTGTTCACACCCGGCAACGTCCTGACAGCTCTTCAAAGCCAGGCTCCTGGATACTCAGCCCCAGCACCCTCCATTCAGGAAGGGACACACTGGTGTTCCCTGCCTTTTCCAGGTGAGAAGACACAGGTGCAGAATGGCTGAGCAGCTGTCATTTGGCTGGTGAGTGGCACAGCCTGGACTGTGCCATGTGCTAGATAGCTTGCATAGTTGGGATTATTATTCCATTTTGCAGAAGAGGACACTGAGGCTCAAAAATACTTGGCAATGCCTTGAGGAGAGTCAGGGACATGCACAGAGATTCAGCATGATACAAAATTCATTTGCATATTGGTGGACTGGCACTCTGTGCCTGCAAATAAAGGGAGCTGGAAAGAGCTGGTGTGTTTGAAGACCAGCAAGCAGTGAGGAGTGAAGGGCAGGGGGCCAGGCACAGGGAAGGCTGGGATGCTTAGGAGGAGGCATGAGTCCTGGGTTAGAGATCTGGGTCTCATCTGTGAGCAATGGAGTCCCCTGAGTGGGACTGGAGAGAATGCTCTCCTTTCCAGGCTGAGAGCAGAGGGAGGTACAGCAGCCTGGTGGGTGGGTGGTTATGGGGACAGGCAGAGGACAGCCTCCCTCTACTCCAGCCCACTTGAGACCCACACGGGACTCTGGGACTCTTCCTGGGAGAAATGGAGGCTGCTTCTCACAGATTTAATTCGATGTCCACTGCAAAGCTCTATTAGCTAAATTGGCCATCAACCCACATGTCTGTTCCATATAATGGGATTTGGTACAAAACGAGTTTTTCACCACATTAAAAGGTGTCATGTCTGAATCAAAACTTATGCCAATATCTGGGCTAATGTAAGCCTCAAGTGAGAGTTGATCAATGGGTCCCAAGGTGTTTCCATGGGGACTGAAGCAAGGAGGCAGGTCTTATTGAAAGCCAAGTGCACCAAGGTGATGCTCTGCGGTGCTCCTGGTGTAAGCTCCATTGGTGGGACCCAGGAGAGGCAGAGACCTGGAGCTCACCCAGTGGGGGTAGACAATGGGAGACATTTGAGCTTCCTTGGCCGGAATGGGAACTGGAGCCTCTAGGCCTGAGTTTAGCACACTTGCTGTGGCTGCTGCACTTGTATTTAAGGGTTTATTTTTGCATTTTTACTGGGCCTTCAACGCTCAGCTCCAAGGCTCCCCACACAAAGCACTGGCCATGCCTTTGTACTGCAGCTGCAGCCCTGGCAGTCCTAAACTCACTGGGGCCAGGCCGCGGGAATTGGGATCAAGCCATAAGGTACACCTCGGGAGACTCACTCTTCCTCTCGAGTGTGGCTTCCATGTCTCCAAAACAATGATCAGAGCAAGCCTGCTCTATTTAGGGATGGAGGTCTGAATTCAGCCCCTTCTGCCTCCGAGCTGGGACACAGGCCTTACTTACTCTCTCCATGGGGTAGTTTCTCCACCCACAGACCAGGGAGGAGGATACTGGGTCCCTCTAAGATGGCCATTTTCAACCTTGTTCATCTCATGTCACACACAAACTAATTGTTAAAACTCTGTGGCACATCAGAAAATGTATTTTTGCTGACCTGACAAAAATAAAAGGTATAATTTTGATTCATTCACACTGGTTGACAGTTGTTGTGTTGGCTGTTGTTATTTATTGTTATTTGACAGTCTAAGGGGACAGAGGTCAGTGCCCCTGGCTAAATAGTCAGGTATTGCACGTTCTAGAAGTTCTCATGGCACGCTGATTGAGAATCGCTGCTCTAGAAGGATGTCATAGGAGCAACAGTCTCATGGACCTGAATCAGCCATTTGGACAACTAGATGTCAGGATGACCTCCACAGGGCTGGCAGAGAGGAGGGACCATGTGGTCGGTGCTGATGCCCAGGGCCTCAGGTCCCTGCTGCAGACCTCAGGTTCCCTTCTCCCTTCAGGGAAGTCTCTGACAATCATGGAGCCTTTTCATAGGCCCAGTCTTTCTGCCACGTTCCCTCTCTCACATGGTCCTTACAGCGGCCCTGGTCACTGTTCTCACACCACACGTGAGACCACACGCTCGGGAGGCTGGGACTAGTACCTCACTGTCACGTGTGATAAGTTGGACCATAAGCCAGGACGCTTGCCTCTCCCTCCACTTGTGATCTCCTGGCTGGTCCACCCACGACGGCATTGGCCCGGCATCTCTCTGTCCATAAGCCCAGGCGTGGGCCCATGGACCCTGGAGACAGCCCATCTGAGCTGGGCAGTGCAGGCTGCTGCGAGGCCTGGCCAATGGCCACACGTCCACCCTGTTTCTCCA
Organism: Rhynchonycteris naso; assembly: GCA_037038555.1. Taxonomy (NCBI): domain Eukaryota; kingdom Metazoa; phylum Chordata; class Mammalia; order Chiroptera; family Emballonuridae; genus Rhynchonycteris; species Rhynchonycteris naso. The sequence continues at coordinate 102,302,484 of CM073001.1, forward strand.
CACCGCCATATGGCTGTGGGGTCTGCTTTTCTAGGGGACGTAGGGCTAACGAAAGGCCCATTCTGTGCCAGGGACCACGACCTGATTAAATTGCAACCTTCCTCTCCAGGAACCTGGCCGAGGCAATAAAGACTGTTCTCTCTGAGAGACACAGGCAGGCTATGCAGAGAACCTGTAATCAGGTTTGTGGGGCCAGCCTCAGCCTGGCCTGGCACCGTGCCTCAATGTCACTAGCCTCAGGGGTCAGTATGGTGGCACGCCCACCCTCTGGCTTCACCAGGCTCCTCTTTCCCTCTTAATCCTACCAACCTCCAGCCTGGCATTCCCGGGCCTGAAGTCATCTCCATGAAGAGGGGAGGTGGGCAGACATGGCTGGGGCCAGAAGGGACCCAAGAGATCCCTCCCAGCTTGTCCTCCACAGATGCAGGGGCTGCAGCCAGAGGGCCAGGCTGTCCTACAGTGGTCACAGCATAGCCCTTGCAGAGTGGGGAGCAGTGGTTTCAAATATCCAGAACCCACACAGACAGGGAATTCTTTCTCTGCGTTCTGCTCTACATATATATATATATATATATAATCTGAAAATTGAAGTGAAAATGAATAGATCACTGCCACTCACACCATCAGTGAACTTCCCAGCAAGGGAGACTTTCACGACCGTAATAATGAGAGGGAAAGCAGACACAAGAGGACCCACAATATAATTCTGCCCATATATGAGTCAGATGTGAGAAGAAACTGTAGTTCTAGAAGTCAGATGTGGGGAGGCAGTGACCGGGAGACAGCAGAGGAGGCTCTCAGGGGTGCTGAGAGGTCTTTCTTCTTGAGCTGGTGACATGAATACGTTTCCTTTGTGAAAACTAAACAAGCCATCAGTTAAAGTTTGTCTATTTTCCTGTTTGCTTGTTGTACTCCAGTAAAAACACAAACTGTCATAAAAGCTCTATGGCAAACAAGATAGCAAAGAAAGAAAGAATACAGAATAGTTCCATCACCCCCAAACTCCCCTGACCTCCATTTGTAGTCCATTGCTCTCCTCATCTCCAGCCCGTGGCAGCCACCAATGTATCTTTTGTTCCTATAGCTTTACTTCTTCCAGAATGTCCTGTGTGCCATGGGACAGGTCTATTTATCCTTTCACTGGTGGAAGGGCATTAGGTAGCTTCTAGGATTTGGAGATGATGCCCAGAGCCCCATGTGAGCGTCCACACACAGGCTTTCTAACAATACAAACACCCAGTTCTTTGGGGTCAGAACCTAAAATTGAGATTGTCAGGCCCGTGGCAGGTGTATGTTGAGCTTTATAAAGAAGCTGCCAGAAGTGACTGCACATCCTGCATCTGGCGGTAGACCACGAGAGCCGGTCCATCTGCTTGCTGGCACTTCATGTTGTCAGCTTCATCTGTTCTTATTTCCAGCCATTCTAACAAGTGCATGGCGCATCATTTAATTTTCATTTGAAATCAGGATGGCCAAGTACTGTTCCTCCCTGCATGTTACAGATGAGGAAACAGAGGCTCTGTCCATAGGTGTCTCAGCACAATCACCTTTGGTGACTGTCGGAACCAAGACAACAGCAAAGTCTTCTGGCTGGGACCCAGGGAAGTATTCTCCCAGGCCATGGCGAGGGCCTCCAGATAGACCAGCAAAGTGGTCTTTGGGACCACTCGTAAAAGTCCCAATTCAAGTGGGAGCTGAGATCGAATGTGGAAAAACAAGACAAAAGTAGGGGAAAGCATGCCAGGCCGTGGGAAGATCAGGAGCAATGGTGCGCAGGTGAGAAGAGGTGGGGCATGCCTGGGGGTGCCCTTGTTGGGGAGGGACTGAAGGGCGCCAGGTTCAGCAGAGCCACTGGGTCCAGACCAAGGAGGAGTTTGCATAGTAGAAAGAGCGGGGAATTGCAACATCAAGAGACACAACTTATACCTGCATTTCCCATATCATTAACAGATGACAATATTCCCTTGACGTACTGTTGAGGGGATCAAAGAACATAAGGTATGAGAACTTGATAATCAGGACACATCACATAGACATGAGTGGGTGCAGTGCCCGAACGTGGGGAGCATGTCCTGGCCCCTGAAAAGAACCAAGACTAGCCAGCTGCCTTGTTCCATGCAGGCTCCTGTAATAGAGTACCACACACTGGGTAGCTTACAGACAACAGAAATTTATTTCTTTTCGTTCTGGGATCTGGAAGCCCAAGATCAGGGTGCTAGCATGGTCTGCTGAGGGCTCTGTTCCAGGTGGCAGACTTCTCGTTGTGTCCTCACATGGTGGAAGGGTCTGGGGGTTTTCCCTGGCACCACGTTTCTATAAAACGCTAACCCCGTCCATGACGCTTGGCCATCACAACCCAAGCACCTCCCAAAGAACCCACTTCCAAATACCATTGCCTTGAGGGTTAAGTTTCAACCTATGAATGTTGGGGGATACAAATGTCCAGAACATAGTGCTGATAAATACCATTCATAGACAGTTAGAAGTGAATCCTGTTTTCCTAATCTGTGGGTTTATCAGAGCTCATCAGGGATGCAGCCCATCAAAATGACTCTAAAACTGAATAGGGCAATGGTCGTTGTGAGCCAGCAGCCAGCTCGGTTTTGTAGCAGAACCTTAAGCTGGCCTTGGCAGCGCAGGCCACAAGGAGTGGAGGATGGGGTCACACGCCTCCTGGGTGCTGAGACCCGGCAGTGGCGGTGAGGTCCTTTTGTGTCTGGCTTCCCTCCCTAGCGTAATGTTTCCAAGGCCCATTGGAGTTGTAGCATTTTTAGAATTTTGTCTCCTTTTATGCCTGACACCATTGCACCTATTTAGCACATGATATTCACCTGCTCACCTGTTAGTGGACACTGTGTTGTTTTCATCCTGTGGCCATTGTGAACAAGGCTGCTGTGAACATTGGTTTCAAAGATTGGTTTCAGTCCTTGCTTTCAATTCTTACGCACATCTCCTTAGACATAGAATCACTGGGCCACAAGATAGTTTTAACTTTTTGAGAAACTGTGCCATGGCTTTTTATGCTGATGTGGGCACTAACCCAGGAGCGTGAGAATGGTGGGGTCCAGACTGCCTTCACCTTCCCATGGCAAACCCTAAAGTCGTCTCGGGGGTCAGCCAATGCTGGGTTCAAATCCCAGCCCTGAGCTTCCGTTCTCTTGGTTTGGAATCAGCGTATCCTGCCTAGCCTGTAGGGTTACTGGGAACATAAAATGTCCCAATAGCAATGTGAAGTGCCTGGCACCGTGCAGGTATCCAATACATCCCCGCTCTGCCTCCCCTCCCCCACTTCCATTTCCTCATCTGTAAAAAAGCATTCTATACACTAAATGCCTCGTAAACCTCAAATGCTTTCAGGATGACTAGGTGGAAATGTTCCGTGGCGACTTTCTTTAGAAAACACGTCCCCCCACATTTTTTTCAAAGAAGCCCATAATTCCTCCACATGCTTCCCCATCTGTTCCCCCAAATGTGATAATTAGGAAATGATTCTGCCACTTTCCAATGTGAGAAATCTGCCCCTCCCATCCCATCTCCGGGCTCCAGGGTGGAAGGAGGAGCAGATAGACCATCACGCGCACAGCCGGCCCATCCCCAGGACCCTGGTTCCTATGGAGTTCCAAAATGAGGTCACTCCCCTAAGTGGCAACCCAAGCTTGTGGGGATAAAGCGCTGAATCTCAGGAGGTCTGCATGGAAGAAGGTGTAGGGAATGCCTTGGGCACTCTTACTGTTTCTGGTTCTCCTGTCCTTGATTCTTTTTTGTGTGTGTGTGACAGAGAAAGAGACAGAAAGAAGGACAGATAGGGACAGATAGGAAGAGAGAGAGTTGAGAAGCATCAGTTCTTCATTGCAGCTCCTTGTTTGTTCATTGATTGCTTTCTCACATGTGCCTTGACTGAGGGCGAGGAGCTACAGCAGAGCAAGTGACCCCTTGCTCAAGCCAGTGACCTTGGACTCAAGCCAGCAACCTTGGGCTTCAAGCTAATGACCTTGAGCTCAAGCCAGCTACCATGGGGTCATGTCAATGATCCCACATTCAAGCCAGATTAACCCATGCTCAAGCCGGCGACCTCAGGGTTTTGAACCTGGGTCCTCTGCATCCCAGTCTGATGCTTTATCCATAGCGCCACTGCCTGGTCAAGCTGTCCTTAACTCTTGACCAGGGCCTGGAGCAGTGTGCAGTGCTAGAACCACTTAAGAGCAGCCAAAGACCAGGGCAGCAACGTAGACATCTGAGCACAGCCAGTTGGTAAGAGAGCCAACACACACACCCCAGTCCTTTCCTCCTTGTGACAGGAGATGTGGCCAAAACAGCACTCAGAGGGTTTGTTTAGTCTGAACAAGAATGTGTGAATCTCAGACTCGGGGCTACCTGGTGATAGTTACAGACCTTTTGTGCCGCCCATTCTCCCCGTGGACTTTGCCCACGCCGGCCTCTGAGCCTCTGCACATGCAGTGCCCTGTCTCAGTCTGAGTTCCTTCCAGCATGGAATCTGACGCAGGGATTTGAGGGCCGTCTGCTCATTTGGGAAAGAATTCTGGACAACTGGGGTGAAGAAGAGAGGGGAATCAAGGGAAAGGTGGGAAGGCGTGATGTATCGGTTCTCACAACGGCAGCTGAGGCCCATTCCCGCCTGTGTTCCCATCCCCCACCGGTGACAAACTGTATTCATTATCTACAGCTGAGTAACAGTTTTGTGGACCCAGAATTTATGGCTTAAAACAACAAATTTTTATTGTCTCATAGTTTCTCGGGGACATGAATCTGGAGGCGGCTTAGCTGGGAGGTTCCTGCCCAGAGTCGCTCACGAAGTCACCGCCGAGCTGTGCGTCGGGACTGCCATGTCTGAAGGCTTCACTGGGGTTGCAGGATCCACTCCAAGATGACTCACTGTGATGGCAGTGGGTAGGAGGCCTCAGTTTCCCACCTTGGGGGTCTCTCTGCAGGGCTGCTCACAGCACGGGTTTACCCAGAGTGGGGGACCTGAGGGACAGAAAGAGAACAAACACCTCTTTTAACCTTCATTCCTTCTGTAAGGGCCCCATCTCCAAATAGAGTTACATTGGGGGCTAGGGCTTCAGCACATGAATTGAAGAGGGGGTACAGTTTAGTCCATAATAGTGCTGTCTGGAAGAACTCATAGTCTAATCACCCACTTTCTAAAGGACAGCCAAAGAGGCGGACGGAGTGACAGACGGGGTCTGCAGGGGCTGTGACAGCCCCTCTCCTCCCTCCACCCCTGCCTTCCTCCGGGTCTGTGCTCACTTGATGAGGGAGTTTGGGCCCCGAGACTCAAGACAGCTTCTATGAGGAGCCTTCAGAGAGCGAGTCTGAGCCTCAGCTTGCTTGTCTGCACAAGGGGATTTCAACAACCACGGGCCTCCACCTCACAGAGGATCACGTGGGACAAGGGACAAGAGGGCATCCCATAAACTGTAAAGGAGAACGGAAATAAAGTCCTGAAAAATGAGAAGGAAAAGGTGAGTGCAGGCTGAAAACTCACCACCAGAAGTCTGGGTTCTTGATCAAGGACATGTGTAAAAATGTCCCTGGATGTTGGCAGTGCATGTTTTGGGGGTCCTGCTTTCCGGGTTTCTGTAAGTGAGGACACACTGTGACAGGAGAGAGGTGAGTCACAGTTCCAGTTCCTTCAGTGTGGATACACACTTAGTCCTGGGATGAGAGCAAAACTTTTTTTTTTTTTAAAGTTAAACCACAGAGCTTGACTAACTCTCAGATTGTTGACGAGAACAGACACACCCCTGTACCTGCCCTTCAGACCCGTCCACAGGCCTCAAAGCAGTGGATTGAATTTTCTTTTTAAGAGGAAGTGATCTAAACAAAAAAAGTTAAGCATTCTACTCAGACAATATTGTCGAGAAACCCAAAACGATATCCTAGTTTTTAAAACCGCATGGAAGAAATATTTTAATATAAAATCAATAAATACGGATATTGTAAAACATCATGAGATGAGCGGAAGATAAAACTGATTCCGAGTCTTTTAGTAAATTTCCTAAAAGTGACAAAGTGATGGAACTTGAATTTAAAACACTTTATGAAGTGTGAAAAAAAATGAATAATTAAGAAAATTTAGGAAAATGGCTGACATAAGAATTAAATGGTGAAACCAAGGGGAAAAAAATCATTCTCCAGATCTAACCTTACTGGGCTTGCTCTGGCCTGGGTGGTCATTCTTTCCTTTTGCTCTGGCCCCATGTTTGACCCCAACAGCCTATCCTAGGAGAAGTCACACCCACCATTGATAACCCACGATTGACTCATTTGGTTCAGTGGCCAAGCTGGAATGACTCAGTTGAAATTCTTAATGTTCCAGTTCAGTTTAAGAATCAAATTAGACCTGAAAGCCCTCATTGATGTAATCAGGCAAATTTACCATCATTAGTGGCAATTAAGATGGAGTTTTAACAACTCTGTTTACTTTGGTGAAAACAACTGAGGTGCCTATGCTAGAGACAGGAGAGCGTCTGACACAGGGCTTTGCCTGGGCTGTCAAACCTCTGGGGACTGGCAGATGTCCCATCTTCTCCCCTCACAGCACACTGGAAGACACAAATACCTTCAGAGAGCAACATGAAATAGACGGGGACACTAAGGCTGAGAGCCCAGAAGGGGCTGACCCACCCATGGTCCCCGCTGGGAAACTCTTCTTACTCACTGAGATGCGTCACTGACCTACAGAGTCACTGGTGATGGAAGGAGTCAAGATCAGGACAACAAGGGGCTCCTTAGAGAGCATACCTATTGCCAATGTGGGGCAGGAAGAATCTGTCCTCCACTCTCAAGGGTCTTCTGACTGGTCCAGTAATCAAATGGACATGAGACACACTGGCAAGAAAAAAAAATCATCAAATTTAACACATACGCATGTCTGGGAACCCTGTACACACAAGAGAGTCAGAGAGCCCACCTGCATGACAGGTTCAGAGATAGAAATGCAGCGGGGGCTGTATGAGACGACCTGAGCTAGGGAGGAGGCAATGCAGCTTACAGGCTTCAGAAGGTCGTTGCAGGATGAGAGGAAGAGCAGATGTACAGTAAAGGTAAGTTTGCCCTGCCCTACAGATAGGTCAAAAAGGTTATCACTGATAATCTCTTATTAAGGGCCAGGTCCCCAATTTAAGACCTTCTAGGTCGTTAAAGAGAGGTGAGAAGTTTTTCTTGAGCCTGAATCTAAAACTGCCTTTAGCTCAGAACAGTCCGCATACCATGGAAGCACAGCTTGCGGTGGTTTGTTCTGAACTCCCACGGCAGACACATAGTTAAATATGCATGAATGTTACCTAATTAACTAACTTAAATCTAACGACCACAATCTTTCTGGAGAACCCTTATTAGCTTCATTTTACAGGTGAGAAAACTGAGTCCAGGAAGAGCAAGACTATTTACCCAAGGTTACATTGCCCTTAGTTCCTAGTGCAGATCTCCCCAAAGGTCCAGCTCAGCCCTGGGCCTTCGCCCTCCCCGCCTGCACAACCAGGCTCATCGTGAACCTCCTGGAGTGGGGAAAGGCGATTAACCGAAGCTCTGGGCCTGACGGGGACCGCCAGCCTCTCCTCTGGCTTCCCGGCCAGCCGTCATGGGACCGTCCCACCGAAGCTCTTCCTCCAGCGGCTTCCAGGTTGGGAAAAGTGCAGGACTGCGGCATTCCTGAGCGCAGGAAAAGGAGACAGCAGGGAGATAATTAATGGGTAGGGATCAGTGGGGAATTGAAGCAATTACCCAGCTAATTGAGGCCCAGTGGCCCACTTTCCCTGCACATCTGGGTGCCAGGCTGGGAAGGTGACAGCCCAAACCTTCAGGTAAGGGTGGCTGAATGGTCCCCAGGGGCGGGGGCTCTGGGAACCCAACGTTCCTGCTTCAGTCTGTATGTCCAGTCGCACCTTTTCCAAGGTGCGCGCAGTTGCGTGCAAGGTGGCTGCCCGCGGGATTGACTCAGTCAGAGGTTGCCTTCCTTGTAGCACATCGGATTCAGTGACTTCTAATCACGTTCGCCACCCTGCGGAATCGTCCCAGGGACCCCGCTGTGCACATGGGGAAACTGAGACTTAGACAGGGGAAGCAAGGTGCTCCGAGACACACCCCCAAACCCTGAATGAGCTGGAATAACCTGGGGCTTTCGATTCCTGGTTCCCTTTCTAAATCTTGCTTGCTTGCTTCTTGCTTATTTATTTATTTATTTTACCTGCACATCCCAGCTCTCAGCCGGAACATAAGTTTGGATACGTGTCTCCCATTCCCATCCTTCCCTCCGCCAGCCCCCACCCATTGCGACAAACCTATTTGCCATCCCCGGAACGAATGTGGAGGTCATCGTTTGGGGAGCAGAATTCTTTGTGTTTGCTGTGTACATAAAGGCAGCCCAAGTTAGCACATGTGTCCCAGCCCCGGACCCACGGGGAATTCTGCTAAGATAATTATCTCCAACTGCGGTTTTGTTCAGTCCTCTAGTAAGACAAGCCCCCGTGTAGAATAATAAGGCCGTGCTATTGAAGCCTAGCTGGGAAATATTTTTCGAACAAGCAATCGCGTATGTGTTTCACATATGCCGCTCATTAAGGTTTATAAGACCTTTTGGTCTTCACAATAAAGCTTGTTTTTTTAAAGGTTAAAATCAGCATGCCCCGGTGACTGCCAGCTCCCTGCTTCCCTCTTCAGATGGGACAGAAATCCTGGGAAGTGTTGAAAGGGAATTGAAAGAATTGATGCCTCCCGACCCGGAGGAGGAAGAAACGGTGATCCCAGAAGTGACTGTCCGTCCTGAAGCAGAAGCAGGACCCGGAGGAAGTCCCGCCTGACGCCACAAGCGCACAGGGCTCTGGGATTCAGATAACCAACAAGACCACATCTTTATCTCAGGACCTTGCAGCCTCGCAGCACACTAGATTCACCTGGGACACTTAAGCCCCCCCAAATCCTGCTGAAGCTGATCTGAACGCGGGTCCTCGTCATTGGATAGTTCTCAAAGTCCCTTGAGTGACAGCCAAAATTGAGACCATCCATTAACTCTTGGGTCCCTGAAGCTGTCCTGCAAGTAGGCGGGCCAGGAATTATTTCCCCCATTCTAGAGAGAAGGATAACTAGGCCTGGGGGTTCAGGTGGGGAGACAGCATACATGCTGCTGGCAGAGTTGGGACTTAAACCCAGCTCTTCTGACAACTTCCAAAACTTCCTTCTTGTGGTCCAGGACAGCTACCATTTACTGAGAGCTTCATGCATGTTCTCGTTCAATCCTAACAAACCACAGAAGTCAGTGTTGGGATAGCTGTCTTGCAGAAGGGGAAACTGACACTCAGAGTTGGAATGACATGCCTCATATCACACCAGATACAGAGGATCTGTTTGCAAAAGTCCTGTAGGAGACAGGTAACTCAGACCCTGAGACTATGGCCATTAGGCTCCCACCTGGGGGCAGTGTGACCTCTCATTCTTGTGTTTAAAGAATCTTTGAGAGCGGAGCAAGATGGCGACGGAGTAGGCGGACGTACCAACTTCCAACTCCCAGAACCAAAGTGGATTACAACTCAATTTTAAGAACCATCACCTGGATAAACCAACTTTGAACAAAACTAAGTGGACTCTTCAACCAAGGAACACAGAAGAAGCCACATTGAGACTGGTAGGAATAGCGAAAACGCGAAGAGGGCTGCCCAGCTCCCCGGAGCAAACGGCAGCCCGGAGAGACCCGCGGGGCGGGAGGAGAGTTTGGCGGAGAGGGAGGGACCTGGGTCCCAGGAACCAAGCCCCAGCCTCCAGTCCTAGAGCCAAGAAGAGGCGTTTGGACAGTTTTGAGCTGTGAAACAAGTGAGGGAGCTCCCAGGCCTACAGTGTGGAGTATTAGGTCCCTTCCTACTCTGCTGAGGGCTGCTTAAGGGTTTGGGGCGGCAGGACGCTGAAAGGCGGTTCTGTCGGCGTGGGCAGAGGCCAAGCCGGTGGGAGATCGGTCTAGCCCAGAGGGTCAGAGGGGACCGCGAAAGCGGTCCGGAAGCTGCGGGCCCGCCTTTGGTCCCACTTACGGGGACAAAGCAGGAGGCCAGGAACGGGCAGGCCCTGCGCAAGCCGGCCCTGACCGCGGGGACCGGGCTAGGACCAGGGACGGGCAGAGGCTGTGGCTGAGCTGACGCTACCAGTCCCCACCCCCACCCCACCCCCACCCCCGGCCGGAGAAACCGCGGTTGGCCAGTGTACGTGCGTGAGCGGGCTCCGAGCGCAGGAACGGGGTGGACCCCGAGACAAGTCGAGGCTCGCAGCTGAGCCCACGCTATTATCCCCATCCGGCCGGAGAAAACGCGGATAGCATTCATACGTGCACGAGCGGGCTCCGAACGCGGGGGCGGGGTAGAGTCCGGGACGAGCGGAAGTACGCAGCTCGGCGGAAGCCAGCAAACACGCCCGCCCCAATAAACCTTGGTTTCCGACCCTGCGCAAAGGGCCCTGGCCTCGAGGGCGGGGCTAAAGCTCCTGACGGGAAAAAGCTTACAGCTGAGAGCACGTCAAAAGCCCCGCCTAACCCGCGGAACTGTAGCGAGCAGGCTCCGACTGCTGGTTCTGGGCGGAAGTCCGGAAATAGGCTGGGTCCGCAGCTGAGGAAAGGAGCTCGCCTCTACCCTTGGTGCTAATCTTGTGGCTTCAGTCACAGCCCCTCCCACGGAGGAGAGGCAGAAATCACAGCAAAAGCCACAGTGGGCCGGCGCTGGCAACGCTCATACCCAACCACCCTAGGCACCGGCAGAGGGGGTGGGGGGCCTGCAGATAGACCACACCTAGAGAACACAAAGGCAACACCTACTGGACTCCAGTGGCCACAACTTGCTTATACACAGAAAAAATGGGCAGGCAGAGGAATGCAAACCAAATGAATCAAGAGAAATCCCCAGAGAAGGAACTGAGTGAACCAGATATAACCAAATTACCAGAAGCAGAATTTAGAATAATGATAGTTAGGATGTTCAAAGAAATTAGAGCAACAATGGATAGTCATTATGAACACCTAAATAAAGAGATAACAAGTATAAAAAATGAAATTGAAATAATAAAAAAGAATCAGACAGAAATGACAAATACAGTATCAGAACTGAAGACCACAATGGAAGGAATTAAAAGCAGGATGGATGACGCTGAGGATCGAATAAGCGAGTTAGAGGACACAATAAACAAAGGCACAGAAGCAGAGAAGAAAAAGGAAAAGAGACTTAAAAAATGTGAGGAAACTCTAAGGGAGCTTTGTGACAACATGAAGAGAATCTTTGAGGTCCTTTAAGGACCTTATGCAGAGAGAAGAAGCAATGTCCATTTGTTGGCCACCTACTATGTGCCAGACCCTAGGCCAGCTGCTTTACCTGCATCTTAAATTCACTGATAAAGTAGGTGTTGCCCTCCCCATTTCAAAGGAGAAGGAGCTGAGACATCAAGTTGTGGAGTGACTCACTCCAGGTCACAGGACTTGTAAGTGTCGAATTAAAACTCCCCAGACCGGGGGCTCCCACCTCCCCACACTGCCTTCCCACTCCTGTCAACATGGCAGGTGTGACCTGCCCAGACATAGAGAAGAGTTTCAGGCAAATTTGAAAACAACAAAGATAATTAAAAAGGGGAGAAACAGTTTTATTATGGCCTCGGCTGGATTTTATTGTTTTTGAAGTCACTGTTAATTTGGTGCCAGGGCATTTTAATCAATTGGGTTGAAGTTTGCTATTTACGAACCCTCTAAGAGTGTGTTCTGCTTTTGTTATTAATTAATAACATCATTTATTTTAAACATTCTTTGATCAAACCCTTCTTTGCCTCCTACTTCGTTTAAACATGGCCACGGGGACAAGTAAACGCAAGAAACCTTAATATGAGGGTGTGCCCAGGCCTGGGAATCAGGACAGCTGGGTCTGATCCTGGCACTGCCCTTGACCCTCAGCATGATCCTAAACACTTAATTTCTGTGGGCTTCAGTTTCTTTCCTATGACCTCTACCCCAGCTTCTTGTCAGGGATGTTATGAGAATGAAAATGAGAGGATCAACATAAAACATTAAAAACTACAAAGGGTTATGCAAATACAAGAGTTTATTGTGAAGTATGACCATTAACATATAAGAACTGTTTCCTATCAGTGGTATGAAACATGCACTGTTATTCTCACTTGGAAAAAAGTTATCAACAACAATTGAGGACAACACCTACACTCAGTGTCCTTTGAGGTCCAGGAAGTTACCACCTACAGACTATAGAATCAGTCATTCCTTCATCTACTTATTCCATGACCGCCAACCTAGTGCGGGCCAGGTCTTGGGCTTGGGAAGGTGCGGAGATGAGGCAAACACAGAAGGAGAGCAGCCTCCGTGCAGGTACACAGCACAGCAGAGAGCGATGAAGGTTACAGCAGAGGGAAGGAAGTTTCTATGGGAGCCCAGAGAAGGGAGGAGTCCAGTGGAGTGTGAATACGCTTCATCATGGCTGAAGGATTTGGACTGATCAAGGTTCTGTTCTCCTCCTGTACACCCTCACTCTCAACCTTCACTCTCCACCAGGGTCCCCCATAACATGTCCCTGAGAGCTCCCAGAGAAGACTATGAATAAGAGCCACAGGGGACAGGTCTGTTCTCTGCAGGACGGGAACGTGACAGGGGGTCCTTTGCATGGCAATAGGGTTTGGCTTGCAGGTCTAGCTTAGGCTTCCCTGAACATGGACTACAAGAGCTCCTCAGAGACTAAAGGATCCTCTCAGGTCAGGGTTCACACTCATCCATCCATCCTTCCAACCATTCATTTCTTCACTCACCAGTTCACACTGACCACACAGGTTTGACCAGTTGACACAATCAATAGACAAGGCCTCAACAGAACCTATACCTGGAACTCACTTTCATTCATTCCACAAATGTTTTCTGAGAGCTCAGTATTGACCAGGCCAATTCTACATCACAAGGCCTTTTTGACAGACTTCTTTAAAAACCTGCATAGCCCTGGCCAGTTGGCTCAGTGGTAGAGTGTCAGTCTGGCGTGTGGAAGTCCCAGGTTCAATTCTAGGTCAGGGCACACAGGAGAAGCAATCATCTGCTTCTGCACCCTTCCCTCTCCTCTCTCTCTCACTTTCTCTCTCTCTCCTTCTCCCACAGCCATGGCTCAGAGGGTTGGAGCAAGTTGGCCCCGGGCTCTGAGGGTGGTTCAGTGGCTTTTTGTCTCAGGCACTAAAATAGTTCAGTTGCTAAGCAACAGAGCAACAGACCCAGATGAGGGTTGCTGGGTGGATCCTGGTCTGGGTACATGTGGGAGTCTGTCTCTCTGCCTCCCTGCCTCTCACTTTAAATAAGTAAGAAAGTAAGTAAATAAATAAATAAAAGCTTGCATAAATTCAATTCACCATTGCAAGGAGGTCCTTTCCTCTTTTCAGGAGAAAATGTAGTTTAGACTCTTTGCAAATACCATTAAATGGATATATAATATTTCATAATGCCTAATTTTTGCACATAGTATATAAAATCCAGATTCACTTAACTTTTAGGGCTAGAGAAACTGATAGAGAATACCTCCCATTTTACAGATAAGAAAACTGAGTTCTGAAGAATGAAGAGTAAACTGCTTGAGCTCACAGAGTAGGTCAATGGCAGAGGCCAGGCTCTTATTTCCTTATGCGAGGCCAATCTTCAACCCCATATTGTATGTTCTAATATTATAATATGTTCTGATTATGCCAGATGAGTTTATACAAACTCTCTTTGGTCTCAGTTCTTACCTTTTTTTTTTAAGTGTGCTACTGATTTCTAATCAACCTTCCAGCTATATTTCCTAGATGTCTACAAAAAAATATTAACTGGCATGCAATCATTAAAGTTTTGAGGATCAAAGTCTGCTTTTCACCAAGAATAGAATAACTCTGTCAGTGGGTTCCACTTAGCACAGGACAGTTGTCCACTACCACTAGTGACCCCTTTGGACGGGCTGGCCTGGGCATCCTCGGTCAGGCTGAGCACAGGTCTTCTCCAGCCTGCAGCCCTGGCCCATGCCCTCCTGAGAGGCTTGGAAAGTCTGAGTTTGAAAGGTAGGCTCCAGGGAAGTAGGTAGAGGTAGCCCCTTTCTGATCTCTGGCCCCAAAAAGGCCATTGGTCACAGCATGAAGTGACATCCCCAGCCCCAGCCTCTCTGTCTGGAGCTCAAAGCCTTCCAACACTCACTCATGCATCAAGCCAACCAGCTATTTATTCAACCAGCAAGCACCAGAGACTGGACCCTGTCTAGCCCAGTGCAAGGTGCTTTAAGAGGTCCACAGACGCTCACTTAAGTAAATCACCAGGTAAGTGGCACAGTGAGGGCAGGGACTGTCAAGTGCCCTCCCCTTGCAGACACTTCATAAACAGTTGCAGCTGAATGGATTATCTGCCAGGGAGCTCCTGGTTGACCTGAAGCTAGAGGCAAACTCACCTTGCCCTCTCTCCACTTAAGGTTTTATGTCTCCATTGAGAAAGTGAGTCACACCAACCTGAAATGACGCTGGGGAAAAGCTATGTACAAGAAGGATGTGGTAAATGGCAAGGCCCTAAGGACAATGCGGGCTGATGTATGGCTGTGGGGGGGTCATACAAGGACAAAGGGCCGCCAGAGAGCCAGGCTCTGGAGGGACGCGCAGGGCAGAGCAGACTCACGGAGGATGCTGCAAGAGACGTAGGATTCAGCATCTAAGAGATACATCAGACTGCAAGCGACTTGATCGTTCATCTGCTCATTTGCTTTCCAGTAAGAAAAAAAGAAATAAGGGCTCCATGAAAGATCGTGTGGCCACTCACAGTCAGAACAAGACTTTTGGTGAAAGCTCTGCTCGTTGCTCGGGGTCCTATATGGGTGTCGGACCCAACTGCTGAGAGGTAACTTACCTCTGGTGAGGCCCTTGGAATGCACAGGGCATTTTTCAGACCTTATCCCATTTAATTAGGAACTTGAGGAAGACTCAAAACTGACGTCCCGTAGTATTTGGGTTCTGAAATCCAGGAATCTGGGAGGGCTTGGGTCAAAGGTTTTCCCATTATTAAAGTGTCCAGAATGACAGAAAGATCCAACGCCTGCCGCCTGACCTCCACCTCCACCTCTGTCCCCTTCCTCCCGCAGTCCCAGCCGCAGTCTTATTCAAATAAACAGTCCTAGGTCCCAAGCGGAGTTGCTTCGAAGCCAGAGCAGAAATCCTAATTGTGGGTTAATGAGGCCCCGGGTTGCCCCAACTAGGCTGTTTACTGAAGCAATTTCAGTTTGCTCCTTCTGGCCAGAGATGGCAGCCACCGGCTAGCCTGTTCAGGATAAATGTCACCACCGGCACCAGGATAGACTCGCCAACTCCCCAACTCCATGTGTCATCCCCTGGACAAAATGAGCTGAGGAATAAAACAGAGGAAGGTGCAGACTTGTACCTAAGGTCCAGTGGGGCAGCAACTAAAGGTGAGATTGCATTCTGAGAGACCAGGGCATGGATGCTCAGGGCATCGGGGGGCAAGCCCCGAGCTCAACTGCATCTGGATCAAAGGAAAAGCTTGTCCTGGATGACTTCCTGGAGGAAGCATCCCATGGTGACTTCTCAGGGGCCAGCTCTGTCATGAAACCCAGGAGTACAATGATGCTCTTTCCCACAGCACATGACCTCCCCGTAGATTGTCCCTCCACTAAGGGCACATGGCACTTTATGCATTGCCTCTCTGCAGAAAGCCACTTAAAAAAATCTCTTGGTCAAAGACTCACAAGGAAGTGCACTCGGTGTTTAGGTGACTCGTCCGGTATGATGCTCCCTCCGGAGTGACGAGTGCCGCGAACCTGCAGGTCCGATGCCTGCTGCTTTGAGGACATGATGCACGTGCTTTCTGGTCTCACTCCTGGGGCTCCGAGGGGAGCAGCAAGGAGGGAGGGGCACGGAGGTGACTGTTACTGAGCACGGATAAGCAAACAGTTATCTCCGTTTGTGTTTTGACGGATCGATTCTTATTGTCCGTAGCCAGAAGGGGGAAACTGAGGCTTAGAGAGGCAGTGACTGGGCCAGGGTCACACGGTGGTGGTGGAGCTAGACTTTATCTGGAATTATTATTCACTCACTAATTACTTACTGAGTGCTAACCCTCAAGCAGGCGTGGCTCCCGGGGCTGGAGAAATATCTGGGAATAATCACAGCCCTGGCCCCACGGTGATGAGATTCCAGGCAGGGAGACAGACCATGAACACGTTGATATATACATAACCTAACATCTGTACAACCTGTCTGACTCTGAGCTCCGCTCTCATCCACAGCACACAGTTTCCCTTGCAAGCCACGAGCATCTGGCCCGGACAAGGCCCTTACTCCTCACCATTTCCAGGGGCCTGACACGCAGGTTTGCTAGCACGTTGCCTAGCCACACGCCCTCCATAAACCCTAACTGCTCCTTCGGGGCTTTGTGCCGTCCCCACAAAGGCAGCCCGGCATCAAAGAAGAACTCTGTTCTCTGCCCAGTGCTGCCCAGCAGCTGTCCCCAGCAGGCCTGGAATTCTCCCCCAAAACAAGTGGGCCCCTGGGGTTCTCCTGTCCTTCCTGGAGGTACCTTCTGAAGTTCCTGGTGAGGAAGTTCTGGTTCAGATAAAGGTTACCCAAATAGCTCCAGCCGCCCCAAATGTGGTGGGAGATTTACAGGAAGCAGGGAGGGGGGCACTTCCAGGAGCTGTAAATCTCTCCCGCCTGAAGCTGGGGAAGAGAAAGCAGGCCGGCACTAAATCAGTTTCATTGGCATGCTCCGGTGTTTCTGCACGTGGAGGCTGGGCCCGGAGTGGGAAGGAAATAGTTGTCAAACATCAGGACTGATGAGGGCAGACGCTGGAATCAGAGGTTGTGATTTCCTGTGAACCACAGCGGTCGCCTGGTCTTAATCTCTTCTTGGGGGTCTTACACAATCACCTCTGTCCCAGGGAGTAAGTGGACAGGACTCAGTGGCCCTGAGTGCCAGACAGCACCGGTGCTCTTTGGAGTCTTCTGACTATTTTCACAAAACCCCCTCTTCCTAAGCTCCCTTCCCCCAAGGCTTTGTGCAGATGGCTCCTTCTCATCAGTCACATCTTAGCTCAAATAAATGTCCCTTTCCAGCAAAGTGCTCCCTGCGTATTATATCTAAAGTCAGCGCTTGGGTCCCTCTGCTCTCTCCGTGTCTCTGGCTTTAGTGCCTTTGTGGGCAACCCTGTCTGAACAAACCTTGTTTATTTAATCGCCGTGACTGCCTGTGTACTCTCACTCTGTCAGCTCCGTGCAGAATGGCTGTCTGCTGCTGCATTCCTGGTACCTCACACAGGGCTTAGCTGGCAGTAGGTGTTCAAGAAAGACTCCCTAGATGAAGGATCAAGGGATAAATAAATGACCAAAGGCATTCACTCTATTCTTTTTTTTTTTTTTTTACAGGGGCAGAAAGAGGGATAGATAGGAACCTACAGACAGGAAGGAGAGAGATGAGAAGCATCAATCATCAGTTTTTTGTTGCCGTTGTGACATCTTAGTTGTTCATTGATTGCTTTCTCATATGTGCCTTGACCGCGGGCTTTCAGCAGACCGAGTAACCCCTTGCTCAGGCCAGCGACCTTGGGTCCAAGCTGGCGAGCTTTTGCTCAAACCAGACGAGCCTGCGCCCAAGCTGGCAAGCTCGGGGTCTTGAACCTGGGTCCTTCCGCATCCCAGTCCAACGCTCTATCCACTGCGCCACCGCCTGGTCAGGTGCATTCACTCTACTCTTTATCTTTCACTCTGAGTCGCCAATATGGGTGGTGGGGAAGGGAAAGAACTTATTTACTCCAAACACTAAAAATGGTGAACCTTCCTATTCAAAACATTGCTGGGAGTGATGCTGTTCTTCTCACTCCACAAAGAGATCCCTTGAAAGCAGACTTGTGTCTCGTCCATGTGGGTCCCAAAGCCCTGAGCCAGGGCTCTTGGGTGAGTCCCTCTGGGCTACTCACCCGCAGCCCCTAATTCCTTCCCTGTGTGCAGATGTTTCCCCAAATGGGGTCTTTCTAGCTGCCAAGGCCATTTGAAGCTGCACTTGGGTTTTCTCTTTTTAAATCTTTTAATTCTTTTTTGGTTTTGCTTTTAGTTTGGGGGGTAGAGGTCCCTTCTTTCCTCCCATGCTTCTGCTCTGACTCTGTCCCCACACCAGGGTCATCCTGCCCTCCTGCTTTTCCCTGGCATAGAACTTGCAAAGACCTCTTTACTTCACTTGTAAGAGGGTGGCCCTCCCTTGAGTTAGGGGTCCCATGCCAGGTTAGTCAGAAGCTTCTCAAGGTTGTCTGGCCCAAATGTGTCATTTTTTAGAGGTCTAGATGGAGCCTTGGAGGAGAGATGGGACTTTTCAAGGTCATGTGGCCAATCAGAGACAGTGCAGGCCAAAGCCCAGGTGTCCTGCCTCCAAGGCTAGTGGCCCATGGACCACATTGGTCTGCCCCTGGGAACACATCGCTGTAGGGAAGGGGTATGGGGGGA
Source organism: Rhynchonycteris naso (assembly GCA_037038555.1). NCBI lineage: Eukaryota > Metazoa > Chordata > Mammalia > Chiroptera > Emballonuridae > Rhynchonycteris > Rhynchonycteris naso. Next base: position 102,320,967 of record CM073001.1, read on the forward strand.
GTGACAGCCAGTCATTGTCGGTATGATGGACAGTGTCTTGCCACATATCTACTGTGATCCCTGTTTTAGGAATACTCTTCTCTTGTTATCTCATCCAATTAAAAACTTATTTCTAATCATCTCTTCCAGGAAGACTTCTAAGATTTTTCAACCCCATTACGATGCAAAAAAAAAGTCAACATGTTAATTTTCCTTTTCTGGTTCCAATTTTAAATAGCCAACATCTTTCAACACTTATTCATTCAAGCCACACATGTTGCAGGCATGATCATCAACCTCAAGAATATAAAGACATATCAAATGACCCTTTCTTTCTAAAAGTTCCCAGTCTAGAGGGAGAGAAAGATGCAGAAGTAGTTACAGAATGGAGTGGAGAGAGGTCTACACAGCAAATCAGCTAGGTTAATGCCAACTGCTATAACAATAAGCCCTCAAATGTCAATGGCTTAACACAACAGAAGTGTATTTCTTACCCTTGAAAGAGTCCACTGCACATGTGTTGGCTGGAAGGAGGCTAGGTATGGGGACAGACACGGCCGGGAGTCTGGGAGAACTCCCTTAGCTGGGGACAATTAGTTGAGCCAGTTCAGGGGCTGGTTGTGTTGCTATGTGCTAAGCTATGCCCATGCAGGGGAAGCCAGGGATGTTTTTTTCAGGGAGTGAAAATACATAATATTAAAAAAAGACACTAGGGATCTGTTTGGAAAATCTCTGCTTAGCTGGCTTGTCCCTTTCCAGTCAGGTAATTCAGCATTGTAAAGATGAAGTCACTTTTAGGAAGTGCCTCGACCTCTTCTCTCTGTCTTTGCAGCGTGGTCAGAATTGTCTAAAAGATGAAGGGCTGAAGAAGGTATGCTCTGCTCAGACCTGCAACATCTGCCCCTTGGGGGTTAGGTGAGAACCAGGAAGAACGTCTGACTTCAGGTGGTGTTACGTGAGCACGTGGTTGCAAGGTGAAGGAACACCCAGCAAGCTTTACTGCTGATCTCTCAGGATGGAAGACCCTGGGAGCATATCCAGCCAAGGAACTAGAGCTAGAGGAGATCTGAAGTCCACCTGGGCCAATCTTCTTAACATCTGAGTCCCTGCTTATAGTATTTTCCATCAAGTAGGCCCAGGCTCAGCTCAGATTCTCTCACTAGGCAGACAGGGCATTCTGGGAGCTCAGAGAGAAAGATTTCCTTAGATTCAAGTCAAGTCTGGCTCTGGGGTCCTCCAGTCCCCAAGCCCACGTCTCCCCTCGTAGACCCGCAGATCATCTTTGTCCTTTCTTTTACGCTCAAGGGGACAGAAGGGAGAAGGGAGCTGCCCCTGTCACAGAGCAAATTCAAAGCTGCTCTGGGAATGGAAGTAGATCTCCTCACCCAGGCACAGGTTCTTGCCACTTGGTTTTGTCAGCTCTGTTTTCAAAAGGGAAAAACCAAAGGAGCTGTTTCTTCCAGCTTGGCTTTGAATCTCGGAGGCTTTCCTGGTGCGACAGAAGGCACGTGGGAGGCAGGAGGAGGGGCCCTGCTTCTCCAGGGGACCGGAGGTGTCAGGGAAATGTGACGGGAGGAAATGCATTTGCACAGAATGAAAATGGGGAAAGGGAGCAATTTTCAAACCTTCAAGCAATTAGGAAAAAAGGCATCCCGCGGAGAAAAAAAAATGACCCTTTCAGGAATGTTCTTTCAGAGAGTGAACAAGAAGCCCACACATCTATCCCGTAAAGTAAATAGTCTGGTTACCTGATTTTCTGCATAATTGATGATGATATCAACATAATCATTCTAGCATTCATGACCAGATCTTGAAAACTAGTTTTAACACTTGCCACAAATCAAAAAAGAAAAAGAAAGAAAAAAGAAAAGGGGAAAATAAATTCTCCCTGGAAGGAATTTATTTCAATGCCCCACAAGCGGCCCACACAGTAACAGGTCCCTCAGAAAACACCTGTCTCGCTCAGTCATGCTTGGGTCGCCCTGACATGTTGCCCCCAGAATGAGGGAGGGAAGGAGGGTGGACCGGGCAGCTTGAGTCCCCCTCTGTCACTTACTTGCTGTAACCTTGGGTGTCAGTTCCTTCCTCTCTAAAAAGGTATCAAGCTTACTAACCACTTCATGAAATTATGCACGTGCAGTGTTCAGCAAGGGGACAGGCCTATGATCAGTGCTTCCCAGAAGTGGGCCCTGCTTATGTTGTTCAGATGCCTGCTTTTCTCAGAAAGAGTCCTCAGGCAGGAGGAGACCGGAGTCCAGAACAGCATGCTAAGTGCTCTGCCGGAGAAGCTTAGGATAGAAGCAGAGCCACAGAAAAGAGAGGGGCTGGTTATCTCCGGAAGAGGGGGACTCACTTAGATGGTCACGCTCAGGTGGGACTTGGAAGGATAAGTGTGGGGAAGGAGAAGGTATTCCAGGGAGGAGGACTGGCCTGGACAAAGCCTCAGAGGATGGACCCAGCAGGCTGTGAAGTTTGGAGGGCTGGAAGTGGGGCAAAAGAGGGGGCTGGATTCACATCTTGATCAGGACCCACCCCACAGGGCTATCCAAAGGCCACTGCCACAGAGTGCCCCTGCAAGGGCAGGAGGTTTGACCTAGAGCCTTGAAGCAGGCAGTGGCAAGGCCCTTTGCCAGAAGCCCTGCTGTCCCCAACACCACCCCTCCTGGTCTGAAGGGTCAGCCTGCTTTGCAGCTGCCCAGGAACAAGCTCCAGTGCTCAAGTTAGGGGCTGGGCCATGGGCAAAGCAAACAGAACCCTCATGTCATCCAAGCGCCTGGAACAGGGCCCAAAGGGTCTGTAGGAGCCAGTGAATTTGAACACAGAGGGGGAAGCTAAAGCCCAAAAAGGGAGGGACTTGATGTGGTCCCATGGGGACTCAGCTGCTCATCCTGAGGGTAGGGGGGTAGCTAGAGACCTCCCAAGCAGCACCCTGTGTTGCACAGCCCGGAGAGCAGGGTACCCTGCTCCCTGTGGGTGAGGCAGAGGGTGTACCCTGGAGTTGTGCAGGGCACAGCCTGTGCGGCCATGTGTGACAGCCTTGCTCTCCGCTCTCCAGGCATTTAGAGATTGGTCATTCTTTAATGGGCGATTCCAATATTGTGTGGACACAGACCTGGTGTCACCTGTCGTGGGCAAGAGCCCAGAGCCCATCTATCCAGAGCAACTATAACCCTATGTGAAGTCCTTGCTCCACTCAGCCTTGCCCATGGTCACATTGCTGGTTAATCACCCTTAATGTTTCTGCTCAGGTGGGGGAGGCTTCTTCATTCTTCTCTAAACAGGGCCCAAGACAGCCATTGCTAATTCATTCATTCTGGGCCAGGCCTTGTCCCAGCTACTGCTCAGAGTTTTCCTGGACCCAGACACCATATGCCATTGCTGACCCACTAACTCACTGCCCACATGAGCAGTGTGAGGCCCAGAGAGGATGCTGACCTGCTCACAGTCACACAGCTAGTTATCAAACATATCTCCTAATTCCCAGTTTGATTCTCCTCATCCATCATGATGCCTCCCCAGCTCCTCACTCCTTTAACACTGAAGACTGACAAGAACACTCTGTCCCGTCTGAAGCACACGTCGCTTTTCTCAAGTTTTTTGCCACTTGTACCTCGGAAGTCCATAATGAGTGACAAATCCTCCCTGCCGACCCAGGTCCCCTCATCATCTACAAACAGAATTGCATCTAGTGTCACACCATGCAATGAGCAAGCCCATTTCATCCACGAGGGTACGGAGGCTCAGAGCAGTGGGCTGACCTGTCCTCACAGGTCGCGCTGCCAGCAGGGGCTGGGCCGGGCTCTGAGCTGGGCCCCCGACCCCAGTCTGAGAGCCTGTCCCCAGGCCCTGTGCCTTTCCAGGCAGACTGGGGAACTGCCACTCTGTGCTCAGCACTCTGTTCACCCTCGGACTTGTCACTGGATTTAAATGTTCAACTCTTTCCGTCGCGATATCCCGCTTTTGTTTGTCATTGGCTTCTGTAACTGTGCATTCTGTGAACAATATGGAAATCAGCATTTCATCAAGATGTAAAGCTTGTGAAGAGAAATCTTGAAATTCCTAAAATTATTCTTCCAGGATCAAGGGGAACAAAGGATACTTGAATTTTAAACATTCATTTTGGGGAAAAAAAAAAAAACTGAAACACATGTACATGAATTTCTCAAAAATAAGCCCAAACAGAGACAGTTGAGGGATTTTGTAACCCATGAAACTTTCGTGGTGAAACGAACCTCGTTAGAACAGTGCGGTGAGGACAGATGGGAGCCCGGAGTGGGGAACCTGGGCCCTTGCTGTGTGGCTCTGGACAAGTGTCTTCCCAGCTCTGAGTCCAAATTTCTCCATCAATACTGTGCCCTTTCTGGGTGCCTTTTCTGTTCTCTTTCACCTACGACTGTCTGTGGACACATGAACTTGGAACAAAGGTGGTGTCAATGCCGAGGCTGCCATCTCTGGAGCCCCATCACAGCCAGTCCTCCTTCAGGGAAGCCAGTTCCTTGTGCAGCTGAGGAAGGGATGAAATTTGAGTCTGGGGTAGTGAGTTGGTCAGTTACTTAGAGAGTTCAACCCTAACCACACCAATCTCCATCCCGGGCCCATGGAGCCCAGCAGGATTGGAAGCTTTAGGGCCACCCCAGGCCCCATGCTTCCCCTTTCAAGAGTGACAGGCCCTCCAGCTGCAGCGACAGCATCTCTGGACAGCACTAACACGAGGCAGAGGGATTCAGAGAGAAGAAGGGAGGAGGCAGCACTCTGGAACCCTCAGAACCAGAAGGTCATCTCAAGACGTCAACAAAAGGGTTTTGACGTGGAAATCACACACGTCTCCCATCGGCCCGGTCTCCAGCTCACCCCCTGCTGAATGGGGGTCGTATTATCTACCCTAGCACCACACTGTCTGAAGGTCTAACTTGGGTTGTGTCTGGAAGGCCCATGGCCCAGTGCTAGCACAGGGCGGGCGCCAATAGGGGCCGGCGCAGCGATCACTGAGGTTGGCACGGTGTTAATCGGCACTTTTGGAAAGAAGGTGTGGAAGTGAAGGAAAGGTCTCCTTGGCCTCTGCCTCTTTCCTCCCTCCTTCATTCTGACGTTTGCACATGCCACGCAGCTGAGGAGAACCGGGGATCCGGGCAGACCCTCTCTGTGAGACCAGTGATTACGGTTCTCCCCAGGCCAGCCGCCTTCACCCTGGAAGGTGAAGAAAGACGGGGGCTCGTCTAGGTGGGTTTTTGTTTTGTGTTGTGTTGTTTTTTTAATGCAAACAAAATGCAAAACAAAACCGCAAAACCCAACTTTTTTTCTTTATCCCTTCGGTTTTTACCAAACAAAATACTCTGCAGTAGCTGTGAATTTCCTCCCATACTTGTTCTGGGACCGAGGATGTCACCGGATCCTCCATTGGCTCTCCGGAAGCGTGTCACCCTGCCCTCCTCATCACTGGCTGGGCCAGCTGGGTGTCCCCTGCTATTGCTCCCCCACCTGGCCCCTCTGATTGTACTTCCAAGGCGAACTGCAGGTCAGTCTCCCTTCCAACCATGGTCCCCTAAGGGTGGGACCATGTCTGGTCTCTCTCTCAATGCTCAGCCACTCTGGCCCAGCACCCAGCCAAGAACTCCTGCTCCCCGAGGTGGTGCACCACGTTCCCTTGACCTGGGAGGGTTTGCTGCCTTTAAAATGTTCCCAGCGACTGGTCGAGATAAAAACCAGAGCCGACAGTTTCAATGCAGTCTGGAGACTGGTAAAGCGTGAGTCTGGTGTGGAGTGACTTCCTGGGGAATCCTTCCCTGTAACGACCACCGGCAGCATTCTCACTCAAGGATTTGAAGTGGCTGTTGGACCCACTCCCGTGCAGTAGCTGTTGGATGTCCTCATGCAAAGATGCACCACAACGCCTTGGCCAGTTGGCTCAGTGGTAGAGCGTCGGCACGGTGTGTGGAAGTTCCAGGTTTGATTCCCAGTCAAGGCACACAGGAGAAGTGTCCATCTGCTTCCCCACCCTTCCCCCTCTTCTTCCTCTCTGTCTCTCTCTTCCCCTCCTGCAACCAAGGCTCCATTGGAGCAAAGTTGGCCCGGGCACTGAGGATGGCTCCATGGCTTCCACCTCCGGCACTAGAACGGCTCTGGTTGCAACAGAGCAACGCCCCAGATGGGCAAAGCATCGCCCCCTGGTGGGCATGCTGGATGGATCCCGGTTGGATACATGTGGAAGTCTGTCTCTCTGCCTCCCAGTTTCTCACTTCAGAAAAATACAAAAAAAAAAAAAAGGAAGAAAGAAGATACCCCACATTGGAGGGAACACCTACCACCTAAGAAGGTTTCCAGCAATCACATGACTCCCCCTCCTTCTTCTTTGGAAAAATGACTGTCACTCAGCTCTAAGGGACAGCAGAGCAGGTCGAAAGAGTGTAGGTTTGAGAGTTAGAAAGAACTGAATTCAAAATCTGGTTCTGCAACTCAGTAGCTATGTGGCCTTGGGTAATTGTGTTTAACCTCTCTGAGCCCGAGTTTCCTTATCTTTAAAACAGGGTTGCCTGACCTGTGTTGAAACAGTGGATAAAGCCTTGACTTGGAATGCTGAGGTCACCAGTTTGATTCCCTGGGCTGGCCTGGTGAAGGCACACACAGGAAACAACTACTGTGAGTAGATGCTTCCCACTTCTCCCCCATCTTTCTAACTCTCCCTCTCTTTCTCTCTTTCTATCTCTCCTTCATCTCTCAAAAAATCAATAAATATAATAAAAAAGAACAACAGAAAAAAGAACAGGGTTAATAATACTGACAATACCCACCTTATTGAAGGAATTGCTACCTTATAGAAGGAAAAACCTGTGTGGGCACCCAGCATGGTGCCTGGCCACAGCAGGTGCTTGGCAAGTGGTGGCTTTGGTTTTGATTTTTTTTAAAATATTGTTTTCACATGGCTCCAAGCAAGTCACATAATTTCAGTTGGAAGGTACAACCTGCTTCTCAAGTGGACCTTAGCCAAGAAAGTTGAGGACAGATGGACAGTCTATGACTCTACCTGAGTAACTGGCTTTATCGGATCTGAAAGAAAGGGACCCAAGAGAAGTCACTTCCCTGTACAGTGCATCTGGAGCTCCCTAGGACCCCTCTCTCTGAGGACACATGGGTCCCCTGAGACATGAGTGAGGAAAGACCCTAGCCCAGTAGGATGCCCAAGGAGAAGGCCCCAAGACGTTGAGCAACCCACCTCCCTGCCGGTCCCCTCCTGTGATATTTACATATGATCTAATCATAGATGTTTATAGATCTTAACATCCTAACCCTTTTCTATCTTTCTGGAAAGCAATTCTCAGACACTTCTCTGCCCCCATTTTGCTTCTGCTCTGTGCCAAGGCTTAGGAATTGGGAGCAGAAGGAGGAGGAGAGCAGGGCTGTCCCCCAAAAGTTCTGTGGCAGAGAATCTGTGGCTTCTGTGCCTTTTCTTCACACCCTCCCAGAAAGGTGCTGTCTCAGCCCTGCTCAGAGCAGAGCCTGGACTTGTGTTGGACTCGCAATTGTAGACTCCCTGGGTGTGCCGGACCCACAGCAGCTACCTCCCAGAAGGGAAAATGCCTTGAAGCCAGGATGCCCCTCCCCTGGCAGGGCAGCCTCTGCCCGGGCACTGTGCAGAGGGAGACATGGAGGGGCGATAGGCTGCCAACTTGGAGAAGGCAAGGTTGCTGGCGGGATTTAACCTGGACCAGACCGGGAGTTACTGGCTAAAGCAAGGGGAATGGGTTTTAGGAAGAGATTGAACTCACCTTATTTAAAAAAAAGAAAAAAAGGCCTGACCAGGCGGTGGTGCAGTGGATAAAGCGTCAGACTGGGATGCAAAAGACCCAGGTTTGAGACCCCGAGCTCGCCAGCTTGAGCGCGGGGCCCATCTGGCTTGATCAAAAGTTCGCCAGCTTGGACCCAAGGTCGCTGGCTTGAGCAAGGGATTACTTGGTCTGCTGAAGGCCCGCGGTCAAGGCACATATGAGAAAGCAATCAATGAACTAAGGTGTCGCAACGAAAAACTGAAGATTGATGCTTCTCATCTCTCTCTGTTCCTGTCTGTCTGTCCCTATCTATCCCTCGTCTGACTCTCTCTGTCCCTGTATATATATAAAAAAGGATTTTCAGGAGGTTTGCACTGTGTTATGAATGCATTCTTTCTTTACTATTTTCTTCAGAAGTCAAGATTTCTGTTGTTTTTAAATTATTGTGGATGTTGGATTGTTGTTTGTTGGATGAAACATTGAGCAGAGATGGTCACTTAGCCTTGGTGACATTCTGTCTTAGACTCAAGTGTAAGGAAGTGCCCACTGTTCCTCCCCCATCTCCATGCTAACAACAAGCCTCCTTGGGGCAGAGCTAGTGCCTTGCTCTGTCTTTGAATCCTCATTTGCAATAGAGTCTAGATAGATGGTTCTCGAAGACATTGGTGCTGAAAGTTGAAGAGAGCAAAAGGCAGACAGGCCCTTCTGAGGTCTTCACCCCCACTCCATTTTCCTCTGACTGGTGGGTAGTTTTCTGAAACCCTGGCCCGTGCTAGAGACCTCCGTCTAAAAGACAATTTAGAAGGACAGAGGAGTGTGCCCATGCAAGCCACTGACACTGTTTCAAACTCTTCCGGCCCTGCGTATGGGCAGGGTAGAGTCAGAGGGAAGCTGGCTGTCGGGAGGTGAAGCCATGTGGAGCTTGGAGACAAGAGGAAAGAGCAGGTCCGAAGACCGGAAGTGAAGAAGAAGGGTGAGGAGGGGACAGAGGAGGAGCAAAGTCACACACAAGATGAGGGAGGCAGACTGGAGAGCTCAGGCAAGGAGGCCGGGCAATAGGGAAGGCACGGCCAACGCTCTCTTTCTGGTTCATGGCACAAACATCGAAGGGCTTTCAAAACAGGGCGGGTCCTTCAGTCAACAGTTTTCCCTCCAACTTCCTCTCTTCTTATATAAGACCAGGCTATGTCCCCAACTGTCCATGCAATCTTCCAAATGAATTTCATGGTGAGGACTGGTTGGGACAAGGCCTTTCTTCTCAGTTGCCTCTCTCCTCCTCTGGTTCGGGGTCCCCACGTGTTTCCCTCCCTCCTACTCAGAGACAGCTGGAGTCACATTCTGATGACGGCTGGAGTCCCACTTTCTGGAACAAAGCCGGGCGCTTTCCTTTGACACCCATGCACCCCCCCCCCAAGTCCTCGGGGAAGGGCAATTTGTGGGAAAGGAGCTGCTGGGTAATAGACTTCTCTGTCAACATGATGAGTGAACAAGAGAACGAGGTAATTACCAGTAATGCACTTCAATTACGACTCTGCCTCCCCTCCCCCCACCCCCCACCCCAGCTCCATGTTCCTGTTTAATTTTCATTTAAAACAAAACAGTTGCCACAGACCCAAAGCTAAAAACAGAAATCCCTTTCAGCTCCTGGCAAATTAGCAGGAATGTCTTATTATGGAAGCTGTGGGCGACAAACTTCTTCCAGAGCAATACAGGAAGCAGGCCTCCCGGTCACCCGGCATCCCCTGCCCCGCAACTCCATTCTCCAGGGCTCCAAGCAATTAACCTTGTCCCTCCAGGACCCCTGACGGCTTTCCCCTGGCAGGCCCCACTCAGCCGCTTTCAAAGCCCTTGCCTGAGGAATCCTGTCAAAAATCAGTAGCACCTTGAGGAGGCGTGAGGTCAGGGGACTTCCTTGCTGCACAGGAAGGCGTGTTCTATCAGAAAAAGGGAAATGTTCTCAGCCCCTCAGATCTTGGGCGACTAAAAATAAACTAATAGAGCTTAAATTAACTTTTTCTTTCTTTTGCCCACCTCCCTCTCACCCCCCCCCCGCCACCACCACCCCCATTTTCCACCAAGACTTTTTAACTTGAAGGAAAAGCATTTATTATCTGAGAGTGACACGCAGGAAATTAGACTTATAAATTGTGCTTAAAATGTTATAGTTTCCAACTTTCTTTAATGCTAATCTTAATGCTAATAGGTTGTGAGATATGTGTTTTGACTTGAGAGATTTTTTTTCTTTTCTAATTAATTCTCGGCTACACCACATGAAACATTTGCGGTGGAGCGGTTCCAGGGGTTCGCATGCCCGCTGGAGAAAGGGCTTCCCGCTGGGGTTCAAATGGCCATTTTCCTACAGGGGAGGAAAGAAAAGTCTTCTTGGTTAGTGTTGAGTTGAGTCCATCCAGGGGACCAAAAAGCCCTTCCTCTCTGCTGGTAAAGGGGAAGGAGAGGGTTCATGTTGCTGTGCCATTGTGACCCCAAGTTACCCGCACGACCCTGGTCTTTCTTCCCCGTTCTCTTCCAGGTGCTTTCTGCTCCGCTCAGACCACCCCTCGGGGCTTGCCACGCGCACCAGGCCCACCCAGGACCACGGCTGCATGCATGCCTTCTCTCCCACCGGGGATCCCACCGGGCTCCCCCACCTCCATGTAGATTCTTATACCAGTGGCCTTTGCGGGGCCGATTTTGGCATTTGTAGGAATCTCTTCCTCGCTACAATTGCTATGTGAGAAAAACTTATGCAGCAGTTAGGACACACCCTCCTCCAGGGCAGGGACTCAGGTCCCTGGGCCCTGCAGCCCTCCCAGCCCTGTCACGGTCCCACACTAGACACCCAATCAGGGCCTGGCTTAAGGGAGTCAGACGTTCCTGGTGTCGGTAAATTCACACCAATCACTGGAGATGGGAGGATGGAGTGATTGATGTGGGAGGGAACTGTTTACATGACTTTCCAGGTGAGCCCAAGACCTCCTCAGAGGTTTGGTTGATGGATTGGGAACTACACTGAGCCCTGACTGGTGATCTGGAGAAAAGAAATTGCATACTTTTTACCTATAAGAATGAAAATAAAGTACATGGGTTCTAAGCACCTGTGGAAGAGCTCGGCCAGCAGTTCCCCACCACTTATCTCTATCCCCTCGGCATGCAGCTACCTGCATCTTCCCAGCTTTCCTTGCAATGAGCTGTGGTCATGTGACTGAATCTGCCCAATAGAACATGAGGAGCCATGCTATCCGTCCCTCCAATCCGAGTCCCCTGAAACATCTTATGTGATCCTCCCTCAGCACTCTTGTCCTTTCCTTGTCTTCTGGGTAGACGTGGGAACCCAGTGGAGCACTCCAGAGTCTAGCAGATGGCAGAGTCCCTAGATCAGTGTTTTCAACTAGAGGTGATTTTGCCACCTAAGGGACACTCATATAACTAGGGTGTGCGTGCGTGTGTGTGTGTGCGTGCGTGCGTGCGTGTGTGTGTGTGTGTGTGTGTGTGTTTGGAAACCAGCAGGTAGAGGCCAAAGATGCTGCTAAATGTCCTACAAAGCACAGGACAGCCCCCCATAACAAAGAATTATAGGTTCCAAAGTGTCAGTATGCTAAGGTTTGCAAACGCTGTTCTCAACAGGACCCTGGGTCTCTGAATGGCTGCATGTATCTCTGCCAGCCGGCACTGCACCATGATAGAAGCAGGAAGTAACTCTGTAAACCTCAAGCCACAAGGATTTGGTGTGGCTTGTTAGAGAGTAAGCCCCCTGTGATGAATTCCTCTCTTCCTGATGCTAAAGACATTGCACTGAAATGGGAGGGTACCCTCTGGACTCCCCCAAATCAGAATCAATGACCTTCACATCACAGTTACAACCATTTAAGTACATTGTTGTACATTAAGTACAAGGTTTGGCCACCCCCGTGCCAATCTTTGAAAAAGTTTTTTATGTCCATACGTGCCACCTGGTACTTCCTGTGAGCACTTTGAGAGCAGGGTCTGAATCACAGCAGTTCTTTCAGAGGGTGTACTCTGCACCATACTTAGCTGGGGATAGCAATCTAAAGGGCTCAAGTCCTTGCCCTTGAGGAAAGTTCAGTCCAGTGAGATAAACTACAGAGACGATAGACTACTAAATGGCAAACACTGCAATGATAGTGAGCTTCAAATGCAAGGATCTTGGTGGGATGAAGGCGTGCTGCAGGCATTGTGACATTATGGTCCCCCACCCAGGACACATCCCTGGAAACCAGGGCTCCTTGGCCACACACCTGATAGGAGTGGTCAGGAGAGCTGAGGAGCAGCCTGTTGAAAACACTCACTGCGTTCTTCGGGACCACGGTTCTTCTCTCCCTCCCTTGTCCAAGACCTCTGCTTCCCATATGTGGGCGACCATGAGGGGCTCTCCTGCCTTTAATCATGCATTCAACAAATACTTGTGCAAACATGTCACAAACTGCACCAGGTACCAGGGACAGTGAAGCTACCAAAAGAACCCTACTTTTATTGTTGCATCTTCACACTATGATCTGGTGACTTGGCAAAGACCATAAAGCAAGGTGCATGCTGCAGGGGAAATGCAGAGAAGGAGAACTTCGGCTAGACTTATGACCCAGAGAAGGGGTCCCAATGGACGTGACACCAAAGCTCAGGTTTGCAGGAGGAGTGGATTTGGGAGGGACAGCATTAGGGAGAAAATCATGTGTGTGCAGGCCGATGGAAAGGGAGAACATGCTGTTTGAAGAAACAGTCTGTTGGCATGCAGAGAGCGAGATGAGAAGTAGCAAGAACTAAGGTTGGCAGGTGACCCGTAGCCAAGCCATGAGAAGAACAATGGGAAGCTACAGAAGACTCGAAGCAGGGAAGACATGACCCCACATGTGCACCAAAAGGATTGTCCACCCTGAGAATGGGTGGCTGGGGTGAGGCTGGAGGTGAGGGATGGTGGCAAGCAGGTCTGTTGTGCTGGGAGTGGGCCTGGAAGAACGTGGGCTTGAGTCCAACCCCTACCCCACTCATCACACAGCTGCCAGGAGATTTTTAAAACATTCACCTGATCCTGTCACCTTCCTGCTCCAAGTTCTTCAGTGGCTCCTGTTGTCCCCAGGATCAAGTTCAGACTCTTTGCAGTGCAGGTACTATAGAGTCTGGTTTATGTGTGTCTTCCTGGGTGGCATCATGGCTTATATCTCTAAACCCAAGCCTTGCCCTGGCCAACCTAGAACTGTACTCCCCCACCATACCCTGCAAGGCTCAGCTCTAGTATCACCTTCTCCAGGAAATACATTCTCTTCTTTCCATTCATGCTGGATTTGTGCTTTTCCTTGTAAGTACTTGTATCCTGACTGGTGACCTGCCCAACTAGACTGGCAGAAACCAAATCACTCATCTCGGGTGCCCCATGCCCAGCACGGCATCTGAGCGCACATGCACGTGCTCAGTAAGGAGTTGTTGGAAGAATGAATAGATGGATGACTATCTGGCTACCTGTTTATGCATCTAGTTTCTTTCCACTCAAATTATTTATTTTCATCTCTTGCTCTGGAAGGCTTATCTGACCTTCAAGGCTATGTTTGCTAGAATCGTCTAAGCTTCTACAATAAATAGTTACCAGGAATTTAGTGGCTTTAGGAACAAGAGGCTCATTTCTTTCTCATATAGCCGTGGGTGTGGGTGGGGTATTTAGGTGGCTAGTTGGTCTGTCCTCAGACATTCAGGCTGACCAGTTGGGCAGGGTGCTTACCAAGCTTTGTCCCATGCCTACTCCTCTGTGATCCTAGAAGGCCAGCCTCACCCCTCAGGCCTGGCCTCGCTGCCCACACTCTGCCCTGCAGGAAACCCTCTCTGGGCTCACTGAGGAGGTGCCCGTGAGCATCACCTATGCACTTGCAGATCTGTGAGAGCGAGCAAAAGGGTAAAGGTAGATAGCAGAGCAGAAGAACAGAGTTCAAGTTTTGGCTTCATCGTTCTGTAGCCTTATACATGTGTGTGTGTGTCTCTGAAGCTCTGTCTTCTGGCTTGCAAATGAAAATCCTAACACCTGCCCCACGCAGCTCTTGGGAAGATCAAGTCAGATTACACAGGTGAAAACCTTTTGGAAACAGTAAAGGGCTATATTTCCTTTCACTATAAAAATGAGCATTGATAAAACATTTGGTATTATGTGGTCTGACATGTCCCTATGACCACACTTTTCTCCCCACATTCCACGAGCCTCCAGAAGAACAGCAGGAGAAAAACATTTCTTGAGACCCTCACTCAGACCAGCACATCCATATCTGGTCCACCATGCCCTCCTGAGCAATTGGGGAGTCAGCAGCACTGGTAGACAAGGCCCTGAGACCAGTCTGGCCAACAGAATGGTGACAGAATGGGACAAGTTACTTCTGGGCTGAGGTATGTATGTATGTATGTATGTATGTATGTATGTATGTATGTATTTATTTATTTATTTATTTATTTATATTAAGTGAGAGGTTGGGAGTCAGAGAGACAGACTCCCATATGCACTTCAACTGGGACCTACCGGGTAAGCCCCCTACTGGGCAATGCTCTGCCCATCTGGGGCCGCTGCTCTGTTGCTCAGCAACCGAGCTATTTTTGCACCTGAAGCGAGGCCATAGAGCCCTCCTCAGTGCCCAGGGCCACCTTTCATGAATATTTCGAGCCATGGCAGAGGAAGAGGAAGAGAGAGAGAGAGAGAGAAAGGGGAGAGGTGGAGAAGCAGATGGGCACTTCTGTGCACCCTGATGCAGACGACTCGGGACTTCCACACACCGGGCTGATGCTCTACCACTGAACCAACCAGCTAGGGCTTGGGCTGAGGCATTAAGGGCTGTTGTGCTGGGATGACCTTGGATGCCACATGCAGAGAGGGTGGCATCAGGCAATGGGGGCAACTGGCTTCCTGAGTCTGGAATAACCATATAATTTACCATCCACTCCGGAACACCTCTGAGAGGGAAGGAGAGGGTCCAGTGATCATTAGGTTGAAAGGGCAGGTATGAGCCAGCAGAGCCCCAGGCTGTCGGGACGTGGGTCCTCCTAGCTGAGTCACAGGATATAAAAGAGCCCCCACAAACCTGCACTGGCCTCAGAGAGGGACATTTGTGTCAGACTCCACCACTGACCTTTTGAGGTTACTCTACTGAGGCAGTTAATGACTACCAAGCCCAACTAATACATTCCCATCATCAGATCCAGTTTCCACACATATTCGTGAGATAACATAGGTAGTATCTCCCTGAGGTGACACAAGAGCAACATAAAATTTGGGCACGAGGCCTGCCTAAGGACACACAACTAGTTTGAAATGCAGTGTTGCCTGGTTCCAGTGTCCATGCTTTCTCTCCTACTTCATGCCCTTGTCTCCCTCACAGCTGAGCTAGATTTCCCGGCTCCCCGAAGACCCATGGGAAGAGGCTGGGGTTTGAAAATGACATGCCCGCTCCCCACCCCCATCATTAATCCCTAAGAACACAGCTCCTGTGGCTTCTTCCTCCACCTGCAGGGTTCTGAAGGAAAGTGCCCATATTTCATTTAAAAAGAAAAAAAAAAAAGATCAAACGCCCTCCACCGGTGACTTTAACTTATTTATGGGTTTGATTTCTTTCTTTCTTTCTCTCTTTCTTTTTTTTTTTCCAGGATCCATTTCCTTTCATTCCTGCCAGAAGTCCTTGCCTGCCATCCTCCCAAGTTATTAATAAAAGAAGTCAAACGGTAGCGAGCGCCATGGGACGTTCTTGGCTCCTGCTGATATGTTTAGTTTGTGCCGGGAGCAGATGTTTTCACCCAGATCCTAGACTCCTGCCAGGCCCTTCACATCTGTCCCATGTTCAGATGAGGACAGGAGGAATTCAGAGGACAAAGTCTACTTCCCAGCCAAATCAGAGGAAGTGGAAAGCAAGGGTGGCCATTTCAGCCATGTCTGAGGGCACACGGCATGCCCAGCCCTGCGGGAGAGGCTGAGGACTCCGGGGGGAGCAAAACAGTCACCAACGGTCCCCCAGCATGCCCTGGTACTGCCTCCATTGGTTGAGAAGTCTCAGCAGTTCACAGCATACAGATGGACTGCCCTGCTGTGTAGAGCTCCCCTTGAAGAGCATGGATTATGGCAGTCTCCACATCTTGGCCATACTTTGGGGGATCTCAATTAAAAGACAAAAAACCCAGTGGAGAGGTTCCAGGCAAGTATCTAAGCCAAGTACCTTCCCTGAATGGGTCTTTTGTAACTAAGATGCCTGTCCCCAGAAAGGGACAACCTAGGTGAGCCATGCCTCCAGGGTACCAACTCACATTGGCCAGGATTATCTCCACGCCTCCTCCCAGCCCCTACCGCCCCCATAAACACAACAGGTGCATTCTCCTCTTGGTGTTTATGTCCTCTGTTCCCCCCTTGTATAACCAACTTGAGACATTCTCTCCCACTCGAAGTGATTTACTCACTAAAGTCTTTCACTTGTTTGTCCGGGGCAGGAAAAGGCTTTGGGACAGGTCCAGCTGGGTTGAGAGGTCCCGGTGCTCGAGTCGGGCAAGTTACCACGACCTTCGAGAACAGCTGTAGAGTGAGGAAGATTAACGCCAGGCCACATCCAATGTGGAGCCCATGAAAGGAAGACTTTTGACAGGAAGCCAAAAGGGCATTCCTGGTTTAAGTTGCCTATCCTGGCCGAACCGCAGAAAAGATGTCTTCGGAGGGAGTGTGTTTCTGCCCTCCTCACCCCGAGAAGTGGCTGTGAAAGTCAAGGAAGAGAATAAACTGGTGGGTCTCCTCAAACGCCAAGGCAATTCTATAATGACTTCCATGCTCCATAAAGGTTTGGGGAGCTGTTTGTATCAAGGGGGCACCTTGGCCTGAGTAGCCTGCATTCTTCCTGCCTTTATGAGCAGTCCTGGGTGCCCAAGTGCACACACAGGGTTTTGTTAGGCAGGGTTTTTGTCCCAGCAAAGGTTTGAGGGTGCACACCCTGCACTTCCTGTAGATTGCGAACTTGTCTCCATGGGTGAGCATGGGTTCGGGCCGCCTTATCTCTTGGCCTGGCTCATAGCAATCCTGGGGAGAGAGGCTGTGCTCTCATGGACTTCTCTCTGGGGCTGACTCAGGGCTGGCAGGAGCCACCCACGAGCTGGCTTATTTGCATGCAGCCCCGTGGGTGTCTGTGACGGGTGCCGAGACAATGAGACAGTTATGCACGCT
The DNA here is from genome assembly GCA_037038555.1 of Rhynchonycteris naso. Lineage (NCBI taxonomy): Eukaryota > Metazoa > Chordata > Mammalia > Chiroptera > Emballonuridae > Rhynchonycteris > Rhynchonycteris naso. The sequence continues at coordinate 102,337,890 of CM073001.1, forward strand.
CAGCTGCTCCCTGGGTTCCAGCGCAGGGTCTGCTCACTCATCCCAGAGGACACGGGCCCCAGCCAGAGCCCAGGAAGGCTTGGGAAGGCACAGGGGCCAACCTCACCCTGGGGGGGCAGAGGACCAGTGCCAAACGTCATCACTGAACATTGCTCAGAGTCTTAGGGGAGGCGAGTAGAGGAGGCATCTTCTGACCTGATCTTCCCAACCTTTCCAGGCAGGCCAACCTGGGGCCTTCAGGAAGCCGTCCAGGCCTGCTCTGGGCACTGAGCCTCACTTTCTGACTCTTACCACCCGAGGCTGGCCTGTCACCCTGGGAGGATGAGGCTCAGGTCAGCGACAACAGTGCCCTTTTCGCCAGGTTCCACCATCTCACACAGTCAGGTGATGTATGGTATGAGTCCAAATCTGTGCTGACCCACTGTGTGGCTTTAGCCAGATCACTTTAGCTCTGAGCCTCAGTTTCCCCACTTATAAAATGAGGATATTAATCTCTGCCTCTTGAGATTGTTATGAAAATGAAATCAAACCAAGTAAGTATGTAGAGAGTGTCCCTACACCTGGTGCTGAGTCAGCGACAATAGTGATTGTGAACTTGAATTGGTGGTATGACCTTAGGCAAGGCATTTTGTCTCTCTGGATGTTGTCCACCTGGAAAGGGGTGGTGACCATCGTTGCCTGCCCAGTACACAGGGGTGCTCTGGATACAGCTAAAGGGATAGATGTGGGGACACTCCATACACTGGATGTCCTGTTTTGGCTTTTTGTTACATCTTCTGGGATACCAAGCAGTTTCTGACATGATTTCAAAGCCCTGGGCATCCACTACCCTGGGGTGAGAGTGGGGGGTACAGACAGGGATGTTCCTGATGCTAAAGGCCACACCAAACATGCATGGTATGACCCCTGAAATTCTCATGGTCTGCCTCTTGAGATTGTTATGAAAATGAAATCAAACCAAGTAAGTATGTAGAGAGTGTCCCTACACCTGGTGCTGAGACCCCATCAGTGGGTCTTCCCCTCAGAATATAATTTCCTAGGTTCATTGAACCCATGCAGGCCCTTTCGCGTATCTGTTTCTGATTTTGACATCAGGCTGTGACATCACTGGAACAGTATACCAAGGTTTGTTTCACGACCACCGAGCGGGGAGAGCAGGGATTTGTGTGCCAGAAAAATCAGATAACATGGGACAGTCTGAGTTTGCTCTCCAACTTTCAAATCTTGGGACACTTCTGAGCTTGCCCGAGGCTGTATAGTCCCTGTCCCTCATGTTCAGGGAGGATTGGGCTGTGGTCCTGGTCACCGGGCACCTGACCCCTCACCGGCACTGCTTCCTCATAGGTGAAGGAGTCAGGACTTCCCCTTGGTGTCAGAGGACCTGCCTGTCTGCAGAGCCCCTCCCAGACCTCTGGGGGCTGCCTGCCATGGTCTTCCTGCCAACCCCAGGCCAGCCCTGGGCACAGTGAGGGTATCCTGCAAGAGGGGGCAGAACGCTGGGTTAGGAAGCAAAAGCAACCTGCAGCTGAGACCCGGTTTTGTCTCTCCTGCCATCTGTGACTGTAGGCACTGATATCTCCCCTCTGTCAGCGTCTTGGGCTGAAAATGTTTTGCTGTAAGGACTGATAACAAGCGCGCAGTACAGGCCCAGTGATCCCTGGGTGGCATGGTCACCTGCTTTTATCCACATCTTCGTCTCAGCACTCACAGTGCCCAGTGCAACGCCAGAAGGCTCAGCTGCGCTTGTGTTTACGTTTGCCAGGTCTCTGCTAAGCACCCATTCTAAGCTCTGCCAGGGACCACCTGGAGAAGGGACAGCCACCTGACACTGAGGGAGCTCCAGAATGGTAGGAAGAAGATAATGATCAATGCTCACACCTCTGACTGTGAGACAAAACAGGGCTAGAGCCTGACCAAGAGGCGGCGCCGTGGATAGAGCGTTGGACTGGGATGCGGAAGACCCAGGTTCAAGACCCCGAGCTCGCCAGCTTGAGCGTGGGACCCATCTAGCTTGAGCAAAAGCTCACCAGCTTGGACCCAAGGTCATTGACTTGAGCAAGGGATTACTCAGTCTGCTGAAGGCCCGCAGTCAAGGCACATATGAGAAAGCAATCAATGAACAACTATGGTGTCACAACGGCAACGAAAAACTAATGATTGATGCTTCTCATCTCTCTCCGTTCCTGTTTGTCCCCATCTATCCCCCTCTTTGATTCTCTCTCTGTCCCTGTAAAAAAAACAAAAACAGGGCTAGAGCCAGAAACTGAGAGGGCAGTGCTGGGCGCTAGATGGGAAGGAGACAGGCAGACCTCATCCAGCAGAGAGAGGATTTCATAGAAGGAAATCTGGGGTTCCCAGGATGGAAGGGACTCTCCAGATGGAGGTAAGAAAGGACAGATGCGGCAAGGTACCAGTCCTTGTGTCTCTGCCCAGGCTGCATTTTCATAGGCAGGGGGTGATTGCGCACCTGTGTGTATGGAGCTTCTGTTAGCCTCGAGGGTCTTATGTCCTACATCTCCAGCCAGACCCTGGTGATGAGGGGCAGAGGACTACCCAGAAGTTGTAGAGTCAGGTAAGCAAGGACCTTGGACTCCCTCCAGCATGCACCCTTTGCTTGCCCTGGGCAATCAAGGAAGACTGCCTGCAGGAGGTGTTGTAGCAATTGCAACTGGGTCAGACTTCTCAGCAGAGAAGGAGGAAACTAGTGGGGCTTCATAAAGGAAATCAGCATCCTAGAGTGGAAAGAATGATTCCTCTGTTTTTCACTTGTGAGTATTTGGTGGATAAAGGAGAAAAAATAATTGTGGCAGTCTTTCTCTGTACTAAGGGAGTCACCTGCAGAATCAAGCTAGAGGAGATCAGAGGTATAGGGATCCGTGGTGTGTAGGGCAGTCAAGGAAGGCTTCCTGGGGGAGGAAAGGCCAAGCAGGGGAGTCAAAGACTGCGAGGCTCTGAAGAGCAGTGGGAGCAGAGCCCACGCCTTCTGGGGGCCTGGTGAGACATGAGCCCAGGACGGCTATCCTGGGGCGCAGACCACAGGGTCTGCATTTACCCAGGCAGCCAAGGTCAGCCTCTTCCCACTCCTCGCTTTGTATTTCCAGCTCTGTGGTTTCCTAATTTATTTGGCTTGAAATTTGTGTCAAACTCTTTTTTCCTAGGTGTAATTGAAACCAAACCTCTAAATGCTTGTTTGTTCCTGAGGAAAATTAAAGGTGATTTCAAGCAGGAAGATCACAGATCTCAGGAAAGGACCTGGGGATGGGTTGTGGAGGGGCAGGCTCAGCTGCTGAATGGAGGCCCCTTGGTTAGATTAGCTGCAGCTGCCTGCACTCTCCAGAGGAGCAGGCCTGCCAGGGGGAGCCAGGGTGATGCTGGCCTGCAGCGGGGTCCTGCTGCAGGGCAGAACCTGCACGTGGTCCCCCACCCCCAGGAGAGTGCCAAGGTGGAGTCAGGAAGAGGAGAAATTACCTAGCTCAAACCCACCTCCCCCCAATGCCTGCTGGCCGGTGTGGGAACTCAGGGAAGTCTGTCCCTGGATCCTCACTCCAGAGCTGTGTGGCCTTGTACAGGTCCCTCAGCCTCTCTGACCCCTGTGCCTCAGTTTCCTCACCTGTGCAAGAGGAGTGGAAATCAAGCCTGAGAGCTGCTGGGAGGATGACATTAAATAGGACGGTGTCCTGAAAGCCCCCCGGGGTCTGGGTCAGTGCAGCAGCTGACAGACCCTGGCAGGACCCAAGCTGGTACCCCAGCCGTTGAGGAAAACAGCTTTTGGTTAAATACAGGGACTCTGCCGGGGCACCCATTTTCCTTACAGAGTGAGGACAAGCCCACAGGTGCCTTAGAAACACACGCTATCTCGTCTTCACTTTCCTGCCAATGGAAACCTATTTTAAAAGGCTGCAACCTCTGCTGCATGTCGATCACCGTGCTGACCGCATCCCGTGCAGCTGAGCATGTTACACTCACAGCAGAAATTAGGAAGTGTATTTTATGGCTCCTGTGTTAAGGATGAGAAAAGAGATTCAGAAGAGCAGTGTTATCTGCCCCAGCGCACAGGGCTGCGGTGTGGCTGAGGCTGGGGAAGCTGTCCTGCCCATTTCACACCCGGCTCAGAGCCCCCTCCTCCTGGCTGGACCTACATGCGCCTGGCTGTCCAGCTCTGTGGGGAGCAGAGAAAGTGAGGCTGTGGCCCAAACTTCCCACCCCTGAACCTCGTCCTGTTCCTCGACCCTCACCCGCCTCCTGCTCTCAGGTCTTGGGCACCAGCTTCCTCCTCATTCTCCACCCTCCCTTCTCCTTCAGGGTGGCAGCCAACACATCTTTTCAGCAGCCTCCTCTCAGGTAGTCTTGGGTGGCATCTGTTCCCCCCAAGCCCCAGACCTTCCTCCACAGGGACCACCCAAAGGGCAGGTCCCACATGCCTGTCCCCATCCCCTCAGGACTAAAGAGCCATCTATGGTGTACACATTTGTTCTGTGTCTGTGAGGCAGAAGTCTGGAAGCTCCAGGGAAGAAGATTTCAGACTGTCAGCAGGGAGGCTTGCATGGCTTGGGGAACTCGGGCACAAGATTGGCCTCCTCAGGAAGAAGTGAGTGCCCTGCCCGTGCAGGTGTGCAAGCAGAATCCGGACAGCGCTTTGCCGAGAATGCCACGGAGGGGATTTGGGCTTCGCTGTGGGGTCACAGTGCTGCCCCCTGAGGAAACCCTCCCACCTGGGACAGTGTCACATTTGCTCCTGGCCTGACGCCCTCATTGGACTGTGCTGCCAGGCTGGTGTCATTTGTCCTGCCAGGGTCACTCTCCCTCTCAGAACGAAGGTCTGCCCAGCTATGGCCAGGCCAGGAAGGACATCGGGCTGCTAACAACCAGCTCTTCCCCCAGCTGTCGCAGGCCTGGCTCACCTCAGTAGGACGTGACCCCCTCAGTCTCAGTGCTGCTCCTGCAAGGAAGAGCCTCACCTGTCACAGCAGAGCAAACAAGGGTGGCACTGGAATTTTCTCCCCAATCCCGCTGATCTGTGAATTCCCCTCCTCGCCAGGGGGTCCCAGCCCCCTCAGCTCTGCTCTGAGCCCTCCACCAGTCACTGTTAGGCCCTGACTTCCCAGGGGCTCCTGCCAGTCTTCTCTGCTGCTTCAGACAACACCCAGGGCGGCTTGTCAGAGTCACAGGCGGCTTGTGTCCACACCACACTGTAATGGACAACTGGAGCCACCGGCCAGTGGTCCACGCACATCTGGGCCACCGGTTGTCAATCCTTCAGGGAACGCTGTTTTTGCTGGGCCCAGGAGTAAGCCACGGGGTACCGAGAATAACACGCTGTGTGCCTGACCCCTCCTCCCGTCACATAGCTAGGACGGATACTGAAACTGGCCATTGATCACAGTAGGAGGGAAGTCGGCAAACTCTTCTAAAGGAACACATGGTGAGTCCTTTAGCTTTGTGGGCTCTGCAGTCCCTTAAGGAACTGTTCAACTCAGCCATTGTAACATGGGAAGAGCTGCAGAGAAAAAAGACGGAGCACGGCTATGTCCCAATAAAACTTTATTTGCAACAAGCAGTGGGCCAGGTTTGGCCCTCAGGCCACAATTGGCAGACCCCAACATACAATACAGATTATGTAGGAAGTAATTTGGAATCAGAGCAGAGCAGAGATTACCTTATTTCCCCATGTATAAGACAATCCCGTGTATAAGACACACCTTAATTTTGGGGCCCAAAATTTGAAAAACAAAATGTACTATATAATATAAAGTTATTGAACTCAAGTTTTATTCATCATAACATTCATACAACTCCTCAACACGTGTGAAAAGGTGGAAAATGCAAGCAAAGATATCTATCACCACTGTATAAGACACACCCAATTTTTAGACCCCAAAATTTTCAAAATAAGTTGCATCTTATACATGGGGAAGTATGATAATCACCACTGGATGGGAGTGAGGTGCTGGGAGCCTTCCAGGAAGGAGCAGGGGATGTTCAATGGGCAGAAAGTGGAGAAAGGAAGAGAGAGGAAGAATCCCGGACCCAGAAAAGAGCAGAGGATTGGACCATCAGCTTGACCTCTCAGGGGTGTTGGGAGCACTTGGAGTATTGAGTTTGCATGGACCTGCAATGCAGCCGGAATACAGGAGAAGCAAGGTTAGCAACTCCCTCCCCTCAGGTTATAAAGGTCTGGGGGCAACGAGAAAAAGTTTGGAATTAAGTTGACAGGCAAAGAGGGCGCTGCTTTGGGCCCGCAGGAATGTGTCTATAGAGAGGTGTGGACGCCTGTGGAGAGGTGTTGACGCCATGATTATAGCACCGCTTGCGATCATCTGAATACAGCTGCTGACCTTCTCCCACAGTAACCCCTTTCCTGCATGCGACACTAGGGACCTGAGTTCTGCCACCATCCAGATGAGTGGAGCAAGTCCCTGTCCATCTCTGAGCCTCTGAAAGGCAAACGTTCCCACCTGGACACTGGCTTCAGAATGGTGTGTGTGGTTTGGGGGGTGTCCAGAGTGCCTCGTAAACTGCACATCCGCACACAGACCCCTGCTGTTGAGATGCGCCCCTCCTATTGCATGTTTTCTGTTTACCTATTTATAGAGCACCTATTGTTTGTTAATTCAGCACCAAGCACTATGCTGAGCTCTTTGCATACTTATCTGATTTAAACCTTGAAACCACCCAGTTAGACAGTTATCTGCACATTAGACAAGGATTGAAGGAGGAAACACTCCGATTTAGTAAGTGCCTGCTGTATGCCAGCTTCCTTGTGCTGGACAGGGTGGCAGTGCTGTTCCGGAGAAGCCCCTGATTTTCAAGCTTGGTTCTTACTGTGGTTCCCCATTTACTATTTTGGGGGGGAGAAGACTGAACTAAGCTCTCTGAGGCCAAGCTTTCCTATTTGCATAATGAAAATACTCTGCCTGCTTTGCAGGATTTCCTTGAGAACTGAGGAATCGGTGTGGATGCCTCTAACGGGTATGGCACAGGGCCAGGCATGTAGTAGGTGCTCACTAAATGTGTGCTGGATAATGTAATGCATGGCAGCAACCTTGGAGCATGGGCTCAACTGTAGGAATTTGGCAAAACCCTCATGCTTCCTTCCTAGAATCTCTGTTCAGGAGATCTTTAACTGACCCTGGGCCCAGGGCAGAAGGCCTCACTTCCATGTGGTTACAATTGGCTCTTTGAGGGCCATCACCCGAGGGGACAGAGCCAGCTTTCCCTGTCTCCACATCAAGTGGTCCGATTAGAGCCAGCACCAGAGTGAGGCATCCGGGGGCAGAGGCCGGGCAGTGATCGATAACTCCATCCAGGGATGCCACACAGTGCTATTTTGGGACCTCCTGCCTGGGAGACAACCTCCATGGGGCATGGGGGCCGCTGACCCGGAAACAAATTAAAGGCACATCTGTTGGGAGGCCATTTCCAGCAGTGGCTCCAAGCAGCCGCCTGCATTCCTGGAACAAGGGAGCTGTGTGTGTGGTGAGCCAGGCGCGCACTGTCCATGCCATGGGATGAGGACCACAGCCTCTGGCCAGGAAGGAGCAGCTGTGGGGGCTGTGAGGCCCAAACAGAAGGAAGGGCCGTTTCTTGGCTTAGCTAGTCTCACTCAAAGACCGAGTTTTGTTTTGGATGACTAAGGACGCAAGTTCTCAGGATTTCCCAACTCTGAGATCACCAGATCGATTCTCTCCACTTGAAGGAAGCTGTGGATGGGCTCTCTGCTCCAACTCTGTGAACAACTGAACCCTTTCTTATGATGGCCCGGGGACTGTCTTGGCTTACACAGTACAGGGGCCAGGAATTCACTGACCTCCAAACTGGCTATCAGGCAACTCACATGCTTGCTTATTGATAACAAGCTAACACTTTGTCTCTGGGGCCTCCATCTAGTGACATCAGTGTACCTCTGAGGCACCATAGGGTAATGTATGTGCTCAGTAAGTATTCCATGAATGGGTAGATGAAGGGTGAATGGACAGATGGGTGGGTGGATAATGGATGGGTGGATAGATGATGGATGGATGGGTGGATGGATGGATGATGGATGGATGGATGGATGGATGGATGATGGATGGATAATGGATGGATGATGGATGGATGGTATATGGATGGATGGATGGTTGGTGGATAGATGACAGAGACTGGATTTAATGAATATAATGAATAGTCTGTGCTAGACACAGAGAATTAAAAGAATATTAAAAAATGTCACCCTGCTTTCAAGACTAAGCATTCACTCCACATGAAAAAACAAAATCTAACATGAACTTCCTTATACCAAAATTGTCCCTGCTTCTTCTTTTCTTATTGATTGATTTTAGAGAGACAGAGAGAAGAAGGGGGAGAAAGAGAAAGAAGCGTTGACTTGTTCCACTTTAGTTGTGCATCCACTGGTTGCTTCCCGCATGTGCCCTGACGGGGGGGATCAAACCTGCAACCTTATCATTGCGGACAATGCTCTAACCGACTGAGCTAACCCGGTGGGAACTCCCTGCTTTTTTTTAAGTCCCAGCTCAAATACTTCCTCTGTGCCAACTTTCATAACCCACCTACTTCCCTTCCCTTTACCTGGAGAAAAGAAATGACAGGCACAATCTGAGAAAGAGGTGAAATAAATTCTGAGACCTTGAATATGACCACTGCATGCGGGAGAGACAGGACAGCCAGGGAGAATTTCTCTAAAAAGGACCCCAGGGAACATGTCTGAGTTTGTTGTCTGCCAGTTAATTTGGATACCTAGCAGAGTGTGAAAGTCTCTGTTGACTGATTATATTCATTGATCCGTTCATTGAAGATATGTTCTCTGAGTACTCTGGGCCAGGCTGTGTGTGAGGAGCTGGGGAATGAGCATCAATCATTGCAGGCCTGCCTCCGGGGGCTCACAGACTGGGGAGGAGGTGGCCAGTGCCATGGCAACAACACCGCAGCAGTGAAGGATGGATCTCAGAAGCCAGGCTGGCTAGATTCAAACCCGGGCTTCCCCATTGCCCAGCGGTGTGACCCAGGGAAAGTTCTTACCCTATCTGCACCTCCGTTTCATCATCTGTAAAATGGGAATGAGGGTAGGGTAAAGAGAGTTCTTGTTTATTAAAGCACTTAGAACAATGCCCGGCACACAAGAGGCTCTATGTAAGGGTTTGTTACATAAAGTAGCAACCATACAGCAGAGGGGCAAAGATTTCCTGGTGCAGTGCCCACCCCCAGCAGCGTGATGGTGGGCAGCTGCAGGGAGCAGGGTCTTGTTTAAGGGGTGCCATCGCAGTTGGACCTCCTCTGTTCAATGATTTTTTAAAAAAATATTTTTTTTCTTGATTTCAGAGAGAGGAAGGGAGAGAGAGAACAAAACAGAGAGAAACATTGATTTGTTATTCCACCTACCCATGTATTCACTGGTTGATTCCTGCCCTCATCAGGGATCAAACCCACAACCTTGGCATATCAGGACAATGCTCCAACCAACTGGGCTACCTGGCCAGGGCACCTGAGCTATCTGGCCAAGGCTCAGAGGCTTCTTAAATTTATGGACACTTGCTATGTTCTTGGCACTGGGTTAGGCCCACAGTGTACCAAATCTTCAACCATCTCCGAGTGGCCAGGTGGGATTGCTGCGGGCATTTCACACATAAGGAAGTTGATTCAGCAAGGCTAAGGCACGTGCCCAAAGCCACCCAGCAGCTCTAGACAATAGCCAGGCAGCAAACTCAGGCAATCTGGCCTTTGGTTTTGCCACTTGGCTGCTTGTGATCTGAGATGGGTCACTCTGCATTCCGGTGCCTAGATTTGCTCCCTGGAGCTAACGGTGGTACCTACCTCTGGGTGAGACTGAGTGAGCTAACGCATGCGTGTACTTGGAATCGCACCAGGGATACAGCGAGGTCTGTGAGAGTCCACCATTCCCATCATCTCAGACTCCCAGACACCACACTGCCCACCCTGTCCTGCGACCTCGGAGTGCGGAGGCCACGGCAGCGTCCCCTTCACGGGAGAGGTTCCATACTTGGGGATCAGTGTGCCTTTCACTGTGGCAGTGAGCCAGGGGCTTCCGTCCTCTGAGGGCGGCATGTGGTTTGAGTTTGAAAGTTTGCTTCCTGAAGTCTAATGAGCCTCTGAAAGTGATTAAGCAGAAGACAGAATGGTTAAGCCAACGCCTTTTTATCGGCAGAAGTAATAGCGAACCTAATGTCCCAAATCCGTTCTGGCCAGCTCCTGCAATCCCTCTCGAGAGGGGCTTACTTCCTGGTGTGGTGGGCATTCCAGCCCAAGTCCTCAAATATCCGGGCCAGACTGAGGACTCACTGGCAGGCCACCCCTTCCCCTGCACGCTGGGCTCCTTCTGTCCCCTTTGAAAGGAGCAGGGCTGGGAGCCAGGGGCTCAGGGTCAAGCCCTGGACCAGCCCCTTCTGTCCTCTGTATCCTCAGGGACCAAGGCTGCTCATTCCTGTGCCCTGCTCAGGCACTCTGTGTTTGGAACACCCTCCCACCCTGGGGAAACTGACCCAGTGCCAGTCTCTGACCACTGTGCCCATTACCTGTCATCGTATAAAAGACTGCAAACAAATTGGAATTTGAAGTGAGAAGTAGTTCTGAGTAGTGTGCATGTGTTGTGTATCGTGTTATGTGCAAGTATGTGTGCTGCATGTCACATGTATTGTGTTACATGTGTGCTAGGTGTGTTGTGCATGTGGTGTGTGTCTCCCCATGCTAGAGAAGATGCACATGGCTTGCTCTGACACACATCATTGCATCCCCAATGCACTACACTGCCTTAGTTGTCTATTCTGCGGAGGACGGGGTCTGCGAAGGGAATGAGTTTTCCTGTGACTCAAACTCTAAAAGAATGTGCTCTCTTACCACCCACCCAGCCACCTGGTCCTTAGTGCCCTCTATCATATCTGTTCTAAGTCCTTAATCAACCCGCGTGTGCCCAGGCACGGGGTCACCCTGCTTCTCAAAGCCAGCTTTTCCATTCAGGGTCCTTTCTGGAGATTGAACTGAAATCATGTAACAACATCTGCTCATCACCTGCAGACATGAGTGTTCTTTTTCAGCACTAAACACAGGCAGCTCTCAGTGACCCTCCGAAGATGCTGAGAGCTACAATTCAAGTTGCACCATTGTGGACTAGAAGTGAGGGCACTCGGGGTCTGGTCCCACTTCCTGCTGGCCTGTGTCTGCGATGTCACCTCTCCAAGCCTTAGTTTGCTCATCTGAAAAAAATAAATGGGGTTAATTTATGCTCGTTTCACAGGCCTGTTCAGATGGTCGAATAACCTCCTGGGTGTCAAAGCACTTTGCAAAATAAGAAGTACTCTTCCAGGGCTAGGTGTTATCATTAATGATGATATTCATTAGCAGTGCTTCTGGCAGTACCGGAGAAAATAATAATTTATCCCATAGCAAGCTTCTAACTTCTGGGAGTACCTCAGAGCACAAAGCCAAGGTAGACATTTGAGACCTGTTGTCATAGGGGAAAGACAATAGCTCAGCCCTGGGGAGATTTTTCTGACAAACTGCTCTCCCGAGGAACAGACCCTGCCGCTTGGAGGAGTGAGCTCCCCGTCACTGGCATTATCCAAGCAGTCTCTGGGTAGTTTATTGTCCCTGATGATATAAAAATGATTTCTAATGCAGGGGGAGAAGGTTCGGCCGATTGGAGTATAAGCCAGAGCTTTCTCAGATTGTTTCTGCTTACAGGGAGGAATCAAACTGTTATCTTGTTGCTTAATTCCTGCTTCCCACTGCAGCCAAAAAATCCAATTCTTGGTTCCTGCAGGCAACCTGCCCCCAAATCACACCCGCTCCTCTCTTGCAGGGTGTGAAGGTGGAGGTCCTGGGTTCTTCCCTGCATTCCTCTGTCAGGAGCTTAGAAAGGCCCCAAGCCAGCTGGAGAGTCAGGGTGGTCAGGAACCTCCGCCACCCCGTCACTCCCCGGGGGGCTAGATGAGGTTGGGGGGAAGGAGAAAAAGAGGACTTCTCAACCTTCCCCCGCATTTATCTCCTCCCATCTGTAAACAGCGCCGGGCCCTCCTGGGGCCAACCTCAGCCTCACACTCTGGGTGACAGTGTGTTTGGACTTTTGGAGACCCTCACCCAGCCGCCTTTGTTCTCCGGGCTTAATGAAGGGACTGCTAAAACCCCGCTTGCCAGATAAGATGACAGGGCAGTCTTTTAGGGTTATGGATGGTACACAGAGGTGACAGGACGAATTCCTTGTGCTGAGGGGTCTGAACGCGCTGCCTTTTGTCCAGAGGTGGACTCGTCTCAACTGGTACAAGTTTGGTCCTTCAGCCTCCAAAACAAACATTTCTGACACATGCCAAAAGATTAGAGGACGACAACAGAAGACAAGCATGTGGGGGGAAGCAAAGGACACTGCCCACATCCCCGAGCCAAACCCTCACACACCCGGGAGAGGCTGTCCAGCCTTCAGCTCACCTCCCGTCAGCTTCCTTCACCTCGGATTTCTCTCCTGTTCCTGCCGAGAAGGCGGCTCACTAAGTGCATTTGAGTTTACAAAGTGCTTTTACTCGATTTTGTTGGCTCATCATAACTCCTTGAGAGCCGGGGCATGGAGGAGGGACTCTGGATGACATTATCTACTTTGCCACTCATTAGCTCTTTGAACTTGGGCTAATCACTTATTTTCCCTGTGTGATGGGAACACCACGCATTGGCCTGTTGAGAACCTTGGGCAGGCTGCTGCTGCCTTCCCCCTGTGGGTGGCAGCTGAGGGAAGAGAGGCAGGAGAGAGTGCCCTCTTGTCCTCCCTGCGCACCCCAGAACCGAGGAGCTGCGTGGAGAGCAGTGCGCATGCGCACTTTGTGAGCGGAAGCACAATTGACGGATGGATTCCAGGGCACAGGGGCTCTGCCAGGGTGGTGGTGGATGAGTTTAGGTTTTGATGGACATGAGCAGGATCTTGTCCTGACTTTGAGATGTCTGCGCTCCGCAGTTCCTTGGGGGCATCTCTGTCTGTGGATGGAAGCCTACTCTGGAGGCTCCTCCTCCCTGGGCACTGTACCTGTGGGTAAGAGAGGTGCTGTCCCTCTAACCACTGGGCGACATGCCCACCCTCAGTGTCCACATCCCAGGCAGAGGGCCCTACCAGGTGAGCCCAAATGTGCACCAACTCAAGATACACCCTCCTCTACCTCCTCACCCCAATACACACACACACACACACACACACTTCTTGAAAGTTCTGCTGTAGCCAATCTAGAGACCAGGACCTGATTCCCTGGACCTACTCTGTCTCTAGGCTGGACTTGAGCGTGACTCAAGGTACCACTCAGGCCTGTTCTCACTTACGACGTGTCCAGAACTCTCAGGAGCAGCCCTTAAAGACTGAAGGGGTCAGAGATGTCCTGGCCGCATCAGGGCTGGTGGGAATGTTCGTCTGGGGGCAGATTGGTACTCTTCAACATTGTGCAGTCTTCTTCTAGCACATTCTGATTTCCCAGACTCATGTTCTCCTGAAGGCAAGGTGAGTAAGCTGAGGAAGGGGACAGTGGGGTGTCCCAAGGCAAATGACTGGGTGTGGAACTGCAGCTTTGTCACATGTTGATATACTTTGATTTACAGGGGTGCTTCGTCTGCCAGGCACTGGTGGAAGCCCCACCCAGAGCTCATGGACTTCGCTGAGCCTGCTCGCCCTGGAGAACCGAAGAGGGGCTGGTCAGGGGCCTGTCAGGCCCAGGGCTGAGCCAACAAAGGCCGCCGGGGCAGTCTGTGGGGTGGGGGTCAGCCTGTTGCATTATGTAACAGAAAATAGACTGTGACAGAGAACAATAAACACTGGGCTGGGAGAACAACTTTTTTTGTGGCAACTGCCCCGATGGTGGAAAAATGCCTCCGCACCTACCTTTGTCCTCCCGCTAACACACCCACGGGAGGCGAGACTGCCGCTCAGAAAGTCCCGTGGTTGTGCTCTCCTCCTGATCTCCATCTACCCGCACCTCAGCCTTGGTGCCCTGCCTTCGAGATGGCCACCCTCAAGCTGTCTGCACACCACAAGGGAGGATCCTCTAAGGTACACGGAGACTGCAGCCACCCTCCTCCACTGCCCTCAATGGTTCCTCACTGCCCCTGGAAAAACCCCATCTGGGCTGGGGACCCAAGGCTTGCCTCCATTCCCGAGTCACTCCCTTTCCCTCACCAGTTAATGTGGTGTTTTCTGAATGCATTTTCCACTTTCCGGCCATAATGCTGTTCCCACTGCCTGGTGTGCCCATTTCCCCATCTGTAAATCTTCTCCATCTTTTCAAGTTCTAACTGGAGACTCCCAATGGCACTCAACCCCATCCCTGTTCTGCACAATGGATTATTCTATTTCCAAATCATTTCTCTCACACCTTCATTCTGGAGTTAGCATTTATATATTTGTCTTTCCAGGTCATCGTTAGCTGGTTGACCAAAAGCACTGTGACTTATTCATTGTTGAGCCCTCGTCCCTGCTCTGGAAGAGCTCAGATCAAGGGGGAGAGGCAGACATTTAAACAAACGCGCACAGCAAAGCTTTGGAGGTGCCGCGGCAGAAAAACACAGGGCGCATTTGTTTAAACGTCTAGGTCGTGGGAGCCACTGGGCAAAGGCAGAGAGGAGAAATGGCTGGTGTGCACCAGGAACCCCAGCAGTTAGGTGATGGCTGCTGGAATGTTCCCAGGGAGAGGACTCGCCCGTATGCTGTGTTCACGATAGGTCGCTGTCCTGGGGGTAATGAGACTCTTGGGAAGATTATTTTCATTACAAATCAATCAATACAAACTACTTTAATATCAATAAATATCACAAATCCTCACCAGAGTTTGTCTCTACTAATTTAAGATATCCCAAATAACACCAGTCAGAAGAAAAACAAGCAAAAAAGAAATGAGAAAAAGCTGGAGAAGTCACATTATGTTCTAATTGGTGCCTTTGCTTACCAGAGGTGCGCTGGCACCCACAGCAGTATTGAGCCCCTGCTCCAAAGGAGCCAAGTGGAGAGGATGAGGGGGAAGGAAAGGCTGAGTGAGATTTATTGATAACTTCAAACAAAAGGAAATCAAGTTGACAGACTGTTAACAGATGAGGAATACTTTTTATACTGTGTTTCATTCCCAAAGACATTGCACCTAGTAGGGAGAAACACAAATTTAAGTAACAATAAAAAAATTAGTAATAATAGTGAAACATCAACAACATGGTACAAGATAGCCAATAATGAAACTATTTAGAGAAGAGAGAAAATGGATATATCACAGTTAACTAACCATTCTCTTTGCCTGCTCAAGTGCATAAATAAAAAAAGGAGCAATTTATAAGGGAGAATCATAGACACCTAGAAAACTCTGTATGTTTGAAGTCACTTCCCAAACCTCTCATTAGATCAGTCCTTAGAAAATATCTCCTTTAGCTTCCCTACCTGAACAAAAAAGCTCTGTTAATATTTTTAGTCCACTGACCCGTGCCTAAGTACCTAGAATGGAACCAGACAGATAGTGGATGGTAAACGCATGTTGGTAATAAACAAAACGTGGTCTACACAAACAATGGGACATTATTCAGCCTCAAAAAGGAATGCAATTCTGACAGACACAATAACATGGACAAACTTTGAAGACATTACGCTAAACCTCCATGAACCCAGACGGAGAAGGACAAGGATGGTGTGATTCCACATATACGAGGCACCTAGAATAGTCACACTGATGGAGTCTGAAAGTGGGATCGATGTGACCAGAGTTGTGCATGATAAAAACATTCCAGAGATGTCTGGTGGTGATGGTTGCACGAGAATGTGAGGAAGGCCATCGCTTATACTTAAAAAACAGTTGAAATGGTAAATTTTAGGTTGTATATATTTTACCAGGAGACAAAATGGGCTGTTAGAGCAACCAATGTCAATGAGTGGAGCAAACAAGCACCCGGCTTCCCTTGGCCACCCTGCCCTCCCCAATGTAATTCACCAACAGCTTTCTGGCTGGACAGCTGACCAAAGATGACCAGGCTGTCCCCTCCCTTGTATTGTTTATTTAGGTCAGAGAATTACACAATTGGCCCATAGGGTTGGGCTACACTGTGGGCTAACATGAGCACCTTGGTCCCCCCAACGGTGCCCCAGTGTTCCTCAGAGAGAGGGCAGAGGGCCCCAGAAAGGCCAAAAGAATGACACGTATGATGAAACGACATTATCTGCCACGAAAGGGAATGTTGACGTGCTCTCCCATGAAGCGGCATGGATTTTATGTTCAAAGACTGGGGGGTGAGGAGGGGGGGATTGTACGTGGGCGACATGTTTGCGCTTGTTTCTTCTGAAGAAAGGTTTCGAGTCCCTCCGTGCTCGTGTGTCTTACAGCCAGCCCACGAGCCACCTGCCCTGCCTCTAGGCCTTCATGCGGGGCTTTCTCTTACTAGCACCGTGGGCTGTGCGTCTGAAAGGTTACCGGAGACGCCACGCACCCAAGAAGGATCATGAGGGTTGCAGGCACGCAATGGGCCCAGGCATGCTTGAGAGTCTGAAGCCTCATTTCCAAAGCCAGAGGGGAGGAGACCAGAGCTGTCAATGGGAAGGGTTTGAAAGAGAAAAATAGGAGGCAGGATGGACACAGGCCCACAGTCGAGAGCGCAAGTTGCAGCTCAGCCTGCAGGGGGCGCCCCTGCGGAGCAGGCTGCAGCAGAAGCCTGGCAGCCACCCTAGTGGCTCTAGACAGAGGGCTTGGGGGACTGTCGCCCCTGCTGAAGCCTGGCTGGCTGCTCAGGCCTGGACGGGGTATGTACAGAGAAAAAGGCCGGGAGTAGGGGCTCCCAGTGAGGCCCGCCGTGCGGTTGGTGGACGCTCACAGCCAGGGATGCATGGGAAACCCTGGCTGTCACTGCTATCATAGGTCCCCTTGTGCTACCACCACTATTTCCTCTCTCCGGTCTCCCCTGGCTGCTCCTCTGTGCCCCACTGACAGCAGTCCCACTCCTGCACCCTCCTTTTCACACTCAGGTGGTGTGCACGCCGGGCACTGGGTTTGGTGCTCCAGGAGGATGTTGAACGCTGTGTATAATTTAATGTAAGTAGCTCTTGCCTCTGGCTGGCCACATGAGCAGGCCATCAGGGTGATGGGCTGAGGCAGCCCTGTGCCCACCCTTTCACTACATAGTAGGACCTGAGGCCCAGAGCCCTTCCGGGTCCCCGATCAGAGGCCAACCCTGACTTTCAAAGTCCATGGCTGTAATTTTGTGCCAACCTCCCAGTCAAGGCTAACCTGATTGGGACACCAGGCCAGGGGACATTATGGGGCAAGAAGATGACTCCCCTCTCCAAGGCTGGGTAAATGGGTGGGGTGGGGGGTGCTGCTGGCAGTCAGGAGACCCGGGTCCCAGCCTCAAACCCATCACTGTCATGCTGGAGGCCATGTAACTGTCCCTGCACT
The DNA here is from genome assembly GCA_037038555.1 of Rhynchonycteris naso. Lineage (NCBI taxonomy): Eukaryota > Metazoa > Chordata > Mammalia > Chiroptera > Emballonuridae > Rhynchonycteris > Rhynchonycteris naso. Next base: position 102,355,286 of record CM073001.1, read on the forward strand.
TCCTGACTGTCCATCGTCCGGCCTCCCTGTCCCACTTCCTGGGCCCCTGTGAGTCTGGGAAGAAACACCAGACAGGGAGCTCTTCGGAAATATATAAAGTCCTCACTAAACACACCTGAGGGATGGTGGTCACAACCACCCCTGTCAGCCCTGGTATTCTAGGTCAAGGTCAACAAACTGCTCTGTCCATAGCTCTCACCCCCTCCCCGAGGAAGGCCCATGGGAAGCAGGGGACACATTCCCTCCACTTCACAGAGGAGGAAACCGAGGCCAGATACGTTTGCACAGAATCGAGACAGACCTTAGCATACAGTAGTCTCTCAGTGTTTTTGATGAATGTGTGAATTGTGCAGCACGAAGGTGCTCACCATAGTCCAGGCAGGGCTGCCACGAGGACTGCATGGAAAGGCACTTAAAAGGCCCAGAACAATACTCAACACAGGGACTCAAGGGCTGGGAGCACCCTTTCCTCCTCTCTCTCTTTCTTCTCCACTCTTTCTGTCTGGCTTAGTAATTTTCCCCAGGAGGGTAAGCTCTGCTTGGGGGAGCATCAGGGAAGGTAGAAGACAACCCTTCTCAAGTTCTCTGGTTGCCCCCACAAGAGCTTGCAAAACTGCAGAGACGGGGGACCTGCAGGGCAGGTAGCAGGAGGGCCAGGCTTCAGGCTGGAGGGACAAGAATGTGACCCTCCAAAGTGAGTGCTGTGGGATGCCTGCCCTTTGATCCTGACAGTGGTCCCCAGAGAGGGCCATCTCGTCACCAGATACAAAGAGGGAGTCCCAGAGAGGTGAGCTCGGCCTTTCTTGCTGCTGGGGCCCCTTGAATGCCGGAGAGCAAACTGGGAGAGAGAGACCGTTTCCGGACAATAGCCTATTAACACTCATTACCCATAAAACGGCTGGTGTTCAAATAGCCAGATAATTGAGGCCATTGGGTGGAAGGGGACTGGAATTACCTGATTAATTGCTTCACCACTGGGCCTCACGTGTTTAGACACAGCCCTGGAGAGGCTGTTGGCGCTTTGAAGTCTGGCCGCATGCTCGCTGCCCCCCTTCTTCAGCCAGGGTGTCCAACCTGGCTTCCTGCTCCACGTGTGAGCTCGCACACCTCATCCATAAGCATGGGACAGCCATAAACTTTTCGTTTTCATCCTCATTTAGAAAAGTGATCCTTTGGTTCTTTTCTCTGTTTTTATCTAGGTCCAAGAGCTCATGGATTTCTTCATGGGTTTGTTCATACCAAGAAAAAAAAATGGATCTAGTGTCTCCAGCTTGCCAAATTCTGTTCTAGGTTCCAGGGGATATCAATAATAAAATAACAACAACAAAGTAGCAACAGAACAGGGCCACCTGGTTCAAAACCATGATCTGGGGTTTGAACCAGGGGCCCGCTCCCGGGCCAGTGTCCTTCCCAGGACACTGAACCCTCCAAGCGCACGGTCCTCACATAGAGGTTGTCCCTGTCACTCATACCATAAGCCAGAGAAGCAGGCAGGACAGGAATTAACCTCCCATTTTAAAGATGGGAAAACAGAGACTCAGGGCAGAGGGAATGGTTGGTCTACAATCCTAGGTAGTGGTTTGCTCAGATTGGGTTGTTCAGAGTGAGGCCTTGTGACACCCACTTTGTTCCTTTCCATGGTGACCTGGAATAACGCGTCGCACGCTTGGAGAAAGGAGACCTTCTCTCCCCAAAGCCCGGACGGTCAGCTTTCAGGGCCCAGCTTCCAGGGAGACCAAGAGGTCTAAGGTATGTTGTTGAAGAAGGAGGCTTGCCAGGGTGAGACCAGGCTCCTCTGCCCCTGCCCACGCCTTCCCCTTCCCAAGCCTGCTTTTGCCCTCTGCCAGGTGGGCAAGGTGTCGTCTGCATGGGGAAACCCAGAGGGAACTGGTCCGAACAGCCCCTCCATCCTAGCAGCTCCTCTCCCAGGGGGGAAGAATTATTTGTTTTTCCTGTTGCCCTGATTTATGGGCCACTTTGTTCTTTATCTGTTTGTTCAAACTCAGTAAAGTGACCCACTCCTTCCCAGAGGTCAGAGATTCTGTCAACACCTCGGGGTCACAGGTCAGTCGACCTGCCCAGGGTGGAGGGGTTATAAAAGGTCACCTGGGAATGGACATTAGATATCAGTTGTGCTCAGGCTACATGGCCCTGCCTTGTGGGGTGGAGAGGAAAGGCCATCATGCACAGAGTGCCTACAGTACACTGGGTTCTGAGCTCAGTCCTCCCCTCATGTGCCAGCGACAGACCTGATCTGGAGATACCAGCCTCTCTGCTTCACAGATGTGGAGCCTATGGTTTGGAGAGATGGGGTGACTTACCCAATGTGACACAAAAGGGGGCTCACATCAAGGTCTCCTAACTGCCAGTTCAGCCGTGTGCCCGTCATGCGCTGTCCCGCTGAGGCCCAGAGGCCAGGAGGCCTCCACTGACCAGTGCTGATTCATGCCTCTTCTAGTCAGGTGCTCGGGTCAGAAAGACCAGCCAGCTCACTGTCTTCCTTCCCTGTTCCCCTCCACCAGAGACCCCAGTCTCTCCCCTCCCACCCCATCCCTGTCTGCGGACCCCAGGACGGCTCCATTACAGTCCAGGCTCTCTGGGTTGTGTCAACGCAAAGGGCAAAACGGGTCAAACTCAAGCCACACTGTAAGCAGCCATCACTATGTACACCTGTAGGCAAGTCAGAGCCCTTGTCTAACCCCCAGCACCGAGCTCCTGCGAGGAGCCTTCTCTGAGGCCTCTGCAGATGGTAGTCCCACTCCCAAGCTGTGTGAGCTGGGAAAACCTTCATTCACCAAGCCTCAGTCTCCTCCATCAAGACAGTGGTGTCAACTTCCCAGAAATGAGGTGAGGGACATGCACAGCTCGAGTGCTCTGTGACCTGTTAGGAAGTTCAACCTCTTCCTCTCACAGGTGAAGGAATAGAGGCCCAGAGAAAGAAACGGAGCCCAGAAAGAGGAGCAAACCAGGCCCATGTCGGCATTGCCTAAGATGTGGTTCTGCCAGGCTCTGCCCCAGAGTCCCCAACACCAACGCAGTGCCAGCGACCTCTCCCTCTTCTCTCATTCTGCAAACATATCGCAAAATGGATTCGCCAACACTCTCAGGAAAATTTTAGAAATCTCTCAAATGACCTGCATTAGCCAACCAATGCTAACCTAGTACAATCCAGTCTATTCCAACTTGTGCCAAGAAAGCCACTGTAATTCTGTTCAAGACAACCAACTAGATTCCTCTAAGCCTAGAATAACCAAAGAAATGTGTGACAGTAAACACAACTCAATAAAATTTGACCCATGCCTGCCTAATATTTGCATCTCAACTCAACAAATTTCATCACATTCCAATGAATACCTAAACCACCCAATCCAACATGGCCCAACCAATCTAACTCAGCTCATCTCCAGGAGAACAAATATCTCAACCCATGTTAACCCATTTCAGCCTAATTCACACTGTATGATGCCAAGTGTTGTTCCCCAGCCCCAAACAGCATAGTCCATTCTATCATAATATAAACCATCACAAGCAAATGTCTCTAGACATATCCTGAAGAAAAAAAAATGTTTTTCGAAAAGCAAAGTGAGAAATCAGCTCTAAAGAAAAGAGCACCTTCTGATGTTTGTGCCGGCTTGGTTTCCAAGCATTTCCTCAAGGTAGGTCTTCTTTTGGTCTGTACTACATGCTGCTCTCATCCCAGCCTCCATCTACTCATACTCTATTTGTCACAGGCATGCTCTGGACAGCCCTCACCTTCAACAAGAGTGACTTCCAGGAGATTTCAGCCCAACGGTTTCTCTCTTTGCTCTTTTCCCTTAGGGTTACCGAAACCTTTCCTAGTCCTTCCTAACTCTCTGATGTTTTTTACTGTTTGCATGAATGGGGTCTTCCCCAGTCACAGAGAGAGCTTCAAGAAGCAAGGAACAGCCTGACCTGTGGTGGTGCAGTGGATCAAGCGTTGACCTGGAAATGCTGAGGTCACCAGTTCAAAACCCTGGGCTGCCTGGTCAAGGCACATATGGGAGTTGATGCTTCCTGCTCCTCCTCCCTTCTCTCTTTCTCTCTGTCTCTCTCTCTCCTGTCTAAAATGAATAAATAAAAAGTAAAAAAAAATAAAAGCCTTTAAAAAAAAAAGAAGCAAGGAACAGTCTGACCAGGCGGTGGCGTAGCGGATACAGCGTCAAACTGAGATGCGGAGGACCCAGGTTCGAGACCCCGAGGTTGCCAGCTTGAGCGCAGGCTCATCTGGCTTGAGCAAAAAGCTCACCAGCTTGAGTCCAAGGTCATTGGCTCGAGCAAGGGGTTACTCAGTCTGCTGAAGGCCCGAGGTAAAAGCACATATGAGAAAGCAATCAATGAACAACTAAGGTATAGCAAGGAAAAACTGATGATTGGTGCTTCTCATCTCTCTTCATTCCCGTCTGTCTGTCCCTATCTATCCCTCTCTCTCACTCTCTCTCTGTTTCTGTAAAGAAGAAGAAGGAGGAGGAGGAGGAGAGGACGAGGAGGAGGAGGAGGAGGAGGAGGAGGAGGAGGAGGAGGAGGAGGAGGAGGAGAAGAAGAAGAAGAAGAAGAAGAAGAAGAAGAAGAAGAAGAAGAAGAAGAAGAAGAAGGGAACAGCATGGCAATTAAGTTCTCCATGACATACTTGACGATAGATGGAATCTCAATGATCATTTAAATCACGCCCACTTTTCTCTCTACATGTTGTTTGTCTTCAGAACCTCACTTTTATGACAGATGCCGTGTTTTCTGGGACTGCTTTTCCCTCACTCTTGCTCACTTCCAATTCATTTTCCACTCCGTGGCTAAGTTAAGTTTTAAAAGCCTGTCACTCACAGCCTTAAAATCCTTGGATGGTTTCCCAGGTTCCTTGACAAAGCCCAGACTCCTTAATCTAGCTTCTAAAGTCTTTCACAACATATTCCTTATTCACCTCCCCAAGCTCAGCTACCCTTATCCTTGTCCTTCCACACTTCTCTGAGCCTTTGTATCTCCTGTCTTTGTTACTAAAATATCATATCTACCCCTCCATCCAGTTAGTTTTCTCACATTTAAGAAGCTTAACCTGTTCGTATTACTTTTCTCTCATACTAGTTTATTCTCTTACCTTAAGAACCACTCAGTGCAGGAGGACTTCCCAGACCCTTAGAGCAGTTTGGTTTCCTTTGTGATCTATCCCCATATCATCTACCTTGTCAATTTTATTGCAGTTCTATGAGTAATGACTCTTTCCCCCCTCCCTATAGAGGTAAATTTTATAATGACAAGAACAATGTCTGAACCTTTTTACTTGACATCTCGCTTGCACGATAAATGTTGAATGAACAAATGAGATATTTTTCATTGCCTCTCACCTAACTACAAAGTCTCCAGTTCACTCATTTATTTATTGTTTCATTTATTGTTTCAACAATGATTCCTCAAATACATTCCCCACTACCAGACCCTGCTATGAGTTTTAAAAGATTCAGCAAGAGGACTCTTAAGTTTTCAGTTTGTGCACTTACTCAGCCCTGTGTAAGCAGAGAAGTTACCTTGTCCCCAGCCCTGTGAGGACACAGAGGGCACTAAGGGGCTGATTAGCTCAGATTAGACGTATAGGTAGGTCAGGGTTAGGGGATGCTTCACAGAGAGAAACGTTTGAAGGCCTCTGAGAATGGAGAACACTTTGTTAGGCTGCCAAGGGCACAAGAATATTCTAGGCAAATGGAGAGACTCCTGCAAAGGTCTGGGCCATGACACAGGAGGGCACTAAGAGAGGGCAGGTGTAAGAGAGAGCTGGTCTATCTACATGACAACTTGCTCACGCGAGGAACACCAGAGGCAGAGCTCACGCCTGTTTGTGTACCACCTGATTGATTCTCATGAAGGACATAGTGGTGACATGACTTGGTAATGGCAGAGCTGGGATCCAAGCCTAGGTTTTACTGAACCCCAAGCACAAGCTCTTCCCTACACTGGGATTTACAAGGGAAGCCTTGGGCCTTGAAGGAAAAAGGTTTAGAAACCCTGTGTCTTGTTTTTGGGCAAACGCTTGCTTTAAGGGGGTTACTTCTAAATGTGCTAAGTGGCTATGTGAGGCAATTATCCAGGTAATTAATTTCAGAAGTACTCCCACAGAATTTTTTCTCCTCAATTATTAGCATATTTCAGGTGTAAAGTGGTGGGATTTTCACTTAAATTATTTGACTAATTGTCATGCAGGTGTAGACACATTCTGGAGGGAGCAGACTGCCAATTGGTGTTCCCAAACCCCAGCCCCGGGGCACCTTGGCACAGAGAGAATTTTGTGAGTGAACCGTCTAGAAATAACAGTTATTATTACTTCAGAACACAAGATGTTGGAAAATTGGCATATGCACAAGCACAGAAACGTGCCTGCCTCCCCGGAACAGCCTGTCTGGGCAGAGCACACTAAGAAGCGCCCCAGTCATTATTTCAAATGCGATCTAGTGGGAAATTTGGCCCCTAGAAATACTGCCAAGAGTTTTGAATGTGTAAACATGAGAGGTGCAAGAGTTCTTCAAATCCTCTAAGCAAACCCTACTTGTATAGATGGGAGTCCCAAGGCCAGAGAAGGGCAGCCATTTGCCTAGGGTCACACCACAGTAAGAGACAGAAGGGGTTACAGTTCTGCTGGCTTGTCCCCACCCTCTTGCTGAACGAGTCAGACCTTCATCCTCCTGGGAAGGAGAGCTTGTCACTTCTTCTTCCTCCTCTGTGCCTTCCCTGAGACTCTGAAGGGCAAACCTCCAGGGACAATGACATCCAACAGGGGACACATAGGTTCTGAGAATGGAGAACAGTTTGTTAGGCTGCCAAAGGGCACAAGAACATTCTATGCAAATGGAGAGACTGGTCTGCCCACATCTGGGACTTTTGTCCTCACATTTCTTCTGGTGTCTTCCATGAGCCGGACACTTAATCTTCCCAGAGGTTGGCATTACTGTCTCCATCTTACAGGTAAGAGAAACTGAGGCCCATGCAGCTAAATGACCTTGAACTCCCCCCTCCCCAGCTAGGGACCGAACCCAAGACCAATGGATTGGAAAGCCTATGTTTTCCATCTTACCAGGGGCCTCTGTGGTGTGTTTGAAGGTGACAAGCTAGAGTGGAACCCAGCAAGATTAAGAAGAGACATAACTTCGGAAAAATCCCTTTTGTTTCCAGGCCTGTTTTCCTACCTTTCCAGTGATGTCGATGGAGGAGGTAGTTAAGGTCACTCACAAACTGCAACGTGGTACTGCTGATTCTCTCCATTCTGCCCTCCTTCACAAACACCCTTCCCAGGGCCCACGGCCGCACGGGGTCACTGCGTCCCCTCATTCACGCTTCCCACAGACACTAGGGACCTAAGATGGACCACAGGCTGTTAAACTTTCTCATCTGCAAGCTCTGTCATTCCTCCCAATTCTATCATCCCATCTGAAAAAAAAGAAAATTGAGGTTTAGCTCAGCTAAGTGACTTGCCCAGGTTTGTAATCTTATAGTGCAAATCTGGGGCTGGTCTTGGAGCCATGTGACTCCAAGCACAGTGCTCTTCCCCCGGGACCAGCGCTCCCTTTAGGTTCACAGCTCAAGTTGCCCCAGGAGTTTCTTGACATCTCAGGCACGCAAGCAGACAAGGTAAACCATGCCAGGGCTGGAGGAGTGTGGACTAGCCACTACTTTGTGGGGTGCTTTTCCTCCCTAGGGCCCACGGTCCAGGGCTGGGACATCCCTGATGCATTTGGATGACCTCAGGAAACTGACCACAAGCCAGAGTACAAGTGATGCCCAGCCTGTGGCCCTACCCCTATGTTGTGGGTCAAGAGATTCTGTGGTTTGAACCCAGAGTCAGCTGAGGCCCCACCATACCAAAGATGCCACCAGCTGTTGCCCGGGAGAAATGCCCTCCAAAGTCCCCAAGGAGCCCAACCGACGCACAAGGTCCCATCTGCTGCCCACCCTGCGGATGAAATGGGCATTCTTGATCTGCCCCCAGCATGCTGCACTCCCACACTCGTCCTCCTTGGAGGGGCGCAGACAAGAGTTAGATTCAGCAGGCACAATAACGCACAGAACACTTACTCATGTTGTGTCTCTGATCAGATCTAAGGCTCATTCCACACACCCACCTCCCCAGCCCAGATCAAGTGTCAAACAGGCAGACTGGGTTCTGAGTGAGGCCCTGTTTCCCTCAGTGGCCCAGTCTCCATGTACTAGAAATAACTTTGGGTTAGAATCCAAATTCCTAGGACATGAACCAGCTTTTATTCATGACCTCCGTGACCTCTGGCACATCCTCACCAATGGCTGGGCTTTCATTTTGTGATCTGACAAGCCCAGTCCTGTCCTCTTTGCAGAGGTGTTTGAAGGTCCAGTGAGGAGTGATCTGGGTTCAGAACTCAGGTCCTGGCCTATCCACACAAGAGTGCTTTCTTCTTCTTTGGGACCCCCGGGGCCAGGCCTCACATACACTGTGTGCCTAGTAATGAGGTTGGGTGCACATTTGTCATTCTCTTTGGCCAAAAAATCTGAACCCCCTCTCTCTATGTTAGCCACCCATGAGTCTTGGTGGGAGGCAGAACCCACATCCATGATTCAAGCTGGTCTTGACTTTGCAGGCCCTGGTGTCCTGGCCATCACCATCAGGTAAGCTGCCTAAGTCTGACTCAAAGTGGGTGATGCAGGAAGTGGAGACACTTCTCTGGTGATAATGGAGGGGGTGTAGGGAAAAACAACAGATGAGGTTTCTGGGCAGAATTGGCTGCTGGGCTGCTGGCTATGGTCATATCCAGAGTCCAGTGTCCAAGGCTAGGAATGTCAGTGAGCAAGTGACAGCACCTGGTACTCAGTGGTCTGGGCATTTGTATCCTGGCATGATGTGGAACATCTTTTTGTCTGGTTTTGTTGTTGTTGTTGTTGTTGTTTTTCTTTTTAACATTTACCAATCTTCTTTGGAGAAATGAGTTATGTTCTAAAGTAGCACTCTGTCTATTGTGTAGAAAACAGACAGAGGAGGGAAATCTTCAGAGGAGGGATCAGGCTTCAGCCGACTCAGGCTGAAAGGGTTTGGGAGGTGCCCGGGCATCCCATCTGTAGTAACATAACCGGGGAAAGTAAGGTATCTGGGAGCAAGTTAGGGACAACTTTGGTATCACACCATCCTTGACTGCAAACGACAACCAGAAATGTTGCTGCCCCGTTGTAATCAGGCAATTGTTGACAGCTACTTGTTGGTGATGTTCTCTGGACACCCAGGGGGCTGGGATCCAGGTGTCCTTTGCCCTTGCCTAACTCCGGCCTAGTTTTATTGTTTCTACATTGTCGGGGCTGTTGTCTGATGGCAGGGAAGTGAATATTTCACACTTTGTTAAAAGAGACAAAAGAATTTAAAGTCCAAAACAGAAGTCGGATTGTTATATTGTTCTCAATAAGAATGTGTTGAGTGGTTGCCAGAGATTCAAAAATGACAAGAATGGATACTGTGTATTTTGCTGCCTGAGAGTAAAAATATTATTTTTGGAAGGTGTCCTGCAGGCACTCCCTCCAGGCCTATTAGGAGATAACGTTTCGGTTAATGTGCTCAGGGTACTGAGGGATGGAAGGCCACGAGGTTGTGAGGTTGTGAGTGTCAGCTCCGAGGTGGAGGCTGGTCTGGGAGCCCCGAGACCCGGGTGGACCCTCCGCACACCGCCTGCTCATGGCTTAGGTGACTCAGGGCACTGTACCGCCCTGGCCGGGCTGCAGCTTCTCAGCCCTACCTACCAGGGAGGGACAGGAGTTCTCCTGGCACAGCCTCCCTGGTGGCATTCTGGGAAGGGTGACCCACTGGGACTTAAGGATGGAGCCTGTGATCATGAGCCATGACCAAAATATCCCTGCCCTCCCCTCCCACCCTCCACCCCTGATAGTGAGAGGAAAGAGAAGCAGACAGTGACACCATGTGATGATGACCAGGCACCCAGCAGCCAAATAACCTTTTCCCTCCTCAGACTCGACTTCTGCAGCTGACAGTCCCCAAATGTTTGCAAACGAAGTCCCCTGTTTGTGGGTCCCTCCAGCACGGGAACTATCACGGCAGAGGTGAGCAGCCCAAGCCCTTTCATTGGGAACAGGCTTCCACCTGTCTGACCACTTGTCCGGCACGCCATGCCCTCTCACCTCCCTCGCCCCGTGCAGCGGAAGGAGACAGGAACCCGCCTCCCCCAACTCATCACCTCCTCTGCTGCCTGCAGGTGTTGCAGGCACTCAATATCTTAAATGCCACTGCATAAGACAAGCCTTGTTTTATAGGCCCACCCATCAACTTCTGCCCATGTGGGATTCCCAGGCTCAGGGACAGTTCATCTTCTCCCTCCCAGCTGTCAGATACTCGCAGGGCTGCAGGACTCAGGGAATGGAAGGTGGCCTGGCCAGGGAGCAACAGAAGAGGGAGTGTCACCCTGGGTGGGACCCACGACAAGAGGCAGCCAACTCTTCCTGCGAGCTCAGCCTTAACCACTCAAAATGACCTTCCGCTCTGACCTAAATCAAGCCCGGGTTCCTTGGTACTGTCCAGAAAGCAGTCACGGGTGCTTGCAATTGATTTTTTCCTTCAAATCCAAAGAACGACACTGCTAATGAGACCTGCAAGGTGCTAAGCTCTTTCCTGGACCGGGCACTGTGCCCACACGCCATCATCATGACCAGCGAGGGTGAAGTGGTGCAACGCTGACTGCAGCCCCATGAGGCAGGGATGGTCTGCCCTCGTTCTACAGGTAAGGCCACAGTTTGTGAGGGAAGAAGCTCCCGCACCCATTGGAAGTCAAAGTGATGGTCATTTATTCCAGGTTAGATATAGAAACATTAAAAACCCACCTGTGTCTAACTCATATTAATCTTTCTTTAATTATTATTTTTTAAAGACTTTAGTTTCCAGAGCAATGATAGGTTCACAGCAAAATTAAGTGGAAGGTGCAGAGGTTTTCCAAATGCCCTCTGTTCCTTCCCCCTCACACCCTTCCCCTTCTCTCCCCTCCCTTCCCCCCTCCTCTCCCTTCTCTTTTCTCTCTTCCTCTTCCTTATTCTCCCTTCCCCCTCCCCTCCCCTCCACTTCCCCCCTCTCTTCTCCCCTCCCCTCCCCTCCTCTCCCCTCTCAGTACTGTCCCTCCTCTTCCAGGCCAGGAAAACCTTTCCTACAGCCAATCCCTGTCTGCTGCGAGTGAGGTGAGTAATGGCCCCACAAAAGCCAACCTTCCCGATTACTGACACTTTCCATTCAAAGCAATAGCTTTTTAAAAATATTTTTAGCCGCTTATATCAGTAGGATAAAATAGATTACAGGCATTCCCAACTTCTTTAACAAAGTACATGCACCCTTTGTAACTTTCAACAGACTCTGATGCATTGATGTCCACTAAAAACACCACAGTGTTCGTTGTCCAGGCCGGTGGCCCTGCACTCACAGGTCCCTGTCTACTTTTCCAGGACTGATTTGATTTTTCTCCCCAGCACCTGTCCCCTAGCTATTTGTGTCTCTGTTCCATCTCTCCATTGTGTCTCTAGTTGTCTCTAAATCACTATTCCCACTCACAAGAAGGAGAAATTAGGTGTGTTTGGAACAAAGCACTCAGTATGAGGAAGTCAATAAGTGTTATTTAACACAGAATTCTATGCTACCAAATTCTGACAAGAAAGCCTAAGGGTAGCGCTATCTGCTCCATGGAAGAAGACATTCACATCATGGATGGACGGCATTTTCCTGGTTGCCAGGCAGCATTTTTGGCTTTCTCCCAGGGCAGTGGCCAAGCTCTGGAGCTGTGTGGTTCCCACATCTGACCCTCAAGTAAGCCGCAGGCCAACCCCGATTCTGCACGGTGCAGCACACCACACAGGCAGGGTCAAATGGGGATGAGTAGCTTCGGGATATTCCTGGATGTGCCCGAGAGGGAGATGCACTCAGATGCTCGTGGTGAGACAGTCCCCTCTGGGGTGGCCCTGTCTGCTGCTCTAAGCTGGCACAGGAAGCCACAGCCTGGTGTTGGGGGAGGAAAACAATATTGTAAAAGAATCATTGCAGCAGAAACAATGCCAGGTCTATCTTTTCCCAGCATTCTCTCGTTGCTTTGTTACAACAACCTTATCCAACAGGTGCTGTCAGCCCTTCCTTTCACGTGAAGAAATGGAGACTCAGATCCAACGCTTGGGAGGCTCAGAGGCACAATTTGAACCCAGGCTGCCTGCCTCTAAAATCTATGCGTGGTCTGCCCACACTGACGTCAGGCGTCGTGCCTCGGGGACCTGGCTGAGCTGCCTGAGGACTCGGGGAGAGGGGATCAGGATAGACTCATGACCTGTGCATTTGGAAACTGAGTCATCCATGCTGATGACAGGACCTGATTCACGCCAGGCTAAGTTTAGATTTCCTCATGACTGCTCATCTTCTATAGAACAGCCCCTAAGGATAACGTTGGCCAAGGTTTTGTTTTTGCTTGATTTGACCAAGAAAGAAGAGAGGACAGCATAGGAGTTAAGATCATGTGCATGCTACCACCCACCCAACATTCTGCTCCTGTGGAGGGTTTCGGGGAGCTCTGACAAGGGGCAGCACCAAGAACCTCCATTCTCTTTCCCAGCTTGAGTTCAAGGGGCCCTGTCCCCAAGAGACAGTCTCTGGCTTCCTGGTTCAAGAAAAATAGAGCCAACCGGATCTGAGCTCTCTGATACCTCCGAGGAATAATGGATACTCTCAGAACGGGCCTGCTCTCCAGGCATAATGGCAGGCACAGCAGGGAGCAAGTGAGGCAGAGCGGGGTGCAGTCCCTCTGTGATCGGCACCCACACACCTGCACAGGTGTGCAGCCAACACGGTGCCCGGTGCTCAGCAGGTGTTTTGTACATGTAAATGGATCGCGGCAGCTTTCTTTAGAATAAGAAATTTATGCGTCCAGGTCAATTTTAAGTGAATCAGTGAGTGACTGCACATAATGGTTCCTGCTCAGTGCATGGCTACTGTGGGATTATTCCCCTCTGCTCTCGGCGTTGCTAGAGCTCAGGTTCCAGGGAAGTAGATGTCCAAGGGTTCCCTCCCTGCAATGTTTTCCAGAGACTTCCCTGGAGAACAAAAGCAAAGTGACCAACACTCCACTGTCCCCTCTTTGCTTGGGGGCCAGCCAGCACTTGTGAGTGGTCTGGAGTGACTGCTTTTCGAGGTCCAAGGACATCAGAACCATTGTACCCAACCCTCTCATTTCTGGAGTTGGGGACTCTGAGCCGAGGGTGAGAGGTGTCTGTCTGACCCGTGCCCTGGGGCCTGAGACCCCTCTGCTACCAAATGAAGCGGGTGGCAGAGGTGAGGCCCCAAGGTCCTTTACGTCTGGAAGGTTCAGACGTTGGACATCCTCCCCACTCTGGGTCTCCCCTAGAATGCTCGTGGGTGGAATTTGGGAAGCTCCAGCACCCTACTTTGCAGCCCTGCTAGGCCGTGACCCTGATTACCCTCACCTTCTCAGCCCCCTACCACTCCCCCTGAACCGGAAAGAGCCAAGGCCACCTTTCAGGAGGCCAGGACACAGGTGCCACCTCCTCATTCTTCCCTGGCCTGGGCTTGATGAAAGGAGAGATAACATTCCAGGGCACTGGGGTGGGAGGCGCAGATCAAGGCAACCAGCAGGCCACCCCCACCTGACCCGGGCCTATTCTATCAGCTGTCTGTCCATCAGGGCTCCAGGCATTCAGGGCCCCCATCCCCCGGAATGTTAGGAATCCTTCCCAAACTGGAGCCTCTCCTCTCCCCAAGCCTCCACCTCCCCTCCCCCCCCCCCCCCCCCCCCCGGCTGGGCATCCATCAGCACAAGTCCTTCAGGAATGAGGAATGTGCTCACTCCTGGCACCACCGGGGCCGGGGAGAAGTCGGCTAATCCTTAGGCACATCCATCACTCCTCCAAGAGACCCTGCAGCAGGCCAGAGGGGCTCCTGCCCTGACTCACAGTCTGGCCAGGATGGTGTGATGGACAGGAGGAAGGACAAACACAGCCCAGAGGCAGGAAGGTGGCTGAGCAGGGCACACCCAAAGACCAAGCCTGTTCTCTGTTCTCTGAGTCTTGGCAAAGCTTTTGTACTTCTAGAAACCCTGACATTCAGGAAACTTGGCTTGTTTGATGATAAAGACCTAAAAAGAGTTGGTTGTGTTCCTGCTGTCGAGAGAACAGGTAAGACAGGTGAAGCAGACCTTTCAACAGACACAGACCTCACTTCAGAGAGTGGCTTAGGCAATGCCAAACCTTCCTGAAACTTTGTCTCACCCCAACAGCTGCCCAGGAGGCAGGAAGCATATCTGGGTTCCCTGAGAAGCCTGTGTTCCCAGCCACCTGGTCTTGCCCGAGCAGCTCCCATCACCCCCCACCTGGGTCCACTTGGTAAACTCTCCTGCAATCACTGCCTTCTTCCCTCAGCTTTCCACGACACTTCCCCTTTCTTCTGTCACCTTGCTTCCCCAGCCACTGAAATGTCATTGTTTTAGTACCTGCCTGTCTTCCAGGGGGCGTGAATACCCAGTGAAGGTAAGAACCACACACCCTTACAATCAATGAGAAGGCCCCAAATCTTCATGGCTGTGGGACCCTACCAAGCCCTGGAACCTCTCTGAACCTCTCTGTCCCTCTTTGTAAACTAGGAGTAAAGACCTCTCAGAGGGCTGCCGGCTGTGACATCCTACAGTTTTATCCCGAGGATCTCATTCAGAAAGAAGTTTAGACACCAGCAGAAACAGTTAAGGGTTTGTAAGGCCTAAAACAAAGTTATATAAGGCATGTTTCTTCATTAATATCTGAACAGTGGGATGTTTCTTTTCTTTATATCTACAGTTATCCGGAAGCTAGTGCATGAGGAAAGCTATACCATTCAGTCTTTCCCCTCGCCGTCTTCGCTTTCATTAGTTCATTCAACAAGCATTAGCAAGCATTTCTTATGTGTTGGGCATTGTGCTGGGGGTTTGGAATTCCACAGTGAACCCATCCATTTTCTCAAGGAGACAGAATCACAGATAGGCAGATACTGACTGGTATTGATAAGCCTTATATGAAGGATGAACATTGGATAGGGAAGGGCATGCAACCCAGGTGAATGCAGGAGGAGGGTATGCAAGGAAGGCTTCCTGGAATAAGCGGCATCTAGGCAAAAAACACCTGTGAAATAAATAGGGGTTAACCAAGCAAACGTGATCCAAAGAGAGGAAACATAGAGGCCCAGAGGACCCTCCACAACTCAAAAGAAGACCCAGATGTGGAGCACCTGACCCCCATGGCCAGCCCATCTCACATAGGCTGCATTTCCAGGTGGCCCTCCCAGCATTCCAGCTCCGGGAGCACAGGTTTCAACATAAACCTCCTAGATCCACGGAGGTGTCTCTGTGGGCTGGTCACTGGTCGTGCTGCCTTCGGCTGGGGAAATTTAAGATGCATTGTCACTCCTGCCCCTGGCCACCCCTTAGCCAGGTCCTGCCTAAGCTGGAAAGGACTCCTGGTCTGGAGACCTTCAGAGGATGTGGGCTTTGGAAGGAGGCCAGGTCAGCAGGGTAGGAGGTCAGGCCAGGCAGGGCCCTTCTCAGGGGTGGCAGGACACGGGTGGGGGGTTGGTGCCTCGGGTACTGCTCTGTGCAGGCACTGAGACACCTCAGTCAATGTCACTGACACCGAGGGGCTCTCCCAACTGAAACGGTGTCCCCAAAAGGAAAATGACAGATCAAAGGCTATTTGGTTGTAGTGGGATCACGATGCTCAGAAGTTGGAGAGGACAGGCCGAGAAGCAGGAAAGTCACATGGTAGGCACGTGGGCACTGGGCTCAGCTTCCTGGCTCCCCGTTCCCTAGTTATACGAGCTTCGACAAGTCACGAAACCTCTCCCTGCTTCAGTTTCCTCACCTGTGAAACTAGCTTTATGGTAGTATTTTTTATCTTTTATGGCAGTGATTTTCAATCTTTTTCATCTCATGGTACACATAAACTAATTACTAAAATTCTGTGGCACACCAAAAATTACATATTTTTGCCAGTCTGATCAAAAAGAGTATAATTTTGTTTGATTTACAAATAATAATAATAATAATGGTAATAGTAATTACCTACTCTTTTTGTTCCAAAGTGACTTTTAAAAAAATCAGATGCCTATACATCTAGATAAGGATTTCTGTTACCAAGAATTAACTACCATCTTTCCCTATGTAGAAGACGCACCTTAATTTTGGAGCCCAAAATTTGGGGAAAAAATGTATTACATAAAGTTATTGAATTCAAGTTTTATTCATCATAAAATTCATGCAACTCCTCATCACTGTCAAAACTCCCATCCATTAGCTCGTCCTCATCTGTGTCTGATGACGAATCACTGTCTTCATATATTAACTCATCCTCAGTTCCATCTATGACATTTGAAATGCCACAACCCCTGTATAAGACACACCCAGTTTTTAGACCCCAAATTTTTCGGAAAAGGGTGCATCTTATACATGGGGGAAATAAGGTAATTGCAACCTTATTATGTGATGTGACCAATAAGATGCAGCTCTATTGTATGACGTATGTATTTATGGTTCAAGACAAGGCATTCATACCCCACAGCTGTTGCTGTGTTGGCTGTTTTCATTTTATTTTTATTTGACAGTCTAAAAGAAAAGAGGTTAGTACCCCTCACTAAAGAGTCGGGTACTGCATGTTTTTTTGTTTTTAATTTTCAATCATTGTTTTTAGAGAGAGAAGAAGGGAGAGAGACAGAAACCAAGCCCAATGGCATGGCAAAAGAAGAACCTCCTTTGCATTTCACCAGCAAGAAGAGAAAATAAATTTCTCCCAGCTAGAAAAGCAGTCTCCGATCAATCGGGTGCTTCCTCGAGGCTAGGTTTCCCAGCCCCCAGACCACACCGTTTCCCGGGGAGCTGAGCACCCAGAAATGAGCTGCCAGGAGTGGCTGATGCCCTGCATCTCCCTCCTGCCCCATCTGTACCTTCCCTCCACCTTTCCCCACACAGCTGTGTCCCAGACGGCCCCACTGATCCGGGTCTGAGCAAGGAAGGGCACTGCTGAACCCACCACAGGAGCGAGGAAGCCTCCACCCTCTGCCCTCTGTTTTCTGTCCTCTCTCCTTGAAGGGCTCCTGCTGTATTCACTGGTTTGGCCCAGTTTGCCCACGGCCAGGCAACCAAGGAGAATCTGTCTACCAGATTGGACTTTCAAATCACTTGAATCTGGATTTGCTCCCCAGCACACGCCTCAGCAATCATTCCAACACAGAATGATGCATATTGTGACAAAGTCTTGGATGGGTGCTTGGGACACACAGGACTGAGATTAAGATCATTGCCCAGAGGAGGCAGGCAAGGAGGGACATTTTGATCATCTATAAATGTGACTAGCTCAGTAGGTGGGCAAGAGGTGGACAAGTGGATAGCAGGGCATTCCTGGACAAAAAAAACCCAAAAAACAAAAAACAAACAAAAAAACCCAGCGTGTTCAAAATATAGGAGCATTAGGCCATTAGGGAAAGTGTACGTGTAAGCCCTGAAGTCTACGGAGGCTTGACAGCCTGCGACTCTCACTTCTTTCAGGCCCCTGCAGGAAAACCATGAAGCCACACCTATATAATCAAGGCCTACCACAGTCCAAGGTCTCTCCCTGCGCTCTGTCCTCGTGAGGGTGCTGCTCACTTGCTCTACAGGGACCCTGCAGGGTGCTGTGTCAGGCACAAGGGTAAGGAAGTCCTCTCTCCACGGAGGGGTGCAGTGCCTCAGTGTCAGAGCCAGTATCCGGTCCCTGCTCTCATGAGTGCCACGACCTTGGCCATGGAGAATGCTGACTCCCCTCAGGCCTCAGTCTCCAAAGTTGAAAATGGACGATGATAATGGCTATTCACATCATTGTTTCATCGTGTCTAGCCCATGGTCTGACACATAGCAAACACCCAGTAATGCTGGTGGCACAGTGACAATGGGCTCTCTCGCCAGAAAGGGGTCTTGTGTTTGACCTCAGGAAAGAGGAACACATACAAATAACCAACACCTTTCCTGTCCACGTGCACGGATCCCAGTGGGTCCGAGGCTCCTTCAGGGTCTCAGACCTTCGAAGAGATAAGGCCCAAAGGAAGCTGCCGCCTTCCAGGAGAATTTTCCATCCAATGCCAGCCTGCCTTCTGGGGAACCATGTCCCTCCTCCTTCTTGGGAACAAAAAAGCAGCCAGATGCATGCTTCAAAAATAAACTATGCAAGAGAAAGAAGCAGAACATCATGTGTTTGTTCCCAAGCTGTCTGAAATCTTTGAAACAGGGAGAGACTTCAAACTGTCAGGAATCATCAGAGCTCTTAGGTTCGTTTCAACATTTGGGGCAAGAAACAAAGGGACTGGGATCTATTCCCTAAGGTTTTCACACTGCATTTGGGATTGCTATAACAGGCGTGTTTTTCCATCAAAAGGAAAAGTCAGTCAGGCCAGGCTCCACAATAACAGGCCCACTAATTTGGACCCCACCGGCGAAGTACTTGAATCACGCAGACATACCGTTTACTTTACAATGATTATGAAGAGAGCGTTTGCTCTGTGACCAAAAGAAAAAAGACTTGAAACACGCACACACACGTGCGCTTGCACACACAC
This sequence comes from Rhynchonycteris naso, assembly GCA_037038555.1. Taxonomy (NCBI): domain Eukaryota; kingdom Metazoa; phylum Chordata; class Mammalia; order Chiroptera; family Emballonuridae; genus Rhynchonycteris; species Rhynchonycteris naso. The sequence goes on from CM073001.1 coordinate 102,373,896, forward strand.
GGAGCTCAGTGGTTTAGATCAAATGCTCTGGTGCCAGACAGTCCAAGTCTGCCCCTGCTGTACCACTTCTGTGTGACCTTGGACAAGTGATTTACCCTCCCTGGGCCTCTGTCTGGTTTTGTGAAAGTTCAATGAGCACATATTTGTAAAGCATAAAGCCTGGCTCATAGTAAGTGCTACAAAGTGTTTGCAAAATAATAAATAATGTTAAAACCCGGGGTGGAAAATCTTCAGCGTGTTTTGAAGCTTCCTCTTGCATTCACCAAGTTCTTGACATTGGAGTCTTCTCAAATCCTTAGTACAGATTCCTTAAAGATCTCTCAAGTTCAAGATGAAGGGGCTATGAATTGAGTCTCCAACTCACACAACTTTTTCCCTCCGGGTCTTACTCAGTGATAAAAATTGGGGGAATTAAAAGGGGGAGGACTCTGATTTAAAAATGTAGACTTGTCAGATTTCTCACAGAAAGGTTCTGATCAAGTGGGTTTTTTATCATCGGACAAGCATGGGAACCACTAACTCAAACGGAGTTCCTTCCCACTTAGTAGGAACAACAGGGTTTGGCTGGCCGTTTGCTTTGGTGCTAGGATTTCGTCTACCTTTCTCTCGTCCAAGTGTTCAACCCCAAAAGAGGGGGGACTTTCATCCACAAAACCCTCCTTAGGAGATGCAGCACACGAGGTAGAAGGGATTCTTCAGCTTCACGTAGGAGGGGCTTCAAAGTGTCCCAAATTGCTCATCAAGAGAAAATGGAGGAAACAGGCGACAAGCTCACATAAGGAGCCTCAGAAGCTTTTTGAGTTTTAAGTGCTTTTAAAAAGACATTTGGAAAAGGGACACGTACATCTGAGACATAGCTGGGTGGAAAAGGTGCAGAAAGATCTTTGGGGGTTTGGAGCCCCAAATTGTACCAGGTCAAGGCCAGCTTCAGGAGATATATAGCTGGGCTGGGCTGGAGACACAAGACCTGGCCCCAGCCTTGTCTTCAGTCTCCTGACCGTGACAGTTTCCATCAGTAAAATGGAGACGGTGACAGTGCTTGTCTCACCGGGAGACCACACCTGCAGGGGCTGCCCATGTTGAGAAGATGGAAACCATGCGGGAATGATGTCATACAGTCACACAGATGGCGCCTGGATCTCGGCCACATGGCCAGGCCACCCAAATGGGCAGACAGCAGCTATGTCCCCTCTGGCACAGTAAGCAAATGACTCTGTGGGGGGAGGTAGCTCCGTCCCTGGAACAGCTGAGCTGGGCTTCCTCTCCAGAAACCAGAGGTGATAGGCAGCTGGCATGTCTCCCAAGAGGTGGGACCTGGTGGAGTAGTTTACTTATGCAAATTAACAAAAAAAGGCCACGTCATGAAATCAGGGCTCATGTGCTGTTTTCTTTCTGCGATTGCTGGAAAAGGCAACATAAACTCAATCCAGTCTTTTATTCATTCATTCATTCACTCATTCATTCATTTCCCAGTTGAGCACTCACTACATAACAGATCCCACGTCACGTACAGAAATAAATAACAGCGTGACTATGGGTTTCAGCGAATCCCTTCTAGTGGAGGGAGTCTACCTCACATGTGCCCTGGGGTAGTAAAGTGAAAGTGTGTCTATCAGAAGAGGGGTTTACAGTGTACTCTGGAGGTTGTAGAGAGAGATGGAGAAGGTGGCCATGAAGCAAGAAGAGCCTGAACTGGGCCATAATGTGGGGAAGTGGAGGAAGGAGGCTCCAGGCCGAGGAAACAAGCAGATGGAAGAAGACACCAAGAAATGACAGCTGTCAGAAGTCTGTGGACCTGGGAAAATTTGGGGATGAAGGATTGGATTACAGAACTCTAAAACTGTAGGGAAGTGATTGGAAATTAAGGAACTGTCTGCTTTATGTTTCAAATACTTGCTGAATGTGCTGCCCAGGGCAAGTCCCACCCCTCCCAGAACACATCTTGGGAGGGACAGGTCCCCAAATGGTAAAGAAACACTAAGGCTGATTTTCATTTCCACAGTAACTCCTGGGTGTCCTCTTCCTCCATCTCCTCCCCCCCGCCCATGCCTAGCAGAGAGCCACCCAGATTGACAGCTCAATGGTGGAGTCATGGAGTGTGTATAGCCTTGGATGCAGGCCCAGATCCACGTGGCCATGGGCAAGTCACTTTCCTCCTTGCCACCAGGTTTCCTCACTTGTCAAATAGAAGCAGTAACATACCAAAAACCCTGTGAAACTCAAACACACCAGCAAGCATGAAGCACACTATAACTCACACAGTGCTGTGCACTATGAGGACCTGCACCCAATAGAGACAGTGGTTTTGTCTGAGTGCACTGCAAGGGCTGGCGCTCCAGAGACCCGGAGCAGCCCTGTCCTCAGAGGACAAGGGCCAGCCAACCAGGGATCACAGAACTGCTTGGTAAGTGCCATGACAGGAGAGTCCCCAGGGCCAGATTTGAGGGGAGAGCAATGAAAGGTTCTTGGAAGAGTGGATAGATAAGGCATATCTCTGAAGAACCAAAGGAATTGGGCAGGTGAAGAATCAGGGCTCAGAAACTGTTGTCCCAGGCAAGGGACAATTCCAGCAATTTACTGCCCAGCTGTGCCAAGCCCAAGGAGGGCCTGGAAGAGTCAGGCAGAGGACAAGATCCTGAAGAGCCTCTTTTGGGACCCTGTGCAAGGAGGAAGCACCCTAAGAACCCCGTCATGCGTTTGGTGATTTGGAGCAGAGCTTCTCAGGGGACATTCATGCGCCTGTATACTGGTTCCTTCATCCCTCAGGGCAGCGGGCGGGCCCCAGACGCCCCAAAATGTTGCTGGGTGCTGCCACCCAGAATACCTTTGAGAAGCACTGAGCTGAGGATGTCCTTCAAGCAGGGAATGAACCTCTTCTTCCCTGGCACTAAAGTCTTCACTAAATGTTAACAAAATGAATGATGCTGCAGGCCTGTCGGCAGCCTAGTTGAGCCCCAGAAAAAGGTTACCGAGTGGACAAGAATCAACTCTGCAAAACCCTTGTGCTGAGCTAGATCTGTAGAGAGCTCTTCTACCCTCATGTCCATCTTGATGCCCACTGGCTTTCATTCCTTTCCTATCCCCAAATCCACCTGTCTCCGAAGGGTCCCAGAGCCGGATTACTGTGGATATGCTGCCATCCTCACCGGTCAGCCCCTGAAGCCTCGTCCCAGCTGCTGACTGGCTGCCAAACCACAGCCAGCCACCACCTGCCACCAGGGTTGGATGAGTGGACTGGTTCTGTTCCCAGCCGGCACAGTTGGGAAGAATGGGTCAGCGGTGTCTTGTCCCCTTGGCCTTAGGTGGAACATGACCTAAAGGCCAAAAGAAGTAAATTATTCAAGGATGGTCCCAGCAGGGAGTTCCCGAAAAGCTCAGCATCTCAGGGCCCAGAAACATCTTAGAGGTCTTTTTGCTCAAACTCTCTTCACAGGCTATGGGAGCCCAGACTCTGGAGCCACACTGCCTTGTGCAAACGTGAGCAAGTTCACGGCCCTCTGTACCTCAGTTTTTCCATCTTTAAAATGGGAGTAGTCATAGGGCTTATCTGAAAAGGTTGTTGGGAGAATTAAGTGAACCGATTAATAGAAAGTACACATGGCATATAGTGACTCCTAACAAGTGTCAGCTGTTGGTTGTTGGTGTCATCACCATTACTTAGAGACACTGGTAGCATCCTCACCTGGTGGCTTCCCGGGACGTAATGATCACCACCATAGAGGCTTCCGATTCATGCTCCTGGGTTGGTCTCCCTTAGACCTGTACAGAACACAGCTGCACATTTTCAAAATGACAGGTATTTATAGTCAGACCTCCTCTTCCTGCTGCCCCTCCTCAGCTCTAAGATGAACACCCTCACTTCTTTCCAAAGTTCCCCGAAGGAACTGTCTTCATGTCCCTTGGCTCCCCATTTCTTGTCCCTGTCTCCTCATTACTTGCCAGTTGGCTACTCTGTCTCCAAATGACTGAACACAAGGCTCCAGGAAAAGAAAACAAATGTTCAGAGGACACTTGGCAGCATCTGGAGACACCTTTATTGTCACAATTTAGGGGTGTATGTGCACTACCGGCATGCAGTGGGTAGGAGCCAGGGACGCTGCTGAACACCCTGCAGTGCACAGGGCACCCCACAACAAAGACACCAGCGAGTGCAGAAGTTAGGAGCCCTCTATGAAAGCGAGGGTAATAATACCCTTAGTAAGCAGCCACTGGGAACTCGGCATAAACAAACTTCAACACACCTCATGCCGTTTAAACAACTAACCTGGAGAGGAATTATGACTTTTTTAATGTGTATTTTATTGACTTTAGAAAGAAGAAGGGAGAGAGAGAGCGCACGCAAGAGAAAGAGAAAGGAACATTGATCTGCTTCTGTATTTGCCTTTATCAGGGATTGAACCGGCAACCTCTGCACTCCAGGACGATGCTCCAACCAACCGAGCTATCCAGACAGGGCTGATTTTTTTTTTTTTTTTTAATTTAGGAGACAAAGTCTCCTGGTGATAAGTTGTCCAGTATAAAAGAAACAGGTTTCAAACCCAACCTATCTGAGGCTAAAGTCCATTCCCCTGTACACCATGGTGCCTTCCCGGCATGGGGAGGATATAGAAATGAGACCTATCTTGGAGAGTCCCAGCCAAGGAGAGCCACCTGTCGACTATGCTCCCAGGAGGAGGCAGCTGAGTACTGCAGACGGGGTAGACAAGATGTCTAACACAGGGCGCTTGGAAGGGCCACACTGCTGCTCTCCAGGGTTGATATGGACCTTCTCTGGCTTTGTCGGACAACACGTGTCGACCCTTCCTGCTCTCCCTTTCCTTCCATAATGAATGCTCTTTACCTCAACTCTGCACTTGACAATGGAGATGGGGTGCCAGTCTGCACATAACCTCAGAAGTTCACAGAATCATGAGTGACTCAAGGTTGCATGTAATTAAACATAGTTTTATTCATGTTGCATTGCTTTATTTGCTACAGGAGACCAGGCATGTTGATATCTTTGAGAACGTCACAGGGAGAAAACGATGGGTGTCCCCAGTAAATCCCTCCTTTCTCTTTGAACCCAGGCTTGCCCGTCTATAATGTGAGCCCCTCAGATGGAGTGATCTGTAGGGTTCTCCCCTCGGGGGCATCCCCCAGTCTGTCATTCTCTAAGTTCCACAGGTTATCGCTGCAAAGAGGGCTCTGAGCTTATGGCTTGGGGAATTCTAAGTTTCTGGTTTCCAGTCCAAAAATAAACAGGCATTTGAGTTCAAAGAGAGGCGCCGTCCTCAGGGAGAGCTCACTCAGTGGCACGGAGCATGTCCAAGGATGGTCTCAGAGAGCTGAGTGCAAAGACACCAACCAGAGCCATATGAAATGCTTTCGCCTTAAAGTATACAACTTGGCCAGTGAAAGGAAAGAGTTAACTAAGGGCCTAATGTGGCCGAGGCTTTAGCAAACCCAAAACATTTGGCCTCTTCGCCAAACCCACATCCCCTACCTTCCACCCTTGCTGCCCCACGTGGGGTCAAAGTGAGACGTGATCCCCATCTGTTGCTGGTCAGGGACTTGCATGTCCCAGAGTGTCTAGGAGGAAGGCTGAGTGTGACTCAATGGGGTTTGTCCAGAGAAACCCTGGGTTACCCCTAGTGTCTGGGCATCATTATTAATGGTGCCCCTTCTCCTTGAGAATTCTAGTTTGCAAGATAAATTACATGGTTATTCTATCCAGCAGGGGTTAGTGTGACCAAACATGCAACCTGGAAACCGAGGCTTTCAGTTTCGCTGCTTACTGAGCCCTTAGGTGGAAAGCTCAAACAAATGAGAGAGAGGATCCAAAATCAACAGAAGATCGAACAGGCATCTGGTGCCTGCTCCAAATTAGAGCTGCCTGCTAACTACGGACCCCTTAGTACAGCTCGCAAGGCCCTCTATTTCTGGCCGTGATTGACTTTTTTATTGACTTTTTTTTTTTTTTTTTTTTTTTTTATTACAGGGACAGAGAGAGGGTCAGAGAGAGGGATAGATAGGGACAGACAGACAGGAATAGAGAGAGGTGAGAAGCATCAATCATTAGTTTTTCGTTGCCACTGCAACACCTTAGTTGTTCATTGATTGCTTTCTCACATGTGCCTTGACTGCGGGTCTTCAGCAGACCGAGCCACCCCTTGCTGGAGCCAGCAACCTTGGGTCCAAGCTGGTGAGTTTTGCTCAAGCCAGATGGGCCCGTGCTCAAGCTGGCGAGCTCGGGGTCTTGAACCTGGGTCTTCCGCATCCCAGTCCAACGCTCTATCCACTGCACCACCGCCTGGTCAGGCCATGATTGACTTTTATAATTTCTTCTGACTCTCATTTTCCCAACGCCATACAACCATAGACCAAAAAAATAAAAAAGGTTTTACCCTAATCTTCTTTTAGAATAGATCAGCAAACAAATGATTGGTGAGCACCCAGAGAGACAGCAGGAGAGCACCGTGCCCTGGGAACCATCCTGTGAGCTTTAAAATTAAGTTATTTTCAATGTCATTCCCTTTATCACAGGCTCCCCGGCCTGGGACATCGGGACGATCTTGTAGAGGAAGCGAACCCACACTTGAGCTGAATGCACAATTAAGTAGGTCATGTTCTCCTTATGGACAAGTTGGGAAATAGCAGAAATGCAAGGTTCATTTGCTGATGAACCAAAGAGAGCCAGCCAGAGGGCCTCCCCTGGGCTCACAGCTCTGCAACTATCTAATTAGTGCTCGGGCAAGGAAGTGGGTAGTGGGCTGATCCCACACGTGGGGAAAAGGTAACCTTGACCGACAAGGAAGTGAGAATGCCAAGATCCATGGAGGCTGGGCAACGGGCCTCAGGTAACAAGGTCCAACAAAGCTTTCATACATGTGAACTCTACCTCCTGAGTCCAGTCTAAGGACCCCAGTACAAGATGTAAGGGGAAGACGGAGGGGCTTCTGTCATCCTGAGATCAAGGGCAATCAGCAAGAACGAGGTGACATCATGTCAGCCGTGACAAAGGAGTGCCGTGTTGATCCAGTTCTAATTCTCAGAGTGAGGAACAAGATGGTCTTGCCCTGTGAGAAGCTGGTCGGGTGTGACATGTGGTAAAATCCCAGAGGTCAGCACCATACAGAGCAAAGGGGGTTCCCAGAGAAGAGAGGATGAGGTGAGCTCTGCTGTGATCTGCTGTGGGAAAGCAGGGACACTGTGGGGGCAGCAGGAGTGAAACATCCATGAAGACAGTTTCGGCGCAGTGTAAGGGAGCATCCTAACAATCTGAGCCGTGCAGGGCCGACCATGATAGGTGATGAGCACCCTGTTGCCAGGAGCATGCAAGCACAAGCATGGGAACTACAACCTGCAAATTGTCAGGGGGCAGGACGACTCAAACAGTCAACGGGAAAAAATGGGAATAGCTCATTTTTCAGGGTTGCTTCCAACTCAGAGCCTGTCACAGAGTGGGCACTGAAAAATATTTGTGGAATCAACACTTAGATAATGAAATTACTCAGTCAGAAAGCCAGTATCTCTCAGGTCAGGACCACAGTCAGACTGGCAAGACATTTCCTCCCTCTATCGACCTCTTCATCTCTTCGAGCCGCTGTGAACATCATACTAAAGGAGAAGTTTATGTTGGGAAGATCAGATGAATGGATACGGGTTTGAGAGAAAAGTACAGGGCACCGTATAAGGACCGGGCTTGTTGTTAGTTCTCAGCCTCAGAATGGAAGTCTCCCGGCAAGCGTATCGCTCTCATAACAATTCTGACAAGGAAAGGACCCCCAAAGAATTTGGCTCCAGCCTTCTCAAGGAGAAGACATGGGAGTCTTCAAAGAGAGATAAAGTAATTTGTATTTATATGAAGTCAGCACATTCTCTTTTTTTCTCCAAGTTCCCACAATTTAGACTGTTAAAAGAACCGTATTACAAAACAAACCACTCTACATAAAGAGAGGAAATCAATCCCAGTTTAGATCTTGTTTAAAGAAATCATTTCAAATTCCGCACAAGAAAAACATACACAGGCCCTGATAAATGCACTGGAAGCCAGCAGGGCCCTCTGAGGTAGAAACATAAACACACGCGTGCGCAGCGGGGCGGTGTGGCTGGCTCCCGCGGCCTCGGGTGGCCACGGATGGCCAGGGAGGAGGGGTGCCCAGGGGCTGTGAGTCTGGCAGGGTGAAAAGAGGCAAGTGCCCTACACCCAGAGCACATGTCAGGACCCCACCAGATAGACAGAGGCCAGAGGGTCCTGCCTAGACACCCTAGGGAGCATCAGTAACCCTAGAAGAAAGACCAGACCCACTGCCCTGGGCCCTAGGTTCTGCCTCTGCTCTGAGCTGCTGTGACACACGGTTTCCTCACCTGCCAAACACAGGTGAGAACAGTAGCCCAGGCCTGGCTTAGAGGGTGCACAGCCCATGCTCAGGGAGGAAGTGTCCCTTTCTTTGTCAAAGTCCTTCTCTGAGTCCATCATTGGCCCCAACTCACCGCAGCCCTGGGGAACTTCCTCCAGTCCCTAACGTCCCTGAGGGTTTGCCTTGGCACAGGCTGTTTTCTTCTAGGAAACTCTCCCTCCTCGACCTAAGGCTTTCCTACCCAGCCAGCTGGGCTCCAGGAGCCCACACTGAAACTCCAGGGGAGAGGGAATTGTGTTCTCGGGATTTCTCACCCATTTCATGGCTTTTCCTACCAGGTTGCCAAGAGCCCTTTCTGTTGTTGGTGGTGGTGGTGGTCTCCTCTGAGTCGGGGAATTACTTGAGGGCAGGGAGGGGATTCTATTCCTTAATGAATCCTCTGAGCTTATCACAGAAGCAGTAGAGCAGGCAGGGAGACCAGGAGGGACTGCAGGCAAAGGGGCTGGTTATTAGAGGCAAGATCAAGGAGGACATGTAGAATGGTCACCAACCCAGGTCTTTGGGCAGATGGCACCAAGCTTGCTTTCTTCGTATCCCTGTTGTCTCAGTGTTGTTCCCAAACATGGCAAACCTAGCAGCACCCTTCCTGTGTCCCTTGTACCACAGGGATACAGGAGAGGCTACTGGGAGCACAGGGTATAACGTTCAGCAGGCAACGGAAGGTGTGAAGAAGGTGTGTTAGACTCCTGTTAAGAAGTCCTGATAGTTTCTCCTTTTCAGCATTGACAGCTCTTGCAAATTCCCTCTGTTACTAGAAAATGTTTATTTCTCTAGCTTTTAACCAAGGTGGCTGCAAAACTGGAAGACTGCTTTGTCAGGAAGGACAGAGGAAAAATGCCTGGCATATGCTAGTCTCTCTACATGCTTGCTGAAGGGGTGAAATGAAGGGGTGAATAAATGGGGAGGTCCCGCAGGCTGTGTTCGAGACCCCTTTCCCTACACCCTGATCTCCTAATCACAGCCGTCACTCAGGAAGTTCCCGTGGGCATGCCTGTCCTCCCACCGGGCTGCCATCACCATGAAAACGCAGCCAGTGTCTGCGCATACTTGGCTCCCCTCTCACCCCCAGCACAAGGCACAGTGCCAAACTCATCGCCAGCGCTCAATAAGTATTTCAGTTAATTACATACCTAACTCATCAATAGGAGGAACAGAGAGTGGTGGGTAGACCTTGGTCTTGTGACTACAGATGTCTGAATGTGAGCCTTGGCCCTGCCATTCACTACATGACCTCTCCCTCTCTTGGCCTCAGTTTCCTTATCTGCAAAAACAGGTGTGGAAGTGTTGGTCTTCGAAACCTGGTACTGAGAAGTCCTTTGCTCTTACTCCAGCAAAGCTGGATTTATCAGTTTGTCTCTCCTGAGACTGTGTGCTCCTCAAGGTCAAGGACCAGATGATTTTCGGTCCTGGATCCCAGCACCCGGTGCAGTGCCGGCCTCTAGGAATACCCAGCAAATGTCTGTCCAACCAAAAGCTTTTCCAGTGACCACCTCCTCTGGGGACAGAACACCCCCAGAGTTAAATTGGATTCACTGTGTCTTGAGAGTCGGGAGCATCACTCATTTATTCAACTAAATTTCTCTGTGCCACCATAGAGAGACGAACACAAATTGTTTTCCCCTTAGTCTGAGGAAGAGAAATGTCATGGAGCCCAGGACAACGCTAGGTAGGGACCCCAAGACCCAGGAGGCAGCTTCATGTGGCTGCGTACACCAAGGGTACACTGGCGAAGAGAAACGCTGAACCTTCCCCAGTAATATCCTCGTAACTCCTCGCCCCAGGAAAAGACAGTAGCAGAAGAGCTTCTCAGTCCTCAAGGTGGTGCACAGACCCAGGAGGAGGGCAGGCCACGAACAGGGGTACTTTCTGGTTTCTTACTTGATTCTACATGGTCCAGAACCTGGGAAGAACCTTAAGGTCCTGTTATGAGCTTCAGACACCAACTCTGGTTAACTTAAACCGAAGGGACTTCGTTAGAAGGATGACCGGAGCATCATACAAAGGACAGGTGACTTGGGAGTGAGCCATGGGAGCTCCAACATTCAGGAAGTAGGAGGTGGACGCACACGGTCTCACGAGGGCCTCCCATCAGGGCTGCCCACCAGGGCCACCCAGTGACCTGCAACAACCTCTTTCACCCTCATCCCTTTACTCAGTATCCAGGGACACAGTGTCTAATTTGCTGTCCCCTGCTGTACTAAGGCTGGACAGGGAAAACCCAGCTTATAAGCATCATAGGTGGGAGGTTTTTATCTGAATTTATCTTTCCACCAAGACCATACATGCAGGTAGAAGTAGCCCACATTGGGAAGCGTGGCTGTTACCAGGATGGATCTGGACAGCCAAAAACATTGAACGGCCACCCGACACTGCCTCTTTTAGGAAGCTGATGTTGGATTCCATTTGTGGCTGGCCCAGGATAATTACTCAACATTTTGCTGAATGAATGTGCAAATTAATAGACAAATCTGAAAGTAAGAGATAACTGTTTCTCCCTTCCTCTTTTAGGTTATTGTATTAAGTGAGATCATTTGTGAAAAGAACACAACAGAGTGTCCAGCCTAAGAAAACGCCTCACAAAGGCTAGTAGTGATGGACATTCGGCTCAGTCCTTCAGTGCTGCACTGCCATGGTGCAGTATGTGAACAGTGTGGACAGGGTAGGTACACAGGAAAGCGACTTCATCGAATGACATCTAAGCAAAATGGGGGAGGGTTTCACTTCATGCTCATCACTCTGGCGAGAATAAAAAGTTTAAAAAATATCCAGTGTTGAGGATGGCATGGAGCCAGGGGAGCTTGTTCATGCTGCTCTGAAGGCACGCAACCATCCTGGGTGCACTTTGGCAACATCCAATGATGCTGAAGGCGGGTATGCTCTGTGAGTCAGAGGTCCCATTCCCAGAGATGACAGATAGAGATAGATAAACAGAAAGATGATAGATAGATAGATAGATAGATAGATAGATAGATAGATAGATAGATAGATAGATGATGGATGGACAAATAGATATACATTATAAATACATAGATGATAGATAGATGATCTATAGATGATAGATATAGATAGATGGTAAATAGAGATAAATAATAGATACATAGATAGCTAGACAGACAGAAAGATAGATGATAGAGATAGGTAGGTAAGTAGGTAGGTAAGTAGACAGACAGACAGACAGATGGATAATGCAAAGAAGAAATTCCCAAATGGACTCCTCATGACATGTGCTGGTTGGTGGTGGGTGCCCCTCTGTAGGGAAGGAGGACTCTAGTTGGTGAACCTGGCCCCTGGAAAAGGTTCCTGGGCTCCAAACACATCCACTGCTGCAGCTGTCAGCTCCGTGATGAGCTCTTCCCCCATCTCTGAACCGCTGGTCCTGTGAGAAGAGAGGAACAAAGACCAGGGTGGGGCACCCTATTCACCTAAGGATTGGGAGCGAGGCTAGAGGAGCCCTGAGCCTGGGAATCGATCCACCTGGCCTCGAGGTTGGCACAGCTGTCACCAACAGGGTCCCTAGTTCCATGCTCCGGCTGGGCTGGACTTTCCAGAGATGGAATTAGTGGCAGGATGCAAAGGGCCATTAAAGAGTGCCTATGGTGCCACTGCAGTGGGCCATCCTCCAGGACCAGGTACCCACATCAAAAGTATGTCTCATCTGTCATTCCTACTTCAGCATGCACGAGGAGAGGGGCACAGAGAGGAGATTTTCAGGCCTATCAAAAAGGTCTCTGAGGCCTGAATCCACTACTTATTAGCTGCAAAATGTTGAGAAAGTTACTAAACACTACGATTTTAGCGGGACCCACTACCTACCCTTCTAAGTCCTCTCCCTCCCTCATTACCCGGACCCCTCTGCCCGGTGATCTCTGCTCTTTCGCAGGTCTAAGTCCCTAGTGCAGTGCACGGCCACTTCACCTTATTCCCAGAGTCCTTCCCCATGCCACTCCCTGCATCCTTCAAGGGCAAGTTCTGGAGGGCAGGGCTGAAATCCCTAGACCTGGTTTCAGACTCCTGTTCCCTCTTGGTATGCCCCCTCTGCACCCCCACATTACCTGAGGGTTCAACTGAGCTTTGGGTTGAGTGGTTCCCCCTAGTACTATTCCCAGCTGTCCAAGGTCTCCTCTCAGGGTTCCCGGAAGACACTCATGTGGAACCATTTATTCATGCAGCAAAATGATCCTGTCTCCTCACACTATTGATCCTGTCTCCTCACATGTGTAGGTTGCACACTCATACTGACTTCTGTGTTATTATCACACGTCACGGGTGAGTAAGCCAGAGTCCAGAGAGTCACAGAGGGAGATTGAGGCCCAGCAGGAACCAGAAACCAGGTCTCCTGACTCTGGGTCTGGGCCGTGTCCACTGACACACCACTGTCTCCCTAGCCATTTCCATAGAAGGTCTCAGAATTAATACTCTTTGAAAGCACATGAACTAGGACTTGCTTCCCAGCTCCACTCCCGGAGGTGTTCTGAGGATCTGCTGAGATAGCATGTGGGACAGTTCTTTGAAAAGCATGAAGTGCCATAGATACATGAGTTTCAACGCTAGTCAAGCCTTTGCTGACACACATGGAGTTCCAACCCTTTTTTTAGTCGCAGAAGGGAATGGAGTTGGGCCCTTCCTGAGAGAGGCTGCTAACACCTTGAACACAAGGAAATCCTTCCTCAACAGAGCCAGCTCCAAGCTAAACAGGGGAGAATTGTTTAGAAGGGGCTCTCATTTCCTCCTTCCTATCCCCTCCCTCTGGCTGCATATTCAAGCAGCCCTATTTCACTTTATAAATGGAAACTGAATCACTGCATTCCAGGCTGGAAAATGATTGGAAATGAGAGTATGTCCAAGGTCAAGCCCTAGCCACTTCCTCTCTGGACAGGAAGTGGGCTCTCCGAAGGGTTTTTGCAGGGCCTCTTGGTGATAAAAGGCCTGCTTTGGCCCTGGGCTGGGGGAGCTTGCTGCTGTTTCCAAATCTCACTTTAAAGGAGAAAGAGGAAAAAGAAAAACCAGGATGTCCCTCTCTAAACAGGGATGTCAGCTCAGGAAGGAGGGGTCGTGCAGCTGCCTTTTGGTGGGGGGTTGTCGACAGCCTATGAATTGTTTAAAATCTGTTGTAAACACAGACGTGGAATGATGGTGAGTCAGGCATCAGTGTTGCACCCTCTCTCGAGCTCTGCGCAGGGCTTCCCAGGGCCCTGGGGTCTTTCTCACACAAGCCGGCCAGTTAGGACTGTGAGGATACCCGGCCCACTTGGGCTCCTGGCAGGCACAGCTCACCGGATCCTGGGCAGGCATCACCAGAGATAGAAGGTGTCCCAGACCTGTGGCCTTGGGAGCAAAGGCAAGGAGTGGGGGCTGAGGAGTTGAGCTGTAGTTGCTGGGCTGCACTGAGTTGGGAGCCTCCAGGGACAAGAACTAGCCATTTGCCCCCTACTCCTCAGCTCCTGACTCCGGGAGGGACGCATAGCCCAAATCCACAAACACTGTTGCGCAGCATTAGAAGGAGCAACAGTGTGTGTTGGCTCCTCTGGACCACAATCCGACCTGGGTTCCACTGCGGGACAACTTGTGTACCAGGTGCGGGGTCTCAGGTCGAGTTGATCAGCCACTCTGTGTCTCCACGTTCACACCTGTAAATTGGGCAGAGTAGTACTGAATTGTTAAGGAGCTTTTAGGATGAGAGATAGGGCTTGGAGGTGCAAATCCATTTCTACTCAAATATCCGTTGACCAAGACTCAAAGACCAATCAGCCTTGGTCCTTGAAAAGTCCCAATCTTAGAAACAAAATGAAGGCGAAGGCAAATACATGTTGGCTCACCAAAGAAGTGGAGCCTGCATTATAAAGCACTCGGAAGTACATTAGAGAATGAATAAGTGGTCACACAACCACCAAAGGCAACCGCCATTAACGTGGTGGTAGGTTTTCCTACCAGGTTTCAACTCATTTCCTTTAGGTGATTATCCCACTTTGCAGCCTTTCTTTACTGCTGCATAATAAGCTTCCACAACCTCAGTGGCTTAAACCACACCCATTGATTACCTCACAGTCCCGTCAGGCCCCAGGCGCAGGTGGGCCCAGCTGGGGTCTCTGCTCAGAGTCTCACAGGCCACGCCAAGGTGTCAGCCAGTCTCTGATCTGGAAGCTGGAAGACCTTCCAGGCTCCCGCGGGTTGTGGCTGAATTCAGTTCCCTGCCACTGCAGCAGGTCTGAGGCCTGTTTCCCTGCTGGCTGTTAGCCAGGATTCTCTCCCAGCTTCTAGAATCTTCTCTCCAGTACTTGTCCCAGGTCCCTTCTATCTTCAAAGCCAGCAAGAGCATGTCAAATCGTCCTCACGCATCCAATCCCTGACCTCTCCTTCTACGATGGCCGGGGAAACCCTTGGCTTTAAAGGGCTCATGAGACTAGAGTGGGCCCACCTGGATAATCTCCCTTTCTCCCTGTAGCATAACGATCTCAGGGATGAAGGTCATTGGGCCATGTTTGAGTTCTGCCTGCCACACACTGTGTATTCAGTCTTGCATCCTTTCCTTCCCCTCACAACAGAATGTCGAGTTATTTATCCCACAGATTGGTTATTGCTGGAAGCTGTCTCGACCATACCCTGTCTCATTGTTAGTTCAGAATGGTCTATACTTCACTACTTTGAGTAAAGCATTCTTTTTCTGTTAATGACATGCTTTCACACATTAACTGAGTGTGGAAGATTCCATTCACTGGATGCATCACAACCCATTTGATAATTTTGCTAACAAATAGCTACAACATAAGAAGTATAGACTTGATTCAACAGGGATGATAGGTCATTGACATGGGAGAATAACATAATCGGGTTTGTATTTTTTAAAGATTGCTCAGTCAGAAGTAAGAACAGTTGACAGAAGAAAGACCAGGCAGCTTTGACAGAGACAAACTGGAGCTCCCGCCGGGGAATTCAGATAGCAGAAATGTGAGCCAGCTCACATCGTCACTGAGACCCTCACACATTCAGTCACTCATGTATCCAGCAAACAGACACTGAGCATCTACTGTGCACTGGGCATTGCTCTGGGCCCTGAGGACAGAGGGAAATAAGGTGTGCTCCTGGTCTGTAAGAAACTCACAGTCTAATAAGGAAGAGAATCGTGCCCATAGTCCAAAGCCAGCTAGGTCCTCTGCGGGCCTTCAGTGCAGAGTCCAGTGAGGGTGCAAAGGAGGAGCATCCAATTGTGCCAGGGCCAGAAAGACCACCGAGGGGGGACGGGAAGAGGACAGTCTTAGGAGGACAGTGTTATGGGTTGAATTCTGTCCCCTTGTCCCCAAATGTATATATTGAAGTCCTAACCCCCAGTACCTCAGAATGTGACTTTATTTGGGGATAGGATCTTTCCAAAAGAAATCAAGTTAAATGAGCTGATTATGGTGGACATTAATCCAGTATGACTGGTGTTCTCATAAAGAGGGTAAATTTGGACACAGACACACACAGGAAAGACAACATGTGACCACAAAGGCAGGGACCGGGGTGATGCTTCTATATGACAAGGAGCGCCAAAGATCGTGGGCAGAACCAGCAAGAGAGGCATGGATCAGATGCTTGGTGCCATCCGAGAGAACACGCCCTTGCCAGCACCCGGAGCTTAGAACACGAGCCTCCAGAACTCTGAGACAACTCCTGATAGTTAACCTCAGTTTGTGGTGCCATGTGATGGCAACACAAAGAAGAATACAGTAAGTAGACCCAGGGAAAGCTTATGCCAGGGAAACAAGGTATAAAGCCAGCTGGCAATTGGGACATGCAGTGTGGATGGGGAGGCGGGAGCTGAGATGCCGAGGCAGGCAGGGCCAGATGTTAAGAAGGGACCTGCTTGCTGAGCTCAGGATGCCGGGCAACATCTGGAAGGCCATGGAGACTCACAAAAGGATCTTGAGTAGGTAAATGTGCAGGGCTTGGTCACTGGTGGCGTGTGATGAGCTAGAGGGGCATTTAAGATGACACCCACTGACCAGGAGGTGGCGCAGTGGATAGAGCATTGGACTGGGATGCAGAAGACCCAGGTTTGAGACCCCGAGCTCTCCAGCTTGAGCGCGGGCTCATCTGGTTTGAGCAAAGCTCACCAACTTGGACACAAGATGACACCCAGATTTCTGCTTATAGGTTATTCTAAGTCCCTTCACTTTCTAGAGAAGGGACATGCAGCCCATTAGCCAAGGTGTGCAAGCAGGCGGTTTTTAGTTCCTTTGTTGCCAGAAGCAGACACTCCTGTGGGCTCCGTCTGATTTCAGACTGCCTCCTCTGATAACCAGCCACGGTTGTCATCTCCACCCAGAAAGAGGACGCTGAGGCCTAAGACTGTCATTATCGTACGTCCTCCACACCCCTTGAGGAGAAAGAATCAGTGAGTGTTTCCATAATTACCACTGCCTTGGGAGCTGCCAGGAAATTCCAACAGGAAACTCCCGTTTGGAAGTGTTTTGTTTTGATTAGAGCATGTTTATTTCCCTCCAAGGGTGTGCTTTGGCACTGGGGCCGAGCCTGGCACTGGGGCCTGATGGAGGCGGGGGTGGGGGGCATCGGCCACCTCTGATGGCAGGACGGGTGGCCAGCGTGCCGCTGGCAATGGTCAGAGAGCACCTGGTCCTGGCTCAGCACAGGCGGGGGGTAGGGGGGCTGCATTCCCCCCAGAGTTGACATCCGGGCAAGAAACCTCAAAGAACAAGGATAAGCCACTTCAAGAAGCACCAGACGCCTTTTAATTTGGCTTGAGATGCCTAAAGCCCAGATGAGCTCAGTTCCTGAACCACTGTTCCAAATTGCCGTTTGTGCTGATACTTACTTTACAGCAGAGATCCAGGAGAAGATGAATCAGCTTCAGCCCTTTGTTTAGGAAGCTCGTGCTCCGGCTCTTCCCAATCAGCCCCCCACCCCCTCAGTTTCCAGGCTGCCAGAAGACCATGCCCAGGGTCAGGACAGGGTTCAAACTACAAGACTGAAGTCATCACCAGTCCTCCGACCGGCTGCCCTGGTGAGACCAACAAAAGCATGGCTCCTGCTGTTCACCCACTCCATCTGAGGGTTCCCGGAGCCTCAGGACCGGGGATGCCCTGCAGGTGCACCAGCACAGGTGCACAGCACCTTCGTGTGGGACAGCAGTGACCTCAGTCCTCCACACGGTTGGCCCAGGGCGCCCACACCCTCGCCTTCCCTAGACATCTCGAATGGACCTTTATAGCTCACAACCGTCAGGAAAGTGTAGGGTTTAGAGCAGAGCCTTTGGCTCTAAGTATGAGGATCTGAGTCAGAAATTCTCGTGCCCACCACCCTCAAGTTCTTCAGGCCTCTGGTCAAATGTTTAGGGGATTCCCATCGGCTCCCCAGAGCACACATGGGGTCAGTGTCAAGCATCTGAAAGGGTCCAATTCACAACCAGAACCCCCTTTTTGATCTTCCGAGATGGTTTTGTGCCCTATGAGGCCTGGTGAGCAGGGGCAAAGCTGCTCTGCTCTCTGCCACTCAGCTGTGCTGGGCTGCTGCAGGGACCAGCAGAATATGCACACCCTCGCTGAGTGACAACTTCTTCAGCATTACCCGGGAGAAGCCTTAGTGCTCTGATCTCAGAAGAAGTGAGTGACTCCTTCTCACATATTCCTACCTCCTCACCCCCATCCAGCTTCCTGTTTATGGGGTTATTTGAAAGTATAGGTATTCTCCTTATTCAGGTGTGGTGAAGCCAACAGATGAACAGTTCACTGCCTTTGAAATGATGCTTTGTTAAGGTTCCCTAGAATAGGAGGCATGCCACATCGTGCAGGGCCATGCGGGGAAGCCCTAGAGTTGGTCCGGAGGCAGAAGGAAAAGAGTAAACATGGGCTAGTACCTTTATAGTGGCTTTTATAGGAGAGAACAGTGAGGCAGGGCACCTGGGCTTAAGGTTGGTTGGTCTGAATAATCTCAGCTGGCCTGAGACAGAGGAACTGTCCCTAACTGCCTGGTACCTGGCCCTGGGCAGGTGGACAGCGGCCCAGGAGCATGAAAGTCTGCTAAAGAAGGAGGTTAGGATGTGAAGCTGGGTTGGTTGGTTTGCATATAAAAGGCACACTATTGAGTCACACTTACTATCTCTGGGAAGGGCTGCCCCTCTTGTGTCAGTAAGACCCCACATGTCAAAGCATCACAATAAAAAAAAGATGCTTCTTACAAGACTGACAGAGTTGAGTGCAGCCTTGTTAGTGGGTGCTAGTAACCCTCCCACTGAGGGTGCACAGCATCTGACAGCTGCAGAGTCTTGGCCTCCCAGGAGTCTCAAGGCAACTTTGGTAGGTGTCTGGGGCAAAATGACAATCTTCATTTTACAAATGACCAAATGATGTGATGTGACCTGCCCAGGGCTGTGCAGAGCTGGGCTTCACTGCAAGCCTCCTTGGGAACAGGCATAGTTTTCTGTCAAGTATGCACCACTGCCATCCAGGGAGGAGAGGCTGGTGTGCAGTGGCGAGGCTGGACCATGAGCTTGTCCTTACCACTGTTTTTGGAAGGAGAGAGAAAGACAGATTGTCATAAAACATCTGTTTTCCATTGGCCATGCAGATAGCTACATCAACGACTAAATAAGTATCTGTTTAACTGAATGAAGCTCATTAAAAAGCAATGAACACTTTAGTGACTTCATTTATCAACTTAATACTATTTCATGCTGCTTCTTGCTTTATAGTTTCTGGAACTTCTCAGGCCTTGATCCCATTCAGTGGAACACATTTTAGTGAGGTTTATTCGGAACCAGGCTCTGGCCTAAACACTGGAGAAACAAAAAATAAAACCCTGCATCTGCCCTCAAGATACAATGGTGGCAAGGGAGAGTGACAGACACATTGCAATACATAGAGCAGTAAATACAGTGCAGGCTAGGTGGAGTGAGCACACACAGAGAGAGTAGGAAAATCTTCGGGCAGTCATAATTCTGTGGTTCCTATAGGAAGTGACATCTCAGTTAATTTTTAGGGACAAATAAGAGTTCACTAGATGGGTAAGAAAATGCTCTCCTTTTTGTTAACAGGAATAATATAGGCAAAGGCCCAGAGTAAATGGAATATTTGTCATGGAATCCTTTTGATTGCCCTCAGCTGGAAGCAAAATGACTCAACCAAAGGTGGCTTAAACAATTTTTAAAAAGGCAAAAATGAAGATAAAAAATTAAACTAAATTTATATCACATAAATGTTTCAGAAGCAAGGCAGTTCTAAAGATGCTTATTTAAGCAGTTTTAATCACATCATCACAGACTCAAGCTCCTTCTGTCTTTCTGTTCTGTCATCCTCAGGGATAGACTTTTAAACTCAGGCTTGTCTCCTCATGGTCACAACATGGCTGCATAGATCCAAATATCTCAGCATCATACAACAATGCCAAAAGACCAAGTGGAAGCACATCTCTTCTTTGTACCCCCTTTTAAGAGTCAGAAAACCTTTCCCAGAAACCCCTTAGCAGAATTCCCATAATTCTCATTGGCTAAAATTGCATCATATGGCTATTTTTAAGTTTAAAAAAAATTACTGGCAGGAAAACTGAATTAGCATTGTTGGTTTTTAGACTAACCAAGTTTCTCTCCTAGGAGCTGAAGGAAGGCCTGGCTCCCCTGTGTACATGGCCCCTGATACCTGGACACATTAGGATTCTATGTAAGGGAGACGGATGGCCAATGGCTGTTGCCCTTGCTTAGAGGATATGTCATCTGAGTTCGAGGGACAGTTCTAGCAGTCACTCACTGTGTGACTCTAGGGAGTGGCTTCCTCACTTAAGCAGTTTTCTTTTCCTAAAACAGGGATTCTAACACATGGTCAGGGGCTTAGCATAAGAGAGCCAGGAGGTACAGGAGCACAGGGAATACCGCACGCCCGGACGCAGCAGGGAGACTGCCCCGTGGTCCCTGGTTCGCCGTCCTCAGTGCTCTCCCATCAGCCCACACTGCACAGGGCACCAGGAACTGGGGCCCTTATAGAGACATGTGATCGCTGCAGAGAAGGCTGGTGCTCACCAAGGAACCCAGTGTACCACGGCACCACGGACATCCGCTGCAGTTAGGTTCGGAAATGTGACTGGGCTCTAGCCAACGGCTGTGCCTCGACGTCAGCAGCATTCTCAACAGCCCCCCCTGGACAGGGCCCTGGGAGGCTCCAAGCTCTAAGTGGCATGGGCACAAGGTGCCCATTAACCCGGGACCTGATGCTTCACCAGGCTGTGAGCAGGCCAGATGAGGTCATTGGTAAGAAAGAGTTCTGTAAACCAGAAAGTGCCACTAAATATGAGCCAGCATTAGAATTAAGGGTAATAATGGTGGTAGTCACAGTAATGGTGCTAGTGAAGGTGACAGGTGGGGAGTAATGCCAGCGGTCACAGTCACAGGGGTGAGAGTCACTAAGGCAGAGGGAGAACCACAGTGGTGATGGTGGTCACGATGCAATGGTGTGGTGGTGGTAAATATTTCAGGGCCCCAGAAACACAGGACAAAAGTGAAAATGAGCAAATAAGGAAGGCTCAGAAATGCCATATGTGCACACATACAGGTTTCTGCTGGCCCAGGGGTCAGGAGAGCTGGCCTAAAGCTATCATCACCCGTGACTGGCACTCCAGGGCCTTCTGGAACATGCTGGCATTGGGGCCCAGCCCTAATGATTCAGGCGTACCAAAGGTTTCCACAGCTCCACGAGCCATATGGTCTTCCTTGGAAAACAACAACAATTACTGTTTTAAAGGCAGGCCATAGAAGGAAGAATGATAAGTGGCATCCGAGGTCCTGCCCTCTGGTCTGAGCAGATGTTTTGGCAGTGCTGCCCTGGGGAAGGGCCCCTGAATCCAGGAGCCAGTCTCCAGATGGAGTCCTTAAAGTTTGGAGTTTCTTAGGAGTGGCAATCGAAAGACACCAGAGAATTCAAGTGAGGGTCTAGAAACAACAAAGACACCAGTCAACAGGACCTGTCAGCCTCAAGGAGGTTCCCGGGGCTCAGTAGGTGCACAGGCTCGTGAAACTCTGAAAGATTTTTCACACAAGGGGCAGCTGACAAAGAGAGCTAAGCCCATCTAAGTGGCCAGCACAGGAAAGAGTAAAAGTGAAAACTAGCCAATAATACCTGTTTACTGCAAGGCCAAATTCAAACTTCCAAACATGGCATTCAGGGTGTCCGCGATTTCATACTCCCCCTTACAAAAATTTTTAATCCAGACTTCCTAAGGGGGTCAGGGGCCTCCTACTTACCATTATACCTTTTCTCTTACATCTTAACCACAATGAGCTATTTGTTCTCCTCATATCTAACCCTGCATTGTTGCCTACCGATTCTTCAAGATCACTTCCTCCTTGAAGCCTACCATGATCTTCCCTTCTGCTGGACCCCATTGCATCTGGTGCATCTTTATATCACTGCACTTATTTTGCTGAACTGCAATTTTCTATTTTTGTGTCTTTCTCCACACATGTGTGAGTTCCGCTAAGCAGGAGTGTCTTATTTATTTAAATGTCCTTGCCTTGTGGTGGGTAAATATGTAAGAAATGAATCAAGGGCAAGCATATTCAATTGTTAGTACATGAAATCATAAATGAATTGCTGAGAGGAGTGGAGGGCTAATTGCTTATAATAAAGAATGGTATCTTGTGTCACTAGAGTTCCAAATGCTCCCTGCTTGAAAAGACTCCTCCTCCTGCCTGTGGTAGGGTTTCCCCTCTGAAGGGGAGGGGAGTACCTATTAGATGGGTCAAAATCTGGACATTGACAGCAGCAAATGCTGGTGAGGATGTGGAGCAGCAGGAACCCTCATTCACTGCTGGAGAGAGTGCAGAATGGTCCACCCGCTGTCCAAACTTTGGAAGACAGTTAAGTGGTTTCTTACAAAACTATGTAGACTCTCACCATATGATCCTGCAGTTGTGCTCCTTGGTGTTTACCCAAAGGAGCTGAACACTTACATCCATGCAAAAACCTTCACACGAATGTTTATAAGAGCGTTATTCATAATTGCCAATACTTGGAAGCAACCAGGGTGTCCTCCAGTAGGTGAATGAATATATAAACTGTGGTAGGTTCTGACAATGGGATATTATTCAGTGTTAAAAAGAAAGAAGTTCTCAAGCTATGAAAAGACATAAAAACTTAAAACGCATATTACCGAATGAAAGAGCCCATCTGAAAAGGCTGCATCCTATCTGGTTTCAACTATTAGACATTCTGGCAAATGCAAAACTATGGAGACAGTGAAAATATCAGGGTCAGTAGTTGTCAGGGGTTGGAAGAAGGACCGGATGAAGAGTTGGAGTGCAGGGGGTATTAGGGCAGTGAAACTACTCCTCGGTATGGTGCTATAACGATGGAGGCATGTCATTACACATTCGTCCACACCCACTGAATGCACAGCAGCGAGAGGGAGCCCGAATGTAACTATGGACTCTGTGGTAACGGTTAGTGGGCCTCGCTCGGTTCATCGATTGTAGCGAATGCACCGCTCTGGTGGAAGATGTTGGTAAGGAGGGAGGCTGTGCAGGTGTTGGAGCGGGGTAGGTAGGAAATCTCTGCACCAACCTCCATTACTTTACATAAACCTAAAACTCCTCTGAAAATTGTCTTAAGAAAAATAAAAAGGAGAGTAGAGGGGACTCTTCTCCAGGGAAGGGGCCCGCCGGGGCTGCGGAGCAGCTTTGCAGCTGCTGCTAACAATCCCCGCGTGCATGTGCGCGCTGGGCAGGCAGGCGGCCGCTTCTCACGTTGTGTTTAAGGAAATGCCTCCCAACTCCGTACTTGCCTTTTTAAATTTCACAACCACTAAATCCACTCCTGGTGGGTTTCTCTTTTTATAGCAAATGAAAGTACTGGAGTGGGGGGTGTCTGCAACGGAGACCTTACCATGCACAAGACAACCAACGACAGTGGGCAGGGGACCCGCCGCAATGCAGGCTGCGGCTCTCTAAGGACACCCAACCCCGCCAGCGAAGTCAGCCAGGCGAACGGTAGGGAGAGGATCTCTCAAAATGAAAGTCTGAGTCCTTTAATGGGTGACGTGTACTTGGGAGCCCTCCTCCAGAGGTCAGATCAGTGTGAATTTAAATTCTCACATTGTCGGTTGTGAGCTGGGCCCAGGGGTGGACCCCTCGGTTCAGCATGCTGGCTTCGCCCCAGTGACTTCTTAGAGAGCTTTTTCTTCTCTTTTGTTATTGATCCCGGCACCGAGCATAGTGCCCGTACATAACACACAGTGAAGGCGTGGAAGAGATATGGATGAGGGACCATCAGTAACTCCCAGGACCCATCTCACCTGGAAAGCATGGTGCTCCGCCCTGGCTCTGAGGGCCGTTCCCCAATGGGAAACTGGGTTGGAGCCCCAGCTGTGCCGTCTGGTTATACTGGACGGGTCACCGGCTTCTCTTGGCCATTTGTCATTGCCATGGGTGCCCTCAATGTGCCCAAAGGCAGGCTGTGAGGTGTTTCAAAATGCCGGCAGTAGCAGGCTCCTGGTGGACTGTGGACTGTGGGCTCAGGGAGGTGGCGTTTTGGAGGACTAGAGGTCCATCCCTCAAATCAGGCCACTTGGCTGTCCCCACTTTCCACGATACAGAGCACCAGACTGAGCCACCTTCACCGGTGGCAGGTGGCACTTGCAGGCTTTACCTTGGTGTGACTCAGTGACCTCCTGAAGACAAATATGACAGCTACCAGGCCTTTTGCCAAAGACTCAGCATTGGAGCAGTCTAATCTTCACAAAGGCAGGGGGCCTTTGAACCCTGCCCTTTGGGCCAGTCTCAGTGCTCTTGCTCTCACTGGGTTCAGGTGGGCTCTTCCCCTCTTCCGTCCCACTGGAAACTCACTTCTATGTAAACCGATTAAGTATCCTGAAAACCACCTGCCCAGGGTACCCCCAGTGTCTGGCATGAATGACTCTTCCTGAGAAATCCCATCCATTGAGGGGCTCTGAGGAGGGCACCCCGGCAGCACACCAGCAGGGTGACATCTAATCAAGGGTCAGAGACACCCACGTCCATATGGGTCAGAGGGACAGATGCTGGTGTGGCTCTGGAGTCTCAGGAACCAGAGTGCCAGCCTGTCACTATTGTTTCCTGTCACTATTGTTCCCCCGGGGCTGGCATATCACAAACCTGGGATCTGCCTTTGGTTTTAAGCAGAGAGAAAAAGTACAGGAACATGCAGACATTTACCACCACCACCCTTGCTAAGCAGGAGGCCGAGGCATGGGCTGACAGAAGGAAGGGTCAACCTGGCTTGGTGCCCAGTTTTCCAACCCTTGCTCCTACTGCCCTGCCCACTGCCATGTCTCCAGAGCCTGCCTTTCATTCCCTCACTGGACATAGATTCACTGAGCTCCCCCGCTTGGGTTCTAGGGATACAGATGTGAGCCTGACATAGTTCTCAAAGGAGGTCAGCTTCCAGGACCAGGCACAGGGCACTAGGTCACAGTGCAAGCTAATGATTGGAATGAACGGTCTGTCCAACCTCTTTGGCAAGAAAGTTAAGGAGATAGTGCCAGATTGGAATTAAGAATAAAAACCATAGCAGGGCCCCTTTCCATGAGCACGAACTCCTCTGGGCAAGCCAACGTGCTCACCCTGAGCCCACGGCTCTTCCTCCTACCTACACCACTATCCACATCCCCATGACGCTGCCATCCGCGTGGCTCTGAGCTTCCTTCTGGGACCCATTCTCCTAAGGCCTGACTAGGCCTTGGGGTGCTCACTCCGGGTCCGAGGGTGTTTGGGGATCAGGGCAGACAGAGCTGGGGCTCACAAGCTGGGATGTCAATGAGGGCCCCTCTCGTGGGTCGTGGGTAGACCCAGGATGGTGGAAAGAGATGGGAGGTTGCCTGCAGCGTGGAACCCTCGTTTCTGCTCTGACCTCAAGCTCCTCCAATATGCAAGGAGCGAGAATTTGCAAAGCTCTCCCAAACTGCTGCCCTCCCCAACCCCTCTCCTGCTTCAGGGCAGGTGCAGAGGGAGGCTGCTCCTTCCCAAGCAGGCAACCTTTGCTAAGCAACCAGGAGCTCTTTGGCTATGTTTCTCAGTGCTCTCTGGTTGCTATGGAAGCTGTTTTAGAAAAACCTTTCCTGCCAACAATCAGGGCTCTTTTGTCAGAGTCTGGTTCAGTGCACCTTGCCTTTCAGCAGGGTGGGCATAAGGGCAGAGTTGCTGGAAGCCCAGGCTAACCACACCCCTACAATCTCTTCAACCTTTGCCAGACCTACACTTGCCGCCTGTCTCTCTACCTTTTGTATTTGTCTTGCTTAAAGGAGATTTGTCTCTTAGACCTTCTCTGTCCCCTGTTCTTTGCCCTCTGGCTTCTGGATCTGAAGGTGTCAGATCCTCCATGGCAGGGGTGGGAAGATGAGGAGAACCTGCCTTCTGTTTCAGCCTCGAGACGAGTACCTTGAAGCACTCATTTTTCTCCTGCTAAGATGGGCCATGTCTTAGCAACAGTCATTGTATCATTGTGCTAGGGGAGCTTCTGTCTCCCCTTTCCCTGTTCCTGATGATCCCCCTCTAAGATCAGAGCTGTTCAAGGACCCAGAGCCCAGGGTGGGGGAGGGGCGTGCACCTGGCTGGTGGGAGGAGCCAGTGGGGAGTTTAGCAGGCACCACCCTCAGGTGTCCTGAAAATCAGGGTCTCCTTCCTCAGGAAGAAAGTGAATATCTGAGACTGGCTAGTCCACAAAGGATCAGCCTTGGAGTTGGGAAGGGGGCCTTCCTCCAGGCTGGGAGGGATTCCTGGCAGTATAGCACTCAGACCTGCCCCTGTGTGAGGAGCCCCGCCACCTGCTGGCTCTGAGTGGCTTCCACTCTGAACCACTGCTCTGACCCTCCGTTTGCTCGTCTTCAAAATGGCCATGACCATTCCTACCTCATCTGGCTGTGAAGGTGCACTGAGCAATGCCCAGCCCGCAGGAGGCATTCTATCAATATGGATGCCCTCCGTGTGTACACACTTTACTCTGAGCCATCTGCCCTGGTGGCTTCCACTCTGAACCACTGCTCTGACCCTCCGTTTGCTCGTCTTCAAAATGGCCATGACCATTCCTACCTCATCTGGCTGTGAAGGTGCACTGAGCAATGCCCAGCCCGCAGGAGGCATTCTATCAATATGGATGCCCTCCGTGTGTACACACTTTACTCTGAGCCATCTGCCCTGGTGGACTGTGAGACTCAGCATGGTGGGCGCCGTGGTGCTGGGCTGTAATGCAGCCTGATGGCATTATTGGTTCAGTTGGAGTGTGCACCCCGGGGCTGCCGAGCATGCATGGGGCTTCTTCCCAGCTGTGCTCTCAGCACCAATGAGAGTCCGGGGCTATGTGTTGTCAAATGAGTATTTGTGGAATGGATGAATGCCATCTCCATGCTGAGCTCAGAACCACTCACACTCTGTGTCCTCATGCCCCAAGGCAAAAGGTAGAACTTTGGTATAAAGGGTTACATTTTTTCAAGTGTGAGTAGTAGTCCAACACTCCCATTTCTGAATGCAGAACTGCTCAAGTGATTAGAACACAGCAAGTGAGAAATAAAGAATAAAGAGCCCAGAGAGACAGACCAGATGACACCAGGCTCCCTGGGTATTGGTTGCTGGCGTTCCTTCCCAGCGCCCCAGGACTGCTGTCCCCTGCGCATTTGCAAAAGGAAGTGCCATTAATCACATCCATTCTTGTCCTGGGACATTGTGATTTGGGCCAAAAGTACCTGTCCAGGATTGATTTCTCCTCAAAAGAAGAATCAGAATTATTATGTGAGAGAAATAAAACATGCTCATTTAAAAAAGTGCCCCAATAATTGCAAAATGGCTCAATTAAAATAATAAAAAGGCAATTGCAATTGATTTCTAGAAAGTCAGAGTTTATTGTTAAAATTTTGCTTTGAATTTAAAATTGAAAAGCTTCAAGAGAAGGAAAAAGAAAAACTATAGCGATACAGCCTTTAAAGGATTTCTTCATTTTTAAAGAAACAACTTAGTCCCCTTTTCTCAGATTCTAAGAAACCCAGTGGCATATTTAAAAATGCAAAATGTTTTTGTGTTTTTGTTTCTGTGGTTTGTTTTGAAGACCAAGTCTCACGTTCCTGACAGTCTTGTAGATTTTTAGAGCTAGAAAAGCCTCCAAGACCTGAGGAACCCAAACTCCAGCCAATTCTATAGACTTCCTTGGAGTGAAGAGAACAAAGGCTTTGAGTTCGACAGGCCAGAATTCGAATCCCAGCTTTACCACTTGCTGGGAGCCAGCCTGGAGCAAGTCACTCAACTGCTCTGAACCACAAATCCTCTGCTGAACACGGACAATTCTTCCCTCGCAGAGTTATGGAAAGTATTCTTGGACACAATCTATGCAAACCCTTCAAACTGTGCCAGTGTTTCTCTCATGGCCATCGGTGACAGGAGACAGAGGCACTCTCACTATGCTCAGGAGTGGAATCTGGTAAATATGCTAGAAGTGATGTCCCTCTGAGCCAGAGTTGGTTCCCTCTCCGATCCAGCAGGAGTATGGCTCTTCATGTACACCCCTGGGTCCGATGCCTGCCTGTACATCCATATTCCACTCCATACACCGGCCTTTCCTCAAAACTAGCCCAGGCTCCAAGTCGGCGTGCGGGACCCACACTGCCCTTCCCCACCCTTTGCTTGTTCCTGCGTCCACTGCCACTTCACCTGAGCATCTGACTGTGGCCCTCCCCTCTACATGCCTGTTCCCCTTTGTTAGGACTTGGACTCTCCAGAACATTCAGCTTGGCTCCCTTTATCTCCTAGTTTCCATGTCGCTGCAGGGAGGGTCCCCTGTCCTAACCCAGTCGCTTGAAGTCCAGCTGCTCAGCCATGTCGTCTAGCAAAGTCTCACCCAACTGGGATATCATTGGTTTCTGTTCAGGAGGGGGGAGGAGTGGCAATTTCTTGAGGAGGTTCAATGTAACCAAAAGACTTGCCTCCAGCATCGTCTACAAATTTCTGGCAAATTTATTTCAGGGATTGGGGAGAAGATAGGGGGAGGCTGGATCCCCCACCGCCAACCCTTCTACTATCACTGGCCCCTGTCTGACTGCCTTGGTCTTTAGAACCCTCATTTACAAGCTCAGCCCCAGGTCGGCAGACTCACTCATTGTTCCCCCATCAAGAAAGGCAGGAAAAAAAGTCGTATTTGTCAAGTGTTACGGAAATAACTAAATGGTCCAGGACTTCTTCTGGGCGCTTTCATGTTTGAGTTACGTAAAGACTCTGTCCCTTGGCAGCTTAGATGAGCCGGGACTCGAGTCCCCAGAATCCCCCTCCCTGCGTGCTGCAGGTTGGGTACAAGAGATGTTTTAAGGGGATCTGGAAGGTTGGCATGAAACCCCAGCCATCCTGCTTTGCTCTGAAGGCTGTAAAATGCGGATGTGGTTGGTAGATACTGCCCTGCTTTTTCCCCCAGGCTACTGGGGGGCTCAGGTGGCTTGGCAGGAGATTTTTGGTTACCACACAGAGACACATATATGTGAGGAATTATGACGTTTTTATATCTGTTCAGAAAATGGAAACATTAACATCTTTTGTCAGATAGATAGGATGAAAATGATTGAAAGAATAAACCAATATTTTTGACAAGAAATTTTAAGAGAAAAAAGGCCTTCAATGACAGCTTCCTAGACACGCCCCAGTGTGTCCCGTAAGGGGACGCTAGCAGCCCTGGAAGCCATCCCAGGGCTACATGACTGTGTTTGTAGTCACAGTTGCTCTTTATCTAGAGACAATTTTAAGAAATAATCCAATTGATATTTTTATACTACTACCAGAAAGACTAATAAGTTCCCTTTCTGATGCTTTCCCACATCCTCCACTATCACCGTGGCTAAGTTAAGGACCCGAGGTGTACCACTGTGAAAAGGAGAAGAGAAAAAGGTGGCGGGCGGAAGGAAATGTTCCACAGTTTAACCTCGTGTCAGAGGAAGCCACTAAGGATCCTGAGAGGCCACCATGGTCTGGGTTTGATGTATATTGAATTACAACATTTATACTGCTCACAAAAATTAGGGGATACTTCCAAATGAATTTGAAGCTATAAAATATCTCCTAATTTTTGTGAGCAGTATATGTAATTCTCACCAAAGAGATTGAAGTAAGATCTGATGGGAGTTCCTCCCAGAACTCACAATCTAAAGCAAGACACAAGAAAATATATTATTACATTACAACATTACATTTGCATTATATTTGCAAAGAGTCCAAAGAAAATTGCAGGTCATTCTTATTGCATGGAGGAGGCATGGGGAGTGACTGGAAAACCACCAAGAGGAGACATTTGAACTGAATTTTAAACAATGAGGTCGCATATGTCAGTGAAGCAAGGGACAGTAGAGGGTATTCCAAGACAAGTAAACAGTATGAGGCAAGGCCCAGAGGCCTGGACACGCCTGGAGTGCTCGGCTGAAAGCAAATGCAATATGTAGGATATGTTTGAGGTGAGGGTGAGGAGTATGCAAGTCAGTCATGATTATGTTATGCTGTAGAGACAAACACTCCCTAAGTCTCAGTTGCTTATAACATCAAAAATTGGACAGGAAAGGTTATTGAACACATCCATCATTACAGAAAGTACTATTGGACAGCCTGGCCCAGAAACGGATGTGCAAAACTACCACTCCATGAGTCAAATCCTGCCTATCATTTGCTTTTGTCAATACAGCTTTATTGAAACCTAGTCATGGTCATTCACATGTGAATTATCAATGGTTGTTTTCACCAGGCAGTGGCAGAGTTGAGGAGCTGCAACAGAGACCATGTAGCCCACAAAGCCGAATGTATTTACAGAAAAAGTGTGTTGACACCTGATCAAGGTCATTGCCTTCGTAGCAGCAGAGGGAAAAGGAGCCCCAGCGCATGTGGTGCCTCTACTCACGATTCATTGGCCAAAACTTGTTGTTTGCACCCCCCAACACCTCCCCACCCGGCTACCAGAAGGAAGCCAGGAAGTGCAGTATTTACTATTTGCCTACAAGCAACGGAAATAGAAGCACTTGGCACTTGATGACAACCGCTGGGGGATGTGGCTAGAATGTAGTCAGAAAGTTAAACTGGGTCTCAAGGGTACCGAGGTCGGGACATTATGCCAAGAGAAATGGTGCAGGGTGGGAGCTTGTTTGATGAGAAGGATGGGTACATGAAGCATGTCGTCACCGGGGCCATTCGGAAACCGATGGGAGCAGCCTAGGCTGGCAGGAAGGACTCCAGGGAAGAGATCGGAGTAGGAGCTCAAGAGAACCGCAAGGAGACCCCAGCTCAGGGACTCACAGGTGTGGACTGGTCTGCAGGGGCTGCAGCACCACCCTAACCAGGTAGCAGGTAGCCTGTCCCCAAGGCAGCGGGACCACAGCAGCAAACATCTACTTGTGTGCTCTTCGTGAGCTGGGTGCTGTGCTGACCCTTTGCCTGTGGTCACGCATTTAAGCCTCCCAACAAACCTAAGAGGTAGGTATTGTTTCATCCCCACTTTCTGCATGAGGAAACTGAGGTCCAGAGGGATAAATAACCTGCCCAAGGTCATACAGTGAGTGAGCCGTGGGTCACAAATTCAAACCCAAGTGTCTGGCGGCTTCAGGTCTTATGCCCAGAGCGAGGTCCATTTGCAGCTGTCCCAGCGCATCGATCTTGGTCTGGCGGTCCTTCTGGTCCCCCGTCCTGGCTCTACTGCCTCCATAGAAAACTGCCCAAATTTATGGATTATGTGGATGGTTGCCTTTTACTCTCCAAAACACATTAAGTGATTTTGTCTGGAAATGTTTTACAAGCCCCAATTATGCCTCCTCCATTCCCTCACCAGTACAGCCCAGGTCCCCAGCCAGGATTGTAAAAAGAGCCTTTTCTTCTTTCTAAAGCCTCTTAACTCTGCCCCCGGAGAGGGCTGGCTCTCCCCGAGTCTGGGAAAAGCACAGCGCCCGTGCTGGCCCACAGGGGGATTTTAGACGGACCGTCATGTCTCAGCTCCGCACTCCCTCTTTTCACGAGACTCTATAATTAGGTTCAGAAACATGTTTATGATCCGGAGAACCAGCCCGTGTTATATTAGGCAAGTTCAAAGCTCCATTTCCCCCAACAAGTCTCAGAACATTTCAGTAAACTCGGAGGCCTGGCTTCCAGCCAGCTCTGAACAACATCAGGCTGTGGGCAGAGTGCCTTCTGTACCCCATGTTCTGTGCTGCTTCGCTGCGGTCTGCGCTTGCAGAGACCTGGGTTTTCAGCCCGGCCCTCTCCACTGGCCCAAAGACCATGAGCACGTCACTCAACCTCTTTGACCCTCGGCATTCTCCCTGTTGGAATATAGGTTTATTTAGAATTGAGACTGGAGGAATACTGTCTACGGAGACTCTGAGGACAGTCTTCCCTGCTGTGCCTGTTCCTGACCTGAAGGCATCATGCTCTCAGAAGAGCCACCACGAATGGGAGCCCAGATCTTCTTGCAGGAGGCTTCCCAGCATTCTCTCTCTGGGGAGGGTCTCTCCAGCATGAAGTCCCATGCCCCAGGTGCCGTGAAAAACCTTCACAGTGCTTGAAATGTGTTTCTGCCACCATATAGCAACTCACGCATGATGGAATCCTTGTCATGCAGTCACGCAGGGCATTCATGTGCATCGAGTCCACGGCATAGTCCCATCTAGTAGTCCCTGCTACTCAGAAAAACAGCCCCTATTTCCGTTTTACACTTGATGAGACGGGTCCTGCAAAGAGGAAGGACTCACCTAAGATTTCACAGAGAGGCGAAGACAGAACACACCAGAACCCAGCTCAGAATCAATGTGACCCAATGACCGCCCATTATCATGGGCACTGCCTCCCCTTCCTTCTCTGAAGTGGAAGATTGGAACAGAACCTTCCAGAAGCACTGGTAGGCACCACCCAAGAAGGTCTAAGGTGATGTGCTGCTCAGGTTCTTCTCAGCAACTTCCCTGCCCTGGTCCCAGAGGTTGCACCATCCTTCGGTAGCTGCAGAACTCTGGGGGACACAGCACTCCTGGACTCCTCATCTACCCTCTACCTGTCTCCCCCCACCAGCACTCCCCCTCTGGTTTCCCATGAACATGGGCTCCCTGCCCCCTCCTTGTTTGCCCAGTAGAGGTGTGTGAACCCTCTCTGCCTTCCCAGCACATCTCTTGGTCTTCGTCCCTACATCTGTCCTGGCTGAAGGGCCCACATGGCGCCGTGCAAAGGGCAAGGGGCAGAGAGTCTGAAGGCCTGGTTCTCAGCTGCCCTGCCGCTGCCTTCCTATGGGTCCCTGGGGAAAGCTCCTCTCTCCGGGCTTCACATACCATGCATCTGCCAGGAGGTTCAGCGCAGATACCTCTACAGGCCAACCTAGTGTTTGAGCCCAAACCCTGCATGAACCATGTAGCCCAGGTGCTGCCTCCGGGCCCAGGGGCCTTTCCTTCCAGCTTCATTGCCATTCGATCTCAGCCCTAATGTCTAGGTAGGAGAAGCCTATGTCTGGGTTTTAGGATCTTTTTTTATTTTTTACTGTACTACAGCAAAAAATAATAATAATAAATAAAAACCCATCCTAACTCTTTGGAGATATGTCGTTTAAACTAATGGAGTCAACCTGAATTTGAAAGTCATTTCTCCCAGTCAACAGGCCTGGGACCTCATTAAGTCACTGGCATACAAAGCATGGCTGCCACCGGGCAGGGGTGGCGCGGACTGCACTGTCCCTCAGGAAGGTGAATATGTCAGCTGGCAGCCCAGGGGAGGGCCTGGCCCACGGGAGGGCTCCGTATGTGGTCCTGCCTTTTCCTCTGCCACAGGCGGCTCTGGGGCTTCGAGCCAGTCACTCAGTGTGTCCGGATCTCACCCACCAGTTCCAGGCAGTGGGACTGATGGACCAGAGAATTTCCCAGTCTTTTTCCTCCACTCTGCCTTGTCTCCGGGTGAATACATCACGTCGTTTATGTCTTTCCTTTGAGTCTCTTTCCCCTTTGTTCTTGTTCACTCAGATCTGTTTTTAACAACAGCTTTATTGAGATAGGAGTTCCACACACTCCACCCGGTTCCGTGGGGGGTAGTCGAGTCAGAGAGTCCTGCCACCACCACTGCAATCAATTCGAACATTTTAATCACCCCAAAGAGAAACCCCATCAACCCCATCCCCATGGGCAGTCTTGCCCCCTTTTACCCACCTCCACTTCCAGCCCCCGCCTCCCCAGCCTCAGCGACTACTAATCTACTTTCTGTCTCTGTGGATTTGCCTATTCTGGACGTTTCCTATAAATGGACTCATGCAGTATGTGGTCTTCTGCATCTGGCTTCTTTCACTTAGCATAATGTGTTCAAGGTTCATCCACGGCTGCATGCCTCCCCGCCTCTCCACCCTACTCCCTGCTCTGGGTGGGGCCGCAGCCCTGGGCCCCTGTTGTCAGGCGCCCCTTCCTCTGGAATGCACCGCTCAATGGAGCGGGCCCACGGGCTGCCTGTGCCTGCGATCAGGGGGGTGCACCGCCCCCTGCCCCAGGAAATACATTTCTCAGTTCTTTCCACAATTTGAAAGGTTTTAAGACAAACTGACCTGCTGTTGACAGCACTAATTCCTTTCTTCCTCTCCAGTGCTCCTGTCTCTTCTCTCTCTCTCTTTTTTTTTTCCCCTAAAGGAATTTTTTTTGATGTTTGGAGTATGGTTTTTTTCCCTGCCTCCAGCTGTCACTTTGGTATGGGATTGATGGTGAGGAGCATTTGCTGGCTCCCACTGTACTCCGATGGCCCCCCACGCAGGACCTCATGTGCTCTCCATGGGGCAGGTGTCACTGTGCCCACTTCATGAGTGGAGGCCCTGATGGAGGCTCAGGGAGACGCTGGGATTTCCCAAATGTCACTCCTGGTAAAAGGCAGAGTCACATGGGACCTTTGTCTGTTTTGCTTATTCTGCTTCCCCAGGGACCAACGTCTGTGACCAGTTGGTAGGGGTTCTGACAGTTTCTCTGAATGCCCTGGGCACAATCGAGCATGCTGCAGCCTCCTGGAACCATCACTACTGTGCCCGTTCCATTCGTGTTGCGCAGAGAAAACCAGCCCAGAGCTCCCCTGACTGCTACAGGAATAGCCTGACTAGTACACGCAAACTCAAAGGGAGGTTCTGCAAGACCGGTTTCTTACCACTTTTTATGAACAACCGTGAAATCAGCCATCATAAGCTCATTAGTTAGCTCTCCACACTCTCTTCCTGGCTCCGAAGCCTCGGATGGCTCTACTCTGCCTGCAAAGGCATGTTCAAACTTCTTCCACACAGCACGCAGGCCCTTCAAGATCAGGGGAGCTTTCCTGACACTGGCTCTCGGGATTCCCACACACACACTTTTCACTTCTCATAATCTTTCCAACATCGAGTAACCTCAAGTGGAACTATTTATCAACTGAGATGAAGCCCAGAGGAGCCCCTGAACAAGCTGTCACTTGAGTGAGAGAGAGGCTGGACCATGGGTCCGTCACCTAAGCCTGTGTCCTGGCGCGCTGCAGGGCCAAGCGGGGAGCCTAGGTCAGTCAATGTAGGGAAATAGGTGACAAGGTAGAGAGGACGCTAACCAGCCAGACCCTGATTCTCACTTCTGTCTCACCTGTGGGGCAGCTGGTGAGGGAGCCGCAGGAGAGGAGAGGGACATAGGCAAGCGGAGAACGTAGTCCAGGTCCATGAGAGGCAGCCACAGAGAATGCTGCTCAAACTCCAGGGAGCCTAAGCATGGGGGGTGGGGGCTGCCACTGGTTCTGGGACTGGCCCTGAGGCTAGCTCTCAGGAGCCCAGGAAGTCAACAGACACCAAGAGTGTTGGGGGTGGGGGCAGGGTGGCCTTAGAAGTGGGATTGGCATGTCAAATGGCCAAATGGGCAAGGAGCGTCTCAAAGGAGAGAGGGAGAAAAAGGGGTAACTTTTAGGTCAAGGGAGGGTTGTACTGAGCACGAGTAGCTATTGCAACATAAGAAATCACCTCAAGCCTGACCAGGCAGTGGCACAGTGGATAGAGCATCGGATTAGGATGCTGACGACCCAGGTTCGAGACCCCGAGCTTGCCAGCTTGAGCGCGGGCCCATATGGCTTGAGCAAAAGCTCGTCAGCTTTGACCCAAGGTCGCTGGCTCGAGCAAGGGGTTACTCGGTCTGCTGAAGGCCGGCAGTCAAGGCACATGTGAGAAAGCAATCAATGAACAATTATGGTGTCATAACGGCAATGAAAAACTAATGATTGATGCTTCTCACCTCTCTCCGTTCCTGTCTGTCTGTCCCTGTCTATCCTCTCTCTGTCCCTGTAAAAAAAAAAAAAAAAAACCTCAAAACTTTGCCCCATCATCTTTTTTTATCTTTCACATATCCTGTGGGCTCACCTTTGGGAGTGGTTAGACTGGGTAGCTGTCGGCCAAAGCTGGAACCATCTGGAGGTCTGATGAGGGTTAGTGGGCCCACCTCCAAGGTAGCTCACTCTCATGCCTGGCCAGTGAGTCCTCTGGGTTTCCACGGGCTGCTTGAGCATCCTCACACCATGGGGGTTGGCCTGCCTCAGAGCAAGCAATCCCGGAGACCAAGGTGGGACCTGTGATGCTTTCATGACCTAAGCTCAGTGATCACACATCATCACATCTGCCATACTGTTTTGGTCATATGGGGTCAACCCTGGTGCAAAGTGAGAGGGGACTGCAGGAATATACAAAGCAGCAAGCAAGCGCTCTTGGGGTCCCTTGGTTGCTGGCTACTATAAAATGCATTTATTCAGCCTTCTCTATGTGCTGTGAAAGTTAATAACCATTGGTGAAGAACCTCTGTTCTCTATTATCTTGTTAGCCCTTCAAAACATCCAGCACCTAGCAATGTGTCTTGCAGAGTAGTAACACAATAAAAAAAATGTTGATCAAGGGACCCACCCTGTGATACAGATTTTATAAGTCATACCCTCCAGCAGCCCCCTTTGTTTGTAATGAATGAGACAACAGAAGCCCAGAGCTGTTAAGCCACTTGCCAAAGGTCACACAGCCAGTAAAGGAATAAGTTAGGGAACCCTGGCTTCAAAACCAGCATGCTGGCTGCCCCAGTGGGCTACCTTTCCAGACATGGCCGATCAATAAAGACAGAGCTGCCAGCCTCCCAGGTAAGAGAAGCCCAACACCAAATCTCCAGCAGGAGAGAATCTTTCTGTGGCTCTTTTCAGGAGCTGAGGCCCCCGAAGGCTGAGGTCTCCCACTGGACAGCTGGGTGGACAGCCTCCAGCAGACCAGGAAAAGCACCGAGTCATGTGTTTATACCATTTCCAGGTCTACCTGTGTTTTCCTCTTTCTGTATACAACTCTCAAGGGACTGCTCCTGACGCTGGGCCCTCAGGAACTTCCGGCTCCAAAGCCAGGATCTCCAGCCAGGACAGGGAGGAAGGACGGGGAACTCAGGGGCTCCAGGGACTGCCGAAACCCACACCTTCCTTTCCTGTGGGGCCTGGAAATCCCCATGTCCTTTCACATGTCCAGCAGACTCTGTAGCCTCCCAGGGCAGACTTCTAGCCACACCTGGCTGCACCCCTAAGCTTGCCCCCTGGCTCAGTCCAGAGGGCCCTTTCCTGGTGGATCCGTGAAGAGGAGAATCGCAAGAGTCAGACCCACGGGTTCGAGTCTCAGCTCTGCCATGTAACAGCTACAACTTATACACATTAACCTCTCTGATCTTTAATTGTGTTTTATTTTAAAATAATTTACCTTTTTAGAATTAAAAGAAAAAAAATGCCAGCATTTGCAATGGTAGTTTCCACGGTGGGGACAAACCTAAGATTGGGTCCTGCCCCGCCCCCCACCTGTAGTAGGAATCGCAGAGTTGTGGTTGAAAAAAACAGAAACAAAGGCCTATTCGTGGTAACCAGGGTGTTGTATATTTCCTGACTCATCCTCCCTCCACCTTCCACATCTGCCTGTCCTTCAGGGTCCAGGTCCTCACTCCCGGGGTCTGGAGCACCTGCAGCCTCAGTCCCCACGGCGTCCTGGAGCTTTCCTGAGACAGCACCTGCTTTCATTCAGTCACAGAGCTCCACCATGTGTGTAGCTTTATATATATATATATATATATATATATATATATATATACATATATATGCCCTTAACAGACTCAGCAGGTTTCCAAGGTAGCATTTGGCAAAGAGGCGCTGTGTCATTTGATTCTACCAGTGCTCTAGAAGGTTCGGGACGGCAGATGTTTATTGAGCAAATGAATGAGTGAGTGTAGACACCTTCATCCTTAGGAGAGCCGCTGACCGGCTGGCCCGGCACTGGGGGCAGGGGCCCGGAGCAAGCTGGCACTCACGCCTGCTGGTGGTCTCCGCGTTGACAGAGGAGAACCAGCCTGTGCCTTCGCTTCTGCCCTTCTTCCGTGCCCCTCATCCCCTGTCCCCTTCTCCCCACTTCGTGTTCATACTGGAGCCCCTAGCAGTTTCCTGTGGGGCCCCAGATTAGTTGACCCCGAGAACAAGACAACCAACAGCCCCCTTCTCATTTCTCCAGGGAGAGCCAACACCCAGATACTCTTCCGTGCTGGGAAGATGGATGCAACTGCTTGGGGTGTCTGGATGGTGTCCCCACCCCGCTTGGTACTCCTGAAGATGCTGCTTTGACTGTGTGAAGGGTTCTTTATTTTTTCCCCTAGAGTGGAATTTGCAATGTATTTTCTCAACCCAGCCCATCAGATTAGAGGGAAGTGAACTCTGGGCATGCCTGCCTCTCCCGGCAAGCTCGCCTGGTCCAAGGACAGTCATTAACTTGTTATTCTAAGTAATCCTCTGCTGAAAGCTGGGAACTGCCTGAGGTGGACAGGAGCAGGGCTGTCAGGCACAATGTGTTGGACTTGCAGGCTCACAGCAGGTGGGGGGCCATGGCCCGGGGACACAGCCTCTCTCCCAAATGGGGCAGAAATAGCCACTTCAGATCCAGCCCATTCTGCATTGACCATATTGTGATAACGACATGCTTTAGTCATTGCCTGGGGAATGTTTCATCAGCCCATTGCTTGCCAACATTTATATGTTTGTCATCAATGAAGGCTCCTCCACTTACCAAATAGGATTAGCGGGGGAGGAAGCCCCCTGATCTGGGCTCTAAAGAACACATCTTATTACATGTGCTGCCTAAAATCCTAAAAACTGGCCCAACACCTGGAAGTGTTAGGACAACTCCCTTGAGGTCTTCCTCACTTGGCTCTTCCCTGCCAGTTCCTTATCCAAAATCCTCCTTCTTAGTATCACCCCCAATCCTATTGGGCTTCTCCAGGTCACAGTGCATTTGCACTGGCTATTCCCTTTGCCTGGAACATCCTTCTCCACTTTTCTGGTAACAAATTCACACCAACTGTCCAGGCAATTCATGCATCCCAGCCAGCATTTACTGATCCCAAACCCCTACCTTTGTCCCACCACTGAGCATGTTGAAATCATCTATGTTCCTGTCTGGCTCTTCCCCGACACCCACACCCATGAACCTGGCTTTCTTTTCTCTTTTCCCCTAGAACCTGCATGTAGTAGGTCTTGATTGACTGATTGCTTCTCTACTGGAGAAGACACTATAATAAGATACTGGAACTGGCCAAGTAAAAATAAAAGTCCAGGGTGTGGGAACTTATATAAATTAAATAATAGTCATCCATAAGCAAAAGCAACAAAAAATACAGAGGGACGAGGGGAGAGACTCCAGTCCTAGGGAGCTTATGACCTCGTTTCCAGAAAAGAACTTCTGTACACATGCAAGAGATCCACATTTCATGTAGTTTGTGCACTACTGATTAAATGAGCACCCAGATGCAGGGGAAAAGGCCATCCATCCCTGTGGAGCAGGTGGTCAGGGAGGGCTTCATGGAGGAGGTGGGGCTTGAGCTTGATCTTGAGAGGTGGGCAGGACTCAGAGATAAAGAGTCATTTCAGGCACAGGGAACAGAGAACATGGAAGAGAGGTGGGAAAGTAAGTTCAGAAAACTGCCTTCCTAAAAGAAAAAGACACAAACACATACCCTTAGTAAAAGGGCTCTGTGAGCTGAGAAGCTATTATGGGGCTTTTCAGATACTGTATGTTTTCTTTTTTTAATTTTAAATGAGCCTCAGGCCCTGACCAAGGTCACACCACCCATCTTTCTCCTGACAGCGGATGGTGCATTCCCAAACACAAAGGGTAAAGCAAATTGCTTCTCAGTGCTTTGGTTTCAATATAGTTTGAGATGTTTCTGCTTAAGATTCTTCAGTACCTTTTTCTGAAGTGTAGGGCAGTGTGGGGGTGGTGATAAGAACATAGGCCTGGATAACTCAGGTGCAAAGCCTGACTCCACTTCTTTTCAGTGATGAGGCTTTGACCAGCATAGCCATTATCATCACCATCATCACTACCCTCCTCAATAGCATTGACCTGGTGCTGATATGTGTTCGACGCTGTCCTAAACCTTCTACAACAGCCACGTGCTATTTATTACCCCTTCCCCTTTTACAGACTGGGGAAACTGATGCGCAGAGAATGACTAGTTTTCCCAAAGTGATCTGCCGCTAGTAAGTGGCCGAGCTGGGATTTGAACCGAAGTGCTTGGACTCCACGGCCCTCACACCGAAACATTCTGAGCCTCTGTCTCCTCATCTGTAAGTGATAATCAAGAAACATTGACTGAAAACAAACCCCTGTTCATGTTTCCAGAAGCACCACTTTCTCCTGCTCCTGAGGAGCTCCCGATCCAGCCTTAGCAGGAGCAGACTTCGCACTTGGCCTTAGCATTTTTTTAGCATGTTTCTAAGAGGCTGC
The DNA here is from genome assembly GCA_037038555.1 of Rhynchonycteris naso. NCBI lineage: Eukaryota > Metazoa > Chordata > Mammalia > Chiroptera > Emballonuridae > Rhynchonycteris > Rhynchonycteris naso. The sequence goes on from CM073001.1 coordinate 102,414,037, forward strand.
CCAGTGCATTTAACTGTTCCCTGCTACTCACCAACTCTTTTCCTCTCCCAGTGTTTGACAGTCCTGACATTCAGCTTTTTACCAACAGATGCAAACAGCTGCTGCCTCAGAGAAGCCCCGGACCCAAAGCCTCTGTGTGTCTGTTCTGATGTCTCCCTTTCCAAAAGCCTCCTGGATGAGCTAGGGGTTGTTTTAGACTAATGGCCACTGGAGTTTTCCCATGAGTACCTATAGAGGCAGCAGAAAGTTCACATATCAAGACCACCAAGCCTTCCCATTCCAGATCTCTCCTGCAAAGCCCCTCTCTGGGGGAAAAAAGAAAAATGAAGGCACACAGTTGGGCAGGCATTTGAATGTTTTGCAAGCAGAGGCCTGTTCCTTTCATGTATGGAATTCAATGCTTCCAATAATAACAAACACACACACAAAAAAAGGTCACATTTTCCCCCTATTGCCCACTACGCCCCGAGCACTGTTTAAGGACATTTGCAGGCATTTTAATTGAACGATTACAGTCTCTCTACGACTAAGCACTGTTCCAAAGCCCACCCCTCCCCCATTTCACATATGAGGAAACTGGCATCTCCCTTCCTTCAGTGACCCCATAAATAAACAGCACATTATGCCCGGTACAGGAAATGATCTGTGTACCAAGGAAAATCATTCACCAGGACAAACCCAGGTGTCAGAAGCACTGGGTGGTGGCATATATTATCACCAGCTCAAGCATGGCAATGCTCAACCACCCCAGGCCGGGAAATGTGAGCGCAGCGATGAATGGGTAGTTTTCTCACGCCTCCCTCGCTGGCTCTCAAGGACTGAGGCAGCCCTTCAAGGGAAACTGACCTCCTTTGTTCGCTGAGAAGAGGTCACGGCATGACTGTGCCTACAAAGCACCAGAGCTCTGGGCAGATGGCCAGCAAGCCTGGAGGGTCTAGCTAATGGTCACTGAGCACGTGGTGTAGGGGTTGGTGTGTGTTCTATGCTCTGTGGTGTCTTCTGGGCCTGGATCCACACCTGGCACACAGAGGATCCCCATCAATGCTTATTGAATGAATGAGTAAATGCATGAATGAATGAGCTCCCTAACTTTCTCATGAGCAATCAGCTAGCAGAGTTGAAATTTGAACCCAGAGTCGCCTCTTGAGGTTCATAAGAGCAGCTACCTCCCAAGGGACACACACTATGGGTCATACAGAAATGTCGGAAGCCCCTTCAACTGCAAAAGAGAGAAGATGAGTCCATGAGCCTCTGGGCAGCCCACAGTCTTGTGACCCAATCACTAGACAAGATATTCAGAGACTTATGGCCTAGCTGTGTGCAGTTCAGCTAGGCCCTTCCCCTGGGTGGTCCTCACTTTATCCATATGTTAAATAGAATTCTTAATGCCTATCTGCGCCCGCCCGCAAAGAGAGTCGAATGAGACAAGGTAACTTAAGTGCTTTGTTCATTGCAAGAATGAATTAAATAGCAGCTGGGTCAAGCCTCCCTGGCCTCGGTCTCCCCACCTGCACCATGAGTGTGTAGCAGGTGCCGGCAGATCTCAGGCCAGGGTTTCTATTGGTCAGCCGGCCTCCTATACCGCACAACTCCAGGGCATCTCCAGCACATGGACATCCCAGCATGTGAATCCTCCCCCCACCCCCTACCTCCAAGAACTGGCCAGTGCCCAGCCTGCACAACTGGACCCAGAGTTTAGAGCAGGGTCTATTTTTGATGGGAACAGTAACTTGGTACTATGGTGGACAAGAAGATAGGAGAGTGGTCTCTGGCCCGCAGGAGCTCTTAGAGAGGACAGATTTCCAGAGAGTAGGGCTGGTAGTCTCCCCAGACCACAGCTGCCAGGATACCTGAGAAATGGTCCCACAGGTCAGAAGCAGAGGAAGGGACCTGTACCAGGAGATACACTCAAGGGTCCACAAGAGCTGTTCTCCATCGTCCTGACCCAGAGCTTTTCCCGGCTTTTCTTCCCATCCAGTGATGACTGGATCCTTAGACAGGCAGGATGGCGCGAAGAGGCTGAGTAGGAGAGGGTCCCACCTTGGTAGCTGGCTCCTGCTCCCCTACCCCAACGCGACCTCAGCGCAGCCTTGCAGGGCAGACGAGGGAGCTCGGAGTCAGCCACCCAAGGTCATGAGACTTGCAAGATCACCTGGCTGTCATCGTTCCTATCCCATGTCTTTCCACTGCCCCATAACGAATCCAAAAGACTACTGAACTTCACTGAAAGCCCAGGGAGGAAGTTTTACCCATTGTCAAAACAGCAAAGCAAATTAAAACAGTGAAACATCTTTCCGTTGGCCCATGCCTAGGATCTGGGGAAAAGGCTGTAGGAGGGGTCTTTGGGGACCCCACAGTGAGCCCTGGCGCTTCCGGCCCTCTCATCCCGCTCTCTGGGGGGGGGGGGGGCTCAGTCCAGACTCTGGCCATCATACCTTCTGTCTCGCTGTTCCGTGCTGTCCACACCTGCTATGACACAGGCCACTCTGATGGCACAGCCTGCTTCTATGTCACTTCTCCCATAACATTCTAACACCCTGGAGGGAAGAAACCAATATGAACCTGGGGCTCAGCCTGCACCCGCCCTGGGTGGTACCCTGCCAGTCTGCGCCCAAGTCCCCTGAGTCAGGTGCAAACCTCAGCCCGACCCTGAAGCTTGTGTCCCCAGGGCTGGCAGAACATCAAGGTTCCGCTACGAGGGGCCCTTGGAGCCCTCACATGTGGCCCAGGGTCCCAGCCCCTCATTAGGCAGTGGCAGCTCTCACATACCCCTTTAATGTGGTGCAGTGGTATTTTTCAAGCTCCTTTTCAGGAGGAAAAAAATTAATAATGTGAAAGCTTTATGACCTCTCTCTTCCCCACTCGGAGACATGCCCTTTGGTAGTGTGACGCTGGGGTTGGTTAGGGCCGAAGCCCAGGGATTTCCTCTGCCCTGGGAACGGCGGTAATTACACACACGGAGGGCCCGGGCAGTAAAGTGCCAGCCCAAGGCGGCCTTCACCTCCGAGGCTGCAGCGGGCGAGGTGTCGGCTGCCGGGCCCTGGTCCGCAAAGCAGAAACAGATGGGGAATCCATTACCTGCTCTACAAAGGAGGCAGCCTAGCTAATAAACGTATTTACTGGGTTAAATAAATACGCGAAGGGTTGTTAAAAGCCTGGCCTGTGACTTCAAGTCACCAACATTTTTCACTTGTCAGAAAGGGGCTTTTGGAAGCTCTCAAGCAGCCTGCCTTCCTGCCCATGTTTATGCATCCACGGAGCCCCCTCGGCTCTTCCTGACCACGGGGAGAAAAGGAGCCTTTGTCTGGCGGCGTGGAGACCCTCTGGGTGGGCAGGCGGATCTGCACAGACTGTGGTGCGAGCCAGTGCCCACACCCGTCGGGGCAGACCGTGGGCTGGAGGTGCAGGTCCAGGCGCAGTCTGCAGTTTAAAAATAGTGCCGGCCACCACGACCCAGGACCATCCTCGAGCCTGCGTTGCTGTTCCCTTCCTAAAAAATACCGTGGTAAAAGTCACATAGCATCAAGTTGATCACTTTAACCGTGTTTGAGGGGCGATTCAGTGCATTGGAGGCATTCATGATGTTGTACAACCCCGATCACCGTCTAGTTCCGGAACACTTTACTGGCCCCAGAAGGAAAGCTCAGAGCCATGAAGCAGTCACTCCTCGCTGTCCTCTCTAAACCCCAGCCCCTGACAATCCCTAGTCTGCTTTCTGTCCCTATGAATTTTGCTCTTTTGGGACATTTTATACCAATGGAATTGTACAATAGGTGACCTTCCGTGTCCCCCCTTTCATCTGGCTTAATGGTGTCAGGGTTCGTCCATGTTGTAGGTGTCAGTACTCCGTTCTGTTCTGTGGCTGAATGGTATTCCATCAGACGGCTCTGCCCCATTTCCTCTATCCGCTCATCAGTCGATGGACGTGTGAGGTTGTTTCTACCTTTTAGCTATCGCGCTGCTGTGAATGCGCATACGGTTTTGTTTGAACACCTGTTTTCAATTCTTCTGGTATAGACTGGGGAGTGGTAATTCTGTGTTTAGCTGATTGAGGAGCTGCCAAACTGTCGGCTCCACACTCCGTACCTGGTAGGAAGACATTTTTCATTCAAAATTTCAAGTTCTGATAAGATAGTGACTTGGCATTTTTAGAGACTAGAGAAGCCTATTATCAGAGGAAATTGTTGTATGTGTTCCCCAGGCACCTAGTTCCCCGGGCCCTCCCCTTCCCTGGAGATGGGGACCATTGTCCTCATCTTACAGAAGAGAAAGCTGAATGAAGCACTTATGCTCACCCTGTGTGTGTACATCAGAGGTTTCAAACCTGGACGTGCAGACAATGGGATCATGGGTACTTTTTCCAACACCCCAATGATTTGAGGACATAGACGAAATGGCAAGAGTTCCCAGGACCCCGAGAAGATCTCCATGCCTTGTTAAATGCCATACTGAGTAACACCACACAGCAGGGGAGCTGAGGACCTGGCCAGCACCTGTCTGCTTTACATCCCAGAGAGCCTCTAGGAGAGGAGACCCCAAAAATCTCCACCAGTCTCTGGTCAGTCAGGGAAGTACATGGCTTCTAATGTTGCCTCTGGACACTGGTGTGAGCAAGGAGACTGGAGGTGATTTGTTCTTAACCAACAGGGCTGTGTTACTCCAAAAACGGGAGGTTATGACATTAAAATAGTATTTGTTGATTCTAGAAACATGGTAAGTTCCGCGTGTGTGAACTCTGCAGTGCTACCTGTTGAATGTAGGTGACTTTTCCCTTTCAATGGGAAAAGAGTTCCATAGGAATGGGACTAAATTGAGCATTTCTCCTTGCCGTTCTATTCATTCTACCTTGTGTAGATTGTATTGTTCCGGCCCAGGCCAGTTCTCTCAGCCTATCTCATCCTAATTTTTGTTTGTTCTTTAATCCTGCAGCTTTTTTTGTGTGAGCTACTTTACTTCCTCCCCCCGCCTCTTATGTCTACACCTGCCTCTGGTGACCACACATTGCCTCTCTAACCCCTCATCAGCCCCAGGCCCGGCAGACAGGACACAGGCAGGAAAGGGTGTCCAGGCTTGGCCATCGTGACCCCTGAATGTGAAACCCAACTGCAAGACAAACCGTATCAGGGTCGCAAAATACCTAACCTGTCTCTGTCTCTGTTTCCTCACCTATAGTGATCAAGCAAGTCATGCAGGGGTGTTAGGATAATTTAATTAAACGATTTCATTTCTAAAAGTACAACACCCAGCACGGCTCTTGGCTCCATGTAAAGGGCCGTTTTCTCTCTTACTTGGAGGGGCAAGGGGATATTAGGGGAAGGGCAATAAAAAGAGGAAAAACAAACACAGTCAAAATTATTCCATGAGCACATTACTCCTGGATATATGTCATAGATATCACACCCATTACCAAGAAATGATGACTTAATCTGCTCACAGTCCAAATTGCAGACAATCAAAGATATCGCTAAGCGGTCAACTTAAGGGGTTTTGGCAAACTGGATAACCTAAAAGGGCCACCAAATTTGGTACTCTACCTCCTACTCTTGCGTTCATGTAGGTGGCAAAGAAAACCTTGAACAGCCTTGAGTCATCTGAATTGGATACAACTTTCTGGCTTAGACACATATTGTCCCATTGCTTTCCTTGGGGTAACACTGGTGAGTTTTCTAGGTGAATGCCTTCCTTTGGAAATAAATAGAGCAAGAAAAAAAAAAGTAGAAAATCAGTTTTGAGATAATGAGCAGAAGTTTGCCATCAACTTGATACATGTCAGATTCTCCAAGACGAACTGTGTGCAGCAAACTCCCCTCTTTCAAGTCCTGTTTATGGTTGGTTAAATAAGCAATGGGGTGATCTGTCACCTCTGCCCTCCAGCCGGTGATCGGAGAGAGCAACAAGCCGATCTGATGTGAATTGATGTGGACAGTAAGTAAATAAATTCCACCTTGATAAGCTGGCCTCTACTGCAGCTCTCCCACGGGCTGTAAACATTTTGATTACGGACTGATGAGGGCGTCCTGGTGTTGGGGACGAGGCAGATACTGCTCTTCCCTAGAGGTCCCTGCAAATAGAGATTCGCCTCCTCTGTTGGCAGTGGTTTGAGTGGAAGAGGGTAAGTGGGAAAACGGTAAACCAGGGGACCTTTTCAGCTCTTCTCACCAGGGCGTCTTAGAGACAATCTTAGGTGCCCTTCAAAGGCAACCAATCACATTTGGAGTATGGATGGAGTGTAGGGCTTGCACCAAATTTCATTCAATCAGTGCTTTAATGGCTAGACAGATGCTTGGGGGGAAGGAGAGAGTTTCGAGGTTGCTTTGCCCAAGTGATCTTTGTAATCCTAATTACATAATATATCTTCTGTCTGAAAGGCAGATTCCAGAGGAGCAGCACTTATAAACACAAAACTACCACTTTATTGAGTAAAGAGTATCTCTTTCTATTTGGGGTTCCCTTGTGTTCTTGGTGGAAACTTTTTTCCCCACTGAGAGATGGAAATGTTTTATTTATGTGCAGCCTTTCCTAGATTTATACCTACTAGTTCCTAATCACTAAGCATTCCAAACATTGCCCCAAACCAAGAAGCCATTTCCTTTAAAATGCCCCAAACTGACAGCTTGCATTTGTTATTTTATTTATTTAGCTTGCATTTCTTATTTTATTTAGTTATTTATATATTTTAGTGTTTTGAACTATTCCAAGCTCTTCCTATATTGTACCTCATTCAAAGCTGAGAGATATCCCTTTGGCATAGAAAAATGAGTCACAGAGTGATTAAAAAACATGCCCAGGGGCGTGTGATTGATAAGAGTAGAGCCCGGACTCAGATCCAGGCAGTCTACTGAATTGTGTGGGCATTTTCTTTAACTGCTCTGTGACTCATTTTTCCCATCTGTACAATGGTGATGATCATCATAGCTAATTTACAGGGTGTCCTGAAGCTTAAGTAGTTAATCTAAGTAAAGCACTTCCAATAATAAAAGTTTGCTGTCATGCTTGTCGCTCACAGCAGATTTCAAAAGGTGATCAAGAAGATACCGCCACTCTTTTTTTTTTTTTTTCTTTTTACAGGGACAGAGAGAGAGTCAGAGAGAGGGATAGATAGGGACAGACAGACAGGAACGGAGGGAGATGAGAAGCATCAATCATCAGTTTTTTGTTTTGACACCATAGTTGTTCATTGGTTTTTTTCTCATATGATCCTTGACTGCAGGCCTTCAGCAGACCAGTAACCCCTTGCTCGAGGCAGTGACCTTGGGTCCAAGCTGGTGAGCTTTTGCTCAAACCAGATGAGCCTGTGCTCAAGCTGGCGACCTCGGGGTCTCGAACCTGGGCCTATCCACATCCCAATCTGACACTTTATACACTGCGCCACCACCTGATCAGGCAATACAGCCACTTTTACTTTGGCAAATGAAGAGGCCATAGATTTCCTAAGGCACGTGGTGAGGGGCTGCCAGGTTCCAAGCCCAGATGTGCTCTCTGTACCAGTCAGGACTTTTACAGGCACCAAATTCATTCTCACCTACTACCGATTATCACTCAATATTGAATGGGCTAGTTATAGTTCAAGGTCCTTCATTACTGAAAATTTTAAGAGCACTTTGCCTGAACGAGAATTTTAGCTTTGCACAGGCCCACAAACAAGGGCTTCCCAACAAAGTTTCAGGTCTGACTAGCAATGTCACACTCCCTTCTCTTCCCTTCCTGCTTGGATCTTGATTACATTGGAGCTTTTTATTTATTTCTTTCTCTCTTTATCTTTCTTTCTTTTTTCTTTTTATTTTTACTAATAAGAAATTTACTTTTCAGAAAAATGTATGTTTCTTTAAATTATAATAGTAATACATGTTATACATTCTCAATACATTTCACTATTGAGAATGTAGGAAATTAGTGAAAAAGAAAGCAAAAAAGAACAACACAACTTTTGTAGCTATACACTAAAACTCTATCATTCAGAGATGATCATGGTTATGATATATTTATTTCATGTCTCTTTTCTATGCATATGATAAACATAGGTACTGTTTATTTGTTTTTATTTTACATAATTTGGATCCTGGCGGCAGTATGGTGGATGGAATGGTTTATGTAACATGTTGCAAGCATTCTGTTTAGCTTTTCATTGTTTTGGGGTTAATTATTCAAAATATAGATAATACAGCAGAGTGCAAGGATTAAAAGCAAGGACAACTTGGGTGTGAATCCTGGCTGTCATTTGTTAATCGTGAGACTTTAGACAAGTTACTTAACTTTGCTGTGTCTCAGTCTTCTCTGGGTAAGATAAGGATAACAACAGTACACCCCTCAGAGGGTTGACATGCTCATCGAATTGAATAAGTTCATGTTTAGACTCAAAAAATGTTATTTAGAAGCAATTATTTCCAATTATCTTGGAAATTGATGCTTGTATTTTGTTGTTCTAGACTAGAGCTACATTTTGTGTAGGATTTTTGGTTGCTAACAACAGATACATAGGTCAATTTAAAGCAAAAAAGAAAAGGAACTTCAAAGAGTATTGAGTGGGACACCTAGTTCTCCAGTAGGAAAGACGTTTAGATGATGACCACACTGTTTCTTGAGTAGCTACTGTGTCCCAGACCCAACGGCCACCTTAGGCACTACCACATTCCTTTCATTTATCAGTTCCTATGAAGTCAATGTGAGGTTCTTCTTCTTTTACATATTAGGAAACTGAGTCTCAGAGGGACTAGATGAGTTGCCCAAGTTCACACATCTAAGAAAGTAGCGAAACTGAGATTCAAGCCCAGGTATGACCTACTCAACAGTGTAGCTGACTCTCACTCACCCATTCATTTAATACACAGATTGCTAACCCTATGCCAGACCAGGGGTTCTTTGCTGATCACAAAAGCATGACCCTTCTCAACATGGAGCTTACAATCCAGTGGAGGAGAAAGATGTTTGTCCAGTTACCACACAAATAAACATGACATTACAGCTGTAAGACAGGCACTGAAAAAGTGGTCCATCGTGCTCTGACAACCTGATCTAGAACTTTGACCTTGACAGGGAGGTCATGGAAAATACTCTTGACAAAGTGAGGTGAGGTGAGAAGTGTGAGTGGAGTTAATGGCCAAGGCCTGGGGGGTGGGGAGTTTGGAGTGGAGGGTAAGGGGTGGGGGTGGAGAGAAGTGAGTCATGGAGGAGAAAGGGCCAAGTCTCTATGGCAGGAAGAAGCATGGGGCTTGGAGAGACTGACAGATGCTGAAGGATGCATCTGAGCTAGGGAAAGGAGAGGAAGGGAGACCAGAGAGAGGAAGAGTCAGCTCGTGTAACAGCTTCAAGTCAATTTAAGGAAGTTTGACTCCCTCCTAAGGTCAATGGAAGTCATTAAAGAATCTAAAACAGGGAAAAGACATGGTTAAATTTTATTTTAAAGAAATCACTCTGGTTGCTAAGGGGAGAATACATCCAGATTCTATGGGACAAAAGTGGGTCTGGTTCACCAGTCGGGACCTATAGCAGTAGACTGTGTAGCCAGTGACAATAGCTGGGACCAAGGCTATGTGGAGACGTGAACAGACAGGAGAGAGCTCAGGGAGTAGAAACCACAAAGCCCGGTGACAGATTAGCTATGTGGAAAGATGGGTGTGTAGGGGAGAAACGATGCCAGGACTTCTGGCTTGTCTAACCCAGACAATGATTGTGCTACCTGAAGACCTGGTGAACAGTGGGGAGGGTCAGATTTGAGAAGGGTGGTCTTCAATTTAGCTTTTGAACATGTTAAGTTTGAGGTGCCTTTAAAATACCCTCCCAAAAAAAATGATGTCAAAAAGAAAGTAAGATTTAGAGGTCTGATGCTGACCAGAGCTGTCTGGGATGGGATTTTATAAGTGGACATCATAATCTATGGACAAAGTTTAGTGGGCATGTGTTATTCTTTTGGGCCGTCCCCATCTGAGCCCCCTTCTGATGTTTGGAAAATTCCTCCTCTTCAGAGGCAAAGCCCGTCTCCCACTAGAGAAGCTGAAAAGACCAGCTTTGGGGATGACTTATAACAATTTAAATCTAGGACCATATCCCCCAGAAAGTCTCTGTGAGCTTGACATTGAATTAGCACCTCCACACAAGGGCAAGACTTTCCCTATTTTATAGCCAATTAAACCAAGACGTGGGGTCCAAAAGAGAGATTGTATGTTGTTTGCTGAGAACCATGTGCTCAGGAGAGGAATCGGGAACTGGCTTGACCACAAGCTGGCCCTGTGACCTTGGACTAGCCTCTGCACACCTGCATTTGCCATCCCTCCATGCAGGTGTGAACCTCGGGGATCGCCAAGACCTTTACTGCCCTGAGAGTCTCTGATGGGTCCTTGCCCTTAGCGAGAGAGCCAGCCAGAGCGCTTACCTGGTTAACTCAGACGGAGGAATTATCTTACTGGGATGAGAAAGCAGATTTTATTTTCCGGCTCTAAATAATCAAGATTGTTCGTCCCCATAGCTGTAAATATGTCATCCAAAATAGCAGAGAGTTGAAGAAAAGAGCAAACTCATCAGCAGATTTAAAACAAAGTTCCCTTTCTTCCTCATTAACAATAGGATTTTTTTTAATCTATATATTTTGCCTCTTTATGAACTCTGCTTCATTTTGTTTACCTAGAGTAATGTAACAGAACAGTCCCAGGAGAGGTACAGTTACTGATAATTGAGACAAAGCAGAAGCCATTCGCGTCCTGAGGGGTTTTGCCTGCATAATAGGTCAGCCCTGTCCAATCGAACTTTCTGCAATGATAGAAATATTCTGTCTTGTGCTGTAATTTAGTAGCTAGTAGCCACATGTGGCTATTAAGCACTTGAAATGTGGGTAGTGCAACTAAAAAACAGAATTTTATATTTTAATTAACATAAATATAAATTTAAATAGCCACAAATGGCTACTGGCCAGGACAGGACTGAAGACATTTGCAGTCAAGTAGGCCTTCCCGAGGACCTGTCTTTTGCCCAAACCAAAAGCTAAAGGTCAGTCTGCATCGCCCAAGGCTCACCCTTGAGACCTGGCTTTGGGACAGGGGCACGGGGACAGAATTCACTCTTTCCCTGTGCTGTGTGTGGGTTTATTAATTGTCTACATGATTGCTTTTGTAATGGAACTAACTCGCTGAACCCAGAATTAGGAGCTCTGAATTTGAAGCCATTTATTAGGCCTAAATTTATGTGGTGTGAAATCTGTTAGATCATTTGCTCATCAGTGGGTTGTCTAGAAAAAAGGCCCATCTACAAAGGGTTTTCAGGGTGAAGGTCACCGGTGTAATAAGAAACATACCGAGCCTGGCCTCCAGCGAAAGATTGTGTGCTTTCAAGTAAATTTTGAGTTTGCAAAGTGGCCTTTTTGAAGACCTTACCATTGGTAACATTTCCTCTCTTATTAAAAAAAAAAAAAAAAAAGTGCAATTATTTTTTTTCCGCTATTGTAAAACTTAACCAAAAGGTAGAAGCCCCCTAGTGGTTCCCATTTGAAAACATGGAGCACATGGACTGCCGGGCTGGAATGGGACCTGCCAGGCTGAGAGGCAGATGTGGGATGCCATGAGAAGGATTGATTAAAATCTGATCAAACTGAGGAAGAAGACTGGCCAGCCGATCCCTGCAGTCAGAGGCATGGCTGGCTGGCATTGCAGTTGATCAGAAGAAAGAATCTGTGCTGGTCTTGAGCTCAGCTGGTTGCTTCAGCAAACACAGCCCATGGGCCACATGCAGGCTGGGAGCAAGGTTCTGGGGAAATATGGGAAAGAGAGGCAGCTGTTGGTCCCCATGGGCACACAGCCCAAGGTCAGGGCCACGGTTAACCTGGTCACTACCATCATCCGTAAGCGTTGTTGCTTCCCAAACTCTTCTGAATCTCCTGGGATACATTCTACAGTGCAGATAGCCAGTCCTTTCTCCCCAAGTATTTTGATTCCTTCGGTGTGTGGTAGGCCTGAAAATGTGTATTTTTATGCAGTCTGGAGGCCTTGACTGTCATGAATGCATCATCTGTCTGCCCATAGTTCTTCCTCATGACCCCTTGTTGTCATGACAAGGAGCCGCCAGAGGCCTCTCCGTCCCTTTAACCACATCACTAAGTCCAGCTGGATCTACCTCCCAAATAATCTTTGAATCGTTCTTTGTCACCTGACACCTGGGCTAGCACATCGGTCCCCATTCTTGCCTCTCAGAATTCATTCTCTGCGGAGCTGTCAGCAGGATCTTTCTGAAATGTGAAGTTGAAAGTGTTTCTCCCTGAGAACCATGGCTCCCTCAGCCTCCGGGGCCCTGGCCCTGCCCTCCTCCTGACTCTTTTCTACAAGCTAGTTTGGGGCGTGGCTATGACTGTCTCACCTTGGAGACTCACCCCCGAACGGCTCCATGAAGCCCATCCAGACCCGACCAGATGGTACCATGTGTCCCCCGGCCTCTGGCCAGAGAGAAAGTGGGATTGGGATGGGGAGCAGCAAACGAAACAATCCAAAGTGGCCAAAGCATGGGAACATAGGGCATGGTGCCAGTCACAGAGGGACGTGAGTGGGGAAGTGAAGGGCACTGAGGTCAGGCTGCGGAGATGGGCTCTCATTCTGCAGGAATGGGGGTGATGTATGACTAAGAAGAGTCTCACTTTAAGGGGAGGGCACAGACAACCCAAAGTTGGGCAGTGTTATTTTTTATTCATTTTTCACTTTATATTTTGGAAAATGTCAAAAAACGTTTCAAAGCAGAGAAAACAGTATAATGAAGCCTCATAAATACTCAGGAACTAATTGAATTGGAAACATTCTATTCAGTCAAGGGGGCAACAGGGGAGCCAGGAAATATTCTAATGATTGTTCCCGATGCCCAGGCGTCTCCAGCCTTCCTCCCAGGGGTCAGCGCACCCCACTCACACCTTCTTCTGGGGCCTCTGACCAATTCAGGAAATTGCTGCCCAAGTACAGAGAGGAGCCACAGCTCTAGCTGGTGTGGGTACCACTGTCTGCCCAGGAGGCTCCTAGTGAAGACAGCAAGACCTCCTTCCATCTGATCGTGGGGCATAAGAGCCAGAGAGGGGTGCTGGGAGCATGTCCATGGCGTTGAAAGTCGACATGTGCGGGAGACAAGGGAGGGGCCAGGCTGGACAGTCAGACCCTTGGGTGACCAACCAGGGCAACTGGAGGCCACCAGCAGCCACATGGGGCTCACATGGGGGACAGTGACAAGCTCAGCCTGGGTCTTGGGAAGAGCATGGTGACAAAGTGGAGTCCACAATCCTGGGGTCAGGAGCCCAGCCAGGGAGCTTTTAGGACAGTGCACCTGAGAGGTGAGGTCCCTGAAGCCAGAACCCTGGCCGGCACAGGCGGGGCGAGCACACTCAGAAGAGCGGGAAGGAGAGGAACTCCGTGGGCCCTCCTTTGTGACCCCCAAAGGGGCAGTCAGAGCCGCTCCGCCTCTGCCCCAGAACACCTCTGGAGTCAGGCCCCCGCCCCCCGAACTCCATTAATGCTAACCACCTGGCACCTGCCATTTGGTGGCCTGACACTGGCCAGGCCTCCACAAGCACCTTTCATGTGACATTCCTCTCTCCTCGGCTTTCACGGGACTAAGGGTTACTGCCGGTGGCGCTGGGAGATGAGAAGCAGGCCCCCAGGGGTGAGAAGGGGTCTGCTGGGGACCCTGGCTCCCCTAGGGCAGGGATTCGAAGCTGCCAGAGGCCGGGTGGGAGGCGTGAATAGAGGGGTTGATTTGTGCGGTCAGCACGGGGCAGGAGCGGGGAGAAGACTGGCACTCCTGACCGCCACATCTGCGGCCGCAGCACGTCATCGAAAGCCCATCACTGTCCTCGGACAGCCCCACGCTTTTCTGAGGGGCCCGGCACAGGCGCCAAGGCTTGTCCCTCTCGAAGACAATCTCCACTTTCGCAGCGCATGTTGGCGCCACTACCCACGCTGATCCTTTTGGGGGCAGAACTGCGCAGAAGTTTATGAACAATTTTAGGCATAAATCTCTAATAGGGTCAAGGTAACCCGAGAAGCAGGAAGAGAAGGAGGAATTGGGAGTTGGGTGGAACCAGGGTCCAGTCCAGAGGCTGACGCTGCTGGGCACATGATCTCAGCTTGGTCAGGCCGAGGGTGGTGGAGGTTAAGAGAAATATGATGATTGCTGATTGCAGAGCCTCCCGCAGAGGGCGGGTGTGGGGAAGGGCGCTAGCGTCCTCCAAGTGTCCGCCACTCAGCGGGGTTTAGGGCCTACGATCTCAGCTTCACCTGTCCACCCCTCTATCACACAGGGAAAAGCTGCCCGAGGTGGGCACTAAACCAGCCCCACATTATACAGCCCGGAGGTGGCCGCAGGTTTGAACTGGGGTGCGTTTGCCCTCCACCGCTCCAGGGCAGCAAGTGCTGATGACAGGAGGCACCCGGACCCAATCCAATCCGAGGCTCACGCAGAAGGAGGCCTGTGAGGACCGCGCCTGGGTTCCCAGGGTGAGCAAGGCAACACCCACAGGCCAGCAGGGAGGACAGCACAGGGTGTTGGGTGTCTATGGGAATCTCTGAGTTCACCGGTCGTTTGAAACTGGTTCTCTCTGAAGGTGATTTACGCAGGTTCAGCTGTTTGATCTCCAGCCCAGGGCCGAGGGCCCCCACTGCACTGTGTTCCCATGACCAGCACAGCCCGCAGGGCTGTGGGGTGACCAGAGGGGCAGAGCTGGGAGGGGAGAGGTGGCCTTCTGTGTCATTTCCAGGGAGAGAGAGAGCAGTGTCGCAGAGAGAGCCACACTCTGAGTCACAGATGCCACGTCCTCACCCCGGGCTCGAGCGCACCTGTTGTGAGACTCTGGGTGTTTTTGTAACTTCTCTGAGCCTCTGTTTTCTTATTTATAACCCAGAGGTGGCATGGCCTACTTTCAAGAGATTTGGGGGCAAAATAATAATCATAATGAGTTCAGAGTCCCTCAGAGACACTCCATAGAAGTTACCTATAATTTCTGTTACTGGTTAGGCAGATGGGCCCTGTGACAACAGCCCAATCCCTGAACATCTACGCAAGCTTCTAGTTTGCATTAAATGACATGGAGATCCAGGAGACTGTTCTGAGGTGGCTTGCCAGCGGGTCCCTCCACGGGGACCATGCAGCCCAGGTTTGGATTGGAAAACTGACTTGTGGTCCTGATTCGGCCGTAGACCTGCTGTGCATGGAAACCCCTCTGAGCTGACACACGGTGACAAAAAGGTGGGCAAGGACTTGGCTGCTTTCTCCTCTGGCTGGAGAGAGGCTCACGTGGGCAGTGATGGGGGATAGACCAGAGTGGAAAGTCAGCTGAGCTACTCCTAAGACTTGACAGCTGCCAACACTTAAGGCCACATTAACAGAGATCAGATGTCTCCTTTGGAGGAGGTGAGGACCCTGTTTCATTCCCCATGAGCCAGACCTTACTTAGGTCTTCTTTTACCATTTTAAACATATTCAGAGCAAAGTGACTAGATTGGGCGGCAGGGCTTGAAATCATATTAAAAGGACGGGGATTAAAAGGGCCCTGGCTCTTTGATTGGAAGAAGAAGAGAAGCCCAGTGGGCTGAGTTTCTGAATGACTTCATGAAGTAGGGAGAGACTGATCTGTTCTTTGGGCTGGGGGACTGAAGGGAATTATAGGAATCCATATTTCAACACAGAGTGAGAACCAGTCCCGCAGGGAAATTGTGGCCTGGCACAGAGTGAGCTTCCCATTTCTGGAAGCATGCCCCTGAGATGCATAAGTACAGCTTGGAAAACCCGAGAAAGTGTGAGTGCATGGAGTAAAGGGGAATCTTCTCTTGTCCGCATCAAAGAGGTGAGATTCGATGTTTATATGGATTGTTGCAGTGGGAAACCACAGGTTACAATTCAAGTTTGACAAACATCAGTGGCCCAAGCCTCCCTTTTAACAGCATGGACTGTTTGTTAAGGCCAAGGTGCCAAGCCTGAGGTCCATGCCAGAGGCGGTGTCACCGTGGAAACAGGAGCATTCTGGCCCCACCTTTCCAGGTCACAGAGCTGTCCCTACAATAGAAAGAAGTTGCTGGCTGTTCCTCTTCATTTGGGTGTCTAGCTGGTACCTCAAACTTCGCATGTCCGAACGGAACCCCAACAGGGTCCCCTGGTGTCGTCTGTCTCAGGGAGCGGCTGCTCTTCTAGCTCCAGAGGTTTCTGGCATCACATCACTGATAATAGGTATTTCTTTTATTCTAATTATAAAATAAAAATTTAAATCCAGGTCACACATTTTTTAACAGTGCACATGGGTCCCACATTCTGGTGGCGTTAACAGGAGGAGATACAGATACAGGGATGAGGACAAGGAGACGTTTTACAATCGGTCAGAATTCAAGTACCAGTTCATTACTTTCTCTGAAAGGAAAAAAGATACAATTTTGCTGATGTTACAGGGATGAAAATTAGAGGTTGTTCATTTTGAAGCTGGAATCAGAGTTTATGTTCCCCTATGTTGAACTGTGCCCTACACCCCCCTCCACTGTCACCAGCAGGTGGAGGGCTCTGGGTGATCAGAGGGTCCTGCACACTCTCCTGCCTGGAGCCCGAGTGGACCACAGGCTGGAGAACGAGGTGACCCTTCTGGCTCTGAGTAGCCCCTCGGCCCCTAGAAAGGAATGTGCAGTCCTTTAACAGACTGTTCCCCCAGCTCATATTCCCTGTGGTTGCCGAGGCAGAAAATTCACAAGAACAAAGCCCTTGCCCTAAAAAGATCTGTTCAATTTAGGGTCAGTTCCACATTGGGGGCTTCCAGAAGAGTCACCTGTAAGTTAAGAAAAAGGAAGAAAAGGGAGGGGCAGCACATGAGCCAAGGAAACAACACCCATGGGTGTGTACAGCCTGCCCACCAGCACCACACACGTGCGCCGCCCGGGAAACCCGCACGGAGCTCCACACATGGCCTCCTCACAGGCAGGGCCAGTGCTGGAATTCACTGAACCCAGGAGTACAAACAATAGATTCATTTGCCTGCCTTCTGGGAGTCCTTGGGCAACTTCTAGAGCCCTCATCTAGTCCTCCTGAGAAATGGGCACACAGCCTGCACCCTGCCTTCCTCACATATTGGTTGTCTGGCCAAGATGATGCACCACTTGTGAGTGGTGTCTGCCACCCCACCCTCCGGCCCCCGCCCCCAGGACAGGTGGCCTTATACTCCATCCTGAGCATGCGGTAGCATTCTGGCATGTAATCTACCTAGGATTACCTTCTCCCCATAGCCTTTCAGGGATGCACTTGGGTTAATTAAAGTCAACATTCTTTACAGTTCACCCTTTATAGCATGTCGGAAAGCTGGACTTCACACAGAGCCCGGGCCGGCTCAGCTGGGTTGCCATCAGTGTACCCATGCTCCCAACTGATCAGTCTGGGGACAGGATTCAGCATCGTGGGCTCTCTGGGATCAGCTGCCTCCTTGGTGCTGGGCCAGCCCCCACCATGTGTGGTCACCAGGGCTAGAGAGGGGCGACCAAGCACCACTCCCCATCCAGGGGCCAAGGCAAGGTGATCGAGTTTCTCACCCCAGCTGGCAACCCCATCACCCCTGGCTCCAGGGTAATGAACTCAGTCTCGGGGCTTGAGCTACAACACGGTTCATTTCTGGGCCAACTCTCTGAAGCCGAAGGGTTTATTTTTAAGGACAAGCAGTTTGCTGTTTTCAGCATTTCTCATCAGAAATAGTGCAATTCAGCCCAATCTGCATGGGAAGCATAATTTATCATTTCACACAGATGGCTGACAGGGGGTGGGGAGAAGGTTGGCTTTTTATTTTACTCCAGCAAACATTTCCTGGGTCCCTGCATGTGCCATGCACAGAACAGAGCACTGAGCATGCTCCGATGAATAAGGAGAGCACCAGGTCCCTGAGACACTCACAGTCTAGGTGGGGGACAGACCCACCAGCCTCAGCTTTGGCATCAGATACTCCTAGTGTGGAATCCTGCCTCTGCCATTTTCTGATGGAGTCATGCTGGGAAAATCATCTCACCTCTTTCTAGCTAAGGTTTGTCAACTTAGCTCATGTTTTCAAAAGAAACCACTTTTTGGTTCTGTTAATTTTCTCTGTTGTTTTTTTATTTTCTGTTTCACTGATTTCCACTTGGATCTTTATTATTTCTTTTCTTCTGCTTTATTTGGGTTTACTTTAGTTTATCCCCCCCACCCAGGGGCCTCACAGTGGAAGGTTAAGTTACTAATTCAAGCCTGACCAAGCGGTGGTGCAGTGGATAGAGCATCGGACTGGGATGCAGAAGACCCAGGTTTGAGACCCCGAGGTTGCCAGCTTGAGCGCGGGCCCATCTGGCTTGAGCAAAAGCTCGTCAGCTTGAACCCAAGGTCGCTGGCTCCAGCAAGGGGTTGCTCGGTCTGCTGAAGGCCTGGGGTCAAGGCACATGTGAGAAAGCAATCAATGAACAACTAAGGTGTTGTGACAACAATAAAAAATTAATGATTGATGCTTCTCACCTCTCTCCGTTCCTGTCTGTCCCTATCTATTCCTCTCTCTGACTCTCTCTCTGTCCCTGTAAAAAAAAAAAAAAAGTTACTGATTCGAGATCTCTCTTCCTTTTTAATAGTCACTCACTGCTATACATTTCCCTCCAAGCACTGCTTTGCCTGCATCCCTTAAGATTTCCTATGCTGTGTTTCCATTTTCGTTCATCTCAAAGTATTTTCTAATTTACCCCTTGATTTCTTCTCTGACTCATTGGTTGTTTAGTAGTGTGTTATTATCTACATATTTGTGAATTTCCCAAAGTTCTTTCTGTTATTAATCTTTAATTTCATTCCACTGTGACTAAAGAATATATTGTGCATAATTTCAGTCTTTTAAAATATATATCAAGGCTTGTTTTATGGCCTGGTGTGTGGTCCCTCTTGAAGAAGGCTCCCTAGGCCCTTGAGAAGAATGTGTGTCCTGCTGCTATTGAGTAGAATGTTCTAGTGATGTCAATTGTTCAAGTCTTCTATTTCCTCATCTTCTGTCTAGTTGGTCTATCCGTTGTTAAATGTGGAATATTGAACTTTGCAACTATTACTGTTGAGTTGATGCTTCACCTCTTTGAGTCTCTATTTCCTTAGAGGAGAATAATTATTCCTGTCTGGCAGAGGTGTCGAGGTAAAGAACACAAAGCATGGTGGCACAGTCAGCTGTACAGTGGGTGTTGCCACTGTGTCTCAGAATGACTTGACAGCAATGGTGAGCATTTCCTCCTAAAGGTGGCTCTTGGTCAAGCCAGCAGAGCTTCTATATGAAAAACATAAACCCCTCTTAAAGAGAAAGACAGGCTCAGAGACTGTCTACTTCTGTGACCTTATTTATTCAGGGTATGCAAATCTCCTGTCCACAAAATAAAAACTAACAAGTAAATAACAAAGCCAAACTTCTCATCCTTATTTTGCTAGCTGATGTCTAAAATTTCTACGTCCAAGTTTCTTGTGATCATCTATCAATCCATCCATACATACATTTATCTACTCTTCCTCCTTTCTTTCTTTTCCTTTCTCTCCCTCTCTCCCTCCCTCCCTCTCATCCTCTCTTCCTTTTTTCCTTCCAACAAATCATCTTCTCTAGGCCAGACCCTGCTGGGTATTGACAATACTGAAACCAGGCCTGCTGTAAAGGACCTCCCCTATCTAGGAAGACACTAACATGTAAGCAGGTAAATAAAATGTAAAAATGTAAATGCTATGATAAGGAAAGGAACAAAAGTTCTGGAGGACAGTGACCTGCCTGTTGGTAGAAAGAGAATAGAGATAATAAAGGCTTTCCTAACCAATGTGTATGTTTCTTTTTCTTTTCATTGAATTTATTAGGGGACACTGGTAACAAAATTATACAGGTCTCAGGTACATAATTCTATAACACATCCTCCTCCCAACAAATGTTAACAAAACTGCCAAGAAAGGGTCAACAGAGGCTCTCTCATTTCATAACCCTCCCTGCCCCCTGTCAACCCTCTCAAGTAGGAGGGGACCCATGGGAGGAAAAGGAAGAAACAAGAGGATGTTACGCAAAGTGAGTCACCCAGCCTTAAATAAGCAAGAACTGCAATGGCAGAAAGTTCTTGACTTGGAGGTATGCCAACTCCAATGCTGCAAAAATAACCATGATGAATTCACATATTTCTATGCAGTACTGGCCCACCAGAACACCGACATCTCAGCCGTCGGAAATTGGAGCTTTAAACCCATATGTTCAAAATCATATTTTAGTCAAGGTTATCTTGAAGAAGCTCTGTTTTCCCATTGAAAGAGGTCTGGTCTTCCCTCCGGTCTTGGATGAGACCATGGAAGACTGACTCCTGTTGAGGGTTAGAAGGCACGAGGTGCCTTTCTATCCCAGGTCTCCGTTTCCCAGAGAAGAACTGTTGTTGCCATCAGATCAGTTGACAGACTTTCTCCACAACTTCAGAAATAAGCTAATCAGTAAAATTTGCTATATGCCCCCTATGTACACTGCAGGGAGAGAAAACAAGTGTAGCCCAGAAATCCTTCACTGGAAGAATTTGTGATCCACCTGAAAATGGCGGGGGGGGGGGGGGGAGCAGTCATGAAACAGTTTTTAAAAAATTAAGCTTTGGGACCCAACAGATTCAACGTGATGGACTTGGATGTAACCCCTCTGGGCCTTGGGATACCTTAACAGCAAATAAGGGAGGCGGGGGCAGAATTTGGGCTCTTAACGTGACACTGAATATAAAATATCTGGGCATAGTTGGTATTTTAAAATGTGGTGTTCTCTTGTCCCATGACGGAGGTAGAACGCACTCAGGTCCCTAGAATGATGGAATCCCGGCAGGCCAGGGGCAGGCAGGAAGCCTTCCGGCAGCACAGAATCCCAGGGGCTAGGGGGTAAGTGCCTGCATTGAAGTTCTGGTTCCTTTGCCTACTAGCCAGCTGATCGTGAGCACTTCGCCAACCACTTGGTGCCTCCTTTTTCTCATCTGGAAAATGGACACACAAACAGAGCCTACCTTCTGGGGCTGTTCTGAGGATGAAGAACCCGGCACATGGTGAAGGGTCGATCAGTGTGAGCTATTGTTATTTCATATGCAGTGAGTGAGGTGACCAGAATCCACACAATCTGAGCAGCAAAGGAAGCCAGCACAGGAAGGCTGGACTCCGGTGTGAGTGGGCCTCATGCACTCATGTTAGTCTGGCCTGAAGGAAGGCAATAAAGGCCACTCACTGCAGGTTCCTGACTGGAAGGCTGGACTCCGGTGTCAGTGGGCCTCATGCACTCATGTTAATCTGGACTGAAGGAAGGCAATAAGGGCCACTGCAGGTTCCTGACTGGGGGTGGACACAGGTTAATTATAAACTGAAAATGGTGGCAGTCAAGGAGTTCCTGTTGTAGCTTCCCAGTGCACCAAGAGGCTGTTCTGGAATAGTGACCAAGTCTCCTCTGGCTTCTACTCCCCAAGATGGGATCTTCGGGGAAGAGGAGAAGACAAAGGACAGAGCATATACCTGGTCATTTTTTCCAGTCAAATACCTCTCAACTCACTGTCCTATGGAGTCACTGGGTCAGCAGGGAGACTGACACAGAGGTGTGGGGACATCATTTAATGAGCCATGAGCTACTTTCAGAAGTGACCGGGCTCATTGTCTGGGCTGCCTAAGTTCACACGTGCTGTGCTCATCCTCATCCATGCCCACCACCGGCAAACACGTCATTGGGGGTCATCCACAAATCTCCACCATGCTCTCAAAGGGCACGGCCCTCGTTCCTAGGGTCAGTTGATACGTGGCGGGAAGATGAGTGAAGGTTCACATGGTACCTCATCTCACTTCACTCAGATCTGGGCTTTTAGAGACAGGCAGAGTTGAAGGAAATCCCCAAGGAAAAAGCACTCTGCGTTCTGGAGATGCTATGAGAGTAGCAATTAACACAGATGCAATTTTGACACGTGTGGAAGTTATTTGTACAGAAAACTCCCCAATGCTGGGCCCAGGGGAAAATGGGTGTGGTGGTCCTAAAACTGATTTGTTTTTATTTATTTAAGATGTCATTTTCCTTCTAAAAACATAGCCTCTCTTAAAATCCCTTTAATTTTCCCCTTGCTTCTTTTTAAAAATGTTTATTTTATTGATTTGAGAGAGAGACAGGAACATTGAGCTGTTCCTGTATGTGGCCTGACTGGGAATTGAACTGGCAAACCATGAGCTATCCAGCCAGGGCAGAAGTGCTTTGTGAGAGCAGAAACAACCAGAGCACAAACTGTGTGGTGCCTACTCATGGGGGAAAAAATCCTAATGCACATATCTTGGCCTTCAAGATAAGAAAAAAATGACCATAGACTGACAGATGTAATGGGGAAGTAATTCCTTTGAATTTGTGATTTGCTTAGCAGAAAAAAAAGAAGTCAGGTAATCCTTAAGTGACCCCAAGTGGTAAAAATACACCAGAGGTTAAGTGTTAAGCCATGGGTATTCATGGTGTGACATTAGCGCCACCTGGTGCATCTGACTGGGAATTGATAAACCACAGACCCACAAGAGCTGGCACAGGTAGGCCCTCCTACATGTTAATTCATCGAAAATTATTCTCTTGGTGCTGGGTTGTGAGCCATCAGTGGAAAGGGAACAACCATTTATGGACAAAAGATGTGGTAGGGTTTGTTACTGTAGCTGAGGGGTCCCAAAAATTTTTACACAGGGGGTCAGTTCACTGTCCCTCAGACCTTTGGAGGGCCACCACATACACTGACCACCAGTGAAAGAGGTGCCCCTTCCGGAAGTGGGGCGGGGGCCGGATAAATGGCCTCAGATGGCCGTAGTTTGGGGACCTCTGCTGTAGCCAATAGAACTAGCACCGGTGTGTCAGCTGAGCTGTATTAAATAATAATGGGTATAACCCAATGTTTCCAAATTGCTAGCCTTTAAGAGCCAAACAAAATAATTGCTTCCAGCCTCTGTGACTGCAGCTTAGCCAATTCTCTCCCAGAATGTCTAAGAATTCTTCTAAGTGCCTCCTAAACCTGACTGCCACCAAGCTTGACTATCACCTTTCTGACCTTTGGTTTAGACAACTGCTCCAGTTTTCTTGTCTCCTCCTGCCATTATGAAACAGTCTTGCAAAGGACAGGATCCTTACCAATTCCTACACCTTCTAACATCACTGTTCCATCAGAGTTCTCCCTTTGACACCTGCGTCATACATCCTCAGTTGCTAACACTAGGTAGCAAACATTTGAGGGGTTCAAGGGAATTACAACTTCTCATCAGTGTGGCCCTCACACGTCGTTGACCTGTGGCCCTCTCTGGCCCAACCTCCATCCTGGAAGCTCCTTTTTGGGGGGGACCTAGGATTCCCCCAAATGCTAGACTGTCTTCCCTGAGCCTCTGACCCAGCCCCCCGCCCCAAAGTTGGACAGTCCTGCACATGCAACTATCATTGCCCAGCATAGACAACACCCCTGGCTGCTTCTCCAAAGTCCTACTTTGGCAGGAGCAGATATTTATCCTTTGATTGGGAATTTCAGGAAACAAAACAAACAGCAGCCAACCGGAGTCTTTCCCAGTGAGGAGCATAGGCTACCAAGCGGGGGTAAGGTAAAATAATGGGCTGAGCCAAGAATTTCCAGAAGCCCGTCAGATAGGAGCTGTCTCTAGCAGTGGAAATGTTTTACATAAAAACAAAGTGGTAATGTCTAAACTAAAAAGGCCCAGTGGGTTCTGGAAAATGGGAGTCTCCTTACAAGATTTGTCTCAATCCCCGAAGTGACTTTTCTGAAGGGAACTAAATTGATCTGGCCCCAAAATTTATTTTAAAAATAATTGTATTAGTTTCTCAAAATTGATATATGGGTACTGTTGTAAATCAGTTGGTCTCTACAACATCCTCTACTGCATAGTGTGATACAGCAAGGGCTTCAGCTTGAATCTGAACTATAGTTAACTGTAAGACATGGATTCACTTGGGCACTTGCAGGGGGGGCCCATGATGATTCACAAAAGGAACAAGAAACGTCCAGAGCGAAGCTGTTTAAAGCGGCAACTCCCAACCGTGGCAGACCACCAGTGTCACCTGGGCAGCCGGGCTCCACCCCAGATAATTAGGTCCGCGTTTCTGGAGGAGGGTAGGACTCAGGTATATTCTTCCAAAGCTCCCCAGGTGATCCTACAGGGTGGGCCGCTAACCTAAGGGAAGGAGGTTTTGATACAAAGGCCATGGGCCAGCCCTGGGAGACAGGTGGTTCTCCCACAGTCAGCATGTGCCTCTCTGCTGTCCTCTGTCATCCAGCCTAAGAACCATTTCTCCATAGCAGTGGGGGTCTTGATTTGTGGTTCAAGTTCCATTGGCACCTCCATCGTCTGAGAGATTTGTTCAAATGCAGGTTCCCGGGTCCCAACTTAGAACTAACGATCTATGGACGGGATTGAGCCAGAAGTAACTATGGTGGGGATCAGATCCCAGCCTATGGTGGCTCCAGGGCCTTCAGTCCCCTCAACACTTCTGACTGGTAAGACTGAAAGCCCTCTCTCTCAAGGACAAAAGGTAATTATCCAAAGCTGTGGAACAGAAGCCAGCGCAGACAACCCCCTCCGCTCCTTCCCACAGAGGAGTGCTCCATCAGTTACTCGGAGCAGCAGAGCACCCTCCCGTTCCTTCCCGCCCCACGCCCCTCTAACGAACACTCCTTTGCCCGAATAAGGTCGTCTGAAAAGATTCCCAAGTAGGACTTCAGAAATTGTCAGCATCTATAGGGAAATGATAAAATTGCTCTACAGGGGATCCTACCCCGGATCTCACTGACGTTCACCTACGTGTGTCGTGTTTGACACACCTCATTCCAATGCAATCAAGTGTAGCTGCCTTTCAAGTCAGAACAAGGTCAAAATGTGTTTGCCCATTTAGAATTGGCTGGGAATTTTTATTTTATCTGAGTTCTTCTCAGTCACTGCCCCACGCACTTCTACCTTTAAAAAAATAAAGAGAAAATAATAAAAGAGGTTTGCCCCTTCTTGACAAGTCTGGGTCCCCGTTTGCTGTGTGATGGCGGTGGTGGACAGGGCTGAAGCCAAGTCAGAAATACTAACACCTGGTGGTGACCATTTAACATCCTCTGGACTTTCCAGTGCCTCTGGTATTAGCTGGGGCAGTGACCTACACAGACAGTGGCTCTGGTGATCAAGTGACTATGACAGGCAGCCCAGAGAGGGTGGGAAGCTCACCCAGGTTCCTCTGCCAGTCCCTAAGTATGATACTCGTCTACTGTCTACTGGGGAACTGGCTTGCCAACAGCACATGCAAGTCCCCGCCTGAGGGAGGGAGGAGGGTGCAGGTGGATGGATGTGACCAGTTGCACATGTCACTTCCTCTCACACCCCACTGACCAGAACCTGGGAGGCCAGTCTCCAGCTGAGCAATCTATACCAACTAAAACCCAGTTCTTCCTTCTAAAATGAAGGGGAGTAATTGACATCTCTCATGGCTCAGTGACCACATCTCAACCAGAATTTAGCAATTATTTATGCATCAGCAGGAGTCCAGATGTTGAGGATTTAGCATCTGGCCACAGAGACCAAGAGGAAGGGAGGACAATGGTGGTCAGTAGAAAGAACAGTCAGGTCCCCAGGGAGCCCCTCTGCTGGTCTGGTTACACAGAGCGTCCTCATTTAAGAATCTGTCCCCTGGATAATGCCAGTGGGATAGTAATTTAAAGAGAAAAAAATTGGACAAACCCTTCCACTGTCTCTCAGCTCTGTCTAGCATTCCTCTCTGGCCTACACATGGGACCAGGGACATGTCCACAGGGAGACCAAAGAGTCAATGCTGCCACCAGCAAACCCAAGGTCTAGTTCAGTCCTACTAGCGAGGTCACATGGACATACACTCCACTCAGCTCCTGCACCTAGAAAACAGGGACGTGAGCATGACTGGGAAGACCTCTTCCAGCGCCAACACTGAGTGCTCTGAATTTGTCTTTCCTTTGGCGTCATGTCAAGTAAACACATTTCTAAAGCGGGGTTAATGTGCGTGAGCACTGCACAGAGCTGTAGTCGCAGCTCAGAGACCCTCTTTGAAGTTCCAGAACATCTCCCAAGTACGTGGTCTAGAGACGAGTGAAAAAATGAAATCCTCATAATCATGCCACCCAAACTGTGACTCTATATTAGATGGTTTTAAATATTTTTTATTTGATTTCAGAGATAGAGGAAGAAATAGGGACAGAAACATCGATCTGTTTCTGTATGTGCCCTGACCAGGAATCAAACTGGCAGCCTTTTTGTGTCAGAACGATGCTGCAACCAACTGAGCTCTCCGGCCAGGGCTAGATGATTTTAATGGTCATGGTTTTCCCACTGTTTATATATTTAGTGTCACTCAAGATTGTGTTTAAAGAAAACATTTCAGCACTAAAAGGTTTAAAACCATAAGATAAGAAATTATGATAACTTGTGCTCTTATGAAAAGAAAATTTTACCCAAGAAGCTATTTAATCAATTAAAAGTCAAATGGCACAAAAGAACAATTCAATTATACATATTTCAATGTTTTCTTCTGGTATTTTCGGCAAGAGGGTCTAGGAAATATATTCCAAAGAGCTGTGTTTCATTTTAAAACCTAGAGGGATGGCAGGGTAGTTTTATCTTTGGGTATGTGTCATCTGGAAAGAAAGGCTCTTAAAAAGAAGGCAAACCTTCAGAGACACCCATTCATTGTCACCATCACCAAATCAGCTATCAGTTCTCACAGACCCTCTCTAACTCCCCTAAGACTCCAGACTTTCGAACTAACCAGCCAGTGGGCCTCCTTACCATAGGACCATCCCGTCTTCCTCCATCTCACGCCTCCGATCCACATCAGTAACCATGTGGGCACCCAGATCCACCTCCACCTTGCCTCCAGTCAGGAGCGACTGGTGCCTGGGACCAAGTCTACTCTTAGAACACTCACTGGTGGCTCCACAGTCCTCAGTCAAATCCAGTCCCATAAACTGGGCTTCATAAATCCAGTGTCCTTGAAAAACTATCAGATAACGTTAAAATAAGACACAAACTTTCATGAAGATACAGTCATCAATTTTTTTATTTTCATTGGGTTGCCATTTTATGAAGACTTCCTAGGACTAATGTTCCATGCTTCTTGACATGCAGGAGTCAGTATTCCTAGCTTAAGTTACTACACACACTGCTGCTGGGAAGCCGTACAACTGTGCAGACGTTTATTACTCAAATCTTACTCGGCACGTGTGAAGATCAGAAGGTTCTGAACAGCTGGTTAGGAAGGTAGCCAAGGCGCAGAAAGGATGTCTGCGCCTCCTTCTCGAGGGCGGCCAGCTCCTGCACGGTCGGGGCCAGCACGTCCACGTGGCCTTTATAGCTCCCACCTGCAGTGCACAAGTCACACGGCAGTGTCAGCGACAGGCCGGAAACCCCTTGTCAGCAACACTTTGGCTCAATTATACCAGTTTAAACATGGCTCCTAGCAATAAAAATGTACTTACTGGGCAGGTTATCACCAAAACTCAGAGTTCTAAAATGTTAAATCGATACAAATGAACACTTAAGCCTCACTAATAGCTGTCCTAATGCTGCCGTCCCTCCCTACCCTGTCCTCGTCTCTGACTCGGAAAACTCCTAGTTTCACCCAACTCCTAACGCAGTTTTCAGTTTCGGGGTGAGCGGAGGGCATTCCAGGCGAAGGGAGTGGTGTGCTGGGCTAGCACTCGAATTAAGACCAAGGCTTCTGAGAGTTCATTCAAAATGACCACTGTGCTCGTTTCCTAATTACCCTGTAAGTGGTCGCTGCCCTTCTGACAGGAACACCTCAGTGCCATGGACAGGCATGGAGCACGTGCTGAGAGCAAGACAGAGGGCACAATGACATCAGCGGCTCTTCCACTGATGCTCAAAAGGAAACATGCACAATTAAAACGGAACTGAAGTAACTCAAACGTACCACCGGCGGCCCTTTTCTGACCATAGGTAACTTTCCCGTCAAATTCATCCACCGGTACCTTGATATCGGGCTCAACCTGAGAAATGGTACAGTTCAGGTGCTCTTCTATCTCAGAGAGCAGCTAGGAAAGGAAGGAAAAAATTAAAGCATTTTCAAATAAAAATTTCATTTTGACAGAGTTGCATTTTAGCAGCATTAAACAAAACTAAGCAAACCCTAGAATACTTAGTGCAGATGAAAGTTAGATTTCTGAAGAGGTGAACTCAGTTACAATTTACAAACTATAGCTAACATTACAATCAATTACTCAATACTTTCTTTTATAATTGATAATAGATAAATGCTGAGATACAACTTTTGTAAACACAGTTTACATTCCCTATTTACTTATTTGTTTGTTTGAGGCAGGGAGAGAGAGAGAGACAGGAACATTAAGCTGTTCTTGTACATGCCCTGACTGGGGATTGAACTGGTAACCTCTGTGCTTTGAGACAGTGCTCCAACTAGTTGAGCTATCTGGCCGGGGCTTACATTTAGGAATGATGCTCTAACTGACTGAGCCAACAGGCCCAGGAATCCCATCTGGGGCTAATGCTCAAGTACCAAGCTATTTTTAGTGCCTGAGGCTGATGCTTTAACCAACTGAGCTATCCTCAGCACCTGGAGCCATGCTCGAATCAATCAAGCCACTGGCTGAGAGAGGGAAAGAGAGAGAGAAGGGGGAGAGAAGCAGATGGCCACTTCTCCTGTATGCCCTGACCAAAAATCAAACTCAGGATGTCCATATACCAGGCTGACACTTTATCCACTGAGCCACCAGCCAGAGCCTACATTCCAATTTTAAAAGACTTTATGAGTCTTACCTGCATCTCATTGTACCATATGGTACAACCACCATCTTCCTTGAGTCTTGTGTTATAACACCCTTTCCCACGGCTGCTACACACGTGGTACCAAACCTAAAGAGGAAAAAATAAGAACATGTATGAAGACTGAAACATGCTAGACATCTCTAATTCCAATTTCTTTTTCAGTATCTTCTGTCCTCAAGGCACAGGAAAAATAGACTGCAGGTATGGCAACTACTACCACCATAGCTTATTATACAACGAGCTATCAGTAGCTCGTTAGTGAGGTGTTCCAAAAGAATTCTCCTGAAAACAGTCCAAAAGTTTTTCTAAAATGGATGTCAATTCTAGAAAGGAATTCTCAGACAAAATCAAGGGTGAAAAAGTACATACTGAAGAATGCTATATCAAGTTGAGCATCAAAAAGAAAGTTCAAAGTTTGCTGAGAATAAAGCAAAAAGGAAAACAAACAGCTAGTCTGGGCAACAAGTATGTGGGAGTTCCTTATTCTCGCCACCTTTCTCTAAGCATGTAATAAGTCACCCTCACCCCCATAAAGTCTTCTATGGAACATGACAGAAAGGCTTTAAAGGTATTTTGGTGAAAACAATCACAATCATATTAAAGCTATTAGGACAAATTACACTTTGCATTTTCCTCTTCAACTTTATTTTATTATTTGTCCACTTAATGATAGACAAAAAAGGCCACAAAAAGTTCACTTATAGTCTATATCAGTGATTCTTAACCTGGGTTCTACCGAACCCTAGGGGTTTGATAAGTCGATCTCAGGGGTTCAAAGAAGCCTCTGGAGTAGGCGGACATACCAACTTCCAACTCCCAGAACCAAAGTGGAATATATCTTAATTTTAAGAACCATCATCTGGATAAACCAACTTTGAACTAAACTAAGTGGACTCTTCAACCAAGGAACACTGAAGAAGCCACATTGAGACTGGTAGGAAAAGTGAAAACGCAGAGAGGGCTGCTGAGCTCCCTGGAGCGAACGGTAGTCCGGAGAGACTCACGTGGCGGGAGGAGAGTTTAGTGGAGAGGGAGGAACCTGGGTCCCAGGAACAAAGCCCCAGCCTGCAGCCCCAGAGCCTTGAAGAGGCGTTTGGACAGTATTGAGCTGCGAAACAAGTGAGGATACTGTTTGTGAGAAAGAGACAGTTTTGTCAGACTCAGGATTCTTCTTAAAGGGACAGTGCAGAAAACATCTCTCACAACCACTCAACCGGGGCTCCGGGGAACGGGGACAGAGGAGAGGACCAGAGCAGCAGGAAGAGAGTGTGGACTGGAATGCACAGGGACAAACACTCTGAGAGACAGCCACCCTAACCCCTGGGCTGAGTCACTTCCCCAATCAAAAATGAATATTTCCCCTGGAACTACCAATACCAGCAAAGAGAGACAGGACACCAGCCAAACAAGCGCTCCCGCGACACTTAGAGCAGAGCTACTTAGATAGAGGGAGCTTCCAGGACTACAGTATGGAGTGTTAGAGTCTGAGCTGCACTGCCCCCACCCACACTGCTGAGGGCTGGATGGAGGGACAGGGGCAACGGAACACGGAAACTCGGTTCTGTCGGTGGGGGTGGAGGCCCAGCTGGTGTGAGCTCGGTCTAGCAAAGCAGGGGTGGAGGGGACGCGTGAAAGCGGTCCGGAAGCTGCAGGCCCACCTACGGGAAAAAAGCGGGAGGCCAGGAACGGGCAGAGATCTGGTCTGCAACCCTGTGCGAGCAAGCCCTGACCATGTGTGCGGAACTAAAGCCAGGGACAGGCGGAGGCTCACAGCTGAGTGCACGCCAGTAGCCCTGCCCGGCCCGAGAAACCGCATTTGCCCACCCGGACCCTGGGGATGGGGCTACAGCCCGGGAAAGGCGGAGGCTCACAGCTGAGTGCACACCAGCAGCCCCGTCAGACCCAAGAAACTGCGGCAAGCAGACTCTGACCGAGAAGGCTGGGCGTAAGCCCGGGAAGAGGAGGGGTCCGCAGCAGAGCAAAGGTGCTCACCCCCACCCTTGGTACTGAGGATTGTGGCTTCAGTGCAGTGTGCAAAACCAACTGTGGGGGCAAAGCGAAGGCCCAGGCACGTTGAGGTTTGTAGAGCCAGGCACCAGAACACAGCCCCTCCCGCAGAGGAGAGGCAGAAATCACAGCAACAGCCGCAGTGGGCCGGCGCCAGCAACGCCTATACCGAACCGCCCTACACAGTGGCAGAGGGGATGGCGGGCCTGCAGACAGACCACACCTAAGGAACACAGAGACAACACCCATGGGACTCCAGTGGCCACAAACTTATTATACACAGACAAAACGGGCAGGCAGACAAATGGAACCCAAATGAATCAAGAAAAATCCCCAGAGAAGGACCTGAACAACCAAATATAACCAAATTACCAGATACAGAGTTTAAAATAATGATACTTTGTTCAAAGAGATTAGAGCAACAATGGATAGTCATTACGAACACCTAAATAAAGAGATAACAAATACAAAAAAGAAAATTGAAAAAATAAAAAAGATTCAGACAGAAATGACAAATACAGTATCAAAACTAAAGTCCACAATGGAAGGAATTAAAAGCAGGATGGATGAAGCTGAAGATCGAATCAGCAAGTTAGAGGACAAAATAAAGGGACAGAAGCAGAACAGAAAAAGAAAAGAGACGCAAAAAATCTAAGGAAACTCTAAGGGAACTCTGTGACAACCATGAAGAGAAATAACATCTGCATCATAGGGGTTCCTGAAGAAGAGAAGAAAGAACAAGAAATAGAAACCTTGTTCAATCAAATCATTGCTGATAACTTCCCTAAATTAAGGCTGGAAAATGTTTCACACATTCAAGAAGTATGGGAGAACTCCATTAAAGAGAAACCCAAAAAGATCTACAACAAGACACATCATACTTAAAATACCAAAGCTAAGGGATAAAGAGAAAATTTTAAAAGCTGCTAGAGAAAAAAAGGCTATCACCTACAAAGGTGCCCCCATAAGGATGACATCTGACTTCTCAACAGAAACACTTGAAGCCAGAAGGGAATGGCAAGACATATTCAAAGTAATGCAGAACAATAACCTACAAAAAAGACTACTCTACCCAGCAAGGCTAACATTTAAAATTGAAGGAGAAATAAAGAGCTTCCCAAATAAAAAAAAACAAGGAATTCATTAAAGCCAAACCAATTCTGCAAGAGATGCTAAGGGGCATGTTGTGAATAGTTTAAAGGGGGAAAAGAATATAGCAAAAGAAGAATACAGCTTTAAAGAATAAAATGGCAATAAACAACTACATATCAATAATAACCTTAAATGCAAATGGATTATATGATCCAATCAAAACACATAGGGTGGCTGCGTGGATAAAGAAACAGGACCAATACATATGCTGTCTAAAAGAGACATACCTTAAAACAAAAGATGCACATAGACTGAAGGTAAAAGAATAGAAAAAAATATTTCATGCAAATGGAAATGAAAAAAAAGCAGGGGTAGCAATACTTATATCAGACAAAATGAACTTTAAAACAAAGGCTGTAGTAAGAAATAAAGAAGGACACTACATAATGATAAAGGGAACAATTCAACAGAAAGAGGAAGATATAACTATTATAAATATCTACACACAAACATAGGAGCCCCGACATATATAAAGCAGACTTTGATGGATATAAAGGGTGAGATTAACAGCAATTCTACAATAGTAGGGGATTTCAATACCCCACTAACATCACTGAATAGATCCTCAAGAGAGAAAATTAATAAAGAAACAGCAGACTTAAAGGAGACACTAGATCAACTCGATTTAATAGATATCTTCAGAACTTTTCAACCTAAGGCAGTACAATATACATTCTTTCCAAGCGCTCATGGTACATTCTCTAGGATAGACCACATGTTAAAACATTAAAATGGTCTCAACAAATTTAAGAAGATTGAAATCATATCAAGCATTTTCTCTGATCACAATGCCATGAAACTAGATATTAACCACAAAAGAAAAACTGAAAAATACTCAAACACTTGGAAACTAAATAGCATGTTATTAAATAACGAATGGATTAACAATGAGATCAAAGAAGAAATAAAATGTTTCTAGAAACAAATGATAATGAGCATACATCAACTCAAAATTTATGAGACAAAGCAAAAGCAGTACTGAGAGGGAAGTTCATTGCACAACAGTCATACCAGAGAAGCTAGAAAAAGCTCAAATAAGCAACCTGACCCTGCATCTAAAAGAACTAGAAAAACAACAGCTAATAAAGCCCAGGACTAATAGAAGGAAGGAAATAATAAAGATCAGAGTGGAAATAAATGACATAGAGGCTAAGGAAACAATACAGAGGATCAATGAAACCAGGAGCTGGTTCTATGAAAAAGTAAACAAGATCGATGAACCTTTAACTAGACTCACCAAGAAAAAAAGGGAGAGGACTCAAATAAATAAAATTAGAAAGGAGAGTGGAGAAATAACAACTGATACAACAGAAATACAAAGGATTGTAAGAAAATACTATGAAGAACTCTATGCCAAAAAAATTAGACAACCTATATGAAATGGACAAATTTCTTGAATCATATAATCTTCCAAAAATCAATCTGGAGAATCAGAACACCTAAACAGAACAATTACAACAAAGGAGATTGAAACAGTTATCAAAAAACTCCCAAAAAAGAAAAGCCCTGGGCCTGATGGCTTCACAAGTGAATTCTATCAAAAATTCAAAGAACTAACTCCTATCCTCCCCTCAAGCTATTTCAAAAAATTCAAGAGGAAGGAAGACTTCCAAACTACTTTTATGAGGCGAGCATAATTCTGATCTTGAAATCAGAAAAAGACAACACAACGATAGAAAATTATAGGCCAATATCCCTGATGAATCTAGATGCTAAAATTCTCAACAAAATATTAGCCAACTGGATCCAGCAATATATGAAAAAAATCATACACCATGATCAAGTGGGATTTATTCTGGAGAGGCAAGGCTGGTTCAATATTCGCAAACCAATCAGTGTGATTCATCACATAAACAAAAGGACAAAAATCACATGATAATTTCAATAGATGCAGAAAAAGCATTTGATAAAATCCAGAACCCATTCATGATCAAAACTCTCTCTCAGAAAAGTGGGAATACAGGGAACATTCCTTAACATGATAAGGGCCATCTATGACAAACCCACAGCAACATCGTACTAAATGGGCAAAATTAAAAGCAATCCCCTTGAGATCAGGAACCAGGCAGGGCTGCCCCCTTTCACCACTGTTATTCCACATAGTTCTGGAAGTCCTAACTACAGCAATCAGACAAGAAAAAAAAAATCAAAGGCATCCAAATTGGAAAAGAAGAAGTAAAAGTGTCATTATTTTCTGATGATATGATATTGTACATAGAAAACCCTAAAGTCTCAGTCAAAAAACTACTGGACCTGCCTGACCTGTGGTGGTGCAGTGGATAAAGCGTCGACCTGGGAACACTGAGGTCGCCAGTTCAAAACCCTGCACTGGTCTGGTCAAGGCACATATGGGAGTTGATGCTTCCAGCTCCTCCCACCTTTCTCTCTTTCTCTCTCTCACTCTGTGTCTCCTCTCTAAAATGAATTAAAAAAAAAAAAAAAATACTAGACCTGATAAATGAATTCAGCAAGGTGGCAGAATATAAAATTAATACTCAGAAATCAGAGGCATTTTTATATACCAACAATGAACTGTCAGCAAAAGAAATTAAGGAAACAATCCCCTTCACTATTGCAGCCAAAAAAATAAAGTACCTAGCAGTAAATTTAACCAAGGGGGTTAAGGACTTTTACTCGGAAAATTATAGAACATTGATAAAAGAAATCAAGGAAGATACAAACAAGTGGAAGCATATACCGTGCTCATCGTTAGGAAGAATAAACATCAATAAAATGTCTATATTACCCAAAGCAATTTATAAATTCAATGCAATACCAATTAAAATTCCAATGACATACTTCAAAGATATAGAACACATATTCCAAAAATTTATATGGAACCAAAAAAGAACACGAATAGGGGGGAAGCAAGATGGCGACGGAGTAGGCAGACGTACCAACTTCCAACTCCCAGAACCAAAGTGCATTATAACTCAATTTAAAGAACCATCATCTGGATAAACCAACTATGAACTAAACTAAGTGGACTCTTCAACCAAGGAACACAGAAGAAGCCACATTGAGACTGGTAGGAATAGCGAAAACGCGAAGAGGGCTGCCCAGCTCCCCGGAGCAAACGGCAGCCCGGAGAGACCCACGGGGCGGGAGGAAAGTTTGGCGGAGAGGGAGGGACCTGAGTCCCAGGAACCAAGCCCCGGCCTGCAGTCCAAGAGCCTAGAAGAGGCGTTTGGACAGTTTTGAGCTGTGAAACAAGTGAGGGAGCTCCCAGGCCTACAGTGTGGAGTATTAAGTCCCTTCCTACTCTGCTGAGGGCTGCTTAAGGGTTTGGGGCGACAAGATGCTGAAACGCAGTTCTGTCAGCGTGGGCAGAGGCCAAGCCGGTAGGAGCTCGATCTAGCCCAGAGGGTCAGAGGGGACGCGCGAAAGCTCCGTAAGATGCGGGCCGGCCTTTAATCCCACTTACGGGGACAAACCGGGAGGCGAGGAACGGGCAGAAATCTGCTCTACGACCCTGCGCAAGCTGGCCTTGACCGCGCGGACCGGGCTAGGACCAGGGAAGGGCAGGGGCTCGCGACTGAGCTCACGCTACCAGCCCCCCAACCCACAAGGCCAGAGAAACTGCGGTTGGCCAGTATATGTGCGAGAGCGGGCTCCGAGCAGAGGAACGGGCTAGACCCCAAGACAAGTGGAAGCTCGCAGCTGAGCTCACGCTACTATCCCCGCCCGGCCGGAGAAACCGCGGATTGTATTCATACGTGCACGAGCGGACTCTGAACGCGGGGGCGGGGTAGAGTCCGGGACGAGCGGAAGTACGCAGCTGAGCGGAAGCCAGCAAACACGCCCGGCCCAATAAACCTGGGTTTCCTACCCTGCGCAGAAGGGCCCTGGCCTCGAGGGCGGGGCTAAATCTCCAGACGGGCAAACGCTCACAGCTGAGAGCACGTCAAAAGCCCAGCCTAACCCGCGAAACTGTGGCGAGCAGGCTATGACTGCGGGTTCTGGGCGGAAGTCCGGAAATAGGCTGGGTCCACAGCTGAGCAAAGGTGCTCACCTCTACCCTTGGTGATAAGGCTTGTAGCTTCAGTGACAGCCCCTCCCACAAAGGAGAGGCAGAAATCACAGCAAAAGCCACAGTGGGCCGGCACTGGCAACGCTCATACCCAACCACCCTAGGCACCGGCAGAGGGGGTGGGGGGCCTGCAGACTGACCACACCTAGAGAACACAAAGGCAACACCTACTGGACTCCAGTGGCCACAACTGGCTTATACACAGACAAAATGGGCAGGCAGAGGAATGCAAACCAAATGAATCAAGAGAAATCTCCAGAGAAGGACCTGAATGAACCAGATATAACCAAATAACCAGAAGTAGAATTTAGAATAATGATAGTTAGGATGTTCAAAGAAATTAGAGCAACAATGGATAGTCATTATGAACACCTAAATAAAGAGATAACAAGTATAAAAAATGAAATAATAAAAAAGAATCAGACAGAAATGACAAATACAGTATCAGAACTGAAGACCACAATGGAAGGAATTAAAAGCAGGATGAATCACGCTGAGGATCGAATAAGCGAGTTAGAGGACACAATAAACAAAGGCACAGAAGCAGAGAAGAAAAAGGAAAAGAGACTTAAAAAATGTGAGGAAACTCTAAGGGAGCTTTGTGACAACATGAAGAGAAACAACATTCGCATCATAGGGGTGCCTGAAGAAGAGGAGAGAGGACAGGAAATGGAAACTTTGTTCAATCAAATCATAGCAGAAAACTATCCTGAATTAAGGCTGGGAAACACTCCACACGTTCAAGAAGCACACAGAACTCCATTAAAGAGAAACTCAAAAAAATCTACATCAAGACACATCATAGTTAAAATACCAAAGATAATGGATAAAGAAAAAATTTTAAAAGCTGCTAGAGAAAAAAAGGCTATCACCTACAAAGGAGCCCCCATAAGGATGACATCAGACTTCTCAACAGAAACACTTGAGGACAGAAGGGAATGGCAAGAAATAATCAAAGTAATGCAGAACAAGAACCTACAACCAAGACTACTTTATCCAGCAAGGCTAACGTTTAAAATTGAAGGAGAAATAAAGAGCTTCCCAGAAAAAGAAAGCTTCAAGGAATTCATAAAAACCAAACCAATTCTGCAAGAGATACTAAGGGGCCTCGTGTGAACAGTTTAAAGGGAGGAATGAATAGAGCAAAGGAAGAATACAGCTTTAAAGAATAAAATGGCAATAAACAACTACATATCAATAATAACCTTAAATGTAAATGGATTAAATGATCCAATCAAAAGACATAGGGTAGCTGCATGGATAAAGAATCAGGACCCATACATATGCTGTCTGCAAGAGACACACCTTAAAAAAAAAGATGCTCATAGACTGAGGTAAAAGGATGGAAAAAAATATTTCATGCAAATGGAAATGAAAAAAAAGCAGGGGTAGCAATACTTATATCAGACAAAATGGACTTTAAAACAAAGGCTGTAGTAAGAGATAAAGAAGGACACTACATAATGATAAAGGGAACAATTCAACAGGAAGATATAACTATTATAAATATCTATGCACCAAATATAGGAGCCCCGACATACATAAAGCAGATTTTGATGGATATAAAGGGCGAGATTAACAGCAATACTATCATAGTAGGGGATTTCAATACCCCTCTAACAACACTGGATAGATCCTCAAGAAAGAAAATTAATAAAGAAACAACAGACTTAAAGGAGACACTAGATCAGCTTGATTTAATAGATATCTTCAGAACTTTTCACCCTAAAGCAGTAGAATATACATTCTTCTCAAGCGCTCATGATACGTTTTCTAGGATAGACCACATGTTAGGACACAAAAATGGTCTCAAGAAATTTAAGAAGATTGAAATCATATCAAGCATTTTCTCTGATCACAATGCCATGAAACTAGAAATTAACCACAAAAGAAAAACTGAAAAATACTCAAACACTTGGAAACTAAATAGCATGTTATTAAATAATGAATGGATTAACAATGAGATCAAAGGAAAAAAAAAAGAGGTTTCTAGAAACAAATGATAATTAGCATACATCAACTCAAAATTTATGGGACACAGCAAAAGCACTTCTGAGAGGGAAGTTTATTGCACTACAGGCATATCATAAGAACCTAGAAAAAGCTCAAATAAGCAACCTGACCCTGCATCTAAAAGAACTAGAAAAACAACAACAAATAAAACCCAAGACAAGTAGAAGGAAGGGAATAATAAAGATCAGAGAAGAAATAAATGACATAGAGGCAAAGGAAACAATACAGAGGATCAATGAAACCAGGAGCTGGTTCTTTGAAAAGGTAAACAAGATTGACGAACCTTTAACTAGACTCATCAAGAAAAAAAGAGAGAGGACTCAAATAAAATTAGAAAGGACAGTGGAGAAATAACAACTGACACAACAGACATACAAAGCATTGTAAGAAAATACTATGAAGAACTCTATGCCAAAAAATTAGACAATCATGGTGAAATGGACAAATTCCTTGAATCATATAACCTTCCAAAAATCAATCTGGAAGAATCAGAACACCTAAACATACCAATTACAACAAATGAGATCAAAACAGTTATCAAAAAACTCCCAAAAAAGAAAAGTCTTGGGCCTGATGGCTTCACAAGTGAATTCTATCAAAAATTCAAAGAAGAACTAACTCTTATCCTCCTCAAGCTATTTCAAAAAATTCAAGAGGAAGGAAGACTTCCAAACTCCTTTTATGAGGCAAGCATAATTCTGATCCCAAAACCAGGCAAAGACAACACAAAGAAAGAAAATTATAGGCCAATATCCCTGATGAATTTAGACGCTAAAATTCTCAACAAAATATTAGCCAACCAGATCCAGCAATATATGAAAAAAATCATACACCACGATCAAGTGGGATTTATTCTGGAGAGGCAAGGCTGGTTCAATATTCGCAAATCAATCAATATGATTCATCACGTAAACAAAAAGGACAAAAATCACATGATAATTTCAATAGATGCAGAAAAGGCATTTGATAAAATCCAGCACCCATTCATGCTCAAAACTCTCAGTAAAGTAGGATTACAGGGATCATTCCTTAACATGATAAAGGCCATCTACGATAAACTGACAGCAAACATCATACTAAATGGACAAAGATTAAAAGCAATCCCCTTAAGATCAGGAACCAGGCAGGGTTGCCCACTTTCACCACTCTTATTCAACATAGTTCTGGAAGTCCTAGCTACAGCAATCAGACAAGAAGAAGAAATAAAAGGCATCCAAATTGGAAAAGAAGAAGTAAAACTGTCACTATTTGCAGATGATATGATATTGTATATAGAAAACCCTAAAGTCTCAGTCAAAAAACTACTGGACCTTATAAATGAATTCAGCAAGGTGGCAGGATATAAAATTAATACTCAGAAATCAGAGGCATTTCTATACACCAACAATGAAATATCAACAAAAGAAATTAAGGAAACAATCCCCTTCACTATTGTAGCCAAAAAAATAAAGTACCTAGCAGTAAATTTAACCAAGGAGGTTAAGGACTTGTACTAGGAAAATTATAGAACATTAATAAAAGAAATCAAGGAAGATACAAACAAGTGGAAGCATATACCGTGCTCATGGCTAGGAAATATAAACATCATTAAAATGTCTATATTACCCAAAGCAATTTATAAATTCAATGCAATACCAATTAAGATACCAATGACATACTTCAAAGATATAGAACACATATTCCAAAAATTTATATGGAACCAAAAAAGAACACGAATAGCCTCAGCAATCTTAAAAAGAAAAAAGAAAGCAGGAGGTATCACTCTTCCAGATATCAAGGTTTACTATAAGGCCATTATACTCAAGACAGCCTGGTACTGGCATAAGAACAGGCACATAGATCAATGGAACAGAACAGAGGACCCAGAAATAAACCCACAGCTTTATGGACAACTGATATTTGACAAAGGAGGAAAGAACATACAATGGAGTATAAAGACAGCCTCTTTAACAAACGGTGTTGGGAAAATTGGACATCTACCTGCAAAAAAATGAAACTAGGCCATCAACTTACACCATTCACAAAAACAAACTCAAAATGGATAAAAGACTTAAACGAAAGCCGTGAAACCATAAGCATCTTAGAAGAAAACATAGGCAGCAGGCTCTCCGACATCTGTAGCAGCAGTATATTTGCCGATTTATCTCCACGGTCAAATGAAATAAAAGGCAAGATAAACAAATGGGACTATATCAAACTAAAACGTTTTTGCACAGCTAAAGACAATAGGAACAGAATAAAAAGACAAACCACACAATGGGAGAACATATTCGATAGCACATCTGATAAGGGGTTAATAACTAAAATTTATAAAGAACTTATAAAACTCAACACCAGGAAGACATACAATCCAATCAAAAAATGGGCAAAAGAAATGAAGAGAAATTTCTCAAAAGAGGACATACAGATGGCCAATAGGCATATGAAAAAATGCTCAACATCACCAATCGTTAGAGAAATGCAAATTAAAACCACAATGAGATATCACCTCACACCAGTCAGAATGGCACTCATCAGCAAAACAACACAGAATAAGTGCTGGCGAGGATGTGGAGAAAAGGGAACCCTTCTGCATTGCTGGTGGGAATGCAGACTGGTGCAGCCACTGTGGAAAACAGTTTGGAGATTCCTCAGAAAATTAAAAATCGAACTGCCTTTTGACCCAGCTATCCCACTTTTAGGAATATACCCTAAGAACACCATAGCACTGTTCGAAAAGAAGAAATGCACCCCCATGTTCGTGGCAGCATTGTTCACAATAGCGAAGATCTGGAACCAGCCCAAGTGTCCGTCAGAAGACGAGTGGATTAAAAAGCTATGGTACATATATACTATGGAATACTACTCAGCCATAAGAAACGATGACATCGGATCATTTATAACAAAATGGACGTACCTTGATAACATTATACGGAGTGAAATAAGTAAATTAGAAAAAAAGAAAAACTGAGAACAGCATGATTCCATACATAGGTGGGACATAAAAGTGAGAATATGAGACATGGACAAGAGAGTGGTGGTTATGGATGGGGGGAGGGAGAGAAGAGTGGGATAGGGAGGAGGGGAGGGACACAGGGAGGACCAGATCGAAGGTGACAGAGGACAGTTTGACTTTTGGTGATGGGTATGCAACACGGTTGAATAATAAGATAACCTGGAGATGTTTTCATTGTACATATGTACCCTGATTTATTGGTGTCACCCCAGTAGAATTAATAATAATAAAATATATATATAAAAAAAAATTTTTTAAATAAAAATAAAAATAAATAAATAAATAAATAAAAAGAACATGAATAGCCTCAGCAATCTTAAAAAGAAAAAAGAAAGCAGGAGGTATCACTCTTCTGGATATCAAGGCATACTACAAGGCCATTGTACTCAAGACAGCCTGGTACTGGCATAAGAACAGGCACATAGATCAATGGAACAGAACAGAGGACCCAGAAATAAACCCACACCTTTAAGGACAACTGATATTTGACAAAGGAGGAAAGAACATACAATGGAGTAAAGACAGCCTCTTTAACAAATGGTCTTGGGAAAATTGGACATCTACCTGCAAAAAAATGAAACTAGACCATCAACTTACACCATTCACAAAAACAACTCAAAATGTATAAAAGACTTAAACGTAAGCCGTGAAACCATAAGCATCTTAGAAGAAAACATAGGCAGCAAGCTCTCTGACATCTGTTGCAGCAATATATTTGCCGATTTATCTCCACGGGCAAATGAAATAAAAGGCAGGATAAACAAATGGGACTATATCAAACTAAAAAGTTTTGCACAGCTAAAGACAATAAGAACAGAATAAAAAGACAAACCACACAATGGAAGAACATATTCGACATCACGTCTGATAAGGGGTTACTAACCAAAATTTATAAAGAACTTATAAAACTCAACACCAAGAAGACAAACAATCCAATCAAAAAATGGGCAAAAGAAATAAAGAGAAATTTCTCCAAAGAGGACATACAGATGGCCAATAGGCATATGAAAAAATGCTCAACATCACTAATCATTAGAGAAATGCAAATTAAAACCACAATGAGATATCACCTCACACCAGTCAGAATGGCACTCATCAGCAAAACAACACAGAATAAGTGCTGGCGAGGATTTGGAGAAAATGGAACTCTCCTGCACTGCTGGTGGGAATGCAGACTGGTGCAGCCACTGTGGAAAACAGTATGGAGATTCCTCAAAAAATTCAAAATCGAACTGCCTTTTGACCCAGCTATCCCACTTTTAGGAATATACCCTAAGAACACCATAGCTCTATTTGAAAAGAAGGAATGCGCCCCCATGTTCGTGGCAGCATTGTTCACAATAGCGAAGATCTGGAAACAGCCCAAGTGTCCGTCAGAGGACGAGTGGATTAAAAAGCTTTGGTACATATATACTATGGAATACTACTCAGCCATAAGAAATGATGACATCGGATCATTTACAACAAAATGGATGGACCTTGATCACATTATACGAAGTGAAATAAGTAAAACAGAAAAAAACCTGAGAACAGCATGATTTCATACATAGGTGGGACATAAAATCGAGACTATGATACTTGGACAAGACTGTGGTGGTTATGGGATGGGGGGAGGGAGGAGTGGGAGGGAGAGGGAGGAGGGGAGGGACACAAAGAAAACCAGATAGAAGGTGACAGAGGACAATTTGACTTTGGGTGATGGGTATGCAACATAATTGAATGACAAGATAACCTGGAGATGTTTTCTTTGAACATATGTACCCTGATTTATTAATGTCACCCCATTATAATTAATAAAAATTAAAAAAAAAATAAAGACCCCCATGTTGTTTAGTAATATCTTAGATTTCAAATTTCATTTATGCAAAATAAAACGGTGAAAATAAAAAAGGAAGGTTAAGAACCACTGGTCTATATCCAACCAAACTCAATATAAATGGGAAAATGCAACTGCTTTTATTCCCAGCATCTAAAGTAACAACACAAACAATGAACATGACACAGCACTGAAAAAATACCTTCTCTTTCTCGGTTGCCACCAGGGAAATGGCCAGGCCCATCCTGAAAGATTCAAAAAGTCTTTGTTAGACTCTACTCCTGAAGCACAGAAGCTTAGGGAGCAAAAAAAAGTAGCAGCACTACCTCTCCGCTCGTCCCACTCTGCCGATTCGATGCACGTAGTTCTGCTTTTCATCAGGCAGGGTGACATTGATAACTGTCAATCAAATCAATAATTACCAACTGCCATCAGTTTCTACAGATTTGGAACATATTAGGTCTACTTTAAATTCCATAAAATTCAATCTGCAGGCACAAAAGTTTCTTCCTACCGTAAGGAACACCATGGATATCAATTCCTCTGGCAGCAACATCCGTGCAGATCAAGAATCTCACGTCTCCTTTCTACAGATAACAGACAAGAGAGGAAGCAACAGTGCATGTACTAAAAATACACAAACACGGCCTTTCTGCTAGATGAGACTGCTAATAACTAATACATTACTGTCAGACTAGAGGTCCAGGGATTCCTAAGTCTCTGGGCCAACTCTTGAATTTTCAAGTTATGATTCACTAAATATATCATTTAAGGTGAATAAGTCAATGACTGGATTCGTTTCCGCTTTTTGTTTTTCTTACATCAAAGCTATTAAACCATTGCTAAAATTTGGCTTTATTTTCAGAAATCTTGACCAGTCATTTCAGAGAAAGACAGAACAAAATATAAAAACATGACCATTATTTTTACTCTTGCACTTAAAATAAATACAGAATACTAGCTACGTACCTTGACGTTACAGTTTTTGTGACAACAAAATCCTAAAGAGAAGGGACAGAGTGCCTCCCGGTGCTCGCTCACAAGGACACACACATTAGCCCCTGGATAGGGTCCATGCCCTGAGGCACAGCCAAGTCAGAGGGCTGGAGGACAGGGATGGGCACACTGGGTGCCGTTTTAACATGATGCCCAACGCAGAGGGGCCCACCTGTTTCCCACCCCCAGTACTCCAGAGTGCGGACACGTGATCCAAAGCTCCTAACCTCTCACCTTATTTCATATGATGGGCCTGAAAGAATACACTATATACCGTAGTAAACACACTGTTTAAACAGTAAGAATTCCTGTGGGTGAAGGCTACTGTCCACCTCCTACACTCAGAGATACGACCTGTGCATTTGCTGCAAGCACACAGCTTAGTCACCCCAAACAATTCAAACTGTATTCAATTCTACAAAACTGTATTTTGACACCTGTCTTAAAATAATCTACAAATTAAGGTCTCTATGGTCATTACTACAAACCATTTTTTTTAAAAAGGCTCACAAACATGGTTTAACTATCTAATAATGCTCCTAAAAATATTTACTTAATGAACTTAACTGTAACTTTCTTAACCTGCAAATTCTTATACAGTACTGTTGTGCTGTAGAGAATGTATAATTTTACTCTTTGACCTTAGAGATGACTAAGTCCAGCCATGAACAGGATGCAGCAGTTAGGATAAAAACATTTTGAAACCTCTAGGACAAGAACTGCTTTACAAATATTAACTGAAACTGATTAAAAGTAGATTTAACTCCTCACTTTAGTATAAAGAAAATGTAGCCAGCTTAACATCAATACCTTAAATCTTTCCAAGTTTTGCTTTCTCTCATGAGGCTTTCTGTCACCATGGAGACAAACACACGAGAACTGGTGTCCCTTTTTATCAGGTCCTAGTGAAAGCAGAGTGACAGTTACT
Source organism: Rhynchonycteris naso (assembly GCA_037038555.1). Lineage (NCBI taxonomy): Eukaryota > Metazoa > Chordata > Mammalia > Chiroptera > Emballonuridae > Rhynchonycteris > Rhynchonycteris naso. The sequence goes on from CM073001.1 coordinate 102,458,750, forward strand.
CTTGGAAAACTTGACACAGAAGACTATGTCAAAAAAAAAAAAAAGAAAGAAAACGGTTATAGTGATAGATACCATATAATTCTATGGAAATCTGTACCCAACTTCCCACAAACCATGGTTAATACGATCAGACAAAGTGCCATTAGCATGAACTCCATGGGCATTAAGACTGATTTTGCTTTGAAGGGCTGTCTAAACCCCATTCTTGACCGGCAGGAGTAAATAAAGCATTATGTCAACAAAAGTGCATTACTAAGAAGAACATGCATGTGAACACGGGCACCTTGTCATAGCATAGAAAGAGAAAAACCAAAAGGTAGGCAAAAGAGGTCCCTCTTGGAAGAACCAGAACAGGCATTCTGAAGCCCATGCCCTTCCTGTAAAGCCACGCCCACAAGCCAGCCCTCCACATGGTGCCTAAGCCACTTAGTTGGCGGGTTTCCTTGCCAAAGTGGGTCAGGAGCAGCAACTTGGAACGGCACAGGTGCCACTTCAGAGAGAGAGAACTGGTACCAGTCCTAAAAAATAAACTCTTCAAACAGACACAGCAACAAGAAGCAGTGCCATCAGGACCAGGGTAAGGGCCAAGAGCCTTCTAGAACTCCACAGAACCAGTAGACACCACTATGAGATAGTGTAGAATCACAACTACAGAATTCCAGGTAACAGGACATTTTGAAAGCTACCTACCCAAATGACTAACAGAAAAAGTAAACATGCAGACAAGAACTAACAGCTAACAAGAGCGTCCACAAGCACTGGGCCAAGGTCTCACCGCGTGCTAAATGCAAGAAGTTCAGAAGGGAGCACGCGCACACTCCCACTCCCCCAGCTGAGGTGGTCGGGGCTGAGGAGAGACTCTGTCCCTCTCTTACACCCAGGAGTTGGGTATACACCGTGTTATCATGAAACCTGCTTATTTCTTAGCACAGGCAACCAGAATATTTAGGGAAGGAAAGAGGAACTAAAGACCATTACAATCCTAAAAACATAATCAAATCATCCACTCAATACAAAAGTGGACAGGAAGACATATTACAGAACAATTGCTGTAACTAAAACAACCAAGCAAGTCTGTTTGCCAGGGCTTAAAAAAGTAATTGTCCACTGTAATGAATGATGTAATGTGTTCTTCACATGATCATTAGCTCAAACTTTTAAATTTTCAAATTTCCCTTATTTATTTACTTTTCTATCTCCTTGATGAACATCAATTATAAAAAGAGATGTGTTAAAGTATTCCTCGCTTTGAGAACAGGATTTATCTGTTACCTGGTTCATCTGTCAATTTTTATTTGTATTTATTTCCAACTTCTATATTTTCAAACATACAGCAAAACTGACAGAATTCTAACAGTGTAATCTCACCACCTAAAGTCTAGCATTTATTACACCTACTTTATAACGTATTAGAGTCTACCCCTGTCCTTTTATTAACTCTTCTTCGTGTTTTTAATGCTTTTCAATGTAAGTTACAGGTATCAGTTCACACTTCAGATAGGTATCATTCAGTCAAGCGCAGGATTTGCTTAGTTGATTTTTGTTTTCCTTTTGAGGTAAGTTACATCCAAGGAAATGTACAAATCTTAGGAGTACACCTTTGCCAAGCTGACAAACACATACACCTGTATAGCCCAGAGCCCTGGGAAGCTCCCAAACAAGACAACACCCCACAGAGCAGCTCCGTGCCCCTCCCCCACTGTCCCCACCCCCCAGGACAAGCACAGTTCTGGTTCTCTCCCCTTACAGGCTAGTCTGGCTCACCCAGAACTTCCTCCACATGGAGTCACACCGTACATACACCCTGTGTGAGAATTCTTCCATTCAGCCTCCTGTCTGAGAGTCACCCAGTTGCTGGGTCTGTCAGCAGTCCGTTCCTTTTCACTGCTGAGCAGCATTCCAGCGTGTAGCTATTCCAGACGTCGTTTAACCACTCCTCTACGTATGGCTACTGAGTGTGCTTTTAGTCCGAGGCCACCATATACCAAGCTTCTGTGTCCATCCTTGTTCTTGCACATATTTTTTGTCAGTACATGCTTTCCCTTATTTTGGGTAAATCCTTAGGAGCTGAATTGCTAGACTATTAAGACAGCAATGTCTTAATTTTGTCAACGTGGCTGTCCCACTTTACAGTCTCACCAACAATCCCCAAGTTCTCCAGCTGCACTGTAGCTCACCAAATAGGATGATGTATTTTCAAACCAGTCATTTCAATGAGTGTGATTTTATTTGCCTTTCTCTCATAAATGATTATGTTGAGCATTTTTCTTGATGGTTTATATACTTGATGTATAAGAAGCCTACTATCAGAATCATTTAACCTTCACTATAGACTTAGCATTTTATTATATAGTAACTCTTTTATTTCTGGTAAAATTTTGTCTTAGTCTGTTGTACGTCTTATTAATACAGCTAGATTCACACCATAGCTAACCGTTCTGGTTAACATTTGAGCTGACAGAAATATTTTCAGTCCCTTTCCCTTTGATCCTCACAAGTCCTTGGTTTTAGGTGCACTTCTCGTAAACAGCGCACAGTGAGGTTTATCCAGTTCAACAACCCATGCTGTTGAGCAGACTCCAGACCGCCAACACATATCAGTGTCCACACAGAGTTAGTCAGTACTACCAATAAAAACAACCATTCCAATTTTCTCATTTGTCCCCACTTCCTCTCTTATTTAGCCTAAGATTAAGGTTTTTCCCTTATACCGATTTACAGGGACAAAGAGAGAGAGTCAGAGAGAGGGATAGACAGAGAGAAATGGAGAGAGATGAGAAGCATCAATCATTAGGTTTTTGTTGCCGTTGTGACACCATAGTTGTTCACTGATTGCTTTCTCACATGTGCCTTGACCGCAGGCCTTCAGCAAACCGAGCAACCCCTTGCTAGAGCCAGCGACCTTGGGTCCAAGCTGACAAGCTTTTGCTCAAGCCAGATGGGCCTGCGCTCAAACTGGCGACCTCGAGATTTCGAACCTGGGTCTTCCGCATCCCAGTCCAATGCTCTATCCACTGCACCACCACCTGGTCAGGCTCCCTTATACCAATTTAAAAGACATACATTCCATTACTTAAGGTCCTTAAAATGCTATGATTTGTGCTCACTGTAATGAAACCTTCTCTGTGGAAAATGGTCTCATTGTTCTTCCTAGGGCTTATCTTACATAACTATTGAGTAAGCACACATGCAATGCACCATCGCTGCTTCAAATTCCGGGTGTCCATTCTAGGCTGCATCTATACGAAACTAATAACCTATAAAGTGAGGGAATAAACAATTTATTTCATGGAATCATTACCTCCTCCTTGCTGCATAAAATACTGCTCCAAGTTATCACAGTCAATTTTGGTCCGACAGAAAATAATTGCTTGGTCCATCTTGTGCTCCTTGATCGCACGGACAGTATACTCCCCCTTCAGGATTTTAGTGGCTTCAGACCACATCTCTGCAACAGCACAGTAAAGAGAAACACAATGTCAATCTGAAATTGTCATGGACACACAGAATTAGTGACAGGCTTACTACTCAACTCACCTAAACAGCTCTGCTTTAATTCAAGTACTACCAATAAAAACAAGATATAAGATAGGACAGTGAGATCAAGTTGTTTGCTCGTGTAGTTCTGGTCCTGTGCATGCTTCTGGTGCAGTGTGTGGGGCACCAGAACACCTGAAACCAGAGCCCTCACAAGGGAAATACACTCCCACAACGCTGTTCTTACCGCGAATGAACTAATTCTATCGTGTCTCGCTTTAACTCTCCTAAACGTGTCACAGATGTCTACTCAGTTATTTTAACCCCACTAAAAGATAAGTCGTGTCCTTTCTGAATGAACCTAAACACCAGAAAGTGCACACTTCCCTCCACAGAGTAAAAACCACACATCAAACCTCGCTGGTGGTTTCGTAGCCACCCAACCTCCAAATCCACAATCTTCAGTGTGAAGCTGAGCTAACGACTCCTCGACACCTGATCCAAAAAATTTCAGTTATTTAACCCAGTGTTCCTGAGGACTCTGCGGTCACCGGTAACTGTAGTGTGAAACTGAGCCGAAGTTCTACATGGAAAAGTAAACAGAGCAGCGACCATTGTTAGAAGAACACGTCCCAAACAGCAGGGAGACGGGATTCTGGCCAGCAGCCTGTCTGCTCCTCCCTCAGCAAGGCTAGTTGAGCACACAGCTTATAAACGCAGGACACATTACAAACGTGGGGCTGCAAATAAAAAAGGACTTCAAAGGAACTATCTGGAATCAAGATTTCAGATAATTGACCTTGAAAATACTTTTTCAGAAACCTACCAATGAATCCAACCAGGAACCAGACGCAGCCCAACACACACCAAGTGTCCACTTGAGACATCCGATACCAGACAGGAGGCCTAATGGGTCTGAGACCCACTCCAGGTCCTCTAAGGATGGCCTTGTGTCATGATTATCTTCAAGTTTTGAAACATTATGTACCTGAAACAAATTGTCTCAGCTCTGCATAGAACTATCTTCATTGAATCAGGATTAAATGTAAGTCTTTTAAAAACTGATAAATATTTAACAACGCAGTTTCAGTATGGGAAGAAGAAAGTTCTAGAATGGGTCATGATGATGGTCACACAGCCGAAACGTACTTACTGCCGCTGTGAATTAACTGCACAGTTAAAAAAGGTTAAAACCAACCTGAGCTGAAGTGGGTAAGACAGGATAGAGGCATACAGATGAAAGGTGTTGGTAGAAAATGGACAGTCAAGAATGAACTTGTCCAAAAGGTTCTGGGAGGTGACCTCTAAGCCCTTGAAATGTCCTTCCTGTCTTTGCTGACCCGGGGGCTTGGTTGACGCTACATCTATGCTAACAATGCAATTTATGGAGGGACCTTCGGCCTCGCATTATCAGTTCAGCACCTGCAGGGACTGGAGACAATCGCTGTGTCAGAAATATTTTCTGACATGCCTTCCACTCTGACCTTGCTGCTCGCTACAGCAATGACCTCCATCTGGCTTCTGACGGTTCTGTTTCGTCACCTGCCTGTGCGTGCAGGGAGGTGGGGCCACTCTAACCTCCCACTGCAATCAGTGAGCACAGCTCCAAAGCAGCACCTCCCGCCAGGACTCTGGTCCACAAAGGGCGCCACTCCTGAACTCCTGAACTGGCAGTTCCGGTCCCCCACGGAATATAACTGCCCAGTGGTATCCCCGGCTTACACCGTACAGCCACTCTAGCAAGCTCGCTTCTTTGAACTTTTTAATCTCTTATTTCACTGATTTCTATGGGAAAATAAACTCCCAAAAGGTAAAAATAGTCAATTTTATGTTGTGGATATTGATTTAAAAAGAATCAATAAACCGTTTCTAGGTCATTTCTGTGTCTCTCACAAAGTTATGGCTGAAGACCTCTTCCTTCTTTCTCTAGTTCCCTGGTCCGAAGACCCTCTTGGAACTCGGGGCCATCCTAAAATGTGTGCCAGGGAAATTGCTGCTTCTACTGAGATCAATGAGAACCCTATAATTTAATACGCCCATGAGTCAGATGGCAGAAGATTAATATCTGAAATTCAGTGATTAACTTCCCTCCAAGCCGACTGGGATCAGTTTTCCTCTCATTGCTCTCTTATTTCTGTTGCTTTTATTTTCAGATTTCCTGTTCTATTTTTATAGATCACCTCAAGTCCTTCATGAGGGTGGACAGAACATAACTCAACAAAACAAACCAATCTGTCTGTAAAATCTTCCAGCTGACTGTGCTGATGTTTGTGGCTTACCAGGACTGTTGGCCCCAGGCCGCGTGTTATCTTTCGCATGGACTTCATCTGTCTGTCAGAAGGAAAAGGCGGGGTGTTAGGCAGCGATTCCCAACAGGTGTCATCTCTCTCTTTTTTTTAAAGCATTTTAACTTTATTTATTTTGTGACAGAGACAGAGAGAGTCAGAGAGAGGGACAGACAGAAAGGGAGATGAGAAGCATCAATTCCTCATTGTGACACCTTAGTTGCTCATTGATTGCTTTCTTGTATGTGCCTTGACTGGGGGGCTACAGCAGACAGAGTGAACTAGCGACCTTGGGCTCAAGCTGGTGAGCCTTGCTCAAACCAGATGAGCCCGTGCTCAAGCCGGCGACCTCGGGGTCTCGAACCTGGGTCCTCCACATCCCAGTCCGACACTTATCTACTGCACCCCTGCCTGGTCAGGCCATGTGTCATCTCTTAAAAGTTAACTGTACTTGCCTTTAGGCTGCATTTTAGACATACATCTTTCTAATCTGTAGGCAAAACTGTTCTTTGGATTCAAAAAAACTGTACTAAATGCAGGTCTAAGGCTAATCAGTTTTGTGTATTTACAATAAATGTATACTTTATATAAAGGTAAATCTAATAATAGTAGAAAAACTGACATGGACACTACTAACAGTGGAAATCACTGTCTCTAAAATTAGATCTATATATATAAGACAAATAAAAGATAAACCCAGCACTTACTCTGTGCCTCAGAGGCCCGAACCCCTCTGGGTAATGGCCAGGTCCTCTTTACTCAGGCATAGTACCTGGCTATCCCACGTGTCATTAGAGGCACAGTTAAGCTAGTTCAGGACGGCGTCATTGCATGCAAAGGTCAGCACTAGGGAGAACTTACTCGAATGTGGTTCTTCCCCAGCCTTTCCCAGAGCCTGTCGGCTTTGGGATTCACCGGAACAACCACATGGTGCACGGTGTCTGGAACGGAATCTTCTCCTTTTAAATCAACCCACGTGGGAAAATGCATTATCTTCTCAGACAGTTTTTTAACATCAAAGGAATGCAGAGTAGCAGAGCAAACAATCACCTAAGAACAGAGAATCAAACTTTACATCAAGGCTTGTACTAACTCTAGCTATAATGCTGAGGATGGCCACAACACTCGCTGAGCCTGGACTCTGAAGACAGTTTCAATGCCTGACTCTGCAGCAAAAGCTATGGTGTGACTTGGGGAAGGCTCACTCACCTCTCTGAGCCCAGTCCCCTCACTGCCACAGAAATCAAGATGTCTCTCCTCGTGGTCCCACAAAAACCAGGTAAGATGAAAAGGCCTTGAAAATCTAAAACTGTAAGTCTTAGACTTACCTAAAAACTTATCTAAACTTTATTTAGCTCTCTCTTAAAAGCCTCCACCTATCAAATTCTTCCTAAGAAAAGGATGAGAAAAATAAATTTTAAGAAATGATTTCTGAAGGAAATGTTCTTCCACAGCTCAAGATATTTCTTCTTCAATAGGAGACAGTCTTCAGTCTGAAATATCAACTCTAAATGCCCTGTAGAAAAAATACTAAGAACTTTTTACTGTCGTCTTCTGCAACACCTAAAATATTTCCTCAAATTTCCTTTTCTCTCTAACTACAGCTCATAAGACCCTTTCCTTTGTTGTACTGTTTAATCAAATACTGGAGAAAATGTTTTACAGAGCAGCTAATTTAATCAGGAAACACTGAAACAAGGTAAACGTAAGGCTAAACGAAGCATTAATACACAATGATCATTTACATGTTACATTTATCTTAGGGTGCGCTGGTCATGTTTTACCTGAAGTCGTTTCCCGTCCGAGGTGATCTGAGGAATCTGATTGTGAACCCTGTTTATGAAGTCCGAGTAGCCTTGGGAGAGAAGCCCATCCTGCAGAGAAGCACAAGTGTTAAGTTGGCACCTGAAACTTCCTTTTTGAAATCGCATGCAAAATGTAACACATGGAAAATGACTCATATGTTCTAATAATTATCTTCTTCTTGATAAAGACAAATTATAAATTCAGCTTGAAATCCCATATGACTAACTATGAAGGTGACCATAAACAATCCCAAAACAACATCCCACTATTGCAGAACAAATGTAAGAGTTAACTGCTCCAACCACGTGTCCTTAAACATATGATTTTTACACAGAAAATAAAAACAAAACCTGTGCTAAAAACTGCTTTGGCCCAAGTGAAAAATAATTTGGAAGTATGTCTCTAGAGCCTTTAACACATGAATGTCTTTTCTTACAGTTCACATTTTGCAACTATGACATGAATAACTTGTAATGTGGAAAAAAAATGTTTGCAAACAAAAATAACTATTTGGAAAGAAAACCCTATATATCTAGTAACTAGAGCAGTTAAGTAAATAAAGCGCCCAAACAATAAATAGACCATTAGACAGCCTTGAAGAATCTTTCACAGCCTGGCCTGTGGTGGCGCAGTAGTGCATCAGCCTGGAATGCTGAGGTCACCTGATCGAAATCCTGAGCTTGTTCAGTCAGGACACATACAACTACGAGTTAATGCTTCTTGCTCCTCCCTACCCCTTTCTCTCACTAAAACCAGTAAATTAAATCTTTAAAACTTAAAATAAAACTCTTTTCCAAATAATAACATGAAATACTTATGCTACTGCATTAAAAGATTTCCTAGATTCCTCAAAGCTTGATTGCAACTACATAAAATAGTATTTGCATAAATATAAGTAGATGAAACTATATCAAACTGGTAACATTGACTCTCTCTAGATATTTGAATTATGACAATTATATTTTTAATTCATCATTTTACATAGTTAACAAAATAGCAAACACTTTTTAAAAACATAACTATAGTTCAACATACGGCTTCATCCAGGACCAGGAATCTGACTTGGGATAAATTCAGCTTTCCAGTTGACACCAAATCATCTAGTCTTCCCGGAGTGCCAACAACTATATCCACCTGAAAAATGTCCGAAGAAGCAGCCAATGTAAACTGAAGAACCATTACAACCACCTTCAAGTAGCAACCAGCAACTACCTACTTACAATAAACCATGCCTACCTACTGAGTGTCACCTTCAACTCTAAATTTGTAAAAAAAAAAAAAAAAGAAGTTATAGATCATGCTGTATTACCAAGCTTGTATTTGGTTTGAGATTAATCTTAAGAATTTGGCCCGCTGAGTATGACATCCTTAAATGTTATACATAGTCTAATATATAAAATTTGTATTTTTCAAGTAAAAATCAGCTGAATTAACTGGTACTCTGAAAACCACTACCCAATGGTGGGACCTCAGCTTACATACTCTCTTCTAGTTTCAGTTTTCTCATTTTTGAAAGGAGTAACACCACCTGCTTTGCAAAATGACTGCGGTAATTAAGAAATGAGATAGGAAAGGCACCTGACAGACTTCAGTAAGGTTGGTTATAATTGGTAACAGTGATACTCTAACTGCCCAGAGAAATAGTGACAATTACTACTTGCCAAGTGCTTATAATAAACAGGCACTGTGTTAACATTTTACAAGTACTACACCATTTCATGCTACCACTAAGATAAATACCACCATTAATATCCCTCCTCTTCAAGTTTAGAATGCGTAAGTCAAAGGCACCTAGATGATATAAGTAGTAATACTTAAACTGGGATTCAAACATGAGAAGAGGTCTAATTCAGTAAGAAAATGTTTTACTTTTTAGTGTAAACATTTTCAAATAGCCTGACCAGGTGGTGATGCAGTGGATAGAGCACTGGACTAGGACGCAGAGGAACCAGGTTTGAAACCCTGAGGCTGCCGGCTTGTGTGCGGGGGTCACTGGCTTGAGCGTGGGGTCATAGACATGCCCCCATGGTTGCTGGTCTGAAGCCCAAGGTCACTGGCTTGAACCCAAGGTCACTGGCTTCAGCAAGGGGTCATTCACTCTGCTGTAGCCCCCCAGTCAAGGCACATATGAGAAAGCAATCAATGGACAACTAAGGTGCAACAGTGAAGAATTGATGCTTCTCATCTCTCTTTCCTGTCTGTCTGTCCCTATCTGTCCCTCTCTCTGTCTCTTTCTGTCTCTGTCACACACACAAAAAATATTTCAACTATATACAAAGAGTATAATAACAGTATCGTAAACCCCATGCCCATACAACCAACATTTCCCATTCTCCCCTCAGGGCACATCTTGTAATCAAGCCTGTAGGCACAGTGAGCAAGAACATGGGCTCTGAAGTGAGCTCCACCCACAAGTTGTCACATCTCGGGCAGTTAGTCAATACTGGTTTAAGCCCTCTTCCTGATCTGTAAAATGGGGCAGAGGACCATCCCAAGGGGCACCTGTCAGAACTGAGTGAGAAAATGAATGAGAGGCATTTAGCACAATGTCTCCTCCAATTCTGGAAAGCAGTCAATAAAGGTTAAACATTTTTATTTTTAAAGTGTATATGTGAATGTATGTATGTGAACACAAATAGGCATTATGTAAAATCATCTGATAAACTAGACAAGTCAAAACTCCCACTCCATATCGACAGGCATGAAAAATCACTTCTACTCTTTAGTGTATTTTCTCCACTCAGGCTCAAAGGTAGCTTTCTCCTAACAAACCCCTCCTCCAGCCACATCACCTTCGTATCGCATCCTCTGAAAAGATGGACACTGTGCTGAGTAGGCGTGGGATTTGATCCAAGGAAGGCGTTCATATTCCCAAGAAAAATAAAACGCACATTTCTGAAGCTGTTGTTTCATCTGTACTGATAACTATAGGCAAGTCTTAGTCCGACCTACAGAATATGGGCTGAAGGTAAAAGACAAAATCTGTTTCGTGTACGAGGAAGCTACTATATGCCGAGCACTGAGACAGGTACACAGTGGACAAACCGCCTATCTCATTTTATGTGTAGAATGTCTTTAGTGCAAGACTCACACCCACTGAGTCTCCTCCCTCCATTTCAGTGGGCAGTCAGCATGAGAACAGACACAAAGTCTCTCAGGTTTAGAAAAGAAAAAAAATAACACGGTTAAAGGAAAAGCTCAAGAGAGATACGTTAGTATGACTCATATAACGACATCAACTACTCCCCCAGGTCTTAACTGCACATGTTGTAGAATGCTGCAACTTTAACAGATTTTAAAAATTAAATAGTTCTCTTGCTCCAAAGCTGACTTCCGCCGCCACGTCAGACACCGCACAGGGCTAACTGAGGCTGAGCCAGAGGACAGTGGAAGAGAACAGAAGGAGAGAAGGTAGGATGTAAAGAACAGAAAGTGAACACGTTAGCTATCGTAAGTAGAATGAAACTGAACCCTACTGCGGAAGCCACAGAAACCCCATTGCCTTGGCTCTGCCATTAGCTTCGGCCAACACCACATTTTCAGATATGACTGATGAAAGCAGGTCTAATTCCCTAAAAGCTCTATAGCTGGAAAATATGAGTTGAGAAATTTAATAACTTATGAAGAAAATGGATTTGGGTTTAAAGAATCAAGATTGAGAATGAATATATTAAATATCTCTTGCAACCATTAAAGTATAACACACTAAATAAGAACACATTAAAGCAGTATTAGCGTCTTAGAATAACAGGTATAGTATATAATACGACTCCTTGCTCTTAATATGCCATTCCAGGTCAAATCTAAATCTTTCGGCAAAAAATTTCATTTGCTGGGCACCAATGTAATGGGAGGGAGGACGTGTTTGCCCTCCGTGACTCAGTACCAGGTGGTTAGACTAAATGATAAAAAATTTAACATAAGGGAATAGAAGAGAAACCTGTAAGGAAGAAGCGTTTCATACGTTATAGTATTTTATAAGGTCCTGGCCGTATTTAGCTTCACAGAACTCATGAGCACAGTTAAGAATTTCTTAAGCGTCTCCCCCGTTGAAAAGGATCCCAGTCTGAACTGTCCTTTACAAATGCACTGCTAAGCACAGCCTTTAAGACGTGGCCCTGCGGGGGTCCAAACTTACATCCCGCTACGGGAACCACGTCCTGTCGTCTTCCCCCATCTCTAAGGTCTCCCCAGACTGCTGCTCTGCAATCCATTCTCCATTTCTATGCTTAAGCCCAATCTCTTCTCTTAGTTTCAGTTATCCCTTCCCTCCCCAAAGAAACTATACTTAACTCAAGAAGTGAGAAGGAAACCCTCAGGTGCTCAAAGGCAGAATACAGGGGCTGGGAAAAGCCCACCGCTACATGCGAGGGGAAAGAGGGGGCAGAGCTGCAAGAAGCCTTTAGAACAAACACAAACTTTTCTGACCTTGTTCTATATCAGCCTCTTTTGATTTTTCTTGAAGCACAACACAACTATATTGCCAAATGGCCACCCGTGAAGTTACTTTTCAAAAATCAAAGGTACAACTCACCCCGTTGTCTAAAACGGAGAGCTGGTCCCGGGCTGCCACGCCGCCGATGATCAGAAGCTCCCTGAAACACGGAGCAGACAGCAGAGGGGAGATTAAAGCATGCTGCCCGGATTGCATCCATTGCTTTTAGGTGAAAATGAAAGCTGACTAAGTGACCGAGGAAGAACCCCAAGGGCAGTCAGAATTCAATGGATGGAACCGCCATTCAGAGGGGGGCCAGGTGAGATGCTCAGGGGAGTGGTGAGCAGACATGGAGCCGTGGAGCACACAGCCTCCAGGGGCCCCCAGCTCTCACACTTCCACCCACCTTTCCCAACCTAGATGGCTGTCTGTATAGAGAACAACTCTGAAATAATACAGAACTATCCATTTTTAAAAGTTATTTCCAGGTAGAATGATAACAGCTGGAGGACAGAGTGAAAGGAGATCTTTTTCATATGCTGTCCTTGAGTGGTTTAAATTTTTCTCTTTCAAAATACTTCAAAAACAATGGTGAGGTTAAAAGAAGCTGCCTTACGTCAAGATTATTCAAGGGGGAAAAAGAGTAGTCTTTTCAACAACTGGTGCTAGGATGAATGGATGTGCACATATAATATGTCATACACAAAAATTAACTCAAATCTAGCCACAAATCTAAACGTAAGACCTAAAACTATAAAACTCTTAGAATAAAACAGAGAAAATTTTCATGACGTTATAGACAAACCAAAAACATGAGCAATTAAGGAAAAAAATTGGACTTCATCAAAATTAAAATTTGTATTTCAAAGGACATTCTCAAGAGAATGAAAACACCCACAGAAAGGGAGAAAATATTTGCAAATGATGTACATATCTAACACAGAGTGTGTGTGTACAAAGAACTCTTAAAACTCAACAATAAAAAGACAACGCCATTGAAAAACGGGCAGGGAATTGAAACAGACATTACAAATGGCCAAAGAACACAGGAAAACATGTCCAACTTGACAGTGACCAGACTGAGCCCCCAAACAGAGGGTCACTGCTGTGAGGCAGGCCAGAGCAACCTTACTGAGTTGTTTTCCAATACGCTGGAAAGAGAATGATATTATTTTCCATGCAAACAAAGCAATGAATCAAACACTGAATGGAAAGCTCCTTTAAAAAAACTAATTTTTACTGTGATGCTGTCTCGCAAACCATAACCCTTCATGTAAGAGAGACAGTAAAAACTTCTCAATTTACCTTTAAATCCAACTCATCACTTAAGCAGTTTTATAGAAATTAACTGCTACTATGTCAAAGTTAAAGATACACACTTATGTGTGTGTTTAAACACTGAATTTCTACCTCATTTTTTTCTGCCTTACTCTTCTTCACAAATACCTCAAACCTAAAGACAGTAGACAACTGAGCACAAAACGAAAGTGTTACCTTAATTTAGGATTATCAACGTATTTCTTAAACTGCTTGACGTTATTCAAAGTTTGTTCGGCTAACTCCCGGGAAGGTTCAACAATGAGAGCTTTGGGGGCGTTGGGGAGAAACTTTGTCTGCGCCACCTGGGCACTGCCTTTGGGGGATTAAAAAGTTAGGACACATTCAAGTCACACCTCAGAGTACCAGTAATTTGTAGAATATGCATGCAAGTATTTCAATATCAAAATTTAAAATAACAACTGTCGAAAAGCATAGGAGATAAACAAAACACAGTACAGCTCAGTCTTCAAATGAACTAAGTTTTTTAAAATCTACTTTCAATAATACAATTGGTTTATTTGTTCTGTGATAAAGTAAACTAAGTTATGAAATGCACTGACTTCAAATAACTAAGACAGGTCAGGCAGGACGTGGGCAACAGCCTGAGCTTTGGGGTAAGGCGGCTTGGGCATGAACTTGGTTCTCCCACTTACCTGTCATGTGACCTTGGGCAGGTTATTTGAAGGCCCTTGTCCCCAAACTCTATCTGTGAAATGAGGCTTTCTACCTTCCAGGGTGGCAGTTAGTGAAGATTAACAATCTGTGTCAGCTCTGAACAGCGCTGAGGCACTTAACATGCACATGCACGTTATAAATACCAAATATCATCATGATCATCAAAATGCCCCATATCTGCCTGACCAGGCGGTGGCGCAGTGGATAGAGGGTCAGACTGGGATGCGGAAGACCCAGGTTCAAGACCCCGAGCTCGCCAGCTTGAGCGCGGGCCCATCTGGCTTAAGCAGGAGCTCGTCAGCTTGGACCCAAGGTCGCTGGCTCCAGCAAGGGGTTGCTCATTCTGCTGAAGGCCCGCAGTCAGGGCACATGTGAGAAAGTAATCAATGAACAACTAAGGTGTTGCAACGGCAACAAAAAACTAATGATTGATGCTTCTCACCTCTCTCCATTCCTGTCTGTCTGTCCCTATCTATCCCTCTCTCTGTCCCTGTAAAAAAAAAAAAAAAAAAGCCCCATATCCCTAAAGTGAAACCAAATACTAAAAAGGGTTTGAGTTGTGCTTTAAAGTTAAGTAATACTGATGTGTTAAACAGAGATGTGTGCCTGAACCAGCAAGGTAGTGCATGCAACTAACTCACGAAGAGAAGTGTATCTACTGGAGTTTGCACCTGTTCCCACCCTTGAAGTCCTTACCTGTGTGCTGGGATTTGACAACGTAGCTGTCCGGTGCCTTGGAAACAGCCACAAAACCATCTTTTGGTGGAAATTTAAATTCTTCTTCACCAAAGTTAAATTTTAGTTCAGCATTCTAGCATGCAATAAAGGAGAAAATGAAAACTCTTACTCTAATAGCAAACTAGCCAATACACAATAATGCAGATCAAAGTAGCTAATGATCACAGCAAAATCTTTCTAACTGGGTTCTTACTTACCTTCAAAACACAGGCAGGAAAGAGGGCCTGGTTCTTCATATGTGGTGGTATTTCAAATGCCAGACCAAGGTCTTTTCCTTTAAAAATAAAAAATAAAAAAGGCGAGATTAACTGAAACGTCCACGTGCTCACACCATCTCTAGCAACCCTCCCGCGCCATGATTTTCCTCACACTACCATGGGCCAGCCATGCTGCCTAATGTCGACCTCTTCTGTTTTTCACTCACTTCTGAAACTGCACACTGAGCTCCTTGCCTGATTTCAGCATTTAGATAATAAGTATCTGAAACTTAGTATGTCCGAAACAAGACTCAGATCACCTCACTGGCTCCCTGCCTACTGCTATTCCTGACCCACCTACTGACCAGTCTCTGTTCAATGCAGCACCTAGAATGATACTGTTAATTAAAGACAGATGATGCAAATTCTCGACTCAAATCTCAATTCAAAACCCACAAGGCTTCTAACCTCACTCAAAAGAAAAACTGTATCATGAGCAGTAAGGCACTGGATGGTCTGGTCTCACCACTTCATGACATCAGGTCTCCCGCTCACGCCCTCGGTGTGGCCCAACCCAGCAGACCCCATGACGTCACATCTCCGCCCTCCGCACTCGGCGTGCCCCTACCGGTACATGACGTACATCGTATCCCCCCTTCCAGCACTCTACGTGCCCCAACCAAGCGGCCCACATGACTTCACATCTCCACCACTCCTGCCCTCGATGTGCCCCGACCCAGCAGCCCCACCATAACTCACATACCCCAGGCACCTCTGCACTGACTCTCCCCTCCGCCCGAGAGGCCCTCCCACGCTAGCTGCTCGGTCCATCTGCTCGGTCCATCCGCTCGCTCAGACTTGTCCTCAGCTCATCGGACGCTGTCTCCGACCGTCGTCCAGGTAAATCAGCGCCCCAGCCGGCCCTGGCCCTCTTCCCTTCCCCTGCTGTCCATGCTTCTCCAGTGCACCTGCCCCCACCCCCCGATAGTCCAGAGCATGTCGGTCTGTCCACCAGCAGGGAAGCCCCACAGAATACACACATTTTTTTCCTTCCCTCTCCGTTGGTCCCCAACACCCACCAGGGCGCCCAGCACATAGCAAACGCTCAGTAGTACTTGTTCAAAGAGGCAGGGGTCGCGGGAGACCATGGAGAAGGGACTGAAGGAGTAAAAGTCACAAATACGCCTTCCCTAACATGACAATCCAGAGAGCTTACCGTTTTTGGAGAACTTGACGTGCCCTTTGTCTATATCAAGGTAACACCCGATGGTATCGTGCATGGTGAACTCCTAGGGAACCAGAAAGTCTGTACTCTTAGCAGAAAGCAAACCCACAGATAAAAATAAAACTTCAAATGCACCTGCCTTAAAAGTAGGGCTCCAAAATAATTACCTGAAGTTCTAATGTAGTTGTTTAAAATGCCTATTATAGTACTTCATACAGGATAGAAGTGCTTGACAGGCTTTTCAGAATCAATACTTTGGACTCATCAGAGCAAGCATATTTAGATTAATTACCAGGATTAAAAATAAGACCCCTGGTTCAGTGGATAAAGCATCAATCCAGTCCACCAACGGTTGTGGTTCAACTGCTGGTCAGGACAGGTATAGGAACAATCAATCAGTGAGTGCACAACTCAATGGGACAACTAAATCGAACAATTAGTTGATGCTTCTCTCTCATATCAATGAAAATTTATTTTTTTAGATTTTATTTACTCATTTTTAGAGAGAGAGGAGAGAGAGAGAGAGAGAGAGAGAGAGAGAGAGAGAGAAGGGGTGAGACCAGGCAAGCCTGGGATTTCGAACTGGTGACCAGAGCATTCCAGGTCGACACTTAATCCACTGCATCAACACTGGTCAGCCATGGAAAAATTTTTAAAAATAAGGAATGACAATAACACATATAAGTCAAAACCAGAATCAAAATGAGATAAAACATAGGACAAAGTAATATAATTTAGAGGAGCTCAATAAATTTTTTTTTTTTTTTTTTTTTTTACAGGGACAGAGAGAGAGTCAGAGAGGGATAGACAGACAGGAACGGAGAGAGGTGAGAAGCATCAATCATTAGTTTTTCATTGCTGTTGCAACACCTTAGTTGTTCATTGATTGCTTTCTCACATGTGCCTTGACCACGGGCCTTCAGCAGACCAAGCCACCCCTTGCTGGAGCCAGCGACCTTGGGTCCAAGCTGACGAGCTTTTTTGCTCAAGCCAGATGGGCCCGAGCTTAAGCTGGCGACCTTGGGGTCTCGAACCTGGGTCTTCCGCATCCCAGTCCGATGCTCTATCCACTGTGCCACCGCCTGGCCAGGCAAAGAGCTCAATACATTTTATAGAATTCCTTACTGAAGTCCAAATCTGAACTACCTGTGGAAAATAGAGGGGTGGGCAAAAGTAGGTTTACAGGGGTGAGTACACAAACCAGTCTATTCTTGCACTATTGTTAATGTGGGCAGGTAGCTAGGTATGGACAGCTTAAAGGGAAGCTAGTCCTTCCCAACCTGAAAATATAAACACAGGCTTAGCAAAGCTCTCTTCCTGCGTGAAAACAAGCTCGCCCTGCTGTTCCTGTGTGGTGTCTCCAAGCAGCAGCCACGTGTGTGGGCTGGAAGCTGTGTGGTCCCTCAAGTCCAGCCTTTGAGCAGCGCCAGGAATGGACTGAGCTTTCATGTGGGCTAAAACATGGCGCAGAGTATCTGAACTTTGGTCTTTATACTGGGCTTAATGAAGATGAGACTGGACTTTTTCCTTGGCAGGACAGACAGAAATGAGACACTGAGTACCTGTGAGCAGACTTCCTTTTCAACTCCAAATAAATCTTACGGCAGCAGCCTAAGCTTCTCCAGGTGTGAATCCAATAAAATGCCTTTTATATGACACTGTACATGAATCCCACTTCAACCAGCACCAGAACCAATATCACTATCATTTAATTATTGTATTACTTATTATTAAACTACTTTTGCCCACTCCTATATTCAGATAAACCACTGGAATTGAGAATCATTTCTATACCCTCAGTCATATTATGAGTGACCACGTAAATACAAAAGAAAACTTACTAATGCTATGGTTAAGTCAATAAAACAACTTACCTCTCCATAATTATCGAATTGTTTATTATGGGATTTCTTTCCTGTTCCACCAAAACCAAATCCAAACTTGTCAGTACCTAGATTTAAAAAGGGATTTTACTTACATGGTAAGACTAAATATAAGATTAAAAGCTCTATAAACTAAGCCTGCACATATACAAAAGCTTAAAACAACTGCACAGTATTGTGCAGTATGTATTCATGTGCACTAACTTTACTCTGAGTTCACTTATTTTCTTTTTTCTTTTTTTTTTTTTACGGGGACAAAGAGAGGGATAGATAGGGACAGACAGACAGGAACGGAGAGAGGTGAGACGCATCAATCATTAGTTTTCCGTTGCTGTCGCAAAACCTTAGTTGTTCATTGATTGCTTTCTCACATATGCCTTGACGGCGGGCCTTCAGCAGACCGAGCAACCCCTTGCTGGAGCCAGCAACCTTGGGTCCAAGCTGACGAGCTTTTGCTCAAGCCAGATGGGCCCGCGCTCAAGCTGGTGAGCTCAGGGTCTTGAACCTGGGTCTTCCGCATCCCAGCCCGACACTCTATCCACTGCACCACCGCCTGGTTAGGCAAGTTCACTCATTTTCTTATCCTATTCCTCCTGACTTTATACTATTATAATAGATGTAGTTATGGTACTTCAAATCTTTTTTGGAATGGGCTGAGATACAGATAAATAATAATTCCATGTCTCTAAAGACATACAGTACTTTGTATGGTCAAGTTTATCATTTTGCTCCCCATTGTAATTAAAAGTTAACAATCCACAGGACGACAAGATGGCGATGGAGTAGGCGGACGTACCAACTTACAACTCATGGAACCAAAGTGGATTATAACTTAATTTTAAGAACCATCATCTGGATAAACCAACTTTGAACTAAACTAAGTGGACTCTTCAACCAAGGAACACTGAAGAAGTCACATTGAGACTGGTAGGAATAGCGAAAACGGGGAAAGGACTGCTCAGCTCCCTGGAGCGAACGGCAGACCCGTGTGGCGGGAAGAGAGTTTAGAGGAGAGGGAGGGAGCTGGGTCCAACGAACAAAGCCCCAGAGCCCAGAAGAGGCGTTTGGACAATATTGAGCTGTGAAACAAGTGAGGATACTATTTGTGAGAAAGAGACAGTTTTCTCAGACCCAGGATTCTTCTTAAAGGGACAGTGCAGAAAACCTCTCTCACAACCATGCACCCGGGGCTCGGGGAACGGGGACAGAGGAGAGGACCGGAGCAGCGGGTAGAGAGTATGGACTGGAAGGCACAGGGAGAAACACTCTAAGGGACAGCCACCCTACCCCTGGGCTGAGTCACTTCACAAATCGAAAACGAGTATTTCCCCTGGAACTAGCAATACCAGCAAAGGGAGACAGGACACTAGCCAAACAAGCTCTCCTGCGGCACTTAGAGCAGAGCTGCTTAGACAGAGAGAGCTTCCAGGACTACAGTATTAAGTGTTAGGGTCTGAACTGCAGTGCCCCTACCCACACTGCTGAGGGCTTGCTGGAGGGACGGGGCAGTGGGACGCTGAAATGCAGTTCTGTAGCCGGGGGCAGAGGCCCAGCAGGCATGAGCTAGGTCTAGCCCAGCAGGGGCAGAGAGGACGCGCGAAAGCGGTCAGGCAGCTGCGGGCCTGCCTGCAGCCCTACATGCGAGGGAAAAGCAGAAGGCCAGAAACAGGCAGAGATGTGCTGCTGAGCAGGGGCCCGCGGACACGCAGCATCACCTGGCCTCTGAAATTTGCGACCCTGCGCCAGTCGACCCTGACCATGGGGGCGGGGATAAAGGCGGGGACAGGCGGAGGCTCGCAGCTGAGTACACGCCAGGAGCCCTGACAGGACTGCCCGAAAAACAATGGTATGTGATCCTGCATGAGCTGGCTCTGACCAAGGAGGGCTGGGCAGAAGCCCGGAAACAGGCGGGATCTGCAGATGAGCAAAGGTGCGCACCATACCCTTGGTGCTGAGGCTTGTGGCTTGAGTGCAGTGCGCAACCCCACCTGTAGGGGCGAGGCGAAGGCCCAGACAGGCTAAGGCTTGTAGAGCTGGCACAAAAACAAAACCCCTCCAGTGGAGGAGAGGCGGAAATCACAGCAACAGCCGCAGTGGGCCAGCGCCGGCAATGCCCATACCCATCCACCCTAGGCAGAGGCACAGGGAGTGGTGGGCCCGCAGGCAGACCACACCTAGGGAACAGAGAGGCAACACCAATGGAACTCCAGTGGCCACACCCTTCTTATACACAGACAAAATGGGCAGGCAAAGGAATGCAACCGAAATGAATCAAGAGAAATCTCCAGAGAAGATCCTGAATGAAGCAGATATAACCAAATTACCAGATGCAGATTTAAAATAATTATAGGATGTTCAAAGAGCTTAGAGCAAGTATGGATAGTCATTCCAAACACCTAAATAAAGAGATCACAAGTATAAAAAAGAAAATTGAAATAATTAAAAATTTTCAGACAGAAATGACAAATACAGTATCAGAGGTGAAGAACACAAAGGAAGGAATTAAAAGCAGGATGGATGAAGCTGAGGATCGAATCAGCGAGTTAGAGGACAAACTAAACAAAGGCACAGAAGCAGAGCAGAAAAAAAAAAAAGGGACTCAAAAAAATCTGAGGAAACTCTAAGGGAGCTCTGTGACAACATGAAGAGAAATAACATTCGCATCATAGGGGTTCCCAAGATGAAGAGAAAGAACAAGGGATAGAAACTTTGTTCAATCAAATCATAGCTGAAAACTTTCCTAAATTAAGGCTGGAAAACATTTCACACGTTCAAGAAACACAGAAACTCCATTAAAGAGAAACCCAAAGAAATCTACACCAAGACACATCATACTTAAAATACCAAAGCTAAGGGATAAGGAGAAAATTTTAAAAGCTGCTAGAGAAAAAAAGGCTATCACCTACAAAAGCCCCCATAAGGATGACATCCAACTTCTCAACAGAAACACTTGAGGCCAGAAGGGAATGGCAAGATATATTCAAAGTAATGCAGAACAAGAACCTACAACCAAGACTACTCTATCCAGCAAGGCTAACGTTTAAAATTAAAGGAGAAATAAAGAGCTTCCTAGACAAAAAGAAACAAACAAACAAACAAGGAATTCATTAAAGCCAAACCAATTCTGCAAGAGATGCTAAGGGGCCTGTTGTGAACAGTTCAAAGAGGGAAAAGAATATAGCAAAAGAAGAATACAGCTTTAAAGAATAAAATGGCAAAAAAAAAGAATAAAATGGCAATAAACAACTTCATATCAATAATAACCTCAAATGTAAATGGATTAAATGATCCAATCAAAAGACATAGGGTAGCTGCGTGGATAAAGAAACAGGACCCATACATATGCTGTCTACAAGAGACACACCTTAAAACAAAAGATGCACATAGACTGAAGGTAAAAGGATGGAAAAAAGTATTTCATGCAAATGGAAATGAAAAAAAACCCGGGGTGGCAATACTTATATCTCACAAAATGGACTTTAAAACAAAGGCTGTAGTAAGAGATAAAGAAGGACACTACATAATGATAAAGGGAACAATTCAACAGGACGATATAACTGTTGTAAATATCTTTACACCAAACATAGGAGCTCTGACATACATAAAGCAGACTTTGATGGATAGAAAGGGCGAGATCAACAGCAATACTATAATAGTAGGGGATTTCAATATCCCACTAACATCACTGGATAGATCCTCAAGAAAGAAAATTAATAAAGAAACAGCAGACTTAAAGGATACACTAGATCAACTCGATTTAATAGATCTTCAGAACTTTTCACCCTAAAGCAGTAGAATATACATTCTTTCCAGGCGTTCATGGTACATTCTCTAGGATAGACCACATGTTAGGACACAAAAGTTGTCTCAACAAATTTAAGAAGATTGATATCGTATCTAGCATTTTCTCTGATCAGAATGGCATGAAACTAGAACTTAATTTAACCACAAAAGAAAAACTGAAAAATACTCAGACACGTGGAAACTAAATAGCATGTTATTAAATTAAGAATGGATTAACAATGAGATCATAGAAGAAATAACGAGGTTTCTAGAAACGAATGATAATGAGCATACATCAACTCAAAATTTATGGGACACAGCAAAAGCAGTACTGAGAGGGAAGTTCATAGCACTATAGGCATACCATAGGAAGCTAGAAAAAGCTCAAATAAGCAACCTGACCCTGCATCTAAAAGAACTAGAAAAACAACAGCAAATAAAGCCCAGGACTAGAGGAAGAAAGGAAATAATAAAGATCAGAGTGGAAATAAATGACATAGAGGCTAAGGAAACAATACTGAGGATTAATGAATCCAGAAGCTGGTTCTTTGAAAAGGTAAACAAGATCGATGAACCTTTAACTAGAGTCACCAAGAAAAAAAGAGAGAGGACTCAAATAAATAAAATTAGAAAGGAGAGTGGAGATATAACAACTGATACAACAGAAATACAAAGGATTGTAAGAAAATACTATGAAGAACTCTATGCCAAAAAATTAGACAACCTATATGAAATGGACAAATTTCTTGAATCATATAATCTTCCAAAAATCAATCTGGTAGAATCAGAACACCTAGACAGACCAATTACAACAAATGAGATCGAAACAGTTATCAAAAAACTCCCAAAAAAGAAAAGTCCTGGGCCTGATGGCTTCACAAGTGAATTCTATCAAAAATTCAAAGAAGAACTAACTCCTATCCTCCTCAAGCTATTACAAAAAATTCAAGAGGAAGGAAGACTTCCAAACTCCTTTTATGAGGCGAGCATAATTCTGATCCCGAAACCGGGCAAAGACAACACAAAGAAAGAAAATTATAGGCCAATATTCCTGATGAATTTAGATGCTAAAATTCTCAACAAAATATTAGCCAACCGGATCCAGCAATATATGAAAAAAATCATATGCCATGATCAAGTGGGATTTATTTTGGAGAGGCAAGGCTGGTTCAATATTCGCAAATCAATCAATGTGATTCATCGCATAAACAAAAGGACAAAAATCACATGATAATTTCAATAGATGCAGAAAAAGCATTTGATAAAATCCAGAACCCATTCATGCTCAAAACTCTCAGTAAAGTGGGAATACAGGGAACATTCCTTAACATGATAAAGGCCATCTATGGCAAACCCAAAGCAAACTTCATACTAAATGGACAAAAATTAAAAGCAATCCCCTTAAGATCAGGAACCAGGCAGAGCTGCCCCCTTTCACCACTCTTATTCAACATAGTTCTGGAAGTCCTGGCTACAGCAATCAGACAAAAAGAAGAAATAAAAGGCATTCAAATTGGAAAAGAAGAAGTAAAACTGTCATTATTTGCAGATGATATGATATTGTATATAGAAAACCCTAAAGTCTCAGTAAAAAAACTTCTGGACCTTATAAATGAATTCAGCAAGGTGGCAGAATATAAAATTAATACTCAGAAATCAGAGGCATTTTTATATACCAACAATGAACTGTCAGCAAAAGAAATTAAGGAAACAATCCCCTTCACTATTGCAACCAAAAAAATAAAGTACCTAGGAGTAAATTTAACCAAGGAAGTTAAGGACTTGTACTCGGAAAATTATAAAACATTGATAAAAGAAATGAAGGAAGATACAAACAAGTGGAAGCATATACCGTGCTCATCGTTAGGAAGAATAAACATCATTAAAATGTCTATATTACCCAAAGCAATTTATAAATTCAATGCAATACCAATTAAAATACCAATGACATACTTCAAAGATATAGAACACATATTCCAAAAATTTATACGGAACCAAATAAGAACACGAATAGCCTCAGCAATCTTAAAAAGAAAAAAGAAAGCAGGAGGTATCACTCTTCCGAATATCAAGGTATACTACAAGGCCATTGTACTCAAGACAGCCTGGTACTGGCATAAGAACAGGTACAGAGATCAATGGAACAGAACAGAGAACCCAGAAATAAATCCACACCTTTATGAACAACTGTTATTTGACAGAGGAGGAAAGAACATACAATGGAGTAAAGACAGCCTCTTTAACAAATGGTGCTGGGAAAATTGGACATCTAACTGCCAAAAAAATGAAACTAGACCATCAACTTACACCATTCACAAAAACAAACTCAAAATGGATAAAAGACTTAAATGTAAGCCATGAAACCATAAGCATCTTAGAAGAAAACATAGGCAGCGAGCTCTCTGACATCTGTAGCAGCAATATATTTGCCGATTTATCTCCACGGGCAAATGAAATAAAAGGCAAGATAAACAAATGAAACTATATCAAACTAAAAAGTTTTTGCACAGTTAAAGACAATATGAACAGAATAAAAAGACAAACCACACAATGGGAGAACATGTTTGACAATATGTCTGATAAGGGGTTAATAACCAAAATTTATAAAGAACTTATAAAACTCAACACCAGGAAGACATACAATCCAATCAAAAAATGGGCAAAAGAAATGAAGAGAAATTTCTCCAAAGAGGACATACAGATGCCCAATAGGCATATGAAAAAATGCTCAACATCACTAATCATTAGAGAAATGCAGATTAAAACCACAATGAGATATCACCTCACACCAGTCAGAATGGCGCTCATCAGCAAAACAACACAGAACAAGTGCTGGCGAGGATGTGGAGAAAAGGGAACCCTTCTGCACTGCTGGTGGGAATGCAGACTGGTGCAGCCACTGTGGAAAACAGTATGGAGATTCCTCAGAAAATTAAAAATCGAACTGCCTTTTGACCCAGCTATCCCACTTTTAGGAATATACCCTAAGAACACCATAGCACTATTCGAAAAGAAGAAATGCGCCCCCATGTTCGTGGCAGCATTGTTCACAATAGCGAAGATCTGGAAACAGCCCAAGTGTCTGTCAGAGGACGAGTGGATTAAAAAGCGTTGGTACATATATACTATGGAATACTACTCAGTCATAAGAAATGATGACATTGGATCATTTACAACAAAATGGATGGACCTTGATCACATTATATGAAGTGAAATAAGTAAAACAGAAAAAAACTGAGAACAGCATGATTTCATACATAGGTGGGACATAAAAACGAGACTATGAGACATGGACAAGAGAGTGGTGGTTACCGGGTGGGGGGAGGAAGGAGGGGGAGGGAGATTGGGGAGGGGAGGGACACAAAGAAAACCAGATAGAAGGTGACAGAGGACAATTTGACTTTGGGTGATGGGTATGCAACATAATTGAATGACAAGATAACCTGGAGATGTTTTCTTTGAACATATGTACTCTGATTTATTAATGTCACCCAATTAAAAAAAAAAAAGTTAACAATCCACATATATAAACTAATAAATTCAGTTTACTTTGAAACACTTACCGAGATCTAAGGATGCCTGCATGGAGGACCACCCAACTCTGCATAATCCCTGGTCATGACAGGACACTTCATAGTAGTGTTTCCCTACAAGGGAAAGTGCTTTAAGATCTATGGTAATTACACACATCATTCATTTATCATGAGCCCTTTCCCATTCTTCCTGAATTATGATCTGTATGACCCAAATGAAGAATTATAGGTCTTTTTGTAACATTAAAAATCTTTTTAGATCCTTGACATAGAGCTTTATTAAGGAAGTTCAATTATTAATAATAGTATCACAAAAGTTGACACAGGCATAAATGCTGTTTAATACCTTTCGTTAGCCCTTTAGTAGCTCTACATCCGTGCCATTCCTTTACTTCTCTGCTCTGACAACAAAGACCATCTGATCCAATTGCTGTATTGGAGAAAAACACAAGAAAGCAGGTCAGTACAGATTATATAAATCAGGCATTCAGAAAAATGCAGTCTCGCTACCTAGGTCCTTCCTTCTCTTGTTGCAGTGCTCTAGAGAATGAGATGTGCGGACCCCTGAGTGACCACCAAACCTTCCCTGTGAGTAACTGCTTCTCTGCTCCCCTGGGGACCTGAGCCATGCTGGGGACTAGTTTCTACAGAAGTCTGTTCAGGAGGACAAGAATTTACTGCAACAAACCCAGAAAAGAATCAAAACAGCACCTAATATGACCTGCACTAAGCATAGCTGCATCACTAATACAGATGTGTTCAGACAAGTCTCTAAAAGCTCTTTAAATGGATACCCAAGGATGACACAGCATGCACACCCATAAAAACTGCTGCTCTGATTTACGCTTAACTTAGAGCTTCAGTGACTACTGTTACTAAAAGAACAGGTACTGCCGGCACTGGTCCCCAATCTGCTGATCCGGAACCGTAAGGGGGACAGGAAAAAGCACAGATCAATAGACCTATAGTTGTTATCTGTTACTGTCGGAACTCTAAAAGGTGAAGTTCTATGTCACACATCATGATCGGCCACAGTGCTTACTGGTCCTTAACAGCCTTACGTTAACTGACATCTGCGCTGAGAAGAAACAGAAACTCCTGTCCTGCTACCGGCTCGCAATGCACATTCAGCACATGAACACAGAACAAACTTTTTCCCCCACTGATTTGAGAGATGGAGGGAAAGGAAGAGAGAAGAAGGGAGGGAGGGAAGTGGGGGACGGAAGGAAGGGAGAGAGAGAAAAGCATCAACACGTTCCATTTAGTTGTGTACTCATTCATTGCTTCTCATACCTGCGCTGGCCGTGGGTAGAGCCCACAACCTCTGATCACTCACCAAAAGCAGCTCCTCTGTCATAGGGGTTCATCTGCCACTTGTTGAGCACTAAATGAATTAAAATAAGGACACTTATCATCAAACATGTGAAAGTAAAAGCACATTATCAAAAATAAAGCATATATGTTATATGATAGCTTCATTCCTCTAGATTCAACTTTACACATTATTTAAAATGTACAAATACTGTGTTGCTGTTTCTTTTAGTGGCAACACAAACTGGAAATGAAAACGTGGCAAAGGTGACAGCCACTGGCCTGCCTGGGTTTGCAGCCTCTCCTCCTCACTGCTCAGTGCACTCTGCATTAAGCAGCGCTGGTCGCTGGTCCGTAACAAGCTGACTTCAATCATAACAAAAATAATTGACCAACATTTCAACATCTATTAAGTATCATTTTATCATTATTTTTTAAAAAGTCCTTCATCTTAAGTAATTCAATACCATAATCAAAAAGTGACAAAATGTTTCCGCCTTACTTTAATGGGACCAGCATTTTCCTTTCTTAAAACATTTTAATAGTGTACAGATAATCAAAGGGTTATGACACCTATTGAGAAATTTATATGTTTCCAAGCCCAACTTCCCTTGATTTCTGGTCAAATGATATCTATCATTTGCTTAAAAATACTTTGATGGAGAAATAACCATCTCCTGAGGTTCTGTCTTCCATTGCTGACTCAATCTAGCTATTCAGAAGTTAAAAAGAAACATTCATCTAGAGCAGTGTTTTTTAACCCCCGGTCTGCGGACCAATCCGCCAGAAACTTCATGCCGGTCAGCAAAGAGTTAACCACCCTAATGTTGTATGAAGATTACAGACCCAATGATCTTAGTGGAATTCACAATGCTCAGGGTGATTTCTGCCATAGTGGTCACCGAAATAATTCTATTTTCACTGGACCCCAAATGTCAACAGATTGAAAACAACTGATCTAGATATTTCTAATTAGTCCTGGTCCTACTTTATAAGAACAATTATTTTCTCTTCAGATCCTTTCAAGAATTTAACAATTATCTCTTTTACTTCTGTTTCCATGTTTAAATATCCAGTTTCTTTATTTCTCATAGGACATGGCTTTTGGAACTATTACTATTCTGGTTATCTTCTGGAAGCATTCTCTTTTATAACCATCTATAACAAATGATGGCTGAGAAGCATTACAAGTTCTGAACTTTTGAAGAGGCCAATAGTCTAAATAGTTCATATCCGTTATCTATCTCAATTCACTTACAAATGAGTTTATTATACCAAGTATACCACATTGTTACTTTCCAACTACTTAGAAGAAAATGTAGGCATGCCAAATTCACTCCATCTAAACTTACAAATTTGTCACACTCCCACTTTGTACTATGAAACCAAAGTGTCAAATTATGAAATAAACTGTTAAAATATAACAAAACCATAGATTATTCAAGATAGAATGGAATTCAGAACCTACTTAAAGTAACATAATTTAAAGATGATGAAACTGATGTAAGACTGTTCATGACATAGGGCACAGAACAGTAGTAATGAACCAATCTCCACGCAGATAGGACTAAAGATAAGAAACTGACTTTAATATTTACACTTCACATTTTAACTTTCTGGACTCCTTTCTTATCTTAAAGGAAAGGCATGCCTCTTTTCCCTGTGAGAGGCATACTTCCCACCACCATTAGTTTTTACTCCATCAATTATTGATATGGCCCTGGCCTTTTGACTCAGTAGTAGAGCATCAGCTCGGAGTGTGAAAGTCCCAGGTTCGTTTCCCGACAAGGGCACACAGAAGTGCCTTTCTGCTTCTCCACCTTCCCACTCTGAGCATCACGCCCAAGCACCCAGCTGAACGCATGCAGGTGTCTGTCTCTCTCTCTGCCTTCCCACTTCTCACTTCAGAGAAAATAGCAAAAAAAAAATTGTTTATAAAACCCTTCCTTAATACCTTTGTAAAACATTGTACCAATTTAATACTAAGTGCCAAAAAAAATCAAATTAATAAAAACATTAAAATAACTAAATATAATTTCCCAACTCCATAGTTTTCTCAAAAAGAATGCTACTAGTATTTAGGAGGGACAATTTTCAGTCTCTACACTCTAATTGACATTCAGCACCGCTGTTTCCAGCGCACCAAATACCATACCCCCACCCCCCCAACCCTGGGACATTGACAATAAACAGGCACACCTGTACATGTCTGCACGTGCCCGGGATGAGAATTACTAATTCATACTAAAGAAAATACTGATATGCTAAAATTACCTGAAGCACCAGTTTTAATGGTTGTTTTCCCTTTCTTGCCTTCCTGTTGGTCTTTCAGAGTTTCATAGACTATCTGGATGACTGGAATACTGAAAGCCTATCAGAGAAACAACAGTTCTCTATATTAGCATTCAGGTATTAATGCCAATTTAAAAATCAATTATTATTACAAAAGTTGTACACACGCATTGAATAATTAATTACACAGGTTTCAGATTGCCGCTCCAAAATCATTTGCCCAAACCCAGTAAGACTCACAAGACAGAATGGAGGTAACAGGAACCAGTGGACAGCCCCAAAACATAAATAGGAGCCTGCAGAATGACCCTAAACTAGAGAGGAAAACACCATCTCTTCTGACAAACTGTTTCTCCAGTCTAGGCCAGCATGCAATTGACCCTTATTTGCCACCTCTTATTTATCAGAGCCATTGCAGTAAAATTCCGAGGTAAATATAAATACTAAAGATTATGTAACTACTGCTCCAAGAGCAATTTAAAACTAGATTCCTAAAGCCATGCTCTTATAGAAGTTATTTCGGCATGAGTTGGCAATAAAAATATCACTCTCCGTGGCAAGTAATCATTTATCACATTCTAGAGAAGGTTGTTTTATTAAATATCTCAAAGTCAAAACTACTGTTTGATGTTGCTTTAAAAAATCAACTCTTACAAAGTATGTCGATCTAAGTTTATTACTTACACCAGTTTTTCCACTTCCTGTTTCAGCAGCCTAAATGGAAAAAAACAAAGTTGATTTTATAATTTAAGTTGTCAAAGAAGTCAAGTTAACTGATGGCAGCATGCAGAAATCTTTAACATTGCCTGACCAGGCAGTGGCGCAGTGGATAAAGCATCGGACTGGGATGCTGAAGACCCAGGATCAAGACCCTGAGCTCGCCAGCTTGAGTGCGGGCCCATCTGGCTTGAGCAAAAGCTTGCCAGCTTGGACCTAAGGTCGCTGGCTCCAGCAAGGGGTTGCTCACTCTGCTGAAGGCCCGCGGTCAAGGCACATGTGAGAAAGCAATCAATGAACAACTAAGTTGTCGCAACTGAAAACTGATGATTGATGCTTCTCATCTCTCTCCGTTCCTGTCTGTCTGTCCCTATTTATCCCTCTCTCTGACTCTCTCTCTGTCCCTGTAAAAAAAAAAAAAAAAAAAAGGAAATCTTTAACACTTGACTAGCTACCTTTACCCTCATGATGCCTCCAGATCACTCAGGGCTCCCGAGGCTACCATGACTGCTTCCAATCTTGCCCTTCCCTCCCTTCCCCTCAAGTACCTGTTCTTCCCTTTCTTTCCCCACCGCTACCATTCAAATCAAAGGCCTCATCATTCTAATCCAGATTACAAATGCCCTGGCAGTAGCCAATCTCTCAGAATGATACCACCTGCTACCAAATTAGTCTTCACAAAAATACCATTCTAACCATGTAAACATATCCTGACTTAAAATTTTCAATGATTCCCCATTGCCAACAAATACCCAATTCTTTATGTGACACTTGAGAGCCCATATAATCTGAGCCACTATTATATATTTATCGTCTTATCTCAAGTTCCAGCCCACCAGACACACATTTTATGCTTCCAGGTAACTGAATGACCCTGGAATCACACCTGCATTCTCCTCTTCACTGTTCTTGACGATGCAGTCTTTACCAGAGATCACTTCGCTTACATCCTCCGTTGTCCAAAATCTCCTTCCTCAGAGAAGAGTCCCTTATGACCCCCTCATCCAGGAGGAAAACAGGCCCCCACTAAAGTCCTGTAGTACTTTGCACCCCTTAGGCAGGTGCCATGTTCTGTCTTGATCATAATTACCTATGACCATAATTACTGTGCTAGTGAGTTTAAGCTTCAAGGGCAAAAACTGCACCTTATTCATCTTTGTTTTCTCCACAACTTCTACCTAATACGTTGAATACAATTTATGTATCCTAAATGTAGGTAAATAAATAAAATTAATTTGGTGAAAATATCACTGTTAAGCCTATGGAGCTCTTATAGTGTTTCACAAATAGCGACAGAATTGTGTCCCCAGCTCCCAACCACCTCACCATACTTAAACATACCATAAGTACATCACCGCCTCCAAGGATCAACGGGATGGATTCTGCCTGGATATCAGTTGGGAGACTAAAAGAATCATATTTTGAAAAATTTTAGTTAGTTTAAAAAAAAATACCACCCAAGCTTATTAGAGCATATTAAACTATAAACCGAAAAGAAAATTTTATTTGGTGAATACTACCAGTCTTTTCCAGCTAGAAATATATCTAAGTTTAAAAAGGAAATGTTTTATAAGTTAGGGAATCATAAGAAAAACTGAATTTCCCTTACCCAACTACACCCCAAGAGAGCTGATAACATCCTCAACAATGGTTTAAATTACAAAGCACTGTTGCAGCTACAGACACTTCTATGCTGTGTGTACTTACAGCCAGTCCATTTCTTCCACGGCCTGCGCAATTTCAGGCATAACACCCATCTCTGAAAGTAAAAATTAATTTTAAAATTAAATAAGATTGCTCTTGAAGTTATTGTTCATAGAACAGAGAAAAGGCTTTTAAACAGAGTTCAGTTCCACAGCGCCTCCTGAGCGTGGCACTGTTGCAAGAATATAAGTTTTGGAGAAAGATGAGTTTGATTCCAAGCTCTCACTACCAATGTTACCTTGGGCAAGCCAGTCTGTTTTCTCATACAAAATGGGGCTGATACACCTACGCTGAAGACTACAGATAATAGGTAAGGCATCGGGTACATAGCTGTCACTAATATACAGTAACCACCAGCGTTCCTTTGACTAATGAAAAACCTACTAGATCAGAGGGTTCCAGACCAGCATCTTGGTTGTTTTATCCAGAGACAATCTGGGATTCCTGCTTCTATGCAGTTCGAGGACCACGTGAGCATCCCTAGAGAGCCGCAACTATTGCAGCCATAATTAAAACTCAAGCCAACTGAAAAGGGAGGGTCCGGTGGCAAAAACTTGAGTAACCAGAAATGACACAGAAAGAACACAGTTAAATAATTTTACTTCAAAGCCAGTCCTCACTGAATAGACTGGATTATTTCTGATTAGATTTTCTCATGTTATCATTTCCCAAATGAACTATAGGGGGTACTTAGTTGGATTACTTACACCTCCTTCCCAAATAAGAAGTGATTTTTATATTAGGTCTGCATTTATAAAAAAGCAGTTTTAATTATTATTACAAATATATATATCCCTATTAAAAATTAACAATACTCAAATCATCCCAAGCCCCCACAATAACCAATTTGGAAATTCTGTATTTCTTTTGTATTGTAAAAAGACATAAAACAAATCTGCAATACTTTCAATTAATACAATATACACTAAAAGTTTATGTAGTAAACTAGTAAGCATAAATGTAGATGACATGGGAAAGCATTAAAAATCTTCTTTTTAAAAAAAGGCTCTCTTGACTCTAAATCTCCCCAGGAAAAGGCACAGATCAAAAATAATCAAGATTTTAGGTCATATATCAAAAATATTTTTTAAAACATAAAGTCATATATGGGCGCTGGCCGGATGCCTCAGAGGTAGAGCATCTGCCCGGCATGTAGATGTCCCGGGTTCAGTTGTCAGTCAGGGCACACAGGAGAAGCGTCCATCTGCTTCTCCACCCCTCCCCCTCTCACTTCTCTCTCTCTCTCTCTTCTCCTCCTGTAGCCATGGCTATAATGGAGCAAGTTGGCTTGAGCACTGAGGATGGCTCCTTGGCCTCTGCCTCAGGCACTAAGAAGAGCTTGGTTGCTGAGCAATGGAGCAACACCCCAGATGAGCACAGCATTGCCCCTGAGTGGGCTTGCTGGGTGGATCCTGACAGGTGTGGGAGGGGGCATGCGGGAGTCTGTCTCTCTGCCTCCCCTCCTCTCATTGAATTTAAAAATAAAAATCATATATGCGCCTGACCTGTGGTGGCGCAGTGGGTAAAGCATCAACCTGGAACACTGAGGTTGCCAGTTCAAAACCCTGGGATTGCCTGGTCAAGGCATATATGGGAGTTGATGCTTCCTGCTCCTTCCCCGCCCTTCTCTCTCTCTCTCACTCTCTCCCCTCTCTAAAATGAATAAATAAAAAACATTTTTTTAAAAAATCATATATGCAATCAGACCTTTCTAGGAATTGTCCTCATTAGAGTTTGGCTGATTCTTTCCCCTAAAAAGCAAAGTGCTTGAACAAAGAGAGTGATGGTCTTCAATGTACCACACACTGCAAGTTGAAGCTGCTTGTGAAACTGTCTTATTGTGAGCAGCAACCACAGACTGCTGAGAGCAGATTCCAGACTTCTTGTTCCTTTCTGGTCACCTTCTCTGCAAATTTGCTATGAAATGGTTTTCTTTAAATATACCATCTTTAGTACTTATGGGAATAAAATAGGAATACCCATGTTCTTTAATTCTACATTTGGCTTTATTTCATATCAGATAACTCCCGTCCTTTACCCTAACAACCCTGAAATCTGTGCAAGACTACCAAAGCAGCAAACTGACCTGGAACTGTTCTACACACCTTGGCTCCAAAATTTTGAGAAAAGGGTTGGGGAAAAAAAGATTAGATACTAATGTGTAGATTTTCCCTGCTTTCCTATTATGAGAAGGAACTACAACAATCAGAAATCCTATCTCGTGACTAAGAACTTGAAATTCCTAATGTTCTTCTAGGCCAGTAATGGGCAATCTTTTGTGCTTGGTGTGTCAAAATTCGCCAAAAAAGATGAGCATAACTCGGGTGGTGTGTCACTTTGAGAAAAATGACCTAACCAGAAGTCCCAGAACTAGACGCTCTTTGCCGGAATTCTGTTGTTTTGGCCTACAGATCTTCGGCAGAGAGTGTTTATACTACAGCAAATGTTTTATCCTAGGCTGCTGCACCTGGCCCTGCAGGAGCAGAGGATGAAACGTCCTTCTAGGCATGCGGCCCCATACTTCTCTCATATGCGGCCGCATGTAAGTGCTGACACGCATGTCATAGGTTCACCATCACGATTCTAGGCGAAAAAAATAACATCTGAATAGATTAAGAACATTAAAAAGAGAGTAGGCTGAACACAATGCATTGATTGCTATGTAAATTTACTACTTTGAAGCATGTATAAGGCTTACTGCAGCTTCCTAAAACTGTGGCTATACAAAGGGATGACGACAAAGGAAGAGGTAAACATAGCCACAGTTAGGTTCAACAAGCTACCTGAAATAACCTTCTCGGAATAAAGGAGGGTATCCGACAGCACCTAAAAGAACTATTTTTCAAAACGCATGCTGGGCTAGCGTGCATGAGAACGAACCCGCTTTCCCTCCTAGCTTAAATACTGTTGAACAATAATGCTGATATGACAGTTTAATGACAAGTAATAAGGCGTCCGCCTAGGACGTTTGCTTTTTGGGAGAGCCTGAAAAACACCTGGACGTAGGCGGGAGTGTCCTTGTCTGGCTGAGCCCTGCCCCCGCCCCGCGGGTCGCCGGCCGGCCGCAGCGGGCGCGGGGAGAGAAGGTTCTGGAGCTCCGCTGCCGCGTCCAACGGGCAGGAGGCCGGGGACGAAGATCCACGGGCCACGCGGCGTCTCAGCAGCCCGGGTCTGCCCGCAGCGAAGCCCGGTGCAGGCAGGCAGGAGGGAGAGAGCAGACGGAGGCAGGGAAGACCAGCGCCCGCAGAGGCAGCGCTCACCCCGACCTAGGTCGCGCAGACCCGGCCTCCCGCAGCTGCTACTGGTGCCCCCGCAGCGCGCGGACCCATGCGCCGCCGCGGACAGCTCCGCAAGACACCTTTCCGCCCCCACCCCAAAGGCTTCCCGCCGGCTGCCCAAAAGAGCCGCAGCCCCGGCGCCGCAGACGCACCGGAGAAGGCCGCCATCTTCGCCCGTCCCCCGCTGCTTGGCGCGCGCTCGCACCCTCCGTTCTTCCCTCCGTCCCTCCCTTTCTCTGCCACGCTGCTCCCAAGACACGCGCTTCCGGTCCCCAGCCTGCGGCTTTGCAGTTCCGGGCAGGGACCCAGCCCCGGGGAGAACGGTTCCGAGGGAGACAAAATGACCCATTCCGGACAACAGAGCACGGACCCAGTTTCGGGGACCTGGTTAGGATGGGACAGTGTTAGACATAATAATCACAATTTGTTTGGACCGTGCTTTGTGTCCTCGGGACCACATTTCCATATAGAAGAGACCAGATGATGTGACGGCAGAACGGTGCTATATTCTACTGCCCTGAGCCCCCCCCCCCCCCCTGCCCACCTCTTAAAGATCAGCAGGGCTTTTTAGTGAGTGAATGTCCTGGGCAGAAGGTACTGAACTCACTTCCCAGATGTTGTAAAGTACCCTACCTCATGGGTTTACGTATAGACACCAAGTCCAGATGAATTTTGAAGGGTTTTATTAAAAGAGATTTATTAAATATGCCAGCCAGATATGACTAACACGGGGCATTGCAGACCCAAATCGTGCACACTCAATACATTTCAGAGACTGATTATATACCCTTGATCACATAAAGGCAGGGGGCGCATGACATCATGGCACAATTATTAACAAGCTTATAACGTTTGTTTAGGGGATCCCCGAAAACATTATGTTGGGCAGATAAAATATATTATGCTCACTTTGTTAAAGATGGCGCTGCCCACATGGAAGTTCATTGATATTAATGTGTGTTCTGGAACAGGCTGTGGGCAGGCCGGGT
The DNA here is from genome assembly GCA_037038555.1 of Rhynchonycteris naso. Taxonomy (NCBI): domain Eukaryota; kingdom Metazoa; phylum Chordata; class Mammalia; order Chiroptera; family Emballonuridae; genus Rhynchonycteris; species Rhynchonycteris naso. Next base: position 102,494,398 of record CM073001.1, read on the forward strand.
TGTTATAGCCTAAGGCTTAGTTTAAGAGTAAGCTCTTCCCCTCACCCTTGACTGATTGGATAATGTAGGGTGGTGCACTCTCCTGAGGAGTCCCATTATTCCTCAGATGGGTGGCTTTGTATCAGAGACTTCCTTGTTTGTAGATTAAATTAAAGGTTTGGATTTTCTATGCTATAAACGGGGGCAGACCAGGAGCTTGCTCTCTCTTTCTCGGTTCCTGGGTTCCTGAGATTAGTATTAGAGAGGAGAGCAGAGTAAGGCCACGTGAAGGCCAGGAGAAGCAGCCGAGATAGCAGAGTGCTTAGGAAGAAGCCAGTTTGTTAAGAGTTTGTGCAGGAGGAGATGGGAAACAGAGGTGAATAAGTCTGGTGAGCTAGAAACCTTTGATGCTAGGAAACTCGGATAAGTCAGTAGCTTTGTGAGCACTGATTGTGTGGGTTTTGGAGCCCAGTGTGTGTTTTTGCTTGCCCGCCGGGTGCAAGCTAGAATTAAAGCTGATGGCTCACCAGTTCTTGGCTCCGGTGTTTCATTACCGACTGTCCTAATCTAATGCGAACCTGCATGAGCCGGGCTGCTGTGATGGTGACCCTGGCTACTGGCTTTACGCTTACCACAAAGAAAATCAGTACTAGTGAGCGCCTGGCACCCAATAGGCATTCATTCAACTTTTTTTTTTTTTTTTTTACTAAAATAAGTAACGGTTCGGATCTCCCAACTTCCTTTCCACAGTGTTAATGATTTCATTTTTTAAAAAATACTTGAATTTCATGAAGTTTTTACTCCATTCTCTTTGCAGAGATAGGAAAGATGAATGAATGTTTAATCACCCCCACACCCCCAGTAAAGCCAGTAGCCACAGCCACCACCACAACAGCCTGGCCCATGCAGGTTTGCATTTGATTCTCACAGACGGTAATGAAACAATGGAGCCAAGAACTGGTGGGCCATTATCTTTAATCCTAGCTTGCACCCGGCAGACAAGAAATACACACAGTGGGAAGACACTTCCCTTTCCGTTCAGGGCTCCCAAAGCCACTGGCTTATCTGAGTTTCCTAGAATCAAATGTTTCTACCTCACCAGCTTTATTCACCTTTGTTCTCCATCTCCTTCTCTCTGCTCAAACTCTGCACAAACTGGCTTCTCCTTCAGCACTCCTCACCTCTACGTGGACTTTCTCTGCTCTCCTCCAGCATGGGCTCCTCTGCCCCATTTTATATTGTAGAAATCAAAACCTTTAATACAATATATAAACAAGAAAGTCTCTGACACAAAGCCACTTATCTGAGGCATAATGGGATTCCTCATAAGAGTGCACCACCTCATATCATGCAACAGACAAGGGTGTGGTGAAAAGCTTAGTCTTAAAACTAAACCTTAGGCTACAACGACCCTGCCTGCTTATAGCCTGTCCCCCACACCCAATGCAAATTATAAGCAAGCAAACATATATGTAGCAAACAAACTTATTTGACCAACACCATCCTCCTCCCCAACCACTCTGTCAGGTAGTGTTAGTATCTTTACATGAGGATACTATGATTCTGGAAAGTTATATGTATAACTTATCTAAAGCCACACAGCTGCTAAGTGGCAGTGTGGGGTCCCAGCCACGTCTGCCTAACTTCAGTATCATATCTAGTCTGCCACAGAACGACCCGGAGACAGGTGATACCCTCAGGCAAGAGGTATGGATGAAGTTAGACTTCAGGAGTCTTGCTCCCTGGGTTCGAATTCCAGCTCTGCCACTTGCTAGCTGTGTAACCTTAATAAGTCTGGGCTTCAGTTGACTCATCTGTAAAACAGTCACGAATAATAGTACCTAGTTTGTAGGATTGTTATGTAGATTAAATAAAATAGGTGAAGCACCTACAACAGTACATAGCCCATGGCAACAATGTGTAAGCATTACCTCTGTTATTACTTTTACATGTAACAGCATTCACTTGTCCAAGAGCCAAGGACAATACATTCAGCCCTTCGGCTCCCCACATTCAGGTCCACCATCCATATTATATTTTATAGTCTCCTATTTTACATAAGTTTATATAAATGATATCCTGGAGAGTTATGCAAGGTAGCAGTTCTGAATAAATGTCATGTGTCCCGCATTCCGAAGACAAGCACGGGATCACATGTGATGGGGGACTTGCAAAAGGGAGATCTGGAATCAGATTGTTATGCCTTTAGCCAAACTCCATCTTAATATATGAAAGGCTTGAAGGTACAACTTAAGAGAAAAGATTTCTCTAAACAGAGTCGTTAAAGCACTGTGGCATTCCTCCTCCCTCAGAGGAGAGAGCGTTTTCCATGGCACTACTCAGAGAAATTTCAATCTCTTGAGTTTGGGAAGCTGACCTGTGCTATGAGAAGCTGTGGCTTGAGAGCTCTGGGGTGCCAGGGCAGGAAAAGAGACAGAGAGAAGGGGAGGGAGAGGGCTGCTGTGGAAACACACCACATTCCCAACAACATTGGAGAAAATGTGACTTTTTCCTCCAAGGGTTAACTGGCCCTTGGGACAGTGAACTTGAAGCTATTGTATGTGCAAACAGAATGTACCCAAGAGAGCTGCATGGAGAAGCAAAATGACACAGCAGACAAACTCCCCAGAGGACCCTGTTGTAGTTGCTTTGTATTTGGAGAATAGAGATCTATCACCTGCCTCGTGGAAGTTACACTTGGAGAATACCAGAAGAAAAGTCTACAAGATACATGCAAAAAGTACCCTCTAAGTGAAAGAATCTACTTGAGTGTAATTGAGCTAAGAGTGCCAGAATCAGATCCCTATGGCCCCAGGTAAAGGTGGGTATCTCCCCACCCCCAGACTCTGTGTCTCCCAATTTCAGACACAACAGCTAATGGGAGAGGGGAGTGCAGAGAAGAGACACCCTCTACCTCACTGCAAGCAGGGCAGGGAGGAAGATATAATTTTGGTTAAATTTGTGGATTTTGACCATTGCACAGTTCGATTGCCAATATGAGTCTATAATTGTGATGAATGTAGTCAGACAACTTTTCATTATTTGAGAGTGACCAGAAAAGCTCTGGAAGATGCCAGAGGCTGCATCTAGATCAGAGAAAGAAATAGCCCACAGAGAGGATTTCAAAGTAATAAATAATGTTTTCTGCTTATGGTCTATCAAGTTTAGCTTGGTTAATATACTGCTTTAATAAAAATAAATGAGAGAGAGGAAGAAAGAAAGAAAGAAAGAAAGAAAAGGAAGGAAAGAAAGAAGGGAGGGAGGGAAGGAGGAGGGAGGAGGGAAGGTGAGAGGGAGGGAGGAAGGAAAGAAGGAAGGAAGGAAGGAAGGAAGGAAGGAAGGAAGGAAGGAAGGAAGGAAGGAAGAAAAGGAAGGAAAGGAAGGAAAGAAGGAAGGAAGGAAATATTCTCAATAAGGTGGTTTGGAACAAAATGTGATTGGCTATCCTCCTTGGCAGGTATGACAAGACCAAGCAGAGAAGTGGCAATGCAACCCTTTCACCAAACTAAATAATAGAGGATGGGTGCCCTTAGTCCGGTATCCTTCTATCCACTCTCCTCAGCACAGGCTGATTAAATGGGCACCTACTAATCTGGAGACAATTCTGGAATCTCCTGCCTGATCCCAGAAACCCAGCCACATAAGAAGGTGGGAAGACAACCACCACTAGGTGGTGTGGAACTACAGCTGGGCCAGGTAAAGTTTGCACGTGTCTTCAAACTCCCAGCTGAGACTTCCCCCTCCCCCAATGTATTTTTTATAACCTCACAATAACCCCACATTTTATGCAACTGGATCTTTTGGACACCGCTAATTATGTTATGGTGGAATTTTACTTTTGTTATCCACGCACCCAGAAAAATGCGCTCTGTATTTGCAAGTAAGCTAGGCAGTAGCTCACTGCAGAACGTGTAGCTTTACTGCTACTAAGACAGGCTCAGAAATATGGCCTTTAGATACTGAGGAAAAGGAGAGAGGATAGGCCCTGTGAAGGACTCTGTGGACTGACCATCCAAAACCACACAGAGTTCACTTTCCCCTTGCCTTTCTCTAAAAACCGCCTGCGGAGCAGAAAGAATGATCACTTTTCCAGACTCCTTTGAAGAGAGATAAAGCCATGAGAGCCAGTTCTGCCTGGAAAGATGTAATGGGAAGTCCCAGGTATGGAATCTTTAAAAGGGACAAACATGAATGGCACGTACTCTTCCTCCTGGAACATGACCACGATGCCTGGAAAGGCAGCAATGAGTTACAACCATGACAGCTTCACACCAAGGCTATTGAGGCAGAAAATAGGAGATTGCATCCTTGAAGATGATGGCAGACTACCAGCCCAGGCCTGTCTACCACTAGATCTCTTGTGTTTGAGAATGCCTTAGGTAGTTGGGCAACTGTTAATTATCTCTTCCTTGCAGCTCAACACATTCCTAAGAGGTACATAAAAGAAAGGAAATGAGACATTCATCTGTATGGGTTTTGTATAATGAATTATTCAGAAAAATGTCTTCCAATGTTCTAGAATAGATAGATAAGCAACCTACAAGGAGGGGAGACATTTGGCCTTGGTCATAAAGGCACTGACAAAACAATCCTTTCATATTTGGTCATTTCCTCAAAACCAAAAATGAAGATGAAATTTGTCATATACAGTGGAGAGTGTGACCCTGAACCCAGCCGAGGGAATGTCAGTCCAACCAGGTTGCTGACTTTGTCCTTTCATTGATACTCAATCCCTTGCCCCAGGCCCCAGTTCCCTTCTGGGATTGGAGAATGCAAGCTGCCTTGGCTTCTAAAGATCCAGCCACCAGGAAGAAGGAATAAGCAAGAGAGAGAGAAGTCATTTTGATATAAAATTAGTTGATTAGAAAATGCAGTATCTCCATTACATTAACCCCTGAGTCTTTCTTCACAATACCTGATACAATCCCACCCATCATTCTATACAAGTAACCACAACTTCTTCCCTGCCAAATGCTGCCCAGGAAGTTTGTCCTCAGCTCTGCATGTTAGGAGAAGAGAGGACTTGCTTTGGCTCTTGAGCCAGTGAAGAGTGGAGGTGACGTGGCTAACCTTCCATCAGTCAAGCTTCTCTTCCTTGGTCCAGCTCTCAGTTGGTGAGGTTCCTGATCCTACCTGCTTTAGGATGGCACTGACCAGACCCTGTGTGTCCAGCCTCCTTTCTACTTCCATCTTATAACATAGGGTCATTTTACTTTATAGCATCTTCAAACATGTAGAATTTCTTGCATGCATCAGATTGCCTCTCACTATGGTGTATTTTCTCATACTGTTCCCTCTCCCTAAAACATTCCCCCCTTTTTAGTTTCACTTATTAATTGCTGCATAATAACTACCCCAAAACTTAGTGTCTTAATACAACAACCGATTTATGTGCTCATGATTCCATGAGTCAAGATCTTGTACAGGGTTCAGCTGTCTGGTTCTTCTGCTTCATTCAACATTCATTACCGGTGGCCATTCACTCGGCTGCACTCAGCTGGTGTCTGGGCTGGACTGGAAGGTCTGAGACTTTAGTCTGCTGTGTGATGCCATAGAGCTCCCGTATGGGTTCTCAGTCCCTCCTCATGGCCAGCTGGGACCTTCTCACAGCAGCATTATTTCCAGGGAAGACAGACATCCTACATGGTTGCTAAATTACAAGAGGTTGTGTTCCGAAAATAGAAAGCAGAAGCACTTATCTTTTAAGCCAGTCCTGTAAGTAACACAGTGTCACTTCTGCCAAATTCTGTCGGTCAACACAAGTCACATGATCAGCTCAGATTCACGAGGAAGGTAAACAGACTCTACTTGATGCAATGAAGGGTAGAGTTTTCAGACATCTGTAACGTACCACACTTGTCTTCTTGTCAGACTCATCATTCATATTCAGCTCAGCTAGCACCTTGCAGCAAATCCTTACTAATGCCAGTCCCCAAACTGCTGGTTTGCCCCAATAATTACTTCTCTTTTTCCTTAAATTTCTGACTTTTAACTGGACATATGACTGCCCAGAATAAAGACTTCACATCCCAGACTCCCCTGATAGTTCAATATGGCCACCTGCCTGTGTTCTGGCCAGTGGCATATAAATAGAAGTGTTCTTAAGGAAGATGGTACATTCTTCTTGTTCTTCTTCCTTCCTGTTGACTGGAGTGGGGGTGTGATGGCTGGGGTTTCAGCAGCCATGTTGGACCATGAGCAGAGAACCACAGACTGAGGATAGCAGAACAATGAAAGGGAAGCAGCCTGAATCCCTGATACTAAGGAGCACCATATCAGCCAGACCTGTGACCTTGAGGTTATTTACATGAGAGAGAAGTAGACATATGTCCTCTTTGTCAAGCTCCTGGCTGGAATGGCAGGCATCTGCAGGCTGGTGAGGGAGGTTCAGCCTGTAAAGGTGGCTTGCTCTTGTGACTGTGCAGCAGTTAGCAGGAAGACTCGGTTCTCCACACAATTCTCCACACGGACCTCTTTCTGGGCTACCTGCATGTTCTCAAGATACAGCTGCTGGCATCCCCACCCCAACCTCTTGCCAGCAAAACAAGTGACGTTGAGAATGAAGCAGAATGAATGATATCCTTTATGACCTAGCCATCAAAGTCACCCACTGTCACTGCTGCAATATATTATTGGTCACAGATGCCTGTTCAGTGTGGAAATGCACAAAGGTATGAGTACAAGTAGACAGGGATCCTTTTGGAGGCCACCTTGACTGGCTCCCACACCCCACCTCTTCCCTAACGGACTCGGCGTTTGTTCAGGTAGCAGGTGAGAATCCCTCCATACCAGGGAAAAGGAGGTCTGTCCAGCAGCCTCTGGATAAACCATGTTCCTTCCAGGCCAGCTATTGTCATTAAATCTGTTGGCTCAGCTTACTTGCCCCATTTTTCACAATTTACCTGATCCCAAGAGCAGTTTAGAGATAGCTCACATTTATGTATCCTCTGTTGCTCCCCTCTGAATTTCCTCCAGCTTCTACACTGAGCAACAATCATTGGGTGTTATGCTTTTGTCAAAATAAGCTGTCAGAAACTGGTCCAGATCTATTAGAATGCAACATCATTTTCACTGCCCCAGCATTCACCTTACGGAGCTTGGACCAGAGGGGGCCCTGCAAACAGGCATAAATCCAGACATCTATAATTCTCTACCCCCTGAAGAAGTGGCCATAAAGTCCATCACACCAGATATATGGGGAGAGCAAGACAAAGGACAACCCGATGAGTTTCCAAGGGGCTGTAAAACAAAAGGCGAGATCTCACTAACTGTGTGGGTCTCATTAATAAGCAAGCCAGGCGGGGACATGATTTATGGTTGGATTCTGACTGGCCCAAGCCTACCATCTTGAATGCTCATCAGCCCCTGTGACAGATGCTGGTGGCTCTTGGGGAAATGGTGTTGCTTCTGGAGTCTGAACAGTAGCGCATGGCCTGGAGGTGGTGGGTGTTTAAGAACAGACTGTGTGCCAGACAAATGTCCTGAATCCAGCTGCCCCAGGTCTGCCGGGGCCCCTGAGTTCTGTTACCTGCAGAAGAGAGTTCTGCATCATCACACAGGGCCAGGCTTGCTTTCTCAGTGTCCCCCCACCCCACCCCCGCCTGCCCAAGTGTCCTTGCTTCACTAGGCCTCCTTCCTGTCCGTTCAGACAGATCACAGCCTTTCTTGTTAATGAAGCCTGTGATTTTTATTTAAAGTAGATGGAAACAAGATGACATGCTCTATTTTAAAAAGGAGAGAGAGGATAGCAAAGATGGTCAAGAAGTCTTTAAAATACTGGAGAAAGTCATTCTGAACATGGAATTTCATATCGCCCGTAGGTGCCTGTGATGTTACAATGATGAGGCTGGGAAATGTGAAGGCTGCTTCCAGTGTAGCTCTGAGTAGTGGTGTCCCAGTCACTATGGCTACATAGCAAAGCACTCCAGAATGGAGTGGCATAAAACATCCATTTCTTTTTTTTTTCTTTTTCATGCTTCTATTAATTATGAAATTAGCTTGTTCTCTCAAAATATGAATTTAAGGCAATATAAATACATATACATATAAAAATCAAACAATTAAAATTAGCCTTCACATTAAATTTTACAGTATCTGTGGCATCTAAATAGGTAATACTAAGCTTTTGCGTGTCAACGTTACAGAGAATTTAAAGATCATAGCTCCAATTTCCACAGAAACAATAGATCACTAGTTCCAAGGAAAAAAACTAAATTTTTTTCCAATTTTACATAAGTAATTTTCTTTTTTTATTTATGATTTTAATTTGTGTTTACATATATTCAAGTGTCCCACTGAATATATCTCCCCCCACCCCCTTATTCCTCCTCAGCCCCTCTAGGCCCCCTCCCCCCAATGCATTCCCCTTTCCCTCCAGGATTTGCTGTCCTGTTCTTTATAATGATGTGTTAAAACCTCCATTTCCTACGCTCAGAGATTCCGTGGGAGGGGTCTGCACACGGCACAGCAGGAGTGGCTCATGTTGCTTCCTCAAAAGGCAGCGCCTCAACCGAAAGATTTGAGGGCTCTGGTTGAAATCATTTGCCGGTTTCTTCCCTCGCATGACGGCTAATACTCATGTCGCCAAGACTCATGTCACCTAGCTGGGACCGTTGGCTAACGGGGGGCCTCTCTGTGTGGCCTGGACTTCCTCACAGCATGGTGGTTGTATTCTACTGTCAAAGATAAAAGCGGAGTGTTAAAGTAATAAGGAAAATTTTAAAGCAGTAATATAACTACTTCGAGAAGAAAGGGGGTTCAGCCTGAGTTGAAGTAAACTTAGATTTGTAACAGAGGCAACTTTTAAAAGGAAATGGCATTTTACAGGGAATATAGCAGAACAGGCAGTGGGACGAGCAGGGGGCTCAAGCAGAGTGAGGAAGTGACAGTCACAGGCACTGGTCTGGTCAGGGTCAGCGCAGAGCAGGGCGCAGTGTCAGGTAGCTGACAAGTATCCCACTTAGGTTTCCATCCCCCACAGAGACCTAGGCGCAGGCCCTGTCCTGCCTGAGGATGTCATTTAAAAGCAATGGCTTTCAGGTCCTCAAGAAAGACACTCCTGAGTTGTCAGAGAGCTGTACATACCTACATACCTCAAAAGGGACAGAGGAAAGAGTCCCAGTGTGAGCTCATGTTGGTGAAAGCTCTAAAGAGGAGTTCCAGGGGCCTATGTCAGGTGTTGAGTAGAACTGACAGTGAATTCTTTGGGGAGCCTTGAACTTTCTCAGGCAGGCACTTTTGGGGTGTGCATTAGGGCTATCCTAATAAGCTAGGGCTGTTAGAAACTATATCAGCATTTAAGTCTTTTAATGTAGGACGTAGGGAGTAGACAAAATCATTTGTGCTGAGAATCTCTATTTTCTAATAGGCCAAGATTGAGACCTAGCCAAAAGAGGGCTTGGAGAAAAGAATCTTTGCCAGAATTATGCCTTACCGTAGGTCCCCCAAGCCCCTAGGAACCCAAGGCACAGACACATTAAATCAGGGGTCCCCAAACTTTTTACACAGGGGGCCAGTTCACTGTCCCTCAGACCATTGGAGGGCAGGACTATAAATAAAACTATGAACAAATCCCTATGTACACTGCACATATCTTATTTTAAAGTAAAAAACAAAACGGGAACAAATACAATACTTAAAATAAAGAACAAGTAAATTTAAATCAACAAACTGACCAGTATTTCAATGGGAACTATGGGTGCGGATGCATCTTGTGCTCCTCTCACTGACCACCAATGAAAGAGGTGCCCTTTCCGGAAGTGCAGCGGGGGCTGGATAAATGGCCTCAGGGGGCCGCATGCGGACCCACGGTGGCCGTAGTTTGGGGACCCCTGGATTAAATTATTTGTACAAGGCAGTGGAAAGAGTCAGTAACAGAGCAACAAAACCAAGTCTGTCTTCTTGTCTCTCCAAAAGTCTATACCAGAGACAGAAGGACCTGGACGATTGCACAAGATCAATGGAGGGAGAAGAAATAACATTCTATAAATGTGTACTTATTGCAAAACTATTGAATTTTCTCTTCAATGTAAATTCTAGAGCAGTTTCTAGCATTTCACTTTAATGTGCTATTTTATCACTCAGTTACTTATGTTTGGGGAAGATTTTTGTCTCCCCTAAACCCCTTTAATTTTACTTTTAGTTAATTCCCTCAGGATTTAATCCAGTTGCCAAGCCACCTTTTTAATCATGAATCTATGTATCAGATTAAAACTGTATTTAAATAATCATTTCAACTTTAACACGTTTAAGAGTTTAACATTGGGCGTACATTTTTATCTAAAGAGAAACCAAAAATGGTTAAAGACCTCAACAGGGAACAGTTTACTACATAAAATTCCACTGAGGAGCTAAAATTGAGAGACATGTAATAATTCCACCTCAAATGGTTCATAATCCTTGGTGTTTAATTTAGCTTTTTCAGAGAGTGTCTGATCCTAACGTTTTGATAGCCTCTACATTTTCAGTTAGTACTTTGCCCTATCGAAACACATTATTAATTCCTCATCAGCTTCATTGAATCCTGGTTCTCTTGGTTAACGTAGAGCCAGTAGTCGAGGCCACCATTATCACAGCTGCCTGACCCGTGCAGGTTCCCATTAGATTTGAACAGTCGGTAATGAAACAATGGAGCCAAGAACTGGTGAGCCATCAGCTTTAATTCTAGCTTGCACTCGGAGAGCAAGCAAAAACACACACTGGGCTCCAAAACCCACACATTCAGTGCTCACAAAGCTACTGACTTATCCGAGTTTCCTAGAATCAAAAAGGTTTCTAGCTCACCAGACTTATTCACCTCTGTTCCCATGTCCTTCTGCACAAACTCTTAACAAACTGGCTTCTTCCTCAGCATTCGGCCATCTTGCCTGCTTCTCCTGGCCTTCACGTGGCCTTAATGTGCTCTCCTCTCTATACTCAGGAACCAAGAGCGAGATCAAGGTACTGGTTTCTCCCACTTTATACCATAGAATCAAAACCTTTAATCCAATTATACAAACAAGGAAGTCTCTGTATAATGGGATTCCTCAGGATTCCACCCTACACCATCCAATCAGTCAAGAGTGTGGGGAAAAGCTTACTCTTAAAGCCAAGCCTTAGGCCATAACGACCTGGCCTGCTTACATTACAGCCTTTCCCCCACACCCATCCCACGCATAAGGGCAAATAATATCACCTGGGTGATGGGCTTCCATGGGGGCAGCACCATCTTTAACAAAGTGAGCATATTATATTTTTTCTGCCCAACAATCCACCCCTATGCTCACTGTACTACCCACAATCTACACCACCGGCATCGCTGTACAAGGAAATTAAATTAAGTACATTATACAAATTACAGCAATAGCACAAATCATACAGTTTCAACAATTACAAAGGTACACTTCACCAGTTTCTAAGCACTTTGCCAAAAGTGCAAAATGTCCTCAGCCTTCTTTCTAGCCATGGGAAAAGCTTCCCAGGGCAGGAGGGCCTCCAGCAAAGCCCCCCCACCCCCATCAGGGTATTTCGCATTGTCCAAAATCCATAAGTCCATTCAAAACAGGAGCTTGTGCTCATCCGGTCATAGTCTAGGAAATCAGTCCACACACATGGGGTGTTAGCCTCCCCCCTCATTTCTGCCATCATGGCAGGTCTCACACTGTCCTAAAGAGAAGCATGTGCCAATGGCAGTCAGCATTTCCATCTCTGCTCTGGGGAGCATGATGTCATTCACGCCTATGTCCCAAAATCGCAGACCTACCAGCAGCTTGGCAGGCACTCCCTGCCATTTTGGCTGGGCTCTCATCTTCTGGAGACTGTGGATTGCAACTCCAGCTGGATTCTCCTCATCCTCCAAAGAGAAACTGGAAACATCAACTCCCACTGTTGGGCTCGAGCCCCCTGCTGCTGCTGCTTTCTGCTTCATGGGTCTTACAGCCCCTGCCTCAGCCTCAGCCTCGGCTTCCTGCTGGCTCTCCACAACATCCAGGGCAACCTCCAACTCACGAACTTGTGATTCCTTCTCTGGCAACTGCTCCATTTCCAGGCGAATCTGGCAAACCTGGTCGGCCTCCTCCTCCGGTGCTTGCTCCAGCTCCAGGGTTGGCATCTCTTTCTCCTACATTTCCTCCAACTCCTTCCACTACTTGGTTTGCAGGTCCCGGGTAGCCTCTTCCATAGAGCTCTCGGTTTCCTCACGCATGGCTGTAAAAGTCAGCCATCCTACAGTCCCCCAAAAAACAGCTATGGGAAACCAAAACAGCAGCCAGTTCTCTACTCCACCACTCAAAGGTGGTGGTGGCTCCATGCCAATCTGTATCGAATCCTGCCACAGACTACACCAAATGTCAGGCCAGTAGTCAGGGTCAGGATCACAGCCGCCTGACCCGTGCAGGTTCTCAATGGATTCGAACAGTCGGTAATGAAACAATGGAGCCAAGAACTGGTGAGCCATCAGCTTTAATTCTAGCTTGCACCAGGAGAGCAAGCAAAAACACACACTGGGCTCCAAAACCCACACATTCAGTGCTCACAAAGCTACTGACTTATCCGAGTTTCCTAGAATCAAAAAGGTTTCTAGCTCACCAGACTTATTCACTTCTGTTCCCCATCTCCTCCAGCACAAACTCTTAACAAACTGGCTTCTCTCTCAGCATTCTGCCATCTTAGCTGCTTCTCCTGGCCTGCATGTGGCCTTAATGTGCTCTCCTCTCTATACTCAGGAACCAAGAGCGAGATCAAGCTACTGGTCTCTCCCACTTTATACCGTAGAATTAAAACCTTTAATCCAATTATACAAACAAGGAAGTCTCTGTATAATGGAATTCCTCAGGAGAGTGCACCACCCTACATCATCCAATCAGTCAAGGGTGTGGAGAAGAGCTTACTCTTAAAGCCAAGCCTTAGGCCATAACGACCTGGCCTGCTTACATTAGTCTTTCCCCCAAACCCATCCCAAGCATAAGGGCAAATAATATCACCTGGGTGACAGGCTTCCATGTGGGCAGCACCATCTTTAACAAAGTGAGCATATTATATTTTATCTGCCCAACAGTTAATGTTTCCACTGTCATTATTCTTTTTTTAAATTTTTTTGAAGTGAGAAGCAGGGAGGCAGAGAGAGAAACTCCCTCATGCGCCCGACTAGGATCTACCCAGCATCCACACCAGGGGGGGATGCTCTGCCCATCTGGGGCACTGCTCTGTTGCAACCAGAGCCATTCTAGCACCTGAAGAGGAGGCCATGGAGCCATCCTCAGTGCCTGATGCCAACTTTGCTCCAGTGGAGCCGTGGCTGCTGGAGGGGGAGAAAAAGAGAGAAAGGAGAGGGGGAAGGGTGGAAAAGCCAATGGGCAATTCTCCTGTGTGATCTGGCCAGGAATTGAACCCAGGACTTCCACATGCGGGGCCAATGCTCTACCACTGAGCCAGCCAGCCAGGGCCTCCACTGTCATTTTTTACTCAAGGATAAAATGAAGAACTAGGCCATAATTTCATTATGACAGTCGAAAAAAAATTGGAGCTCATGAAGGATCTGCTTATGGAGAGAAAATTTCCTTAAGCCTATATTGTTTTGCTGGAGGAAATAACTGACTTTTAAAAGTCTCAACCTCCCTTTTTTAAGTCAAAAGGGTTGATCTGTAACAGCATCAACACAACCATGAATAATTCATGCAGTCAATAAAATGTAATGTTCAGGGTCCACCTTTAAACTGGGTCTGTAGAGATTAAAATCCCATTGTTGAGCCTGACCTGTGGTGGTGCAGTGGATAAAGTGTTGTCCTGGAATGCTAAGGTCGCCAGTTCGAAACCCTGGGCTTGCCCGGTCAAGGTACATATGGCAGTTGATGCTTCCTACTCCTCCCGCCTTCTCTCTCTCTCTCTCTTCACTAAAATAAATAAATTTAAAAAAAATTTAAAAAAAATCCCATTGTCCCTGTCCACAAAGAATTAGAGTATTTTGGTTTTGCAGTTGCCTTTTGAAGTTTTGGGCTATGGATGTTATTTGAGACTCCCCAGGTGTCCCCAGATTGTTGCCATGAATGGTAGTCATCACTGAAACATGAAACACTGATTTCACTGGTGTTGCTCCCAGTTGGTGACGGAGAATCTTCTGTCATTTGTAAAACCTCCTACAGACATTTCTGGGGCGACCTCTGTAGGAGGTGTGTTCTACATGTTGGCAAACGCGTCCAGTCCTCTGGATGCTGCCAGTTGGCTCCCTTTGGAGCGCCTGAGGATTTGCAGGCTGTGGTCTGCGCACCTGCTAGCTGCAGGCTGTTTGTGGCAGAGCTCTGAGAATGCCTCCCCTCTTTGTGTTTCCTCTCCGAGGTTCACAGGGTTTCACTTCAGACAATTTGTCCAGTAAGACACCCTGAATGACTCCCACGAACAGCAGGAGTACTTGTGAAAATGTAAAAACAAAACCACAACTTCAATAAGAAGTGGATGAGCCTGACCAGGCAGTGGCACAGTGGATAGACCGTCTGTCTGAGATGCGGAAGAACCCAGGTTCAAGACCCTGAGGTCGCCAGCTTGAGTGCGGGCTCACCTGGTTTGAGCAAAGCTCACCAGCTTGGACCCAAAGTCGCTGGTTCCAGCAAGGGTTACTTGGTCTGCTGAAGGCCGGCAGTCAAGGTACATGTGAGAAAGCAATCAATGAACAACTAAGGTGTCATAACGACAACAAAAAACTGATGATTGATGCTTCTCATCTCTCTCCGCTCCTGTCTGTCTGTCCCTATCTATCCTTCTCTCTGATCCTCTCTCTGTCTCCGTAAAATAAAATAAAATAAAATAAAATAAATATATTTATAAAAAAAAGAAGTGGATGAATTTGTCAGAAAGGCAAGACCAGTGAATCCACAGAAGCAAGCAGCTAAAGAAGTTGTCAGCGCTTTGGGGGCGGGGCTTTGCTTTCAGGGCTGACTGGGGGATGGTGGTGGGGTGGGGGTCAAAGGCAAGGGCCTGTTAAGGGAGGGGAGTTGGATCACTGGTCACCTTACATAAAGGTAAGACCCAAGAATAGCTACACAATTAAAATAAAATCTTGTAAAATCGAATCAGACAGTAACCAAAATTGTCTGCTCAGCCCAGAGTCCTAGTGGACTGTTCAAGTCCTCCGTGAGGATCTGGGGACACAGCTTGATCCTTTTGCAAGTTTGGATCCTTTTTGCATAGGTGAGTGTTAGGATGTTGTGTTAGTGTAATGATTTTTGGACCATCTTATCCCAATGGTCAATCTTCTCTTTATCATGGTTGATATTTACTTATTTATTCCGTCCTTCCCTGCCTCAAACTGATAGTTTCATTATTCCAGTCGATGGTTTGGATGATACCTGTTGTATTTCTTTATTTTTAAGAAAATATATAATCAACAGCATATTCTTCTGAAGTTATTTAATACCTTAGTCCTGTTGCCAAATCAGAAAGGGCATTATCACAGTCTTCACTGGACTCCCTTCTCCCATATTCCTTGTTTTTGTGGTCTGAGATAATAGATTTACTCTTTTCTCTAGTCTTTTATAATTAAAGTTTTGCAAACATATTGCAAACTGGCAAGAATTTTATAGCGAGCATTCAAGTACCCACTGCCAAAATGCTGTCACTAATATTTTCCCACACTTGCTTTATTATGTATCTTTCCATTTCATCACCCTTAATCTGTCCATTAATCCATCTTACATTTTGATGCTTTAAAGTATATTAAAGCTCATCTACTTTGTTTTTAAATCAGATAAAGCAAAAGTGCTATTCTTACATGTAAATTAATAATCAATGAATTTACTAGTCTATTTTATTTTTTTACTGATTCATCCACTCCCCTCTCTCCCTTGCAGCTCATTTTTGCATTTGTCACTGGAGTCTGTGGTAAGGCCAGTGTGGTGTCCCATATGATTTATGACCATCCTCTCAGTTTGCCCAGGACAGTTCTGTGTCATGCCTGTTTCCCTAGCAAATTATTTTATTCATCCCTTCTCATTCTCAGAAGTGCCGCAGTTTAGACAATTAACTATCTGGTCAGTGTGAGTAACACCCATCAGCACTTGGACTTCAGCCACTCAACCTGTGTAAAACCTCCCTGTTCCTTTGAGTCAGCTGAACTTAGATTTGAACTTCGATCACTCCTCTGGCTTTTCTTTTCCAATCCCAGCGTCTGGTATTCTGTGTTTGCGGCTCTCCCCATGGCATGCTGATTGTTACCATCTGCTTCCCTTCTCCTGGTCACCTCACTTTCTTCCCCTCCGGGAAACTCTTCTGGAGTTTAAATAGTGGTGGAGGAGGCCTGTCTGCTCAGAGAACCTCTGGGAGTAGAAGTTCCCTTCCAGGACTTGCTCCCTGTTAAATGTGTTTCCAGCTGGTATAGTTTCAGCCTGTGTGTTTTGTTTCTGCAGAATACAAGCACCAGGAGTCAGCCAGGTGAGGCCTCAGGTTTCCTGTTCCGTTGTACATACATGGGGTGAGAGCGAGGATGAATAAAGCAATTAACATATTGTGACAGCAGTAGAGAAAAACCAGTTTTGGGGGATGTATTTGTGACTGTCCCCTTCTGCGCTAAGAAGGAAGCATCCTTCGTGGGTTTGGCCGGCCACCTCCGGGTAGTGGTTGTGCTGATGAGTGATGAGAGAATAGATGAGCAGAAGGCCATCTGATTTCTATCTGAGAAAGGATGAGACAGGAGAGGGGAGCAAAGAGCCAAGAAAACTTGGTGTGACAGTGCTGAGTCTCTGTCCCGCTCCAGGGTCGAGCCCTCATACTTCCCCAGTATGAGGATGGCGTTCCCACCTGCTCACATTCTAAGGCATACCATGTGAGAAGCGCTCTCTGAAGCTGTGTACCTTGACAGCCTGGGGGGTGGTGAGAGGTGTTTGGTGTTTGCAACTGAGGATTCGACAAAAAGTTGCTGCTGCTAGAAGTGTGTCAGAGAGGGTTTCTTCTTCTTTTGGGGTGGTTTTTATTTATATATTCTACAAAGAATATATATTTTGTCCTGTGCTATGTTCCAGACACTGTTATACTCTGGGGATATTGTTATGGGGCTCTATGTAATTCTTCATCTGACTGTCCATCATATCTTTTAATAAACTGGTAAATGTTTCCCTAGGTTCTGAGAGTCACTCCAACAAATTAATCAAAATCATGCAGGACGTCTTTGAAA
Source organism: Rhynchonycteris naso (assembly GCA_037038555.1). Lineage (NCBI taxonomy): Eukaryota > Metazoa > Chordata > Mammalia > Chiroptera > Emballonuridae > Rhynchonycteris > Rhynchonycteris naso. Next base: position 102,511,514 of record CM073001.1, read on the forward strand.
TGTCGGACCTACAGTTGGTTGGTCAGAGAAGCACTGGTGATAACCTGGGATTGCGTCTGGCATCTGAAGTGTGTGTGTATGTGTCTGTGGGAAGTGGGTTGGGGGTGCAGTGGGAGGTCCTGTGGGACTGAGCTCTGGACCTGTGGGATCTGCTGCTATCTATGGACAAACAGTGTCAGAACTGAGTTGGAGTCTTAGACACCTTTCTTTTGCCCAAGAATTGCTTGTTAGTCTGGGAAAAACCTCCACATGCTTGGTGACCAGAAGTGTCAGAGACAAGTGTTTTGTATGAGTAGTAAAGAAGACTCACAGGGTAGAAGCACATAGTAGGGGAGAATGGGGTTTTCCCCTACACAGGCAGAAAGCTGAGCTTTCCCACTGCATTATCTAAATATGTAATAGTAGAGCTCTCTGTCTGGCAGAGCCTATATGTTAGTGATTGGGGACAGACAATAAACAAATGTAATAAAACAAGTGTTATGGGAAAAAAATGCAGGAGGTAAGGGGGATCTGGAGAGCTGGATGGAGTTGAGGGAAGGTGGCCGCAAATTTAAAATGCAGTCAGGGTAGGCTTCAGAGAGAAGGTGACATATAAGCATAAACTTGGAGATGTGGGGCAGATCAGATAAATATCTGGGAGAAAGCCTTCCAAGCAGGGGGAACAACCCACGCAAGGTCCCTGAAGTGGTGTGTGTCTGGTATGTTCAGAAACAGCAAGGTCAGTGTGGCTGCAGGTGGCGGGGGAGCAAGAGAGGAGGTGAGAGAGGACGGGTGGTCAGGCAGGGGATGGAAGGCTTGCTGACAGGTCACTTAAGTCTGAGAGAAAAGGGAGCCCTCGGCTCCCAGCGGAGGCTTTTCATTCCATCACCACCTAATGCATTTTGATAGATTTTATGCAATATAATCCCTGCAAGAAATCTTCAGTATTTGTTTCTTTTGAATGTGACACAGTGCTAATTCTTTGTACATTGTGTATTCATTTGGGCTACACTACATTAGGCTCTGCTTACAGTATGAGGCTTTCTAACAGTAGAGGCAGTTGTGGAATGAATGAGTGAGCAAAGGAATGAACAAGTGAGGCTGGCATTTTAGTCCCCTCCATGTAGGTCCTCAACCTTTTACCTTTGGTAGCTCCACACCCTTTCTCAACTTGGGTTCTACTTGGACGCCTGGTCCTTCAACAACATATTTCAGTCTTCGTTTTTGTTCTCCTGATTTCCCCCTACTTAAAATGCTCTGCCCAGATAATCTCCATTCGATTTAAATTCTGCCTATCGTTGAAGACCCAGGACAAGGTCCACTTACTCTAGGAAGCCCCTCCAGATATGCTGGCCTTCACTGCCTTTTCTGACTTTCTGTAGCATCTGTCCTCTGATACCTTTCTTTGTCCTAATCTGTTGTGTCGCATAACTTTCTTGGTGTTTATTTAAAAAAGCCCCGTTTGCACTTGTTCTAGTGCAACATGTATTAGGCAACGAAGACAGATGAATGCTGGCATCTCAGGGAGATTCTTTCTCCACCATTTTTTTTTTTTTTTTTATAAAAGCTGGTCGGATAGGAGAGGTTCAGACTCGGCTGATCTCACGCAGATTAATAAACAAAGAGCATGGTGGGATCCAGCTGTACTACAGACAAGCAATGTCATTGTCGCTCTTACTCCTGAAAAGCTAATCTATTTCTTCTTTATTCCAGTTAACTCCGCCTCTTTCTCCGTGAATAAACGCGGGCGCAGGCGGGGAAGCTTGTCCTTCACGGGAAGCCATAGTGACAGTCCCTCCGCTGCTTCCGTCCGGGGCGAGCATGGCGGCCTCCGAGTCCACACCGGCTGTGATTCCAGGAATCGCGGAGGGCGAGGAGGAGACGATTCTCTATGACTTGTTGGTCAATACCGAGTGGCCCCCGGAGACAGAAATACAGGTGAACCAGGCCCCCTACAGCTGCGGCCCGTTGGGCGCGGACGCTGCCCGCGCAGAACCACGTAGGGAAGAGCCACGTAGGGGAGTGGTGCCATGTGGGCGGGGGCGCCGGGCTCGCGGCGTGTTCGGTTGCCCTAGCAACGGCGGGGGTCTTGGTTCCTCCACTCAGCCGGGTGCCCGAGATCTTTTCCGGGCTCCGAATTCGGTTGTCGCGGGGCGGAACCTCGGGCTCTGGTTCTGTGTCGCCGGTGGGGCGCGGCAGGCCGGCCGGTTCGCAGCTGCAGTGGGAGGGTGTTCCCCACCCGAGACCATCTCCGCCTCTAGCGGGCTGTTACGGAGCGTGGCATGGAACCTTGACTCCTGCTGGGAGCTGAATCACGCCAGTTCTTGTGTATTTCTATAAACACATTTTGTGTGCGTGTGTGTGTGTGTGTGTGTGTGTGTCCCCGTCCGTCCGTCCGTGCCCCTGACACTGTGCCAGGCGCTGGGCACGCAGAGTGAATAACTTCCGCAGTGCTTAAGGTGACTAACTCCTTTACAATGAAAAGGACAAAAATAAATTGAAGAAAACAATATCATAAATAAGAGAAACACTTTATTCATTGCAACAATAGCACACTATGCATATTAAAACACTTGTAATATTTTATATTGTCACTATGCTTACATGCCTATTTATTTTTAATAATAATTGTAAGAAAAAAGTACTCATTTGGATACAAATACGTCACATCACTCGCAATGGATCTACTCTGCATCTATCAAATACGGACATTTACAGATTAATCTTCCAACATCAAAAAGGAGGACAGGTAGGAGGACACTTTTTGAGGGAGGACAGAACTTAACTTACAAAAGAAGGGCTATCGTCCTTCAAGGAGGACAATTGCTCGCCTTAGTGGTGCTTGCACTCCGGAGGGAAGATAATCCAGTAAGCATTTCTCATCACGTAACCAGCGCTGTAGTAGGAGTTTGAGCAAAGGGACTCAGAAGGGTAAGGCGCTGCTGAGCCTTGTTGGGTTCTCTTCCAAGAAAAGGGTGCCAGGTCCTTGGTAACCTGAAATGGACCTTGGGGTTATCAGTTGTTCCCCAGAGAAGACCTCCAGGCACAGGGTGAAGAGTGGGAACCTGGAGTCCACTTTTATCCAGTACATATTGATTGACTTCTTAACATGTGCAAGTCACTGGTTTGGACTCAGAGGATTGCAGCAAGATCGGAAGAGACTTTTTATTGACTATCACGGGGTCCGGCGCATATACATTTTCTTTTACAAAATCATTCAAAAGTGTTCCTATACCGGACAGACTTCTTATTCTTGAAAATGAAGCCTGTTGGTTTTCTTTAACAAATCTTGGATTGAACATAACCACAAGGCAATGAATGTTTTCCAGACATCACTGCAGTTTCCGGTGGTTTTGAATAATGTATTTTGTAGGCTGCAGAGATCTGTATATATTATTGTCTTTTAGGTATTTATTTAGTTTTTGTTTGTCTTTAGTAGGGTGAATATTTTGTAGATTATGAAGCCAGGAAGCAGTTGCTGCCACTATTGGTTGAAGAAGGATAAGTTTCCACTCCTTAGCACTTGTTGGTTAATTACACTAATACACTATTTCAGAATGCTTTAAGTTACAAAATGATTAAAAAAAAATAGGCATAGCATCAGCTTACATCGAAACCTAATGGCTCATTATTTTTTCAATTGATTTAAACTGTCAAACTACAAGCTCTTGGAGGCAGCTACATATGAATTATACATTTATCATTATTATTATTTTTCCATTGGATTCACCTTTCTATCCCTCTCCAGGACCAAATTGTGCCTTGCATAAAGTGGATGATCAAGTCATGTTTGTTGAGTGAAATAATGTTTCTGTGCTTTTCAACCATATCTGTCTGCATATACTCTGTCATGGGTCCCCAAACTTTTTTCACAGGGGGCCAGTTGACTGTCCCTCAGACCGTTGGAGGGCCAGACTATAAAAAAAAATATGAACAAATCCCTATGCACACTGCACATATTTTAAAGTAAAAAACAAAACGGGAACAAATACAATATTTAAAATAAAGAACAAGTAAATTTAAATCAACAAACTGACCAGTATTTCAATGGGAACTATGGGTGCGGATGCATCCTGTGCTCCTCTCACTGACCACCAATGAAAGAGGTGCCCCTTCCAGAAGTGGGGCAGGTCAGATAAATGGCCTCAGGGGGCCGCATGTGGCCTGCTGACCATAGTTTAGGGACCCCTGCTTTATGTCCATTGTTCCTTTTTGAACAGCATATTAGTACTGAGTATTTATAGTGACTAAAATTGCTTAGTCCACATAACGTTTTATCTAGTATACTTAACTACAGGTTTAATGTCGCAATTCACTGGGGAACAGTTGTTTTTTCATTTTCTGTTGCATGAGGTTTTAGAACTTTTTCTATATATTTCTGGATCATTGATTCGAAATCTGAAATCGGTTTTTTGATTCATGCTCTAGTTTTTATGCAATTCTAATTTCTTTTTGTTACAGTTAATGACATGCATTGGTTTTTAAATTGAAGATAAAGGACAACGAATCTTGGATTGAACATAACCACAAGGCAATGACTGTTTTACAAACATCACTTTTACATAATAGTAGTTGTTTTATTTATTTATTTATTTTTATTAATTTTAATTTTAATGGGGTGACATTGATAAATCAGGGTACATATGTTCAGAGAAAAGATCTGCAGGTTATTTTGACATTTGATTATAATGCATACCCATCACCCAAACTCAAATTGTCTTCCATCACCTTCTATCTGGTTTTATTTGTGCCCTCCCCTTACCCCCTCCCTCTCTTCCCCCTTAAACCCCCCACCCCCACCCCATAGCCAGCACACTATTGTCCATGTCTCTGAGTGTCATTTTTATGTCCCATCTATGTATGGAATTTTATATTCTTAGTTTATTCCGATTTACTTATTTCACTCAGTATAATGTTATAAAGGTCCATCCATTTTGTTGTAAATGTTCCGATGTCATCATTTCTTATGGCTGAGTAGTATTCCATAGTATATGTGTACCAAAGCTTTTTAATCCGCTCGTCCACTGAAGGACACTTGGGCTGTTTCCAGATCTTCGCTATTGTGAACAATGCTGCCACAAACATGGAGGCGCATTTCTTCTTTTCGAATAGTGCTAAAGTGTTCTTAGGGTATATTCCTAAAAGTGGGAAAGCTGGGTCAAAGGGCAGTTTGATTTTTAATTTTTTGAGGAATCTCCATACTGTTTTCCACAGTGGCTGCACCAGTCTGCATTCCCACCAGAAGTGTAGGAGGGTTCCCTTTCTCCACATCCTCGCCAGCACTTGTTCTGTGTTGTTTTGCAGATGAGAGCCATTCTGACTGGTGTGAGGTGATATCTCATTGTGGTTTTAATTTGCATTTCTCTAATGATTAGTGATGTTGAGCATCTTTTCATATGCCTATTGGGCATCTGTATGTCCTGTTTGGAGAAATTTCTCTTCATTTCTTTTGCCCACTTTTTCATTTGATTGTTTGTCTTCCTGATGTTGAGTTTTATAAGTTCTTTATAAATTTTGGTTATTAATCCCATATCAGACTTGCTGTCGAATATGTTCTCCCATTGTGTGGTTTGTCTTTTTATTCTGTTCTTATTGTCTTTAGCTGTGCAAAAACTTTTTAGTTTGATATAGTCCCATTTGTTTATCTTGCCTTTTATTTCATTTGCCCGTGTAGTTAAATCGGCAAATATATTGCTGCTACAGATGTCAGAGAGCTTGCTGCCTATGTTTTCTTCTAAGATGCTTATGGTTTCACGGCTTACATTTAAGTCTTTTATCCATTTTGAGTTTGTCTTTGTGAATGGTGTAAGTTGATGGTCTAGTTTCATTTTTTTGGCAGGTAGATGTCCAATTTTCCCAGCACCATTTGTTAAAGAGGCTGTCTTTACTCCATTGTATGTTCTTTCCTCCTTTGTCAAATATCAGTTGTCCATAAAGCTGTGGGTTTATTTATGGGTTCTCTGTTCTGTTCCATTGATCTATATGCCTGTTCTTATGCCAGTACCAGGCTGTCTTGAGTATAATGGCCTTGTAGTAAACCTTGATATCCGGAAGAGTGATACCTCCTGCTTTATTTTTTCTTTTTAAGATTGCTGAGGCTATTCGTGTTCTTTTTTGGTTCCATATAAATTTTTGGAATATGTGTTCTATATCTTTGAAGTATGTCATTGGTATTTTAATTGGTATTGCATTGAATTTATGTAAAGCCAGTAGCCGGGGTCAGGAGCACAGCTGCCTGACCCGTGCAGGTTCGCATTAGATTCGAACAGTCGGTAACTGTAAAGCCAGTAGTCGAGGCCACCATCACAGCTGCCTGACCCACGCAGGTTCGCCTTGGATTTGAACAGTTAACACCGGAGCCAAGAACTGGTGAGCCATCAACTTTAATTCTAGCTTGCACCCGGCGGGCAAGCAAAAACACACACTGGGCTCCAAAACCCATACATTCAGTGCTCACAAAGCTACTGACTTATCCGAGTTTCCTAGAATCAAAGCCTTCCAGCTCACCAGACTTATTCACCTCTGTTTCCCATCTCCTCCTGCACAAACTCTTAACAAACTGGCTTCTTCCTCAGCACTCTGCCATCTCGGCTGCTTCTCCTGGCCTTCACGTGGCCTTACTCTGCTCTCCTCTCTAATACCTCAAGAACCAAGAACCAAGAGAGAGAGATCTAGCTACCGGTCCACCCACTTTATAGCATAGATAATCCAAACCTTTAATCCAATTATACATACAAGAAAGTCTCTGATACAAAGCCACCCATCTGAGGCATAATGGGATTCCTCCCTACATCACCACCCTACATCATCCAATCAGTCAAGGGTGTGGAGAAGAGCTTAGTCTTAAAACTAAGCCTTAGGCTATAACGACCCGGCCTGCCCACAGCCTGTTCCAGAACACACATTAATATCAACGAACTTCCATGTGGGCAGCGCCATCTTTAACAAAGTGAGCATAATATATTTTATCTGCCGAACAGTAACGAAACAACGGAGCCAAGAACTGGTGAGCCATCAGCTTTAATTCTAGCTTGCACCCAGCGGGCAAGCAAAAACACACACTGGGCTCCAAAACCCACTCATTCAGTGCTCACAAAGCTACTGACTTATCGGTGTTTCCTAGAATCAAAGGTTTCTAGCTCACCAGACTTATTCACCTCTGTTTCCCATCTCCTTCTCTCTACACAAACTCTTCACAAACTGGCTTCTCCCTTAGCTCTCTGCCATCTTGGCTGCTTCTCCTGGTCTCCATGTGGCCTTAATCTGCTCTCCTCTCTAATACCTCTGGAACCAAAAGGGACAGAGCAAGCTCCTGCCTGCCCCACTTTATAGTATAAAATCAAAACCTCCAATCCAATTACACAAACAAGGAAGTCTCCAATACAAACCACCCATCCAAGGCACAATGGGATTCCTCAGGAGAGCACACCACCCCACATCATCCAATCAGTCAAGGGCGTGGGGAAAAGTTGACTCTTAAAACAAAGCCTTAGGCTATAACCACCCAGCCTGCTTACATTACAGCCTTTCCCCCACACCCATCCCAAGCGTAAGGGCACATAATATATCCTGGATGATGGGCTTCCATGTGGGCAGCGCCATCTTTAACAAAGTGAGCATATTATATTTTATCTGCCCAACAGAAATCAAGGAAGATACAAACAAGTGGAAGCATATACCATGCTCATGGCTAGGAAGAATAAACATCATTAAAATGTCTATATTACCCAAAGCAATTTATAAATTGTTGGGCAGATAAAATATAATATGCTCACTTTGTTAAAGATGGCGCTGCCCACATGGAAGCCCATCATCCAGGATATATTATGTGCCCTTATGCTTGGGATGGGTGTAGGGGAAAGGCTGTAATGTAAGCAGGCCGGGTTGTTATAGCCTAAGGCTAGTTTTTCATTTTAAATTTTTATTTTTTTATTCATTTTAGAGAGGAGACACGGAGTGAGAGAGAGAGAGAGAAAGAGAGAAAGGGGGGAGGAGCTGGAAGCATCCACTCCCATATGTGCCTTGACCAGAGCAGTGCAGGGTTTTAAACTGGCGACCTCAGTGTTCCCAGGTCGTCGCTTTATCCACTGCGCCACCACAGGTCAGGCCAAGGCTTGGTTTTAAGAGTAAGCTTTTCCCCACACCCTTGACTGATTGATGATGTGGGGTGGTGCGCTCTCATGAGGAATCCCATTGTGCCTCAGATGGGTGACTTTGTGTCAGAGACTTTCTTGTTTGTAGATTGGATTAAGGGATTGGATTTCTACAGTATAAAGTGGGGCAGGCCAGGAACTTGCTCTCTTGGTTCCTGAGGTATTAGAGAGGAGAGCAGATTAAGGCCACATGGAGGCCAGGAGAAGCAGCTAAGATTGCAGAGTGCTGAGGAAGAAGCCAGTTTGTGCAGAGTTTGTGCTGGAAAAGGAGATGGGTAACAGGTAAATAAGTCTGGTGAGCTAGAAACCTTTTGATTCTAGGAAACTTGGATAAGTCAGTAGCTTTGTGAGCACTGAATGAGTGGGTTTTGGAGCCCAGTGTGTGTTTTTGCTTGCCCGCTGGGTGCAAGCTAGAATTAAAGCTGATGGCTCACCAGTTCTTGGCTCCGTTGTTTCATTACCAACTGTCCGAATCCAATGCAAACCTGCAGGAGTCAGGCAGCTGTGATCCTGACCGCGACTACTGGCTTTACAGGTTGCAATAGTGAAGGGGATTGTTTCCTTAATTTCTCTTTCTGACAGTTCCTTGTTGGTGTATAAAAATGCCTCTGAATTCTGAGTATTAATTTAAAATCCTCCCACCTTGCTGAATTCATTTATCAGGTTCAGTAGTTATTTTTTTTAAATATATTTAAAATTATATTTATTTATTTTAGAGAAGCGATAGAGAAGGGAGGGAGGAGCAGGAAGCATCAACTCCTATATGTGCCTTGACGGGGCAAGTCCAGGGTTTTGAACCGGGGACCACAGTGTTTCAGTTTGATGCTTTATCCACTGTGCCACCACAGGTGAGCCAGATTCAGAAGTTTTTTGACTGAGACTTTAGGGTTTTCTATATACAGAATCATATCATCTGCAAATAATGATAGTTTTACTTCTTCTTTTCCAATTTGGATGCCTTTTATTTCTTCTTCTTTTCTGATTGCTGTGGCTAAGACTTCCAGAACTATGTTGAATAAGAGTGGTGAAAGGGGGCACCCCTGCCTTGTTCTTGTTGTTAAGGGAATTGCTTTTAATTTTTACCCATTGAGTATGATGTTGGCTGTGGGTTTGTCATAGATGGCCTTTATCATGTTAAGGTATGTTCCCTGTATTCTCACTTTGCTGTAGTTTTGATCATGAATGGATGCTGGATTTTATCAAATGTTTTTTCTGCATCTATTCAAATTATCATGTGGTTTTTGTCCTTCCTTTTGTTTATGTGGTGAATCACATTGATTGATTTGTGAATATTGAACCAGCCTTGCCTCCCCAGAATAAATCCCACTTCATCATGATGTATGAGTTTTTTCATATATTGCTGGATCCGGTTGGCTAATATTTTGTTGAGGATTTTTGCATCTAAATTCATCAGGGATATTGGTCTATAATTTTCTTTCTTTGTGTTGTCTTTGCCTGGTTTCAGAATTAGAATTATGGTTGCCTCATAAAAGGAGCTTGGAAGTCTTCCTTCCTCTTGAATTTTTTGAAATAGCTTGAGAAGAATAGGAGTTAGTTCTTCTTTGAATTTTTGATAGAATTCACTTGTGAAGCCATCAGGCCCAGGACTTTTCTTTGTTGGGAGTTTTTTGATAACTGTTTCTATCTCATTTGTTATAACTGGTCTGTTTAGGTTTTCTGATTCTTCCAGATTGATTTTGGAAGATTGTATGTTTAAAGGAATTTGTCAATTTCATATAGGTTGTCTAGTTTTTTGGCATACAATTCTTCACAGTATTTTCTTACAATATTTTGTATTTCTGTTGTGTCAGTTGTTATTTCTCCACTCTTCTTTCTAATTTTATTTATTTGAGTCCTCTCTCTTTTTTTCTTGGTGAGTCTAGTTAAAGGTTCGTCGATCTTGTTTGCCTTTTCAAAGAACCAGCTCCTGGTTTCATTGATTTTCTGTATCGTTTCTTTACTTTCTATGTCATTTATTTCCGTTCTGGTCTTTATTATTTCCTACCTTCTACTACCCCTGGCATTTACTTGTTGTTGTTTTTCTAATTCTTTTAGATGCAGGGTAAAGTTGCTTATTTGAGCTTTTTCTAGCTTTGAATGGTATGACTATAGTGCAATGAACTTCCTTCTCAGTACTGCTTTTGCTGTGTCCTATAAATTATGAGTTGATGTATGCTCATTATCATTCATTTCTAGGAACTTTTTTATTTCTTCTTTGATCTCATTGTTAAATCATTCGTTATTTAATAACATGCTATTTAGTTTCCAAGTGTTTGAGCAATTTTCAGTTTTTCTTTTGTGGTTAATTTCTAGTTTCCTGCCCTTGTGATCAGAGAAAATGCTTGATATGATTTCAATCTTCTTAAAATTGTTGAGACCACTTTTGTGTCCTAACATGTGATCTATCCTAGAGAAGGTACCATGAGCGCTTGAAAAGAATGTATATTCTATTGCTTTAGGGTGAAAGATTCTGAAGATATCTATTAAATCGAGTTAATCTAGTGTATCCTTTAAGTCTGCTGTTTCTTTGTTAATTTTCTTTCTTGAGGATCTTTCCAGTGAATTTAGTGGGGTATTGAAATCCCCTACTATTATAGTATTGCTGTTGATCTCGCCCTTTCTATCCATCAAAGTCTGCTTTATGTATTTCTGAGCTCCTATGTTAGGCACGTAGATATTTATAATGGTTATATTTTCCTGTTGAATTGCTCCCTTTATCATTATGTAGTGTCCTTCTTTATCTCTTACTACAGCCTTTGTTTTAAAGTCCATTTTGTCAGATATAAGTATTGCTACCCCAGCTTTATTTTTATTTTAATTTGCATGAAATATTTTTCTCCATCCTTTTACCTTCAGTCTATGTGCATCTTTTGTTTTAAGGTGTGTCTCTTGTAGACAGCATATGTATGGGTCCTGTTTTTTTTTTTTTTTCAGGGACAGAGAGAGAGAGTCAGAGAGAGGGATAGATAGGGACAGACAGACAGTAACAGAGAGAGGTGAGAAGCATCAATCATTAGTTTTTCATTGCCATTAGGGTACCTTAGTTGTTCATTGATTGCTTTCTCACATGTGCCTTGATCGTGGGCCTTCAGCGGAGTGTGCCACCCCTTACTGGAGCCAGCGACCTTGGGTCCAAGCTGACGAGCCGTTGCTCAAGCCAGTTGGGCCCGCGCTCAAGCTGGCAAGCTTGGGGTCTCGAACCTGGGTCCTCTGCATCCTAGTTCGATGCCCCATCAACTGCGCCACCGCCTGGTCAGGCTGGGTCCTGTTTTTGTATTCATGCAGCTATTCTATGTCTTTTTATTGGATGATTTAATCCATTTACATTTAACGTTATTATTGATATGTAGTTGTTTATTCCTATTTTATAATTTAAAGCTGTATTCCTTTTTTGCTATGTTCTTTTCCCCCTTTGATCTGATCACAACAGGCCCCTTAGTATCTCTTGCAGAATTGGTTTGGTTTTAATGAATTACTTGAGTGTTTTTTTTTTTGTCTGGGAAGCTTTTGATTAATGCTTAAATTTTAAACGTTAGCCTTGCTGGGTAGAGTAGTCTTGTTTGTAGGTTCTTGTTCAGCATTACTTTGAATATGTCTTGCCATTCCCTTCTGGCTTCAAGTGTTTCTGTTGAGAAGTCAGATGTCATCCTTATGGGGGCACCTTTGTAGGTGATAGCCTTTTTTTTCTAGCAGCTTTTAAAATTTTCTCTTTATCCCTTAGCTTTGGTATTTTAAGTATGATGTGTCTTGGTGTAGATTTGTTTGGGTTTCTCTTTAATGAAGTTCCCTGTGCTTCTTGTATGTGTGAATTGTTTTTTAGTCTTAATTTAGGGAAGTTTTCAGCTATGATTTGATTGAACAAAGTTTCTATCCCTTGATCTTTCTCCGCTTCTTCCGGAACCCCTATGATGCAGATGTTATTTCTCTTCATTTTGTCACAGAGTTCCCTTAGAGATTCCTCAGATTTTTTGAGTCTCTTTTCTTTTTTCTGTTCTGCTTCTGTACCTTTGTTTATTTTGTCCTCTAACTCGCTGATTCAATCCTCAGCTTCATCCATCCTGCTTTTAATTCCTTCCATTGTGTTCTTCAATTCTGATATTGTATTTGTCATTTCTGTCTGGTTCTTTTTTATTATTTGAATTTCCTTTTTTATACTTGTTATCTCTTTATGTGTTCGTAATGACTATCCATTGTTGTTCTAAACTCTTCGAACATCCTATCATTATTTTAAACTCTACTTCAGGTAGTTTGGTTATATCTGGTCATTCCAGTCCTTCTCTGAGGATTTCTCTTGATTCATTTGTGTTGCATTCCTCTGCTGAGCATTTTGTCTGTGTGTAAGAGGGTGTGGCCACTGGAGTCCAATGGGTGTTACCCCTCTGTTCCCTAGATGTGGTTTGTCTGTAGGCCCGCCACCTTCTCTGCCGCTGCCTGGGCTGTTGGATATGGGCTTAGCCAGCGCCGCCCCGGTGCTGCTGTTGCTGTCGTTTTAGCCTCTCCGCAGGAGGGGCTGTGTTCTGGTGCCCGGCTCCACAAGCCTCAGCCTGTCTCGGCCCCTGCCTCCGCCCCGCAGGTGGGGTTGCCCTGCAGGTGGGGTTGCGCACCGCACTCAGGCCACAAGCCTCAGCACCAAGAGTGGGGGTGAGCAACTTGGCTCAGCTGCGGTCCCCGCCTGTTCCGGCTTCTGCCCAGTGCCGCAATCAGAGCCGGTTCGCACATTGGTTTCCGCCCAGCCCCCAAATTCAGGGCTGGCTTGTACAGGATCGCAAACCCCCGGGGGCTGCTGGCGCGTGCTCAGGTGTTAGCCTCCGCTTAGGCTCAGGCAGGGTGGCATACCTCGGAGGCCAGGTGTTGCTGCGCCCCCGCGCGTCCCTGCTCAGCAGATCTCTGCTCGTTCCTGCGCTCCCGCTTTTCCCCCACAGGTGGGGTTGCAGGCGGGCCCGTAGTTGCCGGACCGCTTTTAAGTGTCTTCTCCTTCCCTGCTGGGCTAGACTGAGCTCACAGCCGGCTCGCCTGGCCCAGCCTCTGCCCCTGCCTACAGAACCGTGTTTACGCGTCTCGCTGTTGCCATTACCTTCCCTCCAGTAAGCCCTTAGCAGTGTGGGTGGGGCACTGCAGGTCATACCTTAACACTCCATACTGTAGTCCTGAAACCTCCTTTCCTTCTAAGTGACTGTGTTCTAAATATCGCAGGGGAGCCTGTTTGGCTGGTGTCCTGCTTCCCCTTGCTGGTTTCAGGGGAAAAATTGTTTCAGATTTGGGAAGTGACTGAGCCCAGGGTTTAGGGTGGCTGTCCCTCAGAGTGTTTTTCCCTGTGCCTTCCAAACTACACTCTGTTCCCGCTGCTGTGGTCCTATTCTCTGTCCCTGTCTCCCTGTGCCCCAGGTGAGTGGTTGTAAGAGAGATTTTCTGCGCCATCCCTTTAAGAAGAATCCTGGGTCTGAGAAAACTGTCTCTTTCTCACACACAGTATCCTAACCTGTTTCACAGCTAAATACTGCCCATATGCCTCTTCTAGGCGCTGGGGCTTTGTTCCTGGGACCCAGGTACCTCCCTCTCTGCTAACCTCTCTTCCCCCACGCGAGTCTCTCCGGGCTGCTGTTAGCTCCAGGGAGCTGGGCAGCCCTTTTCACGTTTTCGCTTTTCCTACCAGTCTCAATGTGGCTTCTTCAGTGTTCCTTGAAGAGTCCACTTAGTTTAGTTCAAAATTGGTTTATCTAGATGATGGTTCTTAAAATTAAGTTATAATCCACTTTGGTTCCAGGAGTTAGAAGTTGTTACGTCCGCCTACTCCATCGCCATCTTGCCTTCCCTGTAGTTGTTTCTTTTCTTTTTTTAAAATTTATTTATTTATACATTTTAGAGAGGAGAGAAAGAGAAAGAGAGAGAGAGAAAGAAAGGGGGGAGGAGCAGGAAGCATCAAATCCCATATGTGCCTTGACCAGACAAGTGCAGGGTTTTGAACCGGCGACCTCAGTGTTCCCAGGTCGACGCTTTATCCACTGCGCCACCGCAGGTCAGGCTGTAGTTGTTTTTCTTTTTTTTTTTTACAGGAACAGAGAGAGGGATAGATAGGGACAGACAGACAGGAACGGAGAGAGATGAGAAGCATCAATCACTAGTTTTTCGTTGCCGATGCAACACCTTAGTTGTTCATTGATTGCTCTCTCACATGTGCCTTGACCGCGTGCCTTCAGCAGACCAAGCCACCCCTTGCTGGAGCCAGCGACCTTGGGTCCAAGATGGTGAGCTTTTGCTCAAGCCAGATGGGCCCGCGCTCAAGCTGGCGAGCTTGGGGTCTCGAACCTGGGTCTTCCGTATCCCAGTCTGACGCTCTATCCACTGCGCCACCACCTGGTCAGGCTGTAGTTGTTTTTAAATGTAAAAAATTATTATCTGATAAAACACCCTCTTACTTTGTTTTAAGATTGAATCATGGCTTCTTCAAGTAGCCGTAAATGTAAGAATAGTCCTGACACCTTCTGTTATATACGTGGCTGTTACACACTTCAACGTCAAAGGCACAGTATTTCATCATTTGTGACACGTGCATATATTGCCTATTTTCAAGTTTCCCTTGTCAATCAAGACAAGAATTGAGCTCTTCATATTGTCTGTCATAATTGTAAGAAAATGCTTCGTGACTGGACAAAGGAAAACGCAAAGGAATGCCTTTTGGTATTTGCATTGTTTGGCATGAACCTAAGGACCACAGCAGTGATTGTTATTTCTGTCTGATCCATACAAAGGGCATCATCAAGAAAAAACGGCATATGATCTCATATCCTAATATTCCTTCAGCAATACGACCTATCCCACACTCTGAGACACTCCCGGTTCCAGTGCCATTTGTTTTATTTCTTCTAAGTACGAAGAAAGTGAACATGGTAATCAACTGTATTTTGATAAGATGAAGAAATGGTAGTAGAATCTGAAGGGTCTTCTTCTAATGCCAAGCTGTCATTAACCCCTCAGCAGTTTAGCCAACCCAAATTGAATGGCTTATTAAGAGATTTGGGCCTATCAAAGAAAGCAGCTGAGTTATTAGCCTCCAGGCTTCGGGAAAAGAATGTTCTTCACTGGTTAGCTACAGTATACCATTTCAGGAAGCGTGAACAAATTTTTGTGAACTTCTTTTCCAATGACAAACACTTATTTTACTGTCATGATATCAGTAGTCTTCTCAGCCAGCTACGTGTTACCACTTACAGTCCAACAGAATGGCAGCTATTTCTTGACAGTTCTAAACAGAGTCTGAAATGTGTTCTTTTACTCAACGGTAATGTTTATGCAGCGGTTCCAATTGGTTACTCACCTCATCTGCGAGATGATTATGATGACATAAAAATTGTGCTCAACTTCTTGAAGTATGAGGAGCATAACTGGATCATTTGTGTGGATCTTAAAATGGTAAATTTCCTGCTAGGACAATAGAGAGGTTTCACGAAGTATCCTTGCTTTCTGTGTTTGTGGGACGGCCGAGCTCAGGAGAAACACTGGACACAGAAGGAGTGGCTGTAACGTGAAGCTCTGGAAGTAGGGATGCAAAATATTGTGAATGAACCTGTAGTTAATCGAGACAGAATCATTCTTCTCCCACTTCACATCAAACTTGGCTTAACGAAGCAGCTTGGTCAGGCTTTGAATAGAGAAAGTGAATGCTTTTAACGTATCACTTCTGCTTTACCTGCCTTGTCTTTTTTTCTTTTTAATTTTTATTTTTCCAGGGACAGAGAGAGAGTCAGAGAGAGGGATAGATAGGGACAGACAGACAGAAACGGAAAGAGGTGAGAAGCATCAATCATTAGTTTTTCGTTGGCGTTGCGACACCATAGTTGTTCATTTATTGCTTTCTCACACGTACCTTGACTGCGGGCCTTCAGCAGACTGAGCCACCCCTTGCTGGAGCCAGCGACCTTGGGTCCAAGCTGACGAGCTTTTGCTCAAGGCAGATGGGCCTGCGCTCAAGCTGGCGAGCTTGGGGTCTTGAACCTGGGTCTTCCGCATCCCTGTCCGACACTCTATCCACTGTGCCACCGCCTGGTCAGGCCTGCCTTGTCTTTTTTTTATTTTATTTTTTTATTATTATTTTTTTAATTTATTCAGTTTAGAGAGGAGACACTAAGTGAAAGAGAGAAAGAGAGAGAGAGAGAGAGAGAGAGAGAGAGAGAGGGAGGGAGGGAAAGGGGTGAGGAGCTAGAAGCATCAACTCCCATATGTGCCTTGACCAGATCAGTGCAGGGTTTTGAACTGGCGACCTCAGTGTTCCCAGTTCGACGCTATATCCACTGCGCCACCACAGGTCAGGCAGGCCTGCTTTGTCTTTTGAGAAGATAAAAGCAGGTGCATTCGATGGACCTCAAATATGAACCCTCGTATGTGATGAAGAATTTTCCAGGAAGATGAATAAGGAGGAGAAAGGAGCATGCAGTCTTTTGTGGCAGTTACAAAGAACTTTCTTGGCAACAGAAAAGCAGAAAACTATGAACTTCTGGTTCAAAGGATGCTGTTGGCTTTCCGCGACATTAGATGTAACATGAGCGTTAAGATTCACTTCCTGGCCTGACCAGGCAGTGGTGCAGTGGATAGAGCATTGGACTGGGATGCGGAAGACCCAGGTTCAAGACCCCGAGGTCATCAGTTTGAGCACTGGCCCATCTGGCTTGAGCAAAAGCTCGTCAGCTTGGACCCAAGGTCGCTGGCTCCAGCAAGGGGTGGCTCTGTCTGCTGAAGGCCCGCGCTCAAGGCACATGTGAGAAAGCAATCAATGAACAACTAAGCTGTCGCGACGGCAACGAAAAATTAATGATTGATGCTTCTCACCTCTTTGTGTTCCTGTATGTCTGTCCCTATCTATCCCCTCTCTCTGACTCTCTCTCTGTCCCTGTAAAAAAAAAAAAAAAAAAAAAAAAAAGATTCACTTCCTGAACAGTCATCTTGATAAGTTTCCCGAAAATCTTGGAGCTGTTAGTGATGAGCTGACTACTGCTGGAGCATCAAATGAGATTGTCCTCATCAAGTACACAAACACAAGAGCTACAAACGGAAATTTTTGCCTGACTAGAATTTAAATTTAATAAGTTTTGCGCAAATTTTATAATTAAAATAAGTGTTTTAATATGTTCTATTTAGAAATTGTAGACAAATTCTGATGCATTCATATCTTTTAGTGTATTAGTGTATTTACTGCAGTATATAAATTATTATATTTTCACAAAGATGATGCCCAAGAAGATATTCTACTTCATTATGTTAAACTAAATGTTGACAGTTTTAAAATAAGATGAAAACATAAAATCTTGAATTGCAATAAAACTGTAGGTTACAGAGAAAAACTAATGTCAGATCTGAGATCAGCACACTCAAATTAGGTAAGAACAAGTGTTTTTGTGGATGCAACAATAATTTTGTTCCCCAGTGTTATATATCAGTATGTGTGCCTTTAGAAGCATTTTCTCTGTGGATGTATAACATTCAATAAATCTACCAGCAGACCTGAGTATATTAATCTATATGATCCATTTTCTTGCAAGCAAGACTTATTTTAGGCCTTTGTAACCCCCCACCCCCCAACTGAACTGAATGGCTTGGACCAGTGTGATCTTTGTTCTTTACTTCTCTTGTCTTTGGACTGGTGTTTCTATTTGAAACAGCTTCAGCCTGAATCCTCCCTTGCCCTCTGGAAGACTCATCCTCACACGTCCCCTGTAACTGTCATATTCACTTGTACTCCGGCCGCCCCCTGGCCTGCTTCTGCTTGTTTCTGTCTATAACTAGTTTTTAAATACTGGTAATTTGTACCCAGTTCTCTGAGTATTCACAAAGAAATAGAACTTTACATATTGTATAAGGATTACTAGAAAATTCTCAAATGTAAGTTTTTTTCCCCCCAATTTCAGCCCAGAGGCAGCCGAAAAGATGGTGCATCCTTTATCGTCACAAAAGCAATTAGAGGTACGTGCAGCTTCTTTACTTTTCTATATATAAGTATATTGTTAGCAGGTCATTTCCCTTCATTTCATTCATAACGGTGCTGTTTTATAAAGTTTAGGAATTTCATTTTATTTATTTATTTATTTTCCAGGGACAGAGAGAGGGTCAGAGAGAGGCATAGATAGGGACAGATAGACAGGAACAGAGAGAGGTGAGAAGCATCAATCATTAGTTTTTCGTTGAGTCTCAACACCTTAGTTCATTGATTGCTTTCTCACATGTGCCTTGACTGCGGGCCTTCAGCAGACCGAGCAACCCCTTGCGGGAGCCAGCGACCTTGGGTCTAAGCTGGCGAGCTTTTGCTCAAGCCAGATGGGCCTGCGCTCAAACTGGAGAGCCCGGGGTCTCGAACCTGGGTCTTCCACATCCCAGTCTGACGCTCTATCCACTGAGCCACCACCTGGTCAGGCTCATTTTACTTTTTAAAAAAATTTTATTTATTGATTTTAAGAGAGAGAAGAGAGAGAGAGAGTGGGAGAGGAAGAGGCAGAGAGAGAAAGGGGGTATGGCCGAGGAGTGGGAAGTATCAACTCATAGTAGTTGCTTGTTGTATTTGCCTTGACCAGGCAAGACCGAGGTTTTGAACCAGTGACCTCAGCATTCCAGGTCGACACTTTATTCGCTGTTCCATCACAGGTCAGGTGAAAGTTTAGGAATTTTAAAATGTGTTTTTTAGGCTTCTAACGTAGAACCAGCCTAGTAAAAGTGAAGAGCATACCCGACTTACCTGAGTTCAATTTTGTATATGTATATATTTTCATGATGTATGATGTGTATATACACACACATATATGTAGGAATGTATTGTATGTCTACACATACACTCACTTTTAATGCAGTTTGGAGCTTATTATGTATATATGGCCTGAGTTAACCATTATGGATGTGTTCTAGAAGAAATGAAGAAAATCAAACCCAGTGTGTGTGTCAGAGGGTATGGACATTGAATGTGAAAAGACAGTAACAGGCTGTTCTAAGTGGTTTACATGATGTTTCAGGTATATTGGAGTTATTCAAATTACGAAATTTACCAGGGCAGTCATTTAACTCCTGAGAGACTTTACACTTGAGCTCTCGGGATTTCGGAAGGTGTGGGGCACTAGCGGCATTGAGCTGGTGTTGGTAAGGATTCTCATCCAATAACTGATAAAACCCTTTCCCAGGCCAGCAAGGTGGGTGCTGCTATGCGTTTGTGTGTAAGTGCAGA
Source organism: Rhynchonycteris naso (assembly GCA_037038555.1). Lineage (NCBI taxonomy): Eukaryota > Metazoa > Chordata > Mammalia > Chiroptera > Emballonuridae > Rhynchonycteris > Rhynchonycteris naso. The sequence continues at coordinate 102,530,846 of CM073001.1, forward strand.
AACTTGCCCAAGGTCATTCATTTGGAATTTGACTGCATGCCTTTCTGGCTCCAAAGCCTTTCCTTATTATACTGGTGAATATTAGCTATTTATATAGTGGATTCAGTTTCAAAGGAGTTGAGGACTTCAAATTAACTAATTTTATCTTTTGATATAGAAAGGAGAAACATATTAATTTTTATGATCACAAATGGTTTGAAATTTTGAAAATTTAGGAAACAAATACAAGTAATAGAATTTGTGGTAGAGAATTTAGAGAATGCAGATAACCACAAATTAGCGTAAGTAGATTATTTGTCATTTTGCCACCCAGAGGTAATCTGTTATCATTCAGACGTTGCCCCAGTGATATCACTTAACTGTGTACAGGTGTTCACATACAGATATCTTTTAAATGAGACCATCAAAAACATTGTCAATAGTATGTTGGGGATTGTGTTTTTCATAGACTTCTCCATTTTTAGATGATTATTTAAATCTTTGCTATAAAGCATAAAATGTCTTGATGTTTTTATAAAAATAGTTTGGTTTTAAAGAGTGATTACTGTGATTTTTATTCCATGGTTATATTAACACCTCTTCAAAGTTTATCATCAAATCACTTTAAGTTTTTGTACTGTTAGGAAATACTTAAAAGTTTTGAACACACCAGCTTGGAACTTAATATATATATATAAACAAATATTGTAAAAGTTATATTGTGTATTTGATTATATTCTCTTATTTTAAGAGGTGTACTTTCCATGTTTTGTTCTGTAATGATTCAGTCTATAGTGTATTTTAGATTTTATCATCAAGAAATCTAGTTTGAAAGTGGTTCCTACAGAGCTGAATCATGTTTGGCTTTGTTGTTCTTTTATTGCAGATCGTTTATTATTTTTACGCCAATACATCTGGTACAGGTGCGTATCAAAACAGTGTGAAATGAATATCAGACATGAGCAATGTTGTCTTGTTTGTGCGTTAAGTTTTCACAACTGAATTGTGATAGAGATGCTGATGTTCAGGTGAACCAGTTTATAGAATAGACATTTTGAATGTTAGGCATACCCTGACAGGGTATCTTACTAGACTCGGAGTAAGTTTTGTTCCCTCAGTCATTCTTAAGACTATCTCATGACAATGTCCGCTTTCAATGATTGGCATTCTCAGCCTTATCTTTAGTGTCCACGTGGTGGATCTGTAGCTTGCAACGTCTTTAAAAAACCTTTTTGTTCTTACTGTCCTATCTTCTCTCGTGGAAGGTTCTTTAGGTTTCAGGTTTTGGGTACTTTTGAATTCTTTTGAGTGTTATGTATGTTTTCAGGCACAGTGCTAATTTTGAGCCCTAAGAAGAACAAAAAAATGATTATTCTGGCAAAAGATGTAATTCATCTTTTAGCTATGTGAGTAGGATTATTTTATGGAATTACTTATCACAGTTGGCCATTTCCTTGAGGACATCTAATCTTAAAAGCTCCAGAGGTAATATTAGTTCTTTAAAGCAGACCTTTCGCTCTTCTCCAGGACTGGCTCCAGTGTCTCTGCTTTTACTCTGGTGGTGGTGGGGTGTGTGTGTGTGTGTGTGTGTGTGTGTGTGTGTAGTGTTAACAGTTAGATTTAAAGCTCATTAATGTGTTGTGCTTTCAGCCCTGCTCCCTTTTTGCTCCCCGATGGACTGGTTCGCCTGGTTAATAAACAGATAAACTGGCATTTGGTCCTTGCAAGGTAAGGGTTTATAAAATTCATATAATCTTTCTCTACCTGGGTTAGCATTTAAATTTCATTATGGCCTTAATTTTGGGGTCCTTGTGGCTTACAGTCTTGATATTCACTGTATATAAATTACTTTTGACACACATGTGGTTAGTATTGCTTAAGTGTGTTAATTCAAGTTGTATTTAAATACTTTGTTATGCTTTTGTACCAAGTGCTCATCTAATTGTAAGGTTAAAAGATGAGAAATTAAATCACGAGAAAAATTAAAAATTGATTTTAAGTTCTTAAAATCATTCCATCTCTCTGTAAGACTGCTACACATGTTCATACATTTTTTTCTTTTTCCCTTATGGAAGCAACGGAAAACTTTTGGCCGCTGTTCAAGACCAGTGTGTGGAGATCAGGTAATTGTTAATATTCATGTTCAGAACTTCCTTTGAGAAGCATTTTGCTTGATTGCTGGGGACTGAGAGTTTTGAAGAGGGGCACATTCATAGGGATTTTCCTGTTAACTCATAGAATTCCGTGAGGTGTCGAACACCAGCTTTGCCCATTAAAGGGGGAAGGGCAACTGTGAGGAGAATGTCCATCTTGCTTCCCCAGTCCACTAGCTGTCTCTAGAATGATTTTGTTTTTTCAGTAGAGGGTGCATATTTTCTAGTGCTCTGGACATCACTTTTGTTTGAGTCTGCTGTGAAGCCAGCTACACAGATGCTCAGGAGGGTATGAAGTAGGGCCGCTCTGCTCTGTCGGCATAAAGCTGTCAGTGGACGTGGCTCTGCACAAGATCCTGGTTACATGATACTTTAGACCAGTGATGTTCCCTGTCCTCTTGGCTCATTCAGGGGCATCACACACACATCTAGAAGACTTCTCTAAGCTGAGCTTTCCATGCACTTTATTTATTTAAAGACTTTTAAAAAATATTATTACTGTTTTATTGATTTTAGCGAAAGAGGAAGTGAGAGACAGAGAGAGAGACAGAAACATTGCTCTGTTCCTGTATGTGCCCTGACCAGGGATCGAACCAGCAACCTCTGTGCTTTAGCATGATGCTCTAACCAACTGAGCTAACCGGCTAGGGCTCCATGTACTTTATTTTTAAATAATGCACCAGTTATGAAAGAGAGAAAGCAATAGCAACTAACTCAGGAAAACAAGTGCATTCTTTGGGGAATTAGGAACAAAGATGAAATGTGTCATACCTGTAAAATCAGGGATGGACCCTTTCTCCAGGCAAGGCCCAATCCTAGTTCTCAGGAAATAAGCAGTGAGGCGGAAATTTCAGGGTGCCTATAATACCAGTCGAAGGCTTTTCTGCTATTTCACTGTTTTTTACTAAAATTAGTTGCAACCACAATGGTGTTAGCTTTGTGTTGTGAAATATCTTTCTCTTCCCATTAATTCACACAGACTGGACCCCTCAACTATTTTGGGAGTAGTCAAAGGATTTGCCCCAATTGGGGCACAGATTTCAGGTTGGGAGGCTCTGCAATCCCTCTTAAAACTGTGAGGATAAAAATGATCATCAATAATGAATGACAGCCTTTCAGAACTATGTTACCTCGTTCGGCATGGCTTTAATAGGCAGGTTCTTCATTTTTATTTTTATATTTATTTACTTACAGGGACAGAGAGAGAGTCAGAGAGAGGGATAGATAGGGACAGACAATCAGAAACGGAGAGAGATGAGAAGCATCATCAGTTTTTCGTTGCCATTGCGACACCTTAGTTGTTCATTGATTGCTTTCTCACATGTGCCTTGACCGTGGGCCTTCAGCAGACTGAGTAACCCCTTGCTGGAGCCAGTGACCTTGGGTCCAAGCTGATGAGCTTTAGCTCAAGCCAGATGAACCCGCGCTCAAGCTGGCGAGCTCGGGGTCTCGAACCTGGGTCTTTCGCATTACAGTCCGACGCTCTATCCACTGTGCCACCGCTGGGCAGGCAGGTTCTTCTTTTTTAATAGCATCATTAAGCATCACGTTGAGAAACTATTTGAACTTATGTTATTCATAGGAATGGCTAGCATTTCCTCTTCCATTTGTTTCAGTAATGTGAAATGCATCTTTTTGAGAACTGTGCTGAAGTTGTGACTTTTTTTTTTTTTTTTTTTTTTTTTACACAGGGACAGAGAGAGAGTCAGACAGAGGGATAGATAGGGACAGACAGACAGAAATGGAGAGAGGTGAGAAGCATCAATCATTAGTTTTTCATCGCCATTATGATACCTTAGTTGTTCATTGATTGCTTTCTCACATGTGCCTTGACCGCGGGCCTTCAGCAGACCAAGCCACCCCTTGCTGGAGCCAGTGACCTTGGGTCCAAGCTGGCGAGCTTTTGCTCAAGCCAGATGGGTCCGTGCTCAAGCTGGCGAGCTCGGGGTCTCGAACCTGGGTCTTCCACATCCCAGTCTGACTCTCTATTCACTGCGCCACCGCCTGGTCAGGCTGATGGTGTGACTTTTAAAAAGAATGTTTCCATTGATTTGAGGGAGAGAGAGAAGCATCAACATGTTGTTCCACTTAGTTGTTCCATGTAATTGTGCACTCACTTGCTGCTACTTGTATGTGCTCTGACCAGGGGTCAAACCTGTGACCTCAGCACCCTGACATGATGCTCTATCCACTGAGGCACCCCGCCAGGGCTGTGCCTTTTAAAATTAAATTTATTGCAGTGACATTGGTTAATAAAATTATGTAGGTTTCAAGTGTGCAATTTTATGATCTATGGTCTGCATATTGCATTGTGTGTCTACCACCCAAAGTCAGATCTCATTCTGTCACCATATATTTGGCCGCCTTTGCCCTATACCACCCGCCCCCCACCCCTTCCCTTTGGTAACCATCATATCTATCGTTGTCTGTGTCTAGAAGTTGTTTTTGTTTTTCTTGTTTGTTCATTTGTTGCTTTCAGTTTTATATCTCATATGAGTGAAATCATACGGTTCTTGCCTTTTCTGACTGACTTATTTCGCTTAGCAGGATATTCTCAAGGTTCATCCATTTGTTGCAAATGCCAGTATTTCATCTTTCTTATGGCTGAGCAGTGTTCCATTGTATATATGTGCCACATCTTCTTACCTCATCTATCAAAAGACAATTTGGTTGTTTCCATGTTTAAACTCATTTGTGTTTGTATCACTTTATTTCTGGTATAGCTCATTTCAGATGGAAAAGAAATTATGGGAAAAAACATCGTCACTATTGAAAGGGTCTTGTTGGGGCACAGGCCACCTCATGAGAGAAGGAATGCTCCGTGCTGTGTAGAGACATGTTCTGTCTGTGGTTGATATTATAGGCAGCACACAGTACTGTTGTTATCGTAAAACTGTTGTCTTAATTTTGTACATATGTTGCAGGTCTGCAAAAGACGATTTTACATCGATTATTGGGAAATGCCAAGGTAAGAGTTTCTAAAATATCTAAAAATTGAGCATTTCAAGTCTGTAATAGTTTATATCTCTTAAAAGCCAAAATAAATATTTATTAACAGAGGCTATTAAAACTGCTTATTAAAAATTTTGCCTGACCTGTGGTGGCGCAGTGGATAAAGCGTCGACCTGGGAACACTGAGGTCGCCAGTTCAAAACCCTGCACTGGTCTGGTCAAGGCACATATGGGAGTTGATGCTTCCAGCTCCTCCCCCCTTTCTCTCTTTCTCTCTCTCACTCTGTCTCCTCTATAAAATGAATAAAATAAAAATAAAAAAAAGGAAAAAAAAATTTTTAAATAATCTTAACTGATCTCTTGCATTTTCTGATTTCTTAAATGATTACTGCCTTAATTTTGCTTTCAGATATGCATTTGGGAGAAATTTGTAATTAAAATGTTTTACAAAGTCTAAGCCAGTTTTGTGATAAAACATTTGTATCTGTAGTCTTTTATTTTAAATCCAATGAAAAAATAAATATTTTGGTATAAATCAAGAGTTGGTCAAATATAGACTAGTAAGAAAAGTCCAGGCCTGATTGGTAATGGTGCAGTGGATAGAGCCTTGACCGGGGACGCTGAGGGCCCAAGTTTTAAGCCCTAGGTCTCCAGTTTGAGCACAGGTTCACCAGCTTGAGTGTGGGATCATCAACATGATCCCATGAGCCCAAAGGTCACTGGTTTGAGCCCAAGGTCGCTGGCTTGAGCAAGGGTTCACTGGCTCAGCTGGAGTCCCATGGTCAATTCACATATGAGAAGCAATCAGTGAACAACTAAAGTAAGTGACGCAACTATAAGTTGATACTTCTCATCTCTCTCCCTTTCTCTTGCTCTCTAAAAAAAGTCTGGGATTTGATCATTCTCTGATAGAGTCAGCAAGAATTTCCTGAGTGTCTTTTATGTATATGCTTCATTTCTGAGTATGTGCATCATTCTAGGGTATAATTGTAGCAAAAAGGCTTTGTCCCTTACTTCATACAGACACTCACATACATCATTATAAACTTTGACAAATCTGAGGAAGGAAAAATACAGAGTTGGGTGAGCGTCTCTACCCAGGAGTGTGAGGTGAGACTGTTGAGAAAAGGGACTTCTGGAAAGCAAGCTTGGGAAGGAGTAGAGGAAGGAGTGTCTGGGGTAGTGTCTGTCTCTGCAGGAGTGTCCGGGGCAGTGTCTGTCTTTGCAGGAGTGTCCGGGGCAGTGTCTGCCCCTGCGGGAGTGTCCGGGGCAGTGCCTGGCCCCGCGGGAGTGTCCGGGGCAGTGCCTGGCCCCGCGGGAGTGTCCGGGGCAGTGTCTGGCCCCGCGGGAGTGTCTGGGGTAGTGTCTGGCTCTGTGGGAGTGTCCGGGGCAGTGTCTCCCTCAGTGGGAGTGTCTGGGGCAGTGTTTCCCTTTGCAGGAGTGTCCGTGGCAGTGTCTGGGCCCACAGGAGTGTCCGGGGCAGTGTCTGGCTCTGCGGGAGTGTCTGGGGCAGTGTTTCCCTTTGCAGGAGTGTTTGGGGCAGTGTCTCGCTCTGTAGGAGCAGTGTATGAAAAGGTTATGGGGAGCTTATAGGAGGATAGTGAAGAGGACACTATTAGGTAAATGCATCTATTACTTAAATTTTCTTTCCAGGACCCGCAGTCTGTCTTTCTGACCTTATGTTAGTTTAACAGTGTGGCAGTTGTAGGATCATAATGGTGATAGTCCTGGTTGTGGTAATGAGACACTTAAAGTGCCCTTACCATGTGCCAGGCACAGTATTTTCTTACTGAATTGGAAGAACATGGTATATGTATTTTATCTTATCAGAGTATTGAGATAAAATATGTATTTGACAGTGAAAGTGAGCATGGGAAAGGGAGGCATCCATCATTTTGAAATCTGCGAAATGGTGAAATACAGAGGCTTCCCTGACCTTGCCATGGAAACGCGGGTCTTTTAACTCCTTGTCAGATGCACTATCAGTGGCCTGGGACCTGTTTCCTTCTAACTTTTCTCATTCTCAGCCATCTGTATGTATTGAGAAGACTGAAAATTAAATGTTTTTAAAATGTTTTGGGTTCCCATATGAGTAGTGTTTTTCTATTAGTATGTCAGCCTCAGTATTACTAAACAATTCCATCTATTCCTGTGGATAAGATAATAATCGAGTTTTTATGGAGTTATCTTTTCCTATGGTATATACAGGGTAAGGCAAAAGTAGGGTTACAGTTTTTTTATGGGAAATAACTAATAAATAATAATACAGGAATAAACTCGGTTTTTGTGTACTCAAAACTGTAAACCTACTTTTGCTCCACCCTATATTGTGACTTTAAAGCAAATGTAAAACTTCTTACATATTTATATCAATTTATGTCCCTTTGTTATTATCTGTTCCTTCTGCTCTGTTCCCTGGATGGTCAGTGGTACCTTTATTTGTATCATAAGCTGAAAATCTAGACATTTTTTTGTTCTTTTTCCTTCTCTCTCTCCCTTCTTCCTTTCTTCAAAAAATATTAAGCTGCCACTATATGCCAGGCATTGTCCTAGACACTACGTCTGTCTGTAATCAGGAGTAAGGTCTGGGCCACCTAGATTTAAGGTGTGCAGTCCCTCAGGGCAGAGAGAGGTAAGTCAGTTTTTGCAGTCCTACTGAGTGACACCAGCAGAAGCATCACCCGTGGCCCCGCTGAGTCCCGGGGACCTGGTTTAACGGCTCTTGCCTCCAGGTTCTGCATTCAGCCTCACTGCCCCCATTCAGGCTGTGGGCATTGTTTACTTGCCTTCCTGTGACTGTCTCCTGACAGGTTTTCTTCTGTGTGTTCTTACTAGTCCACACCTGGCACTGCTTGCCAGACTGATCATCCTGAGAAGAAAATTCTACAAGGGTACCCTTCAGTTCTACCAGGTTACCCTGTCATCTCCATACTCCATATGTAACCTTGGATAACTTATGTTACCTGAGTCTCAGTTAACTGTCACATGGGCACCATTTTACAGATTAGGTTGTAGAAAAGTTATATGAACTAATTAATGCTCTTGACATGCGTAATGTCTGACACTTTCTAAGCACTCAGACATTTGGCTATTAATACTACTTATTACTACAGTTTTTATCCTAAAATCTGTTGTGTGTTTGCCATTAACTGTAGGATATAGGTTAGATATTCAGGACACAAGACCTTTCACAGTCTGTCCGTCCTGTAAGATGCCCCCCACCATGTGTCCTGTGTTCCAGTGCAAGGCAGGCTGCAGTTTGCCCATGCCATGGTGCTTGTTATATCTTCCTATCGATAGCTCCTTTTGCCTAAAAGCTCCTACCTTTGTATTTATACTTAAATAAGTAGTCATGGCTACTTTAGCTCCAGAATCAGCTCTTCTGGATGCTTTCCTCCTGGCCCTCTTCCCTACTGTTTCTACATCATTCTGAACATTTCCTGAGGACCTGTTGGTTCCGATGTCGCCTATGTCCCCTAATCTGCTTTCCTTTTCTCATTGTTGACTTGCTGGTCTGATTCACAATTAAATTGTAAATTCTTTGAAGACAGGGCTACTGTCTTTCTCAACTATTTTTCCCCCCAGTGCCTGGCATGGTGTCTGACTTATAGTAGGCACATAGGTTTTAACATTACAAGTTTTGACCCTATCAAGTGGGTGTTGGCATTTGAGAACTATTAAAATGATTCTTGTGAGTGAATGTAAGATTAAAGTATATTTGCCTGTTTTCTATGGTTTAATTTTAGAGATTCATGAGTATATATTTATATTATGCATATATAAATTTGTGGGTAATTGTGGGTTTTATTCTTTTATACACAAATGTGTGTATATGCCCTGAATGGAACAATAAAGGCAGATAAGAAGTCCTGTTTGCTTAGTATCCGTTTGAGAATAACAGAAGGGGAATAGTGAATATCTAAAGCTTGGGGTTCTGGCATTTTCTGAGTTTACTTTCTATAGTTTCTTTATCAGCGCTTATTAAAGTAGACCACACCTGGCTTAAATAATGAATAAGGATCAAGAAGTTCCCAGAAGAATACCTGGAGGGCGGTATTCATTTACCTTATTTATTTATTTATTTATTTATTTATTTTAGAGGAAACACAGAGTGGGAGAGAGAGAGAGAGAGAGAGAGAGAGAGAGAGAGAGAGAGAAAGAGAGAAAGGGGGGAGGAGCTGAAAGCATCAACTCCCATATGTGCCTTGACCAGACCAGTACAGGGTTTTGAACTGGCGACCTCAGTGTTCCCAGGTCGACGCTTTATCCACTGCACCACCACAGGTCAGACTCATTTACCTTTTGCCTGGTGCTGCCCTTTTGGTGTGTGAGGGCTTGAGGAGCGCTCCGTGGGGGGTCTGAGAAGCCTGCGGAGACTGTTCAGGCTCAGACAGACAGGGCCCCTTGAGCTTTGGCATTAGCCCCCTGCTCTTACCAGTAACTAAACTGAGAAATACCCACGTTAACATGAAAATGGGAAGCTTAACCCTTCGGTATTTCACACAGATTATTTGTTAGGGTTTGCCTGTGCACAGTTAATGTGGCGGCACGAATGAGAGAATAATGCTTTGAGAGCTCATGTTTTATTTTGTTGGCTGCTGAATATGGGGATTTATGCCCTTAATGCTGCATTAATAGCTCCTTTCCATTGCATATAATGTGAGGTAATGATCGTTTGCTTACTATCTGACTCATCTTGATGGAAATGGCCCCCGTATGCCAAATGATGTTTCATGTGTACTCCCAGAGAAACACAGCCAATTGTTGTTAATGCATTTTTGAAACTACACATTGCAGCGTCTGCAGACCGAAATGGCTGTTTGGTTCCACTTTCATATTTTTCAATTATTGCTTTACAAAATGTAGGCCGTTGAGAATATTTTAATGTGGATTGCACCTTGTGCTAGTTCTGTTTGCCAAGCCATAAGGAGTAATTCAGTCTTCTCTTTCTAGCCTGAAGAGTGACCTAAAATTAAAGCACGGAATTAGACTTTTTAAAAGCTGTACTATGTTAATCGGGAGATTTTTCTTCTATTTCTGATTCTGAGAGACCATAGACCAGAGCTTCCCAGTTATTAAGCCATGGCTTGGTTGTTGTAGGTGTGCTGGGATTCCACCAGACCTCGGGGGCCGGAGGACTGCCCAGGCTCAGACTGGCTCTCGGTTTCCAGGTGCCTGTCAGTTTACCATTTGGTGCCACACAAACCTGATTTTCTGTGTGTGTCTTGACATGAAAAATGTTGTGAAGCATAGCCTGTTTGAAGTACCCAAAGCTGAAGTGGAACATTTTATTATGGAACTGTGATTCAGGAGTTTCAGATTATAACTATTTCTCCCTTTTAGTAATTTTTGGAGAAAAATTTTCTTGTTAAAAAAATAATACACATTCTTGGCCTGACCTGTGGTGGCGCAGTGGATAAAGCATCGACCTGGAATAATGAGGTCTCCTGTTCGAAGCCCTGGGCTTGCCTGGTCAAGGCACATATGGGAGTTGATGCTTCCTGCTCTTCCCCCCTTCTCTCTCTCTCTCCTCTCTAAAATGAATAAAGTCTTAAAAATAAATGTTTAAAAAAAATAATACACATTCTCAGAGAAAACTTGAGAAACTAAGGATAAACAAAAAGTAGAAAATAAAAATAAATACACCATCCAGAGATAAGTAGTATTAACATCTATTCTTTCAGACACTTTTTAGTACCTGTTACTACAGATATGTTTTATGAAAGTAAGGTGTTTTATATTCTCTCCATGTAAAGATAGGTTATTAAGTCCTTTAGGTTCAAGTTTAAGAATTTTCCAAAGTATCTTTCTTGGTCTTTTTATTTTTTATTGGATAACATCCTAAGTATTAGGAAGTAGATGTACCAAGTATCCAGATCATCCAGAAAGGGCCTATAAATTTGATCTCTGAGCAGTAAGTGACCCAGTGTTGTCCCTGAATCCTCAGGCAAGGTTGAAAGAGCCGTCAGGAATTTTTGCAGATAATTGTGTATAACATAGGTAGCACATTATTGCATCTATTTTCATGGGGATATTGGTTTGTTGATTTTATTTTACTTTTTAGTGTCTTTTTGGTTTGGTATTGGTGTAGTGCTGGTCTCAAAATATAAGATAACAGTATTCTTTCCTTTCCTGCTTTAACAAAAGTTTGCATAGAATTGGAATTATCTATTTCTTAAGTGTTTGATAGAATGTGCTGGTGTAACTTGAAGTTTTCTTTGTATGTTTTTAATACCTAATTAAAATTTTAAAAAAGATATAAAACTTTTTAAAATTTCAGTTTCCTCTTGTTTCAGTTTTAGTTTTTCATGGACCTTCTAAATTGTAGAATATATTGGCTAAAATTGTTTATAATATTGCCTTATTATCTTTTACTGTCAGATCTATACTGATGCCCCCTCTTTTGTTGTTGATATTGGTAATTTGTGTTCTCTCCTTTTATTCTTGATCACTCAGGCTAGAGTTTTATCAAGTTATTTATTTATTCTTCAATAAGAAAACTTTAGATTTTGATTTTTCTGTTTTCTTTGATTTTTGTTTTTATCTTTATTATTTCTTTCTTTCTGCCTACTAGCTTTAATTTGCTCTTATTTTTCTAGATGAAAGTTTAGGTAATGGATTTTAAACACTTTAGGCTGTTTAATATAAGTATCTTTTTGTTGTTGCTATATAATTTAATTCTGTAGTGGTCAAAGAACATAAAGAACATAATTCTCACCTTTTAAATTTATTGAGTCTTGATTTATGGTCCAGCATGTTCTCTGTCTTCATGAACCAAATTAAAAAAATAAAAGAATTTAAAAGAATCTGATTTTTGGGTATGGTGCAGTTATTGGGTATAGTATTTTACAAATGTCAATTATATTGAGTTGGGTGTTAGAGGTGTTCAAAATTTTATATCTTTTCTGATTTTCTCTCTGCTAGTTCAGTAAATTACATAGAGAGGTGAATTGAAATTTCCAATTATTATTGTGTATTTGTTTATTTTATCCTTAGTTCTGTCAGTCTTAATGAATTTTAGAGTTCTAATTTTTAGGAGTATGCACATATTATTTTGTCCTCTTGTTGAAATGGGCTCCTTTACCATGAACAGATGTCTCTTTTTTATCTTTATTAATACTCTTGTCCCAGAGATTGTTTTGTCTAATAGAAATATAGTCACTTTAGTTTTGTTATGACGTGCCTTTTTCTCTCATTTTGCATTTAATCTGTGTATTTATATTTGATGTAAATCTCTTATAGAAAATATATAATTGAATCTTGCTTTTTTCTCCCAGTCTGACAATTTTAGTTCTTTAATTGGAATGTTAAAACATTTATATTTAATGCAATTATTGGTTAGGTTTAATTCTACTTTCTTTCTGTTTTTCTATTTGTCTTGTCTCTTTTCTGTTTCCTTTTAATTTACTCTAGGGTTACAATGTGCAATTAAATTGTTTTATTACACAGTATACATTTATTCACTTTTACTCCTTTGTGCTCTTCTAATTCTTTTATTGTTGAACCTCCACAATATAGTGTTATTATGTTTGTCAAATAACTTTTTAAGAATTTACAAAACAAGGACAAATCTGTTATATTTTTCTCTATATTTTATTTTGATCACTCTACTTTATTGTGTAAAACTGAGTTTTTATTTGATAGTATTTCCTTCAACTTGGAAGAGTTATTTAACATTTCTTGTAATGCAAATGTGTTGATAACATGCTGTCAATATTTGTTTGTCTGAAGCTATCATTGATTTTGCCTTTCTTATATAAAATTTTTCTTGGTATAGAATTCATAAAAACTTCTCCTCCCTCCCAGTTCAGCTCTTTAAAGATGTCATTGCATGTGCCTGACCTGTGGTGGTGCAGTGGATAAAGCGTCGACCTGGGAACACTGAGGTCGCCAGTTCAAAACCTTGCACTGGTCTGGTCAAGGCACATATGGGAGTTGATGCTTCCAGCTCCCTGCCCCCTCTCACTCTGTGTCTCCTCTGTAAAATGAATAAAATAAAAAGAAATTAAAGATGTCATTGCATTGTTTGTTTTTGATGAGGAATCAGTCATTGCTGTGATTATTTCCCTGTAGCTAATGTTTCCTTTTTCTTTGGCTGCCTTTAAGAATTTTTTCTTTATCATTGGTTTTGATAAATTTATCATGTGCCTTGTCCTCCTCCCCCCCCCCATTTATCCTGCTTTACATTCAGTGAGCTTCTTATATCAGAAGATATGTAGATTTTATCCAATTTGCATACTTTATGAACATTATTTAAAATTCCAATACAATTTTCTAACCATAATGTTTGTTTCCCTCCCTTCTGAAACTCTAAGTCAGTGGTTCTTAACCTTTTTTGAGGTACCGAACCCACCAGTTTCAAATGCGTATTCACCGAACCCTTCTTTAGTGATAAATAAATTATGATTTTTTTTCCCAAATTCAAGACATAGGTATATGTTTTTTTACTGATGCACAAAATGAGCCGTGCATGAACATCACCTTGCTCAAAAAACAAAACCTACTGACCTGCGGTGGCACAGTGGATAAAGCGTCGACCTGGGAACACTGAGGTCGCCAGTTCAAAACCCTGCACTGGTCTGGTCAAGACACATATGGGAATTGATGCTTCCAGCTCCTACCCCCTTTCTCTCTCTCTCTCTCTCTCTCTCTCTCTCACTCTGTGTCTCCTCTCAAAAATGAATAAAATGAAAATAAAGAACAAAACCAACAAAGTGCATGAACTCACAACAAATTAATTATGGTATTACTTTATTCTGGCCTCTGCGGCAGAGGCTTCTCCGAACCCCTGAGACCGACTCATCGAACCCCTAGGGTTCGATAGAACCCAGGTTAAGAACCACTGCTCTAAGTATATGTATTATAGACTGGTTGTGATTGTTCCACATCCACTGGGTGTAATGTTCTATTAGCTTCTCTATTTCTTCAGTTGGGATGATTTCTTTTATTAAGTCTTTAAGGTGGAAACTTAGATTTTTTTTTCTTCTACAATGTTTATTTTTAAATTCATCTAATGATTTTTTTTTGAGAGAGAGAGAGAAGAAGGGAAAGAGAGAGAAGAAGGGAAAGAGAGAGAAAGAGAGAGAGAGAGAGAGAAGCATCAACTTGTTGCTCCACTTAGTTGTGCATTGATTGCTTCTCATAAGTGCCTTGACCAGGGATTGAACTGGAGGCCTTGGGCTCGAGCTGGTGACCCCGGGCTCAAGCTGGTGACCCTGGGCCCGAGCTGGCAACCTCGGGTTTCAAACTGGCAACCTTGGTGTTCTGGGTTAATGCTTTATCCATTACGCCACCACTGATCAGGCAATGGATTTTTCATTTCAGGTGTTTTCTTTTTTTTAAAAATTTGACTATTTTATACTTTTTGTCAGATTTCATTGAGATTCTCTATTTATTTATTCCCTATGTTTATATTTTCCTTTGAATTCCAAAGTATGTTTTTTTTATATATATATTATTATTAATTCTAATGGGGTGACACCAATAAATCAGGGTACATATGTACAATGAAAACATCTCCAGGTTATCTTATCATTCAATTGTGTTGCATACCCATCACCAAAAGTCAAATTGTCCTCTGTCACCTTCAATCTGGTTTTCCCTGTGTCCCTCCCCTCCTCCCTATCCCACTCTTCCCTCCCTTCCCCATCCCATAACCACCACTCTCTTGTCCATGTCTCATAGTCTCACTTTTATGTCCCACCTATGTATGTAATCATGCTGTTCTCAGTTTTTCTTTTTTTCTGATTTACTTATTTCACTCCGTATAATGTTATCAAGGTACATCCATTTTGTTATAAATGATCCGATGTCATCGTTTCTTATGGCTGAGTAGTATTCCATAGTATATATGTACCAAAACTTTTTAATCCACTCGTCTTCTGACGGACACTTGGGCTGGTTCCAGATCTTCGCTATTGTGAACAATGCTGCCACGAACATGGGGGCGCATTTCTTCTTTTCGAACAGTGCTATGGTGTTCTTAGGGTATATTCCTATAAGTGGGATAGCTGGGTCAAAAGGCAGTTCGAGTTTTAATTTTCTGAGGAATCTCCATACTGTTTTCCACAGTGGCTGCACCAGTCTGCATTCCCACCAGCAATGCAGAAGGGTTCCCTTTTCTCCACATCCTCGCCAGCACTTATTCTGTGTTGTTTTGCTGATGAGTGCCATTCTGACTGGTGTGAGGTGATATCTCATTGTGGTTTTAATTTGCATTTCTCTAATGATTAGTGATGTTGAGCATTTTTTCATATGCCTATTGGCCATCTGTATGTCCTGTTTGGAGAAATTTCTATTCATTTCTTTTGCCCATTTTTTGATTGGATTGTTTGTCTTCCTGGTGTTGAGTTTTATAAGTTCTTTATAAATTTTAGTTATTAACCCCTTATCAGATGTGCTGTCGAATATGTCCTCCCATTGTGTGGTTTGTCTTTTTATTCTGTTCCTATTGTCTTTAGCTATGCAAAAACATTTTAGTTTGATATAGTCCCATTTGTTTATCTTGCCTTTTATTTCATTTGCCCGTGGAGATAAATCGGCAAATATACTGCTGCTACAGATGTCGGAGAGCCTGCTGCTTATGTTTTCTTCTAAGATGCTTATGGTTTCACGGCTTACATTTAAGTCTTTTATCCATTTTGAGTTTGTTTTTGTGAATGGTGTAAGTTGATGGTCTATTTTCATTTTTTTGCAGGTAGATGTCCAATTTTCCCAACACCATTTGTTAAAGAGGCTGTCTTTACTCCATTGTATGTTCTTCCCTCCTTTGTCAAATATCAGTTGTCCATAAAGCTGTGGGTTTATTTCTGGGTCCTCTGTTCTGTTCCATTGATCTATGTGCCTGTTCTTATGCCAGTACCAGGCTGTCTTGAGTATAATGGCCTTATAGTAAACCTTGATATCTGGAAGAGTGATACCTCCTGCTTTCTTTTTTCTTTTTAAGATTGCTGAGGCTATTCGTGTTCTTTTTTGGTTCCATATAAATTTTTGGAATATGTGTTCTATATCTTTGAAATATGTCATTGGTATTTTAATTGGTATTGCATTGAATTTATAAATTGCTTTGGGTAATATAGACATTTTAATGATGTTTATTCTTCCTAGCCATGAGCACGGTATATGCTTCCACTTGTTTGTATCTTCCTTGATTTCTTTTATCAATGTTCTATAATTTTCCGAGTACAAGTCCTTAACCTCCTTGGTTAAATTTACTCCTAGGTACTTTATTTTTTTGGCTGCAATAGTGAAGGGGATTGTTTCCTTAATTTCTTTTGCTGATATTTCATTGTTGGTGTATAGAAATGCCTCTGATTTCTGGGTATTAATTTTATATCCTGCCACCTTGCTGAATTCATTTATAAGGTCCAGTAGTTTTTTGACTGAGACTTTAGGGTTTTCAATATACAATATCATATCATCTGCAAATAGTGACAGTTTTACTTCTTCTTTTCCAATTTGGATGCCTTTTATTTCTTCTTCTTGTCTGATTGCTGTAGCTAGGACTTCCAGAACTATGTTGAATAAGAGTGGTGAAAGTGGGCAACCCTGCCTGGTTCCTGATCTTAAGGGGATTGCTTTTAATCTTTGTCCATTTAGTATGATGTTTGCTGTCAGTTTATCGTAGATGGCCTTTATCATGTTAAGGAATGATTCCTGTATTCCCACTTTACTGAGAGTTTTGAGCATGAATGGGTGCTGGATTTTATCAAATGCCTTTTCTGCATCTATTGAAATTATCATGTGATTTTTGTCCTTCCTTTTGTTTATGTGATGAATCACATTGATTGATTTGCGAATATTGAACCAGCCTTGCCTCTCCAGAATAAATCCCACTTGATCGTGGTGTATGATTTTTTTCATATATTGCTGGATCCGGTTGGCTAATATTTTGTTGAGAATTTTAGCGTCTAAATTTATCAGGGATATAGGCCTATAATTTTCTTTCTTTGTGTTGTCTTTGCCCGGTTTCGGGATCAGAATTATGCTCGCCTCATAAAAGGAGTTTGGAAGTCTTTCTTCCTCTTGAATTTTTTGAAATAGCTTGAGGAGGATAGGAGTTAGTTCTTTGAATTTTTGATAGAATTCACTTGTGAAGCCATCAGGCCCAGGACTTTTCTTTTTTGGGAGTTTTTTGATAACTGTTTCGATCTCATTTGTTGTAATTGGTCTGTTTAGGTGTTCTGATTCTTCCAGATTGATTTTTGGAAGGTTATATGATTCAAGAAATTTGTGCATTTCACTAAGATTGTCTACGTTTTTGGCATATAGTTCTTAATAGTATTTTCTTACAATGCTTTGTATTTCTGATGTGTCAGTTGTTATTTCTCCACTGTCCTTTCTAATTTTATTTATTTGAGTCCTCTCTCTTTTTTTCTTGGTGAGTCTAGTTAAAGGTTCATCAATCTTGTTTACCTTTTCAAAGAACCAGCTTCTTGTTTAATTGATCCTCTGTATTGTTTCCTTAGCCTCTATGTCATTTATTTCTGCTCTGACCTTTATTATTTCCTTCCTTCTACTTGTCTTGGGTTTCATTTGTTGTTGTTTTTCTTGTTCTTTTAGATGCAGGGTCAGGTTGCTTATTTGAGCTTTTTCTAGCTTCTTATGATATGCCTGTAGTGCAATAAACTTCCCTCTCAGAAGTGCTTTTGCTGTGTCCCATAAATTTTGAGTTGATGTATGCTCATTATCATTTGTTTCTAGAAACTTTTTTATTTCTTCTTTGATCTCATTGTTAATCCATTCATTATTTAATAACATGCTATTTAGTTTCCAAGTGTTTGAGTATTTTTCAGTTTTTCTTTTGTGGTTAATTTCTAGTTTGATGGCATTGTCATCAGAGAAAATGCTTGATATGATTTCAATCTTCGTAAATTTATTGAGACCATTTTTGTGTCCTAACATGTGGTCTATCCTAGAAAACGTACCATGAGAACTTGAGAAGAATGTATATTCTACTGCATTAAGGTGAAAAGTTCTGAAGATATCTATTAAATCAAGTTGATCTAGTGTCTCCTTTAAGTCTGCTGTTTCTTTATTAATTTTCTTTCTTGAGGACCTATCCAGTGTTGTTAGAGGGGTATTGAAATCCCCTACTATGATAGTATTGCTGTTAATCTCGCCGTTTATATTCATCAAAGTCTGCTTTATGTATGTCGGGGCTCCTATATTTGGTGCATAGATATTTACAATAGTTATATCTTCCTGTTGAATTGTTCCCTTTATCATTGTGTGGTGTCCTCCTTTATCTCTTACTACAGCCTTTGTTTTAAAGTCCATTTTGTCTGATATAAGTATTGCTACCCCTGCTTTTTTTTCATTTCCATTTGCATGAAATATTTTTTTCCATCCTTTTACCTCAGTCTATGAGTATCTTTTGTTTTAAGGTGTGTCTCTTGTAGACAGCATATGTATGGGTCCTGTTTCTTTATCCATGCAGCTACCCTATGTCTTTTGATTGGATCATTTAATCCATTTACATTTAAGGTTATTATTGATATGTAGTTGTTTATTGCCATTTTATTCTTTAAAGCTGTATTCTTCTTTTGCTCAATTCATTCCTCCCTTTAAACTGTTCACAAGAGGCCCCTTAGTATCTCTTGCAGAATTGGTTTGGTTTTTATGAATTCCTTGAGGTTTTCTTTTTCTGGGAAGCTCTTTATTTCTCCTTCAATTTTAAACATTAGCCTTGCTGGATAAAGTAGTCTTGGTTGTAGGTTCTTGTTCTGCATTACTTTGATTATATCTTGCCATTTTCTTCTGGCCTCAAGTGTTTCTGTTGAGAAGTCCGATGTCATCCTTATGGGGGCTCCTTTGTAGGTGATAGCCTTTTTTTCTCTAGCAGCTTTTAAAATTTTTTCTTTATCCGTTAGCTTTGGTATTTTAACTATGATGTGTCTTGGTGTAGATCTTTTTGAGTTTCTCTTTAATGGAGTTCTGTGTGCTTCTTGAACGTGTGGAGTGTTTCCCAGCCTTAATTTAGGAAAGTTTTCTGCTATGATTTGATTGAACAAAGTTTCCATTTCCTGTCCTCTCTCCTCTTCTTCAGGCACCCCTATGATGCGAATGTTGTTTCTCTTCATGTTGTCACAAAGCTCCCTTAGAGTTTCCTCACATTTTTTGAGTCTCTTTTCCTTTTTCTTCTCTGCTTCTGTGCCTTTGTTTATTTTGTCCTCTAACTCGCTTATTCGATCCTCAGCGTGATTCATCCTGCTTTTAATTCCTTCCATTGTGGTCTTCAGTTCTGATACTGTATTTGTCATTTCTGTCTGATTCTTTTTTATTATTTCATTTTTTATACTTGTTATCTCTTTATTTAGGTGTTCATAATGACTATCCATTGTTGCTCTAATTTCTTTGAACATCCTAACTATCATTATTCTAAATTCTACTTCTGGTTATTTGGTTATATCTGGTTCATTCATGTCCTTCTCTGGGGATTTCTCTTGATTCATTTGGTTTGCATTCCTCTGCCTGCCCATTTTTTCTGTGTATAAGCAAGTTGTGGCCACTGGAGTCCAGTAGGTGTTCCCTTTGTGTTCTCTAGGTGTGGTCTGTCTGCAGGCCCCCCACCCCGTCTGCCGGTGCCTAGGGTGGTTGGGTATGAGCGTTGCCAGCGCCGGCCCACTGTGGCTTTTGCTGTGATTTCTGCCTCTCCTTTGTGGGAGGGGCTGTCACTGAAGCCACAAGACTTAACACCAAGTGTAGAGGTGAGCACCTTTGCTCAGCTGGGGACCAGCCTATTTCCGGACTTCCGCCCAGAACCAGCAGTCGGAGCCTACTCACTACAGTTCCGCGGGTTACGCGGGGCTTTTGACGTGCTCTCAGCTGTAAGCTTTTGCCCGTCTGAAGCTTTAGCCCCGCCCTCGAGGCCAGGGCCCTTCTGCGCAGGGTCGGAAACCCAGGTTTATTGGGCCGGGCGTGTTTGCTGGCTTCCGCTCAGCTGCGTACTTCCGCTCGTCCCGGACTCTTCCCCGCCCCTGCGTTCGGAGCCCGCTCGTGCACGTATGTATGCAATCCGCGGTTTCTCGGTTTCTCCGTCCGGGCAGGGATAGTAGCGTGAGCTCAGCTACGAGCTTCCACTTGTCTCGGGGTCTACCCCGCCCCCGTTCGGAGCCCGCTCGCGCACGTATACTGGCCAACCGCAGTTTCTCCGGCGGGGGTTGAGGTGGGGGGGTGGTGGCGCTGGTAGCGTGTGCTCAGCCGCAAGCCCCTGCTCGTTTCTGGTCCTAGCCCGGTGCCCGTGGTAAGGGCCGGCTTGCGCAGGGCCTGCCCGTTCCTGGCCTCCCGGTTTGTCCCCGTAAGTGGGATTAAAGGCGGGCCCACAGTTTCCGGACTGCTTTTGCGCGTCCCCTCCGACCCTCTGGTCTAGACCTATCTCCCACAGGCTTGGCCTCTGCCCACGCTGACAGAACCGCGTTTCAGCGTCCTGTCGTTCCAAACCCTTAAGCAGCCCTCAGCAGTGTAGGAAGGGACCTAATACTCCACACTGTAGGCCTGGGAGCTCCCTCACTTGTTTCACAGCTCAAAACTGTCCTAACGCCTCTTCTAGGCTCTAGGACTGCAGGCTGGGTCTTGGTTCCTGGGTCCCAGGTCCCTCCCTCTCCGCCAAACTCTCCTCCCGCCCCGCGGGTCTCTCCGGGCTGCCGTTTGCTCCGGGGAGCTGGGCAGCCCTCTTCGCGTTTTCGCTATTCCTACCAGTCTCCATGTGGCTTCTTCTGTGTTCCTTGGTTGAAGAGTCCACTTAGTTTAGTTCATAGTTGGTTTATCCAGATGATGGTTCTTTAAATTGAGTTATAATCCACTTTGGTTCTGGGAGTTGGAAGTTGGTATGTCCGCCTACTCCGTCGCCATCTTGCTTCCCCCCCCCCCCCCAAGTATGTTTTGAAGTCCTTGTGTGCTTTATTCCTCAATCTGTATCCTTTCTGGGTATGTTTCTATTGACAGAGTTTTCTCATGATTATTATGGGTTATATTTTCTTGCTTCACGTATCCAACAACTTTACATTGTGTGCTCAATATTATGCATGCTATGTTATTGAGTGTCTGATATTTGTTATCTTTCTTGGTAGATTATTGAATGTTTTCTGGGCAGTACTTAATTTTTCTGTGAGTGTGCTGAGTTTTTTAAGGTTATTTATTTATTTAAATTTATTTAGTGAGAGGAGGGAAGGCAGAAACAGACTCCTGCATGTATTCCGACTGGGATCTATCCAGCAAGGCCACTAGGAGGCGATTCTCGGCCCATCTGGTGCCCTGGCTCTGACTGGAGCCATTTTTTAGCTCCTGAGATAAAGGCCATGGAGCTATCCTCAGCACTCAGCGCCAACTCGCTCCAGTTGAGCCTTGGCTGCAGGAGGGGAGCAGTGGAGAAGCAGCTGGATGCTTCTCCTGCGTGCCCTGACTGGGAATCGAACGCAGGACATCCACACGCTGGGCTGATGCTCTACCACTGAGCCAACTGGCCAGGGCCTATGGTTATTTTGAAGTATTATAAGGTACAGTTTAGAAGAGCTTAGGGGTAGATTAGTCCGACTTTAAGTGAGGACTCTCTGGGATCTGTTGGGAATTCTCAGAGTGCTCAGTGAAGCTTCTCCACTGTGACGGGATGGAACTGACACGTTTCCACGGCAAGCTTTGGGAGGTGTTTTTCCTCCATACTTGTTCTCTCCCTGGCCTTGGGGCATCCTCTGTGTGTGCAGCTTTGTGGTTGGTCCAGGACCCAGGTTCCTCTCTGTAGGTTTCTAAGGTTCCTTTTCCTTTCCTTTTCTTTTCCTTTCTTTGCTATTGAATTTATCATCATGACATTGGTTAATAAAATTACACAAGTTTCAGGGGTACAATTCTATAACACATCATCTGTATACTGTATTGTGTGTTCATCACCCCAAATCGTGTCTCCTTCTATCACCATTTTTCCCCTCTCTACCCTCTTCTACCTGTCCCCATTCCATTTTCCCTCTGGTAATCTCCATACTGTGGTCTGTGTCTATTCTTTTTCTTAATCCCTTCACCTTTATTACCCAACCCCAGAATCCCTTTGACAGCTGTCAGTCTCTGTATCTATGAGTCTGTTTACTTTTGTTCATTAGATCCTACATAGAAATGAAATCATATGGTACCTTTCTATGACTCACTTATTTCAGTCAGCATAATGCTGTCCAGGTTCATCCATGCTGCCATGAAAGGCAAAGAGTTTCCTTTTTCTTACGGCCAAGTAGTATTCCATTGTGTAAATGGACCACAGTGTGAAGTTCCTTCTCTGCCTCAGTCACTTCTCTCTGGAATGCTTCCTTGTTTGTTTTTTTAAAAATTATTTTTAACTTGATTAAGTTTATTGGAGTAACATTGGCTAATAAAATTATATAGGTTTCAGGTGTACAATTCTGATACATTATCTGTATATTGTATTGTGTACTCACTCTCCAAGGTCTAGTTGTCTTCTGACTCCCTTTGCCCTATTCCTCCTCCCCATCCCTTTCCCCTTTGGTAACCACCATACTGTTGTCTGTGTCCTCATAGTCTGGTTCAGCTTAATGGCTCCAAACTCCAGTCTTTATCTCCTCCGTTCAGTGAGACTTTCATGTCCTGTTTGCAGTCCATCTTCCTGCACAGTGGTCCAGAAAGTACTTCCTGACAGAAAGCAAAGGTGGTCCTTCTCTCAGGGATCACACATTTTCTTATTTTTCTTCTATGGTGGGAGGCCCAGTCTGAAACTACTTATTCTGTTTTGTTTTTAAATTACAAAAGCAGTGTATACTTATATGAAATTGAAACAATGCAGAAGTAAAAAACATGAAGAAAACATTACCTGGCCTTGGCCAGTTGGCTCAGTGGTAGAGTGTTGACCCGGTGTGTGGATGTCCCAGGTTCGATTCCCAGTCAGGGCATAAAGGAAAGATAACCCATCTGCTTCTCCACCCCTCCCCCTTCTTTGTCTGTCTGTCTCTCTCTCTTCCAGTCCTGCAGCCATGACTCAAATGGTTTGAGCAAGTTGGCCCCTGAGTGCTGAAATGGCTCAGTGGCCTGCCCCAGGTGCTAAAATAGCTCGGTTGCCGAGCAATGAGCAGTGGCCCTAGATGGGCTGACCATCGCCTAGTAGGGGGCTTGCCAGTTGGATCCTGGTTGGGGTACATGTGGAACTCTGTTTCTGCTTCCCTGCCTCTCACTTAATAAAAAGGAAAAAAAGAAAACATTAGCTTCTCAATTTGCATTTTTCTCTGCTGTAAGAATGTGATCCATATTTTATTTATTACCCTCTTGCTAGAAATCTAGGCTGTTTATGGTGGTGGTTTGTTTGCTGCCTCTGTTTCTTACTCATCTTTGGCCCATCCCCCTCTAACAGTGCTGGACATGACATCCTGTTTGTCTATTGGTGTAATTTTCAAAATGTGGTAGCTGTTGCCAGAGTCCCTTCCTGAAAGCTATACCTATTTATACCACCATGAAAAAGGTATAGTTGAAGCCATTTCTTTTTTCCATTGTCAGATATGTTACCTATTTTTAAAATATTCATCAGGTTCACAGGTAAAATGAAAGAGCATCTCAGTTTCAATTTGCATATCTGTAGTTATTACATAGAGCATCTGTTAAATGTCTTTTTATTTATATTTTTTGTGAATTGTTAGATCATATTGTTTTGCTTATCTTCCTCTTAGAATACTTGACTTAGGTATTTCTACATAGTATGAATGTTAATCCTTGTCATATATTTTTACACAGTGGATTTATTTTTTAAATTTGTTATAGTGTCTTTTAATTTTTATAATTGTATTTTTCATTTTAATTTTTTTCCTTTATAACTTCATGGTTTCTTATCATGCTTAGTAATTTCTTATTCTAGGATTTAAATTTTTTTCTCATGTCTTCTACCTGACACTATTATTTCATTCATTTAAACATTTAGCTTTTCTGTGTGTCTTTCTAGCCCCACTAGTTTACTCTTGCTCACTGGTTTTTAAATTTTTTTTTTTTAGTTAGAAGCGGGGAAGCAGTCAGACAGACTACCGCATGCGTCCGACTGGGATCCACCCGGCATGCCCACCAGGGGGCGATGCTCTACCTATATGGGGCATTGCTCTGTTGCGGCTAGAGCCATTCTAGAACCTGAGGGGGAGGCTATGGAGCCATCCTCAGCGCCCGGCCAGCTTTGCTCCAGTGGAACCTTGGCTGCAGGAGAGAAAGAGAGAGACAGAGAGAAAGGAGAGGGGGAGGGGTGGAGAAACAGGTGGGCGCTTTTCCTGTGTGCCCTGGCCTGGAATTGAATCCGGAAGTTCCACACGCTGGGCCGATGCTATACCACTGAGCCACCGGCCAGGGCTTCGTTTTTGATTTTAAAGTCAAAGAATGTTTTTTAGATTTCACTTATAAGTGAAATCGTATGGTATTTGACTTATTTCACTTAGGATGATTCACTCTAGAAACAAAACAAACCTATTCCTAGATACATGAACAAACTGATGGTTGCGAGAGGGGAGGGTGGTCAAAGGTGCTAACTTCCAGTTATAAAGGAAGTTGTGGGAGGCCATGCACAGCATAGGGAGTATAGTTAATAATGTCCTAATTCACTTTGGATGGTGACTAGACTTATTGTGGTGATCACTTTAAAATGTAAGTGTTGAATCACTATGCTATACATCTAATACTAATACAGTATATGACAACTATAACTTAAAATTTCTTTTAAAGTCAAAGAATGTTTGTGAGGGATTGTTCATTGAACCCCTAATTTTGCAAAAGAGGACACTGTGCTTTGGTGACCTCCCAAGGTCATAGCTAACAAGTTCATGCAGCACTGAGAATAGAACCCAGAGCCCCTTGGTTTTAATCCTTGATGATATCCGCCTCTACTCTGGGTGAAGGAGCACTGGCCAGAAGTGGCCCCTTAGCGCTGGAGCACCGATTATGTGCCAGAGTGCTGGACACTGGTGACCAGCTAAATGGACACGTTAGTTACGGTCTGAGTGGGCACAGTGCCTGGGATGTTGGAATTTATGGTGTAATGAATAAAGAAGATAATGAAACATCGACAAACAAATGTATAGTTATTATTTGGGATACGAACAATGAAGGAAATGAAGTCATTGGAATGGAGGGTGATAATGGGGTGTGAGGCTGCTTGACGGGTGGAGAATGCCTCCAGACGCAGTGATGTTTAAATTGACCCTGAGAGGTGACAGGGATATGGGGGAAGGCTGCAGGGACAGCCTTGCAGGCAGAGGAAGCCTGGGGAAAGCTCCGAAGTGGAGAGAGCTGGGCAGCGGGCAGGTGCAAGGGCCGCAGTGGAGAGTGGTGGGGTGTGGGGTGGGAGTAGGGTTGTGGGGACAGTGTAAGCAGGTCTTACAGCTTTACTGAAGTGGCAACTGTCAAATGCTGGCCGATGTCACCCCCAGCCTTTTGAATACTTTTCAGACAGCTCCACTAACACTTGCTTTGTAGATCTCGGTCCTGTTCATTCCTCTCCAAAACCATATAGGCAATTGGAAAAATTTGGTGATAAAGTCTTATTTTCTAATTGTTATGTAAAGTCTTACTTTGTCAGGAAAACATATCTTTATATGGGTCAAACAAATGCTGAATTTGCTGGAGCTCCTGGTTAGATCCAGTAGGAGCAGAATAAACAAATCCCCTGCAGACAGGGCTTATTTCAGAGCAGGTACAGAACGTGGTGTACAGCTCTGTTTATCCCATCAGAATGAAATGCGGGGGGAAGTCTGTTATCACAGGTGAAACAGTAGTACTGGGAAAAAGAGGCTGTGTTTCTGGAGCACATGAATATTTTCAGGGCACGAAACTGTCCTTTTGGTATCTCTGTATATGCGGGTCTTGTATTCTTGTGCTGGTTCATTTTGTGCCTGTCTTTACTTCCAAGTTTGATTTTCTTTAAATCTGTCCAAAGACAGAGAGCTCTTTTTCTTCAAACCTATTTTATTACCATTAAATTTTTTCCCAGAGTATATACAATTTCTTCTTACTCTTTAATAAAATTTACTAGACTCTCCTGTGTTCAAGGACATCTTGGATTTTTTTTTGCAGCCTTTTTACCTGTTGATAAATAGTCACAATAAAGAAACTCATTGAGTCAGGTATGTTTCCCCATCTACAGAACATGTATTGCATATACTGCTGACATAGAGGGGAGTCTGAACCCTACAGCACCTCTTCTAGGTGGGGAGTAGTCCTTGCGCCCCTGCCCTTGCTTCACCTTGTTAGTACAGATTTTCTGAGAGACTTAGACTTGACCCATCAGGGAGACATCAATCACTTGGTATTTCAGATCCCAGGATGGCAGTGTTGATCAGACACTGTCTCTGATTTCAGGGTCTTGTGGGAAATAGCCTTGTAAACAACATCAGGTGACTTGTGATATATGCTGTGAAAGATGTTGGGAGGGTGTATTTGGGGCCCACAGAGGAGAGCACTTTGCAGCACAGATTGTAGCAAATGAGCCTTTCAGTAATATTGGAGCTGTGCTGCCTTGAGCCAGCACAACTAGTAATTCCAGATCCTGAGTGGGAACGGTGCGGAATTAAAAAAAACAGGCTTAAAGAATGAAAAAGAATGGGTTCCGGAGGGCTCTGCAAAGCTGATAGCTGAAACAGAGGGCCCTGCAAAGCCGCGTCTTGCTTTATTTACAGGGCAAAATGGTTCATTAGCAAATCAATGAGATCTTTGATTATGTTTCCAAGGTAACCCAAGAAAACCCCCACCATACTTAACATCCTAACTTTACACAGAGAAGAAACTTGCCTCCAAGTTTTTCCGGGGAACATAGGGGGTAGGATGAGCATCACAGCTAACATGGAAGTGTGGGGAAGGGTTAGCCTTTTGCACCTTTACAGAACAAGTGAGGTGGGGGGCTGAGCAGACTGTCAGCTTACAGCCCATTCCCCAAACCTCTGTGCCCCAAAAATCTAAACTGCAAAAAACCCTGTTGGTTTTTTGGTCCCTAACACTTATGATCTGGGTGGAGGCAGCCATGTGTACGGAAGGCCTGAGACTCCGGGATGCAGTTTGCTCCTTTGCATGGTGGCTGTGTTACTGGTGGGGTATTAGATGTGTGAGCAGGGGTGGGCACTGAGACTGGATAGCTGTGCTGGGTGTGTTTATGAAGGCCCTTTCATGTATATGAAGGAGTTTGGACTCGGTATTTTTGGAAATGGAGAGCCTTCAGAAGTCTTAGAGCAGAAGGACATGACCTTTTGATCTTTCTATTTTAGAAAGATGTCTTTGGATGGTACTGAGGAGGGATTTGAGTGGGAGAGACTGGAGGTAGGGAGGAAGACCCCTGTGAGGGTCCAAGCGGTAGAGGATACAGCCAGAGCTGGGAAGTTAACAGAGCAGCGGAGAGAAGGTGATCAATTTCAGGAACGTTGCCAAGGCAACTCTAAGGTTCATTCCAAGCTCTGCTCTGGGTGGGGAGGCAGGGTACTTAGGTTCTAGGCTTGTTTTGCTCTTGACTCACGGTGTCGCCTTGAGCCCTCTTACTATTTGGATCTCTTGTTGGTCAAAGGAAGGCACTACTCCCACCCATCTCCGGTTCTGGGATTCTCATAAGGGGAAATCGAAGCAAACAAAACATTAAAAACGTCAAACAAATCTAACACAGTTTGGAATTTTAAGTTCCTTTTTTTTCTTTGCACCTGATAGCCTTTTTCTATTGTGCTGGAAAATTCCAAACAGAAAATATACAGGTGTTGGGTTATTAAGGGGTTGATTATCAAAAGTTTGTAATTGTGTGATTGACTAAGAACAGTTCTTGATTCACATGACTGATAGACACATTATGTGTGTGTGTATATATATTGATAATACTGTCAGCATAATCCTGCTTTGTATTTCCTTGACATCTGTAGTTATATTCCAGTGGTTCTTAACCTGGGTTCTATGGAACCCCAGGGGTTTGATGAGTCGGTCTCGGGTTCGGAGAAGCCTCTGCCTCGGAGGCCAGAATAAAGTAATACCGTAATTTGTTGTGAGTTCATGCACTTTGTTGGTTTTGTTCTTTGAGCAAGGTGATGTTCATGCACGGCTCATTTTGTGCACCAGTAAAAAAACATATACCTATGTCTTGAATTTGGAAAAAAAAAATCATATTTTATTTATCACTAAAGAAGGGTTCGGTGAATGCGCATATGAAACTGGTGGGTTCGGTACCTCAAAAAAGGTTAAGAACCACTGTTATATTCAAAAGATCTCAGTTGAACTTTTTGTTTTGCTTTTAGAGGAACTGCACTCATTGGATGGAATTACTTTCAGCCTGTTCTCTATGCTTTTGCTCTCTCTTTTTTTTTTTTTCAGGGACAGAAAGAGAGTCAGAGAGAGGGATAGATAGGGACAGACAGACAGGAATGGAGAGAGGTGAGAAGCATCAATCATTAGTTTTTCATTAGTTTTTCGTTGCCGTTGTGACACCTTAGTTGTTCATTGATTGCTTTCTCACATGTGCCTTGACCGCGGACCTTCAGCAGACCAAGCCATCCCTTGCTGGAGCCAGCGACCTTGGGTTCAAGCTGGCGAGCTTTTAGCTTAAGCCAGGTGGGCCCGCGCTCAAGCTGGTGAGCTCGGGGTCTCGAACCTGGGTCTTCCGCATCCCAGTCCGACGCTCTATCCACTGCGCCACCGCCTGGTCAGGCGCTTTTGCTCTCTTAATTTCCTGCGTGTGTGAGGTGTATTATTCCTGAGCCTTTGCCAGACCAGCATGTAGCAGACCACTGGGGCCGCTGGGCTGTGCGTCTCAAGCACATGGGCAGAGCTTGTGTGGTTCCTATCTCCCTCTCTGACTTGAAGTGGGTTTCTGGGAACTGTGCCGTTCTATTGAACTAAGCATGAGAGATCCTTAGGAGATGATATAATATAGCTGAATAATTATCTTTAATGCAGTAACTGTGTTAGGATCTTTATAATATATTGTTAAAAGCACTCTTTTCTTTGCCTTCTAGTTCCAAAAGACCCAAAACCCCAGTGGAGGCGTGTAGCATGGAGTCATGATTGTACCCTGCTGGCCTACGCAGAAAGCATGGGAACCGTGAGGGTGTTTGATCTCATGGGAAGTGAGCTCTTTGTTATTGCCCCGGTACGTGCATTCCCTAAACCAATTGCATGTGTTCTGAATGCCTTTATGTGTCGGTACTTGAATAGATGAATTTGAAGAAAGGGGAATAGAACTATAAATCTGAGTAATCCGCTGTGAACTTAAGAGGCTCAGAATCAGGTGTCTATACATGAAGTAATTTATTCATTGTATTTTGTAGTGCAGTACCCAGATGCAATCCATTGCTATTAAAATGTGGTAGTAAGTACAGTATAGAAAAGTTGAGTGCTGTTATAAACCCGCAGTCAGGGAAAGAAGCTCAGTGGGCTGTCACAACAGGAAGAGCTTTGAGAAGAGCTAGAATTTGTTACTCTACAGGAAACAGAAATGGTGTACACCTCTGGGTTGTGGAATTGCGTGCCGGAACCCTGTATCATTATGTTAACCAGTGTCACCCCAATCATGTTCAATTACAAACACTGAAAGGGAGAATGGAGAAAAATTTAATGGTGGCAATAACTTGTATTTGTACAGTGCTTTATACTTTATCAATGGCTTTGATATACTAAGTTCTTATTTAATCATCACATTAGTCCTTTGAGTCGATTGGGCTGATGTTAGCCTCATTTCACAGCTTAGGAAACTGAAACTGGAGGGACCCTTTCCATGGCAGTCAGGGTCCTAAGGGCCTCTCTGAGGAATCTGGTTTTCCACTGTGTCTTTCTCCCTCAAGTGAACAAGGCACAGGGCCAGGGAGGAGAGTACTTCTAACTCTGGTGGCACCTTAGGGTGACCTGGGCAGGTTTATGAAGGAAAGAAGAAACAATCACTGGGTTGCCCAGGCCCCACCCACAGAGCTCTGGGTTCTGGGTGTTACTGTGGTTTGCATGCTGTCGAACTGATTCTAATGAGGAGCTAAGTGTGAGAATCTGATCTGGAGGGTGATTTTTGTTCAGAAATAGTGAGAGAAGAACTTGAAAAAGTGCATTCGGTTCATATTACTGAAGTCCTGGAAGCCAAACAAAGAGGTTTGAATTTTACTGTTTCCTGGAGTAGCACTGACTGTTAGAAATAGACTATGAACTACATATTTGATCACATATAATTTAACATTTTTCCAGTAGTTGCATTGAGAAGCGTTAGAAGAAACATGTGCAATTGATTTAAATGTTTAATCCAGTAAATTTTAAATATCATTTCAACATGTCACCATTGTAAACATTTTTAATGAGCTATTTTACTTTCTTTGGTACGAATTTCTTTGAAATTTTTGCGTATTTTAATATTTCTAGCATATCTCAGGTTTCATTAGCCATGCATCAAATAAATGTTCAGTAGCCACAAGCTGCTCCAGGATTTTATCGTGTGGTTCTAGACAATGAATAG
The DNA here is from genome assembly GCA_037038555.1 of Rhynchonycteris naso. Classification (NCBI taxonomy): domain Eukaryota; kingdom Metazoa; phylum Chordata; class Mammalia; order Chiroptera; family Emballonuridae; genus Rhynchonycteris; species Rhynchonycteris naso. Next base: position 102,561,347 of record CM073001.1, read on the forward strand.
CCAGCTGTTCAGTGTGATCGACTTCATTTTGTGTGCTTCCCAGGCGCACATGCCTTCAAATCCTTAGCAGTCTAACTTGATCCTTAGTTGATGGGAAAAGGTTGTCATCGAGTGAATGTTTTCAAATGTCCTTTCCTTTAAAGTTGCTGCTCAGGCAGATGGAAAGTAACCGGAGTCTTTTTTTTAAGCTTTGGATACTGCTAGCAGTTAAATCATTTGAAGGCTTATATCTGAATTTTATGTCTTAGAAGTCTTTGAGTCTGAATAATGGTGGCATTCCTTTCCCTTTCCCTTTCCCTTTCCCTTCCCTTCCCTTCCCTTTCCTTCTTTCATTTTTGGCCATGGAAGTCCAGTGAACATAAATTCACTTAACTTGGTGCATCTTTCATTCAAAGAGGCAGCTGTGGTTCCAACATGTGGTTGGAGACTGGTTTAGACTCGGTGTCTCCTTCTAGGCTCTCTGACTTGCATGATTCCTTGCTCAACAGATAGATCTGGGGCTGCCTTATACGGGGAGCACCTGGTAAGGCCTGGGTCTCTGATATCTTCCAACATTATGCATATGTTAACTTGTATCTATCTTTTAGTGACTTAATTTCCCGCTCGTCTACAGGCATCTGGTTTAGCAGGAGACTTGAGCTATGCCGTTGCCGGGTTGATATTTTTGGAATATAAAGCAAGTGCGCAGTGGTCTGCAGAGCTCTTGGTCGTTAATTACCGCGGAGAACTCAGAAGTTACCTTGTCAGGTAAAAAGAAAATGTTTTATTTGGGAATACCTGTTTGACAAAAATAATATTTATTCCCCTGCCTTACAATCAGATTTTGTTCTTTTCTTTTTCTTTCAGTATTTTATTACGACAACTTACAAATATAATTGAATGTTTGAAAGAATTGTGTAGTGAAACTCAGCTACCTCACCTTAAATTGTGTACTTGCTGTGTCCTGTCTCTATCTATCCCTCTTCCCAGCCATCAATCATCAGCCTTATTTTTTAATGAGTTTCAGACTTAGTACTTACATACTTGAGTATACCTGTGATGAAATAAAGTTCAGTATTTGCTTCCAGTTTTCTTTCTTTTGATGTGAAATTTGCACACAGTGGAGTGCACAGATCTTAAGTGCACCAGCCAGAGTTACGACAAACGCATTCATCTTCATGGTTCACACCGCTGTCAAGACACAGACGTTACTCCCCATTGTGCTGGAATCTCTTTCCAGTAAGAGTTCTCTTTCCAGGAAATCTATGTCCATACTCACTCCCACAGCAACTGCTCTTTATGCTTTTCTTTCTTTTTCTAGTGTAGGTTAGTTTTGCCTGTTCTAATAATCCCATCAATGGACTCAGACTTCTTCATAAGCATGTTTTCCTTCGTAAGCAGGTTTTGACATTCATCATATTTTCAGATGTGTCAGTAGCTTATTCCATTTTATTGCTGATTAGTATTCACTATATGAATATCTCATGTGTCGTAGTTTGGGCTACCATAACAAAATACTATATATAAGCTGCATGGCTTATCAACAGCAGAAGATTATTTCTCACAGTTCTGGAGGCTGGCAGTCTGAGTTCAGGGTGCGAGCATGGCTTGGTTCTGGTGAGAACTTCTTGTGGCTAGGAGACCTCCGATGGCCTGCTGCCCATATGGTGGAAGGAGAGCTAGCTGGCTCTCTGGCCTCTTCTTATTAGAGCACAAATCCTGTTCATGAGGGCTCCATCATGACCTTATTACCTCCAGACACCATTTCATTAGCATTAGGGGTTTAACATACGTATTCTGGGTAGGATTCAAACATTTAGTCCATGTTGGGGGATGGGTCACAGACATTCAGTCCATAACGTTTATAATTTGTTTATCCCTTGTTCTATTGATGGACTTCTGAGTTTTTGGTTTTAGGCTATTGCAAATAAAACTGCTATGACCATTCTTATACCAGTCTTAGGGGGTGTCCATTTTCTCTTCCATTGGTTCAATATCTTCGAGTGGAATTGTTGAGTTATAGGGTAGATTATTTTTTAGAAGAAACTGCCAGACCTTTTCCTAAAGTTTTTATATTCTTCATTCTCCCTATAATCAGAGTTGTGGTTGTTTTACATGGTGTCAGTATTTGGTGTTATATGTCTTTTTAATTTAATTATAGTGGGTATTTAGTGGCATCTCATTGTGGTTTAATGATATATATTTCTTTTTTGCCTTCTTGCATTAGTGTTGGAACAAATCAGAGCTATCAAGAGAGTCACTGTTTCAGCTTCAGCGGTCATTACCCTCACGGAATCACCACAGCCATTTACCACCCTGGTCACAGGTAGGCACCACTGTTCTCATATTGGGTGGGGTGTTAGGTGTAGAAACCATGGCACAATTTTAGAAGAAATTGTCCATCCTACTTCTTATTTTGGCTTCTTCATGTCCTCCTCTGGTGCAGCGACCTTAAATATCTGTCATGTTGAAGTCGCAGTCCTGCTCATCTGTGTGGCTGATGCATTTATGAGCCAGGTGGGGCTTTGGGACTATTCACTGAGGAGTTTCTTCTTCCCTCTTGTCTCTGAATCTTATTTTCCTCATCTGTGAGATGAGTTGCATCACAGCTCCCATCACTGTTGACAGAACACAAGCACGGCGTGGAAAGTGCCCTTGGAAGGGAGGCCTCAGCGGTGACACTACTTCCCTTCTCTCTGCTCTCACAAGTGGGGCTGCACTGACTGCAGGTTGCTTCTGACAGCTCTCGCCCTGTCATCCCATCCCCACTGCTCCCGGTCTCAGCTGAGGGTTACTGAAACTTTGGGCATGTTCCACTTCCTATGGTTGCTTCCCTTTCATTTTGTTATTTAAAAATAAAATTTGCATAAATTTTATAAGTTAGCTGACCTAACCTTTTTGGTTTTCTAAAGGGGAAGAATATCAATATTGTGAGTCCAACCAACCTAGCTTGACTTCTGGATTTTGAGACTTACTCTGTCTGTTCGTAAGTCCTTTCTGACTCTCAGTGTGATTAAGACTTTCTGATTGAAATGTGTGTTAAGTCATAGGTCTACGTCCATGTTTTTGTTCAGAATTTTATTATTATGATATTTTTATGCTACAAAGGAGCACACCCCCACACTCCTTTGGGCCCTTTCCTGATCCCATCCCCTCTATTCCCCTGGAGATAACCACTGTACTAAATTTGGAGTTTATCTCTTTGCTGCTTTCTTTATAGTATTACCAGTTGTTCATATTTAGTTTTGCTATTTGTCTATAAATGGAATCACACAGAAGACAAACATATTTTGCTTTAAGATTTGCTTTTTGATGCCTATTTCTCTAGGCCATTCATCTTTAACTACTATTAGTCTGTTTCATCTTAGGGCTGCATTGCAGCATATTGGTCATTCTCTTGTAGAAGAAAATTTGGCTTGTTTCCAGTTTTTGTTGTTATTGTTACAACAGTAGTATGTGGCAGAATTGATTGCGCATTCCTTTGACTCATATGTAGCTTGAACCAGTTGAGCCATGCTGTGAAAGGGGAAGAGAGAGAGAGAGAAGGGGAAGAGGGAGGGGTGGAGGAGCAGATGGTCACCTCTCCTGTGTGCCCTGACCTGAATCGAACCCAGGACTTCCACATGCCAGGCTGTGGCTTTACCGCTGAGCCAACTGGCCAGGGCCAAGGATCTCTCCTAAGATGGGAGGAGAGGGAATTGAGATGAGTGTGCTGTGAGCCATTAGTTGTTTTGAGGATTAAATACACAGCAGGCATTCAGGAAACAATAGCAGTGACTAAATATAATGTTATTAATTCCTTCCTTGTGATTTATGTGGCTCCTGCCTTGAAGAGATGGTTGATATAACCTTGAACAATTTGAAGGTCAGTTTTGAGTCTAGTCAATTAAAATAATTTAAAAAATTGGAAAATAATATGTCAAATAATCTGAAATTATAATAGCCCTTTGTTTTATTCGGTTGGTAGTGGAATGATCACGTGCAAAGTTAGAGGGCTTTATATTTTATAAAATTGAACATAATTGGATATGCTGCAAATTACAGAATTCTTAAATGAAAACATTTCTTTCAATTATCAAGTAAACCTATTGAGAGAATGAGAAAATTGTGTTGTTTCATTCTCATCAACTTCTTGTATGAAGTGTGGCTCTTTAATGTTCCTTTTCATATTTCAGATACTGTATTTTCCTCGCGTAGCTTCACATTGTCTTGAATTTAAATTTTGCTACTAGAAGAAGGATAGACTGTTTTGCTGGGACAGGCTCAGCTCTGTTGTGAATTTTGCCAAGCTTAAACAGGGCATAAATCACACCTGTGACACTCCGATTGCTGGTTTGATTTTTGTTGAGGGTGACCTATATTTCCTTATGTTTGTCTTCTCTGATACCACATTTTGTTGTGTTTAAGGAGGCTTTGCTCTTTTAAGGCCTTTTCCTGTTTTATTCTACCTCTTGATTTTGTGGTTTTTTTTTTTTTTTTTTTTAAATTTTTGTTTTTATTTTATTCATTTTAGAGAAGAGACACAGAGTGTGAGAGAGAGAGAGAGAGAGAGAGAGAAAGGGGGGAGGAGCTGGAAGCATCAACTCCCATGTGTGCCTTGACCAGACCAGTGCAGGGTTTTGAACTGGCGACCTCAGTGTTCCCAGGTCGACGCTTTATCCACTGCGCCACCACAGGTCAGGCGATTTTGTGGTTTTAAGGCAAAGGTATTAATACCTTACTTTTCAGCACACACACACGCACACATACACATATTTAAAAAATTAATCTGTCTCTTAAATAGTGTCTATGCTTTGTTAGAGAAATCATCTGCATTAGTTGAGACTGATGAGGTAGAAAGTCTGTTGTATCTCTAGCTGCTCTCTGTTCCATTACTCTCTTATATTTGTGCTTTGCTGTTGGGTTTTGTGGAAGATGCTAAGATGGAGGGCATCGGCATGTCAGCTACTTGAAGGCAAAGACTGTGTAGGGGACATCTTTGTGAAGGTCACAGCATCTAGCGTAAGTCAGCTAATATTCTACCTCTGTGAGCTCCTTGGATAAGTAATTCTAAGTCCTGAGTGGAGAAGAAAAATGGTTGCTTTCTTTTGGTTTTTCTCTTCCCTTTTTCTTCTATTTCATATTCTTATCCATCTCCCACTTTTTTTCTTTTTTAGTTTTTCTTGTCCCTTTTAAAAGAATTTTATATCTTAGTCCCTTGCTGTTTTTTTTCTGTTTGGCCTGTTTAGTTCATTCCACACTGATGACATTGTTTGGATTTATTACAGTGGCCAATATTTGATAATTTTTTTCCTAGCAGTATTTCAGGAGGGTCAGTGGAATTCACTTGGGATGATAGGATTGAAATGATCATGCACTAAATCGTTATTACATGATAGTTTGTTGTAAGTCAGATTCCATTTATTACTCATAGGTCTTTCACTTTTTGGCCCAGGAACTAAGCAAATTGTAGGGTTTTTTTTTGTGTGTGTGTGTGTGTGGGGGGATGATCTTTAAATAGAAACTTTGGAAAGGTAAACATACTATCAGAGCATTGAAGGGAGGTTCTTCTTGGTGCTGCAGTTGTCTGCACATCTTGATATCAGTCAGCGTGGAGATGGGTGGCTGCATCAGGGTTTGTGAATGAATGTTGTTATAGCAGGAATTTGTGTAAGTGACCTGTTGTAGGGGACAAAAATATTGCTGTGTTGTTTGAAATTTCTGTTATGTGTTTGTTTTTAAATGAAGGAATCTGGTATATTTATCACATTCTTATTTATTTTGGGTTACTTTAGTAATATGAGCCTGTGTGATATTTGTCATCCACAAGGATTTTATAAATGCGAAATAAATCAGTCAGAGTGGAGTTGGCATAAATTGGTATTATACAAACTCAAGGTTTTATGAAATTCATTGTTTTCTCTGATACTGCAAGCCTTGTTGAAGAAGAGGAATTGAGGTGGTAGAACGGGTAATATAAAACAAAGATTAATTGAGAAACTTTGGGATAAGTTCTATGGATTTGCTGTTTTAACTGTTTTCTGCGTACCTTAAGTCACAGTCTGAGGAGTGTAATTCATCCTCCTTGGACAATCTCATGTTCCAGGCCTGCTCCCCCACCACAGATCCCCCCAACTCTTTCCCGCCTTCTCTTTTGGGGTGTTCGTATTCTCTTTGCTCTGTCAGTTTTGGCTTACGTTGTACCCTGGTTCCAGCTAAGAGGAATTGCTTGCCTCCTCTGTGTTCTCAGAGATGCAGCATTGAACTTTTAGTGCAGGGATGGTGTGCTTGCTGGTGGAGGTGCGGCGGGAGTACCTGCTCTCTGGGTGCACAAGACGGTATAGGGGTCATGTATTCGGAGCTAAGGGTCCTCTACATGAGTTACGTTCAAATACAGGACTTCATCTGTGTACATATTTTTAAATTACATTGTTTCAACAGTGTACAGTTTTGTAAAAAAGTTCTATTTCTTATTTCATTGTAAGTTTCTTCAAGCAAAAGCTGACTTACTCCACTTAGAATCTCAACGGTTCCTTGGTGATTACACAGAGGTAATTAGTGTTTGATGCTAGCATCTTCTAGGCCCTAATTTACAGCTCAAAACACACACAAGATGGAGAGCATGTCTTCTTTCTTGAGCCCGTTTGAGAAGCCACCCATGCTCAGAATCCTTGGTGGCTGTTTGATTTTGATTTTAAGCATCTAAGTCAGCGATTTTTAGTAAGGGTATAGATTTGCCCAGCCACAGCTATGATCAATTTTAGAGTATTTCATTACCCCTGAAGAGTTCTCATGCCCTTTGAGTTTTATGGAATGTAAATTATTACTTAGTAAAAGTGTAGTAAGTAAGGATTGAAGAAGAAAGAAAAAGAGACTCTTTAAACAGGCTTTCATTTGAGTGCTTTTATCTCGGTTAAGAAAGATAGTGGGGCCTGACCAGGTGGTGCGCAGTGGATAGAGCATCAGACTGGGACGCAGAGGACCCAGGCTTGAAACTCGAGGTCGCCGGCTTGAGCACAGACTCACCAGCTTGAGCGTAGGGTCGTTGACTTGAGTGTGGGATCATAGATATGACCCCATGGTCACTGGCTTGAGCCTAAAGGTCGTTGGTATAAAGCTCAAGGTCGCTGACTTGAGCAAGGGGTCACTGTCTGCTGTAGCTCCCCAGTCAAGGCACATATGAGAAAACAATGAATAAGCAATCAACAAACAACTAAGATGCTGCAACGAAGAATTGATGCTTCTCATTTCTCCACCTTCCAGTCTGTCTGTTCCTCTCTCTGACTGTCTCTGTCAAAAAAAGAAAAAAGAAAAGAAAAAGAAAGATAACTGGGGTTTCTGTTAAGAGGGGCACTCATGTTTTACAAAGTCCGTGGGGAAGAGCCGTGATTGATGAGCAGATGTCATGGTTATGCAAAAAAGGAGGATCCAAGCATTTGGATGTTTAAAGTTTTTTTTTCTCTCTCAGTCCACTGTGTGTAGGTCAAATATAGGTTTTCCAGAAAGAACTGGAGACAGCATTTACAGGGAGTTATAAACTACGGTCTCAGACTGCCTTACTATAGGTGACAGTGAGATTGCAGAGCACATGGCTGAGAGCCAAGTGGCTGCTCATGGCACTCTCCCTAGCCTGCAGCAGGGCCTGCTCTTCTGGGATGGCCCGGAAAGTTGAAAGGGACGTTGTCTAGGAATGCTGCTCTTTTGGGGAGGCTGAGAAATAACTTTAAGTGAAGGCTTGCTGACGTGTGGAAGGCCTATGCTTTATGTATACTGGTTTGCTTATCTCACAGGGTTTCTGATTTCCCCTAGACAAAACCTCAAGCATTTTAAATTGCGAGTCCTTTACAGTCATGGGATAAAGGGGCTATTCCAAATAAATGACTTGTATTAGTGGTGGGGTCTAAAATGTTTGGTGTGTGAATGAGCTCTCGGGTGCCATGATGCCAAGGTCGCTGACCCAAAATGGAGGGAAACCATCTTCACGGAGAATGAGAAGGGATGTGGTGGACGCAGAGGGACTACAGTCTCTTCTTAATACAGCACCTTATCTAGGGAAGTGTAGGTTGGCATCCCAAATGTTTAAATTTGGTCTAATGGAGAAGATAGTGTTGAGAGTCCCCTATCTGAAAGGTCTACCTAAGGGCATGGGCAAATTTTTGTTGTCATCCTATGAGGTGGACATTCCATCTACACCTGTGAGATGCGTTTGGGAGGTCATCAGTGGACTTTCATAGCCGTTACACTGTCTTTCTCTCTGGTTCCTAAGGTCGAATGTATTCAGGGAGAATCAAGGCATCGATATGTGGGAAGATACACTGTATTGATAGCTAGAGGAGCAGGCAGGTGTAAATTGCAATATCAATTTTCAATAAACCCTAACTAGATAAGATTAGTAATTTCATGAAGGACTGCTCTGGAAGAGAAATGAGTACTGCAGTCACGATCATGCCGGCGACCTCCCACTGCGGTGCGTCCACGCATTTGGCTTTCGGTAACGCAGGGTCTGGTGACATTTGAGAGATTAATGTGCAGCCTCGTACCTGAGAAGTATGAATGTCAGCATTTGAGTTGACCTTATTTTAAGGAGTTTTTCATTTTGTCTCTCCATTTCTCATTTCTGCAGCATGAGAAAATCTTTCTGTAAGTCAGGTTGGTTTTTTGAAGAGAAATGAAGAGGTATTGTTGCTGTAGAGACAACTGCATTGACTTGGAAGAGGTGAAAACCTTACATGTGAGATAAGGGACTTCTGAGCTTCACAGACAAATTTCTTTGAGGGAGGTTCATGGGCATTTGTATCTGGGGAGGCAGGGAAGTGAGTCTTGACCAAATTCTGTGGTCTCTTTTCATCTGCAATATGTTATGGATGAACAGACATGTGTGGCCCAGAAGTATCTTGCTCCTTATAGCCTCTAGCTGGCTGTTTGTTTGTTTTTTTTAAAGTAGAAGACAATGCTTATGAATTTGACCTTTTTGGCCTCGTATGGAAAACCACTAAATTATTTCTGAATCAGCTTTCACTCATCCATCACATCTGTGTTGGGAGATCTTCAACTGGATGGGCTAATGCTCATTATGTTACCCTTGCAAGTACATGGGCCTTTGAAGATCTTTATAAATTTTTGAGTCTGTTCAGGGGGTAAGTCAATCAATGAGCCTATCAAGCTCGCCATAACGCTCTTTCTTTCAGAGTGTTCTGGTGATAGTGTAGCTTGATGAGACTTGGGCCAGATTGACTTTTTCTGATACTGCAGGTCCCTCTTGGGATTAGAGAGTAAAGAAGACTGTTGAATCTGTAGCTGTTGTGTAGGAATGAAGGAATGATGCTTCATTATGTTTTATAACATCTTTTTTTTTTTAATGTAATAGAATGTGTACTGGATTAGGAGACTGGAGACCTGAATTCAATTCTTGGTTGTGCTACTTATTAGCTGTGAAACCTCAAGGCAGGTCACTCGTGGACATCCTTTGCTAGCAATGCCCTGGGAAGGGATAGCAGATGGTGTTTTAGCAAGCTGCTCAAATACTAAGGAGGTGTAGTAGAGACTACTGGCCTCCATAAGAGGAAAATTATAGTAAGGAGATTGATAGCAGGCACTGGGAAAAGACTCCATTATTGGGGATACCTGACTTCAGTATTCAGTAGAGAGGGGCTAGGGTTCCAAGGCAACAGCTTCCAAGACAACATGTTTTTCTTGAGATAACAGGTTTGAGAAACACTTCAGTAATTTATCTTCTGGTATTGGAACCCTAGGTAAGACTTTGGTCTTGGAACCTTGGCCATTCTGAAACCAGGATACAAGGTAATGATAGAACATGTTGTGCGTTGGCAGTGGGGTTGCTTAAATCCGTCCTAAGGATTGGAGGGAATTCAGTCTTTAGATGATGACCGTTGGCATCAGATGTGGGTTGAGGGGAGGAAATAGGAACAAGGACATCTAAGAAATCTGAACTAATTTATTCTTTTTTTTTTTACAGGGACAGAGAGAGAGTCAGAGAGAGGGATAGATAGGGGCAGACAGACAGGAACGGAGAGAGGTGAGAAGCATCAATCATTAGTTTTTCGTTGCTGTTGCAACACCTTAGTTGTTCATTGAATGCTTTCTCACATGTGCCTTGACGGCGGGCCTTCAGCAGACCGAGCAACCCCTTGCTGGAGCCAGCGACCTTGGGTCCAAGCTGGTGAGCTTTTGCTCAAGCCAAGTGGGCCCGTGCTCAAGCTGGCGACCTCGGGGTCTCGCACCTGGGTCTTCCACATTCCAGTCCGACGCTCTATCCACTGCGCCACTGCCTGGTCAGGCTAATTTATTCATTTTTATTGACATTCTGTTTTCTAGGTAAATGGTTCTTAACACTTGGATTGTGGGAAACGAGTTAAGTCGGCTCGCGTGAATTGCGCGTACTCCGCGGGAGCCATCTTAACTCGGTTCATATAGATTTGCGGTGGAGTGCGGGAAACGTGTAAACTCGGGCCAATTGTAACTGCGTATTACCAAATATTTGTTTGTTTGCCGTTCACAAAGATACCTACCTGCGTATGCGAACCGTTTCATACTTATTTTGGCGGGAAATTCACCCGACACCATAGTGTTAACAAAGTATAGATGACAGAATCACCTATGGAGAATTTTAAAAAATGCATAAATGGGCTCTACTCTCAAAGGCTTGATCAGGTTGTTGTGGGCTGGGATGCTACTATCTGTTATGGTAAAAGCTTCTGTAGGGGATTATGATCTCCTCCATTACCCACCTGAGAACCCTGCGTGAAGGCTTTGGGGATTAAATAAAATGAGAAGGAGACATCCTTTCCTGGGATGTTGCCCTAGTGAGAGATAGGAATACATTTGACTGTAGGTGCTGCCTGCCTTCCTTTGTTCACGGCTGCTGAGAACATTGTACTGAGGAGCGCTGGGGGGCAGGTCTGAGCCCGTCTAGAGCCTGCAGGGGTCCGACAGGTGTGGACGGGTAGGGCGGGTGTCTTTCTCCTTTTGTCCAGATGCGTGATGTGTGTGTGTGTGTGTGTGTGTGTGTGTATGTATGTGTATTTGCTTTTCTGCCCAAGTGTTTATTGCTAGTGCATAAGAATACAGTTGATTTATATATATTGATCTTGTATCCTATAACATTTTGATCCTGATTATGAATTCTAGTAGATTTTTAGTGGAATCCTTTGACCACTTATTTTTCTCTTATTTATTTTAAATGTTCTTTTCTAGTTTTTTTTTTTTTCAAATTTTCCATTGATATGAGAGACAGAGTGAGGAAGGAAGAGAGGGAGACAGAGGAGAAGGAAGAAAGAAGTATCAGCTCATTGCTCCACTTATTTGTTCCATTTAGTTGTGCACTTATTGATTGCTTATTGCATGTACCCTGACCAGGTATCGAGCCTGTGACCTCAGTACGTCTGACGATATTTTATTCACTAAGCTAGGGCCTTCTATATGTTCTTTAAAAGCAACTTGAACCAAACTCATTTAACCACTTAAATATTATGTGGCATCTCCCAAATCTGTGTCCCGTAAGCCACTCTTGGGCCACAGCACTATTTACCCACCTGCCCACAGAACATCTTCTCCTGGAGAGCTTGCTCACAGTACCTCATACTCACTGTATTCTAACCGTGTCAGTCATGTGTTACCTCCAGTTCTACCTTTTCTCTTCTAGTCCCAAATCTTAAATATATATAACATTTCCAGCAGACCGAAGTCTGAGATTCACTTTCATAACTGTCTTAATTCATACTTATGACTCTTTAAGACTTGTTTATTCTTCTCTGATATATGTCTCCCCCTTTCCATTTCTCCTGCCATCCTCACAGTTCAGACACTCATTAGTTTTTATGCAATATGTATGTTATCAAGTGTGTTCCCTGCTTCCTGTCCACTCCTCTGATTTGTTTTCTGTGTGTTTCCAGCAAGGAGTGCCGGTCTTAAAAATACAAGTCTGAGGCTTAAAAATTCACCTCTAATTTCTTTTAGCCGTTGGGATAGAGATACAGCTCCTTGGTTTAATATCAAAGGCCTTCTGCAGTTTGGTCCTTTAACTTTCCCAGTCTGCTGTCACCCCTGCTCTCTTCTTGTTTCTTTGCTCCAGACCAATGAGCAGCAGCACACTTTTCTGTAGAGGGTTAGACGGTCTCTGTTGTAACTCTGCAGCTCTTCCACAGTCGTGTGAAAGCAGCTAGAGACGACACATATGTGAGTGGGTGCGACCGTGTCCCCATAAAGCGTTATTTATGGGCTGGAGCTGGTTCAGAGGCGATAGTTTGCTGACTTTGCTCTGGATGACTGTAGACGTCTATGAATTCTTGCATTTCTCAGAGTGTCTTTGGTTTTTAAAGACTGCGTGTTTCTTTTTTGTTTTTTTCTCCTCCATCTGCTATATGATGTTCAATTGGGTTGACCCTTTAGGATCCATCTGTATGTTGGTGAGAAAGAATCTGTTCCTTTTATTCAAGGTCATAACCTGTGAGGCAGCGGCCCTGCTGAGGGCCAGCGCCTTGTCTCACCACTGGATTGTTGGTGCTCCGTGCAGCGTTCTGCAGGGAATATCTGTCAGTACATTTGGCTCAGTTGTGAAACAGTGACTTGGCTTTGCCAAAGCATATAAAAAAGGGAAGAAGCCATACTGATGTAAACTCCATGAGTGCATGAACTTTGTGGTACTTGCAGCTCTATTTCAGCACTTAGAACAGGGCCTGGCAAATTAGGTGCCTAATAAATATTTGTTGCATAATTGACTGAAAGTCTGACTTTGGCAGAATAAAAATTTAAGAGCTCAGCGGGAACAACTAACTGCATGAATAAAGACCAGAAACAGGTTATTTCAAACCTTTCTTGGGTGAAATTACACTCTCATTAACCTACAAGACTGTAAATTCATCAGGGCAGGGAACATTTGGTTTCCTGCTGCAGTGTTTCCTGCACTGCTAGCCCAGTACCTTGCAGGTTTTAGGCACTCCTAATCTGGTGTTGAAGTTAAGATAATAATTGAGAGTTTTTACTAATTACCAGATAATTACTGAATCCCAGTCTTTACAGTTCTGTAAGAGATTGTCATGATGAGGGATAAACTAAAGGCCCAGGAGGCTAAGGGACTTTACCAAGATGGTGTGACTGGTAAGTGTGAAACTCGTGTCTCCTAGCCATGCTCAGTGGGCTTCTATCTGCCCCAAGCCTTGACATACCACAGCCTGTGGGCCACTTCTGGACAGTTTTTGTGTGGCCTATGAGCTAAGAATAGATTTTATACATATATGTTTTTTAATTGTGAAAATAATCAAAAGAAGACTTTTATGACCCATTAAAATTATGTGAAATTTCAATTTGTGTCTAGAACTAAAATTTCGTTAGAACAGAGTAGCATTTTTTTTATATATATTGTCCATGCTTTTTTTGCACAATGACAGAAATGAGTGGTTGTGAAAGAGACCATATGGGCCACAAAGTTTAAAATATTTATCTGGCCTTTCTGGTCAACACGTTTGCTGACCTCTATTCTAGGCCCTCTAAATCTGGTCCAGTTCTGTTTGGAAGGGATAAAAGTAAGGGGTATTGAACTTTACAAATTTTCTTATCCCTCTTGATTCTAAATTTGAAAGTAAATTTTAAGGAATTTATAACCAGTTTTAAATACATTAATTATTAAATCTCCAGGAAAATGAAGTTTTGTTACTGAAGTAAGCAGTCTCCAATAGTGCTTTCTCCATCCTAGAAAAATTCTCGGGTTTTGTCTTCACAACTAACCACGCAGTGTAATCAGTATTCTGTGGTTGTCGTTAAGTACATGCTGACTGAGCAGCGTGACGCTTCCTACCCCGAGTTCTAGTGAGCTGGGTCCTCCAGAGCGCGATATGTGCTGACTGAGCAGTGTGACGCTTCCTGCCCCGAGTTCTATCTAGTGAGCTGGGTCCTCCAGAGCTCAGCAGTGTAAAACTGTGTGTTCTCCAATTGTGCTGGCTGGCCAGCAGCCTCAGGCTCACTGGGAGACTGTTAGATGTGCGGGTTGTTGGATGCCACTGAGACCCACCGAGTCAGACCTCAGAGGCGGCCCAGCAGTCTGTGATGTACAAGCCCTCTAGGTGATTCTGATGCAGACTTATATTTGAGAACCATTGATGGGAAGAGTCATAACTATGTATTCTTCTTAGAAGTGCCTTACCTAATAAGTGAAGGTAAGTAGAATTTAAGATATTGCAGTAGTAAGATTTTTATAGTAGAGAATATTTAAGATATACTATGGCCCATGGGCCAAATTGCGGCCACCTGAGGCCATTTATCTGGCCCCCGCTGCACTTCTGGAAGGGGCACCTCTTTCATTGGTGGTCAGTGTATGGAGTACTGTATGCGGTGGCCCTCCGACAGTCTGAGGGACAGTGAACTGGGCTCCTGTGTAAAAAGTTTGGGGACCCCTGTACTAAACTGAATTAAAGGTGGGACCATTTCTGTTATCTCAAGTGAGGAATGGCTTCCAGCTTCATAGTGGGTGACCATTCTTGAGTATTTACTTTGCCAGGCATAGGAAAAATACTCTAATTTTGAGATATGCAGTTTTTTTCTTTCTACCCCCTTTTTTTTTTTTTTTTTTTTTGTGTGTGTGTGTGTGTGTGTGTGTGTGTGTGTGTGTGTGTGCCACACGCCCACTGGTCACTGGGCAGAGTCTGTCAGTGTCTCTCCCGCTATTTCAAACTTCCTTCCTTGGCTTAAGGGGTTTGAAGCCACTAGATGGCACAATCTTACAACAGTTATAAAAATCAAGACCCTTCTTAGTAACCCGTTTGTAATTCTTAGAAATAACATGCAGTGTCACGTGTAGCCCTCCCAGCTCATCAGCATTACATATGTGTGATGTAGGGGCCCGCTTTCTGTTCCCACTGCCCACTCCTCAGGTGGCCTTGCCTGCCGCGTTATTCCTGCCCTGTTCTGCTCTGCCTCCCCCCGCCCCCACTCCTGCTCATCTAGTTCCCTCCTCCCTGTGTATTTTGCTCCATCAGTCACAGTTTGTTTTTGTTGCCCAATACCTATGCTCCGGCTTTGAGTTTTAGACTCTTAGCATGTCATGTCTGGAAAAGAGTCATATCCATCATTTGGCTCAGCTCCTGCGGCTCCTGGGTAGGAGAGCTGAGGCCTGGAAATGGTGAGCCAAGGACAAGGCCTGTGTCCTCTCCATCTCTGAGCTCCTGGAGTTCCCTGCAGACTGCGCAGAGAGATGATGCTTGAATGAAACAGCCCCAGGAACTGCTGGGAAGGATGCTGGCAGGCTCTGTGGCCAGGGGGCTCAGAGTTTAGTGGTGGGGCCTGCTTTAAGTAGTGTTGCAGTATAGAGGTTAGAAGGGGTAAGTGCCCAGCAAGGATCATTCTGTATTGATAAGCACCCCTGTGACCTTCCTGCCCTGCTTGTCCTGCTTGCCTTGTATAGGCTTGGAGCAATGGCTGCATCTCCTCTTCCTCTGAACACACCATTTCCAGGCTCTTGTCCCTTAGCTTTTCTTGGCTTAGAATGCTCGGTACCTGGCCCCTTTATCTGTCTGGGGAATTGGGCCCGTGCTCAAGCTGGTGAGCTCGGGGTCTCGAACCTGGGTCTTCCGCATCCCAGTCCAACGCTATATCCACTGTGCCACCACCCGATCAAGCTAAAGGACAAACTTTCCTCTGTTGTCACCTCCCCTTCCATGCAGCTATTCTGTCCTTTGGGCTGTGCCTGCCCCTCACCCCTTGGTCAGTGGAGAGGTCCTGGGCAGTCGTGGACCTGTCCTGTCCCCTGTCCCACTGTGCTCCTTTTCACTCCCATGTGGGAATGCACGTCCATGGCCATCTGAAGAAGGGGAGGGAGGATGGAATTCGTGCCCCTGACCACCAGCCTGTGGTTGGTACCGATGAGCTGGCAGAGCTGCCTGTGCCCCAACAAACTGATTCCAAGAAAAGTCATAAGTGGTTCATTCGGGGGGGAGGGGGGGTTCGTCAGTTTTTTAGCGCTGGGTTTGCACTTAGTGAGTATGGATGGGATGTGGGGATTTCTTAAGGTTGCATGGTTACTTTGTTTGCAAAAATACCGGACACCTCTGCTTCCTAGACCCACGATTTTCTCATTTTCCACAAAGTTTTGGAGGAGACTGCAGCCTTCCCCCTTTCCCACTGTTCACATTTAAGTTACATGGCTTATCAGTGGAACTTAGTCCTCTTCAGTTTGGCTGGCATGGCCGGAAAGACTGTTCCAGCTCTGTGATCAAGATGGAAAAGGTTTGTCTATAAGACTAGGCATCACATGCCTTGCTTGTTGTAGTCACTTGTAGATGAGCTCTAGTCAACACTGGAGTCTATAAAACAGTATGGTAATAGGGCCGATGAACAGCTTGAATTGGGGTTGCTACCTCTTGGCACATGTAACTGCAGGTATCTTTGATCGATATGGACTGAGTTGTATTGAGCGGTGGTTGTCACCCTTCCCACCAGTTATCCCAGGCCCCAGCTGCTCTCCCGTTCCTCTTCATGAGTGAGGGTGCGGGCTTTCTGAACATGAAGAGCACACCTCGTTCACCTCACGATGGTCAGTGCCCTGCATGTTGCTTGGCACAGATAGCTGCCAGTTACCATTTTGTTGACAAAGTCTGTCAGTCCTCTGCCCCCTGCCCTTTAAATCCACATATGCACATGTGCCCTCTTGCATGTGTGTACACATGTGCATACTTGTCACTGGAGCATCAGTGTTCCCTGCTTGCTGTACCATCTGGTGGGGACAACACACGATTGGGTCCATCATCCTGCCACGGATGGGTGAGGAGTTGCTAGGAAGCAGACATTGAATCACTTTTGTTATCTTGGATCTTATCCTATTGCAGCCAGTTTGATCTGTACACGGCCATGACAGTTGTGACAGTTTTGCAGGGAGGAGGTATTTCCTGATATGGAGACCAGGAACTAATAGATCTGAAACATTAGCTCTGTATCTCTTTTAGTAGGCAACT
Organism: Rhynchonycteris naso; assembly: GCA_037038555.1. Lineage (NCBI taxonomy): Eukaryota > Metazoa > Chordata > Mammalia > Chiroptera > Emballonuridae > Rhynchonycteris > Rhynchonycteris naso. The sequence goes on from CM073001.1 coordinate 102,578,266, forward strand.
TAAAGTTTTATGTGTATATTTTTTTAATTTGGAAGTTAGACACGAGATCTGTTCCGTCCATGACATAGTAGTGCAGAGTAAACAGTAACGCTCAATCCTTGAGAAAAGTATGGCACTGCTAATATAAATATATATGTTGCACATTCTTCAGACAAAAATTATTTTAGCTGTCGGTTTCTGCTGTATCCTGGCCTGTTGGGGGCTTGTAGACTTCTCATAAACTGTTTTTTTATTATAATTACTTGTTAACTGATTTTTATAGCTACATTTTATGAATGATATGTTTTCTGTTTGGAATAAAATGCTGATTAAGTTTGGAAATGTAGAAGTGCTATTTCTCTTCTGTTATTTTGCTGCCTGTTATCTTTGGGAACAACATATAATACACTAGAAGTTGTGTTTACTTCAATGTATCAGGACTTTTAAACTTCTTTCTTTATTAGATAGGCGATTGTGGCATATTATACAGTTCTGTGCCAGATTTATTGAACATAATTTACCCAATAAAATTTAATTTAAAAATATCATGACTGTGATGACAATAGTTAATGATACTGTGTTGCTTATTGGAACATCTCGAGGAGTAGAACTTAAAAGTTCTCATCACAAGAAGGAAAATTAGTAACTACTTGTGACGGATATTAACTAGACTTGTGGTGTTGAATTATTAGTTGTACACTGGAAACTAGCATAAGGTTATATGCCAGTTATAGCTCAGTGAAATAAATCATGACTGTTTAGTTTACTAATCAGCTTAGTTCATATAGAGGTCACACAGTTTTTATTTTTCATCTGTTAGGCTGTTTTCCCTTTGGTCACTGGGCTCTAACTGCTGATAAAACACAAACAGAAAAGTGACTAGTCATAATGTGCAGCTGAACTACTAAACAGCCTTGTCCCTGTGCAGTCGTCACGCGCGGCTCTGTCCCACCTGCAGCTGTCATTTCTTTCTTACATCTGTGTCCCCGTTGTGTCTGATACACTGCTGTAAGCAGTGCACCTGTATGTCTGGGCGAGGTGGCATCTGTTTGTGAAAGTTGACTGTGCTGATACAGTGTCTTTGCTAGTCAGTGGCCAACATTAATGCATTTGTTACCATTTCTAAATCCCTACCTGGGTTTGCGGTGCTTAGATGTTCAAGCCCTACCCCTGTGCTGGTGACGGGGACACGCTAATAGAAAAGCCACGTGGCTTTCTTCTGTTGTTTCTTCTAAAGCATTTACCTTCTAGGTTTCGTCGGTCGTCATTTTCCTTTAGTTTTCCTCAAGGAGGTAACTGTTTCTGCTCTCTTTGTTTTGATGTTGTTGTGTGGATGTTTGCAACTTATCAGTTCTTTTTATTTTTCTCTCTTTTAGACTTCTGCTGGTCGGTGGATGTGAGACTGCCGTCACGGGCACGTTGGGAGCCTCACGCTGCGGCCTCTCTGCCTGGAGGGTGCTCTCAGGGTCCCCATACTACAAGCCGGTTTCTCATGGGGCAGACAGGGTCGCTGCGGTAAGGACTGGCCACAGCATAACACTTTGTTAATAGATTTTCGGCCAATGAGGCCCTGGGTGGATAAAGGAGGAAGTAGCTTGTCCTGAGGGAGGAGAAGGACGTAATGCCAATGAGATTTCAGTGCTTCTTTCAAATATCAAGTTTATCTAAAGTATATTGTATGTGACTTGGCTGGCCTCATTGTTATGAAGACCAAGAATCTGACAGTGGTTCTGTCCCTTGCAGTTGCTTATTGAGACATTATTATTTCTAAGCACCTTTTGTGTGCTCGCAACTGTTCTGAGTGCTGTTCTGTGCATTAGGTCATTCACTTATTCCTGACCCTTTCGAGTATGTGTTGTGCTAGCCCAGTGGTCGGCAAACCGCGGCTTGCGAGCCACATGTGGCTCTTTGGCCCCTTGAGTGTGGCACTTCCACAAAATACCACGTGCGGGCACCACCCCGATAAGGAATGTACCTACCTATATAGTTTAAGTTTAAAAAATTTGGCTCTGAAAAGAAATTTCAGTCGTTGTATTGTTGATATTTGACTGTTGACTAATGAGTTTGCCGACCACTGTACTAGCCCAAGTCTGTTGATGAGGAAAGTGACACATAGTTCACTGAGTAACCGCCTGTGTCACCCCACTGGCAAGTGGCGGAATTGGAGTACAAACCCACAGAAGTTCCCCTGTCCAAATTGGGAACTGTTGAGATGTACCACTCCGACGTTGTTCGGTGTTGCTGCGGACTTCTTCCACCGTTCATTCATTTGCCTTCTGAGGAGAGGCTCGGGGATGATATAAACAGCCATGTTAAGCAGACGGACGCGATGCCAACACCTCTGTGGGTTTTCACCTAAGATGTGTCCCCTGCTTGTGGCAGAGCCTGCCGTTGGTGCCATGACTGTCCTGGATGCCTCGTTCTCGTGCTGGTTAAAGGTCGCGGTGGCTGCCACCTCTTGGGGTCTATCTCAGTTAACAGTCATAAGAGGGGAAGAGAGGACTAACAGGTGGAGCTGATCACTGTCCTGACCCAGAACTGATGTCATGCCCGCTCCCAGTTCATTTACTGTCACCAGTCACGGGACCCCTCCTACCTTCAGTGGCCTGGGAAGCGGTTTTCTGTGTATCCTGAAAGGCGGGAACAAGGAGGTACTGGTAAATACAATGTGAAGCTTTTTGTCTGGGTTATCTGTGTAAACCACGTGAAAGCCGGCACCTGATTAGTTATACACCCACGTGTAGCACGTGGCCTGGTGGGTGGTGGCACCCAGGTAGTCTTCCAGTGAGGGAGGGAGCCAACAAATTAAAGTGACACCCCAAAAATGAATGTGTTATGCCTTTTCATCGGGTAATGAGTGCATTTGTCCCATTACTTCTTCTAAAAATATATTGATTTCAGAATAATGCTCTAAAACCACAAATGGTTAAAGATTCTGGTGTTGAAAAGGAAATAACAGAGAAGTACTCTGGAAAAGAAATCTTTAGCAATTATATTAAGCTCCTGTTCATTTTTTCTTTTAGCTTTTAGCATTGTACCAAAATATGTGATTATAAGTTTAATCCAACAAAGTAGTTTTTTAAAAAGTTAATTGGGTCTTCTAGCTGGTTTATCTGGCACGAGACCTTCAAGCAGTTTACACTTGTAGACCAGCTTCTGTACAGTGCCGGGCTCTGGCTTTCCCTCCACTCGTCCTCCATTCGCTTATTCTAGCACCCATTTACCCTCTCCGGAGGATTGGGAGAGGGACCAGCTGCAGTACTGTTAGCCCCATTTCCCAGAGATCGAGCCTAATGCCCCATGGCATCTTAGGAACTAAGACTAGGGTGTGGGTGGAAGCAGGGCTTCTAATTCCTGTGCAGTACCTTCCCCGACTCCGCACAGGAGATTGTGTCCATAAGCAGCATTGTTTGATCTGCGCTGTGGTGACTGTCCCACAGCTTATTAAGAAAAGAATGAGGTTGGAGTTGCTTATAAGTATTGGACATATTATTTCTATTTGCGGGAATTTAGTCATGTTTCTCTCTCTGATTAAATTCATATCCAGCTTGCAGGTTTGAATTGTGAAATGCATCAGGGCTGATCTCAGAACAACTTTGAACAACTTCATCTTTTGAATCTAAGTGTGTTGTCTGCAGTTTATTTTTAAATGTTTCAGTCAAAAAATAATTTTAAACTGTATGTATACATGCAGATAAGGCAAATGGGGAAAAGCTCACTAATCGATGAATTCAGGTGAACCGTGTACTGGGATTTTGTTGTGTAGTCGTTTCCACTTTTCAGTTGCCATGAAAGTTGTCAGAGTTACAGGCTAGGGAGAAAGGATACAGGGAGGTGGGAGCATACCAGGAGAGATGGAGTCGGTGGATGTGAGAGTCTGTCTCAGGACAGTGTGGTCAGGGGTGGTTGCAACAAGGTGGTCTGGGACGGGGAATGCCGCGGAGTATTGTCACGTACCGGGACAACCCGTGTTCACCTGGGCATCTCTGAGCTCGCTCTTCTTCCACCTGGCTTCCTCCTGAAGTGTGGGCTCTCTGCTAACGTGTGGCTCCTTTCTCCTTGCCCCGAGGCTTTGGTGCTGGAGTCTTTTGAAAGAAAATTGCTTGTGCAGTGATGGAATAAGTGGGGGAAAATATTGAATTGCCAATTGAATGCTCTGCCGTATGATTAACTTCTTGAAATGCTGCAAATGTATTTTAATTACATTAGTGGCTTTTAAATGTGCCTAGCAGCTAAATTACAATCATTTACATAGCCTTCCCCTGCCTCGAAGTCATTTGAATTATAGGATTAGTTCCCTTTGTCAGGTGGCAGGCATTGTCCTCGTGGAACCTCCTCTTACTGCGTGTTTAAGGCCGCTGCTGTGTTGGGGTGGGCAGTTATTGACCGGAAAGTGCTGCTGACATATTTTCTAGTCTCTTGCAAGGCTGCCAGGTTGTAAAAGAGACTGTGCAGAATTCAATATATGCACTAACCAGAGTTTTCAAATTAATGTTAGTGTCATCTTTGCGAGATACTTTTATTTATCCCTTTGTTCAACATCGAAACACTGCTCCAGGTGATAGAATGAATATAAAGAGAGCAGCCCTCAAGGGCTTACTGTATTAGAGGATAAGCTGTGTCCACAGCTAAGGTCAGTGAGCTATAACAGGTACCAGGCTCGAGTTCTGTCACCGGGAGGGAGGAAAGAACCCAGGCTCAGGGGGCAGAGAGAGGTTGGGTTTGGAATTCTAGCTGGTCACTTCACTTCACCATTGTGTGTTAAGGCTATCACGGGCATCAAAGGAGGTAGGAAATGTGAATGTACTTGATAAATCATAAAATGATCTATGGTGTTGTTATCTTCTGCTATTTTTAAGATCAAAATTTTAGAAAAAAGTGTGTAAAGTGAACAAAACTGGCTGTCCTTGTTGATGCTGCTTGTTTCGGGTGTAGAATGTGGTGGAAGGAACACAGCTCTTCGGAATGCTGTTTCCCTGAGAATTGCTATAGCCCCAGGTGAGGGGGAGTAATAAGCATCCTTCCCCAGGTCTTGCCCCTGCCTCCCCCTCTCTCCCCCTGCCCCTACATGCCCACCCTTGCTTCCCCCTGCCTCCCCCTGCCCCTGCCTGCCCACCCCTGCCTGCCCCTGCCTCCCTGCTTCCCCCTGCCTGCCCTTGCCTCTTCATGCCCCGGCCTGCCTGCTCCTGCCCTCCCCTGCCTCCTCCTCCCCCTCCTCCTCCCCCAGGCCCTTGCCTGGCTACCCCTGCCTCCCCCTGCCTGTCAGTTCCTGCCCTGCGTCTGTGCTGGTGCCTTGTCCGTGCTTCTGATGGCACAGATGCGCTTTCCTCGAACCAGCGAGGGCCATCCCTTCTGTTGACACACTAGCTCTCACGTCTGCCTATTGAGGGATGTTTTTCCCACATCATCAGTGTTGCTGTCTGTGAGATTTTTCAGCATACGACATGCTTTTTTCTCATTGTGGTAATTCTCCAGGTTAGCTGTCAGGAGTTTAAACTCCACTAAGTCCGGCTGCCACCCGTTTATTTTCCTTTCCGCAACATGTTCAGGGTTGTCTGTACTTGTTGCCCTCCCTCTCTTTCCAGGCACCGAGCTCACTTGAACGGGGTTTGCCTTTCACATTCCCCTGAGGCTATCCTGCGATGCTCTCGGTGTCGTCGTCTATGTGGTACCAGTTCATCAGTTTCACTGATATTCTTTAATTCTTACCAATTGCTCATACAAAAATTAGTTTATTTTCCTCTTCTCTTTTGAGTTGTGTTATTTCTACTTTGTCAAAACACATACTGTTTACGCATAAGCTTCTACCTTTATCCTCATCATTCTTTAGTCTTAGAAGTCCATTTATAATTCCAAAATGCTATTGTCACTTCTTTTTCTGAACTCTCCTCAGTTATTGGTGAGATAAAATGATCCTCTTGTAGATTTTTCTTTTTTACCAGAGAGAGCGAGCGAGCGAGCTAGACAGACAGATGGGAAGAGAGAGAGATGAGAAGCAGGCATCAACTTGTAGTTGCAACATTTCAGCACTTTGGTTGTTCATTGATTGCTTCTCATATGTGCCTTGACCAGGGAGCTCCAGCTGAGCTAGTGACCCCTTGCTTAAGCCAGCAACCTTGAGCTTCAATCCAGCAACCATGGGATCATGTTTATGATCCCATGCTCAATCCAGTGACCTCACATTCAAGCTGGATGAGCCTGCACTCAAGCCAGCAACCTCAGGGTTTTGAACCTGGGACCACAGCATCCAGGTCAACGCTCTATCCACTGCACCACCACCAGTCAGGCACTTCTAGTAGATGTTTTGAGAAAGGCTCATAGGTGAAGAGTTTCTCAATTATGTATGTTCAAGTTTGTTTTTCTATAGTCTGATTCTGAAGGAAAACATGTCTGGATATAAAATCCTTGGGTTACTTTTTTAACTGAACTTAAAGAAACTAGTCTAGTGTTGCTTTGTATTATTGTATGTGGAATTTGAAAAATCTGATGTCAGTTAAATTATGGTTCCCCTTTGTATGTTGTTCAGCCATTTTGCTTGGAGGCCTTGAGGATTTTCTTTATTATTGAAATCTAATAGCTTTTCTAGGATAATTCTTAGATTTGGTTATTCTGGGTTAATTTTCCCAGGTATCCCTTGGCTCTTTTAGTGCATAGATTCAGATCTTTTTCTGTTTATGCAAAGTTTATTTTGGAGTATAAATTTGAAAGTGATTTTAGGTAGGTTTTAGACCCCCTTCCCTTATCTGTCCACCCTGGCCCTGCAGTATGTTTCCAGTCTGCTGCTCACCACCGGGCCTTAAGGTGGGCCTGGGTAGGGGTCGTGGGACATGGCAAGAGCAAGTGGAGGTGATACCCTGGAGTTTGGTAATTTTTCTCTTTCTATTTACAGTTATCTTGAAGATTTGGTGTCCTCAGTCTTTTAAGTTGAGCTGTGGGCATGGTTTTTAGGTAGAATTATTTCCCCCTTCTTGTTATTTTTTTCTTAATTGGAGAAAATATTGGGAGTTAGTCTATCACTAACGTCTTCAGCTACTCATTCCTGCTGGGAAAAATTTTACCTTTAACAAAACAGTACCTCCCCCTTGCCTTTTCTTTTCAATTAAGTAAAATTTGTATAATGTAATATTACCCATTAACCATTTTAAAGTATTCAATTCAGTGGTATTTAGTATATTCACAGTTTTGTGCAAATGTCCACTCTCTGGTTTCAAGACATTCTCATCACCCCAAGAGGAAACCTGACACCCATTGAGATGTCATTCACCCCCTCCCCACCTCCCCCGCCCCCCAGTGCCTGGCAGCCATTCTTCTGCTTCCTGTTTCTATGGACTTAGCTACTGTGAATGTTTCATATGAATGGAATTATGCAGTGTGGCCATTTGTATTTGGCTTCTTCCATTGAGCATAATATTTTCGAGGTTCATCCAAATTGTAGATTTTTTGGACTGAATAATATGATATTCCACTCTATAGATATACCATACTTGTTTATTCTTCAGTTAATGAATATTTGAGTTGTTCCCACTTTTTGGCTGTTATGAATTGTATTGCCATGAACATCTGTGTACAAGTATTTGTTTGAACACATATTTCATGTGTAATATTTTGGATGTACACTTAGATGGAGTTGCTGAGTCCCACAGTAATTATTAGTTAAGTGTTTGAGGGACCGCCGTACTTTTCCACAGTGGCTGTACTGTATACATTCCCACCAACAATGTGCTAGGGTTCCAAATTCTCTACGTCTTCAGCAATGCTTGCTTGTTCCATCTTCCTCTTGCTTTTATAAGTCTATTTCTTAAATCTAAAGCCAAAGATAATCATATGTTATTTCAAATACTGGTTCCTAAATGATGATTATTTTTCTGGTATATTTCAAGTTTAGAATTAATTCCTTAATAGATGAAATTTCTGTTGGAAGTTTTGATTTTTTTTGTATTGTAATGTTAGGATAGAAGGATGACCTGGGGCAGCCTCATTTGAGAAGAACTTGGACTTTATTCTAATTTGCATAGACTATACTATGTACTAGACTTGTTATGTATGTATTTAAAAGCATTTGCTTATGGGTATATATATATTTAATTTTTATTAGTTTTAATTTATTGTGTTTACATAAATTCAAGTGTCCCACTGAATGCACCCTCACCCCCACCCTCATGTCCCTATTTATACCCTTTTGCCCCCTCCCCCTTATTCTTTCCCCCCTTCCCTCTGGGATTTGCTGTCCTGTTTTCTGGATCTCTGTGTTATATGTATATAATTTCACTAATCCCTTCACCTCCTCTGACCCCATCCCCTCAGCCGCCTTCCCTTATAGCTGTCCCTCTGTTCCCCGTGACCCCGCCTCTGCCTCTATTCCATTCCTCAGTTCACTTTGTTCATTAGATTCCACATATAAGTGAGATCTTATGATATTTGTCTTTCTCTGCCTGGCTTATTTCACTTAGCATAGTAATGGTTATGGGTATATTTGTAAGGTGTACTGTTTGATGGATTTTGTTTTTTCAGGTAAAGGCAGTCTCACTAATATCTCTGACACCTTTTGATGATTTTCTTAACCATTTTTTAAAAATACTAGATTTGCTATAGTTTTTACTTTATGATCAAAAGACTTTATGCCATGATTAAACAATACATTAATCTTTTTTTGCATGATGTGTGTTTATTTTGTAGGTACCAAAGACACTGGGATTATTAAGGATGTTAAGTGTCAAGTTTTATAGTCGCCCCGGACAAGAGCAGGTAACTCACAAACTTTACCTTGTGCTTCTCAAATGTTTCCACCAGTGTACTATTAAGGGCAAAGTTGACAGACCCTTGACTGTTATGTGTCTTCCTCTGTGTATGCTCTTCATTGTACATTAATGGCTAACGTAGATAATATGGTGCGTTGAGTCTGGTATAATTCTGGAGTTTTACTACAGTCACGTTTAGAGTTTAGTTCTGTAGCAGATATTTGGCACTCATCTTGGGCCATCGTGGAGAATGGTGGGGGCATGACTCTTCTAAGGGTCCATGTGCTACCTGCTCCTGCTAATTTCCTGATAATTACCATCTGGAAATGCTGGGCCCTGTGTTGCCAGACTTTCTAAATGTTCCGGAGAAATGAGGTTCTGGGCCACCATTTTCAGGTCTCTGTTTTATTCTTTCTGGGCAAACTAGCTTAGACCCTTTCCTCCATAAATGCTTGAATGGGAAATAGATGTCCAGTTAGTGTGTGCTCGTTCCTTCTGATCCTATTGTAGTTGGTAGGCAGATGGAGTCTGCTTGTACGGCTTCTCTTGTAGGAACTGGGAAAACTTGGTTATTTCATAGGAAAGGACTGAGAGATTATTTGAGTACATAGGACGTGAAAGACAAGTTCTTTCTCTTTGTACCTTGAGGTTGGCCAAGTAAAATCGGTGCATACAAAGTTCTTCCCCTCTGTGGCAACCATTAGATTCCTTAAATTGGACAGTTTACCAGCAACTCTGGAAAATTTTAAAACATTCACAGTGTTCCCTAAATTAAGGAACGAATTTCTCCCCTGGCTACCTTAGTTCCCATTACCCTTGAGCCCTCTTTTTTTCCATTCCTCTCTTTCTTCCCCTTCCTTTTCTTCCATAGCATTATTTTGTGGCCTGTGTGTGATTTATGGAATATTCCAGACATTGTGTTCATACAGAATTTTTTAAAGACGTGGACCCAGAATTCAGGAAATTGACAGTCTACTCAACATCAAACCATAAAAGTTACTGAGAACTCATGGTAATTGATGTGTGATATTAAGGAATATTTTTATAATGCCCTCATATTTGGATTTTGGGTGATAGATAAATTACAACACTATAAAATAGATTTAAAAATCCTTCTTAAGGGTAAGCATCTCTCGTTTCTGTATGCTGGAGCACATTTATAATGTCACGAGCTGTTGGAATCCTTTATTAGGAGAGATCATTTATGACATGGCACTCTCTAAGGAGTGTTATTAAATTCTGGAAGTTATTTGTATTGAGTGACAAACCCTAGCTCTACCATTAACATGCCTTTATTTTTGTGTAGGATGGGATCTTTAAGATGAGCCTCTCTCCAGATGGGACCCTTCTTGCTGCCATTCACTTCTCCGGGAAACTCAGCCTCTGGGCCATTCCCTCTCTGAAGCAGCAGGGGGCGTGGAGTCAAAGCGAGCAGGTGTGTCTTGGTTCTGGTGGTTCTTAGCTGATTGTCCTTTAAGGGTGAGTGCTGACAATGCTGATTTCAGTTGGTTGATATTTTACTGTAGTGCACTGACATAATTTATTCTCATCATTCCAAACTTTAGTTAAATATTATAATATAGTATTATCAGCGTTGTAGGACAGATTAAGAATAGAGCAGCACTATGTACTGATTTTAATTTCTGGTGCAGTATACTCTCCAGTAGAAATATCTGGTCACCAGCTTTGGTGGATAGTTATACAGAGTGTAATCTGTCCATTTGAATTTTCCATTTTCCTCTTTTTTTCATTCTAGAAATACAAATTAGAGCTGTTAGCATTTTTAGCTTTGGTAGGTCAGTGTTCTAAAAGCATTACAATTCCTCCCAAATTTCGCAACTCTAGTAACATTGGGCTTAAAGCTTGAAGGGAGTTATCTTTTCACTCAAAAGGTTGATAGTGAAAATGTAGAGAAAGCTAGAACTGTTAAGATTTTTAATTTTTTTTTAAATATTTTATTTTATTCATTTTAAAGAGGAGACACAGAGTGAGAGAGAGAGAGAGAGAAAGAGAGAAAGGGGGGAGGAGCTGGAAGCATCAACTCCCATATGTGCCTTGACCAGACCAGTACAGGGCTTTGAACTGGCGACCTCAGTGTTCCCAGGTCGACGCTTTATCCACTGTGCCTCCACAGGTCAGGCCAAGATTTTTAATTTTTTTTTATTTGTTGATTTTTAAAGAGAAAGAAGAAAGGAGGGAAGATTGGAGGAAACGGAGAGAGAGAGAGAAAGAAAGAGAGAGAGAAGCATCAATATGTTGTTTCGGTTAGTTGGGCATTCTTTGGTTGCTTCTTGTATGTGCCCTGATCGGGGATCAAACCCTCAACCGTGGCATATTGGGAAGACACTCGAACCAACTGAACTACCCAACCAGGTCCTAGAACTGTTAACTTTTTAATGTCTTGCAATGACAGGTTTTAGAATTAAATGATTTAGTTATTTCAAAATAGATAGAATCAACATCTACTATAATTTAAAACCATGATGGGCTAGTGAGGTCAGCTCATATAATGCTATGGTTACAGAAAAATCTCAGTTACATATTGCTTATGTTATAAATCTTTTACTCTTCTGATGATCACTTTGCATTTGAGCACTTTAATAGTTATTTTCCCCTTTTTCACTTTATTTCCCATTTTCCTGTAGAAATATCTGGTCACCAGCTTTGGTGGATAGTTTTGTAATTCTAAGATTGGAACATTTTCCCTGAATGATCTGAATGGATTGATGTCCTTTCTCAGAATTCTTTTAAATTTCTTTTCATCAGTTAAGCTGTACTATTAAAAGAATTCTTAATAAGCTAACAGTATTTTTGTTTTAGAATAGAAGAGGAAAACAGAAAGTGGCTCTGCATTTTCTCACTCTTTTCATAAACTTGTTTATTCATTTTGGCTATTTTGTTCTTAAGTATTTTCAACACAATCTTAGGGAGATTATTTCCTACCCTTGTTTTCCTACTTTCAGTTTAATCTGGTCTCCCCATTTCTACCGTCTCCCTCACTTACTGGATCCACATTAGTACTAAGTGAAGGAGGTGCACCTTGGTCTTCAACCTCGGTAGCTAAATGCAAGGGTCAGTCTCTCTCCCCTGAAGATAGCTAATATGACCCTTATCTTCATTCTAGAAGTGGAGAGAGTCAACTCTCAAAACTGATAACTCATCCAAAGGGTACCCGAATTTTCAGAATGATAAAATATTCAGCTTTTGTCATTTGGGAAGATCCCGATGTTCTATTGTGTGTGGGAAATTTTACATTTGGACACATTTTTTTCTTGAGACTTGTTTGGACGTTCTAGCAGGGGAGCGCAGCTACTCGTATACCCTTGACCGAGGAATGGTCCTCTCTATCAGGGAAGGTCGTCCTCTTCGACCAAGTGCGCGGCTTTGAGAGGGATGCACATGGAGTGGTAAGGGAGGAAGGGGACACCCGCCTAGCCAGCCAGATCAGCCGAATCAACTCTGGCGATCCATGGGGTGACAGATGTCGTAGCCAGATCACCCTCACATCCTCATTTTTTCTTAAGTGATGAAAACTTTGAATATTAAAGGCATTTCCCCCCTCCTCTGACTTTCTGTTTTCTTAAATAATTTTCATTCACCTTATAGAAAGCACACTTAGTATTTCTTCTGAATATCCTAGAATGTCATACATGTAGCATAAGGGTTATTCAAGTAAAATCTATTAGCATTCTTTTGTGTTTACTGAAATTCCGGAGAGCCTTTTTTTTTTTTGTCTACAAAGATAAGTTGCATCTGTGATAGTCATTATTGACCCACACTCAACTTCTTAACTGGTTAGACATTTTTTTTTTGTCTTGTTGCCAGTCAATGTCAGTATAATCCATTACACTTGGACTTATTAATGTTATTCATTAATTAGAATTTTGTAATGATTCTATTAAAATAATTTAAGAATTGTTTAAAAATTTTGAAACTCTAGCATGAATAAATATAAATGCCTCAGTCATTGGACTAGGTCAGTAGGAAATTGAAGGGACAGAAAAGGAAAAGAATAAAGAAATTGCAAAACAGGTGCTTGGTGGAACGAGATGAATGAAGTCAGGCTAGAAGTTCATCTCTAGTGTTGTCCTCATGAGTCTTCTGGACAGAAATACCCTGGGAGTTTGGAAGGGCAGCTCATCAGGACTTGCTATGACCTGATTTTTCTGTTGTACCTCAGTCGCATTATATCTCCTGAGGCTCTGACCCCGTGACCCAGAGCAGTTTGATTATTACTTACTGAGCGCTGTCCCAGCATTACTCAACAGGGATGCAGTAGAGCTGAGATTTGATTCCGTGTGTCTCGAACTCTGATGTCCACGCTCTTTCTGTGACCATGTTGGAAAACAAATACATTTTACAAAGTGGAAAACACCCTTATTAATCAGAGTTTATCTATTTGGTGATCTTTCAGTGAACAGAGACAAATCCTTTTTTCACTGAATATGGCACTGATTTCTTCACCCTCTCAGATATGTTGAACTCTTGGTCTGGTTAGTGTGCCCCAGATTCTATAATAAATAATTGAGGTTGCCTCTTCTTGCTAGATCCTTGACTGTATAATAAATATCTGCCATATATGCTGTGGTGGGACGTGAGATGGCGAAGATAGCTCTTTGTCCAGAGCAGTGGTTTTTAACCTTTTTTGAGGTACTGAACCCACCAGTTTCATGTGCGCATTCACCGAACCCTTCTTTAGTGATAAATAAAATATGATTTTTTTTTTTCCAAATTCAAGACATAGGTATATGTTTTTTTAACTGGTGCACAAAATGAGCTGTGCATGAATATCACCTTGCTCAAAGAACAAAACCAACAAAGTGCATGAACTCACAACAAATTATGGCATTACTTTATTCTGGCCTCCACGGCAGAGGCTTCTCCGAACCCCTGAGACCAACTCATCGAACCCCTAGGGTTCGATAGAACCTAGGTTAAGAACCACTGGTCCAGAGAAAGGAATTTGAACAACCACACTTTGCTTGAGTCTTTCACCTATGTCCTGGGGATCAATCACATTGGTTTGGGCATTTTACGTTTGGGCTTTAATATATGAAGGGAGTCATTAAAACCTAGCATGCTAGAGTAAGTGCTAAAAGGCTTGTATATAAGCACTTCAAAGAGTAGGTAGCTACTATATTCATAGCAATAATCGTAAAATAAAGTTCAACTATTTTTTGAATCTCTATCAAATGCTGGAGTAGAAATGCAATAAGTCACAGCCATTATGATGTTCATAGTTTTGCAAGGAAAATGATAAACAAATCAATGAAATAACATGTTAATGTTATGGAAAGATGAGCTCGGAGGGAAGGCACATAAATTCAGTTGATGGTGTCAGCAGGAAGGACTGTTGGGAATAAATAGCCGTTGTACACTAGAGAGTAAGGCATGGCTGTCTATAGATTGATTTTCATCTATTTCATTTGCTTCATAGCAACCCTGTTAGTGAAATATGGGTTTACACTCATTTTGATAGAACAGTGCTAAGAGCGGTTAACTTGAAACACTAAATGTTAGTGTTAGAAGAATCAAGATTTTCTGCTGACCCTGGCCCTCTCACTTCATCAGTTAAGCCTTTTTATTAGAGTATCTTCTTACAGGGCTTATGTTGCGAAATACTGACTTTTATCTGGGCAAATAGGTTCTAGCTGTTATATTAATGGAACGCAAGGGAGAGAGAGTCCATGTGGCTGATATGGATGACTATTGGGGTGTGCACTTTATTATGTAGACACTCTGGAGATGTGTTATTAATAATTTTGTTCATCACAGGCTGAGAAAAACGTAAATAGCTGCTCTTTCCTCATTCGTCTGGCAATAGGCAAGCAGCGTCAGCTCAGCCAGGTAGGATAGGGCTCTGCTTGTCCTTACTGCCACTCTAGGAAGTGAATGGACAAGTCACTTAGTTAAAAATAGGTTCCATAGTAATATACAGCGTATACTCAGAACTGGTAATTTTCACTTAAATATGCCTGAGAATACACTCACATTACCATTGGGCTGTACACCTTAAACTCTCTTCCCAAATTGTGAAGTCAGCTCATCTGGGACTTTATGTAATCTGCTACTTTATTAGGTTTTGTAATGTGCTTTGTGTGATTATTTTCTCTATAAAATCTAATGAATAAAGATAGCTGTGCAAGTGCCTCTCCTGATTTGCTCCTATCTAGTTGTGAGTTGATTAACTACTCTGGTTTTCATTGTCGATATGAGAATCCATCTGGCTACAAATCTGTATTTGTATTAAGTATTTGTTCATGTCTGGAATATAGTAAATTTAGTAAATTGCTAAAGTGATTTTCATCTCAAACATTTCCCATATGTTGTGTTTATATATTTACATCTCATTTTTGGCCTTAATTTGTCTCTGGAGAAGTTATATTAGGTGCCGCTTGCACTTCCTTAGAAGTGGCAGACAGAAACTTACCTTTTTCGTTCCCATTTTACTTTCTCCTTGGCACATAGTAGGTAAGGACTGACTTTGTTAGATGGATGACTCAATGACGGGTAAGTGAGACAATGGCGGTTCACATGGTAAATCTTCTTATAACCCACAGCTGTTTCCACCACGTCACTAGACTGAACTCCTTGAGAACAGACCCTGAATACACATTTCTTCCTTCCCTGGCATCTCACATAGGGCGTGGCCTAGTGAATACTAATCAATGTTTGGGAGTCAATAAACTTTCGAAAGGTTTCTTTTATGTTTTCGGAAGCAGGGGCTTCACTGTGTTTAGCTTCCAGCCATTAAAAAAAAAATCAGATGCAGTATTTAAATCTGAAGAAAATGCTATTTTAGCCATAATAGTCTTTCTTTACAAAATCTATAACTGTATTCGTAGGACATCTCTCTTCAGACTCCCACTGTGATCTAAAGCGAGGGCATCTTAGGCTGTTTTCAGATGTATCGTAGCACATCATACCAATCAAGGAGTGGCGTGCAGGTGACTTCTCAGAAAGTATCCACGTGGTGCCGGAAGCGAGCCCCCCCCCCCCCCCCCCCGTTTGCGCTCACAGGTTACGGGAGCCTGCAATCCTGTCCACTGCACAGTAGCCTGCAGAGTGCGTATCTCAGGTCGTAAAGCATGGCTGGGGCATGACCAGGGCATGTTTCTCTGCATAGGGTCCTTGGAGTTCAAGGTGGATCATTTTGGGCCAGTTTGAATAATTTGAGGAGAGCAGTGGGAACGTCACCTTTGGAAGCTGTGAGGGATACGCTATCAGCTTGCTGGACTAGCATCCACCTCAGCCTGAAGCAGATTTAAGTTTGGAGTTTTGTTTGGGTTTCTTTCTTAAATATACTGTACAGATAATTTCATCAAACTGCCACATATTGAAAGGTTAAACATTTAGTTGAGATACTTAGTTGAATCTACTATGTAGAATGAATACATATAGAATGAATATGCTAATGCAGGAAGTTAGATAGTTAGGTATATACCCCAGATAATTTAAAACAGATATGCAAACAAATATAATTATGTACATGTCATAGCAGCATTACTGACAACAGCCACAAGGTACAAACAACTCAAATGTTCATTAATGGAAGGATGGATAAACAAATTATGGTCTAGACCTACAACAGCATATTGCGAAGCCATAGAAAGGATGAAGTACGTGCATGCTGCAACTTGGGTGAACCTTGAGAACGTTAAAGAAGTTAAGAAGCCAGACACAAAAAGTCACAGTGATATGAACCCCTTTATACGGAATATTTGGAATAAGCAAATCCATGGAGACGCAGACTGATTGATGATTGCTGGGGCTGGGGGAAGGTCGGATGGGAAGTAATTGCTCAACGGTTAAGTGGTTTACTTAGAATGGTGGAAATGCTTTGAACTAGATAGAACTGACACAATATTGTGAATGTACCAAATGCTACTGAACTGTTCATTTTGAAATGGTTAATTTTATGTTATGTGGATTTCACCTAAAAAAAGAAATGACATCATTAACCCCCCGTCCCCCCAAAACCCCCAAACAAAAATATAGTTAATTAGAATCTGATGTTCTGTCCTTTGGTTAAATTGACCTACTTTTCTTCTGAATAAACTCAGTCCTTTTCATGTTCTGTGTTCAGGTTTTGTTCTCTGGGGTGTCTTCGGTCTTCCATTTTCCATATCTAAACCTTACCCAGACTTAAAAGTACAGCCCCTTAAGGCTTGCTTTGTACCTCTTGAATTCCCTTCGCTTTGTCAAGCTCCGGTGATTTCTTCGTCCTTTGAAGACCCCTAACACTTCTATCTGTACATGTCTTGGGGGGCAGTTATACAATTTAACCTTGGTTCATAGTCTCATATATCCATTTCTTGGTCCTTTGCTAGCTTGAGTGTGAGGCCTATAGTGTCTGACTTTTTTCCTTCTCTCTCAGTATAAGTACACAGAATTCACTGACTAAACAGCAGAAGGAATTGCACTTTTGAGAGGGTACAGGAAAACTAGTGCTATGTCAGCTAATTTTTCTATAGCATAGACATTCTAATTAGGGCTCAGTGATATAAAAGATCAGCATTTAGCTCAGGGATCCCTAAACTACAGCCCCAGCATGCGGCCCCCTGAGGCCATTTATCCAGCCCCCTCTGCACTTCTGGAAGGGGCATCTCTTTCATTGGTGGTCAGTGAGAAGAGCACAGGATGCATCCGCACCCATAGTTCCCATTGAAATACTGGTCAGTTTGTTGATTTAAATTTACTTGTTTTTTATTTTAAATATTGTATTTGTTTCCGTTTTGTTTTTTTACTTTAAAATAAGATATGTGCAGTGTGCATAAGGATTTGTTCACAGTTTATTTTATAATCCGGCCCTCCAACAGTCTGAGGGACAGTGAACTGGCCCCCTGTGTAAAAAAGTTTGGGGACCCCTGATTTAGTTGCTATGACATGTGGACACTAATGGATCTGAAAATACAAGGTTGACTAGAACAGAGTACTGGATGCTGAAGAACAGATCTTCACTTTGTGTTTGTTTAAAATTGAATTTGCAAGAGACACCGTTATTTTGGCAATCTGCACGGAGCAGTCTTGTCCCAAAGTGACTGGAGACTGGCTCTAGGGGACCATTGCTGTTTGTTCATGGTGCTCTTTCTCATGAACTTTGATCGAGACAAGCACACTTTGAATTCTCAAAGACCTTTTACCAATGAGTTGGTTTCTTTAAAATATTGTCTCAAGATCTTTTTGGTGATATTTCAAGATGATGTACCGTATATCTCCTTAAATTTACCCAATTCTGAGTAAGTCATAACTAGTACTGTAGTTTGCTGGGCTTAAGGTTTTAAAGTGTTACTTCAGGCTCCCTTGTGTACTCCGAGATGTAAGCAGGAAGACGCACATGTCATCATAGACGTAGATGGTGATGTGCGTACGCTGCTGTTGGAGCAGGAACTCTGCTGACTGGGTGGCACTGAGAACTTCTGAATTGCTTCTGAGTGATCAAATAAGATTTCAATTCAGTTAATTATTTTCAATAATACATATCTTATTTATTCTAATTCTTTGAAACTTAATCATCTTTTTATGATTAAGTCACCTTGGGCAGTATAGTTCTTCCCTTAGTACAGTGTGTCCGTAAAGTCATGGTGCACTTTTAACCGGTCGACCGGTCAAAAGTGCACCATAACTTTATGGACACACTGTGTATAAAAGCGTTTTATGGTAACATTTTTTGGATAAAGTTTAAAGAATTGCATCTTCTGCTTTAGGGACCTCATAGAGTGACTTATTACAGGAGTAGAGAGTAGGAAGTTCTCTCAGGCCATGGAAAGAAATATTAATTTTAATAGTCTGAAGACTTAGCCACTGATAAATTGGTAATACCACATATATGCTTATTGGGTCACAGTCGGTGAAAAGCACGTTTGACTTAAATAGAGCATCACTTTTTTAGGCTTAATATTTCAGCTAATTGTGCAGATGATTTTGTTTTATTTTGTTTTCTATACTGTTGTAATTATGAAGAGTAAGTAATTAACAGGGAGCCAGAAGGGTGTCTGACAGTGGCTTAATCTCAGTTGTTTTATGATATTTGAGAGGTAATGATGTGTCATTGCATTCACAAAGTTGGGCAAGACATTATGATGCCACGGGATTAGAATATGAATGGGTTCAGTTTGAAGATTGCATGCTTATATATTTTAATTGGTAAATTTTTAGCCATAGAGATGACATGGAGGTTGTGAAGCCCAGTCTCAGAGCTGTGGAAGCCAAGGCCTTGGGGGGAAGCTCAGTTGTAAATGATGGGTTGGGCTTGATTCAAGCTGGTGTTTATTCACAGTGGTACAGCTGTTTTCCTAGAATGTAGGTGTGAGTGTGTACAGAATTATTTGTTAGTGTATCTTGCTTTCATTTGTATTAGTTGCATACTTGCCATCTTATTCTTCCTATGCACACGGTTTTCATCAAGTTGAGTCCCAGCACTTGCCTGTGTACATTTGAAATGTTAGGACCAGTGTTTTTCAAGATTATGGAGAGGAGTAGTTTTCACTCAGTGTAGCTAAGAGAACAAAGGAAAGCATCATCTCTATACTTCACTATTTAAACAAACCCATAGTTCTTGATGATGTTCTTATAATTTTCTTACATTGTTGACTCAAGAAGTCATGTGTATATTTTTTATATTTAGCCAGGATATGATGACCTTAATCCTGACTGGAGGCTCTCTACTGAGAAGAGAAAAAAAATCAAAGGTGAGTTGAATGAAATATGAAATTTAAAACCTTAAAACATTTCTATTGTATAATAAATGTGTTAAGATAATATTTGTAGGGGAGGGAAAAATTTTTTTTCTTTTCAGCCCTTGGGTTCTTTGGCTGCGGCCCTGCAAATTTAGATTGACAAAAGACAGAGTTAACAAGAAAAAAACAAAAAGAAGTTTATTAACATGTACGTGGAGCTTACCCACGGGGGTACCCAGAGGTGAGGACCTCCATGGGTGGGTTGGACATTGGGCTTCAATGGCATTTTACAAAGGAACAGTACATTTTAGAGAAGTGACAGCACAAAGGAAAAAAACTTTGAGTTCCTCTAATTCCTTCAGCGTAGAAGTATCTCTTCTGTCAAAGTGGCATGTTTGTGTTGGCGTGTTATCCCGATTCCCTTCACGAGTGTAGGAGGCATCAGCATTGAACACTGTCACATAGCTGTCTTACATTTTTAAAAAGGGTCTAATACTCAAATTGTTTTTCTGAAAGGTAATAAAAGAACATTTTCCAAAATCTTTTATAACCTTGACAATTTGTACACTTTGTACACCTGCCTTTCAATTTAATTATGTTGAAAATGGTGAAATATATATTCTTTATATTTTGAGAGGAAAGACCTTAATATAAACTCTGCATCCTGTAATTTTGGACTTTGATGGGCTGATTCTTGGCACTCAGTTGGTTATTAAATAGATTACTATTTTGTAAAAATTCGAGCAATGACTTGCAACTCATTTTTTCTTATTATTTAATACATTTTGGGCCCAATATGGTTTTAAATTGATAATTGGACTAAATGTGTTGTATTGAAACCACACTGACAGATGCTTGTGTTGTTTGCTTTCTCCCATTAGATAAAAAGTCCTTCTATCCACTGATAGATGTCAACTGGTGGGCAGACAACGCTGTGACTTTGGCTCGCTGCTCTGGTGCTCTGACTGTTTCCTCCGTGAAAACTTTGAAGAATTTACTTGGAAAATCCTGTGAATGGTTTGAACCGTCACCTCAGGTCACTGCGACCCATGATGGGGGATTTTTAAGTTTGGAGGTAATGCTTCCCTTTGTAGAGCAGCCCATGGGTTCAAAAGTAAATATGGAGTTCACCAAAAACCTAAACATCTATTTTTTGAATTTGTTATCCCATTTATCTTATTTTGATTGTATAAACAAAAGTCTATGACTGGAATTACAGGTTGAGTGCAGTATAAAAAAGATCTATTGTTTACTCAATTAAAAATTTGCACTGGACCTTTCCTGGTTGGTTCAGTGGTAGAGCATTGGCCTGGCGTGTGGAAGTCCTGGTTTTGACTCCTGGACAGGGCACACAGGAGAGGAGACCATCTGCTTCTCCCTCCCCCGTTTCCCCTCCTGCAGCCAGGGTGCAACTGGTTCGAGCACATGAGGCCCGGGTGCTGAGGGTGGCTCTGTGGAACCTCTGCCTCAGATGCTAAAAATAGCTCATTTGAAAGCACGGCCCCAGGTTGGCAGAGCATCGGCCCCAGACGGGAGTTGCTGAGGATCCTGTTGGGGTACATATGGGAGTCTGTCTCTCTATCGCCTCCTCGCATTTAAAAAAAGAAAAAATAATTAGCACTGTAAGAGAATGAAGAAAATGTATAGTCATTTTGCTGTTTTTTTGTCACTGACATAATGGATGTTTTCTGTTTTCTAGATTAGTAATCATAAAATGTGAAAGGTATTGCTACCTACGAAGTACAGTCCTTAGCCTGTTTCCATGAAGTATGAAAACTTAAAAATTTTGATTTTTTTAGTGGGAAAAGCTAGTTTATTATGACAAAAAGCTAGTTTATTATGATAAAAGACTAGTAATTTAAAGTTACATTTGGTCACTTAATATTTTTATTTGAAGTCTTTAAAGGGTAACATTCTTCAATAGTTATGACGTCCATGTAAATTGACAGGTATTTTTACCTCAAAGTTTATTACTGAGTCTAAAGATGTTATTTAGGGAGAATTAAGGCTGAAGTTCTAAGCCAACTCTGTTGAGTCCTGAATGAAAATTCTCTCTCACAGTCAGACCTCCACACTCAGAACCTTGTGAAACCCTTAGACGCCTGTAGAAGGGTGAGCAGAGCGCTCTTCTCAGTAAAGGAAATAAACACGTTCTTGTTCGTTTTCTAAATAAATCAAACAAATCATCCTCTTTTTCCACAGCTGGTATAAAACTATCAAAAGTGAATAAATTAACATTGTCAAGTCCTCCATTGTCCTAAAATAATTACCAGGTGTATATTTTCAATTTTATAAATGACTTAAATAAGATCATAAATGACTTATTACTAAAACAGTCTCCAGTTTTGGAGAATAGGAGCTAGTAATGTACACTGTGTCCGTAAAGTCCTGGTGCACTTTTGACCGGTCACAGGAAAGCAACAAAAAATGATAGAAATGTGAAATCTGCACCCAATAAAAGGAAAACCCTCCCAGTTTCTGTAGGATGATGTGGCAGCATGTGCGCTTGTGCAGATGATGACGTAACACCGTGTATACAGCGGAGCAGCCCACGGCCATGCCAGTTGAGATGTGGATGGTACAGAGGAAGGTTCAGTGTGTTCTGTGGCTTGCTAAATTCGAATCCGTGACCAGAGTACAACATGAATATCGGCGCGTTTATAACGAAGCGCCACCACATAGGAATAACATTACTCGGTGGGATAAGCAGTTGAAGGAAACCGGCAGTTTGGTGGAGAAACCCCGTTTTGGTAGGCCATCAGTCAGTGACGACTCTGTAGTGGCTATATGGGATAGCTACCTAAGGAGCCCTAAAAAATCTGTGGGTGCATGTGCTTGACAATTACACCTAAGCAAGACTACAGTTCATAAGGTGTTAAAGAAAGGTCTCTGTTTTACGGGGTACAAATTATGGCTGTTGCATGCTAGCAAACCGGTGGATAGACCCACACGACGTGCGTTTGCTACAGATAATGCTTCATGAGATCGACAATGAGGCAAGATTTTTGCAGAAGATTGTGTTTAGCAATGAGGCGACCTTCCATATCTGTGGACATGTTCATCGCCATAACATCTGAATATGGGCTGCTGAACATCCTCATGCCTATGTTGAGTACAACACCCCTAAAGTGAACGTGTGGTGTGGCCTGATGCATGATAAGGTGATAGGCCCATTTGTTTTCGTGGAGCAATCTGTGACGGCAAACACCTATCTTGACATGTTGGAATTGTATGCAGTGCCACAGTTTCCAGAAGGTGTCATCTTTCAGCAGGATGGCGCTCCTCCACACTTCGCCACCATTGTTCGTGAGTTTCTGGATAGAACATTCCCCCAGCGGTGGGTAGGCAGGGGTTCTGTCAAGCCATGGCCACCATGATCCCTGGATCTGACGCCCTTAGACTTTTACTTTTGGGGTTATGTGAAGCAACATGTGTATATTGAACATATCAATGACATTAATCACTTAAAACAGAATCACAGACATTATTCACTCTGTTATAACTGACGTCCTTACCCATGTGTGGCAAGAACTTCACTATCGTTTGGATGTGTGTAGGGCAACAAATGAACCCCACGTCGAACTGCATTGAATAGGTATGAAACTGGGAGAGTTTTCCTTTTATTTGGTGCAGATTTCACATTTCTATCGTCTTTTGTTGCTTTCCTGTGACCGGTCAAAAGTGCACCATGACTTTATGGACACACTGTATTTGAACATTCCTGGAGCTGTTGTCTATACTGTTTGTTGTTGGGTGTCTCTGAATTCTGTTTTTAGTTTGATCTGCTGACTGATATAATGAATCAAATCAGAGTAGCAGTACAAATATTTGTGTCTGTAACCTGTATTTTGTCCATTCAGTGTGAGATTAAACTTGCACCCAAGCGATCCCGTCTGGAGCTGCGGGGCACGGAGGAGGAGGAGGGAGAGGAGGAGTCCGATTCAGAGCAGGAGGTGTCTGCCAAGGCTCGCTACTTTGGCTACCTGCGGCAGGGCCTGTACCTGGCCACGGAGATGGAGCGCTTTGCACCCCCTCGCAGGCGTCCGCGCACCGTCACCAAGCACTACCGTCTGGTGAGCCTGCGCTCTACCACGCCGGAGGAGCTGTATCAGCGCAAGGTGAGGGCGTTGGTGGCATGGGCAGCCGGACTGGCTGGGCTGCACTGAGAATAAACTGTTTTAATGAAGACATGTAAAGAGCAATCAGTACATTGTCGACATGCTGGAAATACCATTGGTATATGGCCTTTGTAAGGAATGCTGGTCTTTGTGCCTGAGTGATCCAAGTAAGAGGAGCTGCAAGGTGGTGTCTTTAGGTTGTCCACTTGGTGGCTTGGCCTGGGTTCTGCTGCCCCGCTGTGGCCTTGTCTGTGTCAGGGCAGCTGTTTCACCAAGGCCAGGTGGCGGGAGGTGAGCAGACCTGCTTTCCCCAGGAGTTGGGCTCTGCTGGGCAGGCAGCCCGGGTCAGCCCTGAGGATCTGGGTGTCTGTGCCATTCCCGCAGTGCCCGGATGGAACCCTGTGCTGGGTGTCAGGCTGCAGGCACCGCTCTCCCTGGTGCTGCCATCATCTTACCTGTAACCATGGGCATCTCGCCCCTGCCATTCAGTTTTCTACTGACGTGCTAAAATGACCACTGGGTTTATCTACCCCTGAAAATGTGGGCTCCTGATGCCACAGTGCCCCTGAGAATAGTTAGGAACCCATACCATGCTGTGTAGGTTAGGGGCCTTTGTCATTCATCACATCATCACAGGGACTGCGTGGCCGGTTTGGGAAAGTAACAGTTTCTGTTTCCATTTTCTTGTCTAAAGATTGAGAGTGAAGAGTATGAGGAAGCTCTGTCCCTGGCTCAGACCTATGGTCTGGATGCCGATCTTGTGTATCAGAGGCAGTGGAGGAAGTCGGCGGTCAACATCGCTTCGATTCAGAATTACCTGGTATGTCTAAGTGCTTTGGAAACATGGTAAAATTCAGATTTATGGTATATTTTTTGGTTATAAAGTTTCATGTTAGAGAGCTTTATATGGCTGACTTTTTTATAACTGATGAAATGTGTTTCATTCAACCTGCGATATTCCCTTGTTTTACATTATTGGCCCTGCAGCTGCACTTTGGTGCCAAAGAAATGCGAACAGACATTTACTGATAAACCAGCCAACTACCTGGTTTGGGCCTAATCCTTTCTCTTCTAACTCAGTTACCTCTCTTTGCCTGTATCATTCAGAGCCTGGTAAGGGACCAGAAACCACACAGTAGTTTGAACAGGGAAAGTTGTAATAAGGAGAATGATTTTTGTTAATAAGAGATGAACTATACAGGAGTAAAGAGAATTTGAAGGGATTCCTTCAACCATAGGGCTGAAGGAGTGTGCGCAGAGGGGAGCAGACTTGGGAGGAGACCCCTTCCCCTGGGCTGGGATTCAGATCTCCTTGGACAAGGAGTTGTTGGAGCACATTGGATGGAAGAGAAGTCCTCTGGGACGCTGCCGGCCAGGGCTGGTCCTTAGTTGCCGGTGCTGGTCCTTAGTTGCCGGGGCTGGTCCTTAGGTGCTCCCACAGCTCGCTAAAGAGGGATTTTGAAGAAGCAATAGATAGGTAACTGACATATCAAGCTTGACTAATACCCCCTTTTTGTTTAAATCATACAATTGAATCCCTCCTGCTATCTTGTCCCACAGTTGTTGAGTTGTTATGTAGCCTATATATTTGTACCCTTGGCACCTTTCTGAGAAAGTAGTTGGATTTATGGCATGCTTTTGTTTATTTTTATTTTATTTTTAAGTTTTATTTAGAAAATTACATTTAAATGGGTGATATTGATCAATAAGAGTACACAGATTTCAGGTAAACATTTCTAGCATTTGCACTGTTGATTATGTTGTGTGCCCATCACCCAAAGTCACATCATTTTCTGTCACCTTATATTTGTCCCTTTTGACTCCCGTCCTCTTATCCCCTCCTGCACATCCCTGGCCCCAGTAACCACTTTACTTTTATCTATGTCCGTGAGTCTCAGTTTTGTATTCCACCTGTGTGTGGAATCATACAGTTCTAAGCTTTTTCTGATTTACTGTTTTCAGTCAGCATAATGTTCTCAAGTTGCATCCATGTTGTCGTCAGTGGTACTATTTCACTCATTTACTGATGGGCACTTGGACTCTTTCCAGATCTTGGCTATTGTAAATAATGCTGCAGTGAACGGAGGGGTGTATATATATATTTGAAATAGTGTTGGGATTCTTAAGATATATTCCCAGAAGCAGGGTTGCTGGGTCAGAAGGCAGTTCCATTTTAAATTTTTTGAGGTCACTCTGTAGTACTTTGCACAGTGGCTGCAGCAGGCTGCCTTCCCACCTGCAGTGCATGTGGGTTCCCTTTTCCCACACTCTCGCCAGCACTGTTTGTTGACTTACTGATGAGCACCATTCTGACAGCTGTGGGGTGCTATCTCGTTACGGTTTTCATTTGCATTTCTCTGATGATTAGTGACGTATATCTACTGGCATCTGTATGTCCTCTTTGGAGAAGTGTCTGTTTAGGTCCTTTGCCCATTTTTCACTTGGATTTTGTGTTTTTTTGGTGTTGAGTTTTAGTTCTTTGTAAATTTTGGATATTAATCTTTTGTCAGATGTATCGGTGAGTGTGTTCTCCCATTCAGTGAACTGTCTTTTTTCCTGCTTTCTTTTCTACTTTATTACAGAACCCAAAATGGAAAGTAAAGAGCAACTGCAAACATTTGGAATGATCTTTTCCTGTTTCCAAAAATGAGTACTTAGCTTTGTGTCTCATTGTGGTTCATTAGAAGGAGGAAGATAGCAGTTGAAACCACACATCCAATTCTAATGGCCACAAGGGAATGGGAATTAGCTTTTTTCTGTTGACCATCTCTTATACTCCCTGGGGTAGAGTGTTATAATTCTAGAAAGTTGTTGTCAGGTGCTAAAGGATGATAGGAATTGTTTGACGCCTCTGTGTTTTACTGTCTTTGTATCCAGAGTAAAATAAAGAAACGATCCTGGGTTCTTCACGAGTGTCTGGAAAGAGTCCCTGAAAATGTGGATGCTGCCAAGGAGCTGCTTCAGTATGGACTGAAAGGCACCGACCTGGAGGCTCTCTTAGCCATCGGGGAGGGAGTAGACCAGAGCAGGTTGGTCACAGAGAGATTTGGGTTCCGAATCTTAGATGAATTTGTTGGAGCTATGAAGCTGAGACATTGGAAAGGGTAAACGTTTCTCTATTTAGATGATTCTAGAATGAAGCTACTGCCTATTTGATCTCACAGCTTTCTTTCCTTTCAGCTAAAATGTGTTTCTATAGGGTAGTGCGATGCTAAGGAATTAGCAGATTCTATAAACATATACAGAGTGCCGGCCATTTCTAAGCTGTGGGCTTAGCTGGTACCTGGGCGTGCCTGCCAGGCAGGTGAGCCCCCTTCGGCAGGTCTGAGCCCTGTTCACTTTCCTCATTCACCTGGAATGGTTACTTTATATATCTGGTGGAAGCACCTCATAAACTTCTAAGCACCATACAAATGTCAGTTAATAATCAAGATATCTGTGCCGAGAGCCATTGCTCCCCAGATGTGTGGAACCTTTTGTGAAATATAAAAGTGAGAGCATACAGAGATAATGTAGAATGAGAGTGACATTCATTACTGTTTTGAGACCTCAGATTGATGTTACTCAGTTGTAAACTCTGGACAACATTTTGTTCATAGGCTGTTTCACATTGGGGCCATGTTTTTCTAATAGCTTACATTTTCTTGATCTTTAAAATTTCTAAATGTGATGAATACTGAAGACCTGCTGACTTTCTGCCCACCATATGAAGATGAGTGAATCACTTTGCTTATAATATTAATAGCTTCCTTTCTTCCAATCATGGGTTCTTTCTGTGGAAGTCAAATTAATAATAAAATCGGCTCTGGCTGGTTGGCTCTACAGTATTAGCCTGGTGAGTGGAAGTCCCGGGTTTGATTCCCATTTAGGGCACACAGAAGTGACCATCTGCTTTTCCACCCCTCTCCTTCCCCTTCTCTCTCTATCTCCTCTTTCACTCCCCCCTCCCCCAGCCATGGCTCGAATGGTTTGAGGGAGTTGGCCCTGGGCACTGATGATGGCTCCATGGCCTTGCCACAGGTGTTAAAATAGCTCAGTTTCTGAGCAATGGAGCAGCAGCCCCAGACGGGCAGAGCATTGCCTGGTAGGTGGCTTACCTAGTGGATCCTGGTCACTGCCTCCCACCTGTTGCTGAATTAGAAAAAAAAATTAATAATAAAATCAGTCAAAGTAGGGGATAGTGTTTTTTTACTACAGCTAATTAAACAAAATTAATCAAAATAGATTTGGGCTTTCTGCTTTCTTGCAGATTTACCTTACCGGGTGAGGTAGACATTGACAGCCTCTCCTACGAGGAGCTCTTCCCTGACAGTGACCCTGCCCAGAAAACAGAGGAGGAGCAGCTTAGGCGGAGGCAAGAACTGCTGAAATCAGTGAACTTTTCAAAGTAATTGACTTATTACCGTTCATTTGGTCATTTCTTTAAAATAATTTGTCATCTGAGGGTGTTCTTTACTAGAGATAATTGCTCTAAATTATTTCAGCAACTTAAATCAAGTGCATTTAATGTCTTTTTTTTAACCTTGTTCTTTTGTGTGCTATTTCATGATTTTTAGGTTCAATAGAATATTGATGATTTTTATTTCATTTTAACTCTTAGAGAAATGTGCTTTTATGTAAATATAAGTGACCTAATTTATTTGTTCGAAACAGGCTGACACTGGAACAGAAGGAGCTCTGCCGTTGTAGACTGAAGTTACTAACCTACTTAGATCGGCTTGCGACATATGAGGTGAGGGCTAGTTTTAATCAAACTAGTTATGTGTATTTGATCTGCCATTATAAATGCTATATGTCTGCTATCATATCTGGTATTGTTGGTCTTTAGAGTTTTTTTTTTTTTTTCAGAGACAGAGTCAGAGAGAGGGACAGATAGGGACAGACAGACAGGAATGGAGAGAGGTGAGAAGCATCAATCATTAGTTTTTCGTTGCCGTTGCGACACCATAGTTGTTCATTGATTGCTTTCTCACATGTGCCTTGACTGGGGGCCTTCAGCAGACCGAGCAACCCCTTGCTGGAGCCAGCGACCTTGGGTCCAAGCTGGCGAGCTTTTGCTCAAGCCAGATGGGCCCGCACTCAAGCTGGCGACCTCGGGGTCTTGAACCTGGGTCCTTCGCATCCCAGTCCGACGTTCTATCCACTGCGCCACCGCTTGGTCAGGTGGTCTTTAGAACTGTTTAGGAGGGAAAAAATTCCTTATGTACAGAAATAGGTTATCTTATACATCAATTTTTTTAAAAATTCGAGATTGCGGAAGCCAGAGTTCTTTTGTTAGTCTAGGGACTAGAAATGCGTTAGCTACTTCATTGCCTCTCTGGTTCCTGTGTTTACAATCCTTTTCCTTTACTGGTTTTACATTTTGATTTTAAGGTTATGGAATATATCTGTCTCCAGTAACACATTTTGGTATGTTATGTTTTAGTAATCCTACTGTAAATATTTCTGATTCATTTTAATGATTTTAGTGGGTTGGACTTAGTTGATTAAACTTTGATCTAATTATGACCAAAATTAGTATCTAACTTGAACTTGAAAAAGTGTATTCATATTTGTTTCTTCAGGAATGCATACACAGCTATGTCCATGTGGGGCATTTCACTAGCCCTCTGTGCTGTAGCATCAATGGAGATATTGTTGGAGGTTTGAGAAACATTTCAGTAATCTTCACAGCTTAGGGTGCTTTCCCACGTGACCCATGTAACTGAAGTTACCAGAATTTAATATCATTTCTAACCTTTGAAGTTGGACTTTCCTCATAGCTCACATCCTCAGTCTGTGGTATGCCTCCTTGCTGTGGGTGCTTCTATTGGCTCTTGGTACTGGCATATACTGGGTACTCAGTAATTGTCACACCTAGGGATATGATGGCTGTCCCCAGAATAATGAGGTACTTAGTACTTCTGATGCCTGCAGGCAAATCCCAAAGTGTTTGATTCCCCACCTGCTAAAATAATAGAAATATTTTCCAACAAAATACTAGTGACAAAAGAGGGCTCTTTCTGTGGTTATTAAAAAGTACAGCAGTGAGTATATCATTTCATGCAAATAGGTGACAAAAACTTCCTAATAGTTTTATCAGTAGTACAACTAGTTTGAATGTGGGATGGTCATATTTTTAAAAGCATATCATTTTAATAATGTCTGAGTTCTGTGATATTTTGAGGTAATATATGAAAGCACATTGTGAATGGGCTGCAGAAGTTCGTACAGGACTAGTTTATTATTTTTTATTGTTAGCCTTGATTTTACTGATGATGAAATCTTACAAAGTTAAGTTTCATGAAATGTTTGACATGTGACTATATTATTCTTTAGTTATTGAATTGCTATTTTCTAGTTGATGGTAGTAAGGACATTTATTACACAGTACATGGTAATAGTGATATTTAAAGTATTTGTTGAACCCACTGCTTAAGAGAATTAAGCTGAGCTTTTGAAAAGTAAATGAAGTTGATGAATTTGGCTGTTCAACTTGGAAATGAAGATACAGAGACATAATGGCTAACCAGTAGATAGTGGTAGAGATGGCCACTGCATTTTAATCATAGGGCATGGCTTATTTTATTAGTTCTGTGATAAATGAGATAAAAATGAAATCATTTAAATTTTATTCAAGTACCTGCTCTATATGCCAGATATCAAGCCAGTGCTGGAGGTCAAGAGATGACAAAGGAGCTGTTATTTTATGATACAGGTGATACAGGCGATACTTGGTGGTGATGAAGATAGATAGGAAACACCTGAGGAGGGAGCCCAGAGAGGGACATTATGTTTCCCCGGGCGTGTCCGGGACATCTCTGTACAGGAAGACATAGGGATCCTGTTTCAGCTGCTCCTTAAAGAGAGGGAGGCGGGTTTAGGGGTTCCAGGGACATGAGAATGGAAACCCCAGACCCAGGGCTCAGAATGATAGCTGGCCCGCTGAGGAGCTAGGTAGATAACCATTGAGGGGCCCAGGAGGTGTTAGGAAATGCAGTAGGGATGTACTCTGTGCTAGCCAGTGTCTCCTGCACTTGATCCACATGGTTTCCCGGCAGTCCCCACAGTCAGGTAGTATTATCCTCTCAGTTCTGTGGACAGGAAAGCAAGGCTTAGAGAAGGTAGGTGATTTGTCTAAATACAAAGGGAGCAGGCTTGCACAGTGGGGCCTCTCTGTCTAGGAGCCTGTGCTGATCGTCAGCATGTGGTGTGAGCAGAGGCTAGTGCTTGAGAGTAGACCATGTGCTCCCGACAAAGGGAGCAAGCGTGAAGGGGAGAGGTGCTCAGAATGAGCTGTGGTGTATTTTGAGAGGTCTTTCATGCTGTGTAAAGAGTTGCATTAAACGGCGAGTTTGGCAGAGACCAGGGAAGCTTAGGGAGGAAGGGGACGTGGGGGCATGCGGCCAGTGGGTGTGGTCAGCTCTCCAAGGAGGTTTCACTGTGATGTGGAGCAGAGCAGATGGTGGTGGCTATTGAAGTAGGAAAGGTGGAGGGTTGTGACTTTATCAGAAGAAGGAAGAGGTACAGCAGGGGTCCCCAAACTACGGCCTGGGGCTGCATTTATCCGCCCCGCTGCACTTCCGGAAGGGGCACCTCTTTCATTGGTGGTCAGTGAGAGGAGCACAGGATGCATCCGCACCCATAGTTCCCTTTGAAATACTGGTCAGTTTGTTGATTTAAATTTACTTGTTCTTTATTTTAAATATTGTATTCCTGTTTTGTTATTTTACTTTAAAATAAGATATGTGCAGTGTGCATAGGGATTTGTTCATAGTTTTTTTTATAGTCCTGCCCTCCAACAGTCTGAGGGACAGTGAAACGGCCCCCTGTGTAAAAAGTTTGGGGACCCCTGAGGTATACTGTTTGGATGCTCATAGAAATGGGCCAGGAGAGGGTGAACAGAGGAAAGAGAGGAGTCTGCATTACATGCCCCCCCCCCCCCCTCCAAGTCTCTGCTCCTCCTACCTCTCAGATCCAGATTCCACTTTCCCTGGTCATCCTTTAAATGGCATTGTTTCTCCATCTGCTTTCATTTCATTCTACTTGCTTTCCCTTGAAATCGTATTCGCCTCTGTGTTGAGAACTCGGTATCATAGGTCTGACTCATGTCCGGCTCCAGAGCTCCTCACCTGTGCACGCACCTACCCACCTGCTGGGGAGCTCCTCTGAGACGGGCTGTGGGTCCGAACTAGGCACGTTCACACGGGCCTTTCTTCCTCTCAAACTTCCGTCCCTCACCTCCTCCGAACAGCCCAGTGCTTCCCTCCTTACGAGCTCAGTGCGTTAACCCAGAGTTCATACTCTTTACTGGTTGTGTATTATGTACGCACAGTGTCTGGGGCTCAGCTCTGAACAAGACAGACAGGAGCCCTAAGTCAGACTTCATGGTGGGCGGTCTGCACTTGCTGTCGCCTTGGCTACTCCTGTTAGTCCTTCCTGTTGCTGCTTTGATGCTGTTTCTGGGAAGTCTTCCCTGCCCTCCTTGAGCTGGAGTTGCCCTTTGCCTGGTCGCATTGGCTTGTTTGTCTTTCCTACTAGATGGTAAGCTACTTGGAGGTCAGGGTGGGCGTACTGTTCCTATGTCACCGCTGCCTGTGACAGGGCGCCTAGCACATAGGCGACACTCGGGGAGTATGTGTTGAGTGAACGCATAGTTGGGTCTGCATTTTACAAAGATCGTTCCAGCAGCAGTCAAGTAGAGGCCCTCGTGCTGGCACGCAGGCGCTCAGAACGCTCTGCCATGAGTAACTGTTGCTTGTTTGTTTTTAACAGGTGGCGGGTTTTGGTTGACCTACTGTAATTAACTTAATTTTTATTGCCTATTTATTTACATTTAGATTTTAAAAAATTAACAGCATCTGTAAACAAAGCCATTTTTAAAATAAAGGTAAGAATTAATTAATTCAGACCTTATTTATTTAGGTAGGCAGGATGGTAAAGGTTTTTAATATTTTCTTGTCATTGATATTTAAAAGGCTTTTCATTAAATTTCTCTTTCCCTTTAGGAAATCCTAGGAGTGTCTCATGCATCTGAACAGAGATACGATGCTGAATTCTTTAAGAAGTTCAGAAATCAGAATATTGTTCTGTCAGCAAGAACTTATGCTCGGGTAATTCCTTTTTTGTAAATAAAACAATTACAGTTTTTAACAATTTCTAACTCTTTGAGCCATGTGGTTAACGTTACCACATACAGACAGCAATACATTTCCTTTTTGTTATAATATTCGTAATTGTGCACAAAATAGAATCATTTAAAAATAGTCTTTATTATGACTTTTAAAAATAAAAATTTTTTTGGTAGCTTTAGATTGAGAAACATGATACAGACTAGGAGGAATCAGGAATATTTTTAAATGCTTCCCATCAGAGCAGCATATAAAATAAATGAAAGATGTTTGAATGCTATCACGTAGAATCAGCCCTTTATTTCTGCCCTTCACGTCGGACACTTGCCCCCGCTTTCGTGCAGGAGAGCAGCGTGCAAGCCCTGGCGATTCTGTTCACCTACCATGGTCCAGCCCTGCTCCCGCACCGCCTGGCACTTCTCTCCAGCTTCCCTGAGACCACCTCCCCGCACAAGTACTCTGTGCTGCTGCCCGAGGCCTGGTACGTGGTCCTGCCGCGGGCTTGTGTGCTTTCTAAGTTATAGCCGTTTTACGTTTCATGGTGAACACCTTACATTGAAGAGTAATTTTAATGTAATCTATTTAAACTGTTTTTTTTTTTTTTCCGGTTATAAAGTTACTTCTAATTATTTTCAAATGATCCTGAAACCAAAGTGTGTCTAGCACTGATTTGGAGCATCTTAACTTAGTGAATATGAACTTTTCTATTTTTTGAAAGCCTCCTGAGTTGACTGTTAAATGCTTAATATGTACTGTGTTCTGGTTAAGAAGAGCAGGTTTTTAACATAATAATAATACCTGTTTGAATTAGTTATATCTTCTAGAAATTGAGGTGTAATTGTGAAAACATTAGAAAGTAGACCCAGGGACCCAGGAATGTCTGAATCCTGCTTCTTTCAACAACCCTTTCTTCCTATGAAATTCCAGCGGCACAGAGACCAGAAAAATCAAAGTCGCACCTTACTGTTTGCTGACTGATGTTTCTTATCTCAAGTCGGGGTTCTGATTGTGTTGTTAACATGTGACATAGACTTTAGTCCCAGTTGTATCACACAGGGGAGTTTAGAGTAAGGTGACCAGATTTTAAAATTGGTAAAGCGGGACACCATTGACGGGCGGGGGGGGGGGGTTCTTGATTAAAAACTTGGTCTATATGGAGCAAAAAAAATTTTCATAGAATGCAGAAATAGTATTGTAATATATTTTTAAAAATTTCAACACTAGTACAATTTACAAATATAATACATTTAAAAAATTATCTATAGTATTATTTTATTCTTTGGCATATTTCTCATTTGAGTGAATTTTTTTTAGTAGATTGCTGTTGTTAAAAGGTTATGAAATTTTTCACAAGAATTTGTTAAATTATATTTCACACATAAAATGGCTTTCAAAGTCTCAACACTTAATTGTGATTTTTCTGATGTCCACACTTTATTTACTGTAGAAAAAATGTGTTCAGTCGCAGCATTAGTTCCTGGTAAAGACAGCGTGTATTCCACAATTTTTAGCGCATTATTGTGTGGAACATGGTTTGTTTCAAAATGATGAAATATTTCTAACCATTTGTTCTCTATTGTGATTTTTGCTGATGCCCAAGATTTAACCTTTTTCTTATCAGTCTATTTTTTAAATAATGATACCTCATTAAAAAGATCATTTTCAGAAATATTACTATATGGAAATTTTGAGTGAGTCAGAGGGATCGGGTTACACAGTCCTGAAACTGATGCCGGAGCTGCACCAGCGGGCGGGAGCAGGCAGGACAGTGCCCTCGGCGCACTTGCACACGAACGGTTGCGCACACTCCCTGCCTGGACTCGTCCTTGCGGGGCTGCGCTCCCCATGTCTAGCCCCGCAGGCTGCTGGAGACGTTGCGGCTTCCACCTTGCGGAGCCCGGAGCCGCATGCCGGCGTCCAGGACACGGGCCTATGGGTAGTTAGGGGACTTGACAGCCGCCCCAGCAGGTACGTCCCACCCAAAGTTCTTTGTTTCGCCCCCCCCCTCCCGCACAGGGGAGCCAGCTCTTGCAGCAGTGCGGGCACTTCCAGGTCGAGGCGGGTTCTCCCCGCCAAAAACCGTATATTCCCTTCCCGTTCTCCCACCATTCCCTAGCTTTTCATGCATTCTTTCCAAAAATCAGGACATTTTTAAAATGCTGCGGGACGCAGGACAAATTGTTAAAAATCGGGACAGTCCCACCAAAAGCGGGACGTCGGTCACCTTAGTTTAGAGGCCAGAATGTGTCTTCTTGAGAATGAAGAATGGGGTGTTGGGCCACCATCAGCCCCAGCCTACACGGCGCCTGGAAGGAGAGGGGAGGGCGGAGCGCGTCCGCAGTGCCTGTCAGTGATCACACAGAGGCTGAAGGCTGGAATATAGGCACCTTTTCCCTGTCGTGAACCAGCCCACTAGGACATGTGTGTCAGTCGCCCACTGCAGGATGTATCCATTCTGGATTCGAGTTTACCCATCTTTAAAATGAATCAACAGTTTCTGTCTTGCTTATTATTGGATATTTTTAGTACCAAGTGAATTGATATATACAAAATCTGTCTATAAGTTCTAAAACTCTGTAAGAGATTACAACAGATATGATTGAAATCATTGTTACCGCCGTTAGCTATTGGCAGCTTACACTTTTAAGGGACGTTATGAGAATTGGGGATCACTTGGTTTCCTAGTTCCTTCGCTGCCACCTCAACTCAGTATCACAGTTCTGGGCTTAGGTGTTGATGATGATGACGAACATCTTTAGAGTAATTGTTATGCATTTGGTACATACTTCATTTGGTCTCCAAATACTGTTGGTAATATTCTGCTATTACAGAAAGCTAAGGTTTACAGAGGTTTATTAATAGGTTGAACTCCATGTAAGCTCAGCCAGGATTTAAACCTATATTTATTTAGAGTCAGTAGGCTCCGGCTCCTAAAATATAAGTTAAAAGCTATTTTTCACTACTCTTACTACTAAAAATGTAAGTTTTTGTTATGGAAAAAGTGAACCAAAAGGAAAAATTCTTTTTTTTTTTCTTTACAGGAGAGAGAGTCAGAGAGGTATAGATAGGGACAGACAGACAGGAACGGAGAGAGGTGAGAAGCATCAATCATCGGTGTTTCATTGCGACACCATAGTTGTTCATTGATTGCTTTCTCACATGTGCCTTGACCTTCAGCAGACCAAGCAACCCCCTGCTGGAGCCAGCGACCTTGGGTTGAAGCTGGTGAGCTTTTGCTCAAGCCAGATGGGCCCGCACTCAAGCTGGCGAGCTCGGGGTCTCGAACCTGGGTCTTCTGCATCCCAGTCCGACGCTCTATCCACTACGCCATCGCCTGATCAGGCAGGAAAAATTCTTTTCATTTAAAAAATACTTGCTCTAGATCTGAATAGTGATATGTAAGTACCTTTTATAAATAGGTACTTATAAATATTTTCTAATATAATTATTTTCTGCCTCTTTGCAAAACAGATTTAATACAAATGGAAGTGACTTTTTCTTCTGTAAATTGTTAATATAAAGAACTATTGTTTCTTAAAGTGTTTTTATAGGTAATTTCTCCTTAGATTTGAATGCATTTATTTTTATTGTATGCTGATGATTGCTTGGGCAGTAATTTGATTTTCATCTGAAATTTCATAATAGGTTTGCAAAATAGTTTTGGTTTTTTTTTTATTTTATTTTATTTTACAGGGACAGAGAGAGAGTCAGAGAGAGGGATAGATAGGGACAGACAGACAGGAACGAAGAGAGATGAGAAACATCAAATCATTAGTTTTTCGTTGCCATTGCGGCACCTTAGTTGTTCATTGATTGCTTTCTCACATGTGCCTTGACCGTGGACCTTCAGCAGACCGAGCAACCCCTTCCTGGAGCCAGTGACCTTGGGTCCAAGCTGACGAGCTTTTGCTCAAGCTGGCTACCTCGGGGTCTCGAACCTGGGTCTTCCGCATCCCAGTCCGATGCTCTATCCACTGCGCCACCGCCTGGTCAGGCTGCAAAATAGTTTTATAATGCTCAGTGCTACATTATCTTTGAATGCCTTATGTATTCTTTATGGGGCCTTCTGTAAGCTGATTTAAATTGTGATAGTTTAGATATATCATAAAGCAGCAAAAGGTAATCAGAAGATAAAGTTGTTTTGAACCTTTTTCTGGTATATGTTGCTTAGACAAACTTTGAAAAGACTCTGATTTTTTAGGGTCCTTAAAGTTATATTCATTTTAAACACATTGAAAAAACATAGAGTGCTTTTTGTTAGTCTTTGTTTCTCAACAAAATCTTTCGCATTGAGTATACTTTTGGTCATTCTCCTTATAATTTTATGTGACTGCAAAGCCAAACCACAATTATGTTTCAGGCCCAGTCTTTTCTATGAGGTCTTCCATAAGCTGCTCCTTCCCCTGTATTCTCATAATTGATGCCCCTTTTCACATTGTATTATATTCCGTCCTTTCAATATCTGCCTTTCTCCCTCTCGCCCCTTCTTTAACAAACCTCAGCTTCAGTGTACACCCTGAATGAACTCTGACAGGCAGATGCATCTCTCCCTTACTTCTGGATCCTCGAGGCCTCGGGCAGTGCTTGGGTAGCGGGCTCTCTGAGAATGTTTGCTAAGGGGTAAGTTGGGTCCATCTTGCGCCCATTTAAACAAGGGGCTGTAGGAGGTCCCGGGGAGTGCACTTTTCTTTGCAGCGCTGTGCCCGACACGTGATGTGGTTTGTCTTCTTGACTTCATCTGATCACCCTTGAGCATCCTCCTTACAAGTCAGCTAGCTCCCTTGAAATCCTCCTTTCCTGCTTTCTATTTCCCCTAGCATTTATTACTATCCGTGTTAGTTTGAGTTGTAGCTTATTTGTCTTGTTTATTGTCTGTTAGCCCTTCTAAATTGTCAGCTCCAACAGGACAGGGATTTTTTGAGGTTTTTGTTTCCTTCCCCAGCCTCTGTGCATCGTTGGCCCTCAGTAAGTGCTGGTGCGAGCAATGGATACATGAAAGACTGAGGATACATTCTGTAAGCATCAGACTTCATAGCTTGTATACTAAGGTAATCTTAATGCTTAGAAGAGTACTTGGTACAAAGCAGTACCCAGGGAGTTGTTTTGAATGAATGAAGGTACCATTGGGGGTAGGTGGGGTTTTACATTTTAGAGTTCAAACTGGATAATATTTTGAAAAGCAATAGTAAGTTGGACCAACATGCTGACCTTTTAACTATTTCAGTCTGAGATCCCATTGGCAGAACTTTTGCCATGGCATTTAAACAAAATTTGATTTATCAGTTTTCATTCAACATGATTATGATTGTGATTGCTGGGAAACTTCCATGGTGTTATTTTGTGTTTATATTGCTGCTCTCAAGTCATCTGTATTTGATATTGATGAGATGTGACCGGATTTTGTAAAACTTTGAAATGACATTTTCTGTCGTAGATAATACATCTTTTTACTAGCTATCATCATTAGTTTGTCATTGCTATAAAACATTTACACTTTATGTGCCAGTTGACTTTTTGTTTTTAAGTAGAAAGGTGATATCTTCACAATTTGTGGTAAAAGAATATTTTTGGAAAAAAAGAAATAAATATTTATTTTTGACTTTTGGCATTTTTGATGTTTATATCACACTTTATTTACTTATATATAGCCTTTTTAGGTTTTTAGTTATAATTGGTGTTCAATATAATATTAGTTTCAGGGGTTACTGCACATTTTAAAAGGATTATTTAGAGTTTTAATTTATGCCTCTTTTACTGTTGTAAAACCTTTCATAGTGATGAAAGCATCTACTTGAAAAGATAGTATTTTAAATATTTGCCTGTTGGAAGAGTATAGCATAGGTTGAGAGTGCAGACACTAGAGCCAGGCTGCGCTGATTCATGATCAAGGATAAGTTTCTAACTGTGCCTCAGTCTTCTCACCTGTAAAATGGTGTTGACTACAGCACTTATTTCATAGTGTCGTGAGAATGATTAATGAGCTCATGTACACAGCATACTGAGAATAGTGCTTGGCACCAAGTAACTGCTACTTCAGTGTTAGCACTTGTTATTAGTGCGGAATTTCATGCTAAGACCTTGGCATCACCTACTTATTATTTTAACTTTGTATTGGAATAGTTCTATAGTTACAGAAAAGTTGCAAAGGCAATACAGAGACTTCACATCAAACCCTGATCTAGTTCACCCTTTCTTACAGAATCATAGCACATTTGTCGGAACTAAGAAATCCCTGCTGGGCTAGTCAGTTCTGCATGTAACACGCCACAGGCATTCCTAAAAATCGCTGCACTGTGTAGATCGTGCAGGGAAAGCCACAAGGTTTATGAGGAAAATGGGGTTAGGGCCCAGCATCCAAAACCTTTGTGCAGTGGATCGAATGTGGGAACCTAATAAAAATTCTTCCCTAGTTTTACACATGTTAAATACTAAAATACGGTACTTTTCTTAGAGAAAGGCTCGAAAAAGACTTTGCTTGCAGACGTGGCTGTCAGAAGAGTTGCAGCTCATGTGTTTATGGGAAGAGGGGAGAGGAAGATTAGAAGTCTGATGGTGAGCTCCAACACCAGACGTGGATGGAAGTGGTTGCTGACTCACCCCAGAAACTGGAGTGGCTGGTAGATACTCGGGAAATGTTTGCACACGTGATCTGACATGGTGTGGCCTTGTCGAGTGGCTTTCTGTGTTCACCTAACGTTTCTTGTGAATAAACGGCACAAGTTGTTCCCTGACGTATCAACTCGTTGGAACAAATTTGCATTTTTAAAACATTATCGCAGAACCGACTATGTGGTACTGTGAGCCAGACTAAATATTTTTGGGGGTGTAACCAGTTTTTCTAGTGATAACCTTTTTCTGTCTCAGTATCCGATCCAGGATTGAGCATTGTATTTAGACTGTACTTATTTTTAATATATGGAAATAAGTTCTTTGACACATATATTTACTAGACAGTGAAAATTGATATCATCTTTATATTTCTGGATTATCTCTGGAATCAACAAGGAAAGGTAGTGTATTTTGAGATCTTGCAATATTTAAATATTTTATAATATAGTTGGCAACACTGTTGATGGAAATAGAATATCCAGAACACCTTATTTTTTTCATCATCCTAGGAAAGCTGTCACTATAGTAACTTGGCAGTTTCTTTGCTTGTGAACATATAAGCTGAGATTGTTTGGTGATTGAAAGTTTGATCATGAAAAGTGTACTATAACATGCCGAGGGACTGGATTAGTGTGAGACATGAAAACGTGTTAGGTGTTTCCATTTTCCTGTCTGAATTCGTTATTATATGAATTATTTGTTGATTTCTAATCGTTCTGTACCTTTAGTTCTACTGTAATTTATGTGACACATCATTAAGGATAAAAACGAAAAGTGGCTGAGTGAAAAATTTTCTTTTTTCTTAAGCGAGAAGTAGGGAGGCAGAGAGACAGACTTCCACATGTGTCTGACTGGGATCCACCCAGCAAGCCCACTAGGGGGCGATGCTCTGCCCATCTGGGGCCTTAGCTCCATTGCTTGGCAACAGAGCTATTTTATACTTTAGTGCCTGAGGCGAGGCCATGGAGCCATCGTCAGTGCCTGGAGCCAACTTGCTCCAATGGAGCCTTGGCTACAGGAGGGGCAGAGGGAGATAGAGAGAAAGGAGGGAGGGAGAGGGGAGAAGCAGATGGACGTTTCTCCTGTGTGCTCTGGCCGGGAATCAAACCCAGGACTTCCACACCCCAGGCCAATGCTCTGCCTCTGAGCCAACTGGCCAGGGCCACAAAGTGAAAATTTTAAATCATCAATTTTTTGGATCACATAGAATGTCACTCTGACCTCATTATGGTATACACCTAGTCCCGTGTTCAGAAATCACTGCTGCCCTGACGCATACACACTTTCCTGCCTTACTTTGTTACAGCTGTGAGAACAGGATGATCAGTTGTGTGACTGACCTCTGACCTGCAGAGCCAGGCCTCTCTGTGCTGTGTGTGCTCTAACCCCTGGTGCTATATTCTCTCGCTAGCCCTGAATTGCCCCTGCTTTTCTTAGACCTTTGTCCCTTCTGTGTGCCCTGCTGCACTTGGTGATGCAGGAGAAAATCCAGGGTCTCTAGGACTTGTCACATCACCAGTTTTCATTGGGAAGTGCCATCAGGAAATAAGTTTTTCTTTGTTTTTATTTTCTGAAGTGAGAAGTGGAGAGGCAGTCAGATAGAACCCCACATGCGCTTGACCAGGATCCACCAGGCATGCCCACTAGGGTGTGATGCTCTGCCCATCTGGGGTGTTGCTCCGTTGCAACCAGAGCCATTCTAGTGCCTGAGGCAGAGGCCATGGAGCCATCCTCAGTGCCTGGGCCAACTTTGCTCCAATGGAGCCTTGGCTGCAGGAGGGGAAGAGAGATACAGAGAGAAAGGAGACAGGGAAGGGTGGAGAGCAGATGGGCACTTCTCCTGTGTGTCCTGGCCGGAAATTGAACCTGGGACTTCCACATGTGGGGCTGACGCTCTACCGCTGAGACCACAGTCCAGGGCTGGGAAATAAGTTTTACATGCTTTCTTTTTTCATTGATAAGTCTATGACACTCACCCAAGCTTAGCAGGCCATTGGGTGACCAATTTGGAGGACTTTTTTTGTTTTCAGCTGCTAGTATGCCATGCTTTTCTTAATAGCCTGATGATACATATTCCATATTAAAGTGCTATGGTTATATTGACACATGCAATGATAATTAATAACTGTTGAGTGAATAAATGATCATTACGTGAAGAGATTTGGAAAGCTCATGGTATTGGTGTGGTAAAGTAAGTAAGATGCAGTTAAAGGAAACTCAAACAATCTGGGACGGAATGTTTCAGACCACAAGCAAGGTGATAGGCTAATTCTCTTCCCCTACCCCCCTACTCTCAGTGAGTAGGTATACGTTTTGTGCATTAATAAATCATAGTTTTGGCTCTATATATTTTTGACTCTGTATTAACGACCATTTGGTCATGATACACTTCTAATTTTATTTAAATTTTTTTAAAATTGTAAAGTGCACACAGCATAAAATGTCCCTGTATTAACTCTTGTCATTGTATAAGTACATTCACATTGTTAGACAATGAATTTTCAGACTCTTTTTGTCTTGTGAAACAAATTCTCTCCCCATTAAACAATAACCCCACTTGCTGCCTTCTCCAGCCCCTGATGACCACCCTTCTATTTACTGTCTCTATGAATTTGACTAGTATTCTCTTTTTGTGACTGGCTTATTTCACTTAACGTTATGTTCTCAAAGAGTTGGATACAAGATGAGTCAGATGTGGTCTCTGTTCACAGATAAATTAGAATCTAGCAGTGAAGATTCAACAGGTTAGGGATAGCTGTAACTGCCATAAAATTGAAATATGTGTCACAGGAGGAGTATAGATAGGGTTCGAGATGGGAGATGTTTGGAAGTTTGAACAGGTAAGAAACGTTTGAATAAATATTTAACATGAAGTTGTTTCATCACTCAATTCTCAACTATAGCATATTGTTTAGTACAGAGCTTAAAAGATATTCCCAATTAATTTGTAAGTTGAAAGTGAATTAGTGCAGGTAATTTCCAATACACAGTATGTATCCCTTTTTTTAAAAATTAACTTTAATGGAGTGACACCAATAAATCAGGGTGCATATGTACAATGAAAACATCTCCAGATTATCTTATCATTCAATTGTGTTGCATACCCGTCACCCAAAGTCAAATTGTCCTCTGTCACCTTCTATCTGGTTTTCCCTGTGTCCCTCCCCTCCTCACTATCCCACCCTCCCCTCCCTCCCCCCACCCCGTAACCACCACACTCTTGTTCATGTCTCATAGTCTCACTTTTATGACCCACCTATGTATGAAATCATGCTGTTCTCAGTTTATTTTTTCTTATTTACTTATTTCACTCCGTATAATGTTCTCAAGGTCCATCCCTTTTGTTGTAAATGATCCGATGTCATCATTCTTATGGCTGAGGAGTATTCCATAGTATATAGGTACCAAAGCTTTTTAATCCACTTGTCTTCTGAAAGACACTTGGGCTGTTTCCAGATCTTCGCTATTGTGAACAATGCTGCCACAAACATGGGGGCACATTTCTTCTTTTCAAACAGTGTTATGGTGTTCTTAGGGTATATTCCTAAAAGTGGGATAGCCGGGTCAAAAGGCAGTTCGACTTTTAATTTTTTGAGGAATCTCCAAACTGTTTTCCACAGTGGCTGCACCAGTCTGCATTCCCACCAGCAGTGCAGAAGGGTTCCCTTTTCTCCACATCCTCGCCAGCACTTATTCTGTGTTGTTTTGCTGATGAGTGCCATTCTGACTGGTGTGAGGTGATATCTCATTGTGGTTTTAATTTGCATTTCTCTAATGATTAGTGATGTTGAGCATTTTTTCATATGTCTTTTGGCCATC
This sequence comes from Rhynchonycteris naso, assembly GCA_037038555.1. Lineage (NCBI taxonomy): Eukaryota > Metazoa > Chordata > Mammalia > Chiroptera > Emballonuridae > Rhynchonycteris > Rhynchonycteris naso. The sequence continues at coordinate 102,621,318 of CM073001.1, forward strand.
TGTATGTCCTCTTTGGAGAAATTTCTCTTCATTTCTTTTGCCCATTTTTTGATTGGATTGTTTGTCTTCCTGGTGTTGAGTTTTATAAGTTCTTTATAAATTTTGGTTATTAACCCCTTATCAGACGTGCTGTCGAATATGTTCTCCCATTGTGTAGTTTGTCTTTTTATTCTATTCTTATTGTCTTTAGCTGTGCAAAAACTTTTTAGTTTGATATAGTCTCATTTGTGTATCTTGCCTTTTATTTCATTTGCCGGTGGATATAAATAAGCAAATATATTGTTGCTACAGATGTCGGAAAGCTTGCTGCCTATGTTTTCTTCTAAGATGCTTATAGTTTCACGGCTTATGTTTAAGTCTTTTATTCATTTTGAATTTGTTTTTGTGAATGGTGTAAGTTGATGGTCTAGTTTCATTTTTTTGGCAGGTAGATGTCCAATTTTCCCAGCACCATTTGTTAAAGAGGCTGTCTTTACTCCATTGTATGTTCTTTTCTCCTTTGTAAAATATCAGTTGTCCATAAAGCTGTGAGTTTGTTTCTGGGTTCTCTGTTTTGTTCCATTGATCAATGTGCCTGTTCTTATGCCAGTATCAAGCTGTCTTGAGTATAATGGCCTTGTAGTAGACCTTGATATCCGGAAGAGTGATACCTCCTGCTTTATATATTTTTTTTAAGATTGCTGAGGCTATTCTTGTTCTCTGTTGGTTCCATATAAATTTTTGGAATATGTTTTCTATATCTTTGAAGTATGTCATTGGTATTTTAATTGGTATTGCATTGAATTTATAAATTGCTTTGGGTAATATAGACATTTAAATGATGTTTATTCTTTCTAGCCATGAGCACGGTATATGCTTCCACTTGTTTGTACCTTCCTTGATTTCTTTTATCAATGTTTTATAATTTTCCAAGTACAAGTCCTTAACCTCCTTGGTTAAATTTACTGCTAGGAACTTTAATTTTTTGGCTGCAATAGTGAAGGGGATTGTTTCCTTAATTTCTTTTGCTGACAGTTCATTGTTTATATATAGATATGCCTCTGATTTCTGAGTATTAATTTTATATCCTGCCTCCTTGCTGAATTCATTTATAAGGTTCAGTACTTTTTGACTGAGACTTTAGGGTTTTCTATATACAATATCATATCATCTGCAAATAGTGACAGTTTTACTTCTTCTTTTCCAATTTGGATGCCTTTTATTTCTTCTTGTTGTCTGATTGCTATAGCTAGGACTTCCAGAACTATGTTGAATAAGAGTGGTGAAAGTGGGCAACCCTGCCTGGTTCCTGATCTTAAGGGGATTGCTTTTAATTTTTGTCCATTTAGTATGATGTTTGCTGTGGGTTTGTCGTAGATGGCCTTTATCATGTTAAGGAATGTTCCTTGTATTCCTACTTTACTGAGAGTTTTGAGCATGAATGGGTGCTGGATTTTATCAAATGCCTTTTCTGTATCTATTGAAATTATCATGTGTTTTTTGTCCTTCCTTTTTCTTATGTGATGAATCACATTGATTGATTTGCAAATATTGAACCAGCCTTGCCTCTCCAGAATAAATCCCACTTGATCATGGTGTATGACTTTTTTCATATATTGCTGGATCCGGTTGGCTAATATTTTGTTGAGAATTTTAGTGTCTAAATTCATCAGGGATATAGGTCTATTATTTTCTTTGTGTTGTCTTTGCCTGGTTTTGGGATCAGAATTATGGTTTCCTCATAAAAGGAGTTTGGAAGTCTTTCTTCCTCTTGAATATTTTGAAATAGCTTGAGGAGGATAGGAGTTAGTTCTTCTTTGAATTTTTGATAGATTTTTTCTTTATCCATTAGCTTTGGTATTTTAAGTATGATGTGTCTTGGTGTAGATTTTTTTTGGTTTCTCTTTAATGGAGTTCTGTGTGCTTCTTGTACGTGTGGAATGTTTCCCAGCCTTAATTTAGGGAAGTTTTCTGCTATGATTTGATTGAACAAAGTTTCCATTTCCTGTCCTCTTTCCTCTTCTTCAGGCACCCCTATGATGCGAATGTTCTTTCTCTTCAGGTTGTCACTCCCTTAGAGTTTCCTCACATTTTTTGAGTCTCTTTTCCTTTTTCTTCTCTGCTTCTGTAACTTTGGTTATTGTGTCCTCTAACTCGCTGATTCGATCCTCAGCGTGATTCATCCTGCTTTTAATTCCTTCCATTGTGGTTTTCAGTTCTGATACTGTATTTGTCATTTCTGTCTGATTCTTTTTTATTATTTCAATTTCGTTATTTATACTTGTTATCTCTTTATTTAGGTGTTCATCGTGACTATCCATTTTTGCTCTAATTTCTTTGAACATCCTAACTATCATTATTCTAAATTCTGCTTCTGGTAGTTTGGTTATATCTGGTTCATTCAGGTCCTTCTCTGGGGATTTCTCTTGATTCATTTGGTTTGCATTCCTCTTCCTGACCATTTTGTCTGTGTATAGGCAAGTTGTGGCCACTGGCGTCCAGTAGGTGTTCCCTTTGTGGTCTCTAGGTGTGGTCTGTCTGCAGGCCTGCCACCTCCTCTGCTGCTGCATAGGGTGGTTGGGTATGGGCGTTGCCAGCGACATCCTACTGCAGCTGTTGCTGTGATTTTTGCCTTTCCTCTGCGGGAGGGGCTTTCACTCAAGCCACAAGCCTCAGCACCAAGGGCAGAGGTGAGCACCTTTGCTCAGCTGCGGACCCAGCCTGTTTCCGGAAGGCTTTCGCCCAGCCCCCGCAGTCAGAGCCTGCTCGCCACAGTTTCGCGGGTTGGGCTGGGCTTTTGACTTGCTCTCAGCTGTGAGCCTTGGCCCGTCCGGAATTTAGCCCCGACCTCAAGGCTAGGGCCCTCCTGTGCAGGGTTGCAAACCGTGGTTTATTGGGCCCGGTGTGTTTGCTGGCGTGAGCTCAGCCGCGAACTTCCGCTGGTCTCACCCCGTCCCTGAGTTGGGAGCCCGCTCACGGAGACAGGATGGCAAACCGCAGATTCTCCGTCCGGGCGGGGCTGGTAGCGTGAGCTCAACCGTGAACCTCTGCTGGTCTCGGGGTGTACCCTGTCCCCGCGTTAGGAGCCCGCTCGCGCACACAGGATGGCAAACCACGGTTTCTCCGTCCGGGCGGAGTTGGCAGCGTGAGCTCAGCCACCAGCCCCTCGCCCGTCCCTGGTCCTAGCCCCGTCCCCGCGGTCAGGGCCGGCTTGCGCAGGGTCGCAGAGCAGATCTCTGCCCGTATTTTTTCCTGCAAGTGGGGTCACAGGCGGGCCCGCAGGTGCCGGACCGCTTTCGCGCGTCCCCTTTGCCCCTGCTGGGCTAGACAGAGCTCATATCAGTTGTGCCTCCACCCACGCCGACAGGACCATGTTTCAGCGTCCTGCCGACACCATCTCTCCAGCAACCCTCAGAGTGATGGAAGTGCCTTAAGTCTCCACACTGTAGGCTTGGGAGCTCCCTCCCTCTAAGCAGCTCTGCTCTAATTGCCGCGGGAGAGCTTGTTTGGCTAGTGTCCTGGCTCCTTTGCTGGTATTGCTAGTTCCAGGGGAAATATTCATTTTTCGATTAGGGTAATGACTTAGTCCAGGGGTCAGGGTGGCTGTCTCTCAGGGTGTCCCCGTGCCTTCAGTCCACACTCTCTTCCTGCTGCTCTGTTCCTCTCCTGTCCCCGTTTCCCGGAGCCCCGGGTGTGTGGTTGTGAGAGAGGTTTTCTGCGCTGTCCCTTTGAAAAGATTCTTGGGTGTGAGAAAACTGTCTCTTTCTCACAAACAGTGTCCTCACTTGCTTCACAGCTCAATACTGTTTAAACCCCTCTTCTAGGCTCTGGGACTGCAGGCTGGGGCTTGCTTCCTGGGACCCAGGTCCCTTTCTCTCCGCCAAACTCTCCTCCCGCCCTGCGGGACTCTCTGGGCTGCCGTTTGCTCTGGGGAGCTGGGCAGCCCTCTTTACATTTTCGCTATTCCTACCAGTCTCAATGTGGCTTCTGCAGTGTTCCTTGGTTGAAGAGTCCATTTAGTTTAGTTCAAAGTTGGTTTATCCAGATGATAGTTCTTAAAATTGAGTTATAATCCACTTTGGTTCTGGGAGTTGGAAGTTGGTACGTCCACCTACTCCATCGCCATCTTCCCCAACCCTCTGTATCTCTTTTTACTTGTGTTTTTATGGAGCCTAATCCTGTTCATAAGGATTTTTTTTTTCTCCCTGAATTTTTTAAAATGCAGTTTTTTTTTTTATTGGGCATTCTGTTCCCACCATAATTTTGTTGTTGTAATGAAATATCACCATAACTATAGCCTTGATTGTGAAATGCTATCGAAAGATTGGGGCATTGCATTCACTTCTTGGTTCTCAAGGGACACATAAAAATGTTTCTTTTCCCTTTAAAAATGAGAAAGTTGATTAGTTACTTAATCAAAATTCAATTCCCATATGTGCAGTTTATTTCTGAACTGCTCTGAGCAAAGACCAATAAATTGGTTTATATTTTAGTCTTGGGATAAGTATTTGGCCTTCATGATGACTGTTAATAGAGAGGAATACAGAGAAGTACCATACAGAATGGAATCTATCGGCAGTTTCTGAATCTGAGAATCATCTGGTATTTGGATCAGGGAAGAACAGCCTAATCACCTCAATTTTCCAAGCGCAGGGTCTGGGCTGGCGGGGGATAATTAGTTTGCATGTCTCCTGGCTCTGTGGGCATGTTAAATCTTGACTCAATTAGTTCTTGTCTTTCTGTTTATTTAAAGCAATGAAATGGATATAGGCAATTTCTTCGCTTAAGAAGATAGAAACAAAATTATTTCCGAGTAGTTGTTCTGGGTCTTGGAAACTATGCTGGTACTGATTTGTTATGTATTGGTGCTCTGAAAAGAACTAGGGAAATGGAGTTGTACTGATTAATTAATTTCCTTTTAATCAGCCAACATTTCATGATCGAATATGAAACGTTTTTCAAAAATGTACGAATTTTATGTTTCACATACAGTTCTCATAGCGTGTTTATGAGAGAAGCAGAGGACGGGCTGCTATCCGGCTAGGAGAGTGAAAGTTTGGGAGGCATTAGTGGAATATGTTTTCAGTGAAGGAATTATTTTAAAATAATTTTAATTACATTATCATTTCAGTATGTATATAACTATTGTCAAGTGTTTTACTGTGGCTTAATACAGTTTAAAGTTTCTGATTTTTATTTTGTTCCCCTAAAAAGTGTTCTTTGATTCAGCATGACCTAGTGAAGAGTACCACATGGTACTCTTTTCATGGAGATGAGATTTTTCTTTCATTATTCATTTTCTTCCAAAATTTAAATGCCTTGACCAATAATTTCAGAACATGTGATCCTTATAAAGATTGTAACGTCTTCTGAATGGTTGAACTACCTCGGGGAAATAGTTCCTATAATTCTTTTTGATCACACAATGTCTTTTCCAGTCAAGATTTCATTAATATGTAAATACCCGTCTGTAACAGCAGTGAATCTCTTTATCACACTATATTTAATTAACATATAAATAACTCTGTGAGACACTTTCCCCAATTTCTGATATGGGCAATCCTATTTAAATATTGTATTTGTAATAAGTAAAATTCTCTTAATCAAATTCATATTTTGTAAGACAAAGCCTATACATTATTTTAAGAAGTGTTTTGACCTTTGTGTATACTCATTTTTAATCCTAAAAGTTTACATACTATATGTACCCACCGTGGGGGTAGATCCAGGACACACGTAAGTGTTGGGATCACTACCTAGTGGGGACATTATGTGATGTGGAAGAGTGAGTGTGTACACTGGGGAGGACAAAGACCCATCAGAAACATCGTGGGTATGTGCATTGGTCCTGGTGCCTCCTGGCTGTGTGCCTTTGGGAAGTTACTTCTCTGAACTTGAGCTCCCGTAGGTGCACAGTGGGCCATTATGTTGGTGTTGTGACAGTAGAGTACTCTGAGAACTGTGTCTCCAGCACAGTCCCCTGCGCACAGGTGGTGTTCACTGGACAGCAGACGAGTGGTCGTAGAGGATACAGCTAGAGCAGCAGCAGCAACTTCTCGTTTATTTTGGTACAAATGTTTGTTACAACTATCTTTTAGTGTCAAGTGCATTAAGTAGTCTTGTGAAAGACTGACGGATAAACAAAATACAAAATTGAAATAGGGGATATTCCTCCCTGATGTCACTGGTGCTTTGGTTTCTCGTCTGGACAGCGCCCCTTTCCTGGAATCATGTACCTGAGAGTTTATAGTTTTCATTTGTTGTTCAGATGAAGTTTTCTGTCTTCACTAAATCTTATCTTTTTAGTTCTTAAGAGTTTTTTTTTTGTTATTTTTGAGCTCCGATTTTAGAATGAAGAGATTGTTAATGGAGATCTGTTCGCACTGATCGTTAAATCATTCATTCAAAAAGTCAGTGATGGTTTTTGAGCTCATGTTAGCTCACTCATCTGCAGATTTGTAATTATAGATGTAACTTTTGGGGCATTTGAGGCTTGAATGAAATAATGCCATTATGTGAATTTAATTAAAATTATTTATTATTGCTGTGCATATAGCACTGCTAGGAACGGTGACAGGTGCAAAGCAGTCGAAGGGAGCATTACCTGTCGGTGGTGCGGCAGAGACTTACTAGGAACATCACAAAACCATAGCTAGGAACTCCAGGGAAACATGAGACGGATACGCCACCTATAGATGATCATAACATGCTGCATGGGAGTAAATGCCACGTGAATTCTCCACTTATAAGCAGTGAGGGCTCAGGAAGGAAGCTGTCTGGCCTGGAACAGTCACAGAAACCCCCGTGAAAAGCAGTAATTTGGGCTGAAAAAGGTGGTATTTCAGATAGGTAGGATATCAGTGTCGGAGACCAGACTCCAAAACCAGACTGCCTGGGTTCAAATCGCAGCTGCAGCTTTTTGGTTGTGTGACTTTGGACAAGTTCCTACGTGTTTCTGTGTCTCTGTTGGGAATGATAGCATTGATTATGTCTCAAGGCTGCTGGGCGGGGGGTGGGGAGAGAGAAACTGCTTAGACTTGCTTAGAACTCAGGATCTGTGCTCACACACGACTAACCCTATGTAAGTGCCAGTCACAGGCCTGGGCGCAGTGGGCAGTTTTATAGTAAGTGGTATGTGAACTGCCTGTTCAACAGGCCTAGAAGCAGGAAAGAGCAGGGGTTTTGAAGGGTGACAGTGCGGCAGCCTTCCTGTGGGTGGGGTCTGCATAGACGTTATTTGTGCTGTTTAATCTGGCGATATGAATAAAAGGGAGATAAGAATATTCTTTTTCTCTCTAATCTTTTAGTTCAGTGGTCGGCAAACTCATTAGTCAACAGAGCCAAATATCAACAGTACAACGATTGAAATTTCTTTTGAGAGCCAAATTTTTTAAACTTAAACTATATAGGCAGGTACATTGATATTAACTTAATTAGGGTACTCCTCAGCTGGCCTTTGCTGAACACTCAATGGGCCAAAGAGCCGCATGTGGCTCTTGAGCCGTGGTTTGCTGACCAAGGTTTTAGTTTAAACCCTGTTATCACTACAAGCTTATATAGGGTCAGGGTATATGATGAACCGCTGATATAATTTACAAGCATTTTGATACATTTCATTATTGTAGTTAATATATTCAGATGACATATACTTTTATCTTTGTTCGGAGAGCTTTTGCTGCTTTAATTAATAGTCCAAAGGAGACATGTCAGGTTCTGGTTGTCCCTGAGTAATAAGAAGTGTGGACCTAGCTGCCATTCTCTCCGCGGGCTCCCCTTCAGTACTAGTAGCTGAGAACAGGGAATGCACTTGATTGGCTGTCTTGTATCGCTTCCTTCCCTATTGGTCGTTGTGGGCCTGTGTCCCCAGTATGCAGAGAGCCCTCAAAATCCCAAGGTGACTCTTAGACCTCAGATCTTTCAGTAAATCACATTTACTATCTACTGTTTCTCTCTGGATGAAATGCTGGGGTCTATTGTTTAACTACTGTAAACAAAAGCTGTATTCCATGAATTTTAAATTGAGACCATCCATGTTTCCATAGGTGCACCATCCTTGTTTCCATAGGTGCACCATCCATGTTTCCATAGGTGCACCATCCTTGTTTCCATAGGTGCACCATCCATGTTTCCATAGGTGCACCATCCATGTTTCCATAGGTGCACCATCCTTGTTTCCATAGGTGCACCATCCATGTTTCCATAGGTACACCATCCTTGTTTCCATAGGTACACCATGATAAATCTGAAAATCATCACAAAAATAAAAGAAAATAACACATACGCATTTGTAAATGTTTGTTATGTGCTGAATGTAAGAATTATTGCATAAATGTTTGGGGAAATTATCTTTTTTATGTTGTTCATTTTAGTTTTTCCTTGTCAAAGTATAGACCATTGAAATTGGGTGTGAGGATGCCTTCTTTTTTTCCTAGTAACTTTTCTTGCACCAAGCAAGCATAGATATTCTGTATTGTTCTAGCAACCTTCAATGTCTCTTCCTCAAAATCAGTACCATCCATTCAAGGGCAGGTGATGGTGGTGGTGATGCAGGAGGCAGTTTTCCCACTGCTGACACCTGGATTCATCACTGCCCCTTGTTCTGTGGACACTATACATCTTTGTGAAGGGCAGCCTTTCTCAGTTCTTAACTTTTTTATTTTTGTAATTGATTTATTGATTTTAGAGAGAGAAAGAAAGAGAGAAACATTGATTTGTTGTTCCACTTATTATGCATCATTGGTTGATTCTTGTATGTGACTTGATGGGTTTAACCCACAATGTTGGTGTATCAGGATGACACTCTAACCAACTACCTGGCTTACTACCTCTTCTGAAAAATTATATGGTTCTCTACTGGAGTTTGTGACTGTTTCTTAAACATTAATGATTTTACAAACTAGTTTTCAGAAATACTCAAATCATCCTTTGCTCTTGATTAAAAATATAATTTCAAACTTGGTTTTAAGCATTTGGGAGAGAGATCTTGCCTTGTGGAAATTATTACTTATTTCTAATTTAGAAATCAGCTCATTGGGTCATCATTCTCTCTCTCTCTCTTTTTTTTTTTTTTTTTAAATTTTTTTATTTTTATTTATTCATTTTAGAGAGGAGACACAGAGAGAGAGAGAGAGAGAGAGAGAGAGAGAGAGAGAGAGAGAGAAAGGGGGGAGGAGCTAGAAGCATCAACTCCCATATGTGCCTTGACCAGACCAGTGCAGGGTTTTGAACTGGCGACCTCAGTGTTCCCAGGTCGACGCTTTATCCACTGCGCCACCACAGGTCAGGCTTCTCTCTCTCTCTTTTTAAAATTAATTTATGTAGTAATTTAGAGAGAAAGCAAGGGAGAAGCATCAACTCATTATTCCATTTAGGTATTCCATGTAATTGTGCACTCATTGGTTGCTTCTCGCATGTGCTCTTGACCAGGGATCACACCTGTGACCTCTGATGCTCTGTGTCGATGCTTTATCTACTGAGCCACCTGGCTAGGGCTTGTCACAGTTTCTTATTACTCTTTATTGCATTTCCCAGGTGCCATGTACTCAGAATGGTGTCAGTGTAGTTTATTGCAGGTTTTGGGTATTTGTAAATGTAATCAGTGACATAATTATTAAAATGGTGTCACTATTTACCAGAAAGTAGATTTTGTCAACGATTCCATATTTCTTGTATTTAAGCACCCATGAGTAGCCTCCTTGCTGGTGTTAATAATAATGGTGCTTTTTATGCTGATTTAACACTTACCACATACCACGTGCCATTCAGAAAGGCTTTGTGTGCTCTAATATGATCCTCCCCAAATCCAGATGAGGTTGAACAAGTTAATATCCCCACTTCACTAATGAGGAAACTGAGGCACAGGCAGATTGAATCACTTGAGTCATAGTCATAATACAGAGGTTAGATTTCTTTTATATATATGTGTGTGTGAGTGTGTGTGTGTGTGTATATATATATATATATATGTATGTATGTATACAATTATTATTATAATATAAATCACTAAGTGGGAGGCAAAGAGGCAGAGATACAGACTCCTGCATGCGCCCTGATAGGGATCCACCCAGCAAGCCCTCTATGGGGCGATGCTCTGCCCATCTGGGATGTTGCTCCATTGCTCAGCAACCAAGCTATTTTAGTGCATGAGACGAGGCCATGAAGCAGTCCTCAATGCCCAGGGCCAACTTGCTTCAACCATTTGAGTCATGGCTGTGGTGGGGCGGGGAGAGGGGGCTGGAGAAGGTGGAGGGAGGGGTGGAGAAGCAGATGGCCGCTTCTCCTGTGTGCCCTGACTGGGAATTGAACTGGGCTGATGATGCTCTATTACTGAGCCAACTGGCCAGGGCTGAGGTTAGATTTCTAAGACAGGGATTTTCAACCAGGGTGCCACAAGAAATTTTTAAATACACAATACCTGCCTATTTAGTCAGGGGTACTGGCCTCTTTTCCCTTCGATTATCAAAAAAATTCCAACAGCCAATGCAATAATAGCAGTCCATGTGAGTGCCCTATCTTGAACCATAATATATGGGTCACATAATAGAATTGTATCTTATTGGGCATGGCATATAACAAGGTTGTGTCTGATTGGTTAATTCTTGGTACCAGAAATTTCTATATACAAGTATAGGCACCTGATTTTATAAAAAGACACTTTGAAACAAAAAGGGTAGGAATGCTACTATAATATTTTTTGGTAAATTAATAAAAATTATACCTATTTTTTGGTCAGATGGGTAAAATGTATATTTTTTTGATATGCTTCAGAATTTTAGTAATTAGTTTGTGTGTGCTATGAGATGAAAAAGGTTAAAAATTGCTGTTCTGAGAGCTTACTCTTAATTATGATGGATTAGAATTCAAGGAAATATTTGCTTATCTTGTCTTCATTTGGGGCAGGTATGTACATATTACGGTGTGTCCTACTAATCAAGTGGAGCACTGGGTCCCCTGGTGGGAGGAGAAGGACCCACGCCCACGAGGGACTGGGTTTCCACGCTCGCCTCTCTTTACACATCTCTGACGTCCGAGAACATGGGTTAGGCTCAGATGTGTTATTAGTTTCTGCTCTCCTTCTAAGTAAATTATTAATGAAATTGAATTTACCTTGCTCCAGAAGAGAATGCTGAATGCCTTTTATAGTTCTCTCCATCTTGGCATTCTGAGTGATAACTAGCTTTTTGGTTGGTTTCCTACTGAGGGTGACTTGTTCAGTGACGTTAACAATAGCATAGGCCCAAATTATTACTTTCTGTCTTTTATTTACCAGAACATTTTCTTCTGTGCTATTACTAGGAATAAATTTAACTCCTTATCTTAAAATCAGTGCCTGAGAGGTAGCAATTATTAGTAATACACTCTTTAGCCTTTTGTTTCCAAGGAACAGAACACCAATAACTTTTGCAAGTTTATTCTTGATGTTTCTTTGAAATAAAACATTTATATTTAGTGTGAGAAATAATTGGTGAGAGAACTTATTATGTTCATTCCTATTCTGCTGACAGTTGTTATCTTCAAATGAAACCAGCACAGTTTATTGTTTGAATAAAACAATGAACAGGATTCTGATAAAAGAATCCTAAAATTAAGAAAAAACAGTCCTTATTTTATAAAGAGAGAGTTTAAGTTTATCATGTACTTCCTTTAATTTATTTTTATTTTTTTTACAGGGACAGAGAGAGAGAGAGTCAGAGAGAGGATAGATAGGGACAGACAGGAGTGGAGAGAGGTGAGAAGCATCAAACATTAGTTTTTTGTCGCCGTCGCAACACCTTAGTTGTTCATTGATTGCTTTCTCACATGTGCCTTGACCGCGGGCCTTCAGCAGACCAAGCCACCCCTTGCTGGAGCCAGTGACCTTAGGTCCAAGCTGGTGAGCTTTTGCTCAAGCCAGATGGGCCTGCGCTCAAGCTGGCAAGCTCAGGGTCTCGAACCTGGGTCTTCTGCATCCCCGTCCGTCACTCTATCCACTGTGCCACCACCTGGTCAGGCCATGTACTTCCTTTTATTAATAGAGATGATGCATTTAAGTTTTAAGAGTTCCCAAGCAAAGAGGAAATAATAGAGGAAAAGATGAAATAAAATAATATAAATGCTGCTTCGTGTTTATAGGATTTTAGATGAGAAGTATATGTTTGCAACTAACCAGACTTTCTACAGTTCTTTAGAAGGAAGCAGTATGTTTTCTTTGAACCACAATTTCACCTTACCCATCTAGTGATTAATTTACATGACTAATATTTTTGTTGTAACCAGAATTAAGGGAAAGGGTATACTTTGAATTTTATGTTATTTTAATTTCATTTATTTTTTGTGTGTGACAGAGAGACAGATAGGGACAGATAGACCAGAAGGGAAAGAGATGAGAAGCATCAGTTCCTCACTGCAGTACCTTAGTTGTTCATTGATTGCTTTCTCACATGTGCCTTGACTGGGGGGAGGGGGAGTCACATCAGACCGAGTGACCCCTTGCTCAAGCCAGTGACCTTGGGCTCAAGCTGGTTGAGCCTTGCTCAAGCCAGATGACCACTCCCTTAAGCTGGTGACCTCGGAGTTTTGAACCTGTGTCCTCTGTGCCCCAGTCCAATGCTCTATCCACTGTGCCACCGCCTGGTCAGGTTACTATGAATTTTATTAAGCATTGTATCATTCTTCTTACCTTATGAAAGAATAAATAGCTAAAATTTGGGTTTTGTTTGTTTTTTTAGAAGGTAATGACAGAACTAACCAATTATTTTGAAATATAAAGTATGATGAAATTTAGGGAAATATATATCCTGAAGTCTTTACCCCCCCTGAAGTATACTGCTCACAAAAAGTAGGGGATATTTGAAAATGAATATGAAGCTATAAAATGTCCCCTAATTTTGGTGAGCAGTGTATAATAGCATGTCCAACTATCTTGATTGTATAGCATTACCCAGTCTTTTTTTAAAAAATATTTTTTTTAATTTCTGTTTTTTTTTTTTTTAATTCATTTTAGAGAGAAGACACAGAGAGAGAGAGAGAGAGAGAGAGAGAGAGAGAGAGAGAGAGAGAAAGGGGGGAGCTGGAAGCATCAACTCCCATATGTGCCTTGACCAGGCCAGTGCAGTGTTTTGAACTGGCGACCTCAGTGTTCCCAGGTCGACACTTTATCCACTGCGCCACCACAGGTCAGGCGCATTACCCAGTCTAATAGATCGCCATTCCATCAGTTCAATAATCTAGACTAGGAGAGCATTCCTGTCATCATTCTCAGATCTCCAGATTCCACAGAACTGTACCCTCCTGACGTGTCTTTTTTATGAACAAACTGTCCCTTTTATTGCTCTATTCAATTTTGAATTTTTGTGAGATCACTTTAAAATATCTTGGACATGCTGTCAATGAATTAATTCACATATTTTTAGGATCTGCTAAATGCCAGGTACTGTTTGCATGCTGAGTATATGGCAGGAGACAAAACAAACACAAATTGTGCCCTAGAGGAATTTATATTCTGGCTGGGGATGAGGTCCTGTTTGCTTCTTTTTTTAAAATTTTTTTTATTTTATTCATTTTAGAGAGGAGACACAGAGTGAGAGAGACAGAGAGAGAGAGAGAGAAACGGAGGAGGAGCGGGAAGCATCAACTCCCATATGTGCCTTGACCAGACCAGTGCAGGGTTTTGAACTGGCGACCTCAGTGTTCCGAGGTCGACGCTTTATCCACTGCGCCACCACAGGTCAGGCCTGTTTGCTTCTTAAGTGCTGTCATTTGCAGCATGATAAAGAACATATGGTGTTTTTTTGGCAAACATTTTATTTATTTATTTTTATTGAATTTATTGGGGGTGACACTGGTTAACAAAATTATACAGGTTTCAAGTGCCCAGTTGTACAATACGTGAACTGTACACTGTATTGTGTGTGCACTACCCCAAGTAGTCTCTGTATAGCAAGAATTTTATATATATATTTAGGTGAGAGGAGGGGAGATAGTGAGGTACACTCCCTCATGCACCCCAACCAGGATCTACCTGACAACCCTGTCTGGGGCCGATGCTCAAGTACTGAGCTATTTTTTGTGCCTGAGGCCGGTGCATTCCAATGGAGCTATCCTCAGTGCCTGGGGCCATGCTCAAACCAATTAGGACACTGCCTGCAGGAGGGGAAGAAGCAGAGAATGTGGGGAAAGCAAATGGTCGCCTCCTGTGTGCCTTGACTGGGAATTGAACCCAGGGCGTCCATACATGGGGTTGACATCTATCCATTGAGCCACCAGCCAGGTCAAAAATTTTAGAGTCCTAAAGTTGATTATAAAATAATTTGCATTATGGAAACAACCTGTAAAAAAATGAAAAAGCAGAAGCCTTTTTGTTTTTTCATAACTGTTGATGATCACATCTAAGGTCAAGTCATATTTGGTAGAAGTAAATTTCATTAGTAACCAACCTACTGGTGTTGAGATTGGTTTTGTATCTTAATTTAAATATATTCTTTAAATATGCATGGAAATGGTCCTTATTGGATTGTTTGAATTGAATCTCGGAAAGGCTCTGTAAAGCCAGTAGTTGCGGCCACCATCAGAGCCACCTAGCCCATGCAGATTTGCATTAGAATCGAACAGACAGTAATGAAACAACGAAGCCAGAAACTGGTGAGCCATCAGCTTTAATTCTAGCTTGGACCCTGCGGGCAAGCAAAAACACACACTGGGCTCCAAAACCCACTCATTCAGTGCTCACAAAGCTACTGACTTAACCGAGTTTCCTAGAATCAAAAGTTTCTAGCTCACCAGACTTATTCACCTCTGTTTCCCATCTCCTTCTCTCTACACAAACTCTGCACAGACTGGCTTCTTCCTCAGCTCTCTGCCATCTTGGCTGCTTCTCTTCTCCTCCACGTGGCCTTAATCGGCTCTCCTCTCTGATACTTCAGGAACCGAGAGAGAGATCAAGCTACTGGTATCTCCCACTTTATACCGTAGAATCAAAACCTTTTAATCCAATTATACAAACAAGGATGTCTCTGTATAATGGGATTCCTCAGGAGAGTGCACCACCCTACATCATCCAATCAGTCAAGGGTGTGGAGAAGAACTTACTCTTAAAAACAAGCCTTAGACCATAATGACCTGGTCTGCTTACATTACAGCCTTTCCCTCACACCCATCCCAAGCATAAGGGCAAATAATGTTATCTGGGTGACGGGCTTCCTTGTGGGCAGCTCCATCTGTAACAAAGTGAGCATAATATATTTTATCTGCCCAACAGGCTCAAATTGTCCTCTGTCTGCCACTCACCAATCTAACCTGGTGGCTCTTGTGTATGAAGCAGAGGATACTGGAAATGAGGATGTGTAAGGCCAGTAGTCACAGCCAAGATCACAGCCGCCTGACCCATGCAGGTTCGCATTTGATTCGAACAGTCGGTAATGAAACACAGGAGCCACGAACTGGTGAGCCATCAGCTTTAATTCTAGCTTGCACCTGGCGGGCAAGCAAAAGCACACATTGGGCTCCAAAACCTACTCATTCAGTGCTCACAAAGCTACTGACTTATACGAGTTTCCTAGAATCAAAGGTTTCTAGCTCACCAGACTTATTCACCTCTGTTCCCCATCTCCTCCAGCACAAACTCTTCACAAACTGGCTTCTCCCTCAGCACTCCGCCATCTTGGCTGCTTCTCCTGGCCTCCATGTGGCCTTCATCTGCTCTCCTCTCTTCTACCTCAGGAACCAAGCGAGAGATCAAGCTACTGGTCTCTCCCACTTTATACCGTAGAATCAAAACCTTTAATCCAATTTTACAAACAAGGAAGTCTCTGTATAATGGGATTCTTCAGGAGAGTGCACCACCCTACATCATCCAATCAGTCAAGGATGTGGAGAAGAACTTACTCTTAAAACCAAGCCTTAGGCCATAACGACCTGGCCTGCTTACATTACAGCCTTCCCCCCACACCCATCCCAAGCATAAGGGCAAATAATATCACCTGGGTGACGGGCTTCCATGTGGGCAGCGCCATCTCTAACAAAGTGAGCATATTATATTTTATCTGCCCAACAGGATGGATTTGTGTTTTGGGGCTAGATGACTGTAAACCCAGTAGTTGCAACCACCATCATAGCCGCCTGGCATGTGCAGGTTCGGGTTTGATTCGGACAGAGGGTAATGAAACAACGGAGCCAAGAACTGGTGAGCCATCATCTTTAATCCTAGCTTGCACCCGGCGGGCAAGCCAAAACACACACTGGGCTCCAAAACCCAATCATTCAGAGCTCACAAAGCTACTGACTTATCCGAATTTCCTAGCAACAAAGGTTTCTAGCTCACTAGACTGATTCACCTCTGTTTCCCATCTCCTCTCTGCACAAACTGGCTTCTTCCTCAGCACTCCACCATCTTGGCTGCTTCTCTCCTCCACGTGGCCTTAATCTGCTCTCCTCTCTAATGCTAACCTCAGGAACCGAGAGAGAGCAAGCTCCCGGTCTGCCCAACTTTATAGTGTAGAAATACAAACCTTTAATCCAATCTACAAACAAGGAACTCTTTGATACAAAGTCACTTATCTGAGGCATAATGGGATTCCTCATGAGAGTGCACCACCCCACATCAAAAAGGGTGGGAAAGGCTAGTATTAAAACTAAGCCTTACACTATAAGGATCCTGCCTGCTTACAGCCTGTCCCCAGCACACATTAATATAATCACGCCCATCCCAAGCAAGAAGGGCAACCAATATTATCACCTGGGCAATGGGCCTCCACATGGGCAGCACCATCTTTAACAAAGTAAGTATAATGTATTTAATCTGCCCAACAATGACAGTCCCTGGATCCTTTCTAGAAACAGTGTGCTAACTACAAGTGCAGGCTTTGGACTCTGGTTGTGTTGTAAGGTCACCAGATTTTAAAATTGGTAAAGCAGGACATCATTGATGGGGGTTCTTGATTAAAAATTTGGTCTATATGGAACAAAAAAAAATTTCATAGAATGCAAAACTAGTATTGTAATATATCTTTTTAAATCGAAACTTTTTTAAAATGCCGTGGGACGCGGGACAAATTGTTAAAAATAGGGACTGTCCCTCCAAAGGTGGACATTTGGTCACCTTAGTTTAAAGCCTATCTCTGTCATTTGTTAGAATTACGAGAAGGGGCGAGTTAACCTAGTCTTCAAGTTTTCCTATGATATCAGGAAGGTAATATCATCTATACCAGGTGTCCCCAAACTACAGTCCGCGGGATGCATGTTGTCCCCTGATGCCATTTATCCGTCCCCCACTGCACTTCCGGAAGGGGCACCACTTTCATTGGTGGTCAGTGAGAGGAGCACAGGATGAATTCGCACCCATAATTCCCATTAAAATACTGGTTAGTTTAAATTTTTTTTTGATTTATTTTTCTTTTTATTAATTTTAATGGGGTGATATTAATAAATCAGGGTACAAATGTCCACAGAAAACATCTCCAGGTTATCTTATCATTCAATTATGTTGCATACCCATGACCCAAAGTCAAATTGTCCTCTGTCACCTTCAATCTGGTTTTCTTTGTGACCCTCCCCTCCCCTCCCCCTTCTCTCTCCTTCTCCTCAGTCCCCCCGCCCCCCGTAACCACCACACCCTTGTCCATGTCTCATAGTCTTACTTTTATGTCCCACCTATGTATGAAATCATGCAGTTCTCAGTTTTTTCCTGCTTTACTTATTTCACTTTGCATAATCTTCTCAAGGTCCATCCATTTTGTTGTAAATGATCCGATGTCATCATTTCTTATGACAGAGTAGTATTCCACAGTATATATGTACCAAAGCTTTTTAATCCACTCGTCCCCTGACGAACACTTGGGCTGTTTCCAGATCTTCGCTATTGTGAACAATGCTGCCATGAACATGGGGGCGCATTTCTTCTTTTCGAACAGTGCTATGGTGTTCTAAGGGTATATTCCTAAAAGTGGGATAGTTGGGTCAAAAGGCAGTTCGATTTAAAATTTTTCAGGAATCTCCATACTGTTTTCTACAGTGGCTGCACCAGTCTGCATTCCCACCAGCAGTGCAGGCGGGTTCCCTTTTCTCCACATCCTCGCCAGCACTTGTTCTGTGTTGTTTTGCTGATGAGCGCCATTCTGACTGGTGTGAGGTGATATCTCATTGTGGTTTTAATTTGCATTTCTCTAATGATTAGTAATGTTGAGCATTTTTTTCATATGCCTATTGGTCATCTGTATGTCCTCTTTGGAGAAATTTCTCTTCATTTCTTTTGCCCATTTTTTGATTGGATTGTTTGTCTTCCTGGTGTTGAGTTTTATAAGTTCTTTATAAATTTTGCTTATTAACCCCTTATCAGACGTGTTGTTGAATATGTTCTCCCATTGTTTGGTTTGTCTTTTTATTCTATTCTTATGGTCTTTAGCTGTGCAAAACCTTTTTAGTTTGATATCGTTTCATTTGTTTATCTTGCCTTTTATTTCATTTGCCCGTGGAGATAAATAGGCAAATATATTGCTACAACAGATGTTGGAGAGCTTACTGGTTATGTTTTCTTCTAGGATGCTTATGGTTTCACGTCTTACATTTAAGTCTTTTATCCATTTTGAGTTTGTTTTTGTGAATGGTATAAGTTGATGGTCTGGTTTCATTTTTTTGCAGGTAGATGTCCAATATTCCCAACATCATTTGTTAAAGAGGCTGTCTTTACTCCAATGTATGTTCTTTTCTCCTTTGTCAAATATCAGTTGTCCATAAAGGTGTGGGTTTATTTCTGGGTCCTCTGTTCTGTTCCACTGATCTATGTGCCTGTTCTTATGCCAGTACCAGGTTGTCTTGAGTACAATGGCCTTGTAGTATACTTTGATATCCGGAAGAGTGATACCTCCTGCTTTCTTTTTTTCTTTTTAAGATTGCTGAGGTTATTCGTGTTCTTTTTTGGTTCCATATAAATTTTTGGAATATGTGTTCTATATCTTTGAAGGATGTCATTGGTATTTTAATTGGTATTGCATTGAATTTATAAATTACTTTGGGTAATATAGACATTTTAATGATGTTTATTCTTCCTAGCCATGAGCACGGTATATGCTTCCACTTGTTTGTATCTTCCTTGATTTCTTTTATCAATGTTTTATAATTTTCCGAGTACAAGTCCTTAACCTCCTTGGTTAAATTTACTGCTAGGAACTTTAATTTTTTGGCTGCAATAGTGAAGGGGATTGTTTCCTTAATTTCTTTTGCTGATATTTCATTGTTGGTATATAGAAATGCCTCTGATTTCTGAGTATTAATTTTATATCCTGCCACCTAGCTGAATTCATTTATAAGGTTCAGTAGTTTTTTTACTGAGACTTTAGGGTTTTCTAAATACAATATCATATCATCTGCAAATAATGACAGTTTTACTTCTTCTTTTCCAAACGGATGCCTTTTATTTCTTCTTCTTGTCTGATTGCTGTACCTAGGACTTCCAGAACTATGTTGAATAAGAGTGGTGAAAGGGGGCACTCCTGCCTGTTCCTGATCTTAAGGGGCTGCTTTTAATTTTTGCCCATTTAGTATGATGTTTGCTGTGGTTTTGTCATAGATGGCCTTTATCATGTTAAGGAATGTTCCCTTTATTCCCACTTTACTGAGAGTTTTGAGTATGAATGGGTGCTGGATTTTATGAAACGCCTTTTCTGCATCTATTGAAATTATCATGTGATTTTTGTCCTTCCTTTTTCTTATGTGATGAATCACATTGATTGATTTGCGAATATTAAACCAGCCTTGCCTCTCCAGAATAAATCCCAGTTGATCATGGTGTATGATTTTTTTCATATATTGCTGTATCCAGTTGGCTAATATTTTGTTGAGAATTTTACATCTAAATTCATCAGGGATATTGGCCTAAAATGTTCTTTTTTTGTGTTGTCTTTGCCTGATTTCAGGATCAGAATTATGCTCGCCTCATAAAAGAAGTTTGGAAGTCTTCCTTCCTCATGAATTTTTTGAAATAGCTTGAGGAGGATAGCAGTTAGTTTTTCTATGAATTTTTTGTACAATTACTTGTGAAGCCCAGGATTTTTCTTTGTTGGGAGTTTTTTGATAACTGTTCCAATCTCATTTGTTGTCATTGGTCTGTTTAGGTGTTTTGATTCTTCCAGATTAATTTTTGGAAGATTATATGATTCAAGAAATTTTTCCATTTTAACTAGGTTGTCCAATATTTTGGCATAGAGTTCTTGATAGTATTTTCATACAATACTTTGTATTTCTGTTGTGTCAGTTGTTATTTCTCCACTCTCCTTTCTAATTTTATTTATTTGAGTCCTCTCTCTTTTTTTTTTTGGTGAGTCTAGTTAAAGGTTCATTGATCTTGTTTACCTTTTCAAAGAACCAGCTCCTGGTTTCATTGATCCTCTGTATTTTTTCCTTAGCCTCTATATCATTTATTTCCCTTCTGATCTTTAATATTTTCTTTCTGCTACTAGTCTTGGGATTTATTAGCTGTTGTTTTTTTATTTCTTTCAGATGCAGGGTCAGGTTTTTTATTTGAGCTTTTTCTAGCTTCTCATAGTATGCCTATGGTACTATGAACTTACCTCTCAGTACTGCTTTTTGCTGTGTCCCATAAATTATGAGTTGATGTATGCTCATTATCATTCATTTCTAGAAACATTTTATTTCTTCTTCGATCTCATTGTTAATCCATTCGTTATTTAATAACATGCTATTTAATTTCCAAGTGTTTGAGTATTTTTCAGTTTTTCTTTTGTGGTTAATTTCTGGTTTTTTGCCATTGTGATAAGAGAAAATGTTTGATATGATTTTAATCTTAAATTTGTTGAGTCCATTTTTGTGTCCTAACATGTGGTCTATCCTATAGAATGTACCATGAATGCTTGGAAGAATGTTTATTCTACTGCTTTAGGGTGAAAGGTTTTGAAGATATCTATTAAATCAAGTTGATCTAGTGTATCCTTTACGTCTGCTGTTTCTTTGTTAATTTTTTTTCTTGAGGATCTATCTAGTGATGTTAATGGGATATTGAATTCCCCTTCTATTATAGTATTGATGTTAATCTCGCTCTTTATATCTATGAAAGTCTGCTTTATGTATGTCGGGGCTCCTATATATGTTGTGTAGATATTTATAATGGTTATATCTTCCTGTTGAATTGTTTTCTTTATCGTTATGTAGTGTCCTTTATTTCTTATTACAGCCTTTGTTTTAAAGTCCATTTTGTCAGATATAAGTATTGCTACCCCAACTTTTTTTTCATTTCCATTTGCATGAAATATTTTTTTCTATCCTTTTACCTTTAGTCTGTGTGCATTTTTTGTTTTAAAGTGTGTCTCTTTTAGACAGCATATGTATGGGTCCTATTTCTTTTTTTTTTTAAATTTATTTATTTATTTATTTTAGAGAGGAGATAGAGTGAGAGAGAGAGAGAGCGAGAGAGAGAGAAAGAGAAAGGGGGGAGGAGCTAGAAGCATCAACTCCCATATGTGCCTTGACCAGACCAGTGCAGGATTTTGAACTGGCGACCTCAGTGTTCCCAGGTCGACGCTTTATCCACTGCGCCACCACAGGTCAGGCTGGGTCCTATTTCTCAAACCACGCAGCTACCCTATGTCTTTTGATTTAATCATTTAATCCATTTACATTTAAGGTTATTATTGATATGTAGTTGTTTATTGCCATTTTATTCTTTATAGGTGTATTTTTTTTTTGCTATATTCTTATCCCCCTTTGAACTGTTCACAACAGGTCCCTTAGCATCTCTTGCAGAATTGGTTTGGTTTTAATGAATTCTTTGAGGGTTTTTTTTTGTCTGGGAAGCTTTTTATTTCTCCTTCAATTGTAAACGTTAGCCTTGCTGGATAGAGTAGTCTTGCTTGTAGGTTCATGTTCTGCATTACTTTGAATATATCTTGCCATTTTCTTCTGGGCTGAAATGTTTCTGTTGAGAAGTCGGATGTCATCCGGAGTGGTGCTTTTTTTTAGGTGATAGCCTTTTTTTCTCTAACAGCTTTTAAAATTTTCTCTTTATCCCTTAGCTTTGGTATTTTTTCTATGATGTGTCTTGGTGTAGATTTCTTTGTGTTTCTCTTTAGTGGAGTTCTTTGTGCTTCTTGAATGTGTGAAGCGTTTTCGAGCCTTAATTTAGGGAAGATTTCAGCTATGATTTGATTGAACATAGTTTCTATCCCTTGTTCTTTCTCTTCATCTTCGGTAACCCCTATGATGCAGATATTATTTCTCTTCATGTTGTCACAGAGCTCCCTTAGAGTTTTCTCACATTTTTTGAATCTCTTTTGTTTTTTCTGCTTTGCTTCTGTGCCTTTATTTATTCTGTCCTCTAACTCGCTGATTCGATCCTCAGCGTCATTCATCCTGCTTTTCATTCCTTTCATTGTGGTCTTCAGTTCTGATACTGTATTTTTCATTTCTGTTTGATTCTTTTTTATTATTTCAATTTCCTTTTTTATCCTTCTTATCTCTTTATTTAGATGTTCATAATGACTATCCATTGTTGCTCTAAGTTCTTTGAACATCCTAAGTATCATTATTTTAGACTCTGCATCTGGTAATTTGGTTATATCTGGTTCATTCAGGTCCTTCTCTGGGGATTTCTCTTTATTCATTTGGGTTGCATTTCTCTGCCTGCCCATTTTGTCTGTGTATAAGAAGGGCGTGGCCACTGGAGTTCTTTGGGTGTTTCCTCTGTGTTCCCTAGGTGTGGTGTGTCTGCAGGCCCACCATCCCCTGTGCCTCTGCCTTGGGCAGTTGGGATGGGCGTTGCCAGCTCCGGCCCACTGTGGCTGTTGCTGTGATTTCCGCCTCTTTTCCGCGGGAGGGGCAATGTTCTTGTGCCTGGTTTTACAAGCTTCAGCCTGTCTGGGTCTTCGCCTCACACCCACAGGTGGGGTTGCGCACTGCACTCAAGTTACAAGCCTCAGTACCAAAGGTAGGGGTGAGCACCTTTGCTCATCTGCGGACCCCGCCTGTTCTCGGGCTTCTGCCCAGCCCCCGTGTTCAGGACCGGCTTGCGCAGGGTCGCAAACCTTGGAGGCCTGGTGATGCTGCATGCCTATGGGCCCCTGTTTAACAGCAGATCTGTGCTCGTTTCTGGCCTCCCGCTTTTTCCCCTGCAGGTGAGGCTGCAGGCGGTCCGCAGCTGCTGGACCACTTTCGCGCGTCCCCTTCTTTCTTGCTGGGCTAGGCCGAGCTCACGCTGGCTGGGCCTCTGCCCCCACCAACAGAACTGCTTCTCAGCGTCCCGCTGCCACCGTCTCTCCAGCTAACCTTCAGCAGTTGGTAGGGGCACTGCAGTTCAGACCTTAACACTACATACATACTCTAGTCTTGGAAGCTCCCTGTGTTTAAGCAGCTCTGCTCTAAGTGCCAGGGGAGAGCTTGTTTGGCTGGTGTCCTGTCTCCCTTTGCTGGTATTGCTAGTTCCAGGGGAAATACTCATTTTCGATTTGGGAAGTGACTCAGCTCAAGGGTTAGCGTGACTGTTTCTCAGAGTGTTTCTCCCTGTGCCTTCCAGTCCACACTCTCTTTCCACTGCTCCAGTTCTTTCCTCTGTCTCCATTCCCCGGAGCCCTGGGTGAGTGGTTGTGAGAGAGATTTTCTGCGCTGTCCCTTTAAGAAGAATCCTGGGTCTGAGAAAACTGTCTCTTTTTCACAAACAGTATCCTCACTTGTTTCACAGCTGAATACTGTCCAAACGCCTTTTCTAGTCTCTGGGGCTGCAGGCTGGGGCTTTTGTTCCTGGGACCCTGGTCCCTCCCTCTCTGCTAAACTCTCCTCTTGCCACTCGAGTCTGCCGTTTTCTCCAGGGAACTGGGCAGCCCTTTCCATGTTTTTGGTTTTCCGACCAGTCTCAATGTGGCTTCTTCAGTGTTTCTTGGTTGAAGAGTCCACTTAGTTTAGTTCAAAGTTGGTTTATCCAGATGATGGTTCTTAAAATTAAGTTATAATTTACTTTGGTTCCAGGAGTTCGAAGTTGGTACGTCCGCCTACTCCGTCGCTGTCTTGCCATCTCCTATTGATTTAAATTTACTTGTTCTTTTTTTTACAAATTGTATTTGTTCCCGTTTTGTTTCTTTACTTTAAAATAAGATATGTGCAGTGTGCATAGGGATTTGGTCATAGTTTTTTTTATAGTCCAGCCCTCCAGCGGTCTGAGGGACAGTAAACTTTCCCCCTTTGTAAAAAGTTTGGGGACCCCTGATCTATACATTAGAAGAGTTGGCCTAAATGAGTCATTACATGATCAAAGCATTCTATCCTGTCTGGTCCATAGTAAGAGGTCAGTAAATATTAAAGATGATTCTTGTTGGGGATCCTCACTGATTTTCTGCTGGTCCCTCTGACAGTGGTGGCCAGCGTATTTAGAAACATTTAGTTTCGCTGTGCCTTGACTATGTAGCAACAACACTTGATATGAACCTGGCACTTTCCAGGTCTACCTTGTGGAGTGGGCCTCTGAGTTTGGAATGTGTCTGATAAAAATAGGTGTGTTTTCTTACCCATTTCTGTTAAGTGAAGCTTAACAAAGTTTTACAACCTTTACTCTTTAAATACCAAATAAATATTATTTTGTTCAAGGTCCCTTGCCGTTATTATTATTTCTTTTAGTAATAACCCTTGTACCTAATATTTACTTTATATAGGAAATACATATCTTAACTTTTGATACATTTTTTTATAATTCTTTTAGAAAACTTCTGTGTAGCTTATGTAACCGTGTCTGCATTGATTAGAAAAGGCAGTAGTAGTCTGCTATGTGTATTGGTTTCCCAACTTTCTGAGTTCATTGCTGTAATTTATTCTTATGTTGGAAGAGTGAGCATTGTCATCGTTGTATCCAAATGTTCTTTCTTAGTTTCCATTTCAGTGGTCTGTGATAAAATACTAGTTATTGACAAGGAGGAAAATAATGTAGCTTTTCACTTGGTGACAAATCAAATAGTGTGATTGCTGCATTCATTCCAAATGATCATCTGTATGATTCAGAAATTTAAAAATGGGGACTCAAATGCCTTCAAATATGTATCTCTAGTACAAAGTTAACCAGGACATTACATGTTAGCTAGAAAGTGGGTAAAATACTGTTTCTAAAATGTTGTAGGGTACATGTCTTTTAGCATATTTCTTAAGAGGGTACTTGGACTTTGGATAATTCGCATTAGTAATAATACTGAGGGGGTGTGTCTAGCACTGCCCACTCCCAGCCTTCTTCTTCCACTTTAGAAACTTCCAGGGTTTTAGATTCATAATGTTTCATTCGTTTTCATGGGATCTAGGGTGTTTAGAGCTAAAAGGAACTTCAGGGATAATATTTGAAGTGCTTCTCTTTATAATGTCACGTGCCAAAGAGAAAGTCATGCGCGAAAAAAAGAGAACATGTGACATTCCCGGCCTTGTGACTCATGGCACATCGCTCCATGGGATCACCATACTGTTTTACCTCACTTTCATTTTTAAGTTTATTCTTAGTTTATCCTATCAGGCCTTTGCCTCTTTTAGACTCTCCTGTTATCTTTCAGTGATATTTTTAACCTGCAAAATCATTTCTTTATTTTTGCAACTTCTTATCCTCTATGCTATTCAATATGGTAGCCATTTAGTCACGTGTGGCTATTTAAATTTTAATTATTATTGATTAAATTAATGTACTTTTTCTTAGTATTGGCAGCCATATTTGACGTGCTTTATTCGTGTACGTGTAGATAGCGGTTACTTTATGATCACAGGAAGTTTTGTTGTAAACGTTTTGAGGGCAAGGGATTAAGAACATAAAATATGGGCTCCTGATAAATGTTTTAGTCTATGTGAGTTCACACCCACACCATTCTTTAGTTCCTTCCTAAATTTGCTTTGAGTTTTCCTTTGCTTTTTGAACCATTTTATGATAGAAGAGAGATCTGCAATTTGGTCTTTTCCATTTACATATTTTATCCAATATATATTGTGTACCACCTAACATGCCATAACCAGGAACCTTGGAGATTTAAGGTTAGAGAGATCTTTTGCTACATGTTCCTTGTATAGTCATTTATTGAGGTAATGTTTATTTTAACTTCTTATGTATTCCTTTTTTTTAAATTTAAGTTATAATGGTGACTCCTTGGTGATCATTCCTTGGCATGAACGGAAACACCGAGAGAAAGATTGGTGCGAGGAGCCAGAGTGCAGGTAAGAGTCAGCCAGCAGATGGCTCTGCCCTCATCGTGGGGTGGACGAATAGACTGCCCCTTGAAGGTGGGGTGTGCAGCATGATCCCTTACTTGGTGAGAGTCATTGATTTAGAGAGTTTGAGCGAATTAAAAAAATAAGAAAAAACTTGACTCAGTTAAAATTGGTTTAATAAAAAAATGTAAAATGCTACCAAGGAATTATTCTACAAATGATCCTTTTACAGAAACTTCTTTATTTTGAGATCTTCACTTTCGCTCTGTGATATACACAGTATATTTGTTATGGTTATTATGATATGCATGCCCTTTTGTTCTTTATTCAGTTTCTTTTTTCATTTGTATAAGCTTTAACCTTGGAAAGCCTTAGAGTGTGGGGGTACCAGCACCGCAGAAGGGGTGGGAACCGAGGTGTGGGCAGGAAGGCAGCTGAGAGACCTCAGAAGCCCTTTATCTGCCACCCCTCAGAGTCGGGAGAATGCGCCATCGTTTTCTCCTTCCATTCTTTCCCCCATGAGACCAGAGGTTTAGTGTTGGCACTCCTGAATTGGCAAGAGAATCTCCAGGTTCCTGGGCGTTAGGCATAGGTTATTGTGCTGGCCGAGTTGATGGGGTTGGGAATTTGGGCATTTTGTGAAAATTTATATACTGAATATTGGCGCTCTGTTTAAAAAAGTTGTTGGAGAAAAAGCAAAGATTGATTAAAGAAATTTTTTTTAAAAAGGAAAGCTCATTAAAAAAAGCTTGTTTAAAAAAAAGCAAGCTTGTTTTAAAAAGAAGCAAAAAGCAGAACCCAGAATCCTTTGTTCCCCTTCCTTTAAATTCTGCTCACCAGATGCAACTATTTTAAATTCTTTGAGATGATTATTTGGGCATTTATTCTATATCTTTGAATAACATAATTATACAACTATTTCTGGATTTTTCAGTTCTGTCTATTATCTGTAGAGATCCTTGAATGAAAAATCATGGTTTAATTTTTCTTTTTTTACTTTGTGTTCCCTGATCTTCCTTGAGAGTTTACAAGCCCACTCCCCTTTGACAATCTTTTACTGCAATTTCTGTGGAGTTTCAACAGACTGGAGCACGGTATTGGTCAGCCCCATTCAGTGGACGTCTGCTTACCAATGGTGTGAGAGTTTAAAGGGATGGGTGGATTGAAGGCGGTAGGAGGTTGGTGCCAGTGGATGTGGTGGTGGGGAGGAGTGTGATGACCCTGTCACCACAGTTTTCAACATGAGAGGGGCCTGGACAGAGTGGCACAGCTGAGCCCCGGCCCCTTCCACCAGCTGCGTCCCAGTTCCCCTTAGCTTGTTGCTGGAGCCTCTTAACAAGCAGATAGAAGACATGAGCACGTGTCTCCTCAGCCCAAGCACGTGAGCTATAATGGGAGTCAAGCTTGCTGTGCTGGAACTCCTCAAACTATAAAAATGAAAAGCCAGGAAATATGTGGCAGAGATACTTTTGAAGATGATGCAGACTTTCAGTGGGACAGGTCCTCTCTTGCTGCTTAGTGATTTAGTGAGTGTCCTGTGTCAGAACCCAAATACTGAAGGGGGAAACTGGATGCAGTCCTGGACTCATGCGAGCAGGATGTCTTCTGGGAGGAGGGGTGCAGAATGGGGACATCCCCTGTGTCATGAGTGCTGTGGCAGGAGGCTGGGTGCTGGGAGCATGTGTTAGGAACACCTGCACTTGGGGGAAGGAGCAAGGAAGATTTTCCTGGGGAAGCAGAGTGAAAACTGAGATTGGAGGTATGGGTGGGCTTTTTTTTTTTTTTATTAAATGAGAGGCAGGGAGGCAGAGAGATAGACTCCTGCATGCACCCCGACTGGGATCCACCTGGCAAGCCCCTATTGGGCGATGCTCTGCCCATCTGGGACTGTTGCTCCATTGCTCAGAAACTGAGCTATTTTTAGTGCCTGAGGCAAGGCCATGGAGCCATCCATCATAAACTCACTCGAACCATTCGTACCATGGTTGCAGGAGAGGAGGAGAGAGAGAGAGAAGGGGGAAGAGGTGGGGTGGAGAAGCAGATGGCTACTTCTCCTGTGTGCCATGACCAGGAATCGAACCTGGGACTCCCATATGTCAGGCTGATATTCTACTGCTGAGCCAGTCAGCCAGGGCCAGGATGGATAGACTTTAGCATGTGGACATGAGTCTGGCTGATGCAAGGAGGGAGTGTTCTAGCCAAGTGAAGAGCACATTGGAGACTGATGGTCAGGCCCCCTTCAAGGACTGAAAATCGGGATACGGGACCAAAGTGAGATTGGAACCAGGATAAGGCTGGAGTATTTTACGGTAGATTATAGCTATAAATGTAGGCATGGGGATGACATCATCCGGTTTCTGTTTTTAAAAAGGCGTGTAGCCTGACCAGGTGGTGACGCAGTGGATAGAGTGTCAGACTGGAATGTCAAGGACCCAGGTTCAAGACCCCGAGGTTGCCAGCTTGAGCGTGGGCTCATCTGGTTTGAGCAAAGCTCACCAGCTTGGACCTAAGGTCGCTGGCTTGAGCAAGGGGTTACTCGGTCTGCTGAAGGCCCATGGTCAAGGCACATGTGAGAAAGCAATCAATGAACAACTAAGGTGTCACAATGAAAAACTGATGATTGATGCTTCTCTTCTCTCTTCATTCCTGTCTGTCTGTTCCTATCTATCCCCTCTCTCTGACTCTCTGTCGTAAAAAAAAAAAAAAAAAAAAAAAAAAGACGTATATTACCTGAGGATGTTGTGAACTCAACTGTGGCATTTGAAGTGCTTGTGAAACACCTGCAGAGCAAACAGGAGGAATGTTGAGCTTCTAAGTGAAGTCTGGTTAGGGATAGAATACTGCAGTTGTGATGTCTGTGCTAACTTTCATTGTTTAGTGGAGGGGGAGCCAGAGTATGGAATGGGAAGGGAGTGAGACTCAGTGTTTAGCAGGGAAGAGCAGCCATTTACTGGTGGGGCTGGAGGAGGATATTCTAGCAGAGACGGCTGAGAAGGAGCAGCCAGAAAGATGAGAAGTCGGATGGAGAGCTCCTGGACCCAAATCAAAGCGTGTTCCAGAAGGAGAGAGTGGTTGGAGTCTATCAAATGGTGCTAGAGGGAAGAAAGAACTGAAATGCATATCAAAGGAACTCAGAGTTGCTTGTGGGGATTTTCCCATTGCAATGGGGCAGCTTTAAAGGGAAGATTTCCGAGGGCACAATGGGACTTTTTCCACGATAGGGAATTAACCACTGGTCAGAATGTTAATGGCAGTTGTGAGACCAGGTAAGTAATGGACTACCAATGAGAAGTGTAAGAGGTTGTCTAAGGCCTGTGGATAACATGGCCAAATATTTGTGGGCTTTGTGTCTGGTCATATATTACAGCTACAAATCACTCCTGTAAAAATAATACCTATACATAAAAATGAGGCAGCTGCCCTGGGCCATCTATTGTTCTCTGTGTACTTAATATTATTCTGCATATTCTTGCATAGTATTATTCCCATTTTTATATGAATCACACACAATTCTTAGACTAATTTTCTCTCATGAAGACAAGGTTCCACAGCTGCTGGAGATGGAACTGTGCTCCAGGCCCGGTTCTGACTCCAAGACCCATTCGTTGTCTTGTAAGAGTAGCAGTTGTAGCACCTGTCATTTATGGTCAACTTACTGTAGATGAATGGGCGTCCCTAATGGAATGCAGTGTTTTCCGTCTGTCTCTCTGAAATATCTTAGTTTCAGTTTATATATGTATATGTTTTCTTAGTCTTTAACCATGGCCGACCAGGATCACCTCATAAAAACTCGTACCCTGTCACCTCTGTGAAGTTATTGGAGTGCTCATTCCTCTAGATGTTTCTTTCTCGCTCCTGGTGGCACATGGTGTGGAATCGGTCCATATTTTGCAAGTGCTAGTCAAGTAATCTGTTGCTGACACCACTAAAGGAATATTTCCAACATAAATAAGGCATAGTTCCTTTTATTTTTACGAACATGGAAAGCAGGGATTTCTTAGTTTATATTTGCATCGAAATCCCCTACAGGTGTTTTCCCTAAAGTAGGCCTGGCTGGCTGTCACAGGTAATGCTGACTTAGTAGGCCTGTGGCAGGCTCCGGCCATGTGCGTCTTGTACAAGCGTCCCGCGGTGATTTTCATTTTGCTAATACTTTTTGATTGATTTGTGGCATAGTTGTTTTATCATCCATTCTGAGTTTTTTAATTGGGAAAACTAATAGGAAAATTAGTGAAGCTTCCCTGAAGTGTTCCATTTATCCTGTAGTCTGCACGTACATATAGGGATGCACACGCACCCACCCTTCATGTCTCTATCACTGGGCCCCCGTTATAATTCTTCCCAGCATTCCCATCAGCTATTGATTACTCCTTTTGCGCTTTATAGACAGGTGGTTGAGTCAAGCCTCCAAGATGAAGGTGAATTTTTGTACGCTGCCCAGGCCGAGCTCCTGCGGTACAAGAGCCCCTGGCTGGCAGTGGAGAAGGTCATAGACTGGTACCAGACCAGAGCAGAGGAGATAGAGCATCACTCTGGACAGGTGAGGGGACGGCGACGCTGCTGCTCGGAGAGGCCAGCAGGGCGGTGCTGGAGCCTGAGGGTTCCTGCGTGGTGTGGTGTGGCTGCTGGCGGCGCTGTCACGGTCACATGTATGCTTTCGGAGGGATGAATGACTATTTCTTACATTTGTTTGCTTATCCTTTATCTAAAATGTTTTTGTGGCTTTTTTTTTTAATTATTAGAGAGCTATTGCATACAAGTAAAATTGTTCAAAATCTTTCTTTAAACTGTAAGCTGCAAAATATGGTCCAGACTGTGTGAGAATGTCCGTATATTTTTAACAGGTTTCATATATTAATTAAAAGGATTGTATCAACCAAGAAGTGCTTGATTCGTCTGGCCACATTGCAGTGTATACTGCAGTGAGTCCTTACGTAGCTTCTCAGGAACGCCACCTGAGGCTGATGTTTTCCTTATGTCCAAGTCCCGTTTCCCTCAGTTCCCATGTGCCCGACTGAGATGCCTAGCAGCTGCACTAGAGAGGGGGGGGTATCAGAGAGAGAGAGGCAAGGACTGTATTCATCTCGAATCTTCCACCAACACGCCTGGTAGCTCTAGACCTGCTGACGACTGTTTTCAGTGGCTCATTCCAGAGTCTGTGAGAACGAAGAAATGTGCAGGAGAGAACATTACAAGTTCTGCTAACGGGGTGCTCTGTGGTGTGAGCAATGCTTGTCCATCTCAGAGGATGGAGGCTGCCAGTTCTGAGCGAAGAGCATAAGAATGCACTTAGAAGCCTCATTCAGTGCCTGGCTGGTGGGTGACTTTTCCTTTCTACTTGCAGTCCTGGCCTTGGGCCATTTCAATGCCCTGATGGGAAGGCCACCCCAGAGGGTCTGACTCCAGTGCTGTGAGAAGGAATGCGTACCCTTCGTTTACATCTCCATGTCTGCATCTGGCACGGCCCTTTGTCGCCCTTTGATAGCCTTGAATTTCTGCTTAATCCAGTTTCTACTGTTAGTATTCATAGAATTCAAGATGAAATATTTGCTGGAGCTGATGGGAATATTATAGACCAAACTTCCTGGGGTATGGCCAAGAATATTTATGATTGACTTTCTAAGTTTTTGAAGATGGGTAAGGACCACAGTAGAAAATGTTTAGAATCTCAAGATGTCATCGTGATGAAAAGAGTTCGTAGTTGATGCAGTCTGCCTTGTGTGTTGTGGGTAGATCAGTTAAGGTCCACAGGAAGGAAAGTGAGCAGCTTGCTTAGGGGTACAGGGACAAGAGTCAGACAAAGTCCAGGTCTATGTATAATATTTCTTATAGAGCCCACATGAAAAATGAACGATTAACACATCTTAATAGCTTAGGTGAGATCAATTAATTTAAAGAAGGGATTTTTAAGTCCACAGTAACAAATGTTTTGTGATATTTGTTATCCTGATGAGAAAATTGTAGATTTCCCTTATTAGTAGAAAATTTCCAAAAAATTAATATAATGACTTAACTGCAATGTATCGGATCAATAGAAAACATTAGTGTTGCATCACGACTACTCTGGGAAGCAAAGTCGGAGAGAAGTCACTTTGAGTATGACAGCTCAAGTTGTGGATTCTGTTAGGTTTTATTGTGTGGGAGAAATACCCAAGATTATGACTGAGATATGAACAGCTCATGATAAACTTTAACTTAAACCATGCAAAAAGGGATTTTGTGTAAATATTGAGTGAAGTCGAGGTCTAGACTCTGATCATTGTAACTGGTTTTTCAGGGCATGTGGAAGGCAGGACTCAGGCAGGTTGGTTATGTGGCCTGCCCAGCACATTGTGGGGCATCTCCTTCCCTGGCTTCCACACACTAAATGTCAGTAGGTCCCCCTAATTCTTGGATGGACAGAAATGCTTCCTCAGGTTTTTGGATGGCTCCTGGTGGACTCTTCTGCTTCCATTGAGAACTGTAGTCTTAGGCCAATCCCATGTATCTGCAAATGACCAATTCATATTGTTCACCATGAGCAAAGACATTTTATTTTGCTAATACTCACTTGACAATAATCGATGAAGAAAGCTCTCAAGTGAGCCAATGAGGCACATTTTTGTACCATAAAATGCATAATTTGTATCTGGACATCTTTCAAGATAGCATCACAAGATTTACAGGAAATGCATGGTGTTTACTACTGTCTCTAACAAGAAAAAGGATTCTGTTTGGACCAGTTTTCTCTGAGCACTCTGTGGTTTCTTAGCTGAATAAGAGCTTTCTGAGAGTAAGGAGAAATGCATGTGTGAGTGTATTTATATATGCATTTAAATAACTGATATCTAGGTAGTTCTGTTATCTGAACTAAATAGAGCTTTCTGAGAGTAAGGAGAAATGCATGTGTGAGTGTTTTTATATATGCATTAAATAACTGATATCTAGGTAGTTCTGTTATTTGAACTAGGAATGAGTATTCAGAATTTTCTCATGTCTATAAAATGCTTGGTAACTACCTTCATGCATTTTAGAAAATAAGTAATGCCTGCTCAATTTGTAGTTTTAAATATGTGTGTGTGTATACATATTATTATTATTATTATTTTTATTCAGTGAGAAGCGGGGAAGCAGAGACAAACTCCCACATGTGCCCTGACCAGGATCCACGCAGCAAACCCACTAGGGCACGATGCTCTGCCCATTTGGGACCCTTGCTGCATTGCAACTGGAGCCTTTTTTTTTTAGTGCCTGAGGTGGAAGCCTTGGAGCCATCCTCAGCGCCTGGGGCCATCTTGCTCCCATAGAGCCATGATTGCAGGAAGGGGAGAGAGAGAGAGAGAGAGAGAGAGAGAGAGAAGTGAGAGGGGGAGGGTTAGAGAAGCAGATGGGTGCTTATCCTGTGTGCCCTGATGGGGAATCAAACCCAGGACATCCACACGCTGGGCCGACACTCTACCACTGAGCTAACCAGCCAGGGCCTATAGTTTTAAATATTTTATAACTTAAATTTCAGTCATTATTCAGGATTTTAGAAAATAGCAGTAACACAAAGAGAAATGAGAGGATTTTTAAGAGAGTGAAACTACTCTGTATCGTACTGGGATGATGGGTACTGTCATTATACATTTTTCCAAACCCACAGAATGTACAGCAGCACGAGTGGACCCTAATGCACACTGTGTTCATGGGAGATAATGCTGGGTCAGGAAAGGTTTATTGATGATAACAGATGCGCCCCTTCAGTGGTGGATGCTGAGGGTGCAGGTGGTTGTGCTCGCATGGGGGCAGGGAGAGTATGGGAAGTCTGTACTTCCTACTCATGTTTGCTGTCAACCTCAGACTGCTCGAACAAATAAAGTTCATTTTAAAACCCAGAGCTTTCTGAAATTTAAATGTTTTAATAGTCTAACAATAATTCCCTAGGTGTCCTGAGATCGCATGAGTAATTAGGAGTAACTATAACGAAAGGAGAGTGATTTTGGGGTGCTATGTTGAGCTGCCTTCTAGTCTTTTTTCATTGAAAACACTTCTAATAGCGGTATTGTTCTTCAGTTTCATTTTATGCATTGTTGTTTCATGTGGCTTGTGCTACAGTCAAAGGGATATCTAACATAGTTTTATCTTTTTCATTTTTGGAGATGTAATTGATATGGGACTTCTTTTTCCTTAGCGCCTACAAATGCCTTTAGCAAAACATTTTGTAGGCTTAGGAAAATGTGTCTTAGTGGTGAAATTTATCCAGTGAGGGTTTGGGGTTTATGGTATTATTCTTTAGGTTGCATAAGAGCCTTCTTTTATTTAAGGTGTCAGTTATTTGATTTTAAAACATTTTTACTTCAGTTAGTATTGAGAAAGCAACAAATTCAAAGTTGATATTTGAAAGACGAATCCGGCTCACAAACTTGATGAATGAATTACCCATCGGTAATATGCTATGTGTTCCAGCTGTTGCTTATACAAAGGGACGTTTTATGCATCAAGTTTTCTTCATGCTTTCTGAAAATTCACCTGAGATAGAGTTTTTTCCTAAATTGGTGTACAGGTAGATAGTTTCTTTCAGACATTAATTATATATTTTTTTATTAGGTAAAAATATTTATCTTTTGATGTATAACCAGATCATTCCAGTTTTCTTCATGCCTTACCTACTTATAATTTTCTCCTCGTGTTTATTTGCAACATTTTTTTTTTTTAATTCAGTGAGAGGAGGGAAGGCAGAGACAAACTCTTGCCTGAGCTCCGACTGGGAGCTACCTGGCAAGTCCACTAGGGGGCGATACTCTGCCCATCTGGGACCCTTCCTCTGTTGCTCAGCAACTGAGCTCTTAACACCTGAGGCGGAGGCCATGGAGCCATCTTTAGTGCCCCCGGGGCCAGCTTGCTCCAATCCAGCCATGACTGCAGGAGGGAAAGATAGATAGATAGATAGAGAGAGAGAGAGAGAGAGAGAGAGAGAAGCAAGAGGGGGAGGAGTGGAGAAGCAGATAGGCGCTTCTCTTGTGTGCTCTGACTGTGAATTGAACCCAGGACATCCACATGCCGGACTGATGCTCTACCATTGAGCCGAACAGCCAGGGCTCAACCTCTTTTCAACTGAAAATACTTTTTTTTTTTTTGCACTTCATCTTTGCCTGTCAATCCCTGGGACTTTGAAGGGCTTTGGGTGGACCTTTAACCTAGGCTGGCAACTTTTTGTGTCAAGATTGCTCTGTCTCTCCCATCTCCCTCTTCCTGGTCTCTACTCCGCACCCCTCGCCCCCTTCCTTTTTCCTTCGTCCTTCTTGGCGGTGATTCCACTTTGTATTTCGTTGGGAAATTGGAGAGCTTGCTTCCCTTTGCCCTACTCTTGCCAGCTTTTACCTGAGGACATGGTCCCCTTTCTCGCCTTTCAGGTGAAGCCCAGACTCCCAGCCGATCAGTTGTATGGTTTCTCTTCTGTATCCTCCTCTTCTCCTTCACTCTCTAGGTTGCTTTGCCTTAAGGTTCAAATCAGTCCTGTTTTATGCGTGCGCGTACACACCCACCCCACACACGCACTAGTTGTATTCTCCCTGGCTTGTTTCAGCAGTCTTCTTTGCCCCATCTCAGCTTGGCAGCAGTCACTGCTCTTTGGAAGCACCTTCTCTACCTCCGCTTCCACCTGTTTCCCGGGAGCCCACTACTCTTCCCATCCTGCCGCAGCCACAGTGTAGCAGCCAGTCCTCTGTTAGGTGTCAGGTCCCTCCCTCGGTTGTTTAACAGACTGCCCTTCTGCACTGCTGCCTCCTCTCCTGGAGTCCCTTCTGCAGAGGTTTCTGGGATGCCACGTCCTTTCCTTTCTTGTTTTTGTCTTAGCTACTCATTTCAGTCTCCTCCACATGGCTCCTGTTCTTGGCTTGTCCCTTCAATAGTGCTTTCCCCCAGGATATGCTTGTCACTAGGAGAGACTCTCGGAATGCTAGTAACTGCGATTCCCCTACTAGTCTGCCCTCTTCAGTCCAGTTCCTTTGCAGTTAATCATCCAATAAATACTGAGTGCTCTTTCTAAAGCATAATCAACAGGATGCCTCAGTGCACAGTCCTTTGGTCACATCACATTTCAGGAAACTGCCGATTCCCCGGCTCAGCGAACAGTGTTCTGCATCACCTGGCCCCCACCCTCTGCTCCAGCCACATTTCTATTGCTTCTCCTCACACCTCCGCCCAGTCCCCAGAACTAATCGTGATTTCCCAGCACATTGTGCGTGCCGGCTCTCCTTCTGTGCTGCTCTCCGGCCCTTTTTCCTGCCTCACCTGCTAATGCTGTTGATTCTTTAAAGCTCGTTTGAATTGTTGCCCCCTCTGGGAGACCCTGTCCCCCTCAGGTTGGGCTGTGCGGACCCTCCGTACTTAACCTCACTCGGTCTCCATCATTGTGTCCCAAGAGACAGAGAGGTCTTTGAAGCAGAGACCTCATCTTATTCACGTTTATATTCCTAACTCCCAGAGTGGTGCCTAGCTCATTGTAGGCCCTCACCACATAATCGTTCCTCTAGGAGAGGGAGTAAGGAGGAGGAAGACGTGCTATAGGTTTGGCCACTGTAGATAATTTTGCTGTCAATCAGACTCTCATTTTGTGAAGCTGATGGAGTCATAGGAGGCAGATTGCTGTCTACCGAGCATCTGTAGGAAAGCACCCTTCACTGTGTCTAGGCAGAGGCTCCATGTGTGAGACGCAGCAGAGAAAATGTCTGCTGGAGTCAGTCCTTCAGCAGGTATTCATTGGGTGCCCTCTATGTGGGAGGCACTGGAAGGATGGGCCCTGGAGAGGAATATGAAAGCAAAGGGTTGTTTTTGGAGCAGAATGTTATAGTGAGACTTGGATTAATTTGGCATTATCATTAACTAGCAATGTTTCTTCCCCAGACTGTTCATGTTGCCAGAATTCATTAGGCAAATATATGTAAAACTGCTCTGTAAACTGTAAAAGTCTATGAATTTAAGATGGTTGTCTTTCTCTTACTATCTTTACCTTCAGAATTTCTTGCTGTGTGATTCTTTTGAAACCGTTTGATCCTGATATATTTGATAATAACTCTGTAAAGTTTTGTACCAAATATGTATGCTATTGTTGATATGATTTGATATAAATTGTTTGCAAGAATTCAGCACAGAAGGATACAAAACAGAGTTCTTTCTTGTATTTTTATTTATTGTAAACCTACGTTTGCCCACCCCTGGGTGGCAAAACCAGAATCCTCAGACTTACTGTCGCCTTTCCATTTTAGGTTGACTGTGCACTGTCCCTCATTCGGCTCGGAATGGAGCGGAGTATTCCTGGTTTGCTGGTCCTCTGTGATAACCTGGTTACCCTGGAAGTGTTGGTCTACGAAGCCGGGTGTGACTTGACCTTAACCTTGAAAGAACTCCAGCAAATGAAAGACATTGAGAAACTACGATTACTGATGAATAGTGTAGGTTTTTATTTTAACTTTCTTTTTAAATATTCCTTGTGTCTTTTGATTAATGTTGTGTCTCAAAGCCAAAGATGAAATGTCCTCCAAACCTGAGAACTAAGTAAATAAAGGAAGGTTTCTTGACTTTTTTCAGAAACATATGAAATCTTATTGATAAGGTACTGAAGGCATCCAAAGCTATTTTGTTGGTTCTTGTGCTCTGCTTGCCCTTTATTCATAACGCATCTTATAGCACTTTTTGTTTCCCCTTCCAGCCAGGCATATCTCTACACCGGCTGTCATTCTAGCATTCATGTTTCCAATCCTTCGCTGGGGTAAAATTCAGAACTGTGTACATAATTCAAGGCCTTAAAAGAAAAGGTACTGGAGTTCTGAGGGCAGGGTGGTTGTGTGGAGTAAGCATCCTGGCTTTCTGGGTTAGGAGAGTTTGCCTGGCCAGTCTTAGATTTTTTTGGGGGTCATCCTGGGGAGAAAGTACATTCCTAATGTAGGATCTAGCTTCTACTAGGCCCACTGGGTAGAGATGTCATTGACTCGAATAGGACAGGCCAAGGAGGTGCTGTCTAAAGCTCTTTTCGTCTCTGCTCTCCGGTGGCCGGGTCGTGTGGGCTGGTCAGGGTGGGTCACATGGCCCGATAGGCTCACTTTTCTCCCTTGACTCTTCCCTTTTTCTTGGGACTTTCTTTTCATCTTTCTTTCTCTTCCTTATCCCTCTCTCTCTCATAGTCTTTCTCCCTCTTATCGATCCCTCTTTTGTCTCTTCCTCTGCCCCTACCTTCCCTTTCTCTTATTCTTTTTCTGATCACCCACCCAGTGAAATTGGTTTGTGTTCTAGGTGAGACTTTTCCTACGAGGTGCAAATGTATCTCTTGGGATAACTAAGAGAGGGGTTGTGTGGTTTCAGGGATTGCGAGTCAGGTTATGTGTGCTGTTGGGAGTTTTGTGAAGGTGGAGATAAAGGGACAGAACAAAACAGGAGGAGGAAGATGAAGGGGGAGCCAGTTGAGAGTGTTCTCGAGTGGGGCCTCTTTATACTTGTCTCTGTCTCTGCTTTGTTGTTGTTGCTGTTTAATGTTTGTTGAGTTTATTGGGTGACATTGGTTAATAAAATTATATATGTTTCAGGTGTAAAATCCTATAATGCATCATCTATACACTGTATTGTGTATTCATCACCTAAAGTTAAGTCTCCTTTCATCACCATTTATTCCCCCTTTCCTCTCTTCTGCCTTGCCCATCCCCCTTCCCCTCTGGTAATCACCATATTGTTGTCTTTTCTGTTACACACTTTCTGTAGTCTGTGACTTCTGGTCTCCGTCTCTCTTTCTCTGACTCGTTTTACACCCCCTCCCTCCTCTACATACACACTTGTGGATTAGAACCTCTCTTTGCCCCAGAAGACCCTCTGACTTCATCGTGCAGTGTGCCTTCTGGAGCTGGCTGTGGCAGAGAGGACCCCACGATGGTGATGGTACGGAGGGGCCTGGCCCGCCACAGTGCTGCAACTCTGAGCTCCAGGAATGCCGGGCGGACAGTAGTTTTTCCTCTCAATCTCCACTTGGGGGCAATCTTCCTCTCAGTCTCCACCTGGGGGCGATCTTCCTCTCAGTTGTCATGTGGGGGCAATCTTCCTCTCAGTCTCCACCTGGGGGCGATCTTCCTCTCAGTTTCCACGTGGGGGCAAGCTGCAGTGTTTGTTCTAGAAAGGCTTGAGCTTCCTCTGTTGGCCTCAGTCTGGTCATCTGGGAGTTCTAGAACTTCAGCCTGGTATAAGCAAGTATTTAATTTAATGTAACTGTGTTTATTTTTAACCATATTTTAAGTGCCCTGAGGACAAGTACGTGACAAGTGCCTACCAGTGGATGGTCCCCTTTCTTCATCGCTGTGAGAAGCAGTCTCCTGGTGTGGCTAATAAGCTGTTAAAAGAATATTTGGTGACTTTAGCTAAAGGGGACTTAAAACTTCCACTGAAGATATTTCAGCATTCCAAACCAGATGTAAGTAGAAACTCGAACATCTGAAAAATCTCTGCAGTTTTTCTCCCCTACAGAATTAGGTTTTATTTATCAATGTTTTATAATAGACTTTGCAAGTCATTTTTGTTTAAACAGGACGGAGAATGGTCATCATTTAATTCTTTAAAAATGTTGCACAGTTCAGTCTAAAATTGTTTTTGGAAGTTTACAAAATTATGTTTAATTGATTTATTCCTAAGTTTGTTGACTATTGCATTTTGGAAACTGACAACACTAAAAAGACTAACAGTGTATAGATATTTAATTCTTACTATTGGCAGATGCATTGCAAGTCCTACAACCATTCTATGAGGTAGATATATATTTTAATATATTACAGGAAAAGAAAATTGTGATGTAGAGTGGTTGTGCAGTTGTCCATGGTGACAGAGTAAGGAGCGGAACCCAGGCTCAAGCATTGTAATCTCACAATTATCTTCTTAACTGTATGCTTTACCATAACGCCAATACTAGAAGAAAAGATGGCCCATGAGGACCTTCAAAATGTTTATGAAAATCTTTAGGATATCATGAGCAGATCTTGTAATTATTCTTAATAACTCTTGCTTGCTTAAGATTACTATATCGCTCTATAGTGCTATCTGGTTCAAATAGTGATTTAGATTTGCTGGTGTTAAGTAACCTTGTGAAGAGCAGCATACTTCTGCAAAGTAAATAAGCTCTTCCTTAGCTGTAGGTCAGACACGTTGGTTGAGGAGGTGGTGGCTCCCTCCCATTGGAGGGGCCTCGGGCAGTAAGGCATGGTCACTGAGGCACAGAATTTTGTAGTGAGATGCAAGCAGAGGTCATTGGAGACCCTGTCCAGCCCTAAATTCTCATTGAGTGTCCCTCCTCATGCTAGCCTGCATTAGCAATCTGAAGTCCTCCAAGGTGTGCATTCACAGACAGGATAATTAAGATAAAAAGGGGAGCGTTCCTTGCTTGTTAACCTAACATTTTTTGGTTTCTGGCTGACTTGTCTGTCAAAAATGTATCTGTTCATTGGTTATGTAAACTTTCCCATCTTCTCACACGCACTTACTACTTAGCATTCTGGTTTTAAGTCTGGGGTGCTGTCCCTTGCACTGGGGGGGAGGGATTGCTCATGGCAGCAGAACCCTGTTCCATGCGCGGGGGTGGGGGCATTGCTCATGGCAGCAGAACCCTGTTCCATGCGCGGGGGTGGGGGCATTGCTCATGGCAGCAGAACCCTGTTCCATGCGCGGGGGTGGGGGCATTGCTCATGGCAGCAGAACCCTGCAAGAGGCAGGCTGGATGGGAGATGAATGTTTTATGAGGAAGGAAGCCATGACTTTA
Source organism: Rhynchonycteris naso (assembly GCA_037038555.1). Taxonomy (NCBI): domain Eukaryota; kingdom Metazoa; phylum Chordata; class Mammalia; order Chiroptera; family Emballonuridae; genus Rhynchonycteris; species Rhynchonycteris naso. The sequence goes on from CM073001.1 coordinate 102,662,188, forward strand.
AATTTTTGTCAGTAATCTTGTTTGTGATACTTTTCCCTTACAGTCTTGTAAATCCTTTGTATATCGTCAGCTCTTTCTTGTTTTGCTTGGCAGTTTAGGATGTGCCTTTTGAATAATGCATAGCTGTTTGAGGTACATAAACATCAGAGGAGAGGAGAGTGGAGAGGCTGGGCTTTCCTTTCCGATCCAGCCTCTCCGTGTCTTCCGTGGTCCCTTCCGTCGCACAGATGTGATCCCGTCACTACCCGCCTGAAACCTCCAGGGGTTACCCTTGCCACCCGGGTGAGCAATGCAGCCTGGAAGGTTATTTGCGGTCTGCTCTCATCTGCCTGGCTTCTCAGCCTCACTTCCCTCCACGAAAGCTGTAGGTCACTAGCTCAGAACCACTCACCTTCTCTTTGCTTCTGACGGGCTCTCTTTATTTGGGATAGTCCTCCCCTCTTTTCCTGCAGTTAAAGAATACCTGCCTGTCATTCAAGACCCTGCTGTCTGAGATGCCCCCTCCTGGAGGGCATCATCTCATTGTTCTACTTAGTTGCCCCAATTTTAGTTGTGCACTCATTGATTGCTTCTTATATGTGCCTTGATCGGGGATTGAACTTGCGACCTCAGTGTGTTGGGATGGCGCTCTATCTACTGAGCCACCTGGCCATGGCCAAGATTTTAGTTTTTAAGGCTGGTAAAGGTAGTATTCCTTTGTAGTTATTTTTTTCCCAGGAAATTTTTTTTGGCTCTTTATGTTTTCTTGTCTGAACTTCAGTATCTTGTTGCTGTTGCTATTTTTACTGTGATCATACGGAATTTATAAATTAAGAAGTCAATTTTTTTTTTTTTTACAGGGACAGAGAAAGAGTCAGAGAGAGGGATACATAGGGACAGACAGACAGGAACGGAGAGAGGTGAGAAGCATCAATCATTAGTTTTTCGTTGCCGTTGCAACAACATAGTTGTTCATTGATTGTTTTCTCACATGTACCTTGACCGTGGGCCTTCAGCAGACCAAGTAACCCCTTGCTGGAGCCAGTGACCTTGGGTCCAAGCTGACGAGCTTTTTTGCTCAAGCCAGATGGGCCCGTGCTCAAGCTGGCGAGCTTGGGGTCTCGAACCTGGGTCTTCCACATCCCAGTCCGATGCTCTATCCACTGCGCCACCGCCTGGTCAGGCAAGAGGTCAATTTCTTTATAATGTTCAGTCATCCTATTGAAGAAGAAGAGCTATCATTCTATTCTATTTGTTTATGTCTTTTTTATTGTTTTTTAGGAGTGTTTAAAATGTTCCTCTTGTCGATTTTGCACATTTCTTGTTATATTCACTTCTAAACATTTAATTTTTTTGTTTTCTATTATAAATGTTTCTTCTACCCTAATTTTTTTTGTTTATTGTTTGTGTATATGAAATCTTGATTTTGATGTTAATTTTGTATTCTGAACTTTACTAATTAAAAAAATTTTTAATTAAACTTATTTATTGGGGTGACATTGGTGAATAAGATTATATAAGTTTCAAGTATATATATCTATAATAAGTTATCTGTATATTGTATTGTATATTCACCAACTAAAGTCCAGTCTCCTTCTGTGACCTTATACTTGGCCGCCTTTACCCCTTCCTCTATGACCCCTCCCCCTTTCTCTCTTGTAGCCACCATACTGTTGTCTGTGTCTTGAGTTTTTCGTGTGTTTGTCTTTTCTGCTTTGTGTTTTATATCCCACATATGAGTAAAATCATATGGTTCCTTACTTTGAGAATGTCCTTCTTAGTGAAATAAATGAGATAGAAAAAGTCAAGAACTAATTTTTTTAATTGGTTGATTCTCTGGTGTTTTCCAACTATCTTTTCATCTGTTGTTCTTTTTCTAGTTGTCTGTAGTACATAATTTTAAGACTTTAATTTTTTTTGTAGTTTTTACATTTTTACCTCACTATGAGTGTGCAAATCTTGTATGCATGGTGGGGAAGACTTAGTTCTTGATTTCTTAGAAAGTCCTAGATGGGCTCTCTTCTGTTACATTGAGGTGGACCAAGTCGGGGTTTACTATTCACTACCAGGAATAATAGAAATAAGAGAAAGTGCATCTTACACTCTAGGAAGTTACATCTTGTTGTCAAACAGGGCAGGAATGAAAAGTGCCTTAAAAATTTGAGCATCGTCGGCCCTGGCTGATTGGCTCAGCGGTAGAGTATTTGCCCAGTGTGTGGGAAGTCCTGGGTTCGATTCCTGGTCAGGGCACACAGGAGAGGTGCCCATCTGCTTTTCCACCCTTCCCCCTTTCTTTCCTCCTCTCCTTTCTCTCTATCTCTCCTCCTCCTGCAGCCAAGGCTCCATTAGAGCAAAGTTGACATGAGCACTGTGGATCGCTCCATGGCCTCTGCCTCAGGTGCTAGAATGGCTTCGTTTGCTACAGAACAACACCCCAGATGGGCAGAGCATCGCCCCCTGGTGGGCATGCCAGGTGGATCCCGGTCGGGTGCATGTGGGAGTCTGTCTGACTGCCTCCCTGCTTCTAACTTCAGAAAAAATACAAAAAAAAAAAAAAAAATTGAGCATCATGATTCACATACACAATAGGTTGTATGAAATAAATATGCTGAATGGCATAAGAAGAGAACAAGAAGAAACCAAAGAAATACAGAGAGGAGAAAAGGATCTCTGTATAAGAATCATGAGCGTTTATTCATTGGGCCAGCATTTACTGAGCATATGCAGAGACTGTAGAAAAGAAGACTGGGAAAGTTCAGTCGAAGGCATATCCAAGTGGAGATAAAACTGGATAATTAGGGAGGTTTGAAATAGGGCAAGACTAAGTTCTTGCGAAGACATTTGTGGTAGGAGCAGGAAGCCGAGGACACCTCACCTACTGCTTTCATGTTTACGCAAAGGCAGGATTACGCTTTACCTTTCACTTTGAAGGGCCATCGCAGAGTTTCAGCACAAGATGTGGAATGTATATGACCAAATATGGATGCTAGAACCTTTCATTTTAAAACGACACTTTAATGTCTTGGGAAGACAGGAGGCAGAGAGATAGGGGGCAGGGGGCTGGACTTCAAGGTTTTAGGCTTCTGTTTCAGCCAGTTTCTCAAACTGTCCCTTGACTGAAACTGGTCTCACTCTTTCTGCCTTCCTGGGACACTTTCTTGCCCTATGTGAGGTGCTGGTCACTATTTCTCCTCGGTCTCTCCCATCCACCTGTGTGTGAGTTCTTCTGCAGGGTTGGGTGAGCCGGGTGGCTGAGCTTGGGCTCTGGAGCTGCTGCCTGCATTTGCGTCCTCGCTTGCCCCCGATCAGCCCTGTGCCTCAGTTTCCCTTTATGTAAAGCAGAAATGAGTAGGACTGATACCACCAATCTTACCAACTCATTTTGAGGATTTATGCACTAACGTGTAAGGAACTTAGAAACAGTACCTGGCACATAGTAAGAAATCAGGAAAAGTTAGCTGTTTTCATTAATTTTTAATGAGACTCTTGTTACACCTGCTTGTCCCTGTTTCACCAGTTTGTCACTTTGCAACTTTGGACAAGTTTTTTCAAATGTTGATCTCACATTAATGATAACATTTTTTTCTTAACACCTTGGAGAAAAGTATATAATCCTTTAACTCAACTACTTTAAAAATACTTAAATTTACTTAAAAATACTTTATTTCTCTGGTAACCTTGACTGTTTCTTCTTTACATCCATCAATGTGATTTTTCTCTTGAAAAAAGGCCTTTGCTTGCCGGTCTCCCTCCATCACTTTCCCATCTGTTTTGTTTTTCTCCTAGAATGTTGAGGACTAGTAGATATTTATTATGGAAATTATCTTAAACTTATTTTGTGGTTGTAAAGGTTTCTAAGAAAATAGTTTGAAACTTCTACTTTGGTTTCTGTGGTGGTGATAATACATACAAACAAACATTCTACATGTATTAATTTATTTAATCCATACAACAGTGCTGTTAGTTAGGAAGCTGTTTATATCTCAGCTTTATAGATGAGAAAAACAAGGCTCAGATTTGCTTTTTTTTTTTTTTTAATATCCTAGAAAATAAGATTAGAATCTGTGGTTGGCAATGGAAAGTGATGTATCCTATATAGAGAGTGACTCAAAGTAGCTATTTCTCTGCATCAGAAATATGGAGTGTATTCTGGGATTTGAATCTTTCTACATTATAATGTGATTTCTTTCGACTAGAATGTCAGTACTGTTTAGTTAAATGACTAATATACTATGCATCTTGAAAAATAGTAGGTTTGAACACTCTGAATATTAGTTAAGGAACTTTATACATTTTTGTAATTGAAACACATAAAATGTGGCTTCAGGGTTAACAATGTTTTTAATGAGTTGCCTTTTTAGTTCACTGTGTCTCTTCTATCTTGAATGAGTCATAAATTGAAGAATCTGTTTTCAGCAGATGCAAAGCTTATGGGTACAAATGATCTTTTCTAGCTGATTCTATAATTAAAATGTGATTTCATGTAGAATTATTAAAGATCCCAGAAGTCTGTAAGCTAAAGAAATATCAAGATTTGTTTCTGCAATTGATTAATTGAACTATTTAATATTCTATTGGCAGTGGTACTAGGCTATGGAAAGAGTGACTATATTGACATTTAGCGCAGTGTTCTTTATCTTCTTCAGCTGCAGCAAAAGATTATTCCTGATCAGGACCAACTGATGGCAATAGCCCTGGAGTGCATCTACAGCTGTGAGCGGAGTGACCAGCTCTCTCTCTGCTATGACATATTAGAATGTCTGCCACAAAGGGGGTACGGGTAAGAAGCCATGCTGTCAGTCTTACCATGCCTTTTATATTCTAACAGTTAAAATGAAAATGGAGCTTCTCTGGATGTTCATTACAAAGAGTTTTGAAAATATAAAGAAGGAAATGAAATAATGTGCATATCTGTTACCTACAGATAAACTTGTTTTCCTACCAGTATAGGGAAAGTCACTATAATTTTTTCAATCTCGATAATTAGTTTTCCATTAAGAAACGAACAAAAATGCCACTACCACCACAACAAAAAGTACTTGATAAACTGTATAGACAATGGTATGTCTTTGTTTTAGTGGCATGTCTTTGATCAATATTTGTGGGATAATTGTATTCTATGAATTGTTTGATCTTGGCTCTTGCCTAAAGTAATCCCTTTAAGCAGTGTGTGTGTAATTAATTTTATTTTTTCTTTAAGTTTTATTGAGATGTAATTAACACACAGCACCCTATGAGTTTAAGGTGTATGTAAGGGGGATAGCATAATGACTCGACTTGTATATATTGTGACATAATTACCATAAGTTTAGTTAACATTCATCACATTGTATAAATACACAATAAAAAGAGAAAGAAGTGTGTTTTTCCTTGTGATGAAATCTTTTAGTACTTATAACTGGAATTTATGTTTTTTGGCCAACTTCATCTAATTACCCCACCTCCCATTCCTGCCTTTGATAACCAAAAGTTGGATTTTTTTTCTATGAGCTTAGTGTTTTCTTTTTTAATTCTGCATGTAAGTGAGATCATACAGTATTTGTCTTATTTCAGTTAGCATAATGTCCTCAAGGCCTATTCGTAGTCTAAACGGCAGGATTCTCCTTTAATGAGTGAGTAATATTCCTTGTAATATGCATCTCACACACACTGTCTATATGTCACACACACATATCACATTTTCTTTATCCATCTGTTGATGAACACTTCAGTGGTTTCTATGCTTTGGCTATTGTAAATAACGCTGCAGTGAATGAGCATAGAGTGCAGATAGCTCTTTGACAGTGATTATTTTTCTTTGTCTCTGTCCCCAGAAATGGAGCTGCTGAATCATATACTAGTTCTATTTTTACTTTCTTGAGGAATGAATTTACATAATTTTTTAACTGAGCTTATGTTTAAATGGAGATTTATATAAAATTGCTTTAGATCATTTAGTTGCATGCAAATCAGGTTTATATTTTCTTTGTGGAAGGCAGACAACATTTATTCCTTTGATCACTTTTTCAAATCTAGTAAATACTATACATTTAGCATCCGGAGAAGTTAATGCCAACACATGGAAGTGCACTGCATGAAAACTTAGTGGGCCTGTTTCTGAACCTCTGTGACTTTAGCCAAGTCACTCAGCGTCTCTGGTCCTTCATTGTTAAGATCAGCTCTTTAGACATGGAAGTGTCCTCATGCTTTGCTTATTCTCTTTGTCTCCCTTCGCCTTATTTCTCTTCTCTACCTCATCGTTTTTCCCTCTTTCTTCCAAGAAGATATGTATATGTGTGTGTGTGTGTGTGTGTGTGTGTGTGTGTGTGTATGCGTGCATGCACACGTGAAATGAATGCTAGAAATCACCAGTTTTGCAACCCACTGTGAGATCATTGTTTTGTGGATTCATTCATGATCCTGAAATTAGGCAAAAGGTTATATAAAAAATAAACTATTTTATTTTAATTCTTTTTGTAATTTCAAAGAGGAATTTACCTTTATAAACCTTCAATCACTTAAGAGTCAGACATGCCACCTGGTGAGATACAATATGAAGTAAAATCGTTTACTCTGAATTGAACCTGTCCTTTAAACCTTGAGTGTACAGTAAACTCAGGGGTGAGGGAACAAGTGAAATAAAGCCACGAGGGAAACAGCCAGATAGACACAGCATGTGAACTAGTCTACAAGTCAATCGTCTTTTCTCCTTGAAAAGTCAGTGGCATGGAGAAAACAAATTGGTGCGGTGGGGAGGTACTGTTCTAAAGTCAGGGAGTACAAAAGGACAAATTCCCCTTCTAATTTTTAACTATAAAATAACATGCGAAGTAAAGTTAGGAAACTTAGAGGGCTAGTAATAGACAAACAGCTGATGGCGGCTCACCTTTGCCATCTCTGAACCGTGTCTTCTAAAAGCAAACACTACTTAAAGATCATATTTTTCTTCTTGATTTTTGCCTCTGTCAGCCTGAGGCCTCCTTTGTTGTCCCTGAAAATAGGGTAAAATCTTTGACTTCCAACTGACATGTGTAATTTTTAAAAGTACATGTATTAGACTTTGTTTTTCAGTAAGATCAAATAAACATAAGCTTATCTATTAATTTTTAAATAGTAATATGCCTATCATGAAGAGATAGTCATGCTATCAATAGGACGATGATATCAAAAGAACACTTTTTGTAGACAGGACAGTTAGGGAATTAGCATACTACCTGTTTTCAGAGAGAATGTGAGCCCAAAGGCGCCTCCTCTGTGTATGTGAGGCTGAAAGCATATTGGGCTTCAGAAAAATGATTTCTGATCTAACAGATTTTTTTTTTTAAAACACAAAGAAAACTTGACATTCTTTTGTTCTGTTTCTTTCTTAATGGTTATATTTCACAATGATAGTTTTAAAAATAATTTGTAATTGCAAATGAGCCCACTATGAAAATATAGAACTTAAGAATATTTTTGGTGGTTCTGTTTGTCCTACGTTGGCCAATTCATATTCTCCCAGTGCTTGGTTGTTTATGTCACTGGATAAATGGTTGTTACTTACCAAATAGGAGACTGTATATATTTTTTTGCCATTTAGGAAATGAATAATCACTTATCAAATCCAATTACATTTTTGTGCATCATATTACTAATGCAGCATTTCATCTGACTGAAAGAAATCTTTTGTTGTTATGTTTGTGAATGTTAATTCATAAAGAAAGAACACTGTATTCTTGAAAATCAGTGACAAATGTTGATTGTAGAGCTATATAAACTGATAATTTAAAAAACACTATTCTTGACTGTTTATGTCAATGGAAGTTAGCTCTGACAAATGAGCTTTTTTATTTTATTTTTTTAAAAATGTTAAGTGGAATTTATCACTCTAGTCCATTGATTCTCAAACTTATTGAAGTCGGGGCACATTTTAAAATCTGACAAATAATTGTGGGCTCATTATATACAAATTTCTGAGAAATATGTTATAATAATTAAGTCAAATATTAAAGAAAAGAAATATAAAGTCCAAGCTTTTATTCATTTTTAAATGAAATAAATATGACAAAATTAAATTTATTCTGACATTAAAAAACATTTTTATGTTATATTTTTTGAGTTATGCTTTTTAGAATTCATAAAAAAGCCGTTAAAAAATTAAAAAAAAGACAAAAAAGTTATCTTTTTATATATATATAGATACATTCTTAGTAAGATTTACTAAATTCGGCAGGTCCCAGTGCAAATATGTTAAGTTTTTTCATTCTTGTGTTTATGAGAAACATGAGCCTGATGTATCCTAGCTATTTCTTCAAAGTTTGGGCATATAATTGAAAGGCAAACTCTCATTTCCTCATCAATACATTGAAGAATTCCTCTCTTTTTACTCTTTTTCTTTCTTTCTTTTTTTTTTTTTTTTACAGAGACAGAGAGAGGGATAGATAGGGATAGACAGACAGGAACGGAGAGAGATGAGAAGTATCAATTATCAGTTTTTTGATGCCATTGAGACATCTTAGTTGTTCATTGATTGCTTTCTCATATGTGCTTTGACCATGGACCTTCAGCAGACTGAGTAACCCCTTGCTGGAGTCAGCGACCTTGGGTCCAAGCTGGTGAGCTTTTGCTCAAACCAGATGAGCCCGCTCTCAAGCTGGCGACCTCGGGGTCTCGAACCTGGGTCTTCCACATCCCAGTTCGACGCTCTATCCACTGCGCCACCACCTGGTCAGGTGTCTCTTTTGCTCTTAATTGTGTTCAGTGCAGAAACCCCCCAGCATACATATCATCTTAACTTGACACCAAACAAAGGATAGAAGAAATTTGTCTCCAGTCTTTCCGGGGAACATGGGGGGTAGTGTAAACAATCCAGCACCACAGCTTAACAGCCTTTTGCAACCTAATCAGGCAAGTGAGGTGGGGTGTTGGGCAGACTGTCAGCTTACAGCCAATTCAAAAATATAAACTCCAAAAACCCTGTTGGTTTTTTGGTCCCAAAAGGCACATATTTTTTTGGAACACCATAGGGTGCACCTGGAAATCTTCTAGGGCGCACCAGTGTACCCTGGCACACACTTTGAGAACCACTGCTCTAGTCCAAGGCCTAAAACTTGGTTTTAAGAGATAGTATAATCCTTGTAAATTGCACTAAATAACTATATAATAGATTTAGTTTGGGACAGATTGATAGTTTCCAAAATAATGAGACTTCTGTGTTCAAGGTAGGTCATTTTTAATTGTCCATGTTTAGACAAAGGTTTTTGTTTGGTCTTTTTGTTAAGAAAGCTCTTTGATCTTACTGGAGTCAGTACTCTCTCTGTTGAGTGTATTCCCTCTGTGGTTGGGGCACAGAGTTCTCTCTGTTGAGAGTGCTCCCTCCGTGGTTGGGACACAGAGTTCTCTCTGTTGAGAGTGTCCCTCCGTGATTGGGACTCAGAGTTCTCTCTGTTGAGAGTGTCTCTCCGTGGTTGGGACACAGAGTTCTCTCTGTTGAGAGTGTCTCTCCGTGGTTGGGACACAGAGTTCTCTGTTGAGAGTGCTCCCTCCGTGATTGGGACACAGAGTTCTCTCTGTTGAGTCTCCCTTCGTGGTTGGGACACAGAGTTCTATTTGTTGAGAGCGTCCCTCCATGTTTGGTACACAGAGTTCTCTCTGTTGAGAGTGCTCCCTCTGTGGTTGGGACAGAGTTGTATAGGACAGAAGAGGACTTCTATAGCAGTTGCCACTTGTATGCATGAGAACCATACTCAATCTACCCCACTAGCACATTTTAATTAGTTTATGATCTTTTTCATGGTAATGTTTCTTTTATTCCCCTGTCCACTTACTTCAGAAAGAGTTTGCTTTTGAATGATGATATGAAGAAGTCCCAAGTATCTAGAACCCTAATGGATACTTGCTAGGGCATCGCCTGTCATGTGGGCTAGCCTAGGAGAAGGCTGTCTTGCAGGGCCATGAGTCCTTATCTGTTTTATTGATTATAAGAACAGAAATAAATGATGGTATCCCCCTTACTGTCTTAAAAAAAAAAAGACTACCTTTGATTTATAATTCTTTTTTTTTGTCTTTTAGGAGAATTGTACTTAAAGTTCTTTAGAAAACAGTTGCCCATATCTTACTAATCTATAGCAGAGAATATATATTTTTTTAATTTCTTTTTTTAAAATTTATTCATTTTAGAGAGGAGACACAGAGTGAGAGAGAAAGAGAGAGAGAGAGAAAGGGGGGAGGAGCTGGAAGCATCAACTCCCATATATGCCTTGACCAGGCCAGTGCAGGATTTTGAACTGGCGACCTCAGTGTTCCCGGGTTGACGTTTTATCCACTGCGTCACCACAGGTCAGGCTATAGCAGAGAATATTGTTATACTCCGTTATTTTTTATCTTAACCTCTGGAGACATGAAAGATGCTGAATTATTAGTTCAGGAGCTGAGACTGAAATTTTACCCGGATTTTGTAGAACTGTGATATATTAAATACAAGGGAAACTTTTTTTTTTCCATTTAAATGATTTTTGAATTTTATTTTTAAAGCTACTGCTGGATTTTAATTTTAATATATTTTTCTTAATCCTTTAGTCATGAGACAGAGGTAACGACAGCTCTTCATGACATGGTAGACCAACTGGAACAAATTCTCAGGTGAGAAAGTTTGTGGCTCTATGCTGATGAAGGTCTGTCTAAACAATATAACTTTGAATAGACCTGGGACTCATTTCCTGTTTGACCCTATGTATGCTTGACTTTTTTTACGAATCAAATTTTCTTAATGATGTAAGAACAGCTTATTTTACAAACTGCTAGTATAATGAGATCATGGACTTTGAAAACTGGTAGACCTGTGTTTACATCTAGGTATTGCTGTTTCCCAGCTGTGTGATGTCTGAGCCTAGCGTGTTCGTATCTCTAACTTGTGAGATGATGGAATTAACATTAGACTAAGCATTTAAAGTACTTCGCACCTAGTAGGTACACAAAAATATTAGTTCCTGCAGTAATTATCGTATTTATCACAAAACAGTGTTTGTTATACTCCTAACTTTTCTTTTTGGGCACAATACAGTTGATTGAATATCTGGATTATAGCAAACTCCACTAGAATCTTTAAGTAACTGTAGTGATATTCTCTTATTGTCAAAATGAAAAATCAATTGTCTTTTTTCAAGACTGAATTTTCCCAATTTGCCATTTAGAAACTCTGATACTGTTTATTAGCAGTTATTTCTTTATGTGCACATAATTGTGCTTGTGTGTGATTTTTAAATATTTGTATTAAAAATAAAATTTTAGGGATAATAAACTTTACCCTTCCAATATATAATTATAGAAATTATAAATAATGACATTGTCTTATAGTGGTAATATGTATAGTAAAATATAATTTGGAATCTACTAATTAGAAATATTTTTCACTCAAAGGATGTTAGTGCAAAGATATTGTGAGTTATATTTAAGGAAACATTATATTTTTGTGTATATATTATTGTGAGTTTAATGAAGAATTAACTATTTGATTTTTTTCAGGACCTCTATTTATTATTACCTTGCCTGATTTTTGTTACTCTGTGTTCTGAAAGTTATACAGCTTTTTTTTTCTTGAATGTTTAATAAATCAAGCTTTTCTGATTATAGGTCAACCTGTGTCTCTCCTTTTGTCAACCTCCCTAAAAAATTGAGCATAGTTTGAGTACAGCTTACGAGGTTAAGAAAGTATAGATTCATTCATTATAAATCTTCATGGTTACCCCTGTTCTCCCTAGTGAAACTGTGAGAGGTGCTTTCCCAAAGAGAGAGGTGAAATGAAATTTATTTCACCCTGTGTTGCTGGTTGTCACTGGGGGCGGCCCTCATAGTCACATTAGCCTTTCAATACTTTAAGGAACGGGCCACATACTGTAGGTTCTGGATGACCCCAGGTCTTTCCCTGTTCAGCTTAATGGACTGACCTTTTAAAATAAGAACTTTTCATTCCTGTTCCATCTCATAGCCATTAATAGGTGATAAGTGTTTTAACCTGCATAATGGCAGGTGACATGACCCAGGAGACCTGTCTTTATGAAGAATGATTGAAAGCTCTCCAGCTTCTGTAAGCCCATGGTAGTTAATTCATAAATGTGAGATTTGGGAGACAGCCCAGGTGTGTGACATGCTGATGGTTATGCAATGGGATATCTCAAGAAGATTCACATGAAACCAAGAAAGGTTGTGCCATATTTTTATTTTTTATAGAATGGATTCTTGAGGGAGATTGAGCCTTGTGATATTCTTGTGGCTTTCCAGCTATGAAATTCTTTGCTTACTGCTTTTTATAATCAGCCTTGCCCATAACAAAATACTCAATAGGATTGTTAAGAGTTAAAATTGGGTATTGAAATAATAGATACGGTTTATTTTACTGACGTAGTGCTTGCTTTTCGAGGACAGAAATATTGTACTAAAAGATTTATAGAGAAAGATATATCATGCTTTGTGTATGTGTGTGTTACTTCTTCCAAGTGTATTGTAATAAAAGTCAGTAGGGGAAATAAAATTCGATATATAATTACTAGCTTTTTTTTTTCTTTCGGAGAATTAATGTAATATATAAAATTGGGTCATTCTACCTGCTGCTTTTTTAAAAAAGCAAATACCCAACTGCTACTTATACAGAGTGGGGCAAAAGTCGGTTTATAGTTGTGAGCAGATAAAACAGTTTATTCTTGTATTGTTACTTAGTAATTACTGTATTATTTTCCATACCTACAGTTGTAAGCTGACTTTTACCCCACCCTGTATATTTAAGATACTCTGACTTTCTTTGTTTAGTAGCAAGACTGAAACAGTTTCTTTCCCTTACAGTGTGTCAGAGCTTTTGGAGAAACATGGGCTTGAGAAACCAATTTCATTTGTTAAAAACACTCGGTCTAGCTCAGAAGAAGCGCGTCAGCTGATGGTCCGATTAACCAGGCACACTGCTCGGAAGTGAGTAACGTAATTTCATTGGTACTTGTGTGTGATTAAGAATAAGTACTGCTGTTTTTCTTTTTTTCTCTTTTTACTTCATTGAGTTAAAAATGACCCCACAGTAAATTGCACTTATTTAAAGAGTGGAATTTGGTAAGTTTTGATAAATGTGTATACCCATGAAACCATGACATTCAACATAATGAGCATATCCATAACTCCTGAGTGTTCCTTGGACACTTTAGAATTCCCTCCCACTGCTCCTCCCTGTCACAACCCACCCCTCTCTGGGCTGCCACTGACCTTTTTTGTCCCTGTATGTTTCTTTCCCTTTCCTAGAATTTTATATGAAAGGAACCATTCAGTACACACTTGCTTTGGCAGAGGCTTGCTTCTCGCACTCAGTGTAATTATTTTGTGGTTCATCCATGTTGTATCACAGATCAGTAATGTATTCCACTTGATTTGCTAAATAGTATTTCATTGTATGGATTTATCATACTTTGTTTATACCTTGGTGGGTGGACATTTGAGTTGTTTTGAGGTTCAGCTTTTTTTTTTTCCCACTGTGCGACCCACTTCAGTGCCTGCAGCCTATGGGCAGAGGCCAGGCAATGAATGGTTCAGGGCCACAGTTTGCTCTGGCATGAGGCACTATGAGGAGGTTGAGCTTTTTAAAAAAAGCCATAAATTTCATCTACCAGACTGTGTGGATGTGGACTTGGTGTTGGATGAATCCATGAAAATGGAATGTCTGAACCATTGGTTAAGTGGATGATTACCTTTTTAAAACACTGCTGTCTTCCACAGTATTCATACCATTTTATTTTCTAACCAGTCTTATAAGGGGAGTTCCAGTTACTCCACATCCTCCTTGACACGTGAAATGGTTAGTCTTTTTAAGTGTAGCTATTCTAATAGGTGTATGTAGTGGTAACTACTCTTGAATTTAATAGCTTTCTCTAATGAAAAATAATGTAGAGCATCTTTTTATGTGCTTGTTTGCCATTTTTGTATCTTCTTTGATCATTTTTAAAATTAGGTTGCTTGTTTTCTTCTTTTTGATTTTGTTTTCTTACATATTCAGGATACCAGTTCTTTATTAGATGTGCTTTACAAAGATTTTCTCCTGTCCGCACTTTATCTTCTCATTCTTTTAACTGTGTCTTCATTTTAAACAGCATACTTTTAAAATTCGGAAGATATCCAACTTCTTAGTTCCTTTTTTTTATTGTGTTTTTGGCATCATATTGAGAAACTTTTGCCACAAATATTTTCTACGCCCATTTCTAGCAAAATTTTGCAGTTTTGTAGATTTACATAGTAAGTCTTAAAATTAGGTAGTACTAGTCTGCCAACTTTGTTTTTTGTTTTCCAAGTTTTTTTGGGGGGGACTTTGTATTTATGTATCAATTTTAAAATTAGCTTGTCATTTTCTGAATATAAACAATCTTTTGGATTTTTGATAGCAATTATGTTGAATCTGTAGATTAGTTCGGAGAGTATTATTATCTTAAATTAGTGTTAAGTCTTCAAATCAATGAACTCAGGATCTGGATGTTATTTCATTTACTTGGGTCTTTAATTTCTTTGATGAGCTTTGCAGGTTTCAGTGTATCAGTCCTATACTTGGTTTATTAAGTTTATTCCTAAGAATTTTATTCTTTTTGTTGTTATTATAAAGGAAATTGTTTTAGTTTTTTTTTTAGTGTGTAGAACCCACTATTTATTTTATTTTTTTATATATATATATTTTATTATTATTAATTCTAATGGGGTGACACCAATAAATCAGGGTACATATGTACAATGAAAACATCTCCAGGTTATCTTATCGTTCAATTATGTTGCATACCTGTCACCAAAAGTCAAATTGTCCTCTGTCACCGTCTATCTGGTTTTCCCTGTGTCCCTCCCCTCCTCCCTATCCCACTCTTCCCTCCCTCCCCCCATCCCATAACCACCACTCTCTTGTCCATGTCTCATAGTCTCACTTTTATGTCCCACCTATGTATGAAATCATGCTGTTCTCAGTTTTTCTTTTTTTCTGATTTACTTATTTTACTCCGTATAATGTTATCAAGATACATTCATTTTGTTATAAATGATCCGATGTCATCGTTCCTTATGGCTGAGTAGTATTCCATAGTATATATGTACCATAGCTTTTCAATCCACTCGTCTTCTGACGGACACTTGGGCTGTTTCCAGATCTTCGCTATTGTGAACAATGCTGCCACGAACATGGGGGCGCATTTCTTCTTTTCGAACAGTGCTATGGTGTTCTTAGGGTATATTCCTAAAAGTGGGATAGCTGGGTCAAAAGGCAGTTCGAGTTTTAATTTTCTGAGGAATCTCCAAACTGTTTTCCACAGTGGCTGCACCAGTCTGCATTCCCAGCAGCAGTGCAGAAGGGTTCCCTTTTCTCCACATCCTCGCCAGCACTTATTCTGTGTTGTTTTGCTGATGAGTGCCATTCTGACTGGTGTGAGGTGATATCTCATTGTGGTTTTAATTTGCATTTCTCTAATGATTAGTGATGTTGAACATTTTTTCATATGCCTATTGGCCATTTGTATGTCCCCTTTGGAGAAATTTCTCTTCATTTCTTTTGCCCATTTTTTGATTGGATTGTTTGTCTTCCTGGTGTTGAATTTTATAAGTTCTTTATAAATTTTAGTTATTAACCCCTTATCAGATGTGCTGTCAAATATGTTCTCCCATTGTGTGGTTTGTCTTTTTATTCTGTTCCTATTGTCTTTAACTGTACAAAAACTTTTTAGTTTGATATAGTCCCATTTGTTTATCTTGCCTTTTATTTCATTTGCCCGTGGAGATAAATCAGCAAATATACTGCTGCTACAGATGTCGGAGAGCTTGCTGCCTATGTTTTCTTCTAAGATGCTTATAGTTTCACGGCTTACATTTAAGTCTTTTATCCATTTTGAGTTTGTTTTTGTGAATGGTGTAAGTTGATGGTTTAGTTTCATTGTTTTGCAGGTAGATGTCCAATTTTCCCAACACCATTTGTTAAAGAGGCTGTCTTTATTCCATTGTATGTTCTTTCTTCCTTTGTCAAATATCAGTTGTCCATAAAGCTGTGGGTTTATTTCTGGGTCCTCTGTTCTGTTCCATTGATCTATGTGCCTGTTCTTATGCCAGTACCAGGCTGTCTTGAGTATAATGGCCTTATAGTAAACCTCGATATCTGGAAGAGTGATACCTCCAGCTTTATTTTTTCTTTTTAAGATTGCTGATGCTATTCGTGTTCTTTTTTGGTTCCATATAAATTTTTGGAATATGTGTTCTATATCTTTGAAGTATGTCATTGGTATTTTAATTGGTATTGCATTGAATTTATAAATTGCTTTGGGTAATATAGACATTTTAATGATGTTTATTCTTTCTAGCCATGAGCATGGTATATGCTTCCACTTGTTTGTATCTTCCTTGATTTCTTTTATCAATGTTTTATAATTTTCCGAGTACAAGTCC
The DNA here is from genome assembly GCA_037038555.1 of Rhynchonycteris naso. Classification (NCBI taxonomy): domain Eukaryota; kingdom Metazoa; phylum Chordata; class Mammalia; order Chiroptera; family Emballonuridae; genus Rhynchonycteris; species Rhynchonycteris naso. Next base: position 102,678,562 of record CM073001.1, read on the forward strand.
TTAACCTCCTTGGTTAAATTTACTGCTAGGTACTTTATTTTTTTGGCTGCAATAGTGAAGGGGATTGTTTCCTTAATTTCTTTTGCTGATATTTCATTGTTGGTATATAGAAATGCCTCTGATTTCTGAGTATTAATTTTATATTCTGCCACCTTGCTGAATTCATTTAAAAGGTCCAGTAGTTTTGTGACTGAGACTTTAGGGTTTTCAATATACAATATCATATCATCTGCAAATAGTGACAGTTTTACTTCTTCTTTTCCAATTTGGATGCATTTTATTTCTTCTTCTTGTCTGATTGCTGTAGCCAGGACTTCCAGAACTATGTTGAATAAGAGTGGTGAAAGGGGCATCCCTGCCTGCTTCCTGATCTTAAGGGGATTGCTTTTAATTTCTGTCCATTTAGTATGATGTTTGCTGTGGGTTTGTCATAGATGGCCTTTATCATGTTAAGGAATGATCCCTGTATTCCCACTTTACTGAGAGTTTTGAGCATGAATGGGTGCTGGATTTTATCAAATGCCTTTTCTGCATCTATTGAAATTATAATGTGATTTTTGTCCTTCCTTTTGTTTATGTGATGAATCACATTGATTGATTTGCAAATATTGAACCAGCCTTGCCTCTCTAGAATAAATCCCACTTGATCATGGTGTATGTTTTTTTTCATATATTGCTGGATCCGGTTGGCTAATATTTTGTTGAGAATTTTAGCGTCTAAATTCATCAGGGATATTGGCCTATAATTTTCTTTCTTTGTGTTGTCTTTGCCCGGTTTTGGGATCAGAATTATGCTCGCCTCATAAAAGGAGTTTGGAAGTCTTCCTTCCTCTTGAATTTTTTGAAATAGCTTGAGGAGGATAAGAGTTAGTTCTTCTTTGAATTTTTGATAGAATTCACTTGTGAAGCCATCAGGCCCAGGACTTTTCTTTTTTGGGAGTTTTTTGATAACTGTTTCGAACTTATTTGTTGTAATTGGTCTGTTTAGGTGTTCTGATTCTTCCAGATTGATGTTTGGAAGGTTATATGATTCAAGAAATTTGTCCATTTCACCATGATTGTCTAATTTTTTGGCATATAGTTCTTCATAGTATTTTCTTACAATGCTTGTATTTCTGTTGTGTCAGTTGTTATTTCTCCACTGTCCTTTCTAATTTTATTTATTTGAGTCCTCTCTCTTTTTTTCTTGGTGAGTCTAGTTAAAGGTTCATCAATCTTGTTTACCTTTTCAAAGAACCAGCTTCTGGTTTCGTTGATCCTTTGTATTGTTTCCTTAGCCTCTATGTCATTTATTTCTTCTCTGACCTTTATTATTTCCTTCCTTCTACTTGTCTTGGGTTTTATTTGTTGTTGTTTTTCTAGTTCTTTTAGATGCAGGGTCAAGTTGCTTATTTGAGCTTTTTCTAGCTTCTTATGATATGCCTGTAGTGCAATAAACTTCCCTCTCAGAAGTGCTTTTGCTGTGTTCCATAAATTTTGAGTTGATGTATGCTCATTATCATTTGTTTCTAGAAACTTTTTTATTTCTTCTTTGATCTCATTGTTAATCCATTCATTATTTAATAACATGCTATTTAGTTTCCAAGTGTTTGAGTATTTTTCAGTTTTTCTTTTGTGGTTAATTTCTAGTTTCATGGCATTGTGATCAGAGAAAATGCTTGATATGATTTCAATCTTCTTAAATTTACTGAGACCATTTTTGTGTCCTAACATGTGGTCTATCCTAGAAAACGTACCATGAGAGCTTGAGAAGAATGTATGTTCTACTGCATTAGGGTGAAAAGTTCTGAAGATATCTATTAAATCAAGTTGATCTAGTGTCTCCTTTAAGTCTGTTGTTTCTTTATTAATTTTCTTTCTTGAGGATCTATCCAGTGTTGTTAGAGGGGTATTGAGATCCGCTACTATGATAGTATTGCTGTTAATTTCGCCCTTTATATCTATCAAAGTCTGCTTTATGTATGTCGGGGCTCCTATATTTGGTGCATAGATGTTTATAATAGTTATATCTTCCTGTTGATTTGTTCCCTTTATCATTATGTAGTGTCCTTCTTTATCTCTTACTACAGCCTTTGTTTTAAAGTCCATTTTGTCAGATATAAGTATTGCTACCCCTCTCTTTTTTCATTTCCATTTGCATGAAGTATTTTTTTCCATCCTTTTACCTTCAGTCTATGTGCATCTTTTGTTTTAAGGTGTGTCTCTTGTAGACAGCATATGCATGGGTCCTGTTTCTTCATCCATGCAGCTACCCTATGTCTTTTGATTGGATCATTTAATCCATTTACATTTAAGGTTATTATTGATATGTAGTTGTTTATTGCTATTTTATTTTTTAAAGCTGTATTATTCTTTTGCTCTATTCTTTCCTCCTTTTAAACTGTTCACAACAGGCCCCTTAGTATCTGTTGCAGAATTGGTTTGGTTTTTATGAATTCCTTGAGGCTTTCTTTTTCTGGGAAGCTCTTTATTTCTCCTTCAATTTTAAACGTTTGCCTTGCTGGATAAAGTAGTCTTGGTTGTAGGTTCTTGTTCTGCATTACTTTGATTATTTCTTGCCATTCCCTTCTAGCCTCAAGTGTTTCTGTTGAGAAGTCGGATGTCATCCTTATGGGGGCTCCTTTGTAGGTGATAGCCTTTTTTTCCCTAGCAGCTTTTAAAATTTTTTCTTTATCCATTAGCTTTGGCATTTTAACTATGATGTGTCTTGGTGTAGATCTTTTTGGGTTTCTCTTTAATGGAGTTCTGTGTGCTTCTTGAACGTGTGGAGTGTTTCCCAGCCTTAATTTAGGGAAGTATTCTGCTATGATTTGATTGAACAAAGTTTCCATTTCCTGTCCTCTCTCCTCTTCTTCAGGCACTCCTATAATGCGAATGTTTTTTCTCTTCAGGTTGTCACATAGCTCCCTTAAAGTTTCCTCACATTTTTTGAGTCTCTTTTCCTTTTTCTTCTCTGCTTCTGTGCCTTTGTTTATTGTGTCCTCTAACTCGCTTATTCGATCTTCAGCGTGATTCATTCTGCTTTTAATTCCTTCCATTGTGGTCTTCAGTTCTGATACTGTATTTGTCATTTCTGTCTGATTCTTTTTTATTATTTCAATTTCGTTTTTTATACTTGTTATCTCTTTATTTAGGTGTTCATAATGACTATCCATTGTTTCTCTAATTTCTTTGAACATCCTAACTATCATTATTCTAAATTCTGCTTTTGGTAATTTGGTTGTATCTGGTTCATTCAGGTCCTTCTCTGGGGAATTCTCTTGATTCATTTGGTTTGCATTCCTCTGCCTGCCCATTTTGTCTGTGTATGAGCAAGTTTTGGCCACTGGAGTCCAGTAGGTGTTGCCCCTGTGTTCTCTAGGTGTGGTCTGTCTACAGGCCCCCCACCCCTTTTGCCGCTGCCTAGGGTGGTTGGGTATGAGCGTTGTCAGCGCCGGCCCACTGTGGCTTTTACTGTGATTTCTGCCTCTTCTCCACGGGAGGGGCTGTCACACAAGCCACAAGTCTTAGCACCAAGGGTAGAGGTGAGCACCTTTGCTCAGCTGCGGACCCAGCCTATTTCTGTACTTTCGCCCAGAACCCGCAGTCAGAGCCTGCTCGCCACAGTTTTGCGGGTTAGGCGGGGCTTTTGACGTGCTCTCAGCTGTGAGCCTTTGCCCATCCATAGTTTTAGCCCCGCCCTCGAGGCCAGGGCCCTTCTGCGCAGGGTCGCAAATCCAGGTTTATTGGGCCGGGCGTGTTTGCTGGCTTCCTCTCAGCTGCGTACTTCTGCTCGTTCTAGACTCTAACCCGCCCCCGCGTTCGGAGTCCGCTCATGCACGTATAATTGCAAAGCGCGGTTTCTCTGGCCGGGCGGGGCTGGTAGCGTGAGCTCAGCCGTGAGCCCCTGTCCGTCCCTGGTCCTAGCCCGGTCCCTGCGGTCAGGGCCGGCTTGCGCAGTGTTGCAGAGCAGATTTCTGCCCGTTCCTGGCCTCCCGCTTTGTCCCCGTAAGTGGGATTAAACGCGGGCCTGCAGCTCCCGGACCGCTTTCGTGCGTCCCCTCCCAACCTGCTGGGCTAGACTGAGCTCACACCAGCTTGGCCTCCGCCCACGCCGACAGAACCGCATTTCAGCATCCTGCCGCCCCAAACCCTTCAGCAGTTATCAGCAGAGTAGGAAAGGACCTAATACTCCACACTGTAAGCCTGGGAGCTCCCTCACTTGTTTCACAGCTCAAAACTGTCCAAACGCCTCTTCTAGGTTCTATGACTGCAGGCTGGGGCTTGGTTCCTGGGACCCAGGTCCCTCCCTCTCCGCCAAACTGTCTTCCCGCCACCCGGGTCTCTCCAGGCTGCCGTTTGCTCCGGGGAGCTGGGCAGCCCTCTTCGCGTTTTTGCTATTCCTACCAGTCTCAATGTGGCTTCTTCTGTGTTTCTTGGTTGTAGAGTCCACTTAGTTCAGTTCATAGTTGGTTTATCCAGATGATGGTTCTTTAAATTGAGTTATAATCCAGTTTGGGTCTGGGAATTGGAAGTTGGTACGTCCGCCTTCTCCGTCGCCATCTTGCTTCCCCGGGAAATTTTTTTTATTAAATTTAATTTTCACATAATTCATTCCTAGTATGTAGAGATACGTTTGAGTTTTGATATATTGATCTTGTGTCTCCAAATTTTGTTGGACTCATTTATTAGCTCTAATATTTTTTTTTTGCAGATTCTATAGGATTTTCTATATACAAGATGATGTTATCTGAATAGAAACAGCATTACTTTCTTTCCAATGTTTATGTTTTTTCTCTTTTTATTGGTATTAGCATGATATATTTTTTGGTACACTCCGTGGTTCATAGTTCTTTCATTAGCATGATAAATATTTTACTTTTTATTTGTGTGTTTGTATTTGAAGTGAGTTTCTTATAGGCAGCCTATAGATCGGGCCTTTCTGTCAGGGTCTGATTGTAGAGAACCAGACTGCCAGGTGTGGGTTAATTGTGTGTGGTTATAAGAGAATGAATGCTCATTATACCTGCGCTCCAGCAGCAGCAGCAGCAGCCATGAGATGGTAGATTGGTAGATGAGTAAACCTGCCCTCCCAAGTGACTCCTGCAATAAGAGCCTCAGTTGACATTGGAAGGCTGCTTATGAAATGGAATCAGAATTGGCTTTTTCGGGCACTCTCCTTTCTAAGAAGTCCCTGTTTTTGTAGCTGCCTCTACACCCCCCTCCTCCCCCCGCAGTGTACAGTAATGATTGACATGATACATGTCATATATTCCCTTGAGGTCATAAAATTCTCCAGGGCAAGTGTTATATTCACCAGACATCTAATATGGGATCTTCCATAGCAATGGCCCTCTCTCAAAAATTATTAAGTGAGTAGATTAGAAGGTTTTGGAAATTTACATCTTAAGATTTTTTTACAACTATAAATGAGAGGACAATATTCCTTCCTGATCATGCTGACTCTGGAGCCTACTCTTCTATAAAAAAGCTTTGTTGTTGCTTCTAGGTTATCTAGCGTCTTCCATTGAGTCCCCCAAATATTTGTGAAGTCCTGAAGTTAATTCTACTCCTGCCTTTCTACTTCCTGCAAATGTGTAAAACAGAGGCCCCAAAACTTTTTACACAGGGGGCCAGTTCACTGTCCTTCAGACCGTTGAAGGGCCGCCACATACAGTACTCCTCCATACACTGACCACCAATGAAAGAGGTGCCCCTTCCGGAAGTGCGGCGGGGGCCAGATAAATGGCCTCAGGTGGCCACAATTTGGCCCGCGGGCCGTAGTTTGGGGACCTCTGGTGTAAGAGAATGACTTTATTTTTCCTAGTAGTCAACTTGAATATTAATTGTTTCACATACACTACAATAGTAGCCTTGTCTTCTGCAACTATATAGACTATTCTTATGCATATTCTAATGGTGGCAGATTTCTTCAAATCTGTTACAAATGAAGTTTTGCCATCTTGAGTGTACTACTATCTCTAGAAAATGTGCTTCTATCACAGCGTAACTGATACGTAATGTTTGCATTCAGAGATCTCTCTGGCAATTTGCAAACCTCTTGTATAATGCCTTCAACTTTTACTCTTGGTTCTTTCTTTTTATTTTGTGGCAGAGACAGAGAGAATCAGAGAGAGGGACAGATAGGGACAGACAGACAGGAAGGGAGAGAGATGAGAAACATCAATTCTTCGTTGCAGTTCCTTAGTTGTTCATTGATTGATTTCTCATATGCGCCTTGACCAGGGGCTACAGCAGACCTAGTAACCCCTTGCTCGAGCCAGCAACCTTGGGCTCAAGCTGGTGAACTTTGCTCAAGCCAGAAGAGCCCGTGCGCAAGCTGGCGACCTTGGGGTCTCAAACCTGGGTCCTCCACATCCCAGTCTGACGCTCTATCCACTGTGCCACCGCCTGGTCAGGCACTCTTGGTTCTTATTTACTGAATATATTCTGAACATTTATTGTAAATAATGTTCTATAATTTATTTTAATTAAAACCTGTACTTACGGCTAGCCATGTGTTAGAAAACAATAGTACCATCTGTCCTGGTGTTGATGGCTTCCAGGGGAACAGCTGGGCCATGAGAACTTGAATTCCACTAGATAGTGCCTAGGCCTGATTCTGTCAGGCAGGTGCAAGGTGGAAGCTCAACTCATCAAACATTTTGCCACTTCTCTGCAAGCCAAATCTGAAAGAGAGCCCTCTCGTTCTTTCCAGCCCACATAAAGGTTTCACATACCAGGCTCTGACTGATGGAAACATTTCAGGGATTATCCTGGAGGATTTGCGAATCTGTCAGTTTTGTGTATTTGTATGCTGGAAATAGAATTTTCCTTTTCTGCTTTATTGCATGTGGAATGGAAGTAATTGTTTATTTTGTGTAAAAAACTATAAAATGCTATAAGCAAATGAGGCATATGCTTATTAATAGTATTACGTGAAAAATTCCCAAAGACTAGAATTCTCACAGGAATACTCTGGAATCTACATTTTCCCCCAACAGCAATGCTATTATGCAGAAACAGTTTGTTTGGCATGTTTTTAATGCATAAAGAAGAAAAAGATGCATGAAAAAGAAACATTCATTTGGTGTTTTACTTAATACCACACAACACACAACAGAGTGTGCCCTTTCCAAACAATGAAATTCATGTTTATGTTGAATTTCAAGATTGAAAAGTAAATTAAATGATGATTCCAAGCTCATAGATATTTAACAAAGAGGCAGAGAGGATTAAAGCAAATCTTCCACTAGATAATAGTAATCATGTATGTGGCCATAAAAAAAGAAACCAAGATTTTTTTTTAAAGGTTTTATTTATTTATTTTTTATAGGGACAGAGAGAGTCAGAGAGAGGGATAGATAGGGACAGAAAGACAAGAACGAAGAGAGATGAGAAGCATCAATCATCAGTTTTTCATTTCCGTTGTGACACCATAGTTGTTCATTGATTGCTTTCTCACATGTGCCTTGACCACGGGCCTTCAGCAGACCAAGCAACCCCTTGCTGGAGCCTGCGACCCTGGGTCCAAGCTGGCGAGCTTCTGCTCAAGCCAGATGGGCCCGCGCTCAAGCTGGTGAGCTCGGGGTCTCGAACCTGGGTCTTCCGCATCCCAGTCTAACGCTCTATCCATTGCACCACCGCCTGGTCAGGCAGAAACCAAGATTTTTGTAACTTTCATATTCCATTCATTCACATTTATTGAATATTATTTTGTACCAGAAAAATGGGGGTAGTGTCTTCTCATGCATTTTCATTTCAGTTAACTCTCACAGTATAGAAAAAGAGAATATGAAGGTCAGGCAAATTAAGGAAAATATTTAAGTCTATATAGGTAATGGACTTTGTTTTTATAATACATAGGGACATCTTGCTTTTATGCCTGAGTTTCATCCAAGCTGATTGCATCCACCCCTTGTCACTCCTGAGATGGGCTTTAGGTGAGGAAACTTAAATTCAGGAATAGTAAATGACCTGCTCACAATCGTGCAGCTGATATGTGACTGTGGGTGAAGTTGCCCATCAAGCCCTTTCCCCGTTAGCAGGAGAACCAAACTGTTAACCCGAACTCGGTCACTCTGGAAACCAACGTGAAATGGTATTTGACTGGCTAGATTGGTCAGGCCTTGCTGCTGTGGAACACAGATCTCTTGCAGGTAGCCTGCCTCCGGGAGGAATTGTAAATGAGCTAGAGCACCTGATATGATTGGGGCATTGGGCTTTGGGCTTTCCTGAGTGTGGTCACTGGCATGTCTTGAGGGGACCCTGAAAACTCTGCCGATGGAATTGTTACAGCAGAGATTGGCTCTTGTGGAGCACGAAGCCTCTTCCTAAGCCAGAAAGGTAATTCCTGCAACTCCCCTATCACCTGGAAGAAGGTAGCCCTGCAGCGCTCTGTGGTCAAGTGCTCTGTGGACTGCAGTGAGGTCTCCCTGCTGCCGAGCTGGGTCCCAGCCTCCAGACCATGCCACGTGACCGGTGGTGGCGTGTGGCGCTGCCCGTGCAGTGGAGGTTAAGCAGATGCCCTGCCGAGGACAGCAGTGATGAAGATGGGACTCGAGGCTGACTCCTGTCTCCAGAGCTTGTTCTGCTAGACCATGGCTGCTGGATCTTACCGTGCTGGGTTGTGCCCTGGGAACTGCCCGCTTACCCTTACCATCACTGTTGAATGCCATCCCAGGTTTGTTCTAGGTGGCTGACGGCGGGCCGCTTTGACAGCATCTCTAGCTCTGATGCAGAGCTACCCTGTGTCCCCTCTGTCTCTAACCAAGCTTATTCCTGGAAACTCAGACGAGATAGATTTCTGTTGGTGGTTCGGGAGCTAGTGTGGCATAGAGAATGGTGGTGCCAGTATTTATTTTTCTCTTAACTTTTGGCCAGTTGGAGAGAGTTCATGAATTATTATAATGCTCTTCCTCTTCCTCTCCCACAGGCAGCCTCCTGTCAGCGAGTGTCATTGGCTAGCGCTGCTACAGGACATGATGGCTATGCAGCAGCATGTTTACACGTGCCTAGAGCCTGATGCTTGCTATGCGGTAATTCTTCTCTTGATGTAGAAATTTTGGTCATTATAGATCATTTATGAAACACAAAGGTGATGCGCACGAACTTGGCTGTAAGTAGTGCTATTGAATGACAGCTGGTAGTGAGTACACTCTCCCACCTAACTTCCTGTCTTCTCTTTGTTCATTGCACACCATTTAGTTAGCCGGTTAATAATCCTCAGCTAGGAAACTGAATGGTACTTGACTTCTCTCACTTCCACAGTTTTGGTCACTAAAACTTACTTAATGTGCCTGAGAAAAGTCTGTAAGATCTGTCCTGTCTTTACCTCTCTTAAATTGCAGTAATCCTCTATCTTGTCCCTGCTTCTCTGACTCTTTAAAGTTACAAAGACTCAGGCTCTTCTTCTAAAACAGACCCTTTCATGACTTTCCACTTCTTAAAATTTGCTGTTCATTCCATAATTAATTATCAGAGAGTATCTACACTTCTTTATTTACTAAAATTTTATGTAGAAAATTAGTGACATGGATCAGTAAGAGTACGTAGGTTTTAGGTGAACTTTTTTTTTAAAATTTCTTTTTATTTATTTTAGAGAGGAGACACAAAGTGAGAGAGAGAGAGAGAGAGAGAGAGAGAGAGAGAGAGAAAGGAGGGGAGGAACTAGAAGCATCAACTCCCATATGTGCCTTGACCAGACCAGTGCAGGGTTTTGAACTGGCGACCTCAGTGTTCCCAGGTCGACGCTTTATCCACTGCGCCACCACAGGTCAGGCTCAGGTGAACATTTCTATAGCATTTGAACTGCTGATTATGTTGTGTACCCATCACCCAAAGTCAGATCATTTTCTGTCACCTTATATTTGTCCCTCTTTATACCCTTACCTTCACCAACCCCTCTCTCTGTACCCCTCCCCCACTTCCTTCTCCCTCTGGTAACCGGTGCACTCTTATCTATGTCCACGAGTCTCGGTTTTATATCCCACATATGTGTGAAATCATACAGTTCTCAGCTTTTTCTGATTTACTTATTTCACTCAATGTAATCTTCTCCAGGTCCATCCATGTTGTCGTAAATGTCATTATGTCTTCATTTCTTGTGGCTGAGTAGTATTCTTTTGTATATATGTACACATCTTCTTTATCCAATCCTCTACTGAGGGAAACTTTAATTGTTTCCATGTCTTTGCCACTGTGAACAATGCTGCGATGAACAAGGGTGCATGTGTCTTTATGTACCCAGGTTTTCTAGTTTTGGGGAGTATCTGCACTACTCAACATGGCATAGGAAGTTGCAACAGATTCCCCTCCCCTTCCCCTCTTTCCTGTCACCTCTGACTCTCCCCACCAGGTCATTGGGTACCCAGATCTCATGAATGCCTCCACGTACATGCTGCTCTGTGTTTCTATGACTGCCTACCTTGTTCCCTTTGACTGATGTATTTATTTCTCTTTTCTTTATTTGAAAATTGCTGATAATTTTCAGGGCTCAGCTCACTAATTACACCCTCTATGATGCCTTTCTTTGTCCTTTTGTATAACTTGTCTTCCTTTCCAGTGTGCTTAGTTCCTTGTTTCTGTGTGGGTTTCTTCCATTTGGTTATCACATCTTGTTCATGATCATGTCCACCAGTGCACTTATACCTCCTGGGACATAGAGGATACTTAAGGATTGGTTGTTGATAGACCAGGAGGACAACCAAGGGGGATTTACTCATTATTTTGGGAGATATATATTTTATCACCAAATTTCTCATAGTTTATATAGAAAAATTATTTAAATAACCCATTTTTAATTTTAAGTCTAAAAGACAGTTCTCAATTGAATTTTTCTGTTAAATAAGCCAGATACAAAATATGGAATATTTCTTGTGTTACTGTGTTCTGCAAAGCATGACCCATTGATAGAATGAGAGTTATAAAAATGAGGCCGTTTTATGAAAGTATTTTTATTCAAGATGATTTTAACAAAAGAGGATATAGATTGTTGAGAAATGGTTTTATAGTTGAGCTTCAGGCTTCTAAATGCTTGACTAAGTATAATGTTTATATTTGTGGTTACAGTCTTGACCACCTATGACTGCCAGTAGCTTCCTCTTTTGCATCTAATGTAAAACTTGAAATCCAGTTTCAGGGGCAAAAATCTCTATGCACAGGGGTCCAAAACCTAACTGTTGTTAGTGTGTCTGAAGCAGTGTTTTAAAATTGGATTGGCATTATTTTGATATTTTCCTATTTCTGATTCTGATTAAAAAATTGGTAATAAGTATATTACACTTGAACTAGCTTCTGTGTATTCTGTCGTAAACAACTTGACATACTAAATTGTTTTTGTTATATTTTAATACATTTTTATTATGCTTTGATATTTCAATGAACTCTGACCATTAGTTTCTCCCCTTGGAGAAAACATTTGAAGAAAAGTTTGAACAGTTTTGAAATGGTTCTAGAAGAAGTAATAAAGAGAGGGACAAATATATATCACACATAGGTTGGATAAACCTGAGAGTGGTGGACATAGATAAAAGTCAAATGGTTACCTGGTGAAAGGGGCAGGGGGAGGGGTGTAAGTGGGACAAACACACTGTGACGGTGACGGAAAATGACATGACTGTGGGTGATGGGCACACAAAACAATCAACAGTTCAAATGCTATAGAGATGTTCACCTGAAACCTATGTGCTCTTACTGATCAGTGTAACCCCATTAAATTTAATTTCAAAATAAAAAAAATTAGATTAAATTTAAGAAAAGATTTGGCAACTTTTCATTGTTAAATATTGTTTGGTACGTTTTAAATTATGCTGTATTGTCTTACTGACTTTTGGCTGTTGTATTACGTTTTGCTGTCCTTGGAAAATAATTTGAAAGTTACAAAGGTACAGTTCGAAACTTTTGCAGCCTATAGAGCTAAATGTTCTTCATTTTAGCACAACCTTTTAAAATTTAGAGTGAGTGAATTCTGTTTTTCAGTATTGGGCATTGACTCCTTATGGCTTACTTGAAAAACAAAGGAACAGAGAAATTATTACATCTAAGTCATTTGGGTCAGTTAGAGTAAATCATTTTCACTTGTAAGATAAAGTGATTAGGGTTGCTCATTGATAATATACTTTCTGTCACAATATGTATTTTATAGCAGATTTTTCATAGATATTAATAATTTTATTCTTGCCAGTAATTTCATTGAAGTCCTCTCTAAAGATAACCTTCCCCAGAAGCCTAGAAACATGAAAATCAGATAGTTTTACTATCTTTTTTTCATTTTTTCTATTTTTGGGCTCTCTTAATTCAACAGTGGCGTTCTTGGGAAGAGCACATTTGGGAATTTCTTGTACTAATTATATATTGGTATTATTAGTGTAGGTTTGTTTAAAAGGTTCTTTTTAAGACTTTTCTGAAGTAAATAATATTAATTATAGAATAAAACTTATGTTAATTGATGCTATTTGTTACTTAGTAGCACACAATGAATGATATTTGCATGAATACTTTCCATCAGTGGCTCTTGTTTTACTTAAATGGTAAATTTGCAGATTGAAAGAAAAAACTTAGTGTTATATGGTATATTGTTATTTTAATGGCTAGGTGTAAGACTAACATGTATAGCTTGGCTATTTTAAGTTTGTAAGACTAAATTCAGATGCTTTAAGCAGTCCTGAATTATATGTGTTATATTCAAAATGTCATTTTAAAATTTATTTATTTACTATTTATTCATTTTAGAGAGGAGAGAGAAAGGGGGGAGGAGCAGGAAGTATCAACTCCCATATGCGCCTTGACCAGACAAGTCCTGGGTCTTAAACCGGGGACCTCAGTGTTCCCAGGTCAACGCTTTATCCACTGCGCCACCACTGGTCAGGCTCAAAATGTCATTTTAAAGAATTGAAATGGTATAAATAATTTAAACAGAGTGGTCCTGTTGAGTGTAGGACAGGCAGTATATCTGATAGGTCCTATTTTTAATGAGAAATTAACTTTAGGCATTTTACTTAAATATTCATTGTAACACAAAATATTGTGTTTAATGTTAGAAGAGAGACTTATTGAGGTGAAATTTACATCATAACATGAAATTAACCATTTGAAAGCACGCTTCACTGTCATTCAGTACATTCACAACGTTGTGCAACTGCTACCTCCATGATGAGTGTATTTTTAATTTATTTCATTTGGAAATCAGAGCTCTCATTTGATTGAGAATCTAATCCTCCTGTTAAAAGCACTGATTCCAGTTCCTTGTTTTCCCCAGATCTTTGCAGAAAACCTTCTGTGTTCCAGTCGCCTTGAAAACATCCTCCTGGCTGGGCAGATGATGCACTGCCACTCAGGCCCTGCTGACCAGCTAGACCCCGCCCACCAGCCCGGCCCCGCCCACCTCCCAGCCAGCGCATCCCAGAGAGGGAAAGCCCCATACAGGGTCACCTACCAGAAAAGTATCGACTTGGTTTTGGCTGCCAGCAGAGAATACTTCAATTCCTCTACCAGCCTAACGGACAGCTGCATGGATCTGGCCAGGTAGAACAGCTGTTCTTCCACGAGAGGGTGGGGGCATCAGAATACACACTCTGTTGTTGGTTGTATTCTTTTTTTTTTTTTCCAGGGACAGAGAGAGAGAGTCATAGAGAGGGATAGATAGGGATAGACAGACAGGAACGGAGAGAGGCGAGAAGCATCAATCACTAGTTTTTAGTTGCCGTTGCGACACCATCCCCTTGCTGGAACCAGCGACCTTGGGTCCAAGCTGGTGAGCTTTTGCTCAAGCCAGATGGGCCAGCGCTCAAGCTGGCGACCTCGGGGTCTCGAACCGGGGTCTTCCAAATCTCAGTCCGACACTCCATCCACTGCGCCACCGCCTGGTCAGGCGGTTGTATTCTTGACTTTACAAAATATATTATCACTCGTATAATCTGACACTGTGATACGGGGCACAGTTATTTGTTACTGAATAGAGAAAGAAAACTTAAATATGGTATAAATATTCATCAACTTTCTCATGTCCCCTTTTTTTTCCCAGTGTGCTTTTCCATAGTCAGTTTTGCTGATTACTGCAGAACAATTTCTTTTTCATTTTCTGTTGCATGAGGTTTTAGAACTTTTTCTATATATTTCTACATTGTTGATTCCAAATCTGAAATCAGTTTTTTTGTGCATGCTTTAGTTTTTATGCAATTTTAATTTCTTTTTGTTACAGTTATGGCATGCATTGGTTTTTCAATTGGAGTTAAAGGGCAACGACTCTTGGATTGAACATAACCACAAGGCAATTAATGTTTTACAAACATCACTTTTACATAATTGTAGTTGTTTTTAAATGTAAAATATTATTATCTGATAAAAACACCCTCTTATTTTGTTTTAAGATTGAATCATGGCTTCTTCGAGTAGGCGTAAATGTAAGAATAGTCCTGGCACCTTCTGTTATATATGTGGCTATTCCACACTTCAACGTCAAAGATGCAATATTTCATCATTTGTGACACGTGCATATATTGCCTATTTTCAAGTTCCCCTAGGCAATCAAGACAAGAATTGGGCTCCTCATATTGTGTGTCATAATTGTGAGGAAATGCTTCATGACTGAACAAAAGGAAAACGCAAAGGAATGCCTTTGGTATTCCCATGGTTTGGTGTGAATCTAAGGACCACAGCAGTGGCTGTTATTTCTGTGTGATCCATACAAAGGGCATCGGCAAGAAAAACAGCATATGATCTCATATCCTAATATTCCTTCAGCAATACGACCCATCCCACACTCTGAGACACTCCCGGTTCTAGTTTTCAATGGTTTTATTTCTTCTAAGAATGAAAAAAGTGAACATGGTTATCAAGTATATTTTGATAAGATGCATGAGGAAATTCTTGTAGAATCTGAAGGGTCTTCTGCTGCTGCCATGCAGTCATTAACCCCTCAGCAGTTTAGCCAACCCAAATTGAATGATTTAGTAAGAGATTTGGGCCTATCAAAGAAAGCAGCTGAGTTATTAGCCTCCAGGCTTCAAGTAAAGAATGGACTTCACGGTCAACTAAAGTACCCCACATCAGGAAGCGTGAACAAATTTTTGTGGACTTCTTTTTGAAAACAAACACTTTGCTTCCTGTCACGATATCAGTAGTCTTCTCAGCCAGCTAGGTGTTACCACTTACAGTCCAACAGAATGGCAGCTATTTCTTGACAGCTCTAAACAGAGTCTGAAATATGTTCTCCTACAACGGTAATGTTTATGCAGCGGTTCCAATTGGTTATTCAACTCATCTGTGAGAAGATTACTAATTACATAAAAATTGTCCTTGACTTTCTGAAGTATGAGGAGCATAACTGGATCATTTATGTGGATCTTAAACTGGTAAATTTCCTGCTAGGACAACAGAGAGGTTTCACGAAGTATCCTTGCTTTCTGTGTCTGTGGGACAGCTGAGCTTGGGAGAGACACTGGACACAGAAGGAGTGGCTGAAACATGAAACTCTGGAAGTAGGGATGCAAAATATTGTGAGTGAACCTATAGTTAATCGAGAAAGGATCATTTTCCCCCCACTTCACATCAAACTTTGCTTAATGAAGCAGTTTGTTCAGGCTTTTAATAGAGAAAGTGAATGCTTTCAACATATTATTTCTGCTTTTACTGCCCTGTCTTTTGAGAAGATAAAAGGAGGTATATTCGATGGACCTCAAATTATTATATTTTCACAAAGATGATGCCCGAGAAGACATTCTACTTCATTATGCGTTAAGATTCACTTCCTGAACAGTCACCTTGATAAGTTTCTCCAAAATCTTGGAGCTGTTAGTGATGAGCAGGGAGAATGGTTTCATCAAGATCTGAAGACGATTGAAGAGTGTTATCAGGGGCGATGGGACAGAAATATGATGGCAGACTACTGCTGGAGCATCAAACAAGATAGTCCTCAACAAGTACACAAACTCAAGAGCTGCAAACACAAATGTTTGCTCGAATAGAATTTAAATAAGTTTTGCACAAATTTTATGATTAAAATAAGTGTTTTAATATGTTCTATTTCAAAACTGTAGACAAATTCTGATGCAATCATATCTTTTAGTGTATTTACTGCATTATATGCATTATTATATTTTCACAAAGATGATGCCCAAGAAGACATTCTACATCATTATGTTAAACTAAATGTTGAAAATTTTACAATAAGATGAAAACCTAAAATCTTGAATTGCAAAAAAACTGTAGGTTACAGAGAAAAACTAATGTCAGATTTGAGATCAGCACACTCGAATTAGGTAAGAACAAGTGTTTTTGTGGATGCAACAAAAAATTAGTTCCCCAGTGCTATCTGTAAGTTGGTCCTCCTCTTCTGTTGGAAGAGATTCATGTGATAGCTTTAGAATTCGGTTCTGGCAGTTTCCAGAATGTTTAGGAGATGTCTGTGTCCTTCATAGGGCTTCCGCTCTGTTTAGGGACAATAGACCTGATTAGAGGACAGAGCTCCGGACTCCCTCTGCGTGGGGATTCCTGGGCTGTGAATGTCGCTCCCTCTTAGCCTTTTGTACTGGAGGCCTCCCCGAACGAAGCTCATCTGTTTTCTGTTGAACCTCAGGAGCTTTTTTATGCGTAAGGCATATTTGCCCTTTGCCGGTCTTAAATATTTTAACTGTGTTGCCCAGTTTTTATTATATATAATTTATCTTTTAAATTGCTGTCAGAATTTTAAAAAAAAATTATTGGTATTCTTTTCTCTTATGGTTTTGGTTTTTTGCATCATCCTTTGGAAGGTCTTTTATTTCCAAGACCATTAAGATAGTTTTTAATGTTGTTTCCTAGTACTTTGATGGTTTTATTTTTTACATTGAAATTTTAGACCCATTTGGAATTTTTCTTTTTATTTTTTATTTTTGGTATTTTTCCAAAGTTAGAAGTGGGGAGGCAGTCACACACCCACATGCGCCGGACCTGAATCCACCCAGCATGCCCACCAAGGGGCGATGCTCTGCCCATCTGGGGTGCTGCTCTGTCTCGGCTGGAGCCATTCTAGCGTCTGAGGCAGAGGCCATGGAGCCGTCCTCAGCGCCCAGGCCAACTTTGCTCCAGTGGAGCCTTGGCTGCGGGAGCTGAAGAGACAGATAGAGAGAAAGGAGAGGGGGAAGGATGGAGAAGCAGATAGATGGGTGCTTCTCCTGTGTGCCCTTACCTGGAATTGACCCTGGGAATTCCACATGCCAGGCCAACGCTCTACTGCTAAGCCAACCCGCCAGGGCCTGGAATTTTTTTTTGATGTAATGATTGTGGAAGCTATTTATCCCCCTCCCTCCTCCCGCCCCCACTGGCCAAATCACTAGTTGTTTCAATATGAACAAAACTTACAGGTAACGTTTCTTCAGTGATGTCATACCACAGAATGAATCATGTTTTCCCACATCATGTTTTTGAACTTAACAACGTTTTTTAGTTAGAAAATGTTTTCCTACTCTCTCAAGGGATTGCATTTCAGAACATGAAAATATCAACTAGATTAGTGTTTGAAACTGGGAGCTGTGTGACCTACATTGGTAAGCATGTGTTCTCAGAGATCATTTTAAAAACTACCCCTCCTATATTTCCCTTTATTCCATCCCCTTTTCTGCCACAAGGACGCACCTCAATTTTAAAATGATGCGATATGTATATAAGGTGGCACCAAACTGACTGTGGCCTCTGAGCCAGGATATATTTAAATGTTCACATTGTGTTAAATATAGAAAATAGCCCATGCATTCTTACTGATTAAATTATTATTTATTAAGTCTCTCTCATTCTGGTTTTCCTAACTTTATCCCTCAGCTATTTTAAAGTATTTAACATTGTCCTCTTCTTCCTTAAATCCCAAATAAGTTCTTACTACTTTTACATACTTTTCTGTATTTTGTTTTTTATTTACAATCTACAGTGAAAATTTTTTCATATGAGTATATATATGTTTTTTTTTATTTTGTGGTTGTCCAACATTTCATTGCTTGACTTTATTTATAGAATTCATTTAATTAGTTCCTGATTTAAGTATAGACTTTTCTTATTTTAAAAGCAGTACAGTAGTGAACATTCATAATTATGTCTGGGCATGTGTGAGGGTAGCTGTACAAATTTCTCAAAGTGGCATTTATGGTTTTAAAGAAACGTGCAGTTAGAATTGTAGAATTGTATCTACTACAGAGATTATATAGCTTAAATGGGAATCAGCAGTGTATGTTCGAATTCAGCTAATTTAAACCCTACAGTTCTGTAAGAGCAAGAGAGGTCTACATCTATCATATACCTATATCACTCGATCATATAGGTATATCCTGGGGCTGAGAGATTGTGTCCTGACGGCTCATGACTTTGGCATTCAGTAGCTCTTCATGTAGCCTGGTCTCTAACTGCCTTTCTAGTCTTGTATTCCAATGTTGTTCCCCGTGCATCTTTCAGAAAACAACTTTATTCATTCATTAAAATACTAAGTACACTGTCTCTGAATTTTTTTTTAAATTTTTTTTTTTACAGGGACAGAGAGAGAGTCAGAGAGAGGGATAGATAGGGACAAACAGACAGGAACAGAGAGAGATGAGAAGCATCAGTCATTAGTTTTTCATTGCCGTCGCAACACCTTAGTTGTTCATTGATTGCTTTCTCACATATGTCTTGACCACGGACCTTCAGCAGACTGAGTAACCCCTCACTGTAGCCAGCGACCACAGGTCCAAGCTGACGAGCTTTTGCTCAAGGCAGATGGGCCCACGCTCAATCTGGTGAGCTCGGGGTCTCGAACCTGGGTCTTTTGCATCCCAGTCCGACGCTCTATTCACTGTGCCAACGCCTGGTCAGGCTGTCTCTGAATTTTTAAGACGATATTTAAAATGTGTAAAAGCTATATCGCAGATTCTTAGATTACAAACCACTTTCTCCTGTATTAATTGCAGCTCCACAGTACTGACTGCTTCTTCCTTTTCGATCAGAAAAATGTCTGGGACAGTTGGTTAGGTTATTCTTTTCAGGTCTCGGGGAGACAAAATTGTCACTGAATCTAGGCGTACGTTCCTGTTTGTGCTGGAAGAATGGTGGAAATGATCTGTGTCCCCTGGGCTTTTATCCTTTCTGTCATCTTGTTTTCTGCCGCGACGCCGTAACTATCATGTAACTGCGCAAATCACTTCACCTCTCTGAACCTCCGCATTGGCCTCCTCAACAAGCAGATGATAGTTGCCTGTCTCTCAGACTTGTCCTGAGGATTAGGAAAGATAACAGAAAGCATCTACAAAACACTTGGGAAGTAGTCAGTTTTTGATGAGTATGTGTTAGATCTCATGTTGTTTAATATAGAAAGGCAACTTAGCCAAACATATGTTCCTGCTTTTCAAACGTGTCTTGTATTTCTCTTAGGTGCTGCTTGCAGCTGATAAAAGATGGACCCCCTGCCATTCAAGAGGAGCTCGACCTCATCCAGGCCCTTGGAAGCCTTGGAGAATTTGGGGTCAAGATCCTGCCCTTGCAAGGTCAGCTACCTACTTGGTGTTCCACTGGCCTCCCACTTTGCGTTCATTTCCTAGTGTTCCTTTCTGGGTTTAAACTACTTTTAATGTACTTCTGCTTATCTAACCCAGTAGCTGTAGATCCTGCCCATTTTTCAAATGAAATTTAAGTGGAAACTCAAAAGAAAAAAAGCCAACATTTTATCACAGTGTTATTTTAAGTTCACAGTTATGACACTGAAAGAAATAACGTTAGTATCAGCACTGAGGCTATTGGATAAAAACAAATAGAAATTGGGGATTTGGAATGAGAATTTCAGATTCACATCAGTTTTGGTATACAATTTAATTCCATATTTCGTTTCAGTTGCCTAGATTTAGAAGTACAATAAACGTTACTTTCTTTTTTTATTTCTTTTTATGGTTACTGCAGAATATTCTTTAAGTAAGTTGATATTGTTAGGGAATGACAGGAAGTTCCTGTTTATAGTTTAATTATTAGCAATATCTTAACATCGCTCAACATTTTTTACCTAAATGTACATGTCAGGTAAATACCAGCTTAGACAAGTTATGTATCGTCTGCTTTGTGCTGTGAATGTAGTGTGCGTGCCCCAGTGTCCTGACCCTCCCCTGGAAGGTGGGAGGTAGAGTTTCTGATGCTTCACACCCAGGACCTCAGTCCCTAGAGGAAGTCGCTAACTTGGTTACTAGCTGTATGCTTGTCTGGCTTCGGGTAATCTCTTACCCTGATTCTTAACTGTGGAAATGTTTGGAATTGATGGAGGGGAGGTCTAGTTGAATTCCTTCCATCTCTCTGGGTTTTGGTAAATTTTCAACAAAATTTCTTCCCTTCCCTTCCCTTCCCTTCCCTTCCCTTCCCTTCCCTTCCCTTCCCTTCCCTTCCTCCTTCCCTTCCCTTCCTCCTTCCCTTCCCTTCCTCCTTCCCTTCCCTTCCTCCTTCCCTTCCCTTCCTCCTTCCCTTCCCTTCCTCCTTCCCTTCCCTTCCTCCTCTCCTCTCCTCTCCTCTCCTCTCCTCTCCTCTCCTCTCCTCTCCTCTCCTCTCCTCTCCTCTCCTCTCCTCTCCTCTCCTCTCCTCTCCTCCCCTCCCCTCCCCTCCCCTCCCCTCCCCTCCCCTCCCCTCCCCTCCCCCTTCCTTCTTTTCTTTCTTCCTTCCCCTCACTCCATCACTCCCTTCCTTCCCCTCCCTCCCTTTCTCCCTCCTTCCCTCCCTTCCTCCCTCCTTCCCTCCCTTCCTCCCTCCTTTCTTCTCTCTCTCCCTCCCTCCCTCTCCCTCCCTTCCTTCCTTCCCCTCCCTCCCTCCCTCCCTTCTTTCCTTTCTTCCCTTCCTTCCCTTTTCATTGCCAGTACTGTCTGACAATGATGGCCTGTTTTAGGTTTTTGGAGTCTTTGTTCGTCTGTAGTGTGTTGAGTCATGGATCATAGCAGATATCTCAGGGAAGGAATACCAATAGAGATCTTCTCATGTTTTCACATGGGTTTCCATTCTGGATTTCCAAAAAATAAATTCTTCTGCTTGTCAGACAAATTCATTAGACTTGAAAAGGTCCTATTACTATTACCATGAATATCATTGTTTGAAAATAATTTGTATATGATTGTAAATATCCTGGTGCATCTTAAACAAGTATATTTAAGGTGATTGTTGAATCGCTAGAAAATTTTAGTTATACCATTTACGTAATTTTTGAGCTCAGAGCTTCTTAAAATTAATCGGAGTTGCCTGGCCTATGGTGGCACAGTGGATAAAAGCATTGACCTGGAACGCGGAGGTTGCTGGTTTGAAACCCTGGGCTTGCCCAGTCAAGGCACATATGGGAGTTGATGATTTCTGCTCCTCCCCCTTCTCTCTTTCTCTCTTTCTTCTGCCACTTTTCTAAAATGAATAAATAAAAATTAAAAAAAAATTAATCGGAGTTATTAGAAAGCATTTTTAGTTTATTCTCAAATGTCTTTAATCATTAACTACCTTCCCAGTAACACTTCTATTTTTAATTAAAGTTTTCAGACACAGGGCAGTCCAGAGGACTATGAAACTTTGCCCTTCTTATATCTCTTGTTAGGCAACATCATTACATCTTTGACTCAGTGTGTGTGTGTGCTTGTGTCTATGTTTTAGCTAGCTATATATAACCCAACCAGATTGAATATACTGCAAAAATTTTTCTTGCAGTTCCCCAAATGCTACTCAATGTTGAAATATTAAATTAGTTCTGATTTTCTGTGGTGCTCTATTAGCAATATTTTTGCTGGCAAAATTTGCACAACAGCTGATGATTTTGAATGTCTGCAACCAAACCTACAATCTTGCCATAGCTTCTGACAAATTTCCTGATGTAGGCGTGTCTTAAGAAAGAGGTTTGCTTTCATGTGTTGATAACTTTCCAGCTTAACATATTCATTTGGAGTTTCTATTAGAATAACTATCAGAAAACGTGCTGGACGGGGAGACAGAATATTTCCTTTGTATACTGTTTGCTGTGTTTATGCCGCAGTATACTTTAATTTTAAGCTGTTTTTGTATTCATCAGGGATACTGGACAAACAAAGGAGCTTAGGATCTCAAGATGTGTGGCCCAGGTATTTAAATGTAGTCAGTGGACAGTAGCTTATTTTGTCACTTTGTTTTGAAGCCTTCTTTGTTGTTTCTCATCAGGTGCCAGTGATTGGTACTCGCTAAATTATAATTGATGAGGTGATAGGAAACAGGGATGGAAATATTGTGTAGAAAGGGTTCCTTATGTATGAGTCTCCTGTGAATTATGTGTGTGTACGTGTGTGCTTTTACCTGTAACTTGGGTGTTTATGTTTGTGTGAGTTGCTGTAGGGATGAGACGGCACTAGATTTCCAGGAGTACAGGCTTCTATTAGAGGAGAAAGAGTCCTGCCTGGCACTCTCCAGGAGAAGGGCACCAAGCAGATTTGGGGGGCAATTTTTATAGGGTAGGGAAGACCCTTGAGCAGGTGGGCGTTGAATTAGAAGTTCTGGTATGTGGGAGAGCCTGGAGTCAGAATTTCTGGTATGTGGGAGAGCCTGGGTGGGGTCAGAAGTTCTGGTATGTTCCCATCTGCAGTTTTATGGTTTCGGCTTCCCAGGACGCTTCTTCTGAAATTTTTCTGCTTCAGGGGTGATAGTCCAGTAAGTAAGAGTGAAGTCAGACAGATAAGCAGAACAGCAAAAGGTCAGTTAGAAGTTCTGGTAAATTCATGTATCTATCGGTTACATTTACTATTGAGATGAGCCAGTCTAGGATATTTCAGTTGTGCCCCGGGTTCCTGGTGTGATAGTATATGTCCGTTTCTGGAATTATGACATGTGATTAAACCCAGCCTTGAACCACTTTGGCCTCTCAGTGCTGGGCAAATGGACAGGTATCTTAGCCGCTCTTTGTGGTTGAGCTCTACAGGTGCCAGCTGTCAGTTTTATTTTAGTTGAGGGTCCCTTCTACAGGATGGTGGAATTAGAGAGGTCTTACCTGTTTTCTTGTTCTCCCTTCCTCTTTTCCTCCCCACTTTCTCTCCCTTCTCTCCCCTTTCCTCTTACTCAGTGAACGTTAATATAGATGCTTTATTCCAGGAACTGAAATACTGAAGGGGATGAGGTTCCCTTCCTGCCTTGGAGGGAATGACATGCTACTAACAAGACAGAGTCACGCTAGAGTGTCATTATGAGTTTAAATGCCGAGTCAGCCACTTCGGGGTCTGTGCCCTTTGGCAACAGAATGCCTTTGAACTTCACCTTCCTCAGATGGAGTTAATAAAAAATATTCCCTAGACAGTCCTGAGAATTATATCTTGAACAGCTGAAAATCCTAAAGGGTTCCATACTTAATAAACGTGTTTGTGAATGTCAGTAATAATAATAATAACTAACATTTATTTAGTGACTTTATGTGATATGTATACTTGACATGTATTTTATTAATTCTCAACGTGCCTTCCTCACCTATACAATTCAGATTTCTGCTTCAGCAGTGTCACCTTTGATGCCGTTTGTGAGTGAGTGGGATGGATATTTTACACCCACGGTTTGCTGGGCACGCTCTGTCCCTGCCTCATAAGGTTGTGATGACAGTGTTTGGCCTGTGATAGCTGGTTGGAAAATACTTTGTATTTCTGGGATATGTTTGTGTCATATAGTAGGTTTTCTTTTTGTTTATTTTTTTTAACATTTGAGTTGCCTTTGTGAGAGCCTCTGGGATATGAGGGATCTTCAACTATTAAAAGATACAGTCCTGCACATCCGTTCATGTTTATTCATTCTGTTTTGAAAAGGAAATTTAGGTGCGGGAGACCTTTTCTCTTCATTGAATCATAATAACATCTAAATCTTGAGTTCATTTAAATAAGGAGTCACATTTTGAAATATAATTTAGCATGTCCTATGATAAGCAGTAAAAGAGAACCGGTACAGTGATTGTCCAGAGGCTCAAAAATAAAGTAAAACATCATTTGACCCCGGCATTTGTACCGTTAGAGTCCCACTCTGGATGTCGTTCACGCCCACCGCGCGCTGTGCGTAGTGGGCCTCACCCTGGGCAACTAGCAGACAATGGAGCGCATTCTAGTTCCCTGAAAAGTTAGTTTAGAGAAAATGATGTTTCACTGCTGTGTGTGGGCTCAGTTTCTACCCTGATTTTATTGAGCTAGGAAGAGAATGGTGATGGTCAGGAAGCCAGCTTCCTAGAGTTTCTCTAAGAAGACAACAAAAATTCATCAAAGGGCACACAATGATCTGTGAACCTCCAGGTTGTTACAGACACAGGATGACATGTAGAAAGCGCTTTTCTCATAATTACTGAATCTGAAATACTGAAGTAGTGATACATGTTTTCTTAAAATGAATAGTAAGAGAAAAACTCTTGAAACAGCAGAAGATGTTGAAGAAAAACCCCAATTGTTTTGATTGAGAGACGTTATGGAGAAGTTAGAAGTATATTGTTTCCATTTTCGCTCACCTGTGCTGTAGTGAAGGACTCAAAAATCTCGGTAGCGTTTGATCACCATTGATTTCTTGCACAGTCATGCCTGTAGCACCTAGCATGGCATTCCTGCTCCCAGGAGAGAGGAGGGTCAGAGGTGGAACCCCACGGTGACTCCTAGGCATGTGTTCAGAAGTGGCCTATGTCGCACTTCCATCCACATTTCATTGCGCTACAAGCTGCATGGCCAAAGCTATCGTTAGTGAGTCAGGTATGTGGGATATGAATAATTGCAGCGAATACTGGGAGTGATGGTCCAGTCTACAGGAGCTGTACTCTGATGCAGAGATTGACTATTGTGCTTGGCAAGTAAGTAACGGAACTCTGCACCATCTTATCATTTATCATCGGGGTCCCATAGGATCACTGTGCCAGCAGTGGCGTACATCGCCATCTTGAAATAGCCCAGTGTACACCACACCAAAGTATTTTGGAGGAAGAGTGGGCATAATAGTTGCAACTTATTCTCAAACGGTTCAGAAAAAATAAATGCGTGCATATATAATACTATATATATATATATTTTTTTTATGTGTATATGTATGTAGGGTGGGGGTGTGCATGTGTGCATGGAGCAAATTATTAACAGTTGGTTAACCTTGGCAAAAAAAAGTATAGAGGAGTTCTTTGTAACATTCTTGCAACCTTTCTGTAAGTTTGAAATCAAATCATAATAAAGAATTACCAATCAAAAGAGCCCTTTACAACGTAAAGCCACTATGTCTCCCCTTCATCCCTCCAAACCCCAAGCTGCTCCTGCCTACCTAGAAGAACTCTTGAGAAAACACAGAATTTAAAAATGGATAAAGGAATGGAAGTGTGGGGGACAGATATCCTCAACATGCTCCCTGATCAGTTTATTAACCTTGCTCCAAAAACAAACCCAACCCTCTCACTTGAGCTAGCTCTTAGGAAAACAAAACATGTCTGCTCAAACCAATTCATACTGTGAGGCCATTAAGAACACTTAAAGGAGGAATAACCTCTTGGTTAAAGAATATCATGTACACGCTAGGAAGAGGGGCATTTACTTGGGTGTCAGTTTTAAGGAACATGGGTCCCGATAAATACACTCACACTACACTGAATGCACAGGACCTCTGTCCCAGGTACAGGGGTAGGTGCTTATTACGTTAACCCGAAAGGGCAGAACCTTCCAAGGTACTGTTACCCTCAAGGGAAGAAACTGAGACAGAAAGGTTAAGTACATGGTTCCAAGTCACGTTAGGAAGGTCTTAACACCCTTTTGTGACGCCCTGGCTGCAAGTGTTAACTTAGCCTGTCTGTCTTTGCAGTGCGACTGTGCTCTGACCGGGTCAGCCTCATCAAGGAGTGCATCTGCCAGTCCCCCACGTGCTACAAGCAGTCTGCTAAACTCCTGGGCCTCGCCGAGCTGCTGCGGGTAGCTGGTAGGTTGTGAATGCTAAACTGCAGCGGGGCATGTTAGTCTCATCATTGTCCCATGCGAACATCTGAATGTGTATGTGTATGTATTTATACGTGTATATATACGTGATACATAGGTGTCAGGGTAGCTTTGTTCTGCAAAAATTTGTTTTTTCGAGAAAGATATGTGTATTACAAATGTCATGAGAGCCTCTCCATAGGAGAGTGATAGGCAATTTTTTGAGCTTGGTGTGTCAAAATTCACCAAAAAACCGAGCATAACTCAGGTGGTGTGTCACTTCAAGAAAAACGGCCTAACCGGAAGTACCAAAACTAGACGCTCTGTGCCGGAGTTCTGTTGTTTTGGCCTACAGACCTCCGGCACAGAGTGTCTACAGTATAGCAAATGATTTACCCTCTGCTACGGCACCTGGCCGTGCAGGAGCCGAGGATGAAACGTCCTCAGCATGTGGCCCCATACTTCTCTGGTATGCAGCCGTGTCATTGAAAACGGCTATGCATGTCAGTGCTGACACATGTATCATAGGTTCGCCATCACGGCCATAGGACTTCTTGAGTGTCCTTTTAACATGACAACTAGTTTCTCCCAGAGTATTTGGTCCACCAGGGAGCAAGGTTGGCCCTGTTAACGCTTTTTATGACTGAGTCTTGGAAGCCGCTCATCATCATTTCCACCTTTTCTGTTTGTTAGAAATAAATCACCAGCAAGCGTCCCCTCTCCTAAACCTCTATCTTTAGAAGAGCGTGCCAAAGGATTTGTGGATATACTGTAGTTTAAATTGTATTTCATGTACTCAGAGCCTTGTCATGTCATCATTAGGCCTCTCTTCTTCAGACTAGACATCTGGTCGTCTTCTTTAAGAGCTTCCTGGGCACAGCCCACTCCTGTTTATTCTTCCTAAGAGTCTTGTTTTATTATGTTTGTAACATTTCTAGCTATCATTCTTCTCAGGGCTATTTCTGCTTATGCTTTTCCTTTCAACCACCTGCTCAGATTAGAACTTTCTACAATTAAAAGCAGTTAACTATGTGCACTGTGGACTTCAAGATGACTCTTTGACCCATCTTCACATAAAAGTTTGCATTAGAATATCAATAATTTTTATTTTGCGCTTTTATTCTTATCTAAGTTACTTCTTACTGTGTCCCTCACAGCAGAGACACAAATCTCATTTTGAACATGAGGAACCAGGAAGAAAAAAGTTAAATAATTTGTTTCTTACTTTGAATTCTTTACTCTTACTGTACTTTTCCACCTTTTTAGACATTGGGTGATGGTAACTTCTTTGTACAATACCTTCACAGAAACGCCTGGATCAGTCGTGTGGCCTCGCCAAGCTGACCCATGAGAAAAACCACACCTGGCCCTTTCATGTTTGATTTAGAAGTTTTGAATAAAGGCAACATTTTAAGAGCACTAGCTACGAGTTAGGTTTTCTGTGACGTGTGATACATGCCTTTATTATTGATAAACTTATATGTATTATTTTATTTTCCACATTACATGTCTCTGTGGGGGTGGAAAAATCTTCCCTTCTTTTCTTCCACGTTCTTTAGCTGGTCTAATAATTAATTTAACTAAAAAGATTAACAGTAGAAAGACATAATTTCATACCAGTGGGAGCCTCAGAAGGACATGAGATGGATGCAAAGATGGTCAGGCAGTTGAGGGTTCTGCACCTTCCTGAGCTCAGGGCAAGGGTGGGGGTGTGGGGGGGCTTCTGTACCTTCCTGAGCTCAAGGCAAGGGTGGGGGTGTGGGGGGGCTTCTGTACCTTTCTGAGCTCAGGGGAAGGGTAGGGGTGTGGGGTGGCTTCTGTACCTTCCTGAGCTCAGGGGAAGGGTAGGGGTGTGGGGTGGCTTCTGTACCTTCCTGAGCTCAGGGGAAGGGTAGGGGTGTGGGGGGCTTCTGTACCTTCCTGAGCTCAGGGGAAGGGTAGGGGTGTGGGGGGCTTCTGTACCTTCCTGAGCTCAGGGGAAGGGTAGGGGTTGGGGGGGCTTCTGTACCTTCCTGAGCTCAGGGGAAGGGTAGGGGTGTGGGGGGCTTCTGTACCTTCCTGAGCTCAGGGGAAGGGTAGGGGTGTGGGGGGCTTCTGTACCTTCCTGAGCTCAGGGGAAGGGTAGGGGTTGGGGGGGCTTCTCTACCTTCCTGAGCTCAGGGGAAGGGTAGGGGTATCAGGGAGCTTCTGTACCTTTCTGACCTCAGGCGAAGGGTAGGGGTGTTGGGGGGGCTTCTCTACCTTCCTGAGCTTAGGGGAAGGGTAGGGGTGTGGGGCAAAGGGGAGGGAGACAGTGTCCAAGAAGAGCCCTTGTTGGTAAACAAATGTTGGCCCCGCCACACAGCAAGTCTTTCTGATGGAAAAGTCATGTTTGAGAATTGCTCTCTCTCTGGTACAGGCCCCTATTAGTTAAGGGGAGGTGAAAAGCTCTTCCTGGGTCTGCCTGGTCTCACTGGTCTTCAGCTCAAAACAGTCCACATGCCCAAGTGTCACATGTTGGGGTGGCATATTCTGCTCCCCCAATCAGTGTTACTAAAACATGAGTGTGGTGTTCAAATAATAATATGAATCTTAGTGCTGTATCAGCTCTTTTTAAAAACAATATTTTTGACTAGCATGGGCCAGTACTTAGTTAGCTTGGATTTTATTTAAACCTTTGTAGCACAGAAGAAAGATTTACGGGACATATTTTAAAATATTTTTTTTAATTTTATTTTTTATTTTTCTGAAGTGAGAAGCGGCAGGGAGGCAGACGGACAGATTCCTGCATGCGCCCGAGCGGCATCCACCTGGCATGCCCACCAGGGGGCGATGCTCTGCCCATCTGGGCCGTTGCTTCATTGCTGCCAGAGCCATTCTAGTGCCCAAGGCAGAGGCACTAGAGCCATCCTCAGTGCCTGGGCCCATTTTCCTCCAATGGAGCCTTGACTGTGGGAGGGGAAGAGAGAGACAGAGAGAAAGGAGAGGGAGAAGGGTGGAGAAGCAGATGGGCGCTTCTCCTGTGTGCCCTGGCTGGAAATCAAACCCTGGACTTCCACACACTGGGCCAATGCTCTACCCATGAGCCAACTGGCCAGGGCCAAAACTTTTATTCAACTCTTTCTGTGATGTGTTTACTTTTTCTTTCGAACCATTTTATAGCTTAAAAATGCAAAGGTTATATGTACATCATATTTTTGTTTTTTATTGGAAATATTGAATATAATTTTCAAGTTCTGTTACCTCTTTAACATATAAAACATTTTTCTTTTTAGGATAAATATACAAATTGTCTTTATTATAACTGAATTATCCTATAATTAAAAAGTACATTCTGAATTGCATCTATGCCTATTCATTGAGGATTTTTTTTGAGCTTCTGTTATGTGCATGACTTGGTGCTAGGTACTGAGAATTTAACAAGGAAGCAACCCCTATTCTACAAGAGTTTAAATTCTGATAGAAGGTATAGGTTGTTAAACAGTTAATGGCAATAAATGGGTACTGAGCAAGTGACAAAAGTAAAGGAACCACACCTAAACTGTCTAGGAGGCACTCCTAGACCATGGATTTTATATTAAGAAGGTATGGAAATGTCAAAGAGGGAAGTGACATCTAGCTAACATCTAATAATGTTCTGAGAAAAGTAATTTAAGAGCTTCGTGTTAGCATAAGCTGAATGTGGTATATTTTCTTAGAGTCTAGCTGTTCACTATGATAAATAAAAGATGAGTACTGTAAGTGAAACATCAAAATTACATGTATTTTACTTTGTGTTTAAACTTTTTCCTCCTTGTATTTGTCATTTTAAATTATAACTAGAGCGCCAGTTCAAAACCCTGCACTGGTTCAGTCAAGGCACATATGGGAGTTGATGCTTCCAGCTCCTCCCCCCTTTCTCTCTTTCTCTCTCTCTCTCTCTCTCACTCTGTGTCTTCTCTCTAAAATGAATAAAATAAAAATTAAAAAAAATTATAACTAGAGCATTCAAAGAGCAAAATACAAAAATGATTTTTTTTTCTTTTTTAAGCAAAAGACTTTAAAGTCTCTTTCGGTGGAATACTTTTCTCTGCCTGCTTAGTTGGAATGGTTTGTCCTGGACTGCTGTTAACCATTGATTGCTTAGGAGCCTGAGACTTAATTCAGTGATTAATAAGTATATTAGAAGGTGAAAGGTGCTGTGAACTTTCATCCTATCATCTTTTAAAATCATTCCGATCTTTACTTTTTAATTTTGAATTAATTTGACAGATGGTACTAGTGAGCTCTTTTATGAATTGATGCTGTCAGAATCATTAAGCCATTGGCATGTGTTTACAGGGGAAGACCCTGCAGAAAGGCGTGGACAGGTCCTCATCCTCCTTGTCCAGCAAGCGCTTCGTTTCCATGACTACAAAGCAGCCAGTGTGCATTGTCAGGAGCTGATGGCCGCAGGTGAAGTAGACAACCACTTAGTACTTTGCTCATGTCCCTTTTATGTGATGCATAACGGAGAAGGTCTGTGCTGATATCACTTGACCTGATTGGCAAGCCAGCCATTGTGTTCCTGAGACTGGGAAACATTTTGTGAGCACTGATAAGTGAATGTGCCTGCCTTGTGCTAACGTTAGCTCATGGAAATACTTAATGGACTCAGGAGTTGTATTTTATCTGGAGTTTTGGTTGCTTTCCATTGCTTACTAAAACAGTCTCGTAAGTTTAAGAACAATTTTATGTATAATATTTCATGGCTTTTATGTATTTATTATTTAAAAGAGAATCTAAATTTTGGAAGTATCTACAGTTTATAACATCTAGTCGCTATTTCTGTTAGTTTTTTTGTTTTTCTTTAGAAGATGACTTAATGCTTTTTAAATGAATATTGAGAATTTGGGAAATAGTTTGTAACCCTATAAAGTTTTCTATATCAAAATTCTAAGTCAGGTCTCGGGAGGATAAGCAGATTTTATTGTAGAATAATTTCTCTATTAAAAATAATATAACACCTTCCTCAGTGGGGTAGGAAGTGACCCCATGTCCTCATGGGCTCTGTACTGATCTACTTTCTGTCGCTGTGCCTGAGTATGTAGGAGCGCAAACATACCTTCTGACCCCGTCAGCATTCGCAGTGAGTGGCTAAAAATACATTGCTTCACTTTGTGATAATTCATGGGGCTGTGCACCTATGATTCGTGCAGTTTTTATATGTATAATGTTAAAGAAAATATTCTGACAACTGTTAAAAATCGTAAGGAAGACTTTATTCAGGACTTTGGCAATAGATGTTAAGACAATTGCAACAGTGGGGAGAGATTGAGCTGAACTCTGAATACAGGAAGGACCGAGGTTTACAGCCTTGGCGCAGAGTGAGGGGTTGCGGATGGAAAATGACTGTGATGAGACATCAAGGGGGTGTGGCGTTCTTGCTAAACCGACATTCACAGCATTGTTGCTGGAGACAGGCCAGGGCAATCAGATGTCACCGGGGGGATGGGGTGGGGGGGATAAGGAATTTGATCAGATATCAGAGTGAGCAGTCACCAAGGACTGGAGTTCCCAGGACTGTAGCTACACCTGGGCTCTGTGGGCTCGGCCAGGCTGGGGTGGGCCTGGTCGGAGGGGCTCAGAGCAGCCTGACTGCACTGTAGTCAAGTAGCAAATCTGTTAGGAAAGCTCTGAAAATGTCTAGAACTCTGGGTAAAAACTCAGTGGTTTATAACCTCAGTGTGAGAAAATTGTTTTCATAAAAGAGCTGTGTTCTGTAATATTAACCAAGTGGTTTTACAGCATTAAGTTAAAAATAATTGTGGTTTACTGGAAAAACGTTGTATTACTCTAAAATTGTTTATTTAGAGAGCTTTGTAATCATTTATTCCTATTAACAGTGGTGCCGGGATTAGTTTTTACTTACGGATAGGGAGAAGTTATTTTAGACGGAGGCCTTTGTACTTAGGGTAAAAACCCTGCTTTCAAACTGGAACTCCTTCGAGTAAGACTTAAAGTGTATTTTAGGAATTCAGTGTAAAGTTGTGCAGGAAAAGGCCCTCGCGGGGAGTCGGGCCGACCACATTCTTTGCACGCTCCCTGGGTCCCTGCTACAGAGCGAGTGTCTGTGCAGCAAATACTTTCCCCGTTTCTCGCATGGTGCAGTATACAACGTACTCTTAAATGCAAATGCTGCTCAGTTCTTTCAACAGCCCAGCGAGGAAGGCGTTTTTTATCCTTGTCTCTCTTTAGCAGTAAAGGAAGTGTGATACTTGGAACTTTCTCCAGCTCACACGTGTGTGCAGCAGGCTTGGGCCAAAACCGTCAGGTTTCTGAATTCAGACAGCCAGCTCATTCCTCACCATCAAAGCTTGGCACGTTATTTGTAGTCATTGTCAGGTAATCTCAACTTTAACAGAGTGCATCAGAGACACTTGTCTGCAGTAGCGCTGAGCTTTCTGGAAAATAAACCAACCAACGTGATACGTCTTACCTACCATAAGCCCTTAGCTGACGACTGTGCTTTTGCTTTGGTAATGACCTGAGCAAAAAAACCATTGAAATTCTCATTGTTTGATGGGAGGTTTTTCTTCTTTCAAAAGTCAGTTTGTTTTTTCATGTCAATTTTGCAGGTTATTCTAAAAGCTGGGATGTTTGTAGCCAGTTAGGACAGTCGGAAGGCTACCCGGACCTGGCCACTCGGCAGGAGCTCATGGCCTTTGCACTGACGCACTGCCCGTCCGGGAGCATCGAGCACCTCCTGGCGGCCAGCAGCGCTCTGCAGACGGAGGTGAGGACTCCCAGCGGAGGCGGTCTCCTTGGTGGGCAGGGTACCTGGCTGGGTGTATGAGTCTTGGGTGTCTGATCATTTAAAAAAGTAATGTAAGAAATATAATTAATGGAAGAAAAATGGAGCTTGCTACTGCTGTGAGAAGGAATTTGAAGGTAGTAGGATATCATAAAATAGTGTTGTTGTTTTATTATAGTAAGGAAGAAAGAATACAAAGCAGAGGTGAGAAAAACAGAAGGTAATATTAGGAAATAGCTTATTGAATATCATGGGGAAAGTTAGTGTTGTCAAGGATAAAACATAAGAAATGGTCATGAAAATCTATTCCAAAGCCTTTAAAGCCAGTGGTGGCCCCATCCCTTAGAAGTCATTTGAAAGTGACAGGAGGGTGGGCTTTGGGTGGGGAGTTGCTGAATTTCCTTTAGTTCCCAGGACAGATCTGCACAAGGGGCAGTAGTGCTTGGGTTGGGAGCGCTGGTAAATACAGCAAGGGTTTCTGGAATCCACACCTGTGTGTCCCGCTTATTCATTACATGGTATAGCAGGTGTTTGCAGCTGAATTCAATTTCTGAGACAGCCACGTCCTTGTGAAGCTGTTCCTGCCCCCCCCTCCCACCCACCCCCCATTCACTGGAAAGTCATTGTTTCCTTCAAAGAGTATCTTAGATTTCCAGCCTACATTGTGAAGAGAGGCAAATTTAAAAGCACAGTTTCTTTATAATGTATCATGTTCTTTGTCAGATTCTTTATCAAAGAGTGAATTTCCAGATCCATCCGGAAGGAGGGGAGAGTATTGGTATGTCACCATCACTTGGCAAAGCCCTACAAGAAGTAAGTTAGGGTGAGTGGGGGTGGAGGGCATGGGGCGTGGGGTAGGGGGGAGTTTGGAAAGTGGCTGTCAGTGGAATGAAATGGGAGTCACCTAACCTGATGTGTGATGGTGTGTGTGTGTGAGACGGTGTGTGTGTGTGTACATGTGTGCATGTGAGACGGTGTGTGTGTGTGTGTGTTTAGAGACTGTTTTTCTTTAAAACTTTTTTTTTGTGAAATACTATAACATTCATATAGAAAAAATACACAGAATAAAAATGTGCAAGTCAATACATGAGCATAAAAGAAACTCCCATGAAACCACCACCCAGTTAGAGAAACAGCAATGACCAGCCTTCCTCCACCATCCCCCACTTCTCCCAACCTACTTTCGATAAAATCTTTTTTTTTAATTTTATTTTCTTTTTTCTTTTTTATTTTATTTTTTCATTTTGGAGAGGAGACACAGAGAGAGAGAGAGAAAGGGGGGAGGAGCTGGAAGCATCAACTCCCACATGTGCCTTGACCAGATCAGTGCAGGGTTTCGAACTGGCGACCTCAGTGTTCCCCGGTCGACACTCTATCTACTGCGCCACCACAGGTTAGGCCCAACCTACTTTCTACCCCGTCTCTCTCCTTCCAGAGAGCGCTGCTGCCCTGAATGGTCCTGATCCCAGATGTGTGTGGCACTTTGTTCTTGTTTTACATAATTTTAATACCTATCAGACCCCTCCCAAAATAATGGCTTAACTGTCCCATTTTTATACTCTGTAGAAATAGTTATGCTTCACGAGGTGTATGTGAGGTTCGTCCATGCTCTTATGTGCAGTGTAGTTATTTGTTGCTGTACAGAAATTAATTGCACTGTGCATGTGTGACAGCTTATCCATCTAATGGTGACTGACTTTAGTTTTCAGTTTCATTTTCTAGAATGATGCTGCATCATTGTTCCTTACATGTCTCTAGCGCATGTGAGCATACCTTTCCACTGGCATCTGCCTACTTGGCCCTGCAAGTGTATGTTGCCAGCTACATGTATGTCCAGCCTTAGTCAATAACCACACAATGATTTTCCACAGTTTACTGATTGCACTCTGATAGCAGAGTTTGAGAGTGCTGCTGACTGCAATCTATCCCCTACTGTTATTGGTCTAATTTATTATTTTTTAACTTATTGGGGTTACACTGATTCATAAAATTACGGGTGTCAGGTGTGCAATTCTATAAAGTCATCACATCATCTGTATATTGTATTGTGTGTTCACCACCCCGAGTCAAATCTCCTTTTATCATCATTGATCTGCTTATTACCCTCTTCTACCTCCCCCCACCCCCTTTCTCTCTTGTAATCCCCACACTGTTGTCTAACTGTGAGTTATTTTTGCTTAATCCCTTCACCTTTGCCACCCAGCCCCCAAACCCTATCCTCTCTGACAGCTGTCTGTTCTCTGTATCTATGAGTCTGTTTCTATTTTGTTTGTTAGTTTATTTAGTTCATTGGATTCCACATTTAACTGAACTCACATGGCACTTGTCTTTCTCTGACTGGCTTATTTCACTTAGCGCAATAGTTCAGGTTCATCCATGCTGTTGCAAAAGGTAAAATTTCCTTCATTTTTTCAGCTGAGTAGTATTTCATTGTGTAAATGTATGACAGCTTGCCTTTATATGTTTTTAAAATTTAGTCTGATAAGTATTGAGTGATATCTATTTGTGATTTTGATTTGCATTTTTCTGATTACTAATGAGACGGAATCATCTTAGAAGAGATGCTGCTTTATGAGGCACCTGTTCAATTCACTTGCCCATTTTTATTGGTGCTTTTTTTCCCTTTCCCCCTCCCCTTGTTAAAATTCTTAGGGGTGAAATTTGTCTAAACCAGTAAAGGAGAAAGTATATACCCACTGATGCCTGTCTTCCACTGGTTAATGTTTGCTCCATGGAATTTCACTATTCATGACTGTTTCTAGCAACATAAAATTGGCATTTCTTTAGGTCAGAGAAAGTAGTCCAGTTTCTGATATTCTAATTAGATAAATTAAGAGATGATAATCCTCTTTATAAATAGGTTTACCACAGGATTCCTTTAATTAATAAGTTTCACTTTCAAAGTGTAAAATCTCATTTATTTTTCCAGTAACTGTTTTGGAAGACAATTGGCTGTATTCATTTTGCCAAACTCATTTGCAGTTGTATACTATATAGATACCTCCAAAAGTCCGATATTAAGCTTCAGTTATGAAATCTGTTGATAGAGATAGGGCAGAGCTTTTGCTCAGAGTAGAATATGTCTAAGTACTGCATTTTCATAACTCTTTTATATTAAAATTTAATTTACAAACATACATTGAATATATATGTGGATCCCCAGTTCAGTGCTAATGATCTGAGGGGTCTCAAAATTATTTAAAATTTGACTTTTTGCCATTAAAATGTTTTCTCCACTATTCCTGTAGTGCTGACTTCCGGACAACACTGACCTGTAGAATTTTCTCCAGTGAGGGAAATGTTTTATATCTCCACTGTCCAGTGTGGTGACTTCATCACATATAGCTGTTGGGTACTTGAAATATGCCTAGTGCCACTGAAGAATCAAATTTTACATTTTATTTAATTGTAACTAAGTTAAATATAAATAGCCACTCGATGCCACTGGCCACCAGATGGGACATCAGAGGTCTAGGAGATCGGACCCTTGGTACCGCAGACAGTGATCTTGTTTTCATTGCACTCTGGGCGGAAGCCACAGCATTTCCAGGCTCCTGGGCTGGTGTGGATACATTTTGTCCTTTGGCATTTTGCCTTAAGGTTTTACTGATTGGTTACTGTTTTCTTTTCCTTACTGAATGTGAGAGCTTATTGTGTTTCTTCCGTGAGATTCAGAGCAATTCTTGCATTGTCCACTGGTTACTAACTGTTCTGCTCTAGTGGGGGGCAGATTTTCCCATCTCTCAAGGTCTATTTGAAGACCTTCTCATGATGAGATCTTTATTCCAGGTTTTGTATCTTTCAAGCCTCTGACCCTTTACTACGTGAGCAGCCAGCCTCGTTGTGCATTTCGTCTTTCTCTTCAGCCCCATCTCTTTCTGTGCCACCCTGATGTGCATGGTGTGCAGTCGCGAGGACCTTAGAATCTCTGAGTTTTCTCCCTGCCTGTGCTGCCCTTTTCTGTGCTCTGACCATCCCGTCTAATGGAGCGTCTTCTTCTGAAAGGTTTTCCTGAGTCCTCTAATGGGCCTCTCGGCTCTGTGCCCCACACGTGTCACATCATGGTGACAGCATCAGAGAGCTGTGTATGGTATTGTACTAGGAGTATGTCATTTATCTCTGTATTCTCTCCACAGAGTGCTTGTCACCTAGCGAATGCCTAGGAAATGTTTGCTAAAACTCAGATGGAAGTTCGCACTGCATAAAGTGTGTGGTAAAAATGAATTAAAAAGTATATTTTAGCCTAACAATCAAAGGGATTTCCTGTTTAACTCATATGTATGTGGTGTGGTGCCCCAGAGCTTGTTGGAAGTGTGCATTTCTCTGTGTAGTGTTGAATTGCAGAGTGTGTCTGCCAGTTCAGCTCCGTTGCTTGTTCTGAGTCCCCCTCCTTCTTTATAAAACCCATCAAAAGCCTTTGTGATTTTTTGAGTTTCCCATCTGCTTCTAGGGTGAATTAGCACCTGTCAGCTTCTTTGGCGGAGGACACGTTGTGTCACCAGGACTGGGTGTGTGTTGTTGCTCCATAGGGCCTCTTCGTCAATGAAGCATCCCTGCAGTCCTTTACAAGTTCTGCTTAGCAAGGAAAAAGAATTGTTTCCAAGTGATCGTCTCCCTCCCTTTTAGCCCCTTAAAAGCTTTCCTGTCTTCCTTTGTCCTCCTTCAGCAAGTTGTAATGGATCTAGATCTCATGAAGTGCTAGTCCAAACCCTCAACAAACATATTATGGCTTTGATTCATCAAGCACATTTCAGAATATTATAGCTACTATTATTAGATTGAAATATAATGCCTAGCTGTAAGATGCCATTGTTACACATTAACAGGTATAATAACCACATTAAATTACATCTCATAAATGAGAGCTGACTATATGTGTGATCTGCTTAATATCCAAGACTTTCATAGCTCAGTTGTGAAAATAATGGTTTTTATTGATATATCCCAACAAAGTAAAGATGTAATTGCTGTGCGGTAAGTAGCATTTGCTTTAGTACAAGTGTAGCCTACCCAGACTGTTATCCCTGTGAACAAGATATTTGTTTATAAATAGAACAAAATGCATTGTGAAAAACTACCAAAATTACATTTTTCCAGTTTCTCATTAATGTTGGTTATTATGTTTTTTTGATGTAACAGTATTCCACCACTTAGACTATATTAACATTTTGTTTACAGCTGGTATTTTATATCACTTAGCCAATGGTGTTTTCCCCAGATAAATCTAATTAGAGTTGGAAATGGATTATATACAAGGTTCCCATTAAAAAATAATTTCCTTGTGGGAAAACTTGTTATGAACATTTTAAGTGGCTACAGATTTATACAACTGGACTAATTAATGTTTAGGACTGGGGCTATTTTGAATTTATAAAAGGACCAATTAGAAATATTTAAATAAAAGAGAGCAAAATGGCAGTTGTATTTTAGTATCACGGACAGTCCTTTCTTTTTCCATTTACCAGTTGATGGATATTTGGGTTGTTTGCACTTTGACCTATCATGAATATTGTTGCTATAAATTTTGCTTTTGCAAGTCTTTGTGTGGAAATACGTTTTGATTTCTGGTCTAGGTACCAGGAGCAGAAGTGCTGTATTGTTTGGTATGCATTTGCAGAGACTGCTAGTGGTTTGCCAGAGTGGCTGCCCCAGTTTACTTTCTCACTACGAAGTTTCTCCACATCCTGGATGACACTCGCTGTTGACGGCTTTTTCATTAGTCGTTATGGATATGTGTGGTATCTTACTATCGTTTTAGTATACATTTAACAAATAACTAATGACAACGAACATTGCTCCATGTGCATATTGGCCACTCCTATACACTTCTTTGGCGAAATGCCATAAATATTTTGCCTATTTTGTAGCTGGGTTATTTGTGTGTTTTTAAAACTGAGCTGTAAGAGTTTTTTAATTTGGGATACAAGTTTTCTTTTTTTAAAATCAGATGTATTAATTGAAAATATATTTCTCTCAGTGTTTGACTTGACTTTTATTTTCTTAATGGTGACTTTTGAAATGCAAAAGTTTTTAAAGTTGTCAAAGTCCAGTTGACCAGTATTTCATTGGATGGCTTGTGCTCTCAGTGTTGTATATAAGAAATAGGTACTCAGCTCAAGGTTGTGAAGATTTACTCCTCTATACTGCTTTTAAAAAAAGAGTTTTATAGCTTTATCTTTTACATTTATTGGTATATAACAGTAAGAAGCTGCTTTTTATATAGAATAAGTATAGGCTTGAAGACTGTCCATATACAAAAATGTATTTAGAAGTTTACCTCACACCATACAGAAAAATTAACTCAGTGAGCTAGAGTGTTCCTTCTTCAGGGATTTTAAATCCCATATTTAGTATGCACAAAACATAAATTAATATTTTGAAGTTTTAAAGGAAATAATTTCATCTGGAGTGGATTTTTGTTAACAATTATTGCTTTATTTTTTGTGTGTGTTTTGGAAATTTTGGTTGAAGGCTCATTCTGAGTCATCTCACTGAGTTGCATGTTTATCTCGCAGATCCTCTGAATGGATTCACACCTGTGTGGTTTTCCCTGGTCTAGCTTTTCACATGGGACTCCCCCTGTTGCAGTGTTGAGGGTGTGAGAAATACAGACTGGGAGCCAGTGTTGGCTTTGGCCCACGCCTTTGGGCCCTGTCTTTGTACTCTGCCTCTCAAACCCAGTTTCATAATATAAAGACATGCCACAGGCAGTGAGCCTGACCTCCCCTCTCCAGATTCTCCCTCTCACAGCGGGAGCCTTTGGATTCGCTGTCTTTTTCTGAAAAGGGGGCACATGGCAGCCCCTGGCAACCTCCAGATCCTGAGCCTTGAAATGTGAATTCTGCAGAATGTGAGTTTGTTCTGACTCTTTTTTTCTGTTACACTCAGTATTTTGGAGCACTCAGAGCATACTGAAATGTGAATCTATTGCTCCATCTCAATCGTAATTCATAAATGTTTTAATTACAAAATTGGACCAGGCTTTTATTTTATCAATCCATTAAGGGGAGGCAGAGGTTCAGATAATTAACATTATCTGTCATATTTTATTTCTTGAAAGTAAATAAAAGAATAGACATGAAACATCTATCATAAATATTAACATTTGTTAACATCTGATAAGAAGTGCATGAGAATTTGTGGTAAGTTTAGTCCTTATGCTTTTTATAAATACACAAATAATCTAATCAACAATACAGAATATATGTTACCTTTCTTCTCTCTCGTTCTTTCTCTCCAGCCAATCCATGAATCCCACTGCTCAGAGTTGATCATGTTTAAGTTTTATGTAACCTTCCAGACTTTTTCTGAGTGTAGACAGGCTTTCTGTACAGATCTCTGTCTCTTGGACAATAATTACTTTTATTTTTTGCCAACTTCCAACTGCTCAAATTACTTTTTTTTAAATTTTTTATTTTTTTATTAATTTTAATGGGGTAACATTAATAAATCAGGGAACATATGTTCAAAGAAAACATCTCCAGGTTATCTTATCATTCAATTATGTTGCATACCCATCATCCAAAGTCAAATTATCCTCTGTCACCTATCTGGTTTTCTTTGTGCCCCTCCCCTCCACCGTCTCCCTCCCTCTCCTCCATCCTCCCACCCCATAACTACGACACTCTTGTCCATGTATCATAGTCTCGCTTTTATGTCCCACCTATGTATGAAATCATGCTGTTCTCAGTTTATTTCTGATTTACTTATTTCACTCCATATAATGTTATCAAGGTCCATCCATTTTGTTGTAAATGATCCGATGTCATTTCTGACGAGATCGGGCGCGTTCAGGGTGGTATGGCCGTAGACCCGATGTCATCATTTCTTATGGCTGAGTAGTATTCCATAGTATATATGTACCAAAGCTTTTTAATCCACTCGTCTTCTGACGGACACTTGGGCTGTTCCAGATCTTCACTATTGTGAACAATGCTACCATGAACATGGGGGCGCATTTCTTCTTTATGAACAGTGCTATGGTATTCTTAGGGTATATTCCTATAAGTGGGATAGTTGGGTCAAATGGCAGTTCAATTTTTAATTTTTTGAGGAATCTCCAAACTGTTTTCCACAGTGGCTGCACCAGTCTGCATTCCCACCAGCAGTGCAGAAGGGTTCCCTTTTCTCCACATCCTCGCCAGCACTTATTCTGTGTTGTTTTGCTGATGAGCGCCATTCTGACTGGTGTGAGGTGATATCTCATTGTGGTTTTAATTTGCATTTCTCTAATGATTAATGATGTTGAGCATCTTTTCATATGCCTATTGGCCATTTGTATGTCCTCTTTGGAGAAATTTCTATTCATTTCTTTTGCCCATTTTTTGATTGGATTGTTTGTCTTTCTGTTGTTGAGTTTTATAAGTTCTTTATAAATTTTGGTTATTAACCCCTTATCAGACGTGTTGTCGAATATGTTCTCCCATTGTGTAGTTTGTCTTTTTATTCTATTCTTATTGTCTTTAGCTGTGCAAAAACATTTTAGTTTGATATAGTCCCATTTATTTATCTTGCCTTTTATTTCATTTGCCCGTGGAGATAAATCGGCAAATATATTGCTGCCACAGATGTCTGAGAGCTTGCTGCCTATGTTTTCTTCTAAGATGCTTATGGTTTCACGGCTTATATTTAAGTCTTTTATCTATTTTGAGTTTGTTTTTGTGAATGGTGTAAGTCAGGGGTGCTTAATACATCGATCGCGATCCCCTGGTCGATTGCGAAGGAAGTGTGTGTAGATTGCATGACATTAAAAAGACATTTGTCTTTTGATTGGCATACAGGGTAGCCAATCTGACGTCTGAACTTTTGACACCCTACGCGTGCAGGTTAAATCGCGCTAACTTGTTCAGTTACATTGCTGCGTAGTTAGCATTCAATTTATTTAAACTAAATATAACAAAGGGTTTAAAAATGAGTGCCATAGCTGGTCTGAGTAAGAAGCCTAAAACCTACCACTTTCATACAGAATGGGAGGGGACTTTTTTCACTATGTCATATTCTAAGTGCGTTTGCCTCATCTGTCTGTGTGCCAT
Organism: Rhynchonycteris naso; assembly: GCA_037038555.1. Classification (NCBI taxonomy): domain Eukaryota; kingdom Metazoa; phylum Chordata; class Mammalia; order Chiroptera; family Emballonuridae; genus Rhynchonycteris; species Rhynchonycteris naso. The sequence continues at coordinate 102,720,192 of CM073001.1, forward strand.
TGCTATTCCAAAGAAGGGAAATGTAGAGCGGCTTTTTCGGACTGTTCATAAAAACTATTACATTGACTTTCCTCCGAAAAGAGAGCTGAGAAGGAGAAAGGTAAAAGAAGATTGCACAATATTAAATAGTAATAACAGTAACTTAAATAATGATAATATAGAAGAAATAAATTTATGTTTTGCATTTTTATTGTAGGTAGATCATTTTGACTTGGTCATCTTATAAGTAGCTCGCAAGCTGAAAAAGTGTGGGCACCCATGCTGTAAGTTGATGGTCTAATTTCATTTTTTTGCAAGTAGATGTCCAATTCTCCCAACACCATTTGTTAAAGAGGCTGTCTTTACTCCATTATATGTTCTTTGCTCCTTTGTCAAATATCAGTTGTCCATAAAGGTGTGGGTTTCTTTCTGGGTTCTCTGTGCTGTTCCATTGATCTATGTGCCTGTTCTTATGCCAGTACCAGGCTGTCTTGAGTACAATATGGCCTTGTAGTATACCTTGATATCCGGAAGAGTGATACCTCCTGCTTTATTTTTTCTTTTTAAGATTGCTGAGGCTATTCGTGTTCTTTTTTGATTCCATATAAATTTTTGGAATATGTGTTCTATATCTTTGAAGTATGTCATTGGTATTTTAATTGGTATTGCATTGAATTTATAAATTGCTTTGGGTAATATAGACATTTTAATGATGTTTATTCATCCTATCCATGAGCACGGTATATGCTTCCACTTGTTTTTATCTTCCTTGATTCCTTTTATCAATGTTTTATAATTTTCCGAGTACAAGTCCTTAACTTCCTTGGTTAAATTTACTCCTAGGTACTTTATTTTTTTGGCTGCAATAGTGAAGGGGATTGTTTCCTTAATTTCTTTTGCTGACAGTTCATTGTTGGTATATAAAAATGCCTCTGATTTCTGAGTATTAATTTTATATCCTGCCACCTTGCTGAATTCATTTATCAGCTCCAGTAGTTTTTTTACTGAGACTTTAGGGTTTTCTATATACAATATAATTTCATCTGCAAATAATGATAGTTTTACTTCTTCTTTCCCAATTTGGATGCCTTTTATTTCTTCTAGTCTGATTGCTGTAACTAGGACTTCCAGAACTATGTTGAATAAGAGTGGTGAAACGGGGCACCCCTGCCTGGTTCCTGATCTTAAGGGGATTGCTTTTAATTTTTGCACATTTAGTATGATGTTTGCTGTGGTTTTGTCATAGATGGCCTTTATCATGTTAAGGAATGTTTCCTGTATTCCCACTTTACTGAGAGTTTTGAGCATGAATGGGTGCTAGATTTTATCAAATGCTTTTTCTGCATCTATTGAAATTATCATGTGATTTTTGTCCTTCCTTTTTTTTCTGTGATGAACCACATTGATTGATTTGCGAATATTGAACCAGCCTTGCCTCTCCATAAAAAATCCCACCTGATCATGGTGTATGATTTTTTTCATATATTACTGGATCCGGTTGCTAATATTTTGTTGAGAATTTTTGCATCTAAATTCATCAGGGATATTGGCCTATAATTTTCTTTCTTTGTGTTTGTTGTCTTTTTCTGATTTTGGGATCAGAATTATGCTCGCCTCATAAAAGGAGTTTGGAAGTCTTCCTTCCTCTTGAATTTTTTGAAATAGCTTGAGGAGGATAGGAGTTAGTTCTTCTTTGAATTTTTGGTAGAATTCACTTGTGAAGCCATAAGGCCCAGGACTTTTCTTTGTTGGGAGTTTTTTGATAACTAATTTGTTGTAATTGGTCTGTCTAGTTGTTCTGATTCTTCAATATTGATTTTTTGAAGACTATATGATTCAAGAAATTTGTCCATTTCACCTAGATTGTTTAATTTTTTGGCATAAAGTTCTTCATAGTATTTTCTTACAATACTTTGTATTTCTGTTGTGTCTGTTGTTATTTCTCCACTCTCATTTCTAATTTTATTTATTTGAGTCCTCTTTTTTTCTTGGTGAGTCTAGTTAAAGGTTCATCTATCTTGTTTACCTTTGCAAAGAACCAGCTCCTGGTTTCATCGATGCTCTGTATTGTTTTCTTAGCCTCTATGTCATTTATTTCTGCTCTGATCTTTATTATTTCCTTCCTTCTACTAGTCCTGGGCTTTATTTACTGTTGTTTTTCTATTTCTTTTAGATGCAGGGTCAGTTTGCTCTTTGAGCTTTTTCTAGCTTCTTTTGTTATGCCTGTAGTGATATAAACTTCCCTCTCAGTACTGCTTTTGCTGTGTCCCATAAATTTTGAGTTGATGTATGCTCATTATCATTCATTTCTAGAAACATTTTATTTCTTCTTTGATCTCATTGTTAATCCATTCGTTATTTAATAACATGCTATTTAGTTTCCTAGTGTTTGAGTATTTTTCAGTTTTTCTTTTGTGGTTAATTTTTAGTTTCCTGCCATTGTGATCAGAGAAAATGCTTGATACGATTTCAATCTTCTGAAATGTATTGAGACCACTTTTGTCCTAACATGTGGTCTATCCTAGAGAATGTACCATGAGCGCTTGAAAAGAATGTATATTCTACTGCTTTAGAGTGAAAAGTTCTGAAGATATCTATTAAATCGAGTTCGTCTAGTGTGTCCTTTAATAAGTCTTCTGTTTCTTTATTAATTTTCTTTCTTGAGCATCTATCCAGTGATGTTAGTGGGGTATTGAAATCTCCTACTATTATAGTATTGCTGTTAATCTTGCCATTTATATCCATGAAAGTGTGCTTTATTTATGTCGGGGCTCCTATGTTTGGTGCGTAGATATTTATAATGATTATATCCTCCCGTTGAATTGTTCTCTTTATCATTATGTAGTGTCCTTCTTTATCTCTTACTACAGCCTTTGTTTTAAAGTCCTTTTTGTCTGATATAAGTATTGCTACCCCGGCTTTTTTTTTTCATTTCCATTTGCATGAAATATTTTTTCCATCCTTTTACCTTCAGTGTATGTGAATCTTTTGTTTTAAGGTGTGTCTCTTGTAGACAGCAGATGTATGGGTCCTGCTTTTTTATCCACGCAGCTCCCTATGTCTTTTGATTGGATCATTTAAACCACTTACATTTAAGGTTATTATTGATATGTAGTTGTTTATTGCCATTTTATTCTTTAAATGTGTATGCTTCTTTTGCTATATTCTTTTCCCGCTTTGAACTGTTCACAACAGACCCCTTAGCATCTCTTGCACAATTGGTTTGGTTTCAATGAATTCCTTGAGGTTTTCTTCGTCTGTGAAGCTCTTTATTTCTCCTTCAATTTTAAACGTTAGCCTTGTTGGATAGAGTAGTCTTGGTTGTAGATTCTTGTTCTGCATTACTTTGATTATATCTTGCCATCCCCTTCTGGCCTCAAGTGTTTCTGTTGAGAAGTTGGATGTCATCCTTATGGAGGCTTTTTTGTAGGTGATAGCCTTTATTTCTCTAGCAGCTTTTAAATTTTTCTCTTTATCCCTTAGCTTTGTTATTTTAGCTATGATGTGTCTTGGTGTAGATTTCTTTGGGTTTCTCTTTAATGGAATTCTCTGTGTTTCTTGAATGTGTAAAATGTTTTCCAGCCTTAATTTAGGGAAGTTTTCAGCTATGATTTGATTGAACAAAGTTTCTTTCCCTTGTTCTTTCTCTTCATCTTTGGTAACCCCTAGGATGCAGATGTTATTTCTCTTCATGTTGTCACAGAGCTCCCTTAGTGTTTCCTCAGATTTTTTTTGAGTCTCATTTCTTTTTTCTGCTCTGCTTCTGTGCTCCTTTGTTTATTTTGTCCTCTAACTCGCTGATTCGATCCTCAGCTTCATCCATCCTGCTTTTAATTCCTTCCATTGTGGTCTTCAGTTCTGATACTGTATTTGTCATTTCTGTCTGATTCTTTTTTATTATTTCAATTTTTTTTATACTTGTTATCTCTTTATTTAGGTGTTGGTAATGACTATCCATTGTTTCTCTAAGCTCTTTGAACACCTTATCATTATTTTAAACTCTGCATCTGGTAATTTGGTTATATCTGGTTTATTCAGGACCCTCTCTGGGGATTTCTCATCTGGGGTATCTCATCTGGGGATGATTCATTTGGGTTGCATTCCTGTCCTCTGCCTTCCCATTTTGTCTGTGTATAAGAAAGGCGTGGCCACTGGAGTCCTTTAGGTGTTGCCTCTGTGTTCCCTAGGTGTGATCTGTCTGCAGGACCACCACCCTCTGTGCCTCTGCCTAGGACGGTTGGGATAGGCATTACTGGCTCCGGACCACTGTGGCTGTTGCTGTGATTTCCGCCTCTCCGACGGGAGGGGCTGTGTTCTGGTGCCCGGCTCTACAACCTCAGCTTGTCTGGGCTTTCGCCTTGCCCCACAGCTGGGATTGCGCACCACCCTCAAGCCACAAGCTTCAGCACCACGGGTATGGGTGAGCACCTTTGCTCAGCTGTGGACCCCTCCTGTTCCTGGGCTTCCTTCCAGCCCCCGCTGGTCAGAGCCTTCTCGCTGCGGTTTCTTGGTCTTGCAGGGCTGCTGGCGTGCACTCAGCTGCGAGCGTTCACCTGTCCCGGGCTTTAGAACCGCCCCTGTGTTCAGAGCCTGTTTGCGCATACAGGATTGCAAACTGTAGTTTCTCGGGCCTGGAGGGACTGCTGGCGTGCACTCAGCTGCTTGCCTCCGCTGGTCCAGGGCTTTAGCCCAGGCCCCGCGGTCAGGGCCAGCTTGCGCAGGGTTGTAAACCTTGGAAGCCAGGTGATGCTGCACCTCATGGGGCCCTGCTCAGCAGCAGATCTCTGCCCCTTCCTGGCCTCCCGCTTTTTCCCCGCAGGTAGGGCTGCAGGTGGGCCCGTAGCTGTCACACCGCTTTTGCGTGTCCCCTCCACCCCTGCTGGGCTAGACGAAGCTCTCACAGGCCGGGCCTTCACCCCTGCTGACAGAGGCGCGTTTCAGCGTCCCGCCGCCACCATCCTTCCAGCAAGCCCTCAGCAGCTTGGGTGGGGGCACTGCAGCTCAGACCCTAACACTCCATACTGTAGTCTGGAAGCTCCCTCCGTCTAAGCAGCTCTGCTCTAAGTGCCGCAGGAGAGCTTGTTTGGCTGATGTCCTGCCTCCCTTTGCCAGTATTGGTAGTTTGAGGGGAAATTCTCATTTTCGATTAGGGAAGTGACTCAGCCCAGGGGTTAGGGTGGCTGTCCCTCAGAGTGTTTCTCCCTGTGCCTTCCAGTCCACCCTCTCTTCCTGCTGCTCTGGTCCTCTCCTCTGTCCCCATTCCCCGGAGCCCCGGGTGAGTGGTTGTGAGAGAGGTTTTCTGCGCTATCCCTTTAAGAAGAATCCTGGGTCTGAGAAAACTGTATTTTTCACAAACAGTATTCTCACTGTTTCACAGCTCAATACTGTCCAAACGCCTCTTCCAGGCTCTCGGGCTGTAGGCTGGGGCTTTATTCCTGGGACCCAAGTCCCTTCCTCTCCGCTAAACTCTCTTCCCGCCATGCGAGTCTCACCGAGCTGCTGTTCGCTCCGGGGAGCTGGGCAGCCCTTTTCACGTTTTCGCTTTTCCTACCAGTCTCAATGCGGCTTCTTCAGTGTTTCTTGGTTGAAGAGTCCACTTAGTTTAGTTCAAAGTTGGTTTATCCAGATGATGGTTCTTAAAATTAAAAGCTCTATAATCCACTTTGGTTCTGGGAGTTGGAAGTTGGTACATCCGCCTACTCCTTCACCATCTTGCCGTCTCTCAAGTACTTTGTTTTTTAAACTACAATGGATTTACACGTTGCACTGAAGCTCACTTTTTCAGTGCGCTATCCCAGTCCTATATCATGGACATTTGTCCTGGTCATCATATACAGAGTGTTGAGCATGTCTGTGTTTTATGTATAGTTTCCTTTGTTTTTGTGTCCTGTTTTTCTCTCCATTAGACTAAATTTCAATGAGCATGTTACGTGTGCACACGACTTTGTGTTCTTCTGCTAGTGTTGTCCCAGGAGAAGGAGGTAGAAAAGGGCTCCTGAAGACAGGTGCTTTCCTGTTTTCTTGTGGTTCATCCTCCATCACTCTGTGTTATGTGCTGACTTTGCCTTGTTTGCTGTTGTGATGTCAGTACCACACTGGAAACACAGTAGGTCTTCATTAATTATTCATATGCAATTTTTGAGAGTATTGCCTGGGGTGTATTCCCTGGGAGACTGAGTTTATGCGACCATGGCATCAGTGATCTGGGTGGTCGCTCGGTGCTGGCCGATTCCGAGTCCCCACTTGCACGTTCCAGTCCATGGGGGCTGTTTTTTCCCTCCATGAGGCCCGACCCAGGAGGGCATTCTCCACTCACGCGCATCCCTACAGAACGTACTGCTTCACGAGGAGCGGCGTGACTCGGATTTTGATTGGTCGGCAAACATACATCGCAGAGTAATATTCTTCACAAAGGTGTAAGTTGGTGCCTCCTTTTTCAGCTGCACTGGTGGAATTCCAGACTTTCTCTTTTCTTTTATTTGCTCTTTATTCCTAGGCCCATCCATTTCTGACGTATCAATGTTGTTTTCTTTCATTTTAAAAGTAACTCTTTTAATAAAAAATACACTTTTGCATTTTACTTAGAATTGCTATTTAAATCCACATGCAAAAGATGTTTTCAAAAAATCATGCATCCGAGTTATCTTAGTTTCAGTGGAATCTGTGGGGTTCAGCAGTTTCCAGGTTTCCTTTTTAATTTTTAAAATATTTTTATTTTTCTTCTTTTCCAGTCGAGAGGAGGGGTATACCCTGGTGTCTGTACACACAATTATAGCTGCCCAAGCCCAGGTGCTTGCCACTGTACTTTCCCCATGACTCTGTCGTTTCTCTGACATACTTCTCTGGCATGCTTTTATATTTATGTTCTGCTGAACATCTCCTGGAATTGAAGTTCTTTGTGGCAGGCACCATGTTTGTTCACTGCTGTGTGTTAGCGTCTAGAACAGCGTCTGCCATTGGTGTGTTTGATGTCACAGCATTTGAGTATTTGTTGGAGAATCAGTAAGTAATACAAACAAGCAAGGTGAGGTGTAGGTGTGATGGGTGGGGTAAATTCTGTTACTGCATGAGTAGGAGTCTTTGCACGGGGCCCCGTTTCACGGGTGAAATAAGGCAGACCACCTCGTTTGCCTTTTTTTCCTAATGTACTATGAGTTCCTTGAGAGCAGGAACGTATCCTAATCGTCATGGTAACCCCCTTGCCTAGCACTAGGTCTTACACATTGTACACATGCCAGGAATGTGTGTCCAGTGAACTTACTTTGTGGATGTTAGCTCTGATGTACCAGAAACTTGCATTTGGAAACATGGCCCAGACGCCTTTTCTTAAAGAAGCCCAGGTATTTACATCTGAAAGATACAGGGTAGAAACACCAGCTCCTCCTAGAAGGACTTGGTGTTCACAAAGCCAGTTACTTCTATGCCTTTTGAGAGGACTAAGGGAGCTTTGGGGAAGCAAAAGGAATTGGTGGGCTTTGAATTGTGTCTGGAGCCTCACCTTTGGCCTTGTAAAGACTTCACTTGTAAAACAAGGACAGTTGTTTTAATACCTCAAGAGTCAGGTTGCCACCTAAATGCTGACAAAGGACTGACAGCTACATGCACCCAGTTTTGGAAGGTTTCTTTCCATCGCGGTACATTTCTTTCTTTTAGACTCTGTAGGGGTGGAGGGTTTGAAAGGTGGCAGCTGTGAGTATATTATAGCAATTATGGAGGATATAGTTTATGGTTAGTACATAGCATAGGGTCGTCCTTGAAGGCTTGGATATATGAAACCTCTGTCCATTTTCCTTGAGAATGGCAAAATAGTTATGGTAGGCAAATGGGTTGCTCAGAAATTAACTCTTGTTATGAGACACCAGAGAAAGCAACTCTCAGATTATTTGCTATAGTGATTGGTCAAGAAGAATTGTTTTTGTGAGCCGCTCTTAAAATGTGGAACCTTTCTTTTTTTTCTGAACCAGAATACATTTGGTAAAGGTGTCTATTGTAGGCTTTCAAAAATATTATTAGTGCTTAGTAAGTTAACCTTTGAGCTCTGTAACATACTTGACATTAATGAGATTTCATGTTAAATTTTATGCTGGGAGTTGTTGATTTGGTTTGGGGGATTCATCTATTTCTGCTGCTATACACTCTAAATTAATTAGCAGCATGCAACTATGAATAAAATGTGCCAGCAGGAATCATTTCAGGACTTTGCCTAACCTCTGTTTTCTTTTTTCATTACATGAAGTTGAAAGAGAACTATTTTCCTCATTAATGCCTCCAGATACACCATTATCGTGGTAGACTACCCCCAAATCAAATCTCTCCTCTGTGGTCCAAACGAGCTTTTTATTTTACTTTCTCTTTCGTAATTCTCATTAGGGGAGGTCTTTCATCACTCCCACTCCTGTGCCTGTAGATTTCACTCATCTTTTGGAGCCAACTTTTTAAGTTGCATATGTTTTAAATTTCCTTTCTTGAGTTAGCCCATCCACGTAAACAGAAGTAATGTTTAGGTTCATTTTCTGAAATGGAATTTGTTTTTATAGCCTTCATTTTTTAAAAATGTTTTTCAATAGATTTGATTTCCCTCTGAATGAAGGTGCATTCTGTTTAAGTGCCCTATTTCTTACTGTGTTTATATTTTTAATGCTACCCTTGGATTAGTTGATGACATTCAAATCGTTCAGTATGCCCTCTCAGTTACGAAGATTCTAAAGACGAGCAGGATTTGGAAGTGTGACACAAACTCTTACTCGAATAAAATTTAGGTACTATAAACATTGACATATTAAGCTTTAGGAAATGTATCTTCAAACATTTAAATAATGCAGTGAAACCCGACTTCTTATACATCTCTACAGAGAGCAATTAGGGATTTTCACACATGCTGAGGATCAGTAATGAATAAGCATCGTCCCTGCCCTTGAAAAGCTGTGGTTTGGGAAGATAAACAAACAAATTACAATGTCATTATATCATGGTACGTGTATTAAAGGATGCCTGCAATGCTATGTGTGCCTAGGACAGGGGTAGTATGTTGTCTTTACAGGATTTTACTTGCAGCAAAAAGATTATGTCAAAAATATCTTTGTAACCTTGGAGTAGACAAAGATTTCTTAAATATGATACAAAAATACTAATCTTAGAGTGACAAAACTGATAAATTGGACTAATTTAGAATTTAAGAACTTCTATTAATAAGAAGACACAATTAAGACAATGAAAAGATGATCTGCAGAGTAATAGGAGATAATTCACAATTCATACATTTAATAAGAGATATATATCCAGAATGTTTAAAGAACTTTACAAATGAGTCAGAAAGACCAACCACCAACAGATGAATGGGCCGAAGACATGAGCAGGCATTTCACAAAAGAGGATACTCACGTGGCCAACAAATGCATGGAAGGGTGTCCAACTTCAGTAGTCATGGAGAGATGCCAGTTAAAACCACAGAGAGAGTCAGTAGCCCTGCTAAGAAGACAAAGGCACACAGTACCATGTATGTGTTGGCATGGATGTGGAAAAACCAGGACTCGTAATTGCTGGTTAGAATATAAATGGGTCCAACCATTTTAGAAAATCCTTGGCACTATTTACCAAGTCTGAATAGAGGCATACTCTAACTTACAGCAATTTCACTGCTAGTTATTAACATATTCCCAGAGATGTCTATGTTCAGTAAAAGATTACTACTAGCATGTTCAGGGCAGTACTATTGGTACTAGCTCCAAGTAGAGAGCAGAGAGATGCTCCCAGTAGAGGAAGGGATAAGTAAGTCCTGGCCTAGTCACATGATGTAATACTCGATTGCATTAGCAATGTAATGGCGCGCCACTAACACCAAGTTGGACAGTGTTCGTTTACTTGCAAGAATATTAGTGAGTTTTGTCAAATGAAAGAATTAAAACTCAGAAGAGAACATAAGTCCATTCATATAAAGTATAAAAATAGGCAAAATAAATTCATGCTCCCAGAAGTTAGGGTGGAGTCTGTCTTGGTGGTGGTGGTGCGTGTGGACGTGAGCACCAGGGAGGTATGTGAGGTTCTGGTGCTCTGTTTCTTAGTCTCAGTGCTGGGCACACGGGTGTGTTAAAATCATCAATTGTACACTGACATGTATACATTTCTGAATATATCTTAATCCTCAATAACAGTTTTTTAAAGGAAAGCTCTAAGCTTGGATTAAAGACAGAGAGGAAGTATTGTCCTGCATTGTGGAACTGTGAATGTACTATTTCTTTCCCTACTGTTCTGAGTTTCTCGAACTATCTTTAGTGAGAGTATACTAGTTTTATAATACAAAAGGGTAAATGACCCAAAATAAATACGGGTATCAGTGTGTGTGTGTGTCTGTGTGTGTGTGTGTGTGTGTGTGTGTGTGTGTGTGTGTGTGAGAGAGAGAGAGAGAGAGAGAGAGAGAGCGCACCAATTTGGGAAAGTCCTGCACAGAACAAGCGGGTTGCACATTTTGCTAGCCAGACCTGGTCAAGAAGAGAGGCGGCACCTATATTTGACCTATATTTTACTTTTGTAATATATAGGCTTATTTGACCTATATTTTACTTTTGTAATAAATGGTATTCTTATTTGACCTATATTTTACTTTTGTAATAAATGGTATTTGACCTATATTTTACTTTTGTAATAAATGGTATTCTAATACCCACTCTGCAGTGGGTAAGGCTTATTTGACCTATATTTTACTTTTGTAATAAATGGTATTCTAATACCCACTCTGCAGTGTTGCTATAAAATTTAGCATGGTCCAAGTGAATAATTTATTTCTTAATCTAAATAATAAATACTTTTAAATGTCTTATCAAAGAAACACACATGAGTGTATCTCATTGGAAGGATATTATGTTGGTAGAATATAAAGAACATTTTTCCTCCTCCATGTTTCTGAGCAGGATTCTTGGACTAATGCACTATGATGTTTCTTCTTTTACCAAATCCTCTTCTGTGAACGATTCACAGAGGAACAGTGTGTCCCCAGTGCTTTATTTCACCTCGTTCTGTTGCTGGCGGAGCTGCGTTTCGTTTCTAATTTCTCTGTCTTCACATCCCATCAGTGTGAGCTGTCATGTCACTTTCTGTTCCTATGACAGTGCACGCATTTGCCTTCTCATCTCCCCTTTTGTCCCAGGATGAAGTTGGGGCTCCAGGCAGCAGCTCCGCTGACCTGTTACATTGGACCACCGCCACCACCATGAAAGTCCTCTCCAACACCACGACCACCACCAGGGCCGTGCTGCAGGCGGTCAGCGACAGGCAGTGGTGGAAGAAGTCTTTAACTTACCTGCGGCCCCTGCAGGTAAGCAGTGCCCCTTGCTGAAGCCAGCTGTGTGCTTCCTGCCAGGTCACGAGCACGGCTCATCAGTTGTCCTCACTGCTGTGACCACTTCACCTTCTCCAGATCATTAAAATAATCTCCTGTCAGGGAATGGGTAATTTATTTCATAGAATGTAATATGCTCCCATAGAGTACTTGCAGAATACACTAATATAGGTTTGGGTATGGCTTAGTTTATGTGTCAGAATTTAAGTTTAGTGGAATGAAAAGGGAATCGGTCTATTGATGCTCACTCGCGTTGGCTGGATTTCTGCAGGTGAGCAGTTTATACAGGAACAGTGCCCATAGCCTGCTCAAGCCCAAGAACTGCCTTTAGTCTGGGCTGGCTGGGCTGCTCCAGCGAAAATACCATGGGCTGGGCAGGCTGAACAGCAGACATTTATTTCCAGCTGTTCTGGAGGCTGAGAAGTCCGAGATCAAACTGCTGGCAGATTGAGGGTAGGGTCTGCTTCCTGGTGCATACACAGCCATCCCCTTGGTGAGGGAGTATGCTGACGTCTTTGTGGGACAGGAGGGAGGCCAGGTCGTGTGAGCAGAGTGAGCAATAGGAGGAGTGGAGGGAGCGGGGACCAGAGTGGGTGAGGGGGCCGACCGTGCAAAGCCTTGTGTGGACATGATCAGGACCCCCGATTTTGTTCTAGTAGGATGAGAAGCTGCTGGAGGATGCAGGTGATGTCGCAGCTGTGTGAGCCTGCTTTACTTTTAATAAGAGCGTTTGACTGCTGTGTCCACAGCTGGCAGTAGGGAGTCAGGAGTAGAAGCAGAAAGACCCATCTCCATTCCAGAGCCCCGAGCGAGACGTGGGGGTTTGGGCTCGGGAAGCCACGGAGGAAATGGGAAGTGGTTGTTTGCGATGTGTGTTGTGGAGCTGCTGGTGGTCTGGGTATGCAGGGAAGAGGAGACTCAGAATGGTAACCCAGACAGAGGGGTAAGTGAAGACTCCAGTGGCTAACGGGCTCTGTGCTTGACTTTGGGGAGAGTATGTTTCTCTTATTATTGCATGTATCACACTGGGTTGCGATTATGGTTACTTTTCGAGGATGTGTATCTTGGGTAAAGTGTTAACGTCAAGTCTACAACTTAGTTTCTTTTTCTTTCTTTCTTTTTTTTTTTTTGTATTTTTCTGAAGTTAGAAGCGGGGAGGCAGCCAGACAGACTCCCGCATGCGCCTGAACGGGATCCACCCGGCATGCCCACTGGGGTGATGCTCAGTTGCGGCGGAGCCATTCTAGTGCCTGAGGCTGAGGCCATGGAGCCATCCTCAGTGCCCGGGCCAACTTTGCTCCCATGGAGCCTTGGCTGCAGGAGGGGAAGAGAGAGACAGAGAGGAAGGAGAGGGGGAAGGGTGGAGAAGCAGATGGGTGCTTCTCCTGTGTGCACTGACTGGGAATCGAACCTGGGACTTCCACATGCTGGGCTGATACTCTACCACTGAGCCAACTGGCCAGGGCCTACAACTTAGTTTTTATTACGTATCAGCTGTAATTTTTATCATCATTGGCTGCAGCGACATCATTGTGTCCCTGGGCTGGGCTGGGCATGTAGTGAGAGCTCAATAAACTTTAGTGGGGTGGGTGAGTGCTTTTGCCTGGTTCTTCCGGTAGGGGCTTTACAGTCTATATGAGGAGAGGAAAGCACAGATCTGATAACCAAACCAGAGGTACTAAAGTGCTTGCTAATGAGGAATGCTGACAACATGTCTAAAAGGCATGTGTGTGTGTGCTGTAGCAGTGGAAGAGATGGGCCCGGCAGGGGCACAGTGGCATCTTGCCTCTGTCTCATCAGGCTTCAGCAGGTGAGGGCCAAGGTGGGCCTGGTGGGGAGGCCTGCGGCATGGACAGGAACCGAGGACTGGAAGAAAGCCTTAGAGGTCGGATGCACGCAGTAGACCTGTGTGGTTGGTGTGAAGAGTTAGCCTTTAACATTAGTCAGCGTTTATTGACTTAAATGTTATTCTGCTTTGTTTATTTAGATTTGAGACTGTTGGCTGTTTGCATGATTCAAATCACGTTGTAGGGAGATATTCTGACTAGTCTAGAAAGCTCATGTGTCTAACACCAGTTACTTCTGTGTTTCTGACCCGTTGATGTCAAAGTGACTGGGAAAATCAAAGGCCCTGCAGTGTGAGGTTGAAGCACTGCTCTCAGAATGCGGCCATTTTCCTACACTCTCCGTGGGCATCTGTGCCACTCTGACATGCTCTTTAGATCACACAGTGCGCTTTGATTGCTACTCCTGAACACCCCCACCTTCTCCCTCCCTTCCTGCCCAGCTCCCCAGCTCTTTCTATTTTTATTTTTGTTTTTCACTTTGTTCTGTTTAGGGGCAAGAGTTTGGTGATGCTTACCGAATCGGAACCGTAGCCAATGAAGGTCTAGAAAAACAAGGCTGCCATCCTTTTTATGAATCCGTCATCTCTAACCCCTTTGTCGCAGAGGTAAGGACGGTGTTCCGAAGCACTGACTTCACTGTCATGCTGATGCGGGTCTTTCAGTGTAAGCAAAAGCGAAAATTTTCCCTGAAAATGTACTACTTTGACTTGAGTCTTTATCATGTCATTCATTGGTTTTGTATACGTTACGTGATTATTATGTATATGTTACAGCATATTATGAGATTCAAATCAGTGTAAAATTTTAAACAAAATAATATGTTTCATAAGTGAGAAGTTATAATTCAAATCACTGGAAGATAATAAATCATATATAGTTGTGTTTTCTAAGAGTACCTTTGTAGAAAATAGGATATCCTATTAACTGGCATCCTTTATTTGTCTAGTCCCAGGCGACCTATGACACCTGTCAGCACTGCCCAGGAGAAAGCTTTGCAGAGGTGTTGCTGAGGACCGGAAAACTGACGGAGACTAAAACTGAGGGGGGAGAAGTATTTCCAACGACAGAAGGTATGAGCGAGGCTAGTTCCTTGACAGGGTGTAACGCAGATTAGGAGAACAGCGATTAAAACTGAGAAAATGGGAGATACGTAAAACAAGAATACATTTTTCCGTAATTGTGAATAGCTTACCTGGCCACCATCATTCGCTTACTGAAAACATGTATTACCTTCTGCTTTCCAGATACTTACTAACATTGAGTGTTTAAAAAGATACGTATGATGCCATTCCTTTGTTTAAGTTGCTAATTATGTAAAGTGAGTCTTATAATGAATGGCATGAAATGCTCAGTAAGTATTTCATTCTTTCTGCTTGTTTGTGTTAATAACTCTTAAGTATTTGCTTCATACCATGTAGATGTATATTTCATCTTAAGAATTTTCTGCATGGTGGCATATATTTCCATATAAAGCTTTTTTAAAAAATTGATTTGAGAGAGAGAGAGAGACAGAGAGGAAGAGGGAAACATTCATTTCTTATTTCACTTATTTATGCACTCCTTGGTCACTTTCCATATGTGCCCTGCCAGGGATCGAACTTGCAACCATGGTGTTTTGGGATGATGCTCAAACCATTGGTTTTCAACTGCCTGTCCACAGACCAGAGCCGGTCTGCCAGAAGTTTCATGCTGGCTGTGAGCTTTCTGGTGGGCGGCGCCAGTCCACCTACAGGCAGTTGCAGGCCACAGCAAGCAGCTTAGCAACTAACTGGCCAGCCCCTCCTAGAGGTTTCTGAAAAGAGCGAAATGTACGCGGGTTTGCCAAGGTGCTCTCCCACTTGTCCTTCTTTCTTCTTTAACCGCCACCTTTTCAAGGCCCCAGGGTATTTCCTTGGCTATTTTCTTTCAGTTTCCTCTCTGTTCTGCCATCCTTGGTGAATAAATACCTCAGGGTAGAGGCTGCTGAGCTCCGCTGTGTCTTCTGTGTTCTGGGCGTCAGTGGGAGGGAGGGACAGTTTTCATGGCAGCCCTATCTCCAGCTTCCACTACTACATATCACCTGCTGTTTCTAACTGCCTGTGCCCCTGCTTTTAAGTGAGCACATTGCTGTGTGGAATTCAGCTTGGGTAAATGTGCATATACCCAAATTGGGTAAATGTATAAATGTAGAACTGCCATTTTCCCTGAAACCTGACACTATCACTGATTTTTAAATAATCCTTTTCTTTTTCAATTAGTATTTCTATGTAGTTGGGAAGGGTGGAAGCAGATACCATGTCCCCACCCACTGTGTGGGCCCCTTGAGTCATGGTTCACTTATACTAAATCTGTCATTTTTTATTCAGTTCTAAAATGCATGTTTTTCTACCTCCTACCATTTCTGAAATCAGGGTTATCTCACAGTTGACAAGTACCTTTGAGAGGTTTTCCCTCTGAAAAGCTATTAATGTGAGTCGTGGCACATTTTACAACTTATACTGAATGTCTGTGGAAAGTATAGACGCATTGCTGTTCCCCCTTTCAATTATTCTTTATTACTTCTTTCTTTTTTATTCTTTATTAAAATTTGTCTTGAAATTTTTTTCCCCCAATTTCATTGACCTATTCCTGGGGTTTGTAAGTTATCCTAGTTCCTGGAGGGCAGAGTGTACACGGGTGGCCAGCAAGGAAACATGGCAAAAGAGTGGGAGGAAGTGCGAGGCCTGGGTGCCGCATTACACACTCTCTGTGAACCCCCCCCCCCCCCCCCCCCCCCAGAGAGCTCCGTGCTGCGGAGCGGAGGAATATTGTCTGGTTTCCCTTTACTGGAGGCTTTTTGCCTGTGAAATGAGCACTGCAGCTTACATATGCTGCCCCCAGATGGCGCTGGCCAGCGGAGATGGTGGGGCCCCTCTGTGCACCTGCTCTTGGGTGGCGCTGGCCTGGTTGGCACCCTGAGAACATCTTCTGCTCCCTTTGCTCCGGTTACAGTTCTGTTTTCACGGCCTGCTCTGTCGTTCTTCTTCCAGGGTCACAGCCGAATCACTAGGGGAATTTTTAAGAAATACTATAGCCTGGGATCTGCTATAGACTGTTTATCTCAGAACCCCGGGTGGGGCCCATGCATCAGCTATCTCCTAGGATTTCTCAGGCAATCGTTTGTAAAACTGGGTTAAGACCATTTGGAAGCTTCACTCAAGATTCCAGATTCTCCCCAACTGTCACGTGTCCACCATCCTGGTTTCTTCTCCCAGCTCTGACCCCCCGTGCTCTCCGCGCCGCTCACCTGGCAGCCCAGAGATGGCCCCGTATCTTCTTGGTCGATGCCTGGTCCCTCCAGCGGGGGAAGGGGGGGGGAGGCAAACCCTGAGTGCCACATCTACTTCTAACGCTCTTGCGGGGGCTGTTGTACCATGTGGACACAGGGTTTTCTATCTGGTGGGTGCTGGGTTGATGTCTTCTCACAGTGAGGCTCAGCACAGCTGTGCATCCCAGCCACAGGGCTGGGGGTGAGCTGGGCTTGCGAGGTGACTCCGGCCCCGGGGCGTGCAGTGCTGTTCTACTGTCTGTGTGGCTCCGCCCACTGCGGGGTTTCCCTTCCTGCCTGCGCTTCTCCCAATCGCTCTTCTGCCGTTCAGATGTTACTATTCCACCAAAGGAAAGAGTCCAAGTCCATCATAGTATTAACACTTTTTTCAACTATTGTTGAACTGAGTTGGGGAAAGCATGATAGAGCACCTACTGTGTATATTAATATATATATATATATCTTTTTTTTTTTTTTGTATTTTTCTGAAGTGAGGAGTGGGGAGGCAGATAGATTCCTGCATGCGCCCAGTCAGGATCCACCCATCAAGCCCACTAGGGGGTGATGCTTTGACCATCTGGGGCATTGCTCTGTTGTAACTGGAGCCATTCTAGCACCTGAGGCAGAGGCCATGGAGCCGTCCTCAGTGCCAGGGCCAACTTTGCTCCAATGGAGCCTTGACTGCAGGAGGGGGAGAGAGAGATAGAGAGAAAGGAGAGGGGAAGAGTGGAGAAGCAGATAGGTGCTTCTCCTGTGTGCCCTGCCCAGGAATAGAACCCAGGACTTCCACACGCCAGGCTGATGCTCTACCACTGAGCCAACCAGCCAGGGCAAGAATATACTTTTTAAAAATATATAGAGGTGATTATAGTCTTCATCCCTTTAACTTGCATTCGGCTTTATAATTTATAAAGTATTTTTGTAAACATATTTGGTATCAATAATGCTAACATATTTGAAACATATCTTTTACTAGTTTATAGTACCAGATATTTGTCAGAGACTCAGCAAATTGAAGTTATATAGGATAAATGACCCAAATTAAAAGTTGCGGAAATGTGATCCTTGACTTTGATTCAGAAGTGGGTTATAATACAAATTACACTTCCCCACATGATCTGACTTTTCAGAATTATTTTAATAAAGTTGATGAAAAGGTTTTTATCAAGGCTAGCTGAAGAAAATTGATCATTATTTATTTAGCTACATGAATGATTTAATGGCTAATGATTTCCAAATCAATAATATGGACAGCTCTCTTCTGTGAATTCAGTCCTGGAATTAAATTGACCATGAGTGCTTTCCAGAGGCCCTGATTGGCACAGATTCAGTGCTTGCTGGTGTAGCCATAGTTTTCATCTGATTTTGGGTGTGTAACTCTTTAAAGAAAAATGCATTGTATTTAAGGTTTGAGATCCAGCATTGCACATTAAATTCTGATAAATGTAGGCAGGCCGCCCTTTTTTTAAAAACATATTTTAATGGTAATATAAAATTACTGTGACTCCGTCTATAGCCAGCATGATATCTGGGGACCTCAGTGAGACCCTGGAGATCAATCTACTTCAGATCCTTAGGAATAATTTTATCAAATGTTGGGTCAGATGGCTTGCAGAATCAAGGACTAAGAAGCTTCTTAAATGTGGGATGTGAGTGCTCCTTTGCAAGGATCCTTGAGTCTCAGTGAGGGCTGCTGAGAAAGGTCTGAGACCCAGGGGTGGGCTGGGGAGACTCCCTCACTCCTGATGTTTCCAACAATCCAGCTGTTTGTTCTGGGGGTAGGGGTGTGGGGGGGCTCTGGGCTGGGAACTTGGGCTGTAGAGATTGCTGAGCCGTGAGCGGTTGTGGGAGAAAGATACTGAGAGAAACCTCAGCAGCATTGAGTGGGGGTTAGGGAAGAGAGGACCCTTCCTTTCAGCCTGGGCACCCCTGCGTGCTGGTGTTTTGGACACTGGTGATTTTCCAGTCTTGGAGCAGCAGGGAGGCCATGGGCTTCATGTGGCTGGAACGTCAGCTGTCTTACTGCTGGAGATGGGCATGTACACGTGTCCAGGACACTTTCCAGGGAAACCCATTCGGAAAATAAGTAACTCTCAGGAGACTGGAGCTCTTGACACAGTCAGAGGACGTTCTTCTCTTTTCTTCCTCCAATATTTTACTAAGAAAATTTTCAAATGCACAAAAAAGTTGAGAAAATTCTACAGTGAAGTTCCATATATGTACCTTTCACCAAGACTCAACAACTAACATTTTACTATTCCCCTCAGCCATCCCCACTGCCCAGACTGTCAGCTGAGCTCAGCTTGCACAAATGACTTATATTCTTGTCTGAGTAAGACACAATTAGGGAGCTAAATCTTCTGGAAAAATATAATGTGGTCTATTTCTAAAGTCAAGTATCATTTACTTTGGACTATGCACATACTGTTCTCCTTCATTAGCGCAGATAAGGGGAACCCGTGTTCGTTTAAAATAAAGGATTTACCTTGTGATCACATGTGACTACCTGTTATTTGTTCTTCCAACCTTAATGAATGGATGGGTCCTTGTGTATACAAACTGATGATAAATGCACACTTTGTTGGCATGTGCTCTCTCTTATTAAAACTAACATTTACAGGTTGTCACTATATCCTTTTTTTCTTTTTTTGGTGAAAAAGCTGTTCATGGTTGGGATATGTCACATATACTACTCACAAAAATTAGGGGATATTTAAAAATGAATGTGAAGTGATAAAATATCCCCTAATTTTTGTGAGCTCCTAATTTTGGTGCTCTCTGATTCAGTGAATATGTATTAAGAAGTGTTACCTCTTCTTGATATACAAAATTAGGGGATATTTTATCACTTCAGAGTCACTTTGAAATATCCCCTAATTATTGTGATCAGTATGCAATCAAAGCAAGAGACTGATGTTCTTTTTTGTGGAGGGTGATGAAGAGGTGTATTCTCGGAAGGAACAAGAACGTATTATCAGTATTGTAGTAACCCAAAGATTGATCTTAAATTTGCACTCAGAAAGCTGTTTTATCGCTGTGATTGTTAGTACCTATATGGTCATCTTCTATATCAGGTGCCACTGATATACATAACTTTATAGCGGGGCCTGGGCCTTTAAAATAACAAAAGGAATAGCTTTAAGAAACCACCTCATTGACCTGTTTGCACTTAGACTTACAGCTCTGCCGCAGGGTTTTCTCACACCTGAGCAGTATGCACGGCTAGATACGGGATGGATTCCATGGTCTTGACCTCCTTCCAGCCGAGTTCCTTCCATCCTGTTCCCTCCTAGGTTTTAGATGCTAACCTGTGCTTTGAGAAGCAGGCCTGCTCGGCTCTCTCCCTCCAGCTGGCTGCGTATTACTACAGCCTGCAGATCTGTGACTCACGTCTGAGTCACAGACAGCACAAGTTGTCTGAGTCAAGGGGAAAGGTTACCACTGATCACAGTTTCCTGGGGTCTGTATTTAGATAGGGCTGCATCGACTTGCACAGAGTGTTTTAAAAAGTCCTCTAAAGCTAATTGTTGGGATCTTGTAGGACCAAAAACATAGAACTTAGTAACTCCGAATGTCGTATGGGTCCTTAGGTAAAGTAACGCCATTTCCTTGTGTTCAGTTCTCCTGCAGCTGGCGGGTGACGCGCTCTCCCACGACATGACCTTGGCTCTCGCGTATCTCCTTGCCTTACCGCAGGTAAGTGCACCCTTCCCTAGGAAGAAGGACTTAACGTGAATTAACTAGAAAGTCTGTTGTTTATCATAACCGTTGAATAAACAATTGTGGTCAGTATCCAGAGAGTAAATTCTGCTATGCTGGCTGAAATGTTGATTTTTAAATCTGCTTTTTTATGTATAGGATCTGTCTTTATTGTGTCTTCTAAATTTTCATGTTATCGTATTAAGATGAGATCGAGTTGATGTGATGGAAACCTTGAACCAAAATTCTACAGTAGCGGTTAGATACGTGATAGATTCCATGGTCTTCTTGATCTCCTTCCAGCAGAGTTCCTTCCATTCTGTTCCCTCCTAGGTGTTAGATGCTAACCGGTGCTTTGAGAAGCAGGCCCGCTCGGCTCTCTCCCTCCAGCTGGCTGCGTATTACTACAGCCTGCAGATCTACGTCCGCCTGGCTCCGTGTTTCAGGGACCAGTGCCATCCTCTCTACAGGGTGAGTCCTCCGGCTTTCACCTTCCTAATGAGCAGAGCTGAAGTCTTTCTGAAGCAAGGGAGACGCGAGCTTGCCTCTTTTGCTCTGCTTTGGACCCAGATGCGTCCCAAATGCCGTCAGCCTGTTTTCTCAGGCACGGTTGTTTGTCCAGGCCTCAGTAAGAGGTGGGGTGTCTCATAGTTACTGAGTGCTGATGCTTCCCCTGACTTGCCTGTTATGTGTTATTTTACAAAGTTCTTAGGAGAGCTTTAAAGTAGCAGGACAGGTGAAATGAAGAATTGGTTTTTTAATTTACTTCCCAAAAAGAAGGTGATTCTGTCTAGTTCAGGAAGGCAAGCGACGTAATTCTTTTAGCAGTGCTGCACTTTTATTTATTTTTAAGCCATAAATATGAGTAATAATTGCACAGATGAAACGTTGTAACATATTCAGCCTCCTTGCCACCAAGCTACAGGCGGTTTTTTAATAACATTTTTGTTAGTATCTGAGCGAAAGCACCTTAGCGTGGCCTGGTAACATGTGCCTTCCTTTGTGGACACACACGTGTTCCAGATACCCCTGTAAAATCAGAGCCTCACGTTTAAGTTTGTACACTACCTTGGCTGCCTTTAGCACTGGAAAATTATCTACTTTTTGTATTGCATCATTTTATGAAAATTACCACTTTAAGAGTAGATAAGCAAATTAAAAATAAAAATTTAAAAGAAAGAATAAAGAAGAGCAGACAAGCAAATAGATCAGACTTTCAAATCCACTGTCTGAAGAAATTGAAGGTTCTGCGAGACTCTGTTGAGGCAGGATTTTGTTTCCCCTTGACCCAAAGCACAGTCAGGAAATAGTTTCACATCACACATGTATCAGAGTTCTAGCTGCCTTAGCGATCCAGCACATATCTAAGAACTTAAAATAGTGTGAAAACATTCCATTCATGGAAGAGTCTATGGTTCTTATTCACCATTTTATTGAAGAGAGAGAGTGTGGGGACCCGCCCCCCGCAGTGCCGGCCTGTCCCAGTCAGCTGCGTGGTGTTTCATTATGATGATGTTTGGCTGAGAAACAGGCATGTTTTCTTCTTTTTAGCCTCTTGGTGTAAGATATTACTTTATTTTTGGAATTTTGAACGTTTTTTCTTTGCTTTGCTAGTTCCTGCCACTGTGTATAGTTACTTTATTACACACACTGGTAGTTTTCCTCTGTTTTATATCTCAGATGTGCTTTCTGTGAGATAAACAATAGACCTGTTGTGTTATAAAATGAGGGACCGAAGGGACTGTGTAGGCGGAAGCTCCGTTCTAGAGCTGCATCCCCAGTCCCCACAGGACACTCAGTTGGACAGCTGACAGGGTTTACGGCATGTTCGCTGCTGTCTGCTTCTGCATGCCCTTACGTATGCATTAGTGTTATATGTGTCTGCAAGTGCTGAATAATTTGCTCCCAAACTCCAGTATGTTGAAACACAGTGACGTTTTACTTGGACCAAAAACTTTGTCTTGTTAGCAACTTGAATTTTTTCCCAACAAGTCATTGTGTTCTCAAATGTAATTTGCCTGAGGTTTCTCAGTGGGCGCCTCGAAATGGATGTGGGGTCCCAGTGCTGAACGGGAAGCCCTGAGTTTATTCGCGTGGTCAGCTGTGTGCCTAACTCTGTGTTCCAGTCTGATACAGAGGATGGAAAGGCCACTCGGTCAGCCAGTGGCGCTATCACTAAGCTCCGCTAGCCCTTCGTGTGCCATGGACTCCTCCTGGGCACGGGGTGGAAGGGACATGCCGCCTGACCTCCATGTGAACTTGCCATTTATGCGATCCATGCAAGACATCTCCATGGCTGTGGTGAGGGGAGCTGGGCCAGGAAACAGACAGCTACGTCAGACAAACTGCCAGTGGAACTCTCAGGCAGCCAGAGAGCTTGCCACAGAGCCAGTGTGGGTCTGTGTCCTCCTCTTGATTTCCTGAGAGCATTAATGAAAGGGTCCTCTTGGAGGGAATTGCCAGAACACATATTTTTCATGTTTATTCTAATAGTAAATTATTTGTATTTTATTTTATTTTTATTTTATTTTCTGAGAGAGGAAGGAGAGAGAAAGAGAGAAGCATTAACTTATTGTTCCACTTAGTTGTGCCATTGATTGCTTCTTTTATGTGCCTTGTCTGGGGCTTGAACCAGTGACCTTGGGCTTGAGCTGGTGCCCTTGGGTTGAGCTGGCATCCCTGCGTTTGTGACAGTAACCCCAGGATCAAGCCAGACACCACGGAGCTCCAGGACAATGTTCTATACATTGCACCACCGGCTAGAGCAGGTTTAATATTTTTTTTTAAGATTGTATTTATTTATTTCTTTTTAGAGAGAGTAGGGCGTAGGAGTGGGAAGCCACATGTTGTGGTTGCTTCCCATGTGTTCCTTGACCGGGCAAGCCCGGTTTGTCCTCAGCATTCCAGGTCTATGGTCTGTCCTCTGTGCTGCCACAGGTCAGGTTTAAGATTTTTTTAAACATCAAGATGCAAAGACATTCTGAAACTCTTCCAGACAGAGGTGTTAAGGAGGAGGATCTAATGCCCTACAGTCTCTCTTCTCTGCCTGTGTCCTCCCTTTAATACAGCTTTACATCGTTCTTCATCTAAATGACTGCAACGGCTTCTTAAACTTCACCCTGCCCTCATTCTTCTCATTTTTGTGTCTTTCCCCAAGCGTCTGTCAGTGTAGTCTCTCTAAAACGAAGGTCTGGTCGCCCTCATTTCTGGTGAAGCCCTTTGCTGGTTTCTAGCAAGACCTGTGCATTGCTCACGGTTTGCCCTCTGGCCATGTCCAGTGTCATCGTCCTTTGCTCCGGCTGCGTGCTTTCTCAGACACCCTGTGCACTCTGGTTTCCTGTCCGCCTCCCACTGCACTCTCTGCCTGTTGTGTTTCTCTGCTTAGCTGCTTGGGTCAGGTGTTGCCCCTCTGTGCCTGATCCCTGCCCCCGTCCATTTCTGTAGTGCCATGGCCTGTGTGCATGCTCCCACACGCCTCTGCGCCGCCCCCCACGCGCCTCTGTGCTCCCTGTGCCCCCCACGTGCCTCTGTGCCTCCCTGTGCCCCCCACGCGCCTCTGTGCCTCCCTGTGCTCCCTGTGCCCCCCACGCGCCTCTGTGCCTCCCTGTGCACCCTGTGCCCCCGACGCGCCTCTGTGCCTCCCTGCGCCCACCCGCCCCCCGCTTCCCTATGCGCCACCCTGTGCCCGCTCATGTGACCCCCTTCGTGCTTCTGCACCCCCCTACGCTTACCACGTGCCTCTGCGCCTCCCTGAGCTCCCCACAGGCAGCACTTATGTTCTTATTTTAAATTCATATACTTTTCATGTCAGTAGCTGATGAGGCTGGTGTGTGTGTTGTATGTTTTGGGTTTTGCCAGTGCTTAGGACCTAGAGAATAGTAAACATGTCCAGTGGGCCGATGACTAAAAATTAATGAACAGTTCATTAGTAACGTGTAAATATTTGTCTTTTCTTTTTTTTTCTTTTTAATATTTTATTATTATTAATTTTAATGGGGTGACACCAATAAATCAGGGTACATATGTATAATGAAAACATCTCCAGGTTATCTTATCATTCAATTGTGTTGCATACCTGTCACCCAAAGTCAAATTGTCCTCTGTCCCTTCTATCTGGTTTTCCCTGTGTCCCTCCCCTCCTCCCTACCCCACCCTTCCCTCCCTCCCCCCACCCCGTAACCACCACTCTCTTGTCCATGTCTCATAGTCTCACTTTTATGTCCCACCTATGTATGAAATCATGCTGTTCTCAGTTTTTCTTTTTTTCTTATTTACTTATTTCACTCCGTATAATGTTATCAAGGACCATCCATTTTGTTATAAATGATCCGAAGTCATCATTTCTTATGGCTGAGTAGTATTCCATAGTATATATGTACCAAAGCTTTTTAATCCACTCGTCTTCTGACGGACACTTGGGCTGGTTCCAGATCTTCGCTATTGTGAACAATGCTGCCAGGAACATGGGGGCGCATTTCTTCTTTTCGAACAGTGCTATGGTGTTCTTAGGGTATATTCCTATAAGTGGGATAGCTGGGTCAAAAGGCAGTTCGATTTTTAATTTTCTGAGGAATCTCCAAACTGTTTTCCACAGTGGCTGCACCAGTCTGCAATCCCACCAGCAGTGCAGAAGGGTTCCCTTTTCTCCACATCCTCGCAAGCACCTATAATGTCTTGTTTTTTAAATGAGCGCCATTCTGACTGGTGTGAGGTGATATCTCCTTGTGGTTTTAATTTGCATTTCTCTAATGATTAGTGATGTTGAGCATTTTTTCATATGCCTATTGGCCATCTGTATGTCCTCTTTGGAGAAATTTCTATTCATTTCTTTTGCCCATTTTTTGATTGGATTGTTTGTCTTCCTAGTGTTGAGTTTTATAAGTTCTTTATAAATTTTAGTTATTAACCCCTTATCAGATGTGCTGTCGAATATATTCTCCCATTGTGTGGTTTGTCTTTTTATTCTGTTCTTACTGTCTTTACCTGTGCAAAACCTTTTTAGTTTGATATAGTCCCATTTGTTTAACTTGACTTTTATTTCATTTGCCCGTGGAAATAAATCGGCAAATATATTGCTGCCACAGATGTCGGAGAGCTTGCTGCCTATGTTTTCTTCTAAGATGCTTACAGTTTCACGGCTTACGTTTAAGTCTTTTATCCATTTTGAGTTTGTTTTTGTGAATGGTGTAAGTTGATGGTCTAGTTTCATATTTTTGTAGGTAGATGTCCAATTTTCCCAACACCATTTGTTAAAGAGGCTGTCTTTACTCCATTGTATGTTCTTTCCTCCTTTGTCACATATCAGTTGTCCATAAAGCTGTGGGTTTATTTCTGGGTCCTCTGTTCTGTTCCATTGATCTATGTGCCTGTTCTTATGCCAGTACCAGGCTGTCTTGAGTATAATGGCCTTATAGTAAACCTTGATATCTGGAAAAGTGATACCTCCTGCTTTCTTTTTTCTTTTTAAGATTGCTGATGCTATTCGTGTTCTTTTTTGGTTCCATATAAAACTTTGGAATATGTGTTCTATATCTTTGAAGTATGTCATTGGTATTTTAATTGGTATTGCATTGAATTTATAAATTGCTTTGGGTAACATAGACATTTTAATGATGTTTATTCATTCTAGCCATGAGCACGGTATATGCTTCCACTTGTTTGTATCTTCCTTGATTTCTTTTATCAATATTTTATAATTTTCCGAGTACAAGTCCTTAACCTCCTTGGTTAAATTTACTCCTAGGTACTTTATTTTTTTGGCTGCAGTAGTGAAGGGGATTGTTTCCTTAATTTCATTTGCTGACAGTTCATTGTTGGTATATAGAAATGCCTCTGATTTCTGAGTATTAATTTTATATCTGCCTCCTTGCTGAATTCATTTATAAGGTCCAGTAGTTTTTTGACTGAGACTTTAGGGTTTTCAATATACAATATCATATCATATGCAAATAGTGACAGTTTTACTTCTTCTTTTCCAATTTGGATGCCTTTTATTTCTTCTTCTTGTCTGATTGCTGTAGCTAGGACTTCCAGAACTATGTTGAATAAGAGTGGTAAAAGGGGGTATCCCTGCCTGGTTCCTGATCTCAAGGGGATTGCTTTTAATTTTTGTCCATTTAGTATGATGTTTGCTGTGGGATTGTCGTAGATGGCCTTTATCATGTTAAGGAATGATCCCTGTATTCCCACTTTACTGAGAGTTTTGAGCATGAATGGGTGCTGGATTTTATCAAATGCCTTTTCTGCATCTATTGAAATTATAATGTGATTTTTGTCTTTCCTTTTGTTTATGTGATGAATCACATTGATTGATTTGCGAATATTGAACCAGCCTTGCCTCTCCAGAATAAATCCCACTTGATCATGGTGTATGATTTTTTTCAAATATTGCTGGATCCGGTTGCTAATATTTTGTTGAGAATTTTCGCATCTAAATTCATCAGGGATATTGGCCTATAATTTTCTTTCTTTGTGTTGTCTTTGCCTGGTTTTGGGATCAGAATTATGCTCGCCTCATAAAAGAAGTTTGGAAGTCTTCCTTCCTCTTGAATTTTTTGAAATAGCTTCAGGAGGATAGGAGTTAGTTCTTCCTTGAATTTTTGATAGAATTCACTTGTGAAGCCAGCAGGCCCAGGACTTTTTCTTTTTTGGGAGTTTTTTGATAACTGCTTCGATCTCATTTGTTGTAATTGGTCTGTTTAGGTGTTCTTATTCTTCCAGGTTGATTTTTGGAAGGTTATATGATTCAAGAAATTTGTCCATTTTACCATGATTGTCTAATTTTTTGGCATATAGTTCTTCATAGTATTTTCTTACAATGCTTGTATTTCTGTTGTATCAGTTGTTATTTCTCCACTGTCCTTTCTAATTTTATTTATTTGAGTCCTCTCTCTTTTTTTCTTGGTGAGTCTAGTTAAAGGTTCATCAATCTTGTTTACCTTTTCCACGAACCAGCTTCTGGTTTCGTTGATCCTCTGTATTGTTTCCTTAGCCTCTATGTCATTTATTTTTGCTCTGATCTTTATTATTTCCTTCCTTCTACTTGTCTTGGGTTTTATTTGTTGTTGTTTTTCTAGTTCTTTTAGATGCAGGGTCAGGTTGCTTATTTGAGCTTTTTCTAGCTTCTTATGATATGTCTATAGTGCAATAAACTTCCCTCTCAGAAGTGCTTTTGCTGTGTCCCATAAATTTTGAGTTGATGTATGCTCATTATCATTTGTTTCTAGAAACCTTTTAATTTCTTCTTTGATTTCATTGTTAATCCATTCATTATTTAATATCATGCTATTTAGTTTCCAAGTGCTTGAGTATTTTTCAGTTTTTCTTTTGTGGTTAATTTCTAGTTTCATGGCATTGTGATCAGAGAAAATGCTTGATATGATTTCAATCTTCTTAAATTTATTGAGACCATTTTTGTGTCCTAACGTAGTCTATCCTAGAAAACGTACCATGAGCGCTTGAGAAGAATGTATATTCTACTGCTTTAGGGTGAAAAGTTCTGAAGATATCTATTAAATCAAGTTGATCTAGTGTCTCCTTTAAGTCTGCTATTTCTTTATTAATTTTCTTTCTTGAGGATCTATTTAGTATTGTTAGAGAGGTATTGAAATCCCCTACTATTATAGTATTGCTATTAATCTCGCCCTTTATATCGATCCAAGTCTGCTTTATGTATGTTGGCGCTCCTATATTTCGTGCATAGATATTTATAATATTTATATCTTCCTGTTGAATTGTTTTCTTTATCATTATGTAGTGTCCTCCTTTATCTCTTACTACAGCCTTTGTTTTAAAGTCCATTTTGTCAGATATAAGTACTGCTAGCCCTGTTTTTTTCGTTTTCATTTGCATGAAATATTTTTTTCTATTTCTTTACCTTCAGTCTATGTGCATCTTTTGTGTTAAGGTATGTCTCTTGTAGACAGCATATGCATGGATCCTGTTCCTTTATCCATGCAGCTACCCTATGTCTTTTGATTAGATCATTTAATCCATTTACATTTAAGGTTATTATTGATATGTAGTTGTTTATTGCCATTATATTCTTTAAAGCTGTATTCTTATTTTGCTATATTCTTTCCTCCCTTTTAACTGTTCACAACAGGCCCCTTAGTATCTCTTGCAGAATTGGTTTGGTTTTAATGAATTCCTTGACGCTTTCTTTTTCTGGGAAGCTCTTTATTTCGCCTTCAATTTTAAACGTTAGCCTTGCTGGATAAGGTAGTCTTGGTTGTAGGTTCTTGTTCTGCATTACTTTGATTATATCTTGCCATTCCCTTCTGGCCTCAAGTGTTTCTGTTGAGAAGTCCGATTTCATCCTTATGGGGGATCCTTTGTAGGTGATAGCCTTTTTTTCTCTGGCAGCTTTTAAAATTTTTTCTTTATTTATTAGCTTTGGTATTTTAACTATGATGTGTCTTGGTGTAGATCTTTTTTGGTTTCTCTTCAGTGGAGTTCTGTGTGCTTCTTGAACGTGTGGAGTGTTTCCCAGCCTTAATTTAGGGAAGTTTTCTGCTATGATTTGATTGAACAAAGTTTCCATTTCTTGTCCTCTCTCCTCTTCTTCAGGCACCCCTATGATGCG
This sequence comes from Rhynchonycteris naso, assembly GCA_037038555.1. NCBI lineage: Eukaryota > Metazoa > Chordata > Mammalia > Chiroptera > Emballonuridae > Rhynchonycteris > Rhynchonycteris naso. The sequence continues at coordinate 102,748,922 of CM073001.1, forward strand.
AATGTTGTTTCTCTTCAGGTTGTCGCAGAGCTCCCTTAGAGTTTCCTCATATTTTTTGAGTCTCTTTCCTTTTTTCTTCTCTGCTTCTGTGCCTTTGTTTATTTTGTCCTCTACCTCACTGATTCGATCCTCAGCGTGATTCATCCTGCTTTTAATTCCTTCCATTGTGGTCTTCAGTTCTGATACTGTATTTGTCATTTCTGTCTGATTCCTTTTTATTATTTTAATTTCGTTTTTTATACTTGTTATCTCTTTATTTAGGTCTTCATAATGACCATCCATTGTTTTCTAATTTCTTTGAACATCCTAACTATCATTATTCTAAATTCTGCTTCTGGTAATTTGGTTATATCTGGTTCATTCAGGTCCTTCTCTGGGGATATCTCTTGATTCATTTGGTTTGCATTCCTCTGCCTGCCCATTTTGTCTGTGTATAAGCAAGTTGTGGCCACTGGAGTCCAGTAGGTGTTGCCCCTGTGTTCTCTAGTTGTGGTCTCTCTGCAGGGCCCCCACCCCCTCTGCCGCTGCCTAGGGCGGTTGGGTATGGGCATTGCCAGCGCCGGCCTACTGTGGCTTTTGCTGTGATTTCTGCCTCTCCTCCGCAGGAGGGGCTGTCACTCAAGCCACAAGCCTCAGCACCACGTGTAGAGGTGAGCACCTTTGCTCAGCTGCAGACCCAGCCTGTTCCCGGACTTCCGCCCAGAACCTACAGTCAGAACCTGCTCGCCACAGTTTCGCGGGTTCGGCGAGGTTTGTGCTCTCAGCTGTGAGCCTTTGCCCGTCTCGAGCTTTAGCTCCGCCCTCGAGGCCAGGGCCCTTCTGCGCAGGGTCGGAAACCAAGGTTTATTTTGCCGGGCGTGTTTTCTGGCTTTCGCTCACCTGCGAACTTCCGCTCGTCCTGGACTCTACCCCGCCCCCGCGTTCGGAGCTCGCTTTTGCACGTAAGATGGCAAATCGCAGTTTCTCCTGCCGGGCGGGGCCAGTAGCGTGGGCTCAGCTGCAAGCTTCCACTTGTGTCGGGGTCTACCCCGTCCCTGAGCTCGGAGCCCGCTCGCGTATGTAGAATGGCAAACCGCGGTTTTTCCGGCCATGCGGGGCTTGTAGCATTAGCTCAGCTGCGAGCTCCCCGCCCGTCCCTGGTCCTAGCCCGGTCCCCGTGGTCAGGGCCGGCTTGCGCAGGGTCACTGAGCAGATTTCTGCCCGTTCCTGGCCTCCCGCTTTGTCCCCGTAGGTGGAATTATAGGTGGGCCCGCAGCTTCCGGACGGCTTTCGCGCGTCCCCTCCGCCCCTGCTGGGCTAGACTGAGCTCACACTGGCTTGGCCACCGCCCACGTCAACAGAACCGCCTTTCAGCATCCTGTTTCCACTAAACCCTTCAGCAACCCTCAGCAGAGTAGGAAGGTACCTCATACTCCACACTGTAGGCCTGGGAGCTCCCTCACTTGTTTCACAGCTCAAAACTGTCCAAATGCCTCTTCTAGGCTCTGGGACTGCAGGCTGGGGCTTGGTTCCTGGGACCCAGGTCCCTCCCTCTCCGCCAAACTCTCCTCCCGCCACACGGGTCTCTCTGGGCTGCCGTTTGCTCCGGGGAGCTGGGCAGCCCTCTTCGCATTTTCGCTATTCCTCCCAGTCTCAATGTGGCTTCTTCTGTGTTCCTTGGTTGAAGAGTCCACTTAGTTTAGTTCAAAGTTGGTTTATCCAGATGATGGTTCTTAAAATTGAGTTATAATCCACTTTGGTTCTGGAAGTTGGAAGTTGGTACGTCCGCCTACTCCGTCGCCATCTTGCTTCCGTAACGTGTAATTATTTATGTGTGTGTGTTTCATCAGATATTTATCTGGTGACAATTTTATGCCAGGAAGCATTCTAGATCCTGGGAAAACAGTGAACTAAGTATATAAAAAACCCTGTCCTTTTTGTACTTACATTCTGTTGGGTAAGGGGCACCATGACAGAAAATAAGTAAATAACATATATACTATGTTAACTGGTGACACGAGCTATGGAAACATAAAGCCAAGAAGGATAAGAGTGTGTGTGCACGTGCGCATAAGTGTGTCTGGGTCTTAAGAGCAAGTTAGGTTTAGCAAAGACCCTGGCTGGGTAGCTCAGTGGTTAGGACATTGTCCTGATATGCCAACGTTGTGGGTTCGATCCCAGTCAGAGCACATACAAGAATCAACCAATGAATGCGTAAATGGGTGGAATAACAAATCAATGTTTCCTCTCTCTCTTTTCCTCCTCTACCTTCCTCTTCTCTCTAAAATTGATTAAAAAAATAAAATAGCCTCAGAAAAGACCTAAGTTCAGAATGTGACCTTTGAGTAAAGGCATGAGGACAAGAGGAGTACCATGAGCATGCATGGGGGAAGAGCATCGCAGACAGGAACAGCAGTAACAAAGCGACTGAAGCGTCACTGTGCCTGTCATACGTGCTGTGGCATTTTCCACAAAGTATCTGAGGCTGCACTGACATTTTACTATATGAAACTCAAGGTCTACAGGAGGCACCTGACTTCAGAGAAAAGGACAGAATGCAGTCTGGCCAGACTTTGCTGTGACTGAATGGGTCTGTTCTGTCTGACTAGGAAGGTGTCAGGACGGGATGTGACAGCAGCGTCAGCGTAGGTGCTTGTGTATAGGAGCCGTCGGTGGACAGTACAGACAGCAGAAAGCACTGGAGTCCTCAGGTGTCTTTCACACTCATTCCACCACTTGATCCTTAGATCAGCCCCATTTTGCAGAAGAAGAATTTCTTTGCAGAAAATAAGACTCAGAGAAAACCAGTTCCTCGCTCAGGCTGGCCCTGGTGGAAAGTGCCATCCTGTCACTGACAGGTGCTGACTCCAGGCATTACCTGCTCTTGACCCAGATGTTCTGGAAGGAGCCACGTGGCTGTACCTCGGACCTCCGTGATCTCTGGTGTGCGGGCTCAGGGGCCATTCCCAGCAGGTGTTTTCATTGCTTCAGGGTGACTGCTGGGTAAGGGTAAACTATATGTGACAGGAAAGACCCTCAGGGAACCGGCTTGCTCTTCCTTTCCCACCGGCCATAATTCTGACACTGCCTCTTTTGAAGTTTATGTTCTGGCTTTTCAGAATTAAAGTTTCTTCAAATTTAACATCCCTTTTCACACCTTAGTCCCTCTGAAATGCCTCCTCCCTCCCACTATCAACAGAGGAGTCTAAGCCCAAAGTGTAAAGTATTTTTCCCCACTGAGAAAGAAGGAAGGGGCGGGCCGAGAGCCACAAAGTGTCGAATAAAAAACGGCCTTATTAATTACCGCGCATCCCGCCCGAAGAGGTCCCCCAGCCCCGGGGGCAGAGGCTAGGGGAGCTGCGTGAATTAGACTGTGTGAGGGTATTTAAAGGGGTCCTCTAGGGTGGGCGAGCAATTATGAGGTGGTGAAATCTCACTGGCTGACCGGACAGTCGCTCTTCTCCCAAGGATTCCTGGGAAGTTTCTTTTTGGTACGCTTAGTTGTGGGCTGCCCTAGTCAAAGGTCCTGGGTCTGAGTTCCTCACGTGATTGTCCCCATTGTCCACCGACGTTACATTCTGACCTTTTTTGTTAAATAGAATTGGGGTGCTATTTATTTGTCTGGCTACTTCCTGCTGGTTAGGGGCATTGTGGGGAGGGGAGATTGTAAGGCCCTGACTTTGAGGGGAGTTAGGAAGAACATCTGTTTGGCCGTGAGTTGAGAAACTTTGTGGATGCGGTTCTGTAAGAATTTAAAAAAAGAGAAGCAAGTATGAGTTATATGTTGATAATTAGAAGATTTAGGATAGGGGCAGCCCAGGTAAGAATGGGTGGCTGCCATCAGGAGTTAAACAGATTGTAGGAGGAGAGATTCCCACAGACGGTTGAGGAGATTGACGCTTCCTTCATCAGGCCAGTCTTACTGAACAGCATTGATCCCTGCTTCAGCTCACTCCAGCGGCAGGTTCCTGGTGGGAGGGATAGGATGCAGGGCCCAACCTTTTGATGAGACACAGACGAGTAGGGCCCAGTGGTTCTGACTGCCAGCGATCCTGCATGGGAGCAAGCTTGAGATGAGAGACATGGTTAGAAATGAGGGTAGCATTGATTATGGGGGAACCCTTGGTAGTGAGGAATGGCAGGAGTAAGTGGGAAGATGCTGTCAGCTGGATAGTGGCTCCGAGACTGTGGAGAATGGCTCGACCCAGAAGGGGTACAGGGCACGATGGAATAACTAAGAAGGAATGCAAAAAAGGGGATTCCGTTTAAACTGCATGTCAGGGTTGGAATGAGAAGGGGAAAAGAAGGGGTCCCATCCATTCCCATAACTGAGACCTGTGAGGGAATCAGGGTCCAGAGTGTGATGGCAAAACGGAGAAGGCAGCTCCCATGTCCACAGGAAATGAGATGGACTTACCCAGTAGTTGCAGCATACCCTGGGTTCTCCGCGTCCAGGCTGTGTCCTAGGAGTCTGAGTGATGTGCCCCCGTGGCTGCCTCGTCCTCCACGTAGAGGCATTGAGGATGAGTCTGCTGCCCAAAGGGGCAATCGCTTTGCCAGTGACCGGGCTGCTTGCAGTTAGGGCAGGGCTCAGTGGGCAGCAGCAGGCAGGGGCCCTGTCGGGCACAGTGGTCCTGCTTGCCACACTAAAAGCAAGCTGATGGTGGGATTCCTCTTTGCGGTCCATATTTGGGCCAGGCACTTCCTGTGCCTGGGTTTGGAGCGTTTCCTTCTGCTGAATGCAGGCCTGGTGAACAGCCTCGGCCTGTTCCTACTAGTCGCGACCATTGAAAACTTTCAGTGTCATGTTCACAGGTCCCGGATAGGGGTTTGTGGGTTGAGAAAAAGAGGAGGAGGAGGGCTCCTAGGGAGCCTGGCCCTCAGATCCAGCAGGAAATGCTGGATCCAGCGGCAGGACAGGGTTAGAACTGCAAGCAGGTTGGGGTTGGGCGTCCTGCAAACCCGTGTAAGAGCCAATGACAGGCTGAGAGTGGCCTGACCGAGGAGGGACTTAAGAACATAGTGGAGAAGGGAGGGGCCCCTGGCCAGCAGGGGAGGAGAAAGAGAGTGAATAAGAAACAGAATTCTGCAAAGAAAGGGGGAGAGATTTGGATTTCACGGAGAAGGAAAGTATTAGAAATGGAGGTTTTCTCTGGCCAAAAAAAGCCTACACGGTAGAACAGGCCGCACAGAGATTAAGAACGGGAGTGCAAATAATTAGCCCTGTATGTAAGGGATCTTCAATCAGCTCCCAGTCACTTCGGTGATAAATTGGTGAGGGTGTTAAAACCGAAAATCCCTTCAGGAGGCTACCTGGTTCGATTGTCCAGTGGGTTCTGTGGCCTGACCACAGTGGAGAAGAACAGTTTCCTCTTCTTTAGGGAGGGAGAGATTTCGGATAAGGCTACTCCCGGAGTGTATGGGATTCCCGTTCCCCCACGGCCGCCCTCAGTCCTCGGAGTGGTCAGAGTTGAGAATTGGCGTCCCGCAACTCAAGCTCTCCCCACGGACGGACAGGGAAAGTGGGGACGTCTTCAGTGGGCACACACGCACTCAGATGGAAAAGACTTCCCTGACGTAGCTACAGTTTCGGACAGGGAGCCTTGGCGGAAAGAACTGAGGGAAGTTTGGAGGCATGAGACTTACTGTACCGTGTGCCAAAGTGGGTAAAAGGTTGGAGGTCCTGAGATCTTGCTTTCTGGGAGGGGAAGGAGAGAGAGGAGCAGTCTCTTGTGGACTTCTAACTTCTTCCTGGGTTTTGGCACCAAAATGTAAGGTATTTTTCCCCGCAGAGAAAGAAAGAAGGAAGGGGAGGGGCTGAAAATGCACAAAGTGTGGAATAGCAAAGGCTTTATTAAGTACTGCACATCCCGCCCGACGAGGTCCCCCAGCCCCAGCGTCAGAGACTAGGGGAGTCCCACGAATTAGACTGCGTGAGAGGTATTTAAAGGGGTTCTCTAGGGTGGGCAAGCAATTATGATGTGGTGAAATCTCACTGGCTGACGGACAATCAATCTTCTCCCAAGGATTCCTGGGAAGCTTCTTTTTGGTGCACTTAGTTGTGGGCTGCCCTAGTAAAAGGTCCTGGGTCTGAGTTCCTCATGTGACCGTCCCCTTTGTCCACCAATGTTACACAACAGAGCCCCCGTGGGAATCCCCTCTGCCTCCTCAACAGACCTGGTCCCTTGTCCCAGATCTGGTCCCTCCTCGTGTCACTGCCTGCAGACACACCTGGTCCTTCCCCCGTGTCACTGCCTGCAGACACACCTGGTCCATCCCCCGTGTCACTGCCCGCAGACACACCTGGTTCCTCTCCTGTGTCACTGCCCAGATACACCTGGTCTCTCCCCCGTGTCACTGCCCGCAGACACACCTGGTTCCTCTCCTGTGTCACTGCCCAGATACACCTGGTCTCTCCCCCGTGCCACTGCCCGCAGACACCTGGTTTCTCCAATTGGTCACTGCCCGCAGACACACCTGGTCCTTCCCCCGTGTCACTGCCTGCAGACACACCTGGTCCCTCCTCTGTGTCACTGCCAGCAGACACACCTGGTCCCTCCCCCAGGTCACTGCCCGCAGACGGACCTGATTCCTCCCCCGGGTCACTGCCCGCAGACAGACACCGCTGCAGTTCTCCTTGCATGCTGAGAGGGCCTGGCTCCTCTTCTCGGGTCAGGTCGCACTTAAGACAGGTGTCTCTCTCTCTGTGACTCCCCGGACCCTACCCCCTGTAGTTGCTCAGGGGCTTCTTGCTGGCTTGTGCGGAAGCTCGGAGTCCCTTCAGCTGCGTGCCTGTGGCCATGTCCCAGACGTCGATGGCCCAGGTGCACTGTCTGGGTGTGTTAATACCTAATGGCTCAGTATTAGGTCTCCTCGGTGTCCTCCTATGCATAAAGTGGCACTGCTGAGTTTGGAGTTAAGTATGAATCAGCGTGGCAATTGAAATCACGGTTTTTGTTTCAGTTTGCCACGTGCACATGCTAGCACTTGCGAAGACTCACCAGCACTCAGTGGTCAGCTCAGCCTGTCTGTCCCCAGTCTCTCCTCACCGCTCTCCCGCCCCTGCAGAGTGTGCTGCGGGAATGGCAGTTTAGGTGTATCACCAGGTTGGAATAATGGTGTTGCTGTAATTTGTCGGGCTATTTCTGACAAAAGTCCTGTGCACCTTGGCAGGAAGCACCCTCCTGAGCCTGCAGCACAGATTCCTAGAGCCCGGCCAGCTGCTCTCCTGGGGATGGGGGTCAGGGGAGCAGCCTGTGCATTCATTCTTCTTGTTGGCAACGCAGAAGGATGGTTGGCAAATGGCCAATTAGAGAGGGGTTTTTTTTCCTAGCATTTGTCCTAGTTAACTTGTTTTTATGTTAAAAATGCAATAACGTGGCCAAAAGACTCAAATGATGAAAATGGTATACAATAAAAAGTCAGTGTTTCCCTTTTGTGTCCTTCCAGAAATAGTTGGTGGATGTCTATGTATATTCGTATAACAGTTTTCAGTACAAATGTGGGTCAGCCATACACATTGTTCTGTACCCTGTATTTTCACTGAAGTATTACCTTAATAATTATTATAAATGCATCCTGAAGCATGATCTTTCTAGCATCCTCTTGAAAAAGTTTCAGAAGGTAAAATCAGTTAAAAATAGAAATGTGTCCTTTAGTGTTGTCCTCCAGAGATGCCAAGCCAGCCGGGATGGAACGCAGAACTTATGGTCGGCTGTTCTTCACATGTGTTTTCTTCAGCTACTTAATTGAAAATACTGAGTACAAAATTATCTCGAGCAAATAAGAACCCTAGAGGGAAACACGCCACCTGCTTCAAACTTCGCCAGCAATATTACCCAGAAATGGAGACCATTAAACCAGAATGGATTTATTACCTCTAACTAGTAAGCAGTAGATTAAGTCATGGAGCATTCTGTTGTCATGAATATTTATGCATATTTTGTCCTTACAGGGACTTGACCATATTCTTTAAAGAAATTATATTTTATTCACCCCCTTGAAGAACTGCATTGCCAAATTTTGGAAAAACAGTAGAATAATTTAACTCTACATCCTCTCGGTTTTAAAATTTGATGCCTTTTTTTGTTACTAGTTTTTGTAGCCTGGGATGTGTCTGCACTATCTCTTTGGATACCTATAAAGTCCTTCTTAGGACTTACCTGTAAAGCTTTTTAGAGGCTCATAGCTTTTATACCCATGGATCATGCCGTTGCATTCAGGTGGGAGAGAGGGTAAAGGTTTGAGCATACTTCCACGAGAAACAGTGATTTTAGGTGAGCGGTCAGGAAGTGTGACTTTCTCCTTCCTGGAAAACTATAGCAGTGATACCTGAAGTGTGGACTGGCCCCTGTGGGACAAGGATAGCAATCTCCTATGTGCGTCACGTGGTTGGTCCAGGGCCAGGTGAACTTCCTGTGAGAGTGTTGAAGAACCTATAATGTTTACTCGTGAGGGTGAATGACTATATATTTGAGATGAAGTATTGGGGTGAGTACAGGATGCTTTGGAATATTTTGAGAGAAATTGTGATAAGCTCAGGGGTAGAATTCTTATTAAAATTTAAATAGAATATTGGAAGTCATTACGAACAGTGGAGTTCCCTGAGGAAGTGATAGAAAGTAGTGATAATGATGAGAAAATAATTCGTGTAGAGAGCTAGAACTTACAACGTGCTCATCCATTCAGTCTCATTCTTCTTAATGAGAACTCTATAAAGAAGAAATTGCTTCTGTTTTCATAATGGAAAATGTGACGCTCAGGAGGCTAGGCCCCGTAATCCAGGTCCTTTCAAACCAATTCCCGTGGTTGTTTTTTTCTCATAACTAATTTTCTTTTTTCTTGGAAGACCTTGTGAGTTGTCTGTTTTTTATATGTTTTAACATAGTACTACATTGAAGTATTGAAAATCTTCATCTGCACTTAACAAATATTTGATGACCCAGAAACCTCTCATTCAGGAATTGGTGGAATGCCCCAATTCACCTCTTTATTAGGACAAAATTTTTAAAGGAGGTGTGTTTATATCAAGGAGTGAACAGGAAATGGTATTCTTGCTCATGATTCTAAAACTTTCTCTGTTATCACTTGCGAGGGAAGAACAGAAGGCTCAGAGCAAATGGCCAGTTGAACACCTACGTTTGTGTGTCCTCTGTGGTCACTTGTATTCACACATGTGTGATTAAACATATCAAAGGGATGAGAGGAAGAATGTGTCAAAAGGTCAATCTGGATGTACTGTAGAATGACAGTATTCACTCTGTCGTTGGAAGTCCATCATGTATAAAAGGACTCTAATGCCAAGTCTTATTTATTATACATTTTGTTGGGAGCTCTGTACCCTGATCCCATCAAAATCCTTATAATTTTAAGCATTTCCTCTCCCTGCCTACCAAATATGAAAGGATGGTTCTTGGGAGGCTTTATGCTTGAAGTCATATCCCTGGTCTGTCACTTACCCTGAGTGGCCTTAGGCAACCCCCTCCCCACCTTACACATCTGTAAACCAGAGGATTATAGCAGACACCTGTCCCACAAGACTGTCAGAGCTAAGTGAGATTCAGCTCATGTTGTTGAGCGCTCTACCTGTTCCACACTGAAGGCTGAAATACATAGTTGGTGCTTGTTCTTAAAGTTTTCTTAGAAAACTGAACAAATGGTATACAATGAGTATGAGATAAAAATTACAGAGGGTGACGCAAGTTTCTACTTACTAAAGAAGAAGAGATTCAGGTAGTTTAAACTGAGGGAACCTACTGACTATAATTTGTTGGTCTGAAATTGTATTTGTAACAAAGCAATCTGTTCTGAATATTTAGTGGTAACATAAATGAGAAAATTGTAGAACTTCCCCAGTTCTACCCCTGGAGAGATTCACAAGGTTTTACTTTATTTTCATGATTCTTGTATATTCCTGTAATTCTAGTCTCAGAAAGGTGGACGTCTGGTAATGCTCCTTTGTGGTATATCCGGAGAAACTGAGCCCCAGAGGGGCAACAGGGGGATGTATTGCTTCCTCTGTGCAGGCACAGGGTGCTTGGGCTGTGATTCTATTCATTTTTAAGAGTGGGGAGGAGCAGGAAGCATCAACTCCCATACGTGCCTTGACCAGGCGAGCCCAGGGCTTTGAACGGCGACCTCAGCGTCCCAGGTCGACGCTTTATCCACTGCGCCACCACAGGTCTGGCTTGATCTATGATTCTAGATGGTGCTTATAGCCAGCTGCCTTCTGTGGTTGGTCTGTGTGCATACCTTTTGTCAGTCACTAGTTTTTAATTCTTTGAGAGAAAACTTTGGGCCCAATTTGTTTTCACATAATAATGGAGAAAAGAATGCATTAAAACACCTTATTTTCTCTGTGCCTCACTAAAGACCTCGAGGAGAGTGTGCAGTGGGCTTGTTGGTGCTTTTTCATAGGTTACTGTGAAGCAGCATTCTCCAGTTTTATCTCCACTGAGTGAGAGGGGCTGGGATGTAAGCTGGTGCTTCTGACCTTAGAGCCACTACTGGTGACGTTGCTCCCTTTGACCCCGCTCTAGCTTCGCGAAAGAGACTGTGGTGGTGCTTGGCCGAAGACCAGTCCACAGGAGCTCTGACTGAGTATTTATAGGGAAAGCAACGCAAATGTTTGTGAGCAATGCTGCTCACAAAAATTAGGCCATATTTCAAAATGAATAGCGATAAAAAAATGAAGCATTTGATTTTTTTTTTAATTAAGCAAGAACATCAGAAAAGCAAACGACAAGTCAAAGAAAGTTGATCGATTATGCAAATGAGATGCAAAACCAACTTTTATTTCACTGATGAAGATGCACTAGACAAAAGACTGAAAGTACTGGAGTGTCTGCACTTTCCCCGATCTCCTGCTTTTTGTGAGCAGCGTAGTAGAAGTACAATTAAAGTGTGATCAATGTAGGCATTTTAGCCAATTCTACAGTCCCTTTCATCCTCGGGTCACCTGCTTCATGCCGGGCCTTGGGTTGTGTACTTCACACCTGTTGTCTCCTGGGCTTCTCACAACCATGCAAGCTACTTACTGTTATTGCCATTTTATAGGTGAGACGATCAAGTTCGTAGATGTTAATGTAACTTGCGCAGGGTCACCCAGCTAGTAATTCTGTGTGCTCATGCTTGTCTCACTGTGCGTGCCATTTTCTTCATTGGCAAAAGGAGAGAGTAGAATCTTTTGCCACATGAATGTGAAGTTGTGTGTGGAGGCTTGGGACCTTCGGTAACGAAAGACCTCCACGTTAGGACTGTCATTGTGCGCATCACTGCCACGTGCTACCACTTTGGAGCTTTGCTGCCTACCTGGTTTGGGGGTTTATTTCATAAATTGTATGAGAAAACAAAGAGAATAGTAATAAGGAGGTGTTACACCTCATGGTCAAGTGCAAGCCTGTAGGCCACTCTCCCAGGACGGGGATCAAATCTTGGATATTCCAGATAATAAAAGGGAAAGCTGAATGGGAACAAAAACCACAAGAAACCTTGGAAGCATGAAGGTGGTCGATTCCATGCACAGGGCTGGGAAATAGCTGGTGGCGGAGAGGGGCGGGATCACACACAGGCAGGCATGCTGAGTGGTTAGAGTCTATCCGTCAGTGGGTTTGCTGGTAGAGTACAGGACTGTGCCCCAAGTTGTCCCATGAAAGAAACTCCTTTTACATGAAACCCTGCTCATTGGGTATTTGCTCTTGTCTCCTGTACTGCTGGGTAGAAAAGAGCTAACCAGAGGGGGTGTGGGAACAACGGGCAACAGCAGTGCACAGTTGGGGTGCAGAGCAGGTTGGCACCGTAGCAACCTCACCAGATAGCTTCAGATGTGGCCCGAGCCCATGGGGGTGGTTCAGGGTGGTGCCCCAAGGGGGCAACAAGTAGAGAGAAGGTGGGGGTCACATGTCAGCTATAGAGACACTAAGAACTGGGGTCCCCTTTGCCCAAACTCACTGTCAAAAGTACCACCCACAGGCAGGTGACCCCCATGTCCCTCTTCAGTTGCGGTAAGGTCTGTTTCATGTATATAAAGCTGCATCTTCCCACCAGGTCTTAGTCACCTGGGACTCAGCGCACACACTGCCCTTTACTGGAATTTCTCTCCCTATTTTTTTTGCTGATTCTTTGCCGTCTGAGTTGTTAGCTGAGATGAAATGTTAGGAAGGCTTCCCGGGCTTGTGGGCGCCCCATCGCCCTGTGTGAGGGGTATCCTGTGCTGACTGCTCACACCACTTTATGATGCTCTTTGTCTCTCCCGCTCAGTCGTGTTCTTGGAGGGCAGGGTCACATCTTCATAGCATATTACTTGGTACTTAATCTGTGCACAAAAATAATTGTTGAATAAATTGAACAATGGTTTTATAGCTTACTTTGGAGAGTTAGTTTTCAAGCCCAGTCATGTGACTCGAGACACTCTGATCTGTGGTTTTTGAGAGTAGCACTCAGTGTCTGCCTACAGGTAAGGGAAACTCCAATAAGGCTGACTTTGTCTCAGGTCCACCTATCGGGACCAAGATTTCTTTTAACTGGTTTTCTTTGTACTCCTGGATTGTCCCTTAGCCCACTTATGCCTCCTATTCCATTATTGGAATGGTAGTGACGTGGGAGTTATTTGTAACCTACCGCTCAAGGTCATCACTGAGATCTGATTGTGCACTCATGTCTTCTCCTGTGGGTACATGTTATCATGTGGTGCGCAGTTAGTCACACTGGCAGATACCGGCATGCTGGCAGCTTGTCAAAAAGTGATGTAACTTTTTGAAAAAATTTTGAAGAACTGAATTTCAAAACTTCAACCTCCAGCATAAAGGGGTTAATAGGATCGAGAGAGAGCTGCAGGCTAGATTTGTAATAGGAACTCAACACTGACAAATTCCTGTGTAGCTCAAAATGATGCTTCACACATTAGAAATGCTGTCAGCTCGCCATAATTAGGTACACTTCTGAGAACCAAAGGCAGATTCTGTAGTGTTTTTCCTAATTTCCTTTTATTAAAATATATACTGTGTTTTCCCAGAAATTAGGAGTGATGGAGTTAATGTCATTCACCTTTCGGCTCGCTGAGTAATTCCAACATCACCACTGAGCTGCTGTTGCTTTGCTGACATCCAAAGCAACTTTCATATAAATAAATGTGACCAGTTAATCACTTATTTTTCTTCCCTATCAGCTGTTAGATTCTAGGTTTTGTTCTGTTTGAATAGTTTTGCCATTGTTAAAGAGGCTGCTAAGAATTGTAGAACAATATCCCATTGAGCCCCAAATTGAGCAGAGCAGAAACTGCTCGGATGCTTTCTCATGTAACTGGAAGTGCTGGTGATTTCAGGAAGAGGAATGGGTTTCCCCCGAACTTTCCCCAGAGAATACACTCTCTCCTCAGCTGTCTGGGCATTGTTAGTGGGCTTACTGAGCTGTGGCATTGTTATTGAGAACATGTAGACGCTTGGAAGAAAATGTATCCAGCGACACTGATAACGGTACTACTTCCAGGATGAATTATTGTCAATGATCAGGTGACTGGGAAACAAAACTGATGTAGATTGATGGTAGGTGAAAAAGCAAGAATGTGTTCTTTATTACGTGGGGGGGGGGGGATTTGTAAGATGGGAGCAGAGCAGAGCAGCGGTCGAGAGGCCTGCTCTAGACTCGCTCGGTCCTGTGTCCCGTCTGTGGTCTTCAGACTGCACCACCTCTGCAGGTGACTTCTCAGGGTGGCCATGAATGGCAACGGTGTGAGGACCAGACAGGTGCCCAGTAGACATGGTCTCTTCCTGTAACCTTCTCTTGTTGTCGTTACTCACATAGGCTGATCCTAAAGAGCTAATCCTGATGGTCACCAGGCATGTGACTCGATATGGACACCAAGGCTGGCCCGAGGACGTCATCGCACTGACCAAGCAGTTACAGTACTACAATGAGCGCCTCCTGGACCTCACCCAGATTCAGCTCCTGCAGAGCCTGCGCAAGGGTGTGGACGTGCAGCGCTTTACTGTGGACGACCAGTACAAAAGGGAGACGATCCTTGGTCTGGCAGAGTAAGGGGTCCTTCTGTCTCATGAGGGTGTGGGTTTCAGTGTAACGGAGCACGTGGAAGTCCCAGGGCTGTTGATCCCAGTCCTTTGAGGAGCGACGTTCATGGTCGCTGTAAGCAGGGCTTTCCTCCACTTCCTCCTATCACATGGGGGATGAGCGTGTCTTCCCAAACAGACCAGTAGCTGCAGAGTTAGTAAGGATGGGAATTATTATAATTATTTTTTTAGTTTCTTACAACTCTGATAGCCTGACACGTAGATTAATTACTATGTTAAAGGTGAGTAGGGTATGATCAGGGATGAAATGTATGAAACTTATTATAGATATTTGAAAACAAGATTGCCTTTTATACCTGATGGAAATTTCAGAGTCTGTGGCAGTGTAATATCTTGAGAATGGTAAAAATTAGATCCAGCCATTGAACCCCAGAAGAGGGACCCAGCACTGTGGGTTCAGGGCACCTTCCTCTCCCCTGGGGTTTTAGACGGAGGAGAACTGACCAGCCCTCGCAGTCTCTTTTCTAGAGGCCAGCAGCAGTGGCCATTTCCCTTTTGTCCCTTCCTTCTTCGAAGAGAAGGGCAAGCCCTTGTGCGAGAAGGAAGCCCAGGCCACAGTCCGACGGGAAGAATTCCGTGGTGGGTATGGAATTCCCCGGGTTTTAACACTGGTCTCCGCTATTCTTTATCCAGTGAGTTCAGGTCAAAGGAGAGTACATGTTAGAGGAGGGAAGGCGTGTTCACCCACAGTGGTCATTAAGTAGAGGTGTTTTATTTTCAACAGCAGAACGTGTTACCTGCTTTCTGTGGGCCAGGCACTGTGTTAGGTGCTCTGTGAACACCTGACTGTCCTCAGAGATGACCCTATGCCTAGGGTTCTTATCCCCGTTCTATAGCTGAAGAGCATGCAGTTCAGATGTCTGAGGTAACTGGCCCAAGCTTCGGTGGTCAGGATCACAGCTGTGGTTTTAACCTTGACCTGTCTGTTGTGTACTGGAGCTGTCACACCTGCACCATGGTGGTGCCTCCCTCCTCGGCCGACTGGGCCCTCAAGATGTGCAGGCGTGCAGTCTCCTCTCGGCTTTCAGCCTTTGAAACTGAGGTTACACTGTGCCTACATTTAATGGTTATTCCTCTCTCCTGACGTCATGTTAAAGTACCAGAGATGGTCCTGAGATGGTTGTGGTCTTTTTTTATCATTATTAATTAGATCTTTGAGAAAGTGGCAAAGTAGCCTTGGTACCCCGTAATAATTTTTTATTAACCTGGGCTGCTTTCCTACAAGAAGACACTTCAGATTCTCTTTTAAGTCAGGTAATAGCTCGAAGGAATAATCTAGATCTGGACTCGGTTAAGGAGGAAATGTGGACTGTGCTTCTCTTCTCCTCTGTCCTCCTGAGGCTCATAATTTCATAGAGTCACTTAATGTGCAATTGGAAGAGACCAAAGAGGTCATTTCATCCAACCTCTTCTTTTTTCAGAAGAGGACTCTGAGAATCAGAGAAACTTAGAGAGTAGTTCAAGGTCCCACAGCCAGAAGTTGAACGTGGGCTTCCTAGTTCCAGAGCCATTAAGCTTTGCTTTGGGGCATTTTGTTATACTGGGTGCCCTGCTAATGGTTTCTTAGAAAAGGTTGTTATGCAGAAAAGAAGTTTACAAGAGAAGGAATGCCTCATGTCATCAATTATATTTTTCTAGGGTTTCTGTCATTTATTATTTTTTATTTCCCACATATCTAGCTAGCATATGCTATTTGAAGTATGTTCTAGAGGACAAATAGATGCTTTCAATAAATGTGTAGTAGAATCTTCCCCATGATCTGTTGCTTAGAAAAATACGCAACAGTCTTTGCCTAGCTAGCTGGTTTAAAGTGTCTCAGAGTGTCCACAGGTTTTCTGAGTTAGCAGTTCTGGTTTGGAGATGGGATTTCAATGCCCCACATAGAAGAATTCTTGAAGGACCTGCTTCCTCCTACTGTGTAGCCCTACCTTCTGTTGTAAAAAATAAGACCACATTTTATTTTCTTATTAATTGTGCATCCATGTTAGTGCAGTTATTTTCTTTAAATGCAGTGTATCTATTATTGTCTGTGTGTTTTAGATAATACCTTCTCAGTAGTCAGTCAGGGTAACTTAGAATAGTCAAAATATAGTTTGGTTTCTTCCCACTTTATCAAATGATAAAGGTACCAGTACTTAATGAGCATGTACCTGGTGCCAGGCACTGTGTCAGACACCCAGCTTAGGGACAATGAATGGCTGGTGGCCCCTGTTCTCCGGGAATTTTTATTCCATCATGCAGAGGTGGGTAGTCAGTAAATATTTTAAGAAATAATTTTTTTTTGACGGTTTTAATCGTGTTTAATGACAAAGAAGTTACAGGAATAGAAATTAACATATTAGAAATAATTTTTAATTGACAATGACTTCATAATCCACAAATTGACAGACTTAGTCCAGCCCTTGGCTTCTTTTTTAAAAGTCCATGAGCAAAGAATGGGTAGTTTCTACATTTTTACAGGCTGTGGGAAAATAATAAAAGAACAATAAAAAGAAGACTGTGCTACAGAGACTGGCTGGCAGCAAAGCCTGAGAGATTCACTGTCGGGCCCTTCCTGGAAAACGCTTGCCAACTCCTGCCTAATCCGACGTGCAAATGTTGTGGTTTATTGTCTCAGCAGTACAGATACTTCATCCCTGCATATGTGGCTTTGTCCACCTTTCTCCCAGCCAGGAGTTTCTTCTGCACATCTCTACTTCTGGGACATAGACGTCCTGTAATAGTCTTCCCAAAATGGGCTCGATCTGGTGCTCTGGGTGAGAATTTCCTGTATGCCAGAGACTCTCAAATCTGGTGACACCGGTGCCTGGTCTATACCGTCCACTGGCTTTCCACTGCCCACAGCATGAGGTCAAGGTCCCTCGCCACACAAGGACCCTGTGTGTTCCTGGCTGTGACACCTCCCCAACGCCCCGTCTGCCTCCTCTGTTAGAAGCCCACCTGTCTCTTCTTCCTCTCTACCGCTTCAGCGTGGCTATTGCTGGTTTACTGTTTAGTCCTCAGGCCAAGGAGGCCCCCCATCATCTCTGGTCTCACAGCACTTTCCAGTGTTTTAGCATTTAATTCCCTGTCCACTGATCCCATCCTCTACAAGGCTGTGTGTCCCTCAGGAAAGATCTTGTTTGTT
The DNA here is from genome assembly GCA_037038555.1 of Rhynchonycteris naso. Taxonomy (NCBI): domain Eukaryota; kingdom Metazoa; phylum Chordata; class Mammalia; order Chiroptera; family Emballonuridae; genus Rhynchonycteris; species Rhynchonycteris naso. Next base: position 102,766,112 of record CM073001.1, read on the forward strand.
TCTATGTCCTAAGCAGCTAACTGCCTGGTACAATGTGGAAAGCATAAAGTTTATTGAGTGACTAACTGTGCTTTCTCAAATACCTACCCAGAGGGCAGGAATGCATTTCCTTTGCTCCATTTTTTGATGCTAGGTTGTAGCTCTAGGCAAGGACTTTTTGACCTCACTGTCTTTCCATCTGGATAATTCTTTGTTGTGGTATAGCAGTTCTATGCGCTATAGGTGGGCTAGTTAGCAGCATCCCTGAGCTCTACCCACTGGATGCCAATAGCACTCGGCCCGCTTCCCCCACTGTGACAACCAAAAATGTCCACAAAAATTGTCAACTGTCCCCCGAAGGACAGTAACCCTTGGTTGAGAACCACTGCCCAGACAGGTCCTTAGTCAGCTGCATGCACCATGTTGAAAAAAACATCATTAACATTCCTAAAAGTACTTCCCCTGGTTATGGGGCCATGTCACCAAGGACTGTGCTGACTGCTCCCCTCTCAGCTGGAGGGCGGTCCCGATGAGCGTTTCTGTGCTGGTAATGTGTTCCTCTTCACCCCCCACCCCTCCTTTTCCATGGCTGATGGACGCCCTGAAGGAGCCTTGAGGAGAACATCTACGGCATCGCTCTTTCTCTGGCCCAGCGCTACCATGTCCCCCGCTGGGAAGTTTTTATGACTCATTTGGAGTTCTTGTTCAGCGACAGTGGGTAAGAACACAATTCATATGTGACTTTATGTCCCTGTCTTTCTTTCCATTCTGTTCTAGGAGAATCATGAAGTTTTAAAGTATAATTTCACTTTTCCTTTACAGCTGCGGTAGGCCAGTATCCAAGTCCGTTTTCTTTATTCATCTGTGATACACCAATATTCTCATAATAGTCGATTCCCCTTCATTTTTCTGTGATCAGAGCTCTGAGTTAGGTACTTGAACATCCATTCATTTATTCATTCAAAGGTTTTTTATTGAGGATCTATTTTGTACTAGGAACTGGATGCTGGGGTTACAATAGTGAGCAAACACAGGCATCCCAGCTGTCTTGGAACTTGTAGTCTTGTGTGGGAGACAGACTGTAACAGAATAATAACAAGCAAATGTGAAGTCAGAGCTGTGACAGGCACTGCACGAGAATCCAAGCCGGGCACTAGGCATCGTCAGGGAGGCTCCCTGAGGAGTGCCCTTGAGCTGACACTATTGAGTTGAGATTAACTACGGTACAAGGAAAACAGGAAAACCGTTTCTAGGGAGACAAAACAAGTAAGTGCAGAAGGTCTTTGAGAGGAAGGTGCATGATGCATCTGCAGTGCAGCTGGGGGACAGAGTGGGCGAGGTCAAGAGTGAGGGGTACGTGGTGTGAGATGGGACCGCGGGGCACCCCAGAAGCCAGACCGTGCAGCAGGATGCTATGGGCCTTCTCAAGGGCACGGGCTTCTTCCTAAGAGTCATAGGAAGTATTTGGGTAAAGAAGAAAAATTATATGATCAGATTTACATTTTGATAAGTTCACTTTGATTACTATGTTGAGAAGGGATTTTAGGGAGGCCAGCATATAGATGTATCTACCAATTAAGGAACTATTATAGTAACAGACTATGTGACAGGTGACATTGCTTACAGTAGTTTTGAAAGTACAGAAGGAAAGGTAAGAATGGGTTTCAGAGATATCCTGAAGGTGAAATAGATAGTGCTTAATCAATTGATTGATAAACATCAACTAGATGGGAAGGTGAGTGAACAGGGAGGGGTCAGGAGTTTGCCTGCGAGTGGTGATGTCACTCAGTGAGATGGACTACCAATTGAGGACAAGGTGTTTTGAGGGCAGGGTGAGGGAAGGGCAGTAGAATGGAGAGGTCGTACACACTGAAATTGAAATGCCCAAGGGCAGAGGTCAAGTAGACATGGTCCTCACAGATCTAAGTTCAAAGGAGAAAATGGAACGGGCAGTACTAGTCTGGAGCCACGTGCACACAGTTGTGAACAGGTTAGGTGTGGACGTGCTTGGGGAGCCATATATCGTAGAAGGAGACAAGGAGCAAGGTGTATGGCAGACCTTTCCCAGCAACGGTGTCAGAGAGCGGGAGAGGCTGCAGGGGCACGGGGCTCTTGTCCAGGGAAGCTGGGGGAAGAGTTTCAAGCAGGGCGGCAGACTGAGCGGGGTCAAACCCTACTCAACAGCCCAGAAATCCCTAAGACTTAGCTTCTTTAATTTTTATCACTTTGAAACTTGAACATCTACCTTTTAAGTGTTTATGAAATTGTTACATGAGCGATAGTATTATCTAGGATTAAATATTGAACTGAATTTATCAGTTTTGAGGCACAGTAATAGGTTCAAGTAAATGTTTCGTATGATGTACATGTTGGCATTTAAAAAGTACTTTGGCATTTTATTAAATATCTCTTCCTTTCATTGAATGTTATATAAAAGGGTGTCATATCTGTACAAACAGGATGTCTATAAATCATCAGGCGATTATACAATACGCGGTACTGTTCCAGGTACTCCATTATACCTGAGAGCAGTGTGATTACGCAGATGCCCAGCAGTCACAAGAGCAGGAAATCATTGCCTCTTGGCGTCATTACTTGTGAGGGACAAAACACTTACTGTTGATTTGGCCAGTGGTGGTAAGTGCTCCCTGTTCTTTACCTGAAAGGTGAAGTAGTTTGCCTTCCTAGTCAATCAGACTTGGTAACACAGATATTAGAGATCAGCCTTGTTAGTACAATAGAAATTGCCCAACGTTTGTTGAGTTCGTGTCAGTGAGATGTAAATAGATCAGTCACAAGAAAATTAATGTTTTTTTGCCTCAGGTTTTGTTTTACTACTCCTTTAAAAAGAACGCCCACCCCTGAAGTTGACTTTCCTATAATTTTACATTCTCCTTCCATTTGGTTGAATGTGGAGATAGTCCTGCCAAAGCACAGGGACAGCTATGCTCACTCAGACGGGTTGGGGCTGGGCAGCAGCATCCTGAACAGGAGCAGTATCAAGTCTTCGAGTCAGTGAAGCCAGACACACCAAACTGTGTCTCTCTCTGGCTGTGTGTCTCTGCACCAGGTAACCCAGTTCTCTCAAACTCCTTTTCCATGATTCTAAGTGAGGTGTAATAAAAATGAAAAGGCTTCACAGTGGAGTGTCACACCTATAGGACCTGACACGTGATTGGTGCTTAATGAATGGTGGTTGTGCCTGGGATTTCTCTTCTGCAGAAACAGCTCTTGGGCTCCTTCCTTTTTATTTATTTTTTTCACATTTTATTCCCCCCTACACACATTTTTCTTTTCTTTTTTTTCTTTTCCTTTTCTTTATAAATAGTTTTAAACTGCAGAAATGGCTTTTAGTGGCCATGCGGCAGACGCTGGCTTGCTCAGCCTTTGGTTCTACGGGGGCGAGTTCAGCTCTCCAGACGAGAGTTCGTCTGTCTCTTGTTGCCTAGGTAGCAGCTGTCTCCATCTTTTGGCTGTCCTGGACACCTGTTTGGCTCTGGGAGACAACGTTAACTACCATGGGGCCTAGCGGCGAGGGTACGGGTGTGGAGTCAGACCACATTTTATGGCGCATCTCGTCACCCTCCTGAGTCACAGCTTTCTCAGGTACCAGGACCATTGTCCTTGCCTTAGAAGGCTGTGAGGATTAGTGATCTGGGGACAGTAGGTAGCTGGTGGCTCGGTGGTTGCATGGCGGTCACTCCTGTTACGTTTCCTGTCGGCGCACCTTGCTTTGTGAGAGTCTTTAGGTTTTGGACACAGGGTCCTTTTGAAATACCAGAGGGTGCTACTACTTAGTTGATAGAATAGAACTATATTTGCCCCATTAAATATTCGTATTATTAATTATTATTTTTATGCTTTGTGTTTCAAGCATAGGTTTAAATGTTGAATGAGATATATATATATATCTTTCCCCTCATAGAGCTTATATTCTGATAGAGAGAGACCCCACATACACTTAAAAATAGCCAGAGAATAAACTGCTAGTCATACTTAGTCCAATCCAGGAAACGCGTGAGGAACAGACAGGGAAGGCCTCTCTCTGGATACAGAAGGAGCGCACTGTTGAAGGACAGTGGTGGAAAAGCATTCAGGCAGAGGAAACAGGTTCTGAGGCAGGAAGGTCTGGGCAGTTTTGAGTAACCAGACGTAGACCCTGTGACCTGAACTCCATGAACGAAGGTGAACTAAATAGGGGCCAGACCACCATTGACTGACAGCCCTGCTAAGCCTCTCCTTTTTCCTGTTTCTCCATCTGCTTTCTCTTATTTCAGCAGCGTATCTGGAAGCCACACCCCTGCACTTTCATCTCACTTCCTCTGATATCCACTTCTTAGTCACTCAGGTGATTGTAGAGTGATCCTGCTTAGGCAGCAGTGATAATACCGTCGTCTGCCCTGTTGGCTAATGCATACTGTCTCCTTCAGACCTGTGGGAAGGGTCCCTGCTGTGCTGTTTGTCATATCACTCTCCTGGTCTCAGGGTTCTTTTGTCTCAGGTTCAAGGATGGGTAAGAGTAAGTTATGACTGTGGGAACTTGAATAAAATATAACGCTTCTATGTTTTTCTGAACTGTAACAGAATTTATGCTGGAGAGTTGCTGTTGCTGTGGACAGGTTGTGTCTAGATCACCACACTGTAAAGAGTTCAATACTCTAGGCTTCTGTTGGGAAAATAAAATATATTATGCTCACTTTGTTAAAGATGGCACTGCCCACGTGCAAGTTAAGAGTAAGCTTTTGCACACACCCTTGACTGATTGGATGATGTAGGGTGGTAGACTCTCATGAGGAATCCTCCCATTATGCCTCAGATAAGTGACCTTGTATCAGAGACTTTCTTGTTTGTAGATTGGATTAAAGGTTTTGATTCTACATTATAAAGTCCTGGGATTAGTATTAGAGAGGAGGTTAGTATTAGAGAGGAGAGCAGAGTAAGGCCACATGGAGGCCAGGAGAAGCAGCCAAGATGGCAGAATGCAGAGGAAGAAGCCAGCTTGTGCAGAGTTTGTGCTGGAGAAGGAAATGGGAAACAGAGGTGAATAAGTCTGGTGAGCTAGAAACCTATTGATACTAGGAAACTCGGATAAGTCAGTAGCTTTGTGAGCACTGAATGAGTGTGTTTTGGAGCCCAGTGTGTTTTTGCTTGCCCGCTCGGTGCAAGCTGGAATTAAAGCTGATGGCTCGCCAGTTCTTGGCTCCGTTGTTTCATTACTGACTGTCCGAAAATAATGTGAACCTGCACTGGCCAGGCAACTGTGATGTTGCCCTCGGCCACTGGCTTTACATTTGGCGTAGTCTGTGGCAGGATTTGACACAGTTCGGTATGGAGCCACCATCACTTTGAGCGGTGGAGTAGAGGACTGGCTGTTGTTATGGTTTCCTATGGCTCTCCTTTTGGGAACTGTAAGCTGGCTGACTTTTACAGCCATGCGTGAGGAAACCGAGAGCTCTATGGAGGAGGCTGCCTGGGACCTGCAAACCAAGCAGTGGAAGCAGCCGGAGGAAGCCCTGAAGGAGGAGGCTGACCAGGTTTGCAAGATTTGCCTGGAAATGGAGCAGCTGCTGGAGAAGGAATCACAGGTTCGTGAGTTGCAGATTGCCCTGAACGTTGTGGAGATTTCTGAGAGCCAGCTCCAGCAGGAGGCTGGGACTGAGGCTGGGGTTGGGGCGGCAAGGCCCGCAGCAGTGGTGGCCTGGGGCTCAAGCCCAGCAGCGGGAGCTGGCGTTTCTAACTCCTATCTGGAAGATGAGGAGAATTGGGCTGGAGTTGTGATTTGCAGACTCCAGAAGGTAAACGATGGCAGCTGCGGCGGGAAGATGAACAGACATCCTGGGAGCCAGGCATGCATCGCCGAGTGGCCATTGAAACGGCAGGGAGTACCTGCTAAGCTGCTGATAGGTCTGCGATTTTGGGACATAGGGGTGGATGCCATTATGCTCCCCAAAGCAGAGATGGAAATGCTGACCGCCATTGCCACATGCTTCTCTTTAGGACAGTTGAGACCTGCCATAATGGCAAGAATGAGGGGGAGGCTAAGGCCTCATGTGCGTGGACTGATTTCCTGAACTATGACCGGAGTGAGCACAGGCTCCTTTGTTGAATGGACTAATGGATTTTGGGCAATGTGAAATACCCTGATGGAGGTGGGGGGAGGCTTTAATGGAGGAACCCCCCCCCCCCTGCCCCGGGAAGCTTTTCCCATGGCTAGAGAGAAGTCTGAGGACATTTTGCACTTTTGGTGAAATGTACCTTTGTAATTGTTGAAATTGTATGATTTGTCATGTTGTTGTAATTTGTGTAATGTGCCTAGTTTCCTTGTACAGGGATGCCAGTGGTATAGATTGTGGGTAATGAAGTGAGCATTAGGGGTGGATTGTTGGGAAGATAAAATATATTATGCTCATTTTGTTAAAGATGGTGCTGCCCACATGCAAGTTTTAAGAGTAAGCTTTTCCCCACACCCTTGACTGGATGATGTGGGGTGGTGCACTCTCATGAGGAATCCTGCCATTATGCCTCAGATAAGGGACCTTATATCAGAGACTTCTTTGTTTGTAGATTGGATTAAAGGTTTTGATTCTACACTATAAAGTGGGGCAGATTGGGAGCTTGCTCTCTTGGTTCCTCAGGTTAGTATTAGAGAGGAGAGCAGATTAAGGCCATGGGGAAGAAAGGAGAAGCAGCCAAGATGGCAGAGTGCTGAGGGAGAAGCCAGCTTGAGCAGAGTTTGTGCAGAGAGAAGGAGATGGGGAATAGAGGTGAATAAGTCTGGTGAGCTAGAAACTACTGGCTTTACAGCCTCTCTTCCGTCTCCTCCTCACTTAAAGAACCCTAGCTTAGTGGAGCCCTGGCTGGTTGGCTCAGTGATAGAGCATCGGCCTGACATGTGGATATCCTGGGTTTGATTCCCGGTCAGGGCACACAGGAGAAGTACCCATCTGCTTTTCCACCCCTCCTCCTCTCGCTTCTCTCTCTCTCTTTCTTCCCCTCCCACAGCCAGGGTTCAACTGGAGTGAGTTGGCCACCAGGTGCTGAGAATGGCTCCGTAGCCTCTGCCTCAGGCACTAAGAAAAGCTTGGTTCCTGAGCAATGGAGCAATGCCCCAGATTGGCAGGGCATCACACCCTAGAGGGCTTGGCAGATGGATGCTGGTCGGGGTGCATGTGGGAGTCTGTGTCTGCCTCTCTGCTTCTCACTTTAAAGAGAAAAAAAAAACCCTGGCTTAGTTGAGAAGTTAGTGTGCAAATGATTAGTGTATGGAGAGAGGATTTAAGATAGGTTGGCTTGTTATAATATTGAAAATGAAAATAAATGAGATTCAGGACCATGAAAAATTCATATTAGAGTAGGAAGTTGAATTGAAGATATTCAGGCTAGGTCTTTCGTGGTTGTGAAAATTGAGCTAAGAATTTGGTTTTGGTCTTTCTTTGGCCTAAGGGGAAAAAAGAACCAAGGTTATGGTTTGTCTTGTGCACAAGACAAAGTCCACCAATCCCCAAAACAGAAGAACTGATTTCTGCCATTACCAAAATGGTAGTGATTCCTTCTGTACCTCTGCAGCCTTCCTTCCCGGTCGCAGCCTGTCAGTCAGTGGTACGAGGCATGAACAAGGGTGTACCCTTCTGTCTATTTCCACTCAGTGGGAAATGCCCAGGCTTTGACTCGGGCAAGTCTCGGTTCAGACCCTAGCTCTGTGATTTCCTTCTCATGTGTGCTTAGTAAAGAAGTTGTTTTACTCTTCTGTGCGCAAGTTTCCTTCTCAGCAAAAAGGATAGTCTGGTTTTCCAGAACAGTTGTGAGATTTGTACAGAATGCCTGACATGTGTTAGGTACTTATCAGAAAGAAAAGTAGCTGCTATTGTTAATTCTGGAAACAGGCCAGGTTTGCAGGTCTGTTCTGTGAGCACTATTATTAGCCTGATATTGTACATCTGATTTTTGAACAGTTAGTTTTCAAGACAGGATATCAATTATGCCTGCTTTGTGAGAATTAAAATGGAATGACATAGTGCTCAGTGTATAATAAGTACTCAGTAAATAATGTTATTACTCTTTCTGTTCTGTGATGTCTCTTAAAATACTTTTTGCTAATGAGATGATAATATGAGACCATATAAACCAGTCAGAATGAACAGTTTGTGAAACGTTAAAAGGTGTAAGGGTCAGGGTCGTCCTTACGGAAGAGGAGATGAAGCCTGCTCTCATGGTTTTCCATGTCACCCCTCTGTTCATACGAAATGTTCTGCAAAAGGACTCACCCAGTGTTGGTGTGACAGAAAATAGCCTGGACACTCACTGGCGACCCTCTCATCAGCTGTCTAGCTGACCTAGCCTGGACACTCACTAGCGACCCTCTCATCAGCTGTCTAGCTGACCTTGAAAAGTTCAGTTTCATTTTCTTTCTGGTTTACAGAGACACTTGGCCAAAATACTGGCAGAACTGAGAAGTGTGACCGTTATTTTGACCACATTTCCTGCACAATCACACATTCAGCTGTCAGGCAACGTTTCAGGTCTGGCCTGCCAGGTCAAGTTCATTCTGGGCATTCGTGTTCTTGGCATCATTTTCCTCACGTCAGAGTTCCTGAACCGAGAGGGTGGACTTATCTCTTTTCACAGGTGGAGCCCTGGTCATCCGTGATCGTGGCTGTTAATTTGGATGCCTGTATCTTCAAACTTTTTGGATGAGTCTTCAGGGAAAATGCCTAGAAGTTACTGCGTCTGAACCTGTGACGCCTACCCCATCCCTCTGTGCTCTCTTCAGCCTTTCCTGGCAGCCAGCCCTCCCCCTACCTCTCCTCTTTCCTTCCTTTTTTCTCTCCCCTCCAAAGTATGCCTTTACTCAGCTAGTGGAATTGAATTCTTACTCAGTCTCAGACTTGGTAAAGAAATATGCATTTAAATATTGGTTTCCCTTACGAACAGAAGACCTTTCAGTACATGCTGTTCTTGAATTACATTTTTGGGTAATGGGCAACTTGAAGCCATTACAGAAGACATTGATTATGGACCTAGTACTAACAATTTATTCCTTGTGCTTAGTACAGCCACTGCTCATTTCTTCCTGCAGTTAATCTCTGAAAAGTTAAATATGCGTTATATAAATATGCAAGCTGTTTTGTAGCTAAATCTTGGTTCAAGAAAAAGCACTTAAACAGTTTCTAAGGGTAGTGATTAATATGATTAGTGAAAAGTCCTTAGTGGTTTCATGGTATTTCTTCCTGTTCTCTTGAATGTGGGTTCTTTGGAATTGTTTTCTAAGCAGAGATTTCATTTCTTTTTCCGAAGAGAACATAACAACTTGTTTCAATGGAAATGATTAAAATGGATTATTGATTACTGGCATGTATAAAAGATCTTAGCACGTTGTAATTTACTGAAGAGGGAGGCTTTGGTGTTTATCATATGTCAGTAAAGGTATTCCAGTATCTCTCTTGACAAAATAATTAGGTAAAATTGCATATTGGGCGAACTGAACTGTAGGAACAGAAGAATAAGTGGGCGGGCGAGAGAAAGTCAAGTTGATTGGGAGAGACCATTCTGAGTCAAGCCAGACACAAATGAAGTAAAACTGTCTGATTTAGTTGCTGTCCGTCCATTTTGTGAGTCTGTCTCGACTGCTCTGATCCTCAGGGTTCTTAGGAGTGAAGTGTGGCAGAACTCTTTTAGATTATTGCTCTTGGAGAGAGAACTAATACCCGTGTTCCTGTTTTTGAAATGGCAGTGGTTGTAGACACATGACCTTAGCAGTCATGGCTGCTCTTTGATAGGCAAAGGCTCACAGAGTCCAGACAGACCTGGACGCTGGGTTTAGGCCAGTCCCTTCACCACACTGACCTCTCTGGTATAAGTTGGTGATGACCTAGATTTAACTTGTCCTCCCATAGTAACCAGCACAATAAATGCTAGTTTTTCCCCTCCTCCTCTGGGCATGTTGTTCTGCCTGCAAAGCTTTGTCTAAACCATTTATCTCACTGGTGTCACATGGTTTATGATTAACTTCTTCGGCACATTGTTTTCAGACTTCATTTTGCCGATTCGGAAGGAGATGCAGAAATTCTGTGTCGCTCTCCCACGCCACTGTGTATACATTTCCATCGCCGATGATATCAGGAGTGTTTCTGACCAGCCAGCCATCATACTGGCTATTCCTCGTACAGGCCTGTGCTTTCTTGTCTTGGTACTTCGTTCATATTATTTTTGCTTCATTTCTTTCTATAATGTCGAACCCAAGTCCTCCTTTCATTAAGCCCTCTGTTATCCCTGGTATCTACTGCTTTTGAAGGCTTTCGTGATCCTGCTCTTGAGTGGAATGGAGTTCTGTGCCCATGCCATTATTTTGCCCTGTTGTTTAATTCTGAGTATGTATAACTCAGCTGGATTTTCAGACTACTGGATGGGAGCTTGATGTTATAAATCTTCATACCCTCGCAGGGTTGAGCACAGTGACTGTCCTTAGAGGACACCTGAGGTTTTGGTCACCGACCCATCCATTTGGCATATGTAAGACACTTGTGTGGAATGTATCCTTTGCACGGTATACACGCTGGTGCTTGGTACCGAGAAACTAAAGGTAAAGAAGATGTGGTTTCATCTTTGCCATCAAGTGATACACATTATAGTGAGGGAGATGGACAAGATAGTACATGGTTAGAGTGTGCTTTTTACCAGGTAGATGAACACTCAGAGCAGCCGGAACCAGAACTGAGCCCTCCCGGTCACCCCCTAAAATACAAACTGATCAAACACAGCTCCTTGAAAAGTTTTCTACCAGCTTAAGTAACACTTTTGTTGTAAAGACATCTAAGTCAAGATAAAAATAAGATGTTTTTATTTAAGTGGCATTCTTGACTACAGATAATTCAAGTGAACAAACAAGTACCTGTTCTTGCTGATTTGAATCTTACTTGAACATTGTGCCAAATTTAGGTCTATCCAGTCTATCTAGTCAGGGTTCTCAGATGGAATACCTATGCCTAAAAGTTGGTGTCGTTCCCTCCCCTCATGGATTCCTAAGGTCCTGAAATAAGAAGGTTGTTTACATTATGTAATGAAGGTCCAATTTTACATTTTTCTCATTACATGAATAGGAACAAATTTTTTTTTCATTTTCTGCTGCATGAGGTTTTAGAACTTTTTCTATATATTTCTGCATTGCTGACTCCAAATCTGAAATCCGTTTTTTGGTGTATGCTCTAGTTTTTATGCAATTTTAATTTCTTTTTGTTACAGTTAATGGCATGCATTGGTTTTTCAATTGGAGTTAAAGGGCAACGACTCTTGGATTGAACATAACCACAAGGCAATTAATGTTTTACAAACATCACTTTTACATAATTGTAGTTGTTTTTAAATGTAAAATATTATTATCTGACAAAAACACTTAAGTAACACTATTTTGTAGTGTAAAGACTTTGTTTTAAGATTGAATCATTGCCTGACCAGATGGTGGCGCAGTGGATAGAGCATAGGACTGGGATGCGAAAGACACAGGTTTGAGACCCTGAGGTCGCCAGCTTGAGCGCAGGTCCATCTGGCTTGAGCAAAAGCTCGTCAGCTTGGACCCAAGGTCGCTGGCTCCACCAAGGGGTTGTTCAGTCTGCTGAAGGCCCGTGGTCAAGGGACATATGAGAAAGCAATCAATGAACAACTAAGGTGTCGCAATGGCAACGAAAAACTAATGATTGATGCTTCTCACCTCTCTCCATTCCTGTCTGTCCCTGTCTGTCCCTCTCTCTGACTCTCACTGTCCCTGTAAAAAAAAAAAAAAGATTGAATCATGGCTTCTTCGAGTAGTAATGTAAGAATAGTCTTGACACCTTCTGTTATATATGCGGCTGTTACACACTTCAACGTCAAAGGCTCAATATTTCATCATTTGTGACACGTGCATATATTGCCTATTTTCAAGTTTCCCTTGGCGATCAAGACAAGAATTGGGCTCCTCATATTGTGTGTCATAATTGTGAGGAAATGCTTCATGACTGGACAAAAGGAAAACGCAGAGGAATGCCTTTTGGTATTCCCATGGTTTGGTGTGAACCTAAGGACCACAGCAGTGACTGTTATTTCTGTCTGATCCATACAAAGGGCATCGACAAAAAAAAAATGACATATAATCGCATATCCTGATATTCCTTCAGCAATACAACCTATCCCACACTCTGAGACACGCCCGGTTCCAGTTTTCAATGGTTTTATTTCTTCTAAGGACCAAGAAAGTGAGCATAGTGATCAAGTCTATTTTGATAAGATGCATGCGGCAATGGTTGTAGAATCTGAAGGGTCTTCTTCTGATGCCAAGCAGTTTAGCCAACCCGAATTGAATGACTTAGTAAGAAATTTGGGCCTATCAAAGAAAGCAGCTGAGTTATTAGCCTCCAGGCTTCAAGAAAAGAATGTACTTCATCTTTCAACTAAAGTATTCCATTTCAGGAAGCGTGAACAAATTTTTGTGGACTTTTCTTGCGAAGACAAACACTTTGTTTACTGTCAAGATATCAGTAGTCTTCTCAGCCAGCTAGGTGTTACCACTTAAAGTCCTACAGAATGGCAGCTATTTCTTGACAGCTCTAAACAGAGTCCGAAATATGTTCTCCTACACAATGGTATGTTTATGCGGCAGTTCTCGTTGGTTATTCAACTCATCTGTGAGAAGATTATAATGACATAAAAATTGTGCTTGACTTTCTGAAGTATGAGGAGCATAACTGGATCATTTGTGTGGATCTTAAAATGGTAAATTTCTTGCTAGGACAACAGAGAGGTTTCATGAAGTATCCTTGCTTTCTGTGTTTGTGGGAGAGCTGAGCTCGGGAGAAATACTGGACACAGAAGGAGTGGCCGAAACGTGAAGCTCTCGAAGTAGGGTTGCAAATTATTGTGAATGAACCTGTAGTTAATCGAAACAGGATTGTTTGTGTCCTCATTTCTTAAAAAAAAAAGCAGGTGTATTCGATGGACCTCCTATTCGAACCCTCATACCTGATGAATAATTTGCCAGGAAGATGAGTAAGGAGGAAAAAGCAGCATGGCAGTCTTTTGTGGCAGTTACAAAGAACTTCCTTGGCAACAAAAAAGCAGACAACTATGAACTTCTGGTTCAAAGGATGCTGTTGGCTTTCTGCCACATTGGATGTAACATGAGCGTTAAGATTTACTTCTGCTTGACCAAGCAGTGGTGCAGTGGATAGAGTTTCGGATAAGGATGCGGATGACCCAGGTTCGAGACCCCGAGCTCGCCAGCTTGAATGCAGGTCCATCTGGCTTGAGCAAAAGCTCGCCAGCTTGGACCCAAGGTCGCTGGCTCCAGCAAGGGGTTACTCAGTCTACTGAAGGCCCGCGGTCAAGGCACATGTGAGAAAGCAATCAATGAACAACTAAGGTGTTGCGACGGCAATGAAAAACTAGTGATTGATGCTTCTCACCTCTCTATATTCCTGTCTGTCTGTTCCTATCTATCCCTCTCTCTGACTCTCTCTCTGAAAAAAAAAAAAAAGAAGATTCACTTCCTCAACAGTCCCCTTGATAAGTGTCCCAAAAATCTTGGAGCTGTTAGGGATGAGCAGACTACTGCTAGAGCATCAAACAAGATTGTCCTCAACAAGTACACAAACGCAAGAGCTACAAACGCAAATTTTTGCCTAAGTAGAATTTAAATAAGTTTAGCGCAAATTTTATGATTAAAATAAGTGTTTTAATAAGTTCTGTTTCAAAATTGTAGACAAATTCTGATGTAATCATATTTTTTAGTGTATTAGTGTATTTACTGCATTATATAAATTATGATATTTTCACAAAGATGATGCCCAAGAAGACATTCTACTTCATTATGTTAAACTAAATGTTGAAAATTTTACAGTAAGTTGGAAACCTAAAATGTTTAATTGCAAAATAACTGTAGCTTACAGAGAAAAACTAATGTCAGATCTGAGATCAGCATACTTGAATTAGGTAAGAACAAATGTTTTTGTGGATGCAACAAAAATTTTGTTCCCCAGTGTAAGTAATGCACAGTGGAAGCCAGCAGCTCTTAGCACTGGGCACCCTGCGAGCCACGGGGATGGGAAGCATTGCCTCCAGGGCCCTGTGACCTCAGGCACACGTGCAGCACAGCACAGGTGCTGAACATGTACGTGTTCCTGTGACCCTCAGGCACACATCGTGCAGCACAGCACGGGTGCTGAACATGTATGTGTTCCTGTGACCCTCGGGTACACGTTGTGCAGCACAGCACAGGTGCTGATCATGTACGTGCTCCTGTACACGCGCCACCTGCGTCTGGGCATTCATACCTCTGTAGGCTAGAGGAAGGGACTCGGAAGAAGTAACCTTTCCTCCAGGATTTAAAAAAAAAATTTTTGTTTAATGAAGGAATCAAATTTGAACCCAACTTCTTTGTCTCCTAATTTCAGTTTGTCCACAGCAGAAATTGAAAGCCGAGTGCAAGCGCTTCACCTCTTTGAGATCTTGAAGACGGACCCCGAAGCCTTTCACAAGCACATGGTCAAGTATATCTACCCCACCATCGGGGGCTTTGATCACGACAGGCTGCTCTATTACTTCACTCTCCTGGGAAGCTGCAGCTGCGCAGACGTGGGCAGGTGCGCCATCAAACCGGAAACCCATGTTCGGCTGCTGAAGAAATTAAAGATCGTTGCATCAGGTAAGAGGATCACTCCCCTGCTGGAACTCAGTTTTGAAATTACAGCAAAGGATTAATTTTCTGTACACAATCACATTCGTGCACCATGACGGGTCCAGATCTGAAACCACAGGATTTTGATGCTAATTGTGTTTAGTTGTCTTTTGAACTCCTCCGCTTGTGGTTGGGGGAATTACATCCCCAAAAGACTGACAAACCTAGCACAAGTCACCATGTGCCTTATGGCAGACCTGGTGCTAACACCTGAAGCTTTTACTCCGGAGGTTTTATTCTTACTTCCCATTGATTATACATATTTCATCCTTATAACTGACAAGGCTGAGATTCTTTACAATAGGCAATTTGGCAGAATTACACTTCATTGGCGCTTGTATGTTTAAAGTATGTGTGGTGCCCATTACAATGAGAGCCTTTGGATCTTTGATAAATTGTGAAATCTTTAGCATGATCTCTGTGTATCTTTGCAACTAAGAAATTAAACACATCAGTACCCCTCAAATCTCTCTGATACTTTCTAATTTACAAGGCACTCTCAAGTCTGAGTGTATTTCATATCCATGAGCGTCATGAGAATGTGTTTCAGTTTAATCAGTGGTTCACTGAGTAACCAGATTAGACACCGGAGTCAACACAGAGGGCAGAAGCATGACTCATCTCTGCCTTCGAGCAGTTGCTGAGATGCCAGCTGGAGAGCACACGGGTGTAAGGCAGCTTGGTGCGGGCACCGATGGAGGAGCACGTAGGGGCACAGAGGCATTGGCCTTGCGAGAGGCTGGTGCCACCTCCAGCCCACACGTGAGGAGGCTGAGGCCCATGGGAGTGAGTGACTTGTTCAGGATTGCAGAGTTCATCTTGTGGCAGGCTGGAACCAGAACTTAGATCTTCTGATCTAGCCAATGGACAACTAAATGATTTGCGGTAGTAAACTGGTTGATAAATCTTTGTAGTTAGCCATTCAGAGGGCTGTGTGCATGTCTGAAGCCTCTGCATGTTTGTGTTGCAGAGAGCTTCTTTCTTTTCTTATCCTCTTTCCGATAGGCCTTAATTATAAGAAACTGACCGAGGAAAACACAGACCCTCTCGAAGCCCTGGAACCAGTTCTTACAAGTCAGAATATCTTATCTATTTCCAAGCTTGTTCCCCAAATCCCTGACAAGGATGGGCGGATGCTGTCCCCCAGCTCCCTGTACACCATCTGGCTGCAGAAGCTGTTCTGGGCTGGGGACCCTCACCTCATCAAGCAGGCGCCGGCGTCGCCCCCGGAGTGGCTGCACGCCTGGGAGGTCTGCATGAAGTACATGGACCGGCTCCACCCAGGTGACCTCATCACAGTGCTGGACGCCATCACCTTTTCCCCGGCGGCTGTGACCAAGGTAACACAACCGAGAAAGTAGATGGGGCGTTGGAGAAGAAAGGGGAGATGCTCTCATTCTGTTGAGTTTGTTTTTATTTCCTTTCCTGAAGGGGAATATTTCCACATGTGGCATCTTAGTTTTTTTGCTAAGCATGCAGTGTTTTACCTGTGAAATCACTTTTCTCTGTCACACATGTGCAAGTAGCCTGAATCAGACCTGACTGTGCTAATTTACACCTACACATCATACATGAGTAGTTCTCGGCACGTGTCATTTTATGGTGGACGTCATCCTGTTCTTTCCCATTGACAAGTGGAAGGGACCTGTAGTGCCCGGCCCACGTTCCGTGCCACCACAGCCAGGCCAACAACGCAGCGTGCTTAAAGCGAGTCCTTAGGAAATTTCACACTAGTGCCATGTCATATATGACCTGGTGACAGAACTTTCCATGCGAGTCTATGTTGTATTTTTCAGCATCTACTCCATGCTCTGGACTGAGTCCTTCCACTGGACTCTGAGTCCTGCTCTCGAGGCTTCCGCAGTGGATAGCTCCCCTCTGAATAGATACAGTACTGTGGGGCCGTCGTCTTGCCCGTCCTGCCCGGTCACCAGACCCCCCGGTCACACAGCTGTGCGTTGGTCGCTGGTATTCCCTCTGCTGGAAAGTCTCCCAGCTTCTGGGCTCAGCTGCCCAATGGCACTGCCTCCGAACTTTCCCATCTTTGCTCTTGCTTTCTCATTCTGCCAAGTTGGCAAGTCTGCCTAAGAATCCTGGCCCAGGAATGTTTGTGATAGCCAACATTATCCTGAAAATTGAGTAAAAAGGTTAAGAATTTTGTTTGGAAGTAGGCACAGGTTGAGATGCAAACATCTCTGGGGAGCTCTAGTTTTCACTAACTTGCTAAGTTCATAGTTGTACGTAACCAATGGCTTCATTCCTTATTAGTGTAAATCAAATAATTTAATTCATAACTTGATTTTAACTGTTATAAAAAGGAGATAATCATTTTTGTGGGTTTTTAAGGAAGAAAGTATGAATGATTTTAAGTAGTGTGATGTACTTGAAAAGAGCACATGTTTGGTCATCTACACCTGGCTTTGAACTTGGAACCCGCCACTTACCAGTTCTGTGGGTTAGCCTCAGAAATCTCTGTTGGACTTAAGCCTCCTGGAGACAGAGGCTGTGGCTGAGTAAGCTGTGGACTAGAGAATATTATTACTCTGGTTTTAACAGGTAAGTTCAACAAAGTTAACTTGGTCATGGAGGAGCCATGATTTGAATTCAAGAAGGCTTATTCCAGGATATTTGCTCTTAACCCCTGAGCTGTGCTCTTTCTAAGAGGTCATAGAACAAGCAGGTAGGAAGCCCAGGAACCTGGAGCCACTCTAGGAATTGTGGGAGAGCAGGGACCAGAGAGCTCTAAGCATTTTCAGTCCGAATGGAGCAGCCTGTCATGGGTGTGTCCAGGGCAGGGCTAAGTGTAAATGAGGAAGGCCAGGCAGGATCCTGGCAATGTGGGAGGGTGGGGGGATGAGAATCCAGCAAACATCTGCTTTGAATCTCCAAGACCCAGAAGAGGTTAAGATCTAAGTAAGTATCAGTAGTGCTGGATGTAGATATTGGAGAGGAGGGACTGAACCAAGTGAGGAGTTGAAATCCCAGGAAGTGGTTCCAGAGCTGGGACTTGTGCTTTCACTGAAGGAGCGAGACAGTGGACCTACAAGTCAGGAGGAGGGAGGCAGGAGGGAGGGACCTTCACCCCTTCAGGCGGAGGGTGGGGTTAATTATTGTATTTGAGGGCAGGAACAAGGCCTAGCATGGCCGCCAGGGCCATATGCCCATTGTGAACATGTGTAGGGAAGTGGACAGGTGGTTCTAGACTTCCAACAGCACTATTTACTCACAGTTAAACTTGGAATTGGACGTAGCGTCCACTTAGAGGTTTTTCTTTGTTTATGATGTTTATCATGCTTTTAAACACATTCTCATCACCACAGTTTCTTAATCTTAGATGTCCTCCAACCACCTGAAAATTCATGACACAATTGTCAGTGATATAATGTGCATTTTTCTTAAGGAGAAGATGCAGTGCCCACCCAGTCAGTAGTGTGTCAGTTCACTGTGGGTCACTTTCTTTTAGTGAAGGCAGTGTCATCCTCAGCAACGTAATCATTGTCAGCTGTCTCAGGAGGTGGTTTTCTGTGCATTAGGATAAGGTATGGAAAAGCGAGGCAGATACCTTTGAAATTAATTTAATATCTTTCATCTGGCTTTGTAATTGTCCTCATTGGCAAGCTTTTAATTTTTTATTCAGAGAGGAAACGTGTAAAGTTTAGATACAATGCATGTTCGAAATCACATAATACAGAGAAATATTGTACAGAGAAAGAGAGAGAGAATAAAATTCGATTGCAGAACGATGCGCACATGTCAGAGGACACATTTGAGTAAGGAAATGCAGCTGGATTTGGCCAAATTTCCAAAACACCAGATGTTCTCACAGCTTGTCCATGATGTTAAAAATGTGAAATAAGCATATACTGTCATACACAGTGTGCAGTTTTCAAATGTATACCCACATTGGATGCGGAACCAAACTTTGGAAAGAACTGCTGAACAAATTATAGTGTGCATAGCAAGAACAGTAAGCCATTGAGACCAGAATTCCGAGAGAAATGTCCCCAGAGCCTGACTCTAGTACCCATTCCACGATGAGTTAAACCAGAGAAGGCCGCTTGCCCTATGATAGCTATCATTCAGTTACTGTTCGCATTTGCAATTTCATAAAAATTCTAGGGAAAATATTCACAACATGGCATTATGTCACGTAGGCAGAGATGGAATTTGCATGACATTGAGGTGATGAATATGCAAAAAGAAAAGAAAATAAATGTTTAAAGTGCATTTGCTCCAGTTCTAAATTATTTCTTTTGGTTCAGTCTGGTTTATTTTTGTTTTGTTTTGTTCAGTTACTTTCCTATTGCTTTTTCAACTCAGTAATTAGCAACATTTTTGTAGAAGAGACAAAGAACAAGTTAAGTTAGTGGGTTGCATATCCAGGAAAATGGTCAAAGGAGTTAACTGCAGAGCAAACACTGTGTGTGGTTCAGACGTGGCGCAGTTGAATAAAGAGGAGCTCGTGTGTGATCTCAGCCTTTCTGTTTTTTTTTTTTAATTTAATTAATTGTGTTTACATGGATTCTAGGGGGACCCCAACTGCATCCCCCCTCTGCCATATTCCCCTCAACATCTCCCTTACCTCCCTCCCCACAGCTCCCTCCCCTCTTCCCTTCAGGTTTATCCCTTCCTATCATCCCCTTTCCCTCTGTCCTCTTTTCCTCTGGTCACTTTGATCCCTCCTCTGTCTCAATCCCTTTCCTCAGTTCTCAATGTTCCTTGGATTCCTCAAATGAGTGAAGTCATATGATATTTTTCTTTTTCTGCCTGGCTTATTTCACTCAACATAATAGTTTCCAGGTCCCTCCATATTGTTGCAAAAGGTAATATTTCCTTCTTTTTCATGGCGCCATAATATTCCGTTGTATATATGTACCACAGCTTTTTAATCCACTCATCCACTGACGGACACTTGGGCTGTTTCCGGCTCTTTGCTATTGTGAACAATGCTGCCATAAACATGGGGGTACATTTCTTTTTTTCAGTCGGTGATATGGTGTCCTTGGGATATATTCCTGTAAGTGGGATAGCTGGTGAAAGATTCCTGTAAGTGGGATAGCTGGTGCCACCGATGAATGAACGAAGAGCCGAAACAGCCAGATGAGCAAAAGTCAGGCTTTATTGGGAGGACTTTGGGCAGGTTCGCAGACTTGGAATGGGAGCCCGAAAAGCCGCGCCTAACTGGTGGGGTTTGATATTTTTATACCCCTTCAGGATAGCTGGGGGATTTCCACTGCGGTTTAGGCCTGCAGGTGTCTTGCGCAACCAGGGACTTTAAGGGTTGAGGAATTTCTATTATGTTTTCAGACAGGGTGTGTGTGCTAAAGGTTAGTAATTGCAGAAATACCAAAGATATGAGGGACTTTCCGGCCCCTGCCCGGAGGGTGCTACCGGACATTCCTGGCTCTTTGGTATAGGGAGTGGGGCAACGTGGTCTTATCTGGCTACTTCCTGCTGTACGGGAGCGGAGCTGGGGAGGGGTAGGAAAGAGCCAGAGCAGTCCGTATCTGTTATGGTGCACAGGGGTTGGTATTTTTGCAGCATCATTTGGTTGACTGCTATCCTGGTGATCTCCTGGATAAATCGGGTCTGCAGGAAGCGAAAAAGACAAGGGGTAATCAGTAAGATTAGTCCAATTATGAAAATGGGTCCTATGAGTAGAGCCAGTAAAGAATACATGGAGGAGTTCCACCAAGAAGAGGCTTCTGCTGAGAATTTTTGCTTCTGGAGGTCAGAGCTGAGTTTGTGGAGGGCTTCTACCCTGGTCTCTACAAGGCCGGATTCATTGATGTAGTAGCAACATTCTTCCCGCAGGAAGACACAGGTGCCCCCGTGCTTGGCCGTAAGCAGGTCCAGGGCTTGCCGGTTCTGTAACGAGACCTGGACGAGAGAAGTTATTTGTCTCTGTAGGGAGGCTACAGTGGGGGTATCCGTATTCCAGACCTTAGGGTCGACTCCAGGTAGAAGCTGGACTCTGGGGTCCAAGTCAGGCCCGGGGTCGGGATCTGGCACCAGTGCTAATAGGAAGGCTTGCCTGGGGGAGAATGAAATGCTTGCCTGGAGTTTGAACAAAATGTCTCTCCCCAGGAGGGGAACCGGGCAGGAGGGTATGACTAGAAAGGAGTGGGAGAATGGGTGACCCTCAAACAGGCAATTAAGGAAGGCTGTCCACCATGGGGTTGAGGGTGATCCGTCGATTCCCATGACTGAGACCTGGGAGGGAACTGTAAGGCCCGAATGAGAGGGAAGGACAGAGTAGGTAGCCCCCGTGTCTATTAAAAAGGAAACAGACTTACCTGCTACCTGGAGCGTAGCCCTGTGCTTGGTGAGGGTAACCGGAGTCGAAGAGCCAGCGCCCCCTCAGTCGTCTATCAAGCCCAGCAGTTCTGAGACCTGAAATGCCTGGTTCTCAGCTCCCCGGCATTGAGGTGCCGGAGGCTGAGCCAGGGTCGGGCAGTCCGACTTCCAGTGGCCCATTAGTTTGCACTGTGGGCAAGGCTTGGTGGGGGGCCTTGGTTGTGGACAGGCTTTGGCCCAGTGGCCCTCTTTGCCACATTTAAAGCAAGCCCGGCGGTGTGCGCTGTCCTCCCTTGGAGGTTGGCCTTTTTGCCGGTTCCCCTACCAGCCGGCGGGCTGCTACCAGAGCTTGGGTCTAGAGGCTAATCTTCTGCTGTAACCGTGCCTCCCAGGCTGCTTCAGCCATTTCCTCTCGGGCTTTAAAAACTTTAAAAGTCATTTTCACCAGGTCTTGGATGGGGGTCTCGGGGCCCTCTTCAGCCTTTTTTAGTTTTTTTCTAATATCTGAGAGATAAAGTAAGAGGCTAAGACGGTGGCCCCATTGCAGAACCCCGGGTCTAGGCGGGTATAACGAACAAGGGCCTCTTGAAGGCGGTTTAGGAAAAGGGCTGGGTTTTCTTCAGGGAGTTGGGTAATTTCCCTCAGTTTATCATAATTTACAACCTTGTTAGAAACTGCATCCATACCTCTGATTAGGTATTGGAGCATAAGGTTTCAATGAGGGATGTTGAACCCTTGACCAGGTTGATAACTCCAATTGGGGTCTTCCCCGGGTACCACCTCTGTGCCAAGGGGGCATTTGGTCATCTACTAGATGGTCCCTGTCTGCCTACTGCCTGGCGGCAGTAAGGATGCGTTCATATTCTTCGGGGGTAAGAGTGGAGGTACAAATTACTTTAATGTCATGCCAGGTCAGGTCATATGTCTGAGTCAAGTACTGGAATTCCTTAATGTAGGTTGAGGGGTCGGCCGAGAAAGATCCTAGCCGTTTCTCGATCTGTGAAAGGTCTTGGAGGGAAAAGGGGACATGTACCCGAAATAGGCCCTCTGCCCCAGCTACTTTGCGGAGAGGGGCGAGGACAACGAGTGACGATTGGGGGCTGTGCGACCTGGTATGAGCTGCGATGGGAGAGGGGAGAAGGTTGGCGGGAGGTGGGGCAGAAGGAGCCAGAGGGGCAGAAGGAGCCGGAGCCTGGCCCGGGTCTGGGGGGTTCTCCCGGGGGAGAGCCGGAGGAGGAGATAGGTGGTCAGGAAGGTCATCAGATTGAGAGTAAGGAGGGGCGTCTTGGGATGAAGCCTTGGGAGGAGGAAAGGTCTGGGCTAGAAGAATTTGGAGAGTGGAGCAGTGGGAACAGAGATCGGGACGGGAACGGAGGTCCCAGAAAGTCTGAACATATGGGACCTCAGAGTCTTTTCCTGTGCATTGGCAAAAATTGTCTAGGTCCCGGAGGACGTTAAAGTCAAAAGTACCCGTAGGCAGCCAGTGAGACCGGTTATCTAGGGTGTATTGAGGCTAGGTGACCTGTGACAGGAAGACGAGTTTCTTCCTGTGAAGTGTCTGAGTGTATCCCAATTTGGAAAAATTTATAAGAAGACATCCTAGAGGAGTTTTTGGGTCTATTTTGGATTTGGAGTTCCCCATAATTTAGTAGTCCTTTGGACCGCTACGTGTCAGAAGAGAAAGGATATGAGGGAGGCGTCCCTTCCAGATATCAGTCTCAGGACAGGAATAGAGGAGCGAGTGAAAGGCATCCCTTTCAATCGGACCCCCTATTAAGACTCCAGGAGTCGGTGAGGGGAGGGCCTCTCCACTCCGCCGAGTCTAGGACAAGAGACCCCGGCGTAGACACGGGTCCAGTGAGACAGAGGGAGAGAATCGAATTACTCACGGTTGAAAGTCACTCTCGCAGGGAACTCCGAATTCAAAGCGATGGGAGGCACGAGGCAGGAGGAGAGAGAAGGGGGACTCTCACTCCGGTCTGTGGGGGGCCGGGTCGGGTCACAAAGCCCTTCTCCCAGGTTTCGGCACCAAATGAAAGATTGCCGGGTGGCGCCAATGAATGAACAAAGAGCCGAAACAGCCAGATGAGCAAAAGTCAGGCTTTATTGGGAGGACTCTGGGCGGGTTCACAGACTCTGAACGGGAGCCCAAGAAGCCGGGCCTAACTGGCGGGGTTTGAGATTTTTATATCCCTTCAGGATAGCTGGGGGATTTCCACTGCAGTTTAGGCCTGCAGGTGTCTTGCGCAACCAAGGACATTAAAGGTTGAGGAATTTCTATTGTGTTTTTGGACAGGGTGTGTGTGCTAAAGGTTAGTAATTGCAGAAATACCAAAGATTTGAGGGACTTTCTGGCCCCTGCCCGGAGGGTGCTACCGAACAGCTGGGTCAAAAGGCAGTTCCATTTCTGATTTTTTGAGGAATCTCCATACTGTTTTCCACAGAGGCTGCACCAATCTGCATTCCCACCAGCAGTACAGGAGGGTTCCCCTTTCTCCACATCCTTGCCAGCACTTATTCTGTGTTGTTTTGTTAATGAGGGCCATTCTGACTGGTGTGACGTCGTATCTCATTGTGGTTTTAATTTGCAATTCTCTAATGATTAGTGATGTTGAGCATTTTTCCATATGCCTATTGGCCATCTGTAGGTCCTTTTTGGAGAAGTGTCTATTCATTTCTTGTGCCCATTTTTTGATTGGATTGTTTGTCTTCCTGGTGTTGAGTTTTACAAGTTCATTATAAATTTTGGTTATCAGATGTGTTGTCAAATATGTTCTCCCATTGTGTGGTTTGTCTTTTTATACTGTTCTTATTGTCTTTAGCTGTGCAAAAGCTTTTTAGTTTAATATAGTCCCATTTGTTTATCCTGTGTTTTATTTCATTTGCCTGTGGAGATAAATCAGCAAATATATTGCTTCGATAGATGTCGGAGAGTTTACTGCCTATGTTTTCTTCTAGAATGCTTATGGTTTCACGGCTTACATTTAAGTCCTTTATCCATTTTTAGTTTATTTTTCTGCATGGTGTAAGTTGGTGGTCTAGTTTCATTTTTTTGCAGGTAGCTGTCCAGTTTTCCCAACACCATTTGTTAAAGTGACTGTCTTTACTCCATTGTATGTTCTTTCCTCCTTTGTCAAATATCAGTTGTCCATAAAGGTATGGGTTTATTTCTGGGTTCTCTGTTCTGTTCCATTGATCTATGTGCCTGTTCTTATGCCAGTACCAAGCTGTTTTGAGTACAATTGCCTTGTAGTATAACTTGATATCAGGAAGTGTGATATCTCCCACTTTATTGTTCTTTTTCAAGATTGCTGAGGCTATTCGTGTTCTTTTTTGGTTCCATATAAATATTTGGAATATGTGTTCTATATCTTTGAAGTATATTGTTGGTATTTTAATTGGTATTGCATTGAATTTGTAAATTACTTGGGTAATATAGACATTTTAATGATGTTCATTCTTTCTAACCATGAACATGGTATACGCTTCCACTTGTTTGTGTCTTTCTTGGTTTCTTTTATCAGTGTTTTATAATTTTCTGAGTACAAGTCTTTAACATCCTTAGTTAAATTTACACCTAGGTACTTTATTTTTTTTGTTGCAATAGTGAAGAGGATTGTTTCCTTAATTTCTCTTTCTGACATTTCATTGTTCGTGTATGGAAATGCCTCTGATTTCTATGTGTTAATTTTATATCCTGCCACCTTGCTGAATTCATTTATCAGGTTCAGTAGTTTTTTTGACTGAGCTTTTAGGGTTTTCTATATACAGTATCATATCATCTGCAAATAATGATAGTTTTACTTATTCTTTTTCAATTTGGATGCCTTTTATTTCTTCTTCTTGTCTGATTGCTGTAGCTAGGACTTCCAGTACTATGTTTAATAAGAGTGGTGAAAGGGGACACCCCTGTCTTGTTCCTAATTTTAGAGGAATAGCTTTTAATTTTTGTCCATTGATTATGATGTTGGCTGTGGGTTTGTCATAAATGGCCTTTATGATGTTGAGGTGTGTTCCCTGTATTCCTACTTTGCTAAGAGTTTTGATCATAAATGGGTGCTGGATTTTATCAAATGCTTTTTCTGCATCTATTGAAATTATTATGTGGTTTTCTCCTTCCTTTTGTTTATGTGGTGAATCACATTAATTGATTTATGAATGTTGTACCATCCTTGCCTCCCCAGAATAAACCCCACTTGATCATGATGTATGTTTTTTTTCATGTATTGTTCGATCCGGTTGGCTAATATTTTCTTGAGGATTTTAGCATCTAAATTCATCAGGGATATTGGCCTATAATTTGCTTTCCTTGTGTTGTCTTTGCCTGGTTTTGGAATCAGAATTATTTTCGCCTCATAAAAGGAACTTGGTAGTGTTCCTTCCTCTTGAATTTTTTGAAATAGCTTGAGAAGAATAGTAGTTAGTTCTTTGAATATTTGTTAGAATTCACCTGTGAATCCATCGGGCCCAGGGGTTTTGTTTTTTGGGAGCTTTTTGATAACTGTTTCAGTCTCTTTTGTTGTAATCAGTCTGTTTAGGTTTTTTGATTCTTCCAGCTTGATTTTTGGAAGATTGTATGTTTCAAGAAATTTGTCCATTTCACCTAGGTTGTTTAATTTTTTGGCATACAGTTCTTCATAGTATTTTCTTACAATATTTTGTATTTCTGTTGTGTCGGTTGTTATTTCTTCACTCATTTCTAATTTTATATATTTGAGTCCTCTCTCTCCTTTTTTTTGGTGAGTCTCGTTAAAGGTTCATCGATCTTGTTCACCCTTTCAAAGAACCAGCTCTTGGTTTCATTGATTCTATGTATTGTTTCTTTAGCCTCTATGTCATTTATTTCTGCTCTGATCTTTATTATTTCCTTTCTTCTACTCTTCTGGGCCTTACTTGCTGTTCTTTTTCAAGTTCTTTTAGATGAAGGATTAGGTTGTTTATTTGAGCTTTTTAAAGCTTCTTAAGGAATGCCTGTAGTGCTATGAACTTCCCTCTCAGGACTGCTTTATCTGTGTCCCATAAATTTTGAGTTATTGTATGTTCATTATCATTTGTTTCTAGGAATTTTTTTATTTCTTCTTTGATTTCATTGTTACCCCATTTGTTATTTAATAACATGCTATTTAGTTTCCATGTGTTTGAGTATTTTTTAGGTTTTCTGTTGTGGTTGATTTCTAGTTTCATGCCATTGTGATCAGCGAAAATGCTTGATATGGTTTCAATCTTCTTAAATTTGTTGATATTGCTTTTGTGTCCTAACATGTGATTTATCCTGGAGAATGTACCATGAGCACTTGAAAAGAATGCTGCTTTAGGGTGAAAGGTTCTGAAGATATCTATTAAATCCAGTTGATCTAGTGTATCCTTTAATTCTGCTGTTTCTTTGTTAATTTTCTTTCTTGAGGATCTATCTAGTGATGTAAGTGGAGTATTGAAATCTACTGCTATTATAGTATTGTTGTTGATCTTGCCTTTTAAATTTATCAAAGTCTGCTTTATATATTTAGAAGCTTCTGTATTAGGTGCATAGATATTTATGATGGTTATATCTTCATGATGGATTGCTCTCTTTACATTATATAGTGATCTTCTTTATTTCTTACTATAGCCTTGGTATTAAAGTCCATTTTGTCTGATATAAGTATTGCTGCCCCAGCTTTTTTTTTTCATTTCCATTTGCATGAAATATTCTTTTTCATCCTTTTACCTTCAGTGTGTGTGCATCTTTTGTTTTAAGTTGTGTCTCTTGTAGACAGCATATGTACGGGTTCTGTTTTCTTATCCATGCAGCTACCCTATGTTTTTTGACTGGATCATTTAATCCATTTACTTTTAAGGTTATTATTGATATGTAGTTGTTTATTGCCATTTTATATTTTAAAGGTGTATTCCTCTTTTGCTATGTTCTTTTCCCATTTTGATCTGTTTACAACAGGCCCCTTAGCATTTTCTGCAGCATTGGTTTCGTTTAAATGAATTCCTTGAGTTTTTTTTTGTCTGGGAAGCTTTTTATTTCTCCTTCGATTTTAAATGAGAGCCTTGCTGGATAAAGTAGCCTTGGTTGTAGGCTCTTGTTCTGCATTACTTTGAATATTTCTTGCCATTCCCTTCTGGCCTCAAGTGTTTCTGTTGAGAAGTCGGATGTCATCCTTATGGGTGCTCCTTTGTAGGTGATAGCCTTTTTTTCTCTAGCAGCTTTTAATATTTTTTCTTTGTCACTTAGCTTTGGTATTTTAACTATGATGTGTCTTGGTTTCGGTTTCTTTAGGTTTCTCTTTAATGGAGGTCTCTGTGCTTATTGAACTTGTGAGACCCTTCCTAGCACCAATTTAGGGAAGTTTTCAGCTATGATTTTGAAAGATTGCCGGGTGCCGCCGATGAACAAACGAAGAGCCAAAAGAGCCAGATGAGCAAACGTCAGGGTTTATTGGGAGGACTCCGGGCGAGTTCACTGACCCTAGAATGCGATTCTGTGAAGGCGTGCCCGGGGAGGGTTTTCGGGTTTTTTTATATCTGCAGAGGGGGAGTATGGTAACGGTCGACTTGTTTGGTGAAGCGTGCAGTTCCTGAAACAGCCTTGGGGAGAGATAGTTCCGAGAATTTGGGCGTGTGTGGTTTGAGCAAGTTTAACAACTGTCGGAAAGCTCAGGGCCAGGGAGGGTTTCACAACCCAACCCAGAGGCAACTACCGAACAGATTTGATTGGATAAAGTTTCTATTCCTTGTTCTTTCTCTTCTATTTTTTTTTAATTTTTTTTTCTTTATTTATTTATTCATTTTAGAGAGGAGACACAGAGTGAGAGAGAGAGATAGAGAAAGAGAGAAAGGGGAGAGGAGCTGGAAGCATCAACTCCCATATGTGCCTTGACCAGACCAGTGCAGGGTTTTGAACTGGCGACCTCAGTGTTCCCAGGTCGACGCTTTATCCACTGCGCCATCACAGGTCAGGCGTTCTTTCTCTTCTTCTTCTTTAGGAACCCCTATTATGCGGATGTTATTTCTCTTCATATTGTCACAGAGGTCCCTTAGAGTTTCCTCAGACTTTTTGAGTCTCTTTTCTTTTTTCCACTCTGCTTCATCTTGTCTTCCAACTTGCTGATTCGATCCTCAGCTTCATCCATCCTGCTTTTAAATCCTTCCATTGTGGTCTTCATTTCTGATATTGTATTTGTCATCTCTGACTGATTCTTTTTTAGTATTTCAATGTCCTTTTTTATACTTGGTATCTCTTTATTTAAGTGTTCATAATGACCACCCATTGTTGTTCTAAGATCCCTAAGCATCCTAACAATCATTATTCTAAACTCTGCATCTGGGAGTTTGGTTATTTCCATTACACTCAGTTCATTTCCTGGAGGATTCTGTTGTGGTTTCATTTGGATTGCACTTTTCTGTCTTCTCATTATGTCTGTGTGTTTGGGTGTGTTGTTTGTAGAGCTGGTTGAGTCTAGGCTTGATGTTGTCTGCCTCCAATTTTCAGTTGTGTTATTTCTAGGTCTTATTGAGTTGGCTTCAGCTGTTGTTTGTAATCCACTGTAGAATTTTTCTTTTCTAATAGAGCCCCTTTGAAGTCTTGATTTGTTTGTTTTCTTCTCAGTTTTCTTAACTTAGTGGTAGTCTTATTTACTGATCTCAGCAGGGGGCTTATTTAAAACTCTATCCAGGAATGCAGTGGGTATAACCTGAGACTCTGAAGACCTGATCTGCCAGTTACTCTCTCTGGGGGCGGGTGCTTTCTCTACTTCAGTGGGGGGAGGTGTATCTCAGATCTCCATGGAGACCTGAGTTACTGCCCCTCCTCTCCACTTGTTTTCAGCTGTGTCATTTTTGTGCTAATTGGAGCTGGAGAGATATCTTGAGAAGATTGACCCTGAACCACTTTAGTCTTGTGTTCTGTGGAAGGATCAATCCCTGTCCTTGCAATGGCCGCCTCCAGCATCTCCCGCAGGTATGGCTGCTTCTGCACTGGATTAGTCCGGCTGCTCAGGTCCTCCCATGCATTCCACTGTTTCTCACCAGCTGTCTCTTTCTCCCCCTTTCTTTTGGAAAACAAGCCAGCTCTTTCAACACACCTCGTTCCCAGGTCCCCAGGCAAGTGGCTGTGAGTGATATTTTCTACTGTTTTTCTTAAAATGAGAGCCTTTCTCAGCCTCACCCCACCCCTTTGTTCCTGTAAGCAGGGGAGGCTCACCGCTCCTTGGCACTCCCCACCAGGCTTGGTGTGGCTTCTTATTTGCTCCTTGGGTTTTGAGAGCAGGTCTTGTAGTCCAGAGTTGGTTTTTTCACGCTGGATGTTCCTAAATTAATTTGTAATCCAGTTTGGTGGTGTGAGCTGGGAGTCTGTGCGTCTGCCTAGTCTGCTGCCATCTTGTGTCCCCCTCACATTTCTGTTTTATTCTTCCCACTCACTCTCGGTTGCTGGTGTAGCTACCTGCATAAATAAGGATGTGAAAACGAATCCTCTTGCTTATTACATGCTACTCAGAAGTTTGCTGGGATCCTTCTTTCAAAACCCCAGGTAATCACAGATTTAGAAGAGGCCTTCTAGTATCCTTCTTGGTGCTTTTCATAAGATTGGACAGGCATTTGCTGCCCTCACCCCACCCACACAAGTACTGGGTTTCAGTTCTCACTATTTCTGATGAGAGTACCCTGCCTCCTTTGGATTAGAGCAGAAAAAAAATTGAACTTCTTATCAAGTTTGACATCTGACCTTTAAGCATCATTTCTGTTGATAATGAAGCAACTGCCTCTAGTGTATATACACAAACATGGCATCTTTCTTTGGGCTCCTAGTAGTTGCCACTTTTAGGTTCTGCCTTCGGAGCTATGGAAACAGCATCAGGAAATCTATTATTCACATTGTGACAGTTCATATTCCTGAAATAAGCAATTGTTTATCCCTTATTTAATTATTCAGGCTATTCGACATATAATCTGGAGGAATACATTTATCATAAAAACCGTAATGTGACTGAATAAAATCCAATTTATTTCATAAGTTTGTGTTTCCAAAGGCTGCGTTGTCGCTGTAACTTTAGGGTCTTCTCAGTGCCAATAGCATCTTTTAACTAAGATGGCAGCACATTTTTCAACATAATGAGCAATGCTGTCCAAAACCTGTGTAAAAATGTTTAGATAATGCACATTACCTAATTGTGTGACAAGATACAGGATTTCTGATGCATCAATCAACTGAATGTTATGTAGATCCAGATTGAATCACTAAGTATTTAGGCATAGATATAGTATTAATTGCCATTGGTGACATTAAAATGTAAAGGACATTCCTCTAAGAAGTTAATATTGTGAATTTTAATGAAATTAGAAATTCTTGGATGGTAGGGATGGTGCTTTTATCTCTAATTTTCTAGTTCCTAGCATAGTATAAGCAGGTATATTTTGAGTGGTTGTCTAATTAATTATTATCACAGATGATTGAGTCATAAACTTTTTGATCCCCAGATGCGGTAACATTCTGAAAAATTATTGAGGACCTAAGGAACTTTTGTTTTTTAAGTTTATATTCATTGATATTTATCATATTAGAAATTAAAACCAAGAAATTTTAGAAATATTTGTTTACTTTATTTAAAACAACCAATAATAGACCCATTATGGTTTGACATGAATAGTATATTTTAATGGAAATTATCCTTCCAAAAGAAAAAAAATTCAATGAAATGTTGGTATTTGTATTTATATGTCTGGCTTAGTAGAACGTCTTTGTCATTGTTTTTGAACTAAATGAAGAAAATCCAGTCTTCCATGGATATGAGGTTAGAAAAGGGAGGAATGCTTTAATGATCGGTAATTTTAGATATTCTTCTTCAATACTAACTGAAACTCAGCAAGTGATAGATACTTACAGATAGGAATGTGGAGTCTGCAGCTGTATCATTGAACTTTCTGTTCTCTTCTTACATTAAAATCATTGGTCTAGACCAGCAATTTTCAATCCTTTTCACCTCATGTCCCACATAAACTTACTTAAATTCTGTGACACACCAAAAAATGTATTTTTTGCCTATCTGACAAAAAAGAAAGAAATAATTTTGATTCTTTCAGAGAGGATGGCTATTGTTGTCATTTTTTTATTTGACAATCTAAGGGAAAAGAGGTCCATGCCCCTGACTAAATAGTCAACTACTAAATGTTTTAACCTTTTTTGCAACATACTGGTTGAGAATCGCTGGTCTAGACTACAGTTTGAATGGATCTTGGACCCATCTGGTTTGGAGTGGACTGCATCCATGGTCTGCTGAGTTATGTAGATCATCAAAATGTGATCCATTGCTTGTATAATATCAGCAAAGTCATACACATTAATATGAACATCTGTCTCAGCCAATGAGTCTTTAAGTATTGGGAAGCTGTCAAGCTCACTGTGGTGGACACAAGTTTACCTTAATTCTAATTTTTCGCTTGAAAGCTCAAATTTTATCATTGGCAATAAATATAATGAATTGTTTTTATTGAAGTGACAGGCTCACTTTGTTCACTTTGGAAGAAAGGTCTGCCAGAGACCCAAGTCGGAGTAACCACAGTTTGTCTATTAGCAGTTCTTTCCAGCAAAGCATGCGCAACGCGGCTGGCTTGGCTCTTACACGGCCACACAGACGCCCTTCCTTTTCCCACTCTGCACACAGCGAAAGGCTTCACGTGTGACCTCAGGTCTTCACGCAGAAGAGGGGAGCATACCCATGCAATGGTTGAGATTTGAATGTGCATAAGGAAATGCCAGTGGGTGTGGTTTGATGCCATACCCTTGGTTGTGCTGAAGTTCCCACACTTTTATCCAGTTTTTTTTTAAACCATTTTACAAATAGCAGTGCAGTGAAAAAGTAATAAAAAGGTAATTTAATGCCATAAAAGTGATTCTGACTTTGCAAACGCCTTGAAAGGGTCTAGGACCCTTATGGTCCGGGGACCGCACTTTGAGAACTAGTGGCGTGACTTGTTTCCAGAACAGTACTTTGATGCCCATGTGAAAGATTCTTTCAACGTCCTAGGTATTTATAATTGAAATAAAAATAATGAAGATGTGTTTTGGTTAAGTACATAAAGAATTGTCTTAAAATTTAAGTTCTTGCCTGACCTGTGTTGGCGCAGTGGATAAAGTGTTGACCTGGAATCCCGAGGTCGCTGGTTCGAAACCTTGGGCTTGCCCAGTCCAGGCACATGCCAGCTCCTCCCCCACCACCTTTGTCTCCTCTCTCTAAAATAAATAAGATCTTTAAAAATAAAATAGCTTGATTTCTAATCAGCTTTTCAGATGTAGATGTATTATAAGTATTTCCAAATGTAGATGGAATTTGTACATGGAAATGTCATTGCACCATCCTGTGAATATACGAGCTATGCAATATGTTTTCTTTCTACAAATTTTAGCCTTTATACTTTTTTGACTAACCCATTTATCTTCTATTGTTAACCAAGCTCAGCCAGGCTTTTCCTGGGAGAGACACGTAAGAAGGAGAAGGGGCTTGGACAACGAGGGGTGCAGTCCCTGAGGGGCCCTCTTTAAACCTCGTGCCCTCAACCCTCTTCCTGACCCGGATGTCAGCTCAGAGGAGGTGCTTTTTCTGAGGCCTGTTTGTAGGAGGGTTTATGGGTGATACTTAACCATAACCCTTCCCTTCTTCCCTCAAACCCACTTTTAAAATTTAAAAAGATGGAAATAAGTATCAACACCAAGTAAATATAAGTAACTGTTGTTAGAAGAGCTATGTAGAATTGGAGACTGACCTGGATCTCTCTCCAGCCCTTTGGTTCCTATCACATTCACACATGCTCAAAAACTTGACTAGTTAGACTGCTTCTGAACGTACTTCTGTGAGGAGGCCAAGAATGCGTGCGCACTCTGGGCAGGCAGGCTGCAGACTGGCCATAGGCACACAACACGTGTCTTTCGAGTCCATCCTCATCCTGTGGGAGAGGGCAGAGGACAGGGAGATGGTGCTAGTCAGCAGGCTGTCTGTTTATCAGAGCGAAAGTTTCTCCCATAATGGAAGGACGAGGAGTGGGCAGTGGACTTTTGTTCCCTTAACTGATCAGGCCTCCTAACGAAACCTCTTGCCGGTGAGGGGAGAGAGGAGTCTGGGTGTTTCAGACCCTGATCATGGGGCCATTCTAATCATACCTGCCAGTCCTGTCACATGTCCTGTTGTCAGCCGTGGCAGGTGAGTCTTTGCTTTCAGAAAGCTCTGAAATCTTCTCAGAAGACCAGGCTAAAAATTCACTCTCTTCTCTCTCCAACCTGAAGTTTCACCTAATGGGGTTGATAATTAAAAGTCATCAGAAGTTAAGCAATGAGCTCAAATGATAGAAACTAAGCCAACTATTACAGGTCAGCGACTTTATAATGGCCCAAATTTAAATTCCCATTATTAAAGTCTTAGGGAGAAATTGACATCATAAAATTCAAATCCTTTGCCCTTTTAGTTAAAAGTTCAATAACATCAAAATAGAAAAGAAATCATGAGCTCACCGAAGATGAGGCCCAGAGGTTACTCCTGCTTTCCGCTGTCTTAGCCAGAGCGGACTCATTTAGTACCTGGGAACAGCAGGGTCCTTCAGCAGGGCACACCGTTCCCTTGAGCAGCTTAGCTTCTTTAGCAAATCCGAAGTTAAGTCAATCTCACTGCAAGTTTTTCTTGCACCTTTTTTTTTTGTTTTTTAAACTCTGAAAGAACAATAGAAAAATAAAATTATATCGGCTTTCACTTTTCAATTATATAGACATATAATTCAGAAATATCAGCAAATCATCGGCCCTGAGAAAGGCAAGTGGAACATGGTTTTTAGAGTCCTGCTCTTTGTTGTATCCAAACACACATTCCTAGAGCGCTGGGTGGCATAGAGGTGGCTCGTGGTGTGGGGGACAGGGGAGGAGATGGGGAGACCCTACTGGGGTATGGCTTTGCCGGGTATGAAGTCAAGCCGAACTGGAGATTGGTTAAGAAAGGTTAAATATGATACATGTCTACCATGGAGGAAGACTTTTCCATTCTACTTTCTCCTCCGCGGGGCTGATTTATTTTACTGTTTACCTGTCCCTGTCTGTAGGCACTGTGCCTTCCTAATTCCCATCTCTCCATTTAAGCCCTGTGTCCCACCCAGCTGAGTATCTCAGTGGCCGCTATCACTGCCATTTTGTTATGAAATTCCACTTATCTCAGAAACCCATTTCCTGGAAGGTTTGATGCTTGTGCCACCTTTGAGTTGGCTGAAAACCACCCTTAGGAGATCTCTCAACTGAAATCACTGTGGATGGTTTTTGAAACCTGTGCCCCCCAAGACTTAAAGGGGCCTCTGCTTGGTGCTCATCCCTGAATTTCTTGTTTGTGCTACTTTTATGGTAATAAAAATGTTTCTATCATATCTTTGAGGTTTGATTGGGAAAGAGCAATAAATAACATTCCATCTTCCCAAGTTAGGGTCAGTTAAGGGAGAGAGGGTCAACTAGATAGAAATCAACATAGCTTCACTGTTGGCAGATAATAGACATGGTGACCATGACTTGATTCTGTTCCCCACATCAACCTTTCTCATCTGCTCCCTGCATCAGATCTCTAGACTGCGCTGCTGAGCACATGGCCAGGCCTACTGAGCATGCGTGCTTTCTCAGAAGGGCTCCTTCCCAACCTGATTCCCATTTGTGGAACCCAGGGGCATGGCCTCTGGGTCATTTCTGCCCAATAGAACTATATAATGTGAACCCATGTTTGGAATTTGAAATTTTGTAGTAACCACATTTTTTAAAAGTAAAACAAAGTAAGTGAAATTGTCATAAATATTATAATTTCAGCATCTATTCAATATAAAATGGATTAAGACCCTTCTTTCTTTTTTCATTTACTTCTTGAAATCCAGTGTGTACTTACAGCACACATCAGTCCAGACTAGTTACATTTCAGACGCTCAGTAGTCGTATGAGTGTATAAGACACACATGCTTCCGGGAGACCCAAGTCTGGGCCTGACCCACCCATGGTTTCTGCTGGAGAGACAAGATAATAGGAAGAGCATGCTCTCCTCATTGTCAGGCAAATCCCAACAGAGAAGGACTAGGCACATGGAATCAGTTCTTCTCCCCATATCACCAAATGTGCACTCCTCTACCCAAGGAGTAACAGGGTAGAGAAGAAAGCAGAACTTACCTTTTTGGGGCCCAGAGGGGAACTTCTGTCTTATGGGCCAAGGTAAGAACTCCAGAAGAGGAAAAAATGGTTCTTCCCACATACCTCAGGCTAACAATAAATGATCAAACCTTACCATCACCCACAGAAATCACTGCCCAGACTAACAACGGTATAAGAGCTTCCATTTATTATTCACTCTTACCTACCGGCCACTGGCTTGGCACTTTGCCTTATCTCTGGTAATCATTGTAACAGCTCTGCAGCATAGGTATTCAACTTCATTTCTAAGTTGAATAAACTGAAGGGTAGAGGTTAAGTTATTTGTTCAAAATCAGAAGCAAGTTTGTGGCTGAGCCAGAATTTCAATCCAAGTCTTATCTGCCCAATGTTAGAGGTCTTCGATGAATGGTAATCCTTTTCTTCCTTAGATAGCAGCCCACTGTTTTTTGAGGCAATCTATTAATTTATTGATTACATTCATTTGTTACCTAACATGTATTTCACATCTGCCTCTTTGACCTGTCCTCCTTTCTGTAACGCCAGAGAAAGAGAGGTACTTCCTCCTCACCATAACTGCTCTTTAATAACGGAGTTAATCATACCATGGATCCCACCCCCCAGACTTCTCATCTGCATTTTTTCCTTATTCCTAAATAACCTGCTTCCTGTGTGTTTTAATTCTAACCACCTTCTCTTTGACACAATTTCTCCTTAAAAGAGAAGAAAATCCCTCCGTGTATTAGTTTTCTAGTTGTAACTACTTCCACACACCTAATGGCTTAAACAACACAAACTTGTTACCTTACACTTCCATAGGTTAGAGGCCACCGGGGGTTCCATGGGGCTAAAATCAAGGTGTAGGTGGGGCTGCATGGCTTTCTGGAGTCTCCGGGGAACTCCAGCTGCCTTCCTTTCCCAGGGTCTAGAAGCCACACTCATTCCTTGCTCGGCCCCTTTCCCCCACCCTCAGTGCTAGCTGCGTTCCTTCTCTCTGACCCTTCTGTCTTCACGTCTTTCTTTCCAACCAAAGCCAGGGAAGGCTCTCACGTTCAAGGATTCCAGTGGTGAAATTGGCAGCTGTGTGGATAATCTCCTCATCTCGGGATCCACACCATCAATGTCATCTGCAAAGCCTCTTTGCCATGTAAGATTTCAGGGATTCGGCTGCACGCATCATTGGGACCCATAGTTCTGCCCACCTCCACTCTTACATGGAATAAGGTTTTAGATACTTTATAAGCTTTCCAAGGTTTTTATTAATAAGCTTTTATACCAATCTCAAAGTTAAAAGCAAAATGGAGAAATTGTAAAAATCACTGAAAAATATTAAACTCAGAGCTGAAATCTACTGTCATAATACACACATAATTTTGTTTAATCTACAAGTAAATGGGATTTTAGCTTATTTGAGGTATCACATTTTTATTTTAAAAACAAATAAACTACACGCTCCCCTAACCCTAATTGCTGGTGTGTGTGTGAGCTCATGTCCACGTTGGTCGTTATGTGTAATAGGAGCAGTGAAGGTCTTTTGGTCATGAAGTTTTAAATTGGAAGGCTGTATATCTAACCCAAATGTGTCATAGATGGCACTGTATTTCTGAAGCTCCTATTCCTAAGTGGAAAGTGGCGTATTCATATATTTTTGTAAGGCTTTAATTTCTTGGAGCAGTTTCAGGTCACAGAAAAAGGAGAGGACGGTACCGAGATTTCCTATATGCCTCCTGGCCCTTTAATATGCATAGACTCCCCGTTGTCACATGTACCTCACCAGAAGGTACAGTTGAGGAGCCTGTGTTGATTGACACATCATAGTCATAGTCTGCAAAAATCTATAGTTTACCGTAGGGGTTCACTCTTGGTGTTGTACATTCTGTGGATGTGGACACATGTAGAAAGACATATTTGTATATCCATCATTGTCATGTCATTCCAGGTCTTTTTGCTGCCCTAAAAATCCTCTGTGCTCTGTCCACACTCATGCCTTTTCACCCAAACACCTGGCAACCACTCATTGTTTTATTGTCCCCATAGTGTTGTCTGTTTCAGAATGTCACATGTTTGGGATTGTACACTATGTGGTCTTTTCAGTTGGCTTTTTTCACTTAGTAACATGCATTTAGGTTCCTTCATTTTTTCTTTCTTTCTTTCTTTCTTTTTTTTCTTTTTTTTCCAGGAACAGAGAGAGTCAGAGAGAGGGACAGATAGGGACAGACAGACAGGAACGGAGAGAGATGAGAAGCACCAATCATTAGTTTTTCGTTGCTGTCTCAACACCTTAGTTGTTCATTGATTGCTTTCTCACATGTGCCTTGACTTCAGGCCTTCAGCAGACCGAGCAATCCCTTGCTGGGGCCAGTGACCTTGGGTCCAAGCTGATGAGCTTTTGCTCAAGCTAGATGGGCCTGCGCTCAAGCTAACGAGCTCGGGGACTCGAACCTAGGTCTTCCGCATCCCAGTCCGACACTCTATCCACTGCACCACTGCCTGGTCAGGCTCCTCCATGTGTTTTTATGGCTTGATAGCTCATTTCTTTTTCGTGAAGAATAATTGGCCTGACCTGTGGTGGTGCAGTGGATAAAGTGTCGACCTGGAACTCTGAGGTTGCCGGTTCAAAACCCTAGGCTTACCTGGTCAAGGCACATATGGGAGTTGATGCTTCCTGCTCCTCCCCCATACTCTCTATCTCTCTCTCTGTTTCTCTTCTCTAAAATGAATAAATAAAAATAACTTTTTAAAAAGGATAATCATCTGTTGTCTGGATGGACCACAGATTATTTACCTATTCGTATACTAAAGGGCATCTTGGTCACTTTCAAGTTTTGGCAATTATGAACCAAGCTGCTCCAAACATGTTCGTGGCAGTTTCTTTATGGACATAAGTTTTCAGCTCCTTTGGGTAGATACCATGGAG
The DNA here is from genome assembly GCA_037038555.1 of Rhynchonycteris naso. NCBI lineage: Eukaryota > Metazoa > Chordata > Mammalia > Chiroptera > Emballonuridae > Rhynchonycteris > Rhynchonycteris naso. The sequence goes on from CM073001.1 coordinate 102,804,149, forward strand.
CACAATGGCTGTGTCGTTTGCTCTTGTATGACCACCAAACTGCGATGGCACCGTCTGCCTTCTTGGCAGCAGTGAATGAAAGTTCCTGGTGCTCCTCATCCTTGCCAGAATTTATGCTGTTACTGTTTCAGATTTTGGTTGCTCTAATGATTCTAATAGGTGTGTCGTGGTATTCATTGTTGTTTTAATTTGCATTTCACTGAGGATATATGATGTGGAGCGTTGTCATGGCGACAGTGAACTTCTTGGAGAGTAGAGGAAATGCTCTGAGAGACTGGGGGAGGCAGCAGTCCTGGTCAACAGACTGAAAGACTGAAGCCTTGTCCCCAGCCTTACTCAGATTCTATTAGCCAGTACAAATAACTCAAGGGAGCAGACTGCAGAAGTTTCAGCGTGTGAAGTGAAGGGCAAGGAATATGCTGACTCCTAATCTCTGTTCTGAGAGCCTGAACATTTCTTGTTGCTGAATCTGATCTTGCTGTTTTGCTGTTTCCAGCACGGGTCAGAGAGGCCCCTGGACTCTTGTCCACTCAGGGCTTTTATCCTAGGGTGCCTCGCTGTCTCTGATTGTTATCCTAACTGCAAGTGTTCACAGCATATTCCCACAGAGCATCTTTACATATGCTTATTTGACAGCTGTATATCTATCTTCTTAGGTGAGGTATCTGTTGAGATCTTTGGTTCATTTTTTAATCAAGTTGTTCTGGGTTTTTAAAATTGTTTTAAGCATTCTTTGTATATTTTGTGAAGTGTCTCTTAAAAATACAGTGTGTCCATAAAGTCATGGTGTACTTTTGACTGGTCACACGGTCAAAAGTGCACCATGACTTTATGGACACACTGTATTTTTCTCCCAGTTTGTGGCTTATGTCATTCTCTTGACATTATCTTTTTTTAAAGATTGTATTTATTGATTTGAAGGAGTTGGGGCAAGAAGTAGTTGGTTCACTCTAACTATTCATTGGTTGCTTGTCATACGTACCTTGACTGGGAAAGTCCAGGGTTTTGAACCCGTGACCTCAGCATTCCAGATCAGTGCTCCATCCACTGTGCGACCACAGGGCAGGCAGAGCAGACGCTTTTAATTTTAATGAAGTTAGCCATTATTTCTTCATGGATTGTGACTTTGGTTTTGTACCTCAAAGCTCATTGCCATATCAAGGTCATCTAGATTTTCTCTGGTGTAGTCTTCCAGGAGTTTTATAGTTTTGTGTTTTGAATTGAGGTCTTTAGTCCATTTTGAGTTAATTTTTGTGAAAGGTAACAATCTGTGTCCAGAAAAGGATGATGATGATAATGTCTATTTTGTATGTGGATGTCCAGCTGTTCTAGTATAAATTTATATGGGGGCATACTCATATGTCCTTCCCCCCAATTTTATGGTCTTCATTTCTGAAATTTTATACTCATAATAAACTTGACTATGAAGGTGTTTTAATGTTTATTCAGTGCTATAAAAATCACTAAATGTTAAATCAGATTTTTTTTTCTTAATACATAAGTATTTTGTCCATTGATCTTTGGTTTTGGTGTAGTCATAATTTGACTTTTTTGATTCTAAATTGAAGGAGACTTATTGACAACAAATAGTTCAGAAAATATGTAAGCATCTTTGCCATTTCTAGGTGTTTTAAACCAGCAGAAGACTACCAAGCTCCCCACCTTTGAGAAGCTCACAGTTGTTTGGGGAGATGTATGCGTGCAGCTCAGATGAACATAACCTGATACGAGAAGTGCCACTTAGGGGTATTAATAAATACCGTGTGCATTTATGATGCAGAGGAGATATAGTCAGTAGTAATCTTTACTGAATGCCTCTGTGTTCCAGGTATATACTCATTCATAATGACACCTCGTGATGATTTCTTCAGAGTTTTAGCATGTGCAGTGTGCATACTCCTCTCATCTGACTTTCCGCCAGCCTGTGTGTATTCTATAGCTATAAACGTCGCCCTTCTCTTTGTTCTGGAATGCCTCTGCTCTGAGGAACACTTTCTTTTGTTTTCTAAGGTGAGAGTTTGGTGTGATAAGCATATCCTATCTTGACAAAAGTGCAAAGCCAGGAGCTCAGGAGATAAGCACAGAAGAGCAGATCAAAAAAGGAATCATTTTCCCCAACATGACTGTGAGAGGCACAGAATAAATGGGCACAGAGAGAACACCTGAAAGGTAGAAAATAGTTTTTGGAATAGTATAACATAATTTATTCATAAACAAATAAAAGATAGACGGTCCTGAGAAAAACGACCTTTCGTTGTTAAGTTTCCAAAGAAAGAACAGGCTCCCTGTTAAAGGTTTCATGTGGTATTTACACTTCCAGAGTTACTTGTTCTCTTGCCCTTTTTCAATTTACTGCAAGTACAAGCTCTGTACGGTCCTGTGAAGTCAATCTGATTTTCCTGTTTGGCTTAAAATCTTCTTCAAATCTGCATCATTGGTTAATTTGTTCAGTCGTGGAGCAAATGTTTATTGAGTGCTAGGGAAGACAGCCCCAGGATGGCCTGTAATGGTCCCTGCCGTCCCACCTTTGATCCCTGGTGTCATTCCCTCCTCTAGAGCAGCCGCACCTACTGATTGACCTACAGTGAACAGGGTGCAGCGACAAGTATGGGATGCCACTTACAAAACTGTGGTGTGAAGGACTGTGGCTTCCTTCCTGGGTGCTCTCTCTCTCTTGGGGGCCATCTTGAGGAGTTTAGCTTCCTGTTGTGCAGGGTCTCATGTGACAAGAGGGCAAGGCTGTTAATCCCCATATGAGCAAGCGTGGAAACGGAACTCCTTATCTCCATCATCGGAGGGAACCGCAGTCCTGGCCGGTGGCTTTATTGCGGCCTCCCAAGAGCTCTTCATCCAGAGACACCGACCTACACCACGTCGGGGTCATGATTCATGGAAATCGTAAGGTAGTAAATCTTTAACCTTCTACATTGGGGTAATTTGTACAACAGTGGAAAAGCAGTATCAGCGCCTACTGTGTATCAGAGATCGTTCTTAGTGCTAGATAAATGGCACGACACAGGATAGACCGCCATCTCTAACCCTAGAGACCATATTCTAAGGGAAAGGTGGGGACCGGACAAGAAACAGAAATGACCGTGGTTAGACATGTGACGTGGTAATAAATACAAATGAAAGGTAAACCTGGGAAGGACTTGGGTGCGGGACAGCTGGACCTTTGTAACCTAAACACGATGGTCAGAGGAGCCCTCACTGAGAAAGATCTCCCAGCGTAAGGCAGCGGCAAGCTGCTCGTCAGCAGAGGTACACAGACTAGAAAGGCAGACGTCCACTGGGCAGGCAGCACGCTGGACTGAGGAATGGCAAGGAAGCCAGGGTGGCAAACTGGAATGCTTTGGGACTCTCAGAAGCCTGCTTTCCACGCTTTCCCTTGCCTGAGAAATTGGGCTGCAAAAGCCCATCCGGGGTGATTGTGATTATTGGGCTGACTGGCAAGCTGAAAGCTCATTCACTGTTTGTGCCTGGAAAATTATTGCAAATTGGCTAAGGTAGTAATTTAGTACAAGAGACTGAAAATTGGCCAAAAGACCACGTGCTTAGCCCCATCATAAATGCTAATGCCTCTGTCCCCAGGAGGTGTCTGGTGCTGTGTCTATAACCCTCCAAGGCCTCTTCATAAACTCGCGCAAGGAGGAGGACCTTACCTTCCTGTGGAGTGTGTGCTCTCCAGACTCTCAGGGGTGGGCATCTTGGAGAAGGTGGAGGAGTTAATAAACAATCTTAGAATAATGGCAGCAAACACCCAAAGCATATTTGAACATGGAACAGGCAGTGGGAAAAGGAGGGTGAAAACCTCCCCACTGAATACTCTCTGTCTGGCAGACTTCAAGGCACTAAGCTGTTTATTGCTCAGCTGTAAATCCTCAGCACTGAATGCTGACACGCTAGAAACAATTGAGCCCCTGGCTGCAGAAGAAGAAGGAAAGAAGGGGGAGGGAGGAGAGAAGCAGATGTGTGACCTGACTGGTAACGAACCCGGGATGTCCATGTGCCGGGCCGGAGATCTATCCATTGAGCTACTGGCCCGGGACTATATTAGTTTCTAATTCACATCCAGCCAGATAGAGTGAGTTTCCCACAATCAGCAAACAGGAACTCTAAGCTTTATGCTGATTAAATCGTCCCTGAACCAGTCTCTGTGGCCCCTGGTGTCCCTGGCACTGATTAACGTTGGCGTGGATTACCCGAACTAATGACTGAGGAGAGGGATGAGACGCTAGGAGTGGTCTAGCTCTCTCAGGACCCCTGGAGCAGCGCTGGGTACTCCCACATGGCATGGTCAGCTCCTAGGAGACGTGGCTCTGAGAGTGGATGTAAGGAAGACAATCACAGTATCTGGAGCACGGGCCATGAATAACTGTCTGGATTAACCAAAGTAATACGTGTAAAGACCTTGGTGCAAGTAGGTCCTCAGGATTGGTTGGTTCCCCCTGCTTTTCTTTTGTCTCTCTTCCTGTGCCGTCATTACCTTTAAGGTAAAAAAAAATGACATTTGGACTCCTTTCAGCTCAAAGTATAGCAACAGTGTCATTAGGTTTTTGAGGATCCTAAGTAGTTTCAAGTGTTAGGATAAGACCTGTAGTTTCATATTTGCACATGGTTTTGGTATCAATTCAGTGGGTCTGCCTAAAATTATCTAATAGCAACAGTTTGTGTTGGGTAGCATATGCACACACGTGGTCCAGGAGGCTTTTACGTGGACAATGTGAACAGGTGCTCTCAGACTTGGTTAAACCTGCCTATGTGCACGACAGCGATGGACAGAGGTATTCAGTACCGACTGCAGTGACATTCCATCTTGTTCCAAACATTTGTCACGTCCCTCTTATTAAGATAAAGGTGACTTTCAAACTGTTGGAAAGCTAGGAAGGTGTTAACTTATGACACTGCTGAAAGGGAAGAGTAAAAAAAAATAGGGCTATTTGTACTCTGCTAAGGAATAATAGTCATTCCATGGTCACACTGCAAGGCAGGTGAAGATAGAGTGGCCCCCATGTCTTGCATCCTTATTTTTATTGTGTTAGCAACTGATAGTTTAAACAAAAGAGTCGGATGATAGCGGCGATTATTTTTTTGTTACGTACGTATAGGACAGAATGTGACAAAACTTGCATTCTTATTTTTGTATTTGAACATCTAATTTTAGTAAAGCAATTTTTTTAGAACTCAATTGTTATTTTTTGTTACATAGTATTTAAGGCACTATTTCATAATATTCTGTATTTGCAGTTTTAAAACCGTGATTAAAATGCTCTATTACACACTAATAACCAAGAATGAGGCGTGCACCCTGCTATGATGGCCTCGTAATCTAGCAGGGGAAGCAGACACGGACAGGGAACACGCACACATGGAGAGGGAGCACGCACACACGGACTGGGAACACCCACGTATGGGCGGGGAGCACTCACGCACAGACGGGGAGCACACACGCACGGAGAGGGAGCATGCACACACCTTCTGTGGCAGTGAAGGGAGGCCAGACGTCATGCTGTTTGGTGAGATAGAGAGCAATTTCTGTCCTAAGGAAGACAGTTAAATCTGACTTAGATAACTTGCTACCCCATTTATACTGCCCATATTGGCTGGCCCTCGCAAGTAGCGTCGTTGTTGGGGCAGGTTTGCAGGTGCCTTAGAAACTGAGTTCCAGCCCCTGTAATTCAAGTGTTGTGATTGTCATTAAAAACAAACAGGAAGGACACTGGACTGCCAGTTAAAATAGAAAATGTCAGCACGTATCTCACGACAGTAAGGGTTTGTGGTTCCATGTAACTTTTGCTTGCTTTTAATATCTGCATATATGTGCCTGTGTCTACTGTGGTATGATTGAGGGTTGATATGTAATGGGATTCTGGCTAAGGGTCTTGGGCAGAAAAGTTTGGATGCTGCTGGGTCAGCCACAGCACACATCTGGGAGGCCGGTACAAGTCAGCACACTGGTGTCCTTCTGTTCCTTTACATGTATCGTTTATATCTCGGACTTGTGACTTCTTTCAACTGCTTCCCTCCCCCACCCTCACCCCTGCAACCTGTCTAGACCTCTCAACCAGTGACTTCCTTGTTGTCCCTCACCCCTCAGTCCCAGGAGCCACCTCTGGCCACATCCCACATTCACCAACTGGCCAGTTGGTCAGGTCACTTGGAAGCTTCAAGTCCCGAGTGCTTGCAATAATGTGTCATGCACTTCCGTTGCCATTAGAATTAACCAAGAGAAGCTTCTGCAAAATAGAGGTTTCTTCCCTTCAATCCCAGTGCTTTCCCCAGTCCCACAGACTGAGTCCATAAATGTAACATGGGCTCCAGAATTTGCATTTGCGCTTTAGTTGATTTCAATACAGGTGATCTAAAATCTAAAACAAAAGAATCACACTCTGGGGAAGCAACGCTCTGAAGCAGTGAACTGGAAACTGTTTTACCTGTGTGCCTCAGAGAATCTAAAACGGCCTGGCCACCCTCTAACACCCGGGTCTCTTTGGGCCCCTACAACAAGTGCTGCAGACTGCAAGTCCAGGATCAAGGTGCCAGCATAGTGACCTCTTGCGAGGACTTTCTTCCTGGTTCACAGCTAGCCGGCGCCTTCCTGCTGTGCCCACACATGGTGGAAGGGGTGAGGGATCCCTGAGCCTCTGTGTAAGGAATGGCTCTCATGGACGAGGGCTCTACCTCCCCAAGGTCCCACCTGCCAGTTCATCACCTTTGGGAATCAGGATTTCAACATAAGCATTGGGGGGGAGGGATGCAACATTCAGACCATAGCACTATCTAAAATTTTTTTATCATGATTTTAAATGGTTACAAAGGGAGGGGGGTGGGGAGGCAGACAGACAGACTCCTGCATGAGCCCGACTGGGATCTACCCGGCAATCCCACTAGGGGGTGATGCTCTGCCCATCTGGGATGTTGCTTTGCTGCAATCGGAGCCATTCTAGCACCTGGGCCAACTTTGCTCCAATGGAGCCTTGACTGCGGGAGGGAAAGAGAGAAAGATAAAGGAGAGGGGAAGGGTGGAGAAGCTGATGGGTGCTTTTTTTGTGTGCCCTGGCTGGGAATCGAACCTGGGACTTCCATGATTTCCAATATTTTAAGTATTGACAATTAAAGTAAAACTATTACGTGGCTCTACCTATGCCCAGGGCAGTCTATGTGAACATGGCGATTTGATAGATCCCACCGTCCCTTTAGGACAAGGACACCTTCGGCAGTTAGAAAGGGCACGTCTTCCCTCTTTATGCATTCTCTTGTCTAGAAATAAAACCAGGCTCCAGTTGTATTCAGTGATGACTGTTGCAGTGGGGAAGAGAGTCCGTGTAAATTGAGTCTGGCTTGGTCGAAACAAAAGGCAGGAGACTTTATAAATGCTGGCGTGTCCTAAAGGGAAGGCCCTGAAGGGCATTAAAGGGGGGCAGGGTGCTGGTCCCTGTACCTAGGTCGTCTGGTTTCCTTACCTGACATGCCTCAGGAAGATAGACCTCTTGCGTCTTTCTGATGGGAGCTGTGCCCTTTGGAGCAAGGCACTCACCTTTCAAAGAGACAGATGGCTTCTGGGTCCTTGAGGGGACAGTTCTGGGTGGCTGAAGATTTACATCTCAAAGGGGCAGAGAAAAGGTTTATAACTGCTGGCTTCCTAAGGTGTCTGCTCTAAGAGGGTACAGGGACTTCTTGGCCTCTCACCAGGTTTGGGCTCAGAACAAACAATCCATTTCCTGTCTGTGTTGGGCTTTTTTTTTTTTTTTTAAAGAGGGACTGTGGCCATGCTAATGGCCTTTGACTGCTAGAAGTCACCCTAGGATTTGGTCTGGTCTCTTAGTGAAAGTGTTTGGACAGAGTTGTTTTGTGCTGAGAGTTTTCAGTTAAGTTTAATGTAATTTTTACCATAATGAGGTGCTTTTAAGCTTAAAAGTTTTGTTTTTCAGTGTCAAAAATAATTCCATATGTAGAAGTTAACATTTAAAGTTTTTCTTATGACTGTGGGGCTCTAATATATTATAACTCTGCATTGAGTTAGTGTTTGAATTATTGCGTTATACATTAGATCAAAACAACACAGATGCATTAAAAATTTTGATAAGTAAGTATTAATTATAAAAATAAAATTGTATTTAAAATGTACATCTTAATGAGGTGGGTAGGGCTCTGAACATCGTTTTTAATTAGTTTATGTATCCGTGGCTGACGATTACTTATTGCTAGATTGAGATTGCATTCAACATTGATTCTTTCAAATTTGCATTTTTAGAGATATGAATATTTAAAAGCTTTGTTCACATAAGTGGATGGGGAAAGAGTTTTGTCAGAGTGGTGCCCACTCAGTGTTTTGAATGCCCTCCGCGCTATCAGCCAAAAATCACACAGTGATCTATTGTTAAAAGTGATTTTTAATGATTTATCTGCTGACAACTTGATTAGATTCTTCATACATTTTGTTGGAAGTACAGAATTGGAAACCATGTGACATGCAAAACGAAATAGGCCGTCCCGTTGTTGGTGGCCTCTCATACACCGGTGTTGTGACTGACTGTCTCTTGGTTGGTATTCTGCAGCCTTTCAGATTCCAGGGCGGGGTATCCAAGTTGGATTCAGGAGGAGTGGGGGACAAGCCTTTCCTGTGGAAGAGGAGGCGGGCCTGTTGTGCAGGGAGTGTGGAAGGAGAACCGACTTGACACCCTGACTTCTGGCGTGTTCTTTAGAATATCAGTTTTAGGAAAGAGTCTTTAGTTGAAAATGTGGAAGCCAGTTCCCTTAAAACCAACTGCGCCTGTGTGGCCTTTGAAGAGTTTCTGTGTGAGGGTGGCATGCATACCCCAGGTTCGAAGACCAGCATCCTAAAGAGGAAGGTGTAGTTTCCCAGTGTGCACCGCGGTGATTCCGGCCCTTTTACGCACCTGTCTCCTTGGGGATGGTCCCTTGCCTGAAAGTGCACAGACCTTCATGCACCACTAAGGCTCTCCTTCCCTGCAGAACTGTGACTTTGCAGGGGGATGGGGAAGAGAGTCCAACTTTGCTTGGCCGTGAGATTGAGGAGGAGCTACAGGGGGATATTCTGATCTGTTTGAAAAACTATCCTTCCTCTTTTCCCAAATACAGTGTTAGTTGCAGCTCTATAGCCACACCTCCACGCCCCGGAGGCTCCGAGGAGGGAGCTCAGTTCAGGTGGGAGTGTGTTACATCCCTTGGGAGCTTGGGAGCATCGTGAATGGTTGAGAGTCACAGCCACAGAGCACTCTCTTCCATACAAGCCTTTAAGTCCTCACGCTGCTCTGCCTGCCCCGACCCCACCCCACCCGCCTTCCCCATGAATACTCGCTCTCTGTCAGGTCCCGATGTGGGTGGCCCCCCCATAAAGGCTTGCTTGCCTTTCTGAGACAGACATTGTTTTGGTTGCTCCCACATAATTTATACTTACATCTCACTGTAAGAATGTTCTTTGTGTTTGGCTTTCCCATTAGGATGTATATTTTCCAAAGGCAGGGATTGTGTCTTATTTTTCCTGTGGACCTCCGGGTGCCAGGGCCCCCTGGCATGTGGTGAGGGTTGAAGTGTTTGTGCTTGAAGGAGGAAAAGATGAAAAAGCAGTGTGAGGTTTCAAATGGAAAACAAATCAAGCACATATCTGTCCATCCTGTATTAGTCAGATATTTTCCAATCCCTCAAATTATCTGTGATATTAAAAATATGTGACTAGAGTAATCTTTGCTCCTGATTGTCCCATTGTTCTGTCATTGCTGGAAGCCATGTAAACAGCACGCAGACCCCGGTTTCCCACCTGTCTCTGTGGGTAACAACTGGCTATTCTTACCTTACTTGCCATTTCTGAAATTATCAGCCTTATTATCAAAGTCGCGCCATGTTCATTTTAAAAGAGGACAGAAAAAGTATCTGCCTGGCCAGATGCATCAGCTCTGGAGTGCCGGCCTGTGATGAAAATAGTCCTGGTGGATTTGAAATCAAGCCATTACCCGAAAATGATCACACTGATTATTTCACCCCTCTTCTTCAGCCACTGTCGTTCACGCGTCCCAGGCTGACGATGGTGATAAAGGGTGGTCCCATCAGCCTGGCATGCGGCCTCCGTGCGGTCTCCGCGGCTTTTGTCCCCTCCTACCCTGCCCTGGCCTTGCTTGTCTTCTGCACCCCAGCCACGCTCGCGGGGTCCCTGCTGGCTCCCTGGACCTGGTGGCCCTCGGGAATTCCCTGGTCCGGGTGCCTGCCCGCTCCCAGGATGGTCAGAAGCCGCCTCTTTCAGCAGACCCGCTCGCTCCTCACGCCCCAGCTCTTGGCTCCATCCGGACAAGTGCGCCTTTAGAGACCCTTGTAACGTTTACTCTGTTGCAGTTTTATGATGATCGTGCTTCTCTATGAGGTCTTTTATCTCTCTGTGTTTCCAGCCTGGCGCTGACAGACCCGGGGGCAAGGGCCTGATGTAATTTTGTCTGTGTCACCAGCGCCCAGCCTCAGGCAGACGTGCGGCCTCCAAGCCTTGGATGTAGAGCGCATGGATCTAAGCAGAAAGGCGTCCTCCTTTCATGTCCTTGCGCCTCTTCCTGTGTGACTTCTGTTTACCACGGCCTGGCGTGGTCCTGGCGGCATCTGGTCTCAGCTGTTTTTTTTTAAGTCCTTTCAGGTGTCCGTTTGCAATAAATATTAGTCTTGTAAGTCCCTCCTAGTACAGGGACAGGCTGTTGCAGTCACCGGCAAATTGGAGCCTTTTGGCACATTCTGGGCACAAGTTTCTAGGGACATGTTGAGAACATGTCATTTCATTGCACTTTGAGAGGTTCTTTTTCCTCTGTATGTTGCTCAGAGTTGTTCAGTAACTTGGCAGCTGCTCTTTGTCTGGAATGTGCTTGATATTGAATAGGTGCTAGCAATGCAGAGGTTTGAAAAGTGCAACTAGTTTCTGCCCGGAAGGGTCTGGTTGAGGAGTGACAGAGATGCTCTGATAAGCAGAGGATCTGAACGCAGTGTGAGGCTCTCTTTCATACAGGGGAGCCCCGGGTGCGTTAGGGGGCACCGAGTGATGGGGACCTGGGGGAGATGGTGTTGGAGACAGACGGCTTCTGGAGAGTAAACTCTGAACTGATTCTGGAAGGACAGGAGGAGGGAGGCTTGAAAATAGAGTGGCATTGTTTTTGTTTTTTTCCAGAAATCTGTAGTTTCATTGTTTCTTTGGAGTAAGGTCCTCCTGCAATGTGTTTTTAAATGGAACTGAGGACAACATTTGCATGTAATTGTCCTTGCTGTGCGGGTCCCTTTGATGACTGTGGACTTGGCCTGGCGCTCAGGATCACTCATATTCTACTCTCAGTTCATCTTTTCAACTATAGCTTTTTAATATAATCAATCAGGGGGTCAGTAAATTATGGCCCTTAGGTCAAGTTCAGCCCGCTGCCTGTTCTCATGCAGTCCTTAGGTGAGACTGGTTTTTAGATCTTTGTAAAGGATTGTGAAAACTAACTGACCAACCAAACAAAAGAATATGTACTAGAGACCTGCAAAGCCTTGCACTGTCCCCATGGCCCTTTTCGCTGTGCTCTGTCTACGCTGAAGTGCTTGCTGGGGTTGTACATGCACCCGAAGTGTCCCACCTCTGCGGCTCTGCCTTTCTTATTCGGCCTTTTAACATGTGGTCATTCGTCCACTATACTTTGAACAAACTGGGCATTTATTATGCATGAGCCACCATTCTGGGTTCTGCAAATATAACGGTGACAGACAGTAAGCACATAGAAGCTCAGTATGTCTGTTGTGAAGATGAAAAAACCATGCGGGGCCTGGAGGAAGTCCTGAGGGCAGCACAGGGACCAGCCTTGAGGATTTCTGGAAAAGCACTTCAGTCAGAGGAACCAGCAGTGGAACAACACTGAGGGGCACAGGGAGGCCGGCATGCTTGGGGTGCAGTGACGGTGTGAGAAGGGGGCGGGTAGGATTAGACAGGAGGTGAGCAGGTCCTGGAGGACCTGATATGGCATCTGAGACTGGGATTTATTTTTCCTGAATTAAGAAGCCGTTAAATAGACGCAAGTAGAGGAGAGACCTGATCAGATTTATGCTTTTACAATATTGATCTGCGACTAGGTAAGGCTGGAGTAACCAGTCAACCCCAGAATCTCAGTGGTTTAACACAGCAAGAGTTCATATTTCCTCACACTCCCTTTCTGATGAAGGACGGCAGTGAGCTCTGTGCCACAGAGTCGTTAGGGTCCAGGCTGATGGGCGCTCCACCCCCCGGACCTGCACCTTCCTCAGTGGCCATGGCTGGGACAGGAGGGAGACTGGGTATATGGGTTGTTTACTGTGTCGACTCAGAAATGACACGTCACTTCTGTTCTGATTTCAAAGAAACATAACTTATCCCAGCTGTAAGGGGCTTGGCAAAGGCAGTGGAGTCCGTGGGGGGCTTGTGTTTGGTGGTTCCCACTCTTTCTGCTACTCAGGGACCAGTTAGAGCCCTTGCAATATCCGAGAGGTGACATGGCGTGGAGTAGAGTTGGCGTCAGTGAAGATGGTGGGAATTGGGCTGAATCTGAATATATCTTGAGGGAGACCCAGGAGGATTCGCAGATGTCATGGATGGCTCCTTAATATTTTCCACTTTTCACCATCGTATCTTCTTTATTAAATGTGATTTCTTTGAGCCTGGCTCATATTTTTATCTCATTTTTCTAAAGGGCCTAGAATATAGATGTTTATTACTTATTAACTAAGTAATAGAATAATTTAGCCACTTATCTTTCGAAATCCATATTTCTTGAATAGCAATTGCAAATTGCTGTCAGGGAATAGTTTTCAAAAATCTTTGATTGGTTATTTTTGTAATGATGTCTATGAATGGCATGTTCATTCTGTGGGCTTCAGAAAATAGAACAAAACATAAAGCAAGAAGGCTAATCCTAGAAGTACCCTATGGCTACTAGGGCTAGTGAAGAAATTGCTGTTTTTCACTCTAGTGCATTTTTTCAATCTTACTCTTTTACTTCATGCTTGTTTCATCACAGAAGAAGTCAAAGAAAATAAGTCTACTAGCTGTAAATTCAGTGTTAAACTTATATTTCTTTTTTTTTTTTAATTAAGTGAAAGCGGGGGAGGCAGAGAGACAGACTCCTGCATTTGCCCATGCCGTGATCCACACGGCATGTCCCTATGGGGCTATGCTCTGCCCATCTGGAGTGTTGCTCTGTCACTCAGCAGCCAAGCTATTTTTAGCACCTGAGTTGAGGTCATGCAGCCATCCTCTGCACCCAGCGCCAACTCGCTTCAGCCAATCGAGCCGTGGTTGCAGGACATCGGAGGAAGAAAAGGGGGAGGGGTGGAGAAGCAGATGATCACTTCTCCTGTGTGCCCTGACCAGGAATTGAACTCAGGACATCCACAGAGGCCAACACTTTACCACTGAGCCAACCAGACAGGGCCTAAACTTAAACTTCTTAAACTCATCATGTAGTCTTTCAGCAAAATTGAAGAGGTGAAAAACTTAAATGCCCTGTTAAATGAAATGAATGGCCAGTGAAATAAAAACCCTTGCATCTTTTATCATAATATTTTTCTGCACCTTAGAGGTCCCAACTCTCTCAAGAAAATTAACTTAGAGTTGCTCTATATTCTTGATAAATGTCAAGTTATTGTGTTATTTTAAAATATCATTAAAAATAAGGGAAAAAAATTTTTGATGGCACTGGTGAGGAGGTCAAAATACACTTCTCACAAAAATTATTGGATATTTTATAGCTTCATATAAAGTGATAAAATATCCCCTAATTTTTGTGAGCAGTATATTTAAACTTTGAAATTACTCACTTGCTTCTCATTGCCAACAGCAAGTTCTATGAAAGCACAGAGCTCAGTGTGGGCCTAGATTCAGTAATGCTGAGGAGACAGGGTCTACATGTGTGAAAGGGGTGTATTAGGTGCTTAGATGTTGGTACAGAGGGCTTGCCAATGGACTGGCTGTTGAGGCTGAAGAAACAGATGAGTCCCTGATGTATCGGAATTGAAACATGCTAGGAATTTGCCTTGCATAGAAGAGAGAGAGCAGTGTTTCACTGAGACAACAAGATATATAATGACACCACTGAATAATGAGAAGTCTGTGCATCTGGAGCTCAGGGTGCGGGTTATAATTATACTGTGAGGCTAGAGGGTTAGCTTGGGGCCAGCTTCTGAAAGCCCTTCAGTACCATGCTAAGGAATCTTGGAAGCTTATAAAAGGTTTTCCTAAAAGGGAATTACATGACAAATCTATTCGGAAGATAAAAAACTAACAGGTGGGAGATGGCCTATATATTATATCAGTTGGTCAAAATCCCAATCCAGCTTCTATTTATTGAGCATGTACTATGGTAAAGACAGTTTGCAGATTGCTTTGCATATTATCTCATTTAATTTCTTACCAACCCTTCCAGGGGTGGTTGATAGTGGCAAGTTAAATTTTGGGCAATGGAGATTGCAGGGGGACCTATCCAAGGGCAGAAAGATTGTTTTTCTCCCAGAACCCTGCGTCCTGCACATGTGAATAGCCTGCCCTGTCCCCACTTTCTTGCCAGGGTGTTGTTGAAACTCTTCCCTACCCCATAATAAGCTAGGAGAATGTAAACATTTAGCTGACTGGTATAGCCAAATAATTCCCCAGGCCCTATAGTTCCTGGGGGGACAAATATAAGTGAATCACAAGGAAGGATTCCTTATACTATAATGTCATCTGTCCTCGCTTTTGTCAGCGTTCAGCCTGTGTGCACTCTGTCATGCACCCTGACCCAAGTGGAAGCTGTCCGATGTGGCAGAAGGTTCTAAATTCTGGCTGTTACTCTCCCCACTTACATGCTGAACCCCAGTATTTCACTTAACCCCCCTGGGGCGCCGTCTACCCGTCCACATAATGGGGGAAGCAGGGAGGTCTGTTGAACTAAACATAAGTTTCTAGTATCTTGCATTTCTCAGTCACAGAAAGGAACAGTTTGTTTGGGTGGAAAAAGACAATAGCATAACTAATACTTGGCAGCCGTTGTGTTGATAGCTTCTGATTTTGTCTTATGCCCGGTGGTTGAGGCCGGCAGTCTGGTAAGAAATGGAGCTGCAGACTGTGTTTTGAAGCTGCATTTGCAAAACAAAACACTTAGTTACAAGCCATTGGAATTGGCACTTTCCCAAAGATACCTTTCCCCAATATCTACGTGGGATTACGGAAATGTTAGCCATCTTCTACATTATAAAGTACCAAGTCAGGTGACTTGAAGGGAATTGAATGGGAATTGAGGGCTGGGAGAGAGGTGCCTTCCGGGCACTCGTGGATGCTTATCGCTGATGCTAAGCATCCTGCTGAAGCTTATTCTTCAGAACAATCAGACCTACGACCCATTTAAAGAAACTTTTATAGCAACTATAAGATTTTGTCTTAAGACTCTTTATCTGTTGTTATTTTTAAAAATCAACCAAAAGTCCTTCTAAAGCTGTAGTAAATGTGCTTAGGTAGTTGAAGAGAGGCTAAATTTCAGTACCCAAAGCAGCACAAATTAATGGGTGTGCAGGATGGCTCAGAGGTGTCTGATGCCTGGTGCCTCCTTCAAAGTTGGTTAAATTTAGACTTAATTTTGTATTCTTGAGGCCAAATGTGCTTAATAATTTTAATATTATTATTTATATTTATTTATTTTTAATTTAATTTATTTTGTTTACATAGATTCTAGTGTTGCCCTGATTGCATCTCCCCTCCCCCATATTCCCCTCAACATATCCTTTGTCCCTTCCCAAAAGCTCTCTCCCACCTTCCCTTCAGGTTTGATTCTGTTCCTCAGTTCACATTGTTCCTTGAATTCCTCAAATAAGTGAGGTCATATGGTATTTTTCTTTCTCTGATTGACTTATTTCACTTAACATAATAGTTTTCAAGTCCATTCATGTTGTTGCAAAAGGTAATATTTACTTCTTTTTCATGGGGCCATAGTATTCCATTGTATATATGTACCACAGCTTTTTATTCCACTTGTCTACTGACGGACACTTGGGCTGTTTCTAGATCTTCGCTATTGTGAACAATGCTGCCATAAACATGGGAGTGCATTTCTTCTTTTGAATCAGTGCTATGGTGTTCTTGGGATATATTCCTAAAAGTGGGATAGCTGGGTCAAAAGGCAGTTTGATTTTTAATTTTTTGAGGAATCTCCATACTGTTTTCCACAGTGGCTACATCAGTCTGCATTCCCACCAGCAGTGCAGGAGGGTTCCCTTTTCTCCACATCCTCACCAGCACCTATAATGTCTTATTTTGTTAATGAGCGCCATTCTGACTGGTGTGAGGTGATATCTCATTGTAGTTTTAATTTGCATTTCTCTAATGATTAGTGATGTTGAACATTTTTTCATCTGTCTATTGGCCAACTGTATGTCCTCTTTGGAGAAGTGTCTATTTATTTCTTTTACCCATTTTTTGATTGGATTGTTTGTCTTCCTGGTGTTGAGTTTTACAAGTTCTTTATAAATTTTGGTTATTAACCCCTTATCAGACGTATTGTCGAATATGTTCTCCCATTGTGTGGTTTGTCTTTTTATTCTGTTCATATTGTCTT
The DNA here is from genome assembly GCA_037038555.1 of Rhynchonycteris naso. Classification (NCBI taxonomy): domain Eukaryota; kingdom Metazoa; phylum Chordata; class Mammalia; order Chiroptera; family Emballonuridae; genus Rhynchonycteris; species Rhynchonycteris naso. The sequence goes on from CM073001.1 coordinate 102,820,726, forward strand.
TAGCTGTGCAAAAGCTTTTTAGTTTGATATAGTCCCATTTGTTTATCCTGTCCTTTATTTTATTTGCCCGTGGAGATAAATCGGCAAATATATTGGTGCGAGAGGTGTCGGAGAGCTTACTGCCTTTGTTTTCTTCTAAGATGCTTATGGTTTCATGGCTTACATTTAAGTCTTTTATCTATTTTGAGTTTATTTTTGTGAATGGTGTAAGTTGATGGTCTAGTTTCATTTTTTTGCAGGTAGATGTCCAATTTTCCCAACACCATTTGTTAAAGAGACTGTCTTTACTCCATTGTAGCTCTTACCTCCTTTGTCAAATATCAGTTGTCCATAAAGGTGTGGGTTTATTTCTGGGTTCTCTGTTCTGTTCCAGTGATCTATGTGCCTGTTCTTATGCCAGTATGAAGCTGTTTTGAGTACAATGGCCTTGTAGTATAACTTGATATCAGGAAATGTGATACTTCCCACTTTATTGTTCTTTTTCAAGATTGCTGAGGCTATTTGTGTTCTTTTTTGGTTCCATATAAATTTTTGGAATATGTGTTCTATATCTTTGAAGTATGTCATTGGTATTTTACTTGGTATTGCATTGAATTTATAAATTGCTTTGAGTAATATGGACATTTTGATGATGTTTATTCTTCCTAACCATGAACACAGTATATGCTTCCACTTGTTTGTATCTTCCTTGATTTCTTTAATCAATGTTTTGTAATTTTCTGAGTACAAGTCTTTAATCTCCTTGGTTAAATTTACTCCTAGGTACTTTATTTTATTTGTTGCAATAGTGAAGGGGATTATTTCCTTAATCTCTTTCTTGACAGTTCATTGTTGGTATATAAAATACCTCTGATTTCTGAGTATTAATTTTATATCCTGCCACCTTGCTGAATTCATTTATCAGGTTCAGTAGTTTTTTGACTGAGACTTTAGGGTTTTCTATATATAGTATCATATCATCAGCAAATAATGGTAGTTTTACTTCTTCTTTTCCAATTTGGATGCCTTTTATTTCTTCTTCTTGTCTGATTGCTGTGGATAGGACTTCCAGTACTATGTTGAATAAGAGTGGTGAAAGGGGGCACCCCTATCTTGTTCCTGATCTTAGGGGTATTGCTTTTAATTTTTGCCCATTAATTATTATGTTGGCTGTGGTTTTTTCATAGATGGCCTTTCTGATGTTGAGGTATGTTTCCTGTATTCCCACTTTGCTGAGAGTTTTGATCATAAATGGGTGCTGGATTTTATCAAATGCTTTTTCTGCATCTATTGAAATTATCATGTGGTTTTTCTCCTAATAATTTTAATATATTTAGAAAAATATAACCCCTGCATTCCTAACAAAGTGGCTGTCACCTCTCAGAATTCAGGGAATACTTGCTGAGCAAATGAGTGACTACAGCATTATTAGAGAAAATTTGGAAGGTTGAGAACAAAATGGCTCATAATCCCAACATTTTAACATAATAGTTTCTATTTTTTTGTGTGTGTACAGGCATCCATATATATATTTATCCTCAGCCATATGCACAAATATAGTGCAGGTTTTAATGTAAACATGATGTGTAGATAGTTTTATGATTTCTGATTCCTAAAATTTAACATTTTATGGTATTTTCCAAATTGTTCTACTCCTTTTGTAATGCTAATTTTAATGACTGGCTAATATTTTATTTAATAATATATCATAAACTAGTTAACACTTCTCTTAGTATCAGACAATGAGATTGCTTTTGAAGTTTCATTTTTATCGTCTTAATCCAGTTAAAATTCATGCCTATTCTATCCACACACACCCCCACTTTGGACTCTTTTTTTATAATAAATGGTCGGAACCAGGAATTACAGTGGGGGCATGACTCCTGATTTTCTGCACTATAACTGATATTTTATTTGAATAGTAGTTTTGTCATAACACTGCCAATATTTGTATATTAGCATTTTTTAAAAAGCCTCTGTTTACTAATTTAATAGTGCAATGGTATTTCACTGTTTCTGTTGTCTTCATAGGAGAAACACTAGTATAACAATTGTCCTACTCATTGGCTAAAGCGGCGAATGTTAAGGTTTCACTTTTGTTCTATCTGTCCCACTGATACCTCATTAAACATGCCATGTAATATGCAGGGTGGGTTTGCCTCAACACTTCTGTACTTTTTTTTAAAGCTGTCTGTGGAAGCACGTAAAGAGATCACCAGCAAGGCTATTAAGACAGTCAAACATTTTATTGAGAAGTCAAGGAAAAGAAGTTCAGAAGAAGGCGATCAGAAAGCTAGAAATTCTCAGGTGACCTTTTCGGATACCCTGAGCCACCTGGAGAAGTCACTCGCTCACCTGGAGACGCTGAGCCACAGTTTCATTGTTTCCCTGAAGAACAGCGAGCAGGTAATGAGATGAACACTCTGTGAGCTGGTCGCTCAGATCTTATCAGCCTTTTCCTTCATTTATCTTTAATTCTGTATTAGTAGTTCTGATAGGGATTTTAATATTCCAGGTACCCTGGAAAATGCTTCTCAAGGCTTTGTCTTTGTACCTCTTCAGCCTCACTTGATCATTGTTTTCACTTTAAGAAAGATTTTAGGCCACTTCACACAGTTGATCACCTGGGAGGAAGGAGATGAGGAGATGGGAGGGAAGGGGAAGAGAGGCCTGAGCTGAATCCAGGGTGGTGCCAGCAGAGAGGGTCCCCAAGGCTGGCGAGGGAAGGCAGGGGTTTGCCGGCTTGCTCCTAGCTGGCAGTGCTGTGCTCTCTAAATGAACTATGGTAGATTTTCCCCCTTGACTTAATGAAAAAATCAGAAATAACCACTCATGCTTCTTTCAATAGTTTTTGTTTCATTTTGTTTTTAATTGAGTCTACTTATCTTGTTTTTGTGTTCCGAGTTTTTGGGGTGACTATTACTGATATGAATTGTTTTGGCTAGTAAAAATTGTTTCTAGTTTGTTTCTCCTTGAGACCCTTATAGTGCCCCAGAAAGCGCCCCCCAAGGTTTGGGAGCCCCTGCCCACGAGGGGGTCTTAGGGCCAGGGTGTTAGAGCTGCACAGGAAGCCCAGGGCCTTTGGATTTGTTCTGCATTGTCACGCAGGGCAATCATGGGATTGTTGGGCAGTCTTCCCCGTAACTGGGACGTTGACACATCAGTAAATGAGTGGTTTTGCTGTAGGTGAAAACAATGTTTTAATATACAAACGTTTTTAAATTAAAATGTAATGCTATGGTAAATGAACCTGTGAGGGCCCACTAACCTCCTCTTTTATTTTAATTAGATCTTACATATTTATTGAATTGTATTCTTGGCTTGTAAAAATAAAAAAAAAAAAAAGTCCTGAATAGAGATCTCAGTCAGTGGAACGGACTGCAGATGTTGAATGAGACTCACGCATGCAGACCCCTCGTAGAAAAGAGAATGGGGACAATTCAGAAGTTTGATAGCAATTTTACTTTATTTTGTATTTTTCAGTGCCTGTTAGCCCATCTAATGAATAATATTAACTAATGGTATGAGCAGTCCAGAAGCCTTTGCAGGGAGCAAATTGGCTTTATCAATCTCAGTTTATCCTGCTGACATTTACAATGCTAGAATCTGTAATCATAAGAGCTAGGGTAAACGTTGACTGTTCAAATGATTTATACTTGCTAGTATAAAAATTTTTTAATTAAAAAATTTTAAATTTAAAATACTTATTTATTTTTTAATCAAGTATGTTATATTCAAATTGGAGAACTGTCATTACTCTTCTTGGACCAAGTATTGTCTTTCAATGAGCAGAATAGTGTTGGGGCCAAGAAGGTTATTAACAAAACAACCGTTTGTTTCAATGAGGTTGTGACTTAAAGGTACTGAATGGCTACTTGTGAATGCCACTCAGTCAGACCGTGGACCATCCATAATAGGAGATTCTTCTGGGCCAAATTGGACATTATTTGATTTTATTAAGTTAACTTCCATAGCAAATCCTGAAACAAACTTTTGTCTGTTCAGGCCTTGAAAAAAAGTCTTACAACTCAAGAAGGTTAGTGCACTCTAAAAATCTTCATCCTATGGAGACTTGGGTCCCTCTTGTCTCAGTAGATGTACTAGAAAGTACCCTAACCCACAGGCAATTCTCCCTCCCTTCCTTCCTTCCTCCCTCCCTCCCTCCCTTCCTCCCTCCCTCCCTCCCTCCCTGCCTCCCTCCCTTCCTCCCTCCCTCCCTCCCTCCCTCCTTCCTTTCCTTCCTTCCTTCCTTCTTGGAGGCAGAGATAGACTCCCACATGTGCCCCGACCAGGATCTACCTGGCAAGCCCTCTAGGGGGCGATGCTTGGCCCATATGGGGCCACTGCTCAGTTGCAACCAGAGCCATTTTTTAAGCGCCTGAGTTGAGGCCATGGAACCATCCTCAGTGACCGAGGCCAACTTGCTCTGATTGAGCCATGACTGCAGGAGGAAATGAATAAAATGGAGAGGGGGAGGGGTGGAGAAACAGAGGGGTGCTTCTGTGTGCCCTGACTGGGAATCAATCCCAGGACTTCCACACACCAGGCTGACGCTTTACCACTGAGCCAACCAGCCAGGGCCACGCATTTTTTCAATAGAAAGTTTGGCAACGGGAAAGATGGCAAAACAAATCTCATGTGCCGGACTCCCAGCTTCAGCAGTTAAGAAAATGTGAGCAATCTTATTTCACGCATACTCCTACTTGCCCCCACCCTGCTCCTTTATTTTATTTTAAAGAAAATTGCAGTAATTTTCTCATGAGTACTTCCATGTCTATTTCTAAAAGATACATTTAAATATAACCACAGCAAAATTATCCCAACCAAAAATAACTACTAGTAATTCATCAGTATCATCAAATATCAAGTTAATGATTCATGTTTTCTTGTGAGTTTTTTTCTGTGACAGACAGAGAGAGGGACAGATAGGGACAGACAGACAGGAAGGGAGAGAGATGAGAAGCATCAATTCTTTGTTGCGGCACCTTAGTTGTTCACTGATTGCTTTCTCATATGTGCCTTGACCAGGGGTGGGGGGTGGGGGTTGTGGGGGGCTACAGCAGACCAAGTGACCCCTTGCTCAAGCCAGCAACCTTGGGTCCAAGCTGGTGAACCTCTCTCAAACCAGATGAGCCCGCGCTCAAGCCAGCGACCTCGGATTTTGAACCTGGGTCCTCCGCATCTTAGTCTGATGTTCTATCCACTGTGTCACCGCCTGGTCAGGCCATGGTTTGTTTTGAGAGACTAAAATGAACATTCAAGATTACTTTTTAAAACTAGAATGAAGCTTGGAAAATGTTATTCATATGAAGTGACCTTATTTGGTATACTGAAAACAATAGCTGGCATCCTATTTGTTAAAGTATTTATTGTAAAATTAGTTTTTACAGATCTTATCAAAGATGGATGGCAGTGTGACATGGGGCTGGGGAGGATGCCTTTTAGATTCTTATCCCAATTCCCTTAGTGGCTAGTTCTGTGATTTTGGTCACATTAACATCTCTGGTCTTCAATTTCCTTGTTGATAAAGTGGAGCTAATTAAAACCCATGGAGGAATTGTTCTAAGGGTTCAATTAGATAGCATACGTACAATACCGGGCTCTGTGTAGTTGGTACTCCATAGATTATAACTGTTGTGTGGCTGCAGCGTGATAATAGTAGGAGAGAACCTTGCCTTCAGTGAGCACTACCTATGCCTGACATAGTGCTGAAGGGCTGACTTTTATATTATCTCATTTAACATTCACCACACTCTCTATTCACAAGAACCTAGTACCCGCATCCTGGGTTTATGGGTTTATGGATACTGACGCTGGAGATTCCAAAGGCCCACTAGCACATGGCAAAGCAAGGATTTGCCCTCCAGCCTGGGTGCTTCTGGAGCCCATGCTGCTAATGGCCAGTAGGCACTCTGCAGCGTGGTTTGTGGTTGTCATGTATTTGCTTTAAGAATTTTTTCAGTGTTTCACTATGTACATGTACACATTTAATTTGTATTGCCTGTCTAGGAGTTGAATACCATTTTTTTTTTTCAGGAAACACTGCAGAAATACAGTAACCTCTATGATCTGTCCCGATCAGAAAAAGGGAAACTCCACGATCAAGCCGTGGCCATGTGTTTAGACGGTCAGCCTCTAGCAATGATTCAGCAGCTGCTAGAGGTGGCCGTGGGCCCTGTTGACATCTCACCCAAGGACATCGTACGCAGTGCAATAATGCAAATCATTTCTGCGTTCAGGTAAGTGATAAAATAACCATTGAGGGAAACGGGAGGTGATACTCTGCCAATAACAGTGCTGTTTCATGGTTGTTATGAAGATAAGATATCATCATGCACGTAGAAGCACTCCATAAACTATGAAGTGTACTGCGTAGATGTGAGATCTAGATTATTAGATTTCCCAAAGTCTTATGTCTTAAGAACAGAGAACCATGAAGTGTTTCATTATCTGTATTGTGTAAGATCTGCCAAGGAACCAGCTAGCTTCTGGTTAGACACCCCTCACTCCAAAGCATTCTTGAAATAAGGGAAAGGCCAAAATGGCTGGTGACACGGCTAAGTGTCAGGCTGTTGAGTGAGCTCAGTCTGGGTGGATTTGGGGATCTTGTCTTTTCTAATATCCCTTCACATGACAGTGGTAAAGGGATTCCCCAAGGTTCCTGTGAAGGATGCAAGGCAAGGTGAATCTTGCCCTGAAGAAGTAAGACTTCTCTTAACTGTCATAGGACGTTGCTTACCTACAATGAGTTGCAGAACAAAAGACAGCACAAGCACACACACACACAAGAACGACAATTGAGAAATTCTAACTTTATATCGATATGCTGGTGTCTTTATAGGAATGCATCCAAGATAGAAAAGAGAGGGAGGCTAAGCTAACAAAATAATGAGGCATCAAGTGCTTTCTGTGAATAATGCAATTAGGCTGAAAGATTTAGTTGTGTTTACTTCAGTCTCCTTTGAAGCATTCTTTGTAATTCTTTGTTGCTCTGGAGGTACTTTTTGATTAAATGCATGTCAGTTTTCGGCTGCTGAGCTGAAATCAAATGAGCCTTTATCAGTTTAATTACCTGTCTCGTGCTGTTTCCACCTTAAAGCTCTGAGGTGTCTGGCAATTTTATATATATGGAGAGAGAAATAAAATGTCACATTTTTTAGAAATAATAAACACAAAGTAAATAAAGCTTTGTTCTGTTACTAGCATTGGTTTTGGTGGTGGTGGTGGTTATAAGAATGACTTCCTTCTTTCAAATGATGAGAGATACTTATTTGCCATATATTATCCTTCTGACTCATAGTTATCTTTTTATTGTTTCTTCAATCAAGGTTTTATAGGAAGCTCACAAAAATAAACATTTTGAAACATTTTTGCTTTATCAGTTAATTTCCTAAAAATTGCACATTTTCACTAATAATTAAAATAAAATGTGCTGTTTTTTACAGGTATAAAGTTCTGACATATAGTGTACTTCACCTTCCTTTGTTGAACCCAGTCCTACTAAAGGAAGATTTGATTTGGTTCTGATCTAATAAATGTTATACATAGCATACTGAAGAAATTCAATAAATGTGAATTAAATGTTTTAGCAGTGGAAGGAAAGGGAACATCAGGAGTTCAACTACCTCTTTTTCAAAGGAAAAGAAACTCCTATTGACAATATTTGTAACACTGACCTTTGAGAAAGTTAGTAAAATTCATTAGGTGTAAAATAGCAGAGGTGTGAAAATAACTGAACTCAGCAGTTAGTTTAAATCATGTAACTTAAATTATTCAGAGAACTCATCTAAAATTTCTGTTTCCTCTGTTGCATTTTAAAGTTCACTAGAGTTTCAGACTTACACGTTTGTATAATGGGTGTAATAATAGTATCTGTCCCATGGGCAGTTGGGATTTTTAAATGGCAGTATGTATGTGAAACACTTACCAGTGCCTGCTCTCTATTAAGTACCATGAAAATGTGAATGTTTTGATAAAAAGGCCTTCTGGAGAATTTGGATGATTATTACATAGTTAATGTTTAAAAGCACTCATGTATTTCATGTTCAATAAGTGCTTTTGAATGACAGGCTGCAAATAGGTTTTTTTATTCTCTTGATAGGAAGACACGGATATAGTAGACTGTGCATTCCTTCTGGAAGCAAATGTTCTGTTTTCATGTCCTTGCATCTCACACTGGGCTTAGGACCTTGTAGACGGCCTCTACCTGGACTGGCTCTGAGCCTGCAGGGTACAATGCCACAGGCGCTGCGTTATCTGAGCGTGGACGCCAAGCTCCTGTCTGAGGCTTGAATCCTCTTCTCAGTCTGTTCTCCTCTTCTTCCTTCCACAGCGGAGAGAGTGCGGACCTCGGTGGGCCACGGGACCCACTCCAGGTCCTGGAGGGTGTCGTTGCAGCTGTTCACGCCAGTGTGGACAAGGGGTAAGATGGGGACAAGTGTGTGCTCTCATTGAATGGTTTTCCTCTGTCTCAGAGTGACCTTGCATATCCATATGTACGAAGCTTCCAAGCTAAGCAACATTTCCAGGCTTTCCGAAGACAGAGCTGAGCTCTCCCTATGTCACTGAAGGGTGTTTATGCAGGGGTTTCCTCTGCCCAGCCCTGCGGTTTCTCTGGTCCTTGCTGTGGGCCTGCGGGTAGTGAGGGGCTACGCAGCGGCTGCTGTAGGCCTTGGGTTCTAACGAGACTTTCAGTTATGCTCTGCATGTGTGGTGTGGACCACACATGCTCTGTGCTGAGTCAGGAGGAGTCACAAGCAGGTAAGAACAGCCCTCCCACTCCGAGGAGAGCTGGGAGCGGGCCAGCTTGCCCGTAGCCTGCTTAGGTACTTAGAGTGATGAGTACTGTGCAGAAAGTGAGGCAGAGGGACGGTTTCCTCTGCTGTGGAGTCCGGGTGGGGTGCCCCGGGGTGACGTTGGGCCTGGCCTCCCAAAGCAGAGCCTGTCAGAAGGAGGCAGTGGATGATGGGACTCTAAGCTGAGGGACAGTGCCCGGCAATTGCAGAATCAGCAGATGGCACTGCCCAGGCATGCTGCATGGCAGGCTCCCAGCGCCTTCTGAAGGGCACATTTCCTGCTACCCTCTAATCACAGCTGCAGTCAGTGCTTGGCCAGCCCCTGCCAGCTGCTGTGGGCAGCGGTGTTCCCAGGTCCTGCAGACCTGGGCTGGCCCCACGTGATGAAAGGGCTCTTCACAGGCGCTGCTGTAAGGCCCCACACAGTTGGGGGGGCTCTCAGTCTTGTCCTCTGGGGGCAGCTCAGGAGGATCAGAAGGCAGTGTTTTCTTTGGTGACTTTCCAGGCAGACAGACAGAAGAGTCCATCGTGGGGCTCTGCAATATGGAGTGGTGGTTAAGCTTCGATGTCCAAAGGGGGAGACGTTCGGGATTGGAGATACAGAGCAAGATCTTACGTTTTATCCCAGAGGACAATTACAAGGTTTTTTAACAACAAAAAATCTTCAGAAATATTTTTCCTTAAAAAAGAGAAAGAGGAAGAAAGACAAAGCCATACCTTTTATTCCTGGCATTTTATTAAACTTTCTGAATTTATTAAACTTTCTGAATCACAGTTTAAATCCGAGCCTTTCGCCCTTGCCAACAGGGTGCCTGGCAGCTGATGTGGGGGCTCCGGCCCCTTTAAAGGGACCTCTCAGGTCACCTGTTATTAGCCTGACATGACTGCCTAGCCTCTCGGAGGCCACACCAGGCCTGTGTGCCCCTTACCCTCCCTCAGGTGACACAGCAAGCCTCCTGTCCCAGCACTGTAACAGCACTCACTGCCCTCTGTGGCACTTACTTAGATAGTAAGTCACCTCTCTTCTTACACTTTGTTCTCTCTCTCTCTCTCTCTCTCTCTCTCACTCACTCATAGGTTATGCGTACACTATCCCATCACTGGCAGGGAGATTGCATAGAAACATAAGAAGTTGGGTGTACATATTAATGGCTACCACCAAGTATTGATTTGGGGCTTAATTTTAGGCAGTTTAGGCCAATATCAGCATGTCCTTTTTATTTTTTCATATTGGTCCCTTTTAACCTCAGCAGCCCCTGCCTCCCCCGCGAAGGTCCTGGTCCCTCTTCCTTCACCTGTGCTGGGTCTGGGTCGCATGCACCACGGCAGACAGGCCACAGTGGAGCCTCAGCCGCCCATGCAGAGAGCCTGCCTTTTCAGCTTCCCACATTCTGGTCTCCAGACACCAGAGAGGAGTATTCTATGGGGTTGAAACAGTGTCAGAAACCTTTTATAACATCTACAATTAAAGATGAGATTAAGTAATTATTCAGAGGCTCATACATATTAACGTTACGAGTTTGTATGCTTTCTCCTGTTGTTTATGTCTGTCTGTAGCAGCATATTTGGAGAATGCAGTTGTTCCTCCGTATGCATGGGGGATTGGTTCCAGGATCCCACATATACCAAAATTTGAAATGCTGAAGTCCCTTATATAAAATGGCATAGTATTATAATCTATAATTAGTATGTATAATCTATAATACAGTATGTAATCTACACACATCCTCCCATATACTTTAAATTATCTCTGAATTACTTAAAATATCTACTATATTATAAATGCTATATAAATTGTTGTTATACTGAATTGTTTAGGGAATAATGACAAGGGAAAAAGTTAGCATGTTCAGTACAGACACAACCATCATAGACCTAACTACATAGTACACATCAGCAACTGTGGCTCTTTTTTCAAATATTTTTTGATCTGTGATTGGTGCGATCTGTGGATGCAGAAGTGATGGATACAGAGGGCCGACTATAGAATCTCTATTCTAATTTGTGTTAAGAATTAATTAGTTCATTAGTTTACTGAAGAAAAGTAGGTATTTTTAAAAACTCTATAACTAAAATATTTTTAAAATAATATATCTATTAAACCTAGAATTAAGAAATACTACCACACACGTTAAAATAAAAAGAAACTATTAACATTTATCACTCTATGCCAAGACCGTTGTTGTTCGGTAACTCACTTAATCCCCAGATCAACCCTATTATGTCCTATTATGTAAAATGGACACAGATACTATTGTGTCCATTTTACAGATTAGGAAATGAAGTTCAGACGGGTTATATAACTTATCCAGGGTTCCCCAGGGAAGGGCATGCTATGCATTTCTCTGACCATAGCCCGTCTCCTTCTGCCATTGCAGAGCCCAAGCCAGGGGCAGTAACGCAGTGCTTCTCAAATGTCACTGTGCATCGGAACTGCCTGAAGACCTTATTAACATACAGATCATACAGATTTTACTTGACTAGGTCTGGGTGAGGTTTGAGATTTTGTATTTATTTGTTTTTTTAAAAAAATTAAATTTATTGGGGTGGCATTGGTTAATAACATTATATAGTTGTCAAATGTACAATTCTATCATATATCATCTATATTGTATTACGTGGCCACCACCCAAAGTCAAATCTTCTGTCACTATATTTGACCCCCTTTACCACCCCACATTCCTCTTCCCTCTGGCTGTAACCACCATACTGTGGTCCGAGTCTATGAATTTTTGTATGTTCATTTGCCCTGTCCACATATGAGTGAAATCACATGGCTCTTGACATTTTCTGTCCAACTTACTTCGCTGGCTAGTCTGCGGACAGAGCTCTGAAGGGCACGGTCATGAGACGTCACTTCCCTCAGCTGTCTCTCCTCTTCCCCACGCTTCTCCCTGCCTTGGCCCTATTTTTGTCTTTTTTTAAAGACTTTTTGTTTATTTATGTAAATTGCTGCTGACTCACAGTACCAACTTCAGCTGCCTTTAAAGCCATACGTGTGCCGAACAGCGTCGGGTCATTCAGACTCCATTGAGCTCTTTGATATTATTTTGGGACTTCACATTATTTTTAAAGCACAGAAAAGACAAAAGGAAAAGGGAAGAAGAGCCCACTAGAGCAAATTAAACCGCAGTTTCTTCTTACTATTCTTGCTCTGTGAGGCAAAGGAGATCATTAGATGTTCTGTAAGGAGCACAGTGTTCTTTGACACAGCCCAGCTGAAAGCCATGGCCACCAAGCAAGATGGCGGGTCCTCTCTACCAGGCAGAATCGGACGGGCCACTCCAGGCCGCATATATGACTTCACAGTCACCGCCTCTGCCCTGTTACAGCGAGAGATGTATCCATGCTTTTACTGATCAGTGAACCTCAGGAAGATATTCTGGATTGGCATACATTTGAGCAGCCACAAAGTGGCTACTAGTTCTAATCAAAAGTTAACATTTGAGATCAGAACTATATGCACACCAAAGTTACTGCCTTTCTAGAAATTTTTTCTTTTAATACAACTTGGTAATTCTTTGAAAAGAATCACTACTGTAATGTCTTTAGCGCATCATGCCGTTATTTATTTGCAGTTCTTCCTTATTCTCTGCCAGTTGCTGCAACTTTTCCTGGCCACCAAGGCGTGTGCGTTCCCCAGCACCATGTTCAGTGATAAAGGTGGGCGGCCAGTCCCTCACTGAGGTGGGCCCTCGGTAGCCTGAGTGCCCCTCCCTGCCAGCTCACTTCCCACAGTGACTGGCTTGCCCTCCCTCCCTTCTCCCCGCCAGCCCTCACTCCCTCCCTTCTTCACCTTGCCTCGCTGTTCAAATTCATATCAGTAACCTGGAGAAGAGTCACTTTTTTTTTTTTTTTTTTATATATATTTTATTATTATTAATTCTAATGGGGTGACATCCATAAATCAGGGTACATATGTACAATGAAAACATCTCCAGGTTATCTTATCATTCAATTGTGTTGCATACCCATCACCAAAAGTCAAATTGTCCTCTGTCACCTTCAATCTGGTTTTCCCTGCGTCCCTCCCCTCCTCCCTATCCCATTCTTCCCTCCCTCCCCCCATCCCATAACCACCACTCTCTTCTCCATGTCTCATACCCTCACTTTCATGTCCCACCTATGTATGTAATCGTGCTGTTCTCAGTTTTTCTTTTTTTCTGATTTACTTATTTCACTCCGTATAATGTTATCAAGGTACATCCATTTTGTTATAAATGATCCGATGTCATCGTTTCTTATGGCTGAGTAGTATTCCATAGTATATATGTACCATAGCTTTTTAATCCACTCGTCTTCTGATGGACACTTGGGCTGGTTCCAGATCTTCGCTATTGTGAACAATGCTGCCACGAACATGGGGGCGCATTTCTTCTTTTCGAACAGTGCTATGGTGTTCTTAGGGTATATTCCTAAAAGTGGGATAGCTGGGTCAAAAGGCAGTTCGATTTTTAATTTTCTGAGGAATCTCCAAACTGTTTTCCACAGTGGCTGCACCAGTCTGCATTCCCACCAGCAGTGCAGAAGGGTTCCCTTTTCTCCACATCCTCGCCAGCACTTATTCTGTGTTGTTTTGCTGATGAGTGCCATTCTGACTGGTGTGAGGTGATATCTCATTGTGGTTTTAATTTGCATTTCTCTAATGATTAGTGATGTTGAGCATTTTTTCATATGCCTATTGGCCATCTGTATGTCCTCTTTGGAGAAATTTCTATTCATTTCTTTTGCCCATTTTTTGATTGGGTTGTTTGTCTTCCTGGTGTTGCTTTTTATAAGTTCGTTATAAATTTTAGTTATTAACCCCTTATCAGATGTGCTGTCAAATATGTTCTCCCATTGTGTGGTTTGTCTTTTTATTCTGTTCCTATTGTCTTTAGCTGTGCAAAAACTTTTTAGTTTGATATAGTCCCATTTGTTTATCTTGCCTTTTATTTCAGTTGCCCATGAAGATAAATCGGCAAATATACCGCTGCTACAGATGTCGGAGAGCTTGCTGCCTATGTTTTCTTCTAAGATGTTTATGGTTTCACGGCTTACATTTAAGTCTTTTATCCATTTTGAGTTTGTTTTTGTGAATGGTGTAAGTTGATGGTCTAGTTTCATTTTTTTGCAGGTAGATGTCCAATTTTCCCAACACCATTTGTTAAAGAGGCTGTCTTTACTCCATTGTATGTTCTTTCCTCCTTTGTCAAATATCAGTTGTCCATAAAGGTGTGGGTTTATTTCTGGGTTCTCTGTTCTGTTCCATTGATCTATGTGCCTGTTCTTATGCCAGTACCAGGCTGTCTTGAGTATAATGGCCTTGTAGTAAACCTTGATATCAGGAAGAGTGATACCTCCTGCTTTATTTTTTCTTTTTAAGATTGCTGAGGCTATTCGTGTTCTTTTTTGGTTCCATATAAATTTTTGGAATATGTGTTCTATATCTTTGAAGTATGTCATTGGTATTTTAATTGGTATTGCATTGAATTTATAAATTGCTTTGGGTAATATAGACATTTTAATGATGTTTATTCTTCCTAGCCATGAGCACGGTATGTGCTTCCACTTGTTTGTATCTTCCTTGATTTCTTTTATAAATGTTCTATAATTTTCTGAGTACAAGTCCTTAACCTCCTTGGTTAAATTTACTCCTAGGTACTTTATTTTTTTGGCTGCAATAGTGAAGGGGATTGTTTCCTTAATTTCTTTTGCTGATATTTCATTGTTGGTGTATAGAAATGCCTCTGATTTCTGAGTATTAATTTTATATCCTGCTACCTTCCTGAATTCATTTATCAGGTCCAGTAGTTTTTTGACTGAGACTTTAGGGTTTTCAATATACAATATCATATCATCTGCAAATAATGACAGTTTTACTTCTTCTTTTCCAATTTGTATGCCTTTTATTTCTTCTTCTTGTCTGATTGCTGTAGCTAGGACTTCCAGAACTATGTTGAATAAGAGTGGTGAAAGTGGGCAACCCTGCCTGGTTCCTGATCTTAAGGGGATTGCTTTTAATCTTTGTCCATTTAGTATGATGTTTGCTGTCGGTTTATCATAGATGGCCTTTATCATGTTAAGGAATGATTCCTGTATTCCCACTTTACTGAGAGTTTTGAGCATGAATGGGTGCTGGATTTTATCAAATGCCTTTTCTGCATCTATTGAAATTATCATGTGATTTTTGTCCTTCCTTTTGTTTATGTGGTGAATCACATTGATTGATTTGCGAATATTGAACCAGCCTTGCCTCTCCAGAATAAATCCCACTTGATCGTGGTGTATGATTTTTTTCATATATTGCTGGATCCGGTTGGCTAATATTTTGTTGAGAATTTTAGCGTCTAAATTCATCAGGGATATAGGCCTATAATTTTCTTTCTTTGTGTTGTCTTTGCCCGGTTTTGGGATCAGAATTATGCTCGCCTCATAAAAGGAGTTTGGAATTCTTCCTTCCTCTTGAATTTTTTGAAATAGCTTCAGGAGAATAGGAGTTAGTTCTTCTTTGAATTTTTGATAGAATTCACTTGTGAAGCCATCAGGCCCAGGACTTTTCTTTTTTGGGAGTTTTTTGATAACTGTTTCGATCTCATTTGCTGTAATTGGTCTGTTTAGGTGTTCTGATTCTTCCAGATTGATTTTTGGAAGGTTATATGATTCAAGAAATTTGTCCATTTCACCAAGATTGTCTAATTTTTTGGCATATAGTTCTTCATAGTATTTTCTTACAATGCTTTGTATTTCTGTTGTGTCAGTTGTTATTTCTCCACTGTCCTTTCTAATTTTATTTATTTGAGTCCTCTCTCTTTTTTTCTTGGTTAGTCTAGTTAAAGGTTCATCAATCTTGTTTACCTTTTCAAAGAACCAGCTTCTTGTTTCATTGATTCTCTGTATTGTTTCCTTAGCCTCTATGTCATTTATTTCTGCTCTGACCTTTATTATTTCCTTTCTTCTACTTGTCTTGGGTTTTATTTGTTGTTGTTTTTCTAGTTCTTTTAGATGCAGGGTCAAGTTGTTTATTTGAGCTTTTTCTAGCTTCTTATGATATGCCTGTAGTGCAATAAACTTCCCTCTCAGAACTGCTTTTGCTGTGTCCCATAAATTTTGAGTTGATGTATGCTCATTATCATTTGTTTCTAGAAACTTTTTTATTTCTTCTTTGATCTCATTGTTAATCCATTCATTATTTAATAACAAGCTATTTAGTTTCCAAGTGTTTGAGTATTTTTCATTTTTTCTTTTGTGGTTAATTTCTAGTTTCATGGCATTGTGATCAGAGAAAATGCTTGATATGATTTCAATCTTCTTAAATTTATTGAGACCATTTTTGTGTCCTAACATGTGGTCTATCCTAGAAAACGTACCATGAGCGCTTGAGAAGAATGTATATTCTACTGCTTTAGGGTGAAAAGTTCTGAAGATATCTATTAAATCAAGTTGATCTAGTGTCTCCTTTAAGTCTGCTGTTTCTTTATCAATTTTCTTTCTTGAGGATCTATCCAGTGTTGTTAGAGGGGTATTGAAATCCTCTACTATGATAGTATTGCTGTTAATCTCGCCCTTTATATCCATCAAAGTCTGCTTTATGTATGTCGGGGCTCCTATATTTGGTGCATAGATATTTACAATAGTTATATCTTCCTGTTGAATTGTTCCCTTTATCATTATGTAGTGTCCTCTTTTATCTCTTACTACAGCCTTTGTTTTAAAGTCCATTTTGTCTGATATAAGTATTGCTACCCCTGCTTTTTTTTCATTTCCATTTGCATGAAATATTTTTTTCCATCCTTTTACCTTCAGTCTATGAACATCTTTTATTTTAAGGTGTGTCTCTTGTAGACAGCATATGTATGGGTCCTGTTTCTTTATCCATGCAGCTACCCTATGTCTTTTGATTGGATCATTTAATCCATTTACATTTAAGGTTATTATTGATATGTAGTTGTTTATTGCCATTTTATTCTTTAAAGCTGTATTCTTCTTTTGCTCTATTCTTTCCTCCCTTTAAACTGTTCACAAGAGGCCCCTTAGTATCTCTTGCAGAATTGGTTTGGTTTTTATGAATTCCTTGAGGCTTTCTTTTTCTGGGAAGCTCTTTATTTCTCCTTCAATTTTAAACGTTAGCCTTGCTGGATAAAGTAGTCTTGGTTGTAGGTTCTTGTTCTGCATTACTTTGATTATTTCTTGCCATTCCCTTCTGGCCTCAAGTGTTTCTGTTGAGAAGTCCGATGTCATCCTTATGGGGGCTCCTTTGTAGGTGATAGTCTTTTTTTCTCTAGCAGCTTTTAAAATTTTTTCTTTATCCATTAGCTTTGGTATTTTAACTATGATGTGTCTTGGTGTAGATTTTTTTGGGTTTCTCCTTAATGGAGTTCTGTGTGCTTCTTGAATGTGTGGAGTGTTTCCCAGCCTTAATTTAGGAAAGTTTTCTGCTATAATTTGATTGAACAAAGTTTCCATTTCCTGTCCTCTCTCCTCTTCTTCAGGCACCCCTATGATGCGAATGTTGTTTCTCTTCATGTTGTCGCAAAGCTCCCTTAGAGTTTCCTCACATTTTTTAAGTCTCTTTTCCTTTTTCTTCTCTGCTTCTGTGCCTTTGTTTATTGTGTCCTCTAACTCGCTTATTCGATCCTCAGCGTCATCCATCCTTCTTTTAATTCCTTCCATTGTGGTCTTCAGTTCTGATACTGTATTTGTCATTTCTGTCTGATTCTTTTTTATTATTTCAATTTCATTTTTTATACTTGTTATCTCTTTATTTTGGTGTTCATAATGACTATCCATTGTTGCTCTAATTTCTTTGAACATCCTAACTATCATTATTCTAAATTCTGCTTCTGGTAATTTGGTTATATCTGGTTCATTCAGGTCCTTCTCTGGGGATTTCTCTTGATTCATTTGGTTTGCATTCCTCTGCCTGCCCATTTTTTCTGTGTATAAGCAAGTTGTGGCCACTGGAGTCCAGTAGGTGTTGCCTTTGTGTTCTCTAGGTGTGGTCTATCTGCAGGCCCCCACCCCTCTGCCGGCACCTAGGGTGGTTGGGTATGAGCGTTGCCAGCGCCGGCCCACTGTGGCTTTTGCTGTGATTTCTGCCTCTCCTCCGTGGGAGGGGCTGTCACTGAAGCCACAAGATTAGCACCAAGGGTAGAGGCGAGCACCTTTCCTCAGCTGCGGACCCAGCCTATTTCCGGACTTCCGCCCAGAACCAGCAGTTGGAGCCTGCTCGCTACAGTTCCGCGGGTTAGGCAGGGCTTTTGACGTGCTCTCAGCTGTAAGCTTTTGCCCGTCAGGAGCTTTAGCCCCGCCCTCGAGGCCAGGGCCCTTTGCGCAGGGTCGGAAACTAAGGTTTATTGGGGCGGGCGTGTTTGCTGGCTTCCGCCGAGCTGCGTACTTCCGCTCGTCCCGGACTCTACCCCGCCCCCGCGTTCAGAGCTCGCTCGTGCAAGTATTAACGCTATCCGGGGTTTCTCCGGCCGGATGGGGATAGCAGCCGTGGGCTCAGCTGCGAGCCTCCGCCTGTCTCGGGGTCCACCCCGTTCCCGCGCTCGGAGCCCGCTCGCGCACGTATACTGGCCAACCGCGGTTTCTCCGGCGGGCGGCGGGGGGGGGGGGGGGGCGGACTGGTAGCGTCAGCTCAGCCACGAGCCCCTGCCCGTCCCTGGTCCTAGCCCGGTCCCCGCGGTCAGGGCCGGCTTGCGCAGGGCCTGCCTGTTCCTGGCCTCCCGCTTTGTCCCCGTAAGTGGGATTAAAGGCGGGCCCGCAGCTTCCGGACCGCTCTCGCGCTTCCCCTCCGACCCTCTGGGCTAGACCGATCTCCCACCGGCTTGGCCTCTGCCCACGCCGACAGAACCGCCTTTCAGCGTCCTGCCGCCCCAAACCCTTAAGCAGCCCTCAGCAGACTAGGAAGGGACCTAATACTCCACACTGTAGGCCTGGGAGCTCCCTCACTTGTTTCACAGCTCAAAACTGTCCAAACGCCTCTTCTTGGCTCTGGGACTGCAGGCTGGGGCTTGGTTCCTGGGACCCAGGTCCCTCCCTCTCCGCGAAAATCTCCTCCCGCCACACGGGTCTCTCCGGGCTGCCGTTTGCTCCGGGGAGCTGGGCAGCCCTCTTCGCGTTTTCGCTATTCCTACCAGTCTCAATGTGGCTTCTTCTGTGTTCCTTGGTTGAAGAGTCCACTTAGTTTTGTTCAAAGTTGGTTTATCCAGGTGATGGTTCTTAAAATTGAGTTGTAATCCACTTTGGTTCTGGGAGTTGGAAGTTGGTACGTCCGCCTACTCTGTCGCCATCTTGCTCCCCCCCAAGAGTCACTTTTATTGATTTTTTTTTTTGAGAGAGAGAGAGTTCAATTTATTGTTCTACTTATTCATGCCGTCATTGGTTGATTCTTGTATGTGACCTGATCAGGGATCAAATCTATAACCTCAGCATGCTAGGACAACATGCTAACCAACTGAGCTCTAACCAGTTCTGGCTGAAGAAGTCTCTTTTAAAGTCTTTCTGTTCCATTATATTATTTCTTTGAAGGCAGAGGTTTTGATGTGCTGATGAAAACAGTGACGATTATACTGATGATGGTTATTATTGAAGTACGTCCCCTGTGCCACACACGGTGATAGTGCTTATATACATCTTCCTGGTTTCACCAGCTTCTTGAATAGACACACCCTCAGGACCTTTGTCTCCTTAAAACAAAAATGATGATATTCACGAATTTTGTCCGGAGTAGTTAGGCAAGAACGGGGCCAGAATTCACGGGCTCCTCAGATTCACCCCAAAAATGCTCTTTTTCCTGCCCCAGACTGCCTGTTCATTTTGAACGTAGCAGATACCCAGGAAACTGGCCTTCTCCTTCCTTTGCATCCATCCGAGTTCTGCTTTTTCTGACACGTGTTGAGGGGACATTCAGGCAAAGCCAACAAATTACTTTGTAAAGTTAGAAAATGTTTATGCCAGTTGCCCACAGCATTTTTTGTCATTTCTTTTATTCCTAAATACAGACAATACATTCTGGTTTTTAAATTTATACCACCATAAAAATTGTATTGCTAACTATACCTACTTAGTGCAGTGATTTTCAACTGGAGAGTTGCAGCACACCAGTGTAGCCGAAAATGTCTAAATCTGTCAGTGCCGGACTGTGTTGTCAGGAGCCTGACCTCTTTCCCCTGAGATTGTCAAATAAGAAATGACAATAGCCAACACAATAG
Source organism: Rhynchonycteris naso (assembly GCA_037038555.1). NCBI lineage: Eukaryota > Metazoa > Chordata > Mammalia > Chiroptera > Emballonuridae > Rhynchonycteris > Rhynchonycteris naso. The sequence goes on from CM073001.1 coordinate 102,840,695, forward strand.
CTGTCTGCTATGAATGAATCAAAATTATACCTATTTTTTTCTCACATGTGCCACAGAATTTTAGTAATTAGTTTATGTATGCCATGAGATGAGAAATGTGGAAAATTGCCAAATTTATGTCATTGCAGAATTTTATTCTCAGAAGTTTAAAAAAATTTCTTGTGGTCTTCTTGAGGCATTTAATGGGGGACTCGGCCTGGGTGATTTATTGCTGGAGGCCTCGTAAGGACCTGGTTACAACAAAAGCTGTATAATTCTGTGCTTGATCATGAGTCCCCTGGGCCTTGCAGGAGCGAGGCTTCCGATGAGTACCCTCTTAGCAGTCATCAATAATAGTTCATTGACATCATCATCAACTAAGTTGTTTTCCTGAGACGGCCCACTTGGGATTACAGGCAAAGGGATTCTAATACTGGGTAGAAATCTGTACAAAGTCTCTTCTCTGAATCCTTTGAGGCTGCAGAGATCTTTAACACCCCAGTGTTCATATTTTCTCTTTAGGGCGGTAGGAAATCTGATGCTCTAACCCCATACTGAAATCCTATCACAGAGGAAAGGGGTGGGAAGGACACGGGCTTTGAGGTTGGAAGGATGACGGATGTTTGTGGGCGTATTTCACCACATCCTTGTCTGTAAAACGGAGTCGACATATGCAGCGTGGTGACTAGTTACCGTTATTATATAATTGAAAATTATAAGGAAGGTAAATCTTAACAGTTCTCATCTCAAAAGAAAAAATTTTTGTAACTATGTCAGGTGATGGATGTTAGCTAAAGTTATTGTGGTCATTATTTTGCAATATATTAAGAGTATATACCAGGGGTCCCCAAACTATGGCCTGTGGGCTGCATGCGGCCCCCTGAGGCCATTTATCTGACCTGCCGCACTTCCGGAAGGGGCACCTCTTTCACTGGTGGTCAGTGAGAGGAGCACAGGATGCATCTGCACCTATAGTTCCCATTGAAATAGTGGTCAGTTTGTTGATTTAAATTTACTTGTTCTTTATTTTAATATTGTATTTGTTCCCGTTTCGTTTCTTTACTTTAAAATAAGGTATGTGCAGTGTACATAGGGATTTGTTCATAGTTTTTTTTATAGTTCAGCCCTCCAACGGTCTGAGGGACAGTGAACTGGCCCCCTGTGTAAAAAGTTTGGGGACCCCTGGTATATACGTATATCAAATCATTATGTTTTACACCTTAAACAACTAATACAATGTTGTATGTCAATTACTTCTCAATAAAAGGGAGAAAAATTAAAATTAAAATGGAATTTATAATATCTGCTTTGCATAGTTACTGTCAATAGTAATAGTTTATATAAAATTACTGGAATGATGCCTGACACTACTATTATCTTTAATTGAAATAAGCATACTAATTATTAAACTTTGCATAAGAAATAGAGTAGCTAAGGACATGTCAATTAATGATTACTTTCATCAGCTTCATGTAACTTTAATATACTGCTCACAAAAAATAGGGGATATTTCAAAAAGAATATGAAGGGATAATAAAAGAAGCATTTGATTGTTTTTATTAAACAAGAACATCAGAAAATCAAACGACAACTCAAAGAAAGTTGATTGATTATGAAAATGAGATGCATTTCATTGGTGAAAATGCACTACACAAAAAACTGAAAGTACTGGAGTATCTGCAAGTTCCCTGATCTCCTACTTTTTGTGAACAGTGTACGTATTTAAAAATTACATTTATTTTACATAGTTTTTAAAAAGCTAATATGGATTGCTATGTATAAGCCATTCAGAGCCTAAATTTTTGTGCTCATGGAAAGAAATAAAGTAACCCAGCAAAAAAGTGTTTAAGTTGGTCGGTGCGTTAGATTACTGGAGGGGAAACAAGACTTGGGAGCTGGCATCTCACGCTTGATTTCGCCGTGCAGAGAAGGGCTGGTATCCGCGGAGGACCTGTTGGAGTGGCTGCGGCCTTTCTGTGCCGATGACGCCCAAGCCGTGCGACCCCGCCTCCACGTGCTGCAGGTCCTGGGACAGTCGTTCGACCTGGCGGAGGAGGACGGCAGGCTGCTCACGTTCTTCAGGACGGAGGCCATTCTCAAAGCCACGTGGCCCCAGAGGCAGGTAAGGAGCATCTGACAGGTTCTCAACCATCTTCCCTGTTAACAGTAACGACGAGTCAGTTTTTGCTTACTTTAAACTGACCTTGAAGGAAATAATCAGCGTGGTCATGCAGACTTCCAGTGTGTTTGTTATCAGTCCAGTTATTTAGTGGTCAGATCTGTGCAACAGAGGCCGTGTTTATGTTTCCATATGCTCAAATATGTATGAGCAGAGTTGATTATGTCTGCTTACCTGACCCATGTGTACCGTTTTCCTCTCATAAGGCATAGGCAGGGTTTTACGCTCCGTCAGTTAATTGTGCCGGCTTGCCCTTTCCCTGGGGAAGTAAGTGCCCATCCAAACGGAGATGCATTTGCAGTGTGGCTAGCTCATTCTTCTGTTCTCTGCCTGGGCACTCACCTGCTCTCCCTTCTCTCTGTACTGAGATAGGGTCCATGCAATGTAGTGACCACACAGGATCTTAGTTTCTCCACATCGTCCGCCCACCAAGGCTCACTCAGTTTGCCTTTTCTCTGGAACCTTCCCTGACCTTTATTGAACTTCAAATTTCACACATTTGAACTTTATTTATTATTATTATTAAAAGTTGTATCTCCCTACTGTCGTGAGAGCTCTGGAGCGCTGGGGGGAGGGGGTACTTATCACCATCTTTGAATCTCTGGAAAGATGGTGTGCTCGTGCTCAGAGCGTAAACACTTGGTGATTGGGTAAATGGGCATGCTAATTTCTATGTCAGAGCAATATGGTAGCTGTTGAAGTTTGACTTCAACTCTAAATCGATGTATCCTAAAGACATGCTCCAAGAGCTAGCAACTTCAGTCAGGTGCTTTAGCATGTAAAGGACACAATGTGCCAGTGAAATCAGAAAAGAAGTCTTCTCAGATCGTCTGATCTGCAGTAGGGTTTCCTGGAAGTTGAAATACAACCTGAATGGCCTTCTAATTTTAAAGCTTCACTTCATCATTTATGTTTATATCCTCATTATTACACTGAAAGAACAGTGACTTTCTTTCCTTAAAATGAATGAAAATATTCTTGAGCCTCATCTCAGGGCATCTTCGTAATTATTGTCTTACATATTATTCTTTTCCTCTAAAAGATAAATAGGTGAGTACTATTATCTATTCTTCAGAGTTAGAGAAATTAAGATTCAAAAAAGATGGATTTGGCAAAAGATTCTCCATTGTTGCCAGAATGCTGAAATGGCTTGTGTTAACAGTCGCTAATACCTGAATCCCATTCCCTGGGAAGCACCAGGCATTACCTTACCGACGTATTTCATTTTACCATTTCACCTTGAAGACCTCAGGAGATCACCAGGAGCCTTTCCAAGGAGCAGACTGAACATAACCGCCATAGGCGGTGAATACACACCACATCCTTGACAGTAGATGTCAGAGGTGTGCTTGTTTTCAGCAAGTACGGAGCTTTCTGGAGCATCTCTGAGGCAAGTTCTGATTTGTCCTGTGGTTTTGTCACGCGCAGCTTGAAACCCTGGCGCCCCAGAAACAATTGAAGGCCCCATGGTAGTTAGTGCACTTCACTGACAGCACCTCCGCTTCTCAGCCTTCGCAGTTTCATCTTCCACTATGGCCGATGGCCGGGACTGGCAGGGTGCTGAGGCCGCTTCTCCGCATGGGGCCCTCTGCACGAGGTCACATCTGCATGCTGGAAATGTTACGGAAGACCACGGGAACCAGGGGAAGGTGGATGCGCCCATCCTGTCTGTCACCCTGAAGCAGCACTGTAGAAGGCACACTTTAATATCTGGGCTCAAACACTTCAGGAATAATATGTTTCTTTTCAGCATCTTTCAATTTTCAATTATTCTAAGAACCTGTTGCAGCTTTTGTATGATCTCAGTGATTTCTGGAGACTTCTGAGATCTTGATTCTTTACAGTTTAGCTTTTTCCAGTACCCTCACGGAAGGCCGGCTGGTACAGAGTCCCTTCCCATGAGCTTTTCTGGACGGACTTGACCTCGTTGCACTGAGCACACCACCTTCTCTCTCTTGCAAGGCCCTGTGCCTCGCCTCCTGTCCTTCCTGCTCCAGGCCCCCTGGAAGCGTCTCTCCCAAACGCCTCAGCTCTAGTAAACGTCATCTCTTGTCCCCCTCCCTCTTCCTTTCCCATCTGAGATCAATTTCTTTGTTCTTGGCGACTAAGGATCTGAGTTTTATAAAGTATTTAGTAGTGGAAACAAAACAACCAGGGTGCCTGAGTTATGTATGCTCTTCATATGTACTTGTCTTGAAAACAATTAGTATCTCTTCTTATTATTCTTTTTAAAATGAAGAATTCTATGTATGTGCCATTGCTGACTCAAACCTGTTTTGAAGGACAGGTGCGTTTGGTGGGGAAACTGGCTTATTATATAAAGACCTGCCGGCCACGTGGAGAGTGAACGCAGAGAAGCGTGGCTTCAGAGTGGAGGTGGCAGCAGCCTCTGGGACATCACACAGCTGTGCCCAGTGGGAAATTGAGTTCATCCCATTATTGTTTGTTTGTTTTGAAACTGCGTTACCTTTCACCAGAGCGGTGGACAGGTGAGGGCACTAGTGAACAGGTACGCATGTGTCTCCGCCCTCCCTCCCTCCACGTTGTTTTATAATCTAGAAGATTCTTAACCATAAGCCTGTGTTACTGGCTGTGTAGAGCAGAGCCTCGAACTTGAGCTGGAGGATGGGGTCGCCTCATCTGTCATTTCTTCCACACACGCTCAAGTGACGTCTTCAGTTTCGCATTCCAAACACCTGGAAGACCCCAAATGTTGATTGCCCTGGTTCTCTTTTTTTTTTTTTTCGTTTCTCCCTTATCTTCTCCATTCTCCAATGTAATATTAAGGATGGAGGTGGATTCTTAGAGTAAAGATAAGAATAGATAATGGTATTGCAATGTTCAATTACCAGAAAATGAGGAAGTGCTACCTTTGCTATGTCTGGTAATCCTCTTAGGCAGACTTTGCATACATCAAAGAGGGACTTAATATTTAATTATCCTCGAGGTGCCCAAAGTAGTGGCCCCGCAAATCAGTGTTGCTGGGAAACCAGCCAGCTCCTGCAAAATTAAGCGCGGAATCCGCGGAGCCTGACACCTCACTGCTGCTCAGAGCCAGCGGCTTCCAGTTTCCTAATGATTAGTTAACAGAATTAAAAATTCAGAGGCCCTCATTTTTCATCAGCTTGAGAGGCCTTCGTGTCCGGTCCAGCAGTGGACCCCAGCTAGGAGAGGCTTGGGGAGGGGGTAGTGGAAAACTGGAAGTGGAGACGGAGGGGTGGGCACGCTGGGTTAATCCCCTGGGTACAATTTCTCTGAGTATTTCAGGTTTTGTAATTTTCTAGTTAACTGGTGCATGGAAAATGTGGGTGAAAATACCGATGTTTCCTTAAAATATTCCGTACCCTATCACCTCAATATATTTTTCTGTGTTTTTATGTTAAAAAAAAGGGGACCTGTGGCTTGCAGTTTTGCCTTTTGAAATGTCAGTGCCTGAATTGATAGTTGTAGCTGATCACCACACAGATTTAGTCTGAGACAGTTTCTAACCTCATGTATTTTGCCTACTTGGATATGTGCAGAAACATATCTACCTGCTGGTAAGAGATCAATTTGACCTCACTTGCCAAAAAAAGAAAAAGAAAGAAAGGAAAAAGTACATCTTTGTCAGAGCTCCAAGTAGAGTAGAAAAGTTTAGTATGCAGAACTGTATTTAGTTTCTTAAAAATAATTTACTGTTTCCTTAAATGTCTTTAGAGCTAAGACCCACAAATTATTTGCATGATCAATTAAAGGTTAATATTTGATGTTAAAAATATACATGTGCACACACGTTTAATACAGTGTGTCTGTAAAGTCATGGTGCACTTTTGACCTGTCACGGGAAAGCAACAAAAGATGATAGAAATGTGAAATCTGCACCAAATAAAAGGAAAACTCTCCCAGTTTCATACCTATTCAGTGCAGTTCGATGTGGGCTCCATTTGTTGCCCTGCACACATCCAAACGATAGTGAAGTTCTTACCACACACGGGTAAGGACGTCGGGTGTAACAGAGTGAATAACGTCTGTGAGTCTCTGTTTTAAGTGATTAATGTCGTTGATACGTTCAGTGTACACATTTTGCTTCACATAACCCCAAAAGTAAAAGTCTAAGGGCATCAGATCCGGGGATCGCGGTGGCCATGGCTTGATAGAACCCCTGCCTATCCACCGCCGGGGAAATGTTCTATCCAGAAACTCACAAACAAACAATGGTGGTGTAGTGTGGAGGAGCGCTGTCCTGTTGAAAGATGACACTTTCTGGAAATTGTGGCACTGCATATAATTCCAACATGTCAAGATAGGTGTTTGCCATCACAGACTGCTCCATGAAAAAAATGGGCCTATCACCTTATCATGCATCAGGCCACATCACACATTCACTTTAGGGGTGTTACGTTCGTATTCAACATAGGCATGAGGATGTTCAGCAGCCCATATTCGGACGTTATGGCGATGAACATGTCCACAGATATGGAAGGTCACCTCATCGCTAAACACAATCTTCTGCAAAAATCTTGCACCATTGTCGATCTCATGAAGCATATCTGTAGCAAATGTGCATTGTGTGGGTCTATCCGCCGGTTTGATAGCGTGCAACAGCCGCAACATATACCTCGTAAAACAGAGACATTTCTTTAACACCTTATGAACTGTAGTCTTGCTTAGGTGTAATTGTCAAGCACATGCACCCACAGATTTTTTAGGGCTCCTTAGGTAGCTATCCCATATAGCCTCTACAGACTCGTCACTGACTAATGGCCTACCAGAACGGGGTTCCTCCACCAAACTGTCGGTTTCCTTCAACTGCTTATCCCACCAAGTAATGCTATTCCTATGTGGTGTCGCTTCGTTATAAACGCGCCGATATTCATGTTGCACTTTGGTCATGGATTCGAATTTAGCGAGCCACAGAACACACTGAACTTTCCTCTGTACCGTCCACATCTCGACTGGCATGGCTGTGGGCTGCTCCGCTGTATACACGGTGTTAGGTCATCATCTGCGCATGCGCACATGCTGCCACATCATCCTACAGAAACTGGGAGGGTTTTCCTTTTATTTGGTGCAGATTTCACATTTCTATCATCTTTTGTTGTTTTCCTGTGACCAGTCAAAAGTGCACCATGACTTTACGGACACACTATATATTCCTAGTAGCTGTGAAGTAGATTTCTGTAACTAGAGACTTGTAGAAGCATCCCAGTCACATTTTGTAGAAAAGGAGATGGCTATCCAGAAAGGAAAAGTTACTTCCCCAGACTTGAACTTAACTGTTACCATATCCAAAATGACTACCTCCTGAATTAGTGACCTAGTCCCAGTGACCATTTTAATTCTCTTCTAATCACTTACCAGCATCTGCTAAGTTTCTCCTGCCTATCCTTGTATCTGTCTACCTATTTACTATATGGTGTCTGTCTTCTTTTATTAGAATATGAATTCCATGAGAACAGGGATCTTCAAGGCTTTCATTAAATATTTGTTGAATAAATGAATATTAAATCTTAAAAACACGTCCAAGATCACCTTTAAAATGGCAGGGTCAGGACTCCTGACATGCAGTGTGATGTGCTTGCTGTGCAGGGTGCAGGGTTAGACCGTGCCCCTCCTCCCCTCCATGCAAGCAGAGTCGTTTACTTGAAATAATGAAGAGGCTTCCTTATAGGGTGGCCTGGTGCTTTTAGATTGATACTGTTTTATATTAATTTGCCATGATGTACTGACAGTGATTTCTGACTGGCGGGTTGCTCTTTGTGTGGAAGCAAACAAGTCACAAGCGTGTTTGTCCAGATAAGAACAAGAGGTCTGAAATGTTAAAATAGAGTTCACTGTGCCTTTTTTGCTAAGATGGTTAAAGTAGAGCGAGAGCAGCAATGTTTACGGTGTCCTTCAAATATTTGAAGACCTTGGGAGCCTCTTTTTTGAGTAATGGGTTCTTCCCTTTGAAGACTCGCCCTCTTGTCCCTGGCATCATTGGAGAGGAGGGCACCATGGAATCTGTACTAAGTGTGCGTTACCGCATTTAATCTGAAGCGGCCTCGCACGGTGGTGACCAGGCCTATGTTTTTGATGAGCTCGTGTGGCCCATTTAAGGTTACACTGCTTGCGAATGATAGAACCGGAGCTCATACCCAGTTCTGTCTGACCCCAACGCCTGTGTTTCCGGCCCTGCCTGTTCCACTGTTGTTCCCCTTTGCCGAGTGGGGCGGGGGAATACATTCAGCACTAATATGTGGACCCTGGAAAGGGCGCTCTGCTGGTCTTTTCCTCTTTGCACTGTGAATTCACAGGGGTTGAATGGGATTAGGAGTGAGAAATCAAGAGTTTGATCGGAGAACGGAGACCATTGCTTCATCTTTTAGTGTGTGCACTGTCCTGATAGGTAGCACTGTAGGCGTTAACTGCTGCTCAAGTGAAGCTTTCTGGAAAATGCCATGCCGGGTGACAGCTGTTGGGAGAGAATGCTATGTGACATGTCCACCCACCATTCTTCAGGCGTGGGTTATGCCGTTCACTGTGCAATTAGTAATGTTTGTGGGTTCTCTGCTCACTAGCCCCACGACCTTGGAAGAGCTGCTAAACTTCTCTAATCCTTAGTTTTCTTGTCTACAAAACGGAAACACTTTCCAGTTGTCATGAGGGTCTAGGTAGGATACACCACTCCTGTGGGCCTCTGATCCGATGGAGAGCACAGACGTGTAACAGGGCTGTGCGTGGGTTCGAGGGGGGCCCGTAGCCGGCTGTCTGCAGATGGTGAGGAGAGACAGCTGTGGGCAGTGGCTCTGACCCGGGTTCAGCACAGCTAGGTGTGTGATGTGAGGGCAAGAGCCCCCAGGGGGTGAACCTGGCAAGGAACAGCCGGGCTGTGGAGAGCCCCTGAGTCCAGCCCAGGCTGTCCATGGTGTTCCGACCATGTGGAAGATGGGTGCGGCGGTGTGATCAGGTCTGTGTTTCAGGAGAGACCCCTGACCTCTCCTGAGCAGTGGACTGGAGGGGGACCAGTGTGGGACAAAGGCGGTGGTCACATTGCCTGAACTTGGGCCTGATGTTGGTACCAGATATGAAGATGGAGGAGGGAGGGAAGAGGGCTGTTGTAGTGAATGCCGGTGGGCTTGGTGACGGCTCAGGTGTATGCACGAGAAACAGGTTAGATGCTCCTCTGAGTTCAAGTCGCTGGGGAGGAAGTGGGGCTCCTTAACTCGCTAGGAACAACAGCAGGAGAAGCCCGTGGTGTGGAGCAGGGATGGAGCTCAGCGTGGGCGGGAGTCTGTCTTAATTCTGGACAACAATCTTGTGGGGGAGTGACGAGTTAGGGAGGCTCTTCATCCTCTTCCCATTGGTGGGCTTTCTTTATAGTTACTCCAAACTTCCTAAGGAGTAAAATTGAGTTTAGTAAATATCACCGGTTCCAGGGTCAGCTCGGGTCTCAGTTGGGCTTTGTTTGTAGTGAGATAATTACATCCAAGTGTCTATTGCTTAGAGAGGCATGACAACTTCAGAGGTCACATTCCTTAGCTAATGTGTTTCATACAGTATTGTCTCTTCATTCCTCTTATGGGTTAGAGAAAAGTTGAAGGAAAATGGGAGGGGGAAGGAGGCAGGAAAAGCATGAGGTAGCTGCAAACTTCAATGTTTTTTAACTTTTCATTTTGAAATACTCTCTTATTTACCAAAAAGAACTTGTGAAATTATACAAAGACTTCTATATACCCTACACACAGATTATCAAGTTTACCAAGTCTCAGACAAACACAACTAACATTGATAACAATGCTATTACTGCATTTACGCAGAATTCAGATTTTGTCAAATGTCCCACTAATGTCTTTTTTTCTGGTCCACATCCAACCCGGGTCATACATTGCACTTAATTAGGATGTCTTTGTGTCATTGGTTGATTCTTTTATGTGCCCTCACGGGGGATCAAACCCATAACCTTGGTGTATTGGGATGATGCTCTAACCCAGTGAGCTACCCAGCCAGGGCTTGGAAAGCTGCATGTTTAATCAAATTGCCCTTTATCTTTTATTGTGCAGTCCCCTTAGGAGGTGTGTTGGAGCATTTAATAGGCACCTACAGGTAGTTTTTCGCCATGTTTTCTCATTGTAGCTGTTTGGGAAGGTAGTCAGTTCTTTGTGCTTCTCTGCCTCTCACACTTTTGTGAAATACATTTATATTCCAGGATATATATGTTTTAATATGGACTACTACATTCTAAAAAAGAGAAACCCTGATTCTTTCCTAGGTCCACATATGTGCTTTACCCAAGTCCTCATTTTCGGATATTTTAGGGAATTTAAATCCCCCCGGCATTAATACTAACAGCATGCTCTCACAACTTCTCTGAGCCTCAGAGACCTGTTTGCTTTAACCTCTATGGTCCCTGAGGGACACTTTTCTCCCTAATATTTTGTTCAGATAATTTGTCAGATTTATGACATAGTTATTTTCTTCAACTTACGGTTACTTCATTGTTTTAACTGTTAATGAACAAAATACTACTGCTAATGTTCCTTCTCTCATTGTTTGCCTTCTGTCTGAAGAACTTCCTTTAACCAGTCTTTAAGATGCGGCCTTTTAGTGACATATTTTTATTTATTTAATTTTTTTAAAGTGTTTTTTTATTTTTATCTGAGAATGTTTTGTTTCCCCTTTTTTTTCTTAATGGTTAGTTTTGCTATGTATAAAATTTGTAATTGACAATTCTTTTAACCTTTGAGAAATACTGTGCCCCTCTTTTCTGGCCTCCATGGTTTTAAATGAGAAATCCACTGTTTTTCAAATTGTTGTTCCCCTATAGGTCGTGTGTTATTCTCTCTGGCTGCTTTCAAAGTGTTTTCTTTGTCCTTTGTTTTCTAGAGTTTGGTTATGATATCTTGCCATGGACTTCTCTGATCTTACTCTGTTTGGAGTTAGCTCAGCTTCTTAAATCTGTAGGTTTATATTTTCCACCAAATTTGGGAAGTTTTTAGGTGTTATTTGTTAAGTTACAGTTTCAGCTGTACCCTTCTCCTCCCTTCCTCCCAGGACTCTGATGAAGAATGACCTTACCTGGTTTATCTTCTGTTTCCAGGTCAAGAGTCAGGACTGGGTCTGAGTGTCTTTCTTTTGCTGGGTGAAGCACTGCAAACTACCATGCTAAATAACTGTGTTGTTCCTCCAGTCCTGGGGTCTCTCACCAGTGCGATTATTTTTACCACTGTTAAAAGGTCTCCTTCAGTTGTACTTTTATTATCTCTGTAGTTTATTTTTGTGCTTCTCAGAGGGGAGTAGGGAAAAATGGGTCAAAACTAGTTTTGGTAGGCTGGAAGTTTTTTGCATATTTCTATTTTTTATCTTTTTTATGAAAATTTATTTTGAGTTTTGGTTATGAGAACTTATTTTTAAAGCATTATAGAACGTGATGGGAAAGAGCCTGACCAGGTGGTGGCGCAGTGGATAGAGCGTCAGACTGGTATACAGAAGACCCAGGTTCAAGACCCCGAGGTTGCCAGCTTGAGTGTGGGCTCATCTGGTTTGAGCAAAAGCTCGTCAGCTTGGACCCAAAGTCTCTGGCTCCAGCAAGGGGTTACTCAGTTTGCTGAAGGCCCGCGGTCAAGGCACATATGAGAAAGCAATCAATGAACAACTACGGTGTCGCAACGAAAAACTGATGATTGATGCTTCTTCTCTCTCCATTCCTGTCTGTCTGTCCCTGTCTATCCCTCTCTCTGACTCTCTCTCTGTCCCTGTAAAAAAAAAAAAAGAAAAATAACTTTATATTATCTTTTTAAATTTAAGTAAATTTAAGTATTTTAATATGTGGACATACATCTCTCATATAAGGTAGATCTTTTGCAGCTACAGTGGTAGAGAATTTAAAACAGCTTCCTTGGGACCTGAGTAACCTAATGAATTGAAATATTGTCTGACCTGAGGCGTGTGCAGGTATGCGTACACGGTGTGGGGGATTGTGTCCGGTACTCTCATTTTGACATTTTTATTTTTAAAATGGGGATTAATGCTCTAAGGAGCCACTAATAATTGACATGATTAATGCGCATTCAGAAGAAAACGTTTTCTGACAAAGGCATACTCTTAAAAAGTCTGTGTATGCCTTAGAATTGTGTTATACAAGGAAATTTATTACCAAACATTTTTTAAGTGGAAACCATTATTTGCACACTAATATAAAAACAAAACATATGCAGCCTTAATTTATAGTTTCTTTGTTCTTCTCTTATGACAGTTAATGTACTTAAAATTGAAAGGCTGTTACACTTCCTAAAAAGAGAGAAATCTAAATGATATTGGAATCACTTTTTTTTTTTTTTTTGTATTTTTCTGAAGTGAGAAGCAGGGAGGCAGACAGACAGGCTCCCACATGTGCCCGACAGGGATCCACCCGGCATGCCCACCAGGGGGCAATGCTCTATCTGGGCTGTTGCTCTGCTGCAACCAGAGCCATTCTAGTGCCTGAGGTGGAGGCCATGGAGCCATCCTCAGTGCCCTGGCCAAAATTTTGCTCCAATGGAGCCTTGGCTGTAGGAGGGGAAGAGAGAGACAGAGAGAAAGGAGAGGAAGAGGGGTAGAGAAGGAGATGGGCGCTTCTCCTGTGTGCCCTGGCCGTGAATCGAACCTGGGACTTCCACCTGCCAGGCCAATGCTCTACCCCTGAGCCAACCAGCCAGGGCCATGCCTAATCTCTTTTCTTTTCTGATGTAGCAAAGAATGCCTTATACTCTGCATGTCATATAAAGGGAGACTTATTCTTACTTACACTGCAGTTAATTATAGGAACTGGAATATGATACTGCTGGGTGCATTAGAGACCTATCTTTCAATTGTTTTTAAATATTTGTTACATACAAATGGTTTTCTACAAATATATTGTCAAATCCTAGATTATAACTCAGAAAGAAAAGAGCAGCCTCTCGCCCCCCTTTTCCAGCTGCAGACCTTCTGAGACCTAAAGGACTTCTGGGGGCTCCTCGTTCAGATGAGGAACGTGAGACTGAAGGAGGGGCTTTCCTGCAACCACATCACTGAACAAGGCATAATTGGGAGAGACAGTGATAATAAACATTCATCTCCAGGTCTTCTTAGTGATGTCCTTCTGGGGGATCATCTTCTTTTTAAACCTTATGTCTTTTTTTTTGGTATTTTTCTGAAGTGAGAAGCTGGGAGGCAGAGAGACAGACTCCCACATGTGCCCGACCGGGATCCACCTGGCATACCCACCAGAAGGTGATGCTCTGTTGCAACTGGAGCCATTCTGGTGCCTGAGGCAGAGGCCATGGAACCGTCTTCAGCACCCAGGCCAACTTTGCTCCAATGGAGCCTTGGCTGTGGGAGGGGCAGAGAGAGATAGAGAGAAAGGAGAGGGGGAAGGGTGGAGAAGCAGATGGGTGCTTCTCTTGTATGCCCTGGCTAGGAATCGAACCTGGGACTTCCACACGCCGGGCTGACGCTCTACCACTGAGCTATCCAGCCAGGGCTTAAATCTTTTGTCTGTCTGTCTATCTATCTATCTATCTATCTATCTATCTATCTATCTTTATTTATTTATTTATTTATTTTGTGTTAGAGACAGAGAGTCAGAGAGAGGGACAGATAAGGATAGACAGGAAGGGAGAGAGATGAGAAACATCAGTTCTTCATTGTGGCTCCTTAGTTGTTCATTGATTGCTTTTTTATATGTGCCTTGACCTGGGGGCTACAGCAGATCAAGTGACCCCTTGCTCGAGTCAGTGACCTTGCTCAAACCAGATGAGCACGCGCTTAAGCTGGTGACCTCAGGATCTCGAACCTGGGTTCTTGCACATCCCAGTTCGATGCTCTATCCACTGTGTGTTACCGCCTGGTCAGGCTATCTTTAATAATATAAAATAAAAGCCAAAAATTTATGGCAAATGTATGTATATCCATGCATTAGTTCATTCACTCGGTCAGGACTGGCTATACATTGACTCTCTGTGCAGCATTACGTGATGGGGACAAGCCCATGGACAAAGAAAAGTCTTCGTTTTTAAGGAGCTTCCATTCTAATGGCAGAAGAAAGGTGATGAACACCTATCTAGCACACCACATACTTGTTAAGTGCAAAGAAGGAAAATAAAGCAAAGTGAGGGAGATGGGGGGTTGGGGAGGGGCACCACTTGAGGTAAGGCGGTGGCGCATTGCATTCCCCCTGAGTTGACATCTGAGAAGTTTGAAGGGAGGGCAGGGATGAGCCCGACTGCAACCCGGAGGAAGAACCCGCAGGCGGAGCAGCAGACCTAGGTTCCCGAAGTGGAAGTGTGCGTGGTGAACACAGAGCCCTGCTGGGCCCCGATGCTGGAGACATGTTGGTGGTGGTGAGGTCTGCCAGGGACAGATGGATGCTTGAGCTTGAGATTTAAAAAAAAAAAGAAAAAGTTTCTGTAAAAATAGGTAAGAAACTATTGCAAAACTCCCAATTCCACCAGCCATTTACATAATGCAAAGCTTGTTTGGTTTACCAAGATCTCTAGATTGGGAATATATGGATCTGGTAGTATATGGGCTCTGCCCCCTGCTAGCCCTGTTGCTGGCACAGATTGCCTGTTTTCTCACCTATAAAGTGAGGCTAATAATACTTGTGATATTTTCTACATATTCTTGAATGGAAGAATGACGTGAGGTTTTAAGGGCAGGCTTTTATATGTTTTGTTTTCTTTTTTTCTTTTTTAATTTTATTTATTAATTTTAGTGAGAGAGGAAGGGGGACAGAGAGAGAGAGAGAGACAGGAACATTAATCTGTTCCTGTATGTGCCCTGACCAGGGATTGAACCAGCAACCTCTATGGATAATGCTCTAGCCAATGGAGCTACCAGGTCAGGGCAAGGGCAGGTTTTAAAGGATCTGACTGGCCACTGTGTAAGCAGAACTTCCTGTAGCAACTACCAGTAATTTCAGAGTGTGTTACCAACTTTTGTGAAAATGCAAAATTCATGGTACGGCTTTTTCAGATGGCTACTTGGGATCAGAGCCAGAATGACCATTAGACTAAATGTTTTGGAAACAGGCATTAATGTAGACAGTTTAGCAACTATATAGGTAAACTTTCATTCTCATTATCATCTGAGTCTTAGTTACCCAATTACAATTTATGTTAAGGGAGGCTAGGGAACAAGGGAACCAACTTTTGGCCTACTTTTGTATTGAGAACTGTCTTTTATCTTAAAACAGCAAGCATTTTCATCCAGAGATGTTGGAGATGATTTGTTTTAGGATTGCCTCAATGTAAAATAAGTATCACTCGGTTCCTTAATGAGAGAACCAATGAGCATTCTTTATTTGGCTAAGACTACTTTTGCATTAGAAATGGAGATGGGATTAGAGGGTATTTTACTTTATGTTGGTTTGTAGCAGGAGTATCATTTTAACAAATTCTTTAATTTCAAATGAGAGCAATTTTTTAGGCAATGAATAGTTAGCAGTAATAATGCTAAAATGAAAAGTAGAAATGCATTTAGGATAATTAAAGTGAAAAAAAATCCCAGCTAATTTTGAGTATGGTCAACTCTTCTTATTTCACACAAAACAATTCCATGTTTGTTTGTTTGTTTATTTATTGTGACAGAGAGAGAGAGAGAGAGACAGAAAGAGGGACAGATAGGGACAGACAGACAAGAAGGGAGAGAGATGAGAAGCATCATTTATTCCTGTAGCACCTTATTTGTTCATTGATTGCTTTCTCATATGTGCCTTGACTGGGGGGCTACAGCAGACCAAGTGACCCCTTGCTCAAGCCAGCCACTTTGGGCTCAAGCTGGTGAGCCTTGCTCCAACCAGATGAGCCCGTGCTGAAGCTGACAACCTTGGGGTTTCGAACCTGGGCCCTCCATGTCTCAGTCCAATGCTCTATCCACTGTGCCACTGCCTGGTCAGGCAACAATTCTGTATTTAAATGTAACACCTATTGGATGCCAGTAAGCCAGTTATATGGAAATCTACCTGTTTGAATTTATTTTGGTGAAGACTGTGAAAACCCATCCTGTGATCTATTCTAAACAATTTTTAACTTTAGGGTTTGAACTTGAAAAGACATTGAGTTTTTGAAGGGTTCCCTTTCTGGAGGACGGGGATGTTGAATCTTTCTTCAACACCTTGTAAAAAATTTTACAGTGTGTAGTCAAAATAATCAAATTTGAGTTCTTTTGTCAACCAGTTCATTAGCCCAGTGGTTCTCAAAGTGTGCGCCCTAGAAGATTTCCAGGTGTGCCCTATGGTATTCCAGAGACATATGTGCCTGTTGGGTACCAAAAAACCAACAGGAATTTTGGAGTTTAGATTTTTGGGGGGCAGAGGTGTGAGGAATTGGCTGTAAACTGAGTCTTCCCAACCCCCCACCTCCTACCTCGCTTGCCTGATTAGGTTGCAAAAGATTGTTAAACTGTGGTGCTGGATTGTTTACACTACCCCCCATGTTCCCTGGAAAGACTGGAGGCAAGTTTCTTCTTTGTATGGTGTAAAGTTAAGATGATATGTGTGGTGGGGTTTTTCTGCACTTGGTAAAATTCTTGGGTTGCCTTTGAAACGTGATCAGAGACTATTGATTTGCTAATGGCCTCACTTTGCCCTATAAATAAAGCAAGATGCAGTTTTTGGGCGTGCTTTGTTCTTGTCAGCAGCAATTACAGGGCCCTCCTGACCCCGTATTTTCTATTTTCTTAATTCTGCATATTTTCTTAATTCCACACTGTTCCCACTTGGGACCTGGAATTACTAGCTGCGCTGGTTCACAGCATGTGCCCAGATATAAAAATAAGTATAGTTACTCTATTATACCATTTCATTTTGGAAATACTGTTCTTTTTGTTAACACATCATAATATTTATTATTAACACATTATATTATTTTTAGGTAAATACACCCAAATAAAATGGATAGATTTCTCAAAATGAAGTGTGATATTGAAGAATCCAATTCTGGAAGTGAGCAAAAGTTAAGTGTAAATAAAATAGGACTTGAAGGCTGATGGGCAGAATTTAATTTATAGCATTTTCCATCACTTAACACTGAACAATACGATTGGATTAGAAACCCATTCATGGAAGCTTCAAGTGATTTTGTTTTAACATTAACAGAAGAAGAACTGGCAGCTATATCCACTGATCATGGATTGGTGATTAAACATGAGGAATTGTCTCTTGAAGCCTTTTGGATTTCTCTAAAAGAAGAATATGTGGCAATATCTAAAAAAGCTTTGAACATTTACTACAATTTTCAACATCCTATTTATGTGAATTAGGATTTTCTACCCTCAACACAATCAAGAGTAAAAAGAGAGGAATTCTTCAATGTATTGATGAGGAAGTGAAAGTTTACCTTTCAGATGTACACCCAAACATTGAAGAAATCACTAGGACACATCAGGCTCACGTTTCTCAAACACCAGAATGAAAAAACTTAACACATTCATGCCGGGACCTGCCAAATTTACTAAATTTTACTAACAATGTATCTATATATATAAAAAGATAACTTTTTAGTCATTTTTTTTATTTTTAAGCCCTTTTTTTTTACAAATTCTAAAAAGTATAACTCAAAAAATGTAACATAAAAATGTTTCTTAATGTCAGAATAAATTTAATTTTGTTGTATTTATTTTGTTTACCATAAAAGCTTGAACTTTATATATTTTTCTTTAATATTTGACTTATTATAACATATTTCTCAGAAATTTGTATATAGTGCGCCTACAATTATTTGTAGAATTTTAAATGTGCCCTGACTTCAAAAAGTTTGAAAACCACTGCATTAGGCTTTGCCGCCAGTCTCCAGTGTGTGTTTCACCTTGCAGGTGGACGTGACTGACGTGGACAGCGAGGAGAGGCGTCACGCACTCTTCACGGAGCTCCTAGAGTCCAGCCACCAGGAGGCGGAGTTCCAGCACCTGCTCCTGCTCCTACAGGCGTGGCCGCCTGTGAGTCATGAGTGTGTGTAAGTAGTCATATGAAATTAAGATTTTTTGGTTTCGTAGTTTTAAAAATTCAGTACCTTCAAAAGAGCCAATGAGGCCCTGGCTGGTAGTCACAGCAATAGAGTGTCAGCCTGGCGTGTGGAAATCTCAGGTTCGATTCCTTATCAGGGCACATGGAAGAAGTGGTCATCTGCTTCTCCACCCCTCCCTCTCCCCTTCTCTCTCTGTCCCCCTTTTGTTTCCTCTCCCACAGCCATGGTTCAAATGGTTTGAGCAGTTTGGCTCCAGGCACTGTGGCTGGCACCATGGCCTTGCCTCTGGCGCTAAGTTGCTCGGTTGCTAAGCAACAGAGCAAGGCCTCAGATGGGCAGAGCATCGCCCAGGAGGGGACCTGCCAGGTGGGTCCCAGTCAGGGTGCATGTGAGAGTCTGTCTCTCTGCCTCTCTGCCTCTCAATAATAAAATAGAGCCAATGAAAGAAATAGGTTAAACTAATATTAGTCTTTAAAGGAAATTAAAATTTTTTTTAAAAAAAATAGCAGTTTCCATTTTGTCTAGGGAAACCCAAATATTTTATTCAAAAGTATCTGACGATGCTTGATTATAATATCTGATTGATGATGTGGTGATTGCTGGGGAGGTGCAGGCCGGTAGAAGGGGTAAATGGTGGTGGACAAAGACTTGCCTCAGCTAGGTGAACCTGCACAGTGTGGTGTCCAGAGGTGCGATGTAGAATTGGGCGCCTGAAACCCGTATAGATAATTATGTTAACCAGTGTCACCGCAATAAAATTCAGCTTAAAAAATCAACAAAATAATTTTGTTCCAGTTTTTTTACCAGTAAATCTTTTGACTCTTTTAACTTGGCTTACAACAGTAACTCAAGTATTTATATGGAATAAACTGATAATTCCCATTTATTGAGGACACACAATGCTATGTACAATTTATTTATATTATCCATTCACACAACGACCCTACACAGCCAGGTGATGTTATCTGATTTTGTGGACAAGGACAGTAGAGCTCAGAGATTCTGTAATTTCAGGCATCACATGACTAATAAGAGAGGAGGCAGCGTCCTAACCAGTCACAGGCACCTGGCTCAGCCCACGTGATTCCTCCACATCATGCTGAGCCTGCAGTTGCCACTCACAGCCTTATGGAGTGGCCGCAGAATCCCATGGCGGGCATGGCCAGGGTCCCTCCGAGCACGCATGCTGTCTGCCGTGAACTGCTGCTCCTTGTCGGCATGAGACAGGGCACATGGGCCTGTGCTCCAGATGCCAACTTCTCCAGAACGTACCAGGGCAGCTCAGGCCGCGGCACATCTGCACACCCCAGAAGGGAAGGAGGAGGTTTTCCTGAAGATTTATTCTGTGAGCAGTTCAGGACCGTAAAGAACATCTGGGAAAGACTCTTCACCTTGGCGGGAGATGAGACTGTTAGCAGTTTCTAGAGTGTCAATTACAGTTTACATGTAGTGTTATTCTGTATCAGGCGTACAGATAGTGGTTAGACCAGGGGTCCCCAAACTTTTTACACGGGGCCAGTTCACTGTCCCTCAGACCGTTGGAGGACCGGACTATAAAAAAAACTATGAACAAATCCCTATGCACACTACATGTATCTTATTTTAAAGTAAAAAATCAAAATGGGAACAAATACAATATTTAAAATAAAGAACAAGTAAATTTAAATCAACAAACTGACCAGTATTTCAATGGGAACTATGGGTGAGGATGCATCCTGTGCTCCTCTCACTGACCACCAAAGAAAGAGGTGCCCCTTCCGGAAGTGCGACGGGGGCCGGATAAATTGCCTCAGGGGGCCGCATGCGATCTGCGGGCGGGCCGTAGTTTGGGAACCTCTGGGTTAGACAGCCACATACTTTACTAAGTGCCCCCCGGCACCTTACACGGTTGTTACAATATGATTGGCTATCTTCCCTGTGCTATAATTTACATCCCTGTGGGAAACACCCTTCTTAGATCTCTACCACCTCTGTCGTTCGTGTTAGAGATGGCATGCCAACACGGAGCTCTGAGAGCAGGCTCTCAGCTCACCCTCGCAGCTGTACGGGACAGGTTCCCACGTCACAGGGCCTTTGGCTATCCTGTGACAGTGTATTGGAATGCATTTTGTGTGATCCCCAGTGGTCTCGGTGGAGCTGTCCCAGGTCCTGTGGGTGCATGTTAATACAGACCCAGGCTTGACTTGCAGAATTGGGTCTGTACTGGGGCCTGGGAATCAGCTTCTGAATGAGTCCTAGGCGACGATAATGTGGGAGATGTGGGACTTGCTAATCATATTGTCAGCCTTGCTTTACTTTTATAGAAAACCATCATTGAATGCAGATTTCTTCATACCTTCAAATGGATCTCTCACTTAAGATAATTTTTTGACAGTGTGGAATTTTTTAAATTGAATTATTGGAATGACATTGGTTCACAAAACCGAACACATTTCAAGTGCCCAACTCAACAAACCGCCATCTGCCCACTGCACCATGTGCCCCAAGCGACGTCTCTTTCTGTCCCTACTCCCTACCCTTCCCTTGCCCAACTTCACCTAGCCCTTACCCCCCATTGACTATGTCTGTACGTTCTGTGTGTAAGTTTTTTGACTAATCCGTTCATCTTCTTTCATTCAGTCCCATCACCATGCCCCCTCTGATAGCTGTCCATCTGTCCCGTGTGTCCATGCCTCTGTTTCTGTCTTGCTCATCAGTGTATTGTTCACTAGATTCCACATATAAGTGAGATCATGGTCCATTTACACAATAGGGTACTATGCAGCTTTAAAAAGAAAGGAAATCTTACCTTTTGCTACAGAATGGATGGTCCTGGCGATTATTATGTTAAGTGGAATAAACCAGTCAGTGATAGAGAATTTTTAAAATTCAAAATATGATACCTCTGGCAGATTAGTGCACTGTGGTTTCACAGTTCCTTTTACTTTTAGAACAGTGATTATTTTATTTTATTTGTGACAGACTCAGAGAGAGGGACAGATAGGGACAGACAGGAAGGAAGAGAGATGAGAAGCATCAATTCTTCATGACAGCACCTTAGTTGTTCATTGAGTGCTTTCTCATATGTGCCTTGACTGGAGGGCTACAGCAGAGTGAGTGACCGCTTGCTCAAGTCAGCAACCTTGGGCTCAAGCCAGAGACCTTGGGCTTCAAGCTGCTGAACCCATGCTCAAACCAGATGAGCACATGCTCAAGCTGGCAACCTTCGGGTTTCGAACTTAGGTCCTTCACATCCCAGTCCAACACTCTATCCATTGCACCACCACCTGGTCAGGCAGAACAGTGATCATTTTAAATCTCTCATCCACAAGGAGCAAAATCAGCTTCACTTAAAACATTTATTGCATGTAAAACATTTAATGTATTTGTAGACAAAAAAAAATCTTAATTTTTAACAATATATTTTTTGTAGTCACATATAAAACAAAATTTGTAAATTACTAACTAACCTGTGTTTGACGACCCTCTGTCATGAAATTGTCAGAATCAGCATTACTGTCTCCTTAGCTCTCTGTCCAGCATGTGCCCTCTATGTAAGACAGAACCAAAGGAGAAGTCAGAGCGGTCTGTTTCTGCTGCTTCTCTGCCTCAAACTGGTGTTTTCCCACGGGGGAACATGTGACGAGGTACTTTAAGAACAGGTCCTCAGAAGTACTTTAGGGAGCTTTTAATTCCAGAGAATTAGTATGACTTCCGCATTTCCAGAGTAACCCAAACACAGAGGGGCTGGGGAGAGGGATAAGCTGGAGCCAGAGGGTGGCGTGATGGACTGAATGCTGCCCGTCAACAGTTAAAAATGAAGACATCTGCTCAACCTGCATGACTGCTAATCACTAGTGTGGACTTCAGATGTTTAGTGTTACTCCCTTGTGGGAAAATGCGTGGAAAGTGTCATAGCTTTGTACTCATGGAAAAGGTCATCCCAGCTGGCTGGCAGGAAATACATTGGTAACGTTGTCCGAGCCACATTGCCCCGCGGGCGGTCCAGGGCTCCCCCATGGTGCAGCACCTGCTAGAGAAAACCCAGGGTCTGAACCCCAACTTGGAGGGAGCAAGCAGAGGCTAGTCTATGAGGTAGGGAGACTCCACAATCACCCAGACATTCCCAGAGCTTTATTTGTGCTTTCGAAGGAGCAGCACTGCTTGTCCTCACAGATTGTTCGTTCAGGCTGAGACACAAAGGCTGGTATTGTGAGACCTCTTGTCATCGTTGCTCCCCCTTGTCATTGTTGCTTTTGACGTTTTTCTCGGTCAAGGACTAAAATTCTTTCCAGGAAAGGACTGTCTTCAGGTGTTCAGTGTCTAGAATCTAGAGCTGTGCTAATGAGACAACAGACACTTAATTGATGGTAAAATTAGTTTCAAATGTTATATGTAAAATCAGGACCCTGTTTCTGGGGCCATAAAATAAATGTACCTTTTTTTAAAAAAAAAAATTGTATTTTCCATTGCTTTGAGAGTGGAGGGTGGGGGAGGGAGAGAGAGAGAAGCATCAATTCATTGTTCCACTTAGTTGTGCACTCATTGGTTGCTTCTCTTATGTGCCTTGACTGGGGATCAAGCCTGCAACCTCAGCATACCGGAACAACAGTCTCTCCACTGAACCACCTAGCCAGGGCCAGAATGTACCTTTAACTTGTCCCTTGAAATGCAAAGCGTGTATTTTATGAAACCTGGGGTCATGGCAGCCAGAGAAGGGAAACACATGGAAAACTACGTTTTTATGTTTTAGAAATGAGAGAGCCACATGACGCTCAAGTGTGAGCTCCATCCTGCTAATGTGTGGCTTTCTCAGTGCGTGTCCCGGCTGGCCTCTGCGTGCCATGCCCGACCCCACAGTCATAGTCATCATCAGTCATGATCACAATTATAATCATTAAGAAAAGCCAGAATCAGGTAGTAAATTGTAGGGTGGGTCTGCCATTAGAAATGACACTTCACCAGTGCAAACACCATTCATTAGACAAAGCAACCCTGCAGGACACACACTAAATCGCCTTTTTATAATGAGAAACACCGAGGCCCAGAAAGATTGGGTGGCTTCCATCCGGCCAGGCTCAGAGTGGGCACAAGGGCTAAGTCAGGGAGTCAGAAGCGAGCCCGTGGGGCGGGGGCTTCGGAGCAGCCTGTGCCCCAGCATCTGCCTGCTGCCTCCAGGCTGCTGGGTGCCTGTTATGCCACAGTAAGCGCTTCTTCCTCCGCGAGATGCTCTCTCTTTGACAGGGTAGACTTGAAGGGCCACGTCATTGGGCAATTTGTCAAAAGCATTCGACTTTGAAAAGTGGGATTTTTTCTATTTAAAAAATTTTAATCACAATTGTTACAGCTTTATTCATTTCCAATGTCTTGCATTTTCTCCCTTAGAAGCAGTGTAACGAAGAACCCTTGGGTTAGACTTGCTATGGTGATGCTGACCAGAGGCACAGAGGAGAACAAGGAAGGACTGGGGAATGAAGTTTTGAAAATCTGCCGCTCTTTATATAACACCAAGCAGATGCTCCCTGCAGAGGTGAGTGGCTTCCGTGGCATGCCCTTCTCTTATCCAGACTGTTAAAGAGTGTCTGTGACTGTAGGTGCAGAGCATTTAGCCCTGGTCATCGGTAGGGAGAGGGCCAGTTGGTAACAGACCAGATGAGGACAGACAATGCTGGAAGGCTGCTGTGGGGGCTTTTCTCTTTGCTGGAGCTCCGAGCAGCAATCTGTTCACAGTCCCAGCATGGGACCCTGTCTTCAGCTCCTTTGGGTACCCTTTTGTGTCTCAGCGGAGTTTACGTTCTGAGAGGACAGGGCAGCTGGCGTTCTGCTGTCTGAACCAGGCAGTTGGTAACTGGTAATGTGGTAGTAAGCTTGAGTTCTCCTCTGAGCAGGTAACCAGCCACTCTGGTTTTTACCTACTTTTTGAAATCACTGTGATGAGATAGCATAACCTCACTATTTATTCTGTATTAACATGCTGAAATATTCAGTCCACCTCCATGTTGACCTTAGTTCTTTATTGGGTCCCATAACTTGACTGTCCCAGAGGTATTTGTTTACATAGAAATGTATATGTATGTTTGCACATTCTAAAATAATCACGTATTAACTACAACCTCCTGCTGTAGATCTGACCTCAGCAATACATTGTTTGAGCAGTTCACCTGTCTTCAGTGTAAGCATTTGGATAATGGCACTAGTTTAATTCACTGGTTTTTAAGTTTCTACTACATAGGAAATATACTTGGAAAAAAATGTAAATATGGTGCTCTCAATCTTCATTGGAATCACTCAAGGAACATATTTTCGTTCTTTTTGTGTGTGTGTGTATGTGTGTATGTGTGTGTGACAGAGGGACAGATAGGGACAAACAGACAGGAAGGGAGAGAGATGAGAAGTATCAGTTCTTTGTTGCAACACCTTAGTTGTTCATTGATTGCTCTCTCATATGTGCCTTGACCGGGGGGGCCACAGCAGACCAAGTGAACCCTTGCTCAAGCCAGCGACCCTGTACTCGAACCAGATGAGCCTGCACTCAAGCTGGCGACCTCAGGATTTCAAACCTGGGTCCTCTGCATCCCAATCCAGTGCTCTATCCACTGCGCCACTGCCTGGTCAGACCATATTCTCATTCTGAATGCAGATTTAATGAATTGTTTCCTGAATGAGGGACTGGCTACGTGTTTTTTGAGTGAATTTTAAAATATTTATTCAAAGAGATAGTTCAGCCACCAGAATGGCAGAATTCTCTGCAGAATGTCTAAAGTACCCACACAGAGATGATCTCTCTTCACTGCCGTGGTATGCGGTGTGCTGGTATCAGCTCCTTACTCAGCTGGGATCTGTGCTGCTATTTTGTGGGCACGTGGAGGGCGGGAGCCAGGGTTCCGTCCTCTCTGCTCCCCCATGGCAGGGTTTGGCGCATTGCACGGGGTGGGGGCCTCAGCACAGTTCATTACCCCCACCAGGGTGGGTCAGATGGAAGTTACAATGGCTTCAAATAGTCCTTGAATAAGCTGAGATCTAGCATTGCCCAGTATCAGTTCTGTTGGATCTAGGTTAAAAAAAGCATTACTTTAGGACCTATTGTTACCATAGACCAAGCTGGTGGTGATGGCAAGAACTCATATTTGCTAGCCCTCACAGGCTTTCACCTCCATTGTCTCGTTTAACCTTCACGCCCACCTGTAAAGAGCGTCCTTGATCTCCACCTGGTTGCTGATGAAACGGGCTCTGATGGCCAAGGTCCTGCTTCAGGTCCCTCAGCTGGGAAGTGCCGGGCCCGGCCTCAAATCGAGTTTGTGTGCTTAAATACTTGGGAAGTAAATGCTTCCAAACCAGCCACTCTTGCTACACTGGGGGGTATGCGTATCGAATGTCTCACTTACGTGGTTGTACTAGTGTTCTTGTCAGTTTTTCCCGTTCTCTATGACACTTTCTTCGAGAATGGCCTGTCGAGTCCAGGGTCTAGATTGTCAGTGTTTTAGACACAAGGCATCTGGGTCTGTATCGTTGCCCAGAGAAGCGTGTTTGTTTTATAAACACCAGCATTGTTTTGGCTTTGCTGCCGTTGGTTCCAGGGTAAGGAGTGTAAGTGGGTGAGAACACGAACCCTGCCCCACCACCAGCTGTGTGGTCAGGGTTCAGCAGCATCATGCTCACTGGCCTTTCCCACCTGGGCTGGGTGGTGGGTGTATCCGGGGGTCCGTAACAGCGTCTCACCTGTCAACTTTACATTCGGAGGTTATGGAAACCTCTCAGGAGGTAGAGGGAAAGGCGTGTTCTTCTTTTTATTGAAGAACATATACTTTATTTCCCATTTTTTAGTAAAAGGAGTTAGTGGCTCACTATCTCCCTAATATGGTTTTCTAGCCAGGCAGAGCTACTTTAACACAGAGGATCCATTCAGTTTATTGGCAGTGCTCCAGTTTGATCTCAGAATCTTCTGGTCGGGATTCCTCAGTGTTTTAAGGTGAGCTCAGTGCTGTGAGTGCACATTGTTGGGGACCCTCACACCGCACCGCGGAAAGGGGTTGCTTGCCTCTCCTCATCGGGGGCAGGGGTCAGCAGACATGGTACAGCAGAAGGAGCCCTAGCAGTGTGTGAAATTGTACCACTCTGTTCCAGATGGGGCCACAACTGGGTGGCCTGTGACTGTGAGAAAAGTGCCCTCCGGACCTCTGATTTGTGGTCTCTGAAACAAGGCATCAGACTGGGTGGTCTCGGGGCACGGTCGTCCTGTCCTGCAAGGTCTTGGGTCCAAGAGGAGAATGAGTTGATGCTGGTTCCCACTTCGTGCAGAGTGTAGAACCCCCTGCCTTTCCTGAGTTCTCAGTCTCACGGGGCAAGGAGAAAGGTATGGGATTGCACCCCATTTTAAAGTTGGTCATTACCGTATTTTTCGCTCCATAAGACACACCTGACCATAAGACACACCTCGGGTTTTAAGGAGGAAAATAAGAAAAAAAATATTCTGAACCAAAGGGTGTGTTAAAATATTTAATAAAATATCATATTTTTCGCTCTATAAGATGCATGGGCATTTCCCCCTCCACTTTTGGGTGGAAAAGGTGTGTCTTATGGAGTGAAAAATACAGTATCACTTGTCTAGTGTGATGAGATGAAAAGTAGTTATAATCAAATTAGTCTGCTCCCGCAGTGACTTCCCTTTGTTTTCTTAGGCTGCCTCAGTTTGTGTCTTTCGTTGAGTACGTTTATGGATATTGTTTTTAGGGTGCCACAGTGAAGGGCTCTGCAAATCTGTGCTGTTTTTATGGACCACTAAATGTGCTCCAACGAGAATTAAAATGGTTACAAAGGAAGGAACGTTATTATTGCAAAATAGAAATGTCTTAGTAAGTTTACCACATTTGAAAATTTCACAGTTTGATTCAGGGTTTCATAATATTTAATATCACTGTGGTGGTAAAATTAGCCATGGTTCACTAATTTTTTTTTTTCAATATCATGGGGGTCTTTTATTTATTTTTACACTTATCATGCCATGAATTCATAGGGAATAGGTTCCAGCAACTCAGGCTCCTTTCCATTGGTTCTCACAAAGTGTGCTTCTCTGGGTGGAGCAGGCTGACGCTTCAGTTGAACCCAGGTACCTTTCTCTTTGGCTTCCTTCTTTTTCTGGTCATTTTCCTTCACACGTTTAAGGAAGCTATCTCGGCTCTTAGAGTGCTTAATATGCTCAATACGCACATTAATTCTCTTAGCAAGAATCTTGCCCTTAACTTGTTTGTTCACAACAATGCCTACTGCATGCTGGGTGACATTGTAGACTCTTCCAGTTTTGCCATGGTAACATTTGTGGGGCATTCCTTTTTGAACAGTGCCCATTCCCTTGATGTCTACAATATCACCTTTCTTGTAGATTCGCATGTATGTGGCCAGAGGAACAACTCCATGTTTTCTAAAAGGCCTGGAGAACATGTACCGGGTGCCTCTCCTCTTTCCTTTTGTGTTAGTCATTTTGGCGAATTACTGAAAGATGGCGAATCTGGCTGAAAAGGATTCACTATTTTTTTTAATCCAACACCTTCGGTTGCCCTGCTGCCTGGTTTAGGAGGTGTGTTTTCCATTTCCTGTGACAGGGACCTCTTCCCCACCTCGCACCCCCCGCTAAGTTCCTGGGTTTAGAGACTGTTTTCTTCATGACTGTTTAGACGGCCTTTCTGTGATTGCCTCTGTCGCTGACGGTACTTGTTTACTTATGGCCATGATGGTTTTGTTGATGGAAAATATTATTAGAAGGATAAAGTCATTGTTTCCCACAGGCCACATGCCCCTTTTTCTCAGCTTGCATCCATGCGAATATATTGAGCATTCTCTTGACTGGGAGTTGAATAGAAGAAGAAGTTGGCACAGAACAGGTTTTCGGCATTTGTAGATATAAAGTTCCAAGGGCCACCTATTTGTGACTGACCCTGAAGGTCCGTGACTTCGCTGAGGCATAGCATGAGCTCGTCACAGACACTGTGGGGTGGGCACGTGGGAGTTGGCTGACCAGCTCAGGAGTGAGCACCACTAACCTGGGCAACATCGGGAACTTGGTTTTTGGACTCAGATGACTTGGAATCCTGCACATCTTGTGCCTTACAGTCCCATGGCAGATCTGCAACACCTTGGGTTAGTACAGACCCCAGGACCAGTGTGAGGACAGACAGACTGTTGGTGGATTGGTCCTGCTTCCCTGACAACCGCTGGCCGTAGGGACCAGGCTCCAGGTACGACCATAAAGCATGCTCTACTCCCAGTCCAGCCCACCTGCTCCTCGTCATTCAAAGCCTGTTGTGTGGTTCTGTGTCCTGGTGGCCAGACTGGTCTGACTGTGGAAGTGCCATGTGACATGTTTTGTGGTTCTCTTTGCTACTTAGAACGTTTTTGTAGCTCCCAGAATCCCTTTATAAATCTCCTTAATAAACTGCCCTCCTATAGCACAAGGCAAAATACCCAATGAACATAATATAGTATTTAAACCCAGAGTCAGGATTCAGCCAATAACTGTTAGCGGAGAGATCAGAAGTAGTCTGTAGCTCACATGCAATGAAGTCCTCCCTTCCTGGATGTCCTTGCCTGGCTGTGGCTGTCTCCCCATGATGCCTACTCAAAGGGTACACTGAGTATTGCAGTAAAATTTTTCATCAAAACTAAGGTCAGGCAAATGATAGGCTTAGTCTAATATCATAAAATGCTGAGAAATATCTGTTTACCAATTACTGATTGCTTGTTGAATAAGCAAATATGAATGTTAAGAAAGATGGAACTATATAAATGATTTTAGGTGCAGAGTGTACCAAGCACATTTAGAGTACAGAGAAGGCAGAATGTTCTTGCCCTCAAGTGAGGCAGATAGACAAATGAGTGATCAGAATAATGCAAAGTGACAGGCAGTGTAGAAAATATCTACACGATGTCACTGGTATAGAGGAGTGCCCAACCTGGAAACTCATACTTACGAGGTGGGGGCTTCCTGTGTCCTTTAAAGCTGAGACTTAAGGAACAACAGGGCTGATCAGAGCAAGAAACGGCGGACATGACATTGTGAAGACCCAGAGTCTGAGACAGCCCGCACTGCAACTGCGCCGTCCAGGGCGGTGACCGCTGGCCACACGTGGTGACTGAAGTGAAAGCTTAAGTAAGATTGAATACAGCTTACAATGCAGCTCCTTGGGTGCACTGGCCGCATCGCAGATGCTCCCTAGCCACCTGTGGCTCGTGGCTGCCATGTTGGACAGCGCAGTTGCCGAACACTCCATCCTGGCTGAACTGTCTCCTGGGGAGTGTGCAGGGGGAGTACTGCTGTAACGTTGGGGAGGGCAGTGAAGGAAGCTGCGTGGTACACGGCAGCTGGTTTGGATTGTCATGCCAGGGAGTGAGTTTTTTATCCTCCCAAAATTTTTCTGCAGGTTTGGGCACCCCCGATTAAAAGTCCTCATTTCTCTCTGGCCCAGATGCTGGGCGGGATGCCTGTGTGTGTCCTATGTGCTTTAAGGCCATAGAACACTTTTCTGAGTTAGAATCCATCATGTTGGAAGTACATCTTTTGCAAAACTGTTAACCTGTCAATGCTGACCATTTTCACACAGGTTTGTGTAGCATACCTTTGAGCCTGAAATGTGAGGGCCTTGCTGATTTCTGGCAGGCACAGGGACTATCAGCCCCCACAGAGGACAGTGACTCCCCATCTGTCAACAGCTCTTGCTTTATGTGACGGGGTTGTGTTCAGTTCTGGTCCTGGGTACAAGAGTTTGTCCTTCATATCACAGCTGAAGTTGGGATATGGAGGCAGCATTAAGCTCAGCAGGGAGGGGTCATTTGCATATTTATTTTCTATTCTTTTATACTTTTGCTGTGAAGGGTTATCATTTATTATCTTCTATAAAAGCCTATTCTCTGATGGCAGTTCTGCCAATACAATAAAGAGCTAAGAATAAAATTTAAACGTGTCTGTGGAGACCCAAATGCATTTTGAGTTTTGTGGCCCACAGATCGTTTTCATGAAGATGAAATATCTTACGTGTCTAGTATTCTGTTCACCTAGGCATTAGGATTGTAAACAGGGTTTTAAATATTTAACTTGCTGATTTCCTTTCTTACAGCAGATGATAACTAGATATTTGATTGGTAGTATTAAAAATGGATAATGTTTTTATTGTTTGTTTAGCATCT
This sequence comes from Rhynchonycteris naso, assembly GCA_037038555.1. Taxonomy (NCBI): domain Eukaryota; kingdom Metazoa; phylum Chordata; class Mammalia; order Chiroptera; family Emballonuridae; genus Rhynchonycteris; species Rhynchonycteris naso. Next base: position 102,870,953 of record CM073001.1, read on the forward strand.
AGTATAACACTTACTCTCACACAGACACACACAAAATATCCCTACAAAGTAGTTATAATTACCTCTGAGGGCACGAGGGCCCTGAGACTTGAGGACAGTGAATGCCAGCCCTCCAGCCCTCGGTGGGAGCATCACGCAGCCACTGAAAGTGCCGCAGAGGAAACCCTGAGAGTTTAGATGTTCACAACACACTGTAAAGTGAGCAAAGCAGGTCTTAGAGTGGTCCCTCGTGTGCTTTAGACAGACACACATACAGACACACGCACTGACAGACACTCATGACACACACACTCACACACATATGCACTCACACACATACACATGCACTCACCGACACGCATTCACACTCAGCCACACATATAGACACAAGCATTCACAGATACCCGCACACTCACAGAACACTGTGGAGAGACACGGCGGCACAGCCTGGTGTGCTGCTGCCACTGACCCACCGTCCTGTGTTGCAGTGTGTGGAGGAGCTGTGCATGCTGCTGCGGGCCCGGGCGCTGCTGCTGCCGTCGCTGAAACTGCTCCTGGAGAGCCAGGACAAGCACCTCCATGATGTGGCACTGGAGCAGCTGGTCGCCATCGCCAAGGTATCCCCGGGGGCGTGGCTCTCATTGAAGCTTCCCAGGGGGTGTGGCCCTCACTACTTTTCCCAGGGGGCGTGGCTTATGCACCTTTCCAGTGGGCGTGGCCCTCACTACTTTCCCCAGGGGGCGTAGTTTAGGTACATTTCCTGGGGGGGGGGGGTGGCTCTCACTCCATTTCTAAGAAATGAACAAGTATGGTCATTCTGGTAAGTGATGACTACGACTCATCTCCGATTGTTTCATCTGCAGCATTCTCTGACCACAGTGGCTATTTCTGTTTTGTCTCTGAAGTGGTATCTGTTTATTTTTCACTTCGCAGACTGCTCTGGTTTACAACCAGTTGCTAAATCAGCTCTGTGTTCAGGTGCGGAGGCTCCCAGTCCAGTAGCGAAGCAGGGTCCCTGCAGAAGCAGTGCATCAGGCTCTTTAGGAAGCTGTCAGGGCAGCCCAGCACGGTGGGGAACAAGCCATTTGCACACTTGACATGTGGGTTGAAGAAACGCTCAGCCCTGGCGGGTTTTCCGTACCTGGCTGGGTGTGTTGGGTTTATGTCCTGATTAACAGTGAGAGAGAGACTGCAGGTCCTGTCTCCAGAAGTGCTCTGAAGTCTCAGTCTCTTCTGTCCTCTGGCAACATTGGGCTGGAGGGAAGATGTGCTGAGTCAGGGCTGTGTCTGCTCTCCCATGGCTGGTTATCTGCTTATTGTAATTTGGGAGAAACTTACACCTCCTTTTTTAAATTTTACACTTTAGAATTAGATAGCTCAGGGTTGCATTTTAAAGATTTGGTGTTGTGTGATTCCTACCGAAACCCTTCTGCAGGGAGATCAGCCTTTCATTTGAAGTGTTTATGTGTCTGCATTATGTGTGATTGTGTGCTTTTTTTTTTTTAACCAAAATGTAAGAGGATGTCTTCTGGTGACCAAAGAGGAGAGGAGAAGCTTGGAGCAAAGGTACATGCTTGCCACACCGCACAGTGAAGATATTGATGAAAATAGTCATGCATCTTTCAGTGACAGAGATACATGGTGAGACACGAGCAGTTAGGCGATATTGTCAGTGTGGGAACATCACAGGGCACACTTTACACAAACCTGGATGATCTTGCCGACACACCTAGGCTAGGGCACAGAACACTGTAGGCACTGTTTGTGTGTCTTAACATATCCAGACATACAAAAGCAATGGTAAAAGTGGGGTCGCAAAGATAAAAAACTGGTTCATCTGTTATAGGACAATCACCATGAATGGAACTGCAGGATGGGAAGCTGGTCAGGGCGTGTGAGTCAGTGAGTGGGTGCTGAGCAAACGGGACGGCCTCAGGCTTGGCTGCACACCAGGGCAGGCTTCACAAACACTGTACCTTAGGCTATACTGTACTTATAAAACAGCACGAAATTAAATCTTGCACAAGGGGAACTGATACAGTCATAAGACCCAGCCAACACCAGCTGCACGAGTCTGCTGCCCGTATAACATGGCATACTGTTAACAGCAAACTTTTATTTCACAAGTAGAAAGGACAGACTGTAGGACAATGGTTTTCAACCTTTCCCATCTCATGGCACACGTAAATGACTAAAATTCTGAGGCACACCGGTTGGAAATTGCTGGTGTAAGAACATCAGCCAGTAAGATAGTCATTCATCACCATTGTCAAGAAGTCTGGGCTGCACACAACTGTAGGTGCCGTGTTCTTACACGACTGGCAGCCCAGCAGGTCTGTTCCCACTGGCATCACCACAAACACGTGCCATGACATTGCAATGGCTCTGACATCACCGGGCCATGGGAATTTTCAGCTCCATTGTAATCTTGTGGGACCACTATCATCAGTGCAGTTCATCAATGACGAGACTTGTTGTGTGGTCAGGACATAAATTGATACAAAATTTTGTTAATGACAAAAGATTCAGAAAGCTATGTATATAGTTACAAAAAAGTGGAACACAGTTGCATTTGGAGACAGTTGCCATAAACGGAGTGAGAAAAAAATCTAATGCCTGATGTATTTTCAAAGTAACATAAAGTTTCTGCAGAGACTTTGTGAATACCCTCATTACCACTGATAATTGCTCTCCAGAGAGACCTCTCTGGGAATGGGACTCAGGGCATTGAGGGGGCTTGTCTGTCATTGATTCATGGTAAAATAAAAGTTTTATAATATTGGGAATTTATAAGAAATTAAGAGATACAGTGAACTTTGTTTTTTTAACCATTTATTTTTAGTGTAAGTACAAGAAATTAGGAGGAAGGGGGAGCTGAGGACAATCAGGCTGCAGATTCCAGGGCTTCCCTCCCTCTCTCCCATTCTATACGTGTTAGTACCTCTGCTCACATAGACCCACTGAACTTGGCTGAGGCCCCTTCGATAGTAAAAGTGAGTATTACACATTGCCTTTCTGCATCCGTCCTGCACAGCGCTCTCGTGATGCACTCCTGAAGTCCATAGACAAGTACACCAGTTTTGATTTAAAGATTCTTCATCGTCAATGCATCTGTCAGGACCCAGCCAGAACTAGAGTTCCCTAACTGCTGACCAGGCTTGCTCCCGACACTCCCCAACCCTCACACACATGCGCACACACTCGCACACACTATCAAAATAAGAAACCACATTGGAGTGTTGTAACACCCAAGTAGTTTTTAATTGGTACTAATTTAACCATGTAGCATTTTCTTTCTTCTTTACCAAGTGAGAGGAGGGGATGTAGAAAGACAGGCTCCCACATGTGCCCTGACCAGTATCCACCCCGCAATCCCCATCTGGGGCCATGCTCACAACCGAGCTATATTTAGTGCTTGAGGCAGAGTCTCCATAGACTTTCCTCAGTGTCTAGGGCTGATGCGCTCAAACCAATCGATTCATGGCTGTGGGAGGGGAAGAGAGAGAGAAAGAAATAGAAGGGGCGTGGCAGATGGGCACTTCTTCTATGTGCCTTGACTGGGAATCGAACCCGGGACTTCCACACGTTGGGCCGACACTCTACCACTGAGCCAACCAGCCAGGGCCCATAACATTTTCATTTGCACATTGATGTACAACGTTGTGCTAACACTCTGTGCTTTTGAAACACCCTGCAGACTCTGATAAGAGATGCAGGGGTGGAAATTGCTAGAATGAGCCACTTACCTACCTCTGAGACCCTTACTTTTAGAGACCCAGTTAGGAGACTTGTAACTTCACACTAAGTGGAGAATTCACAGTAGGCTGCCCCATTAAATGTGTTCACAGAAATGCTGAGTACTTCAGAACTTTTGCATCCTTCAAAGAACAAAAGTTTTACAGTTTTAAAATATTTTTTAACATTTTACTTTAAGATAGTTTTCTTATTTTTTAAAATTCATATCCAGTTGTAGGAAATAACACCCTTCTCTTATACCCCCTCCTGCAGTTGCCCCCGGTGGTGATGCCTTGAGTGTCTGTAGTATGACACCCAAGGCACTGACACAGATACGCCTCTGGGCCCTGTTCAGGCCGACCAGGTTTACCTGCAGTCCTCCCTCTGCATGTCTGTGTGTGCAGTTCTGTGCGGTGTTGTCAGGTAGATCCATGTCACTGCCACGACAGTCAAGATGTGGAGCAGTTCCATCACAAAGGAACATGCAGTTTCCATAAAGCATGAGGAAAGCAGTTCCATCCTCATGCTTCCCTTTGTAGCCACCTCCACCGCCTCCCTCCCCCACCCGCCTGGCAGGCAGTGGCGACCATTCACCTGTTCTCCATCTCTGCAGTTTTGTCATTTCAAGAACGCTTGAAAGGGGAAATCAGAAATTACTCTATTACTGCTCTTTCAGTTCCATTAAAAGTTCATGTTACAATTTCAGTGGACCTTCTTCGCAGGACCCTGATGTGGCTCTTTTTAAATTGTACTTGGTACTGCAGTGGAAGGTTGCAGGGCACCCTCTCCATCAGCCCTGGTGAGCTGCAAGCCCACCTTCCAAGCTGTATTCTCTCCGAGAAGAATATTCCTGGTAGTGGCTTCAAAGCTCATCTCCATCGTATTTCCTACCGGGTGGAATCTCTTGACTCATTTTATCCAAGTAAACATATGTGTATTTATAATAGTTTTGTACGCTCAGAATCTCCCATCCGTAATGGCAGGCCCATGGTGGCTTCTGCTCCACATTGCTGCTTCTGCTGGGACCGCTTAGTGGCTCCTCTCTGCCCCACCCACCCTCGGACTGTCCTGGGCTACAGTGCCTGTTAAAAGAATTATTCATGGGCATGTAAAGGAAGCCTTTAAGATGTTTAGCATCCAATTAAAGGTCTCTCCCTGATACTAATAATTAGCAGCTCTAGACACAGCTTCTTGCCAGGCATTATAATAGGCACATCTTTATCTTAGTAGTCTTTTATCTTGATAGTCCCATGAGATGATAGCATCCTGGTTTCACAGATGGAAAGACTGAGACTCAGAGGGCACACAGCTAGTACGCAGCCAGGGCCGAGGTTTTAACCCTGGGTCCAGCTTCCAAAGTCTATACTAAACCACACTGTTTCTTTTAATGGAACTAGGCAAGGTCTGTTATATTGAAAAAGGGTTATCTCTGCAGAAGAATGAAATTGCTGACAGTATCTCAGGCCATATGATATTAGCGCTGCCAAGGACGAGAGCAGAGCTGGTCTAGCAGCTTCCCCAGTGTGGGGCTCCCTCTCAAACCCCCTCAGTCCCCGGGGCCCTGGCCAAGGCCGGCTGCGGTAGAGAGTGCACCACCCCCTGTGCTGTGTGCCATTTGTTTGGATGGACCTCGTGGGAAGAGGACGCCCCCAGGTGAAGGCCGCACCCTGTCTCTGGAACACAGTGGTCTTAGTCCTGCCTGTGAAGCTGTTCAGAATCAGTTGCTTCCATGTGCCCTGTCTGCACGTTTTAAATAACTGATTCTTATGCCCTTTGATCTTGCCACGAAGGCAGGGGACCTCCAAACATCACGCACAGGGACTAGTGTCTCGGTTGGAGGGAGAGCCTCACGGGTTCTCAGAAAAGCGTGGTTGGATGGACGTCTTTCTATAAAACCACAGACCCTTCCTCTCTTTGTTCCCACTTTAACTTTCTCCAGGGTTCCAACTCACTTGTCCCCCTTAGTGTGAGCGTCTGTCCCACCCATTCCAGTTTGTTCGCTCACTTCCCTTCCTGCCCTGGTGCGCCGTGGTCACAGGAGGTTGGGCAGGGTCCTGACAGCCTTGTTTGGTGTCTGCAGAGCCTTTGGGTTCAGCGCTAAGGTCAGCTGGTTTCCTTCTAAAGTCGTCCATACCAAGCAAGGTTGAAGTGGTCCAGTTATACAGAGGAGAGTCAGATGAGCACTTCAGTTGTCACGGTTACTAACCCTTCTTACAGTCACTGTTTCTTTGGCTCTTTTAGTACCAGGCTCCTTTTTCAGAATTTTGAGCCTATCTCCTTATTTCTAAATCCCATTTTGACTTGAACATGGCTAGGAATGTCACTTTCGCCAATCATCATTCATCCTGAGACCTCTCTATGCTCATTCTTCCTGGTGAAGGAAGCTGGGCAGCCACCTCTTTCACAGAATTCTCAGCTGGACGGACGCCTCTAGCAACAGGTAGTTCACTCCCTGTAGCTGAACCTATTATACTTCTAGACAGCACTGATGCTGGCTTGAGTTACTTAGTGTGGACAGACATACTAAGCACCCACTGCGCATGACCGCGTACTGTGTGCAGGAGTGAGGGAAGGTAGGATGTAAAGCTGAAATGAGATACCATCACTGTGTTTCAAGGAATTATCTCATGGGGGTGGGGAGGTTGACATATGATGTCAAGGGACTAAGCAAAGTAGGACGGGTGTAAGTACAAAGTGTGGAACTAGCCAAACTCGGCTCTGCAACGGAAGATTTGGTTATGGTCATAGAGGTGATCAGACTTGGGTTTTCAAAGATTCTCTCTCATTGTTAGGTTATAAGTCAGATGGTTTGTCCTTATTTTGGTTTCAGAAGAGGTATGGTATAGTATTCAAGCCCACTCTGGGAGTGGGACTAATGCTATGCTAAGAAATGGATTCTATCATTCAAATAAATATAGAATATAAAAAATTACCTACGGCATTTTTCTTATTCCAAGCATACACTTGTATTACTGTTTTATTTTTCTGCCCTTATCATTGATATCTTTAATAACTTCTAATGGTAATAGTATATGTAACGAGACAGATATCCTCCCCTAAAATAAAGAACGAAATAATATCAAATAATATTCTCTGAAGTCATTGAAATGAGGTCCTGCGTGCATTATGCTGCTGGAATTCCAGCTTACCTCATTACTGTAATTACTCTTAGCTTTGTATAGATCCATAAAATCAAAGATTGCGATTCAGAGAAGTTTCATTACCTATTGTTAAAACAGGAATTAAGCAGATAACATTTAATGGCTTGGAAGACAGTAGTACTTTGTGCTTTAATAGATTTCTTTCCCAAGACCTGTGAAGTTTTATTTATTCTAAAAATTAATCACTGACACACACAGAAATCACTGATAGAGGGGACATTTTTACTTGCTTTATGCTCTATGTAAGCCCCCCTCTTCTTGAAAGGCTTTGTTTCTGATGTATTTGACTGGAATAACTTAAGCCATTTATTGAACTTGAACTCGATACCAGGCAATATGCTAGGCATTTAAAAAAACACATTATCTATTGGCGGCCAGTATTTCAGATGCGGAAACTGGGTCCTGGAGAGATTGCCCTTTACAGGGTCACACAGCAGTTTAGTGAAGCAACCAGGGTTGGAAACTGGTCTGTAACCCAGAAGCCTGTCTTCTTTCACAAGTCCATGCTGCCTCTCACTGTAATTCAGTTATTTGAGCAGAGGGATTAAATTAGCGAATCCTCCTGGACTTGTCTCATAGTTATTTCAAGCATCCACCTGAATCCAAAAATGACAGAATACATTTTCTTCTTAAAGCTCTTGAAGCGCTGTGTGATTTTCCACTGACTGTATACCACGGTAATTCCTGATTGATTAAAGTGTCACGTATTTTTCAATGTCAGAAAATGATATCTCTATATACATCAGGTCCTCCAAGGAATTATAACTTCTAAACTTTAAGCAATAGAAAAAAAAATCATAAGGAACAGAGTTTTTCCTCATGATATAAAAATGTAAAACTTCTAAAAACAAATAACCAAAACAGAACTGTAATAGAATGTTCAGGGCTAATATTTAAGTTACAAAAAGAACGTCAGGTGTCAAAAGAATGATGTTACAACCCTAGTAAAGGAGCAAAGGACAGATTTGATTCTTCCCACAAGAAGAAACAAAAATGATAGGAAGTAAATGGAAAAGATTTATTCTTACCAATAAACAAATTCAAATCCAAGCTTCTCTGAGGTGCTATTACATATACCCTGAATTGGAAAAGTGGTTATTTTTTTCAAAATAGTAACAGAGCTGACAAATGTACAGTGAAAACTGCCACCATCCTGCACTGATGCCACCGCTATACACTGCACAGGATGTCACTGTGTGCTGGCACTTGCCTCTGGATCCACAGCCAAAAAAGGTTCCGATACCTGACGCCACGTGGTAGTCCGCTCAGGCCGCCATACCAAAATGCCAGACTGGGCGACTTCAGCCACAGATACGTATTTTCTCTTGGTTCCAGAGGCCACAAGTCCAAGATCAAGTTGTCAGCAGGGCGGATGTTTCCTGAGGCCTCTCTCCCTGGTGTGGAGGTGGCCACCTTCTCCCTGCATCCCTACATGGTTGGCTCTGGCCTTGTGTGTGTTTCCTCTCTTCTTAGAAGGGTGCCGGTCATATTACATGAGGACCCCCGAGCAACATGTTAAACTGCAATCCCCTCTTTAAAGGCCTGGCTCCAAGCACAGTCACATCCTCCGCACTGCAGGTCAGGACTTCAGTGGATGAGCTGGGGTGAGACTATAATTCATCCCGTAACACCCCAGCGATACCTCTCCTTGATCATTTATCCTAAGGAAACAATTCAAATAAAGGACGTATATGCATAAAAATAACATTCATTTGTAGTGTTTCAATAATAAAACTAAAAGCAGCTGAAATATTTAAATAGCAGAAGTTAAATAGCTTGTTACCTCCATTCAGTAGACTATTTTGCAGCCATTAAAATTTTTAAGAATGAAAACTATGTAAAAAGGACATTTTTAAAAATTCTTAACACACAATGAGAAAGGTGGAATACAAACGGATACCTGAGGGTTGTGAGAGCTATCTCCGCTCCTGGGTGATTGCTGGGCAGGAAGGAGGAGGGAATACTTTTCCTGTGCTGATCCAGATATAGGTGACTTCTTGTTTGAAACCATTTTTATTTCTCTTCTTGTTTTCTCTCTATTTCAGAAAGAAAAATAAAGGAGGTCAGAACGAGTAATTGGTAGTAAGATAGCAGCAGGATCCCACAGTCCTCTGTGGCAGATTTTTAGTGCCTTACGTTAGAATGTTGGCCCAAAACACGAGAAACGAAGACAGGTTGAGACTTAACAGATTGATCTGTCCACTCAGCCGTGTGGAGAGAAGGCTTTGGGGCACAGGGTGCCAATTCTGTCCTGGGGAGAGGGGCTCAGTCTGGCCTTGGAACCACTGAGGTGGGCCGCCAGGGTGTGGAAAGCAGCAGTTGCAGCTGCCCATGTGTGACCTTGGGCCATTCGTGTCTTGTCTGGCTCCTCCTCTTTACATGCACATGTGGGAATAGGTCCTAACAAGGGCCCTTCTCGCTCTGTAGTCCTCTGTTCTCTCTTTTGACCCCACCATGCACAGGATCATTGTCCGTGAAGTGTTTCCCGTGCACTGGCCCGTGTGTGCGTCTTGCAATGAGTCAGAACCGGGGAGAAAGTCAGACGAAATAGCTAGCCACTTTCATTTTCTCAGCACTCGATTATGAGAAGCTGAACCAAAACTTGCCCCCGACCTCTCCCTGGCTATTGCCCAGGTCAGTGGAGGTCAGCAACTTCTGACTCTACCTGACTTTAGGGAACCCCCAGGGGTGGGGTGGGGCCAAAGGGGAGACAGTGTGTTTCACTTCCGTGACTCTAGCCTCAGGCTTTCCCTGCTGGGATGGTAGATAGCAAGATGCCTACTCTGTCCCTCCCTTACGCCCAGCCTGCAGGAACATGAACAGCTATTAGAAAGGCTGGGTCCATCGGGTGAGAAACCCGTTTTAAGGATGTCATGTCACTGGGGAGAAACAAACAGAAAAGAGGGTGAGAGGAGCAGCCTCTGTTGGCGTTGACAGAACCTCTGTGTCTCCGTTGGGCTGGTGAGTGAATGGGAAGAACAATAAAGTCCCAGCCTCGAAGACTCACTCAGGGAAACAGAGAAAGCACTGCCCTGCAGTGTTTGCACTCTGAGCCATTTATCCATGTGATTTCTCAAACACTTGCCTACAGCGTCCTGGCGCACCTGTTCTCTCCTGGAGGGTGCGGCAGAGGGATGCTTGATTTTTTTTTTTTTTTTTTTTACAGGGACAGAGAGAGGGATAGATAGGAACAGATAGGCAGGAATGGAGAGAAGTGAGAAGCATCAATCATTAGTTTTTCGTTGCCATTGCGACACCTTAGCTGTTCATTGATTGCTTTCTCACATGTGCCTTGACCGTGGGCCTTCAGCAGACTTAGCAACCCCTTGCTGGAGCCAGCGACCTTGGGTCCAAGCTGACGAGCTTTTGCTCAAGCCAGATGGGCCCGCGCTCAAGCTGGTGAGCTCGGGGTCTCGAACCTGGGTCTTCTGCATCCCAGTCCGATGCTCTATCCACTGCGCCACCACGTGGTCAGGCGGGATGCTTTATTTTTAAGGGTGAACAAAAATAACAGGCACAGTCACTCAGATGCAGTGCACGCCCTCGCACCTGGAGGCTGCAGCGTGCGGTGACGGGAGACGAGCTTTGGAGTTTCTCATTCATACGTGGATCCATTGCCCAGGCTGAGCTCCTAGCACACAGCCCACTTGATCGTGGACACCGGGAATGAATGTGAATAAGGGAAGCGAGATCCCAGCTCCGGAGAAGCGTGTGCTCTGGAGTGGACCGACCATAAACAAGCAAACGAGTTAGAGATGTGGGCCCTCCTTCCAGCTCATCGCTGAACAGCTCTGTGAGATTCAGCTTGTGACTTTGACCCTGCTGAACCTGCTTCTTCATCTTTCAAATGAGATTGTAACTGGCTTCGTGGGACACGTTAAGGCTTAGAGTGAACCTGCTGGTTGGCCCTGGGAGCAGACACAGTTATGATGGGGGCTGCACCTTGGCAATCCTACCTCTGGGGCGGAGGAGAGGAAGGAGGTTGGAAGTAAGGCAGACATGCAGAACTCATAGGCCACCCCCATGGGGAGTATTGAAAGCTCTGTGTCCCCTCCAACAGAAAAGCTAGTCTTTTTGCCTATTGTGTTTCTACCATCTGTGTCCAAAAACAGAAACAAGCAAACAAAACGTGCTCAGCTGAGCTCACCTTAGTGTTGTCCGGAGTCAGGTGGGTGAGCTGTGTGCACAGGTGTAGATGGAGTGAAAGGCAAAGAAAAGACACCCAGGATTGGCAGAGACCGAGTCCACTCTGTTCAGACTGCAAAGACAGGCCCACATCCCGAGCTGTGCAGGTTACAAACATGTGACAGAGTGCACTAATGCAGCCTATTTGGCCTTTTAACGACTGTGGACTAAACTGTTGAGACAGAAGGATGCTCAATGCCCCGAGCAGCTCCTGGCCAGGCGGGGAGACAGACGCATGGGGTTCCAGAAGACAACACGGAGAGGCTTCTATACGGTGTCTCAGAGTGTAGAGGAGGGAGGAGTCAGCTTGGCCCAGAGATTTAGAGAAAATGTCACCAAGAAGCTGTCATTGGAGCTGACATTTATGCTGGATTTTGTGGGATCACTGGGTTAAAGGAGAGGCGCCACCTCCTAGTGGGGAGAAACTCTTACTCTCAGAACTGCTTTTGCTCTAATTCCTGGGTCCAGTGGGCACGGTTTTTCTTCTCACATCAGTCGGTAACCTTACCTCCTTGTCACAGAGTGAGCAGGAAGGGCAGAGTGTACAGTACGGGACAGCTGGCTCAAACATGAGCTAATTGGCTTTGAAATGCCACATTATTTCCGAGATTCCTACAACCAAAATTATTAAAAGTGCACAGTGACATTAAGAGGAACCTGTCATGGTGCTGCTTTATGACAGCACAACGTAAATGAGGTCTGATTTTCGAGATGCGATTAGTGTTGACCTGATTTCTTACAACAATATGGACAATAATAGGAAATAGAAAAGCGTGAGAGCCGTGAGAAACCATTCATAGACTAAGCAGAGGAGGGCAAGGGGACAGTACAGAGAGGACATACCACACGCCAAAAGAGCCTGTCAGCATTTTAGAAAGGTGAGTTTGGTGCTGAACTTTCTAGGGCTTTCAGCGAGAGCAAGTTGTAAACACCTCCTGACGTCATCCTGTTTATGTCAGTGGGATTGAAGTGGAGGAGAAGAAAGGTTTTCTTGTTGATCTGCCTACAGGGGGGTGTTGGGGTCTAAGAAAATGGGCAGTGGTAAAGCCTGAAGGAAATGTAAATGGGGAAAGCCCAGCTCAGAAGTCAAGACCCACCTCGGTTTGGATTCGGGGCCCGTGACTCACTGACCATGACATTAAGCAACATTCTTACATCTCTGTTTCCCAGTCTGTAAATGGACAGTAGAAGGGCTAGCAAGAGAGTGGAATTGGGAGGCTCAGCGCAGTAACACAGGAGCAATGTTAGCACAGTCCCTGGCGCTCAGTTACGTGAGCAGCGATTCAACGGGGTTCTTGGTACATGCGTGTGTCTCATGTTAAAAGGAAACCATGGCTGTCATCTCTGTGGTTGTGATCTCAGAAGTGCTTACGCTCTAGTCTGCTCTTTGGAGCAAGCACCTGGGGAGAGAGAGGTGTTTTATAAGGACAAAGGCAGAAGGGCGGTGCTCAGCAAACCAGCATGGCTTGTGGCGTGTGACTGGTCTACGGGTGAGAAGTAAGCGATGCCAGCCTCATGCCTTGCCTGTCTTATTTCTTGAAGGTGAATGCCTCAAATTGTGACCAAGAACTCCTTTCGCTGCTCCTGGATGCTAAGCTGTTGGTGAAGTGCGTCTCCACCCCCTTCTACCCGCACATGGTCGAGCACCTCCTGGCCAGCCCCCAGCAGGGCCGCTGGGACACCGAGGAGCTGGCCAGACTCCTCTGGGAGGCTGGCCATGAAGCCGAAGCCGGGTCGCTCCTTCTGGCCGCGAGGGGGACGCACCGGGCCTTGCGGACTTTCAGCACGGCCCTCGGCGCGGGCCGGCTCTGGCTGTGAGCGCACCAGCCAGGCTCACGCAGCCCCCCGTATCTCATCCCGGAGGACAGGAGCGGCCAGAGCCGAGTGCTGTTCCCAGATGCAACGCATCCCTTTAGATTGTTCTCAGTGGTTCCAGCAAATTCAAAATAAAGGTGTACATAGATGGTGAGCAAACTGCCATTTATGTCCTTTATTACCAACGAGGCTAGATGCAGCCCGTCCTCCTACTGTTTGAACTGCCTTTTCTGGGTGAGCACAGTGAAAGCATCTCAGTCGCATGTGGTGCGGGGCAAGAAAAGACAGGGAGTAGCTATGGACTGGTTAGTGTTGGGAGCAGAAGTCCTAGGGTGGAGCAACTCTGGGCAGAGCACTCCACCCTCTCACCCCTAGTCTGGCCTATAGAAAATAATGGTCCTGCTGTTTGTTTCCTGAGGTGGGTGAGTATTATGTGAGGCTGTGTGTCTGAGGCTCTGTCAGAGACACAGTAGGGGCCCAAGAAATGTCACCCTCCCCCACTAGTAGGATAGTTTCTCATCTGTGATTGTAAGGCCACAGCCAGATGGTCAGTTCCAGCACTCGAGGCTGCCTGCTCCATTAGGTGTCCTCAGACTTAGCAGCATCACCATGAGAAGGGTGAGAATCTGCAAGTCTATAGGACCCCTCTGACCAGTGGGAGGGCGAACAGAGCCAGCGTGTATACTTACAGGCTGGATAGGCACACTAGGGCTCACTGATTTACATGTGGCCGCTCACAGTGAGGGTGTAAATAGCAAATACCCTAAGGAGAACCAGCCCAGAGGAGTTCCCAGAGATAGAACCCTGATGCCTAAGTGCTGAAGCCTGCGCTCGGAGGCAGAGGGGTGGCTCAGGCTGGACTTCTGGACTTTGCTCCCCTGAGAGTCTCACACTAGATCCAAATCATGCCACAGCCCAGGCAGCAGCTGAGGGAAGAGAGCAAAGCCGGTGACTGACCCCTCGATGCACACCGGGCTTTACCTTGACCCCACGTAAGGATTCGGAGGGAGGGAAGGAGAAAGGGTGGCATGCATTAATAGGAAGGCTTAATTTATATAGATGAGATAATATTATATAGGACAATTCTTGGTTGTAAGGAATAATTTTTAATTCGTGTAAGTAATTTGAAAAGGCTGCCTCTGGTCAGTCACCATATTGTGCTGTCAAAGCCGGTGGACCACATGTAACGTGGCTCATTGTGGGTCTTTGTTGTGTAGCACATCGGGGCAGCCTAGTCTCCACACGTCCTCCCCACACTGTGGCCGCTGTACATACACGTGCTGGGTCACCTTGCAGTCTGTCATCGTCATCATTGTCATCATCATTCTCATCAGTGGCTTCACCTCATGTCCGCTCCTGTGGGTGCAGCTAGAGACCTCTGACAAGTTTTCATCCTCTTTAGAGAAAACTTACTGACATGACAGCCCACACCCTTGACTTCTGACCAGCTGTTCCCCTAGGACTGAGTTCCTGGCTTGAACCTTTGGCAGCACCTAGAATTTGGGAATAATTTGCACAGTTCTCTAAAACACTTCCCAGGAAAGGAGTCAGCATATTTATCCCAATTAGGTAACATCTGTCCAGACAGACCCATGAGGCCAAAATGGCCATGAATCCGGACAGCACCTGCTCTACCAGATGGCATTAGTCAAGCCACTGCCTACTGGTCACTTAGGTTTTCTCTAGCCTTACAGCCATCTTCCATCATTTCAGGTGAGTAGTAGAAACATCAAGTGAGTAGGGGTCTGAGATAACATAGTCCCTAATCATGGGAGCCACTGGGAAAGTGGACCCAAGGGTGAGCAGTCAGGAAATGAGCGTTGGGTAGCAGATAGCCTTGATGTGAACACTGTAAGACCTTCAGGAAGCCCTGCTTGCCTGACCCTTATTTTCCCATGCATAAGTAAGGCTAATAATGCCTTTCAGATATTTGCATTTCAACAGTCATGCTGTTGCACTGCGGCAACCCGGTCTGCCCTGTGCCTTGCTGGAACCCCACTCTGCCCAGGGATTGCTCTCTCTGTTGGTGGGCCCGGGCCCTGCATCAGCTGAAGAAAGTCTCCCCAGACATCTGCCCAAGCTTTAAATGCATTACCTCATTCACTCCTCATGATCTCCTTATAAGAAAACGAGGTGCAGAGTGGGTAAGTAACTTGCCCAGGGACACAGCTAGTAAGTAATGGAACCCCAACGCACACTTGGGTAGTCCCACCCAGGACCTCGCCTTGGGCCACAGTGCTGTCCTGGCAGCCCTCAGGCTCCTCTGCTGGGAGCCCGGGAGGAATTTCCTGGAGGCGTTTGAATGAGGCTGTGCTGTACTTCCCATCCCTCCCAAAGGGGGCGGCTGTGAAATCCTGTGACTGGCACACTGCCCGCTGATGGATGTCCCAGCCTTCACAAAAGTGGGGCTCACACCCTCCTCTCTGTTCACGAGCTCCAATACTGACCTGTCCGGACCCCTCGCATGTCACAGGAAACCTAGGTGCCTTCGTCCAGCCTTTCCTGGTATTCCAGCTTTCCCAGAGGTGCAAGTGGAGTTGAGCACCATTAACGTTCTCTGTAGACAATTACTATTTCTACAGCATCACCTAGCTTACTAAAACGAGGTCGAGTCAAGGACTCCTGAAAGGTTAACATCTTGTTTGAAGGCCATCGGGACCAGTGGTTAACAATCAGTTAATAATTACAGCCACATCAACCCTAATCTAATTCAATTGATCAACCCCCACAACCAGTCGGGGGGACCAGATCTATGTCACTGACTCATCACCTGTTGACCGTGTCTCTGTCCACGTGGTTTGCACTCAGAAGCAAACAGGAAAGTGAAGGGACCCACCCTGGCCCCCTGTCCATTTCAACCCCGTTCTGGAGAGGTCGGCTGAGAAAGCGGAGGCCGATGTTCTTGGTTGGGGGTACCCTGCCAGCCCCAGCGCCCTTTCCCGGGCCCCACGTGGGAGGATGAGATGTTCTCAGTGGGGAGTACCCTGCCATCCCAGCGCCCTTCCCCAGGCCCCTCGTGGGAGCGGGAGCAGTCTAGAGAAATGTGAAAAGCCTGTGGGCTGTTTAACCTGCAGCCAGACCGTGTTCGGTGTTGAGGGGGTTCCTGAGGCGGTGTGGTTCCCCGTCTTTGAACGCGGCAGCCCTGCAGTATGTTCAGTTCCCCCTCACCTTGAAAACTGGGTTTTACCTTTTAGGAAAGAAAACTCATTATGATGAATGTATCAGGAGAGCATTCAATGTTGGTTTGCCCCTTCTTTGGAGAGAGACTGCGTTTTCCTCCAGCTAACTATAGACGTCGCAGCCCCACGCTCCTGTTCGGGCTCTGACTGCTGGGGAGTCTCTATCTCTGCTTAAGAATGCCAGCCTCATTAGAAACTGAGGAGGGCTCAGAAAATCGGAAAATGGGCTATTGGAGGTCCCAGGCCTTGAAGGGGAGAGACGTGGGCTCTCGGTTGAGTGTCACCCAATAGCTTGTCTTCCCACTGGCAACTGGCGGTGAGAGAGTCGAGTCTCGGTTTCCTGTTTTCTTTCTTTTTTTTTCTTATTTACAGGGACAGAGAGAGAGTCCGAGTGAGGGATAGATAGGGACAGAAAGGAACAGAGAGAAATGAGAAGCATCAATCGTTAGTTTTTTGTTGCCATCGCGACACCATAGTTGTTTATTGATTGCTTTCTCACACGTGCCTTGACCGTGGGTCTTCAGCAGACCGAGCCACCCCTTGCTGGAGCCAGCGACCTTGGGTCCAAGCTGGCGAGCTTTTGCTCAAGCCAGATGGGCCCACGCTCAAGCTGGCGACCTCAGAGTCTCGAACCTGGGTCTTCCGCATCCCAGACCCCACGCTCCATCCATTGTGCCACCGCCTGGTCAGGCGGGTTCCTGTTTTCTAAAGAGTCTGGAGTTCTTAGACTTGAGATTAACGCTGCAGCTGCTCACAGCTGGGTGCCTGGAATGACACACGCATCATGCTGCTACTAGTGAAATGCAGAACCACTTGGACTTTGATGCTGGTGTCAAACTCCCGGGGTCTTAGTCCCCCACTGTGGCTGTTGGAGTTCTGGAAAGCATCTCATGGCACGGGAATCAGCTTCCACAACCAACACCCTCAACAGTGGTCAGGCGGGGAGAGAAGCCACAGGGTGTGTGATTCAGGTGGCCCTGGCTGGGTGTGGAGACGGAGTGGCGTGATACATAACCTGTCCCAGAAGGGGCAGGTTGGCATTTTCACGCTGCTGTGGGTAATCCTGAGCTTGACTGCCGGTGCTGTCTTGACGACCAGCAGACCTACTGCTGAGCCAGCACATTGCAGTGAAAGCCCTGGGTTGGTGTTCATTCAGGATCTGGGTTTGGGAGCCCTTCTGGCTGATGTATAACTGTGGGCGGCTTCCTCTTCTTGGCTTTCTCTTTGTTCCCTGTGCACCTCTCTCTCCACTGTTGCGGGGCATGTGGACCGTGACCTCTAGGATCCTCTGGTGACTTCCCTAACCTCCCTCTGGTGCTCTCTTTGGCACTTAGATTGTCAGGGCCCTCCCACTGCACCTGAGCATCGTCGCCAAAGGCAAGGGATCAGGGTCCCGTCTTTCTGGGAGGAGTGTGGCCACTTGGTTTGTAAATTGGGAGACTTCATCGGGCATCCTAGGGCCTGAGGAAAGTGGCTGGGGCCGAGTGGCATGGAACCCCAACTCAAAGCTGGCCAGTGGCTCTCTGTGGGCTAAAGTCAGCTCCGAGGCGTGATAATCAGGCCTTTTACATCATGTTTGGATCAGTGACTGTATTTTATGGAATATGCAATATCCTTTACAAGTAATCTTTTCAGTGACCTTATTGCTAGATGTTATATTTAAAGTGCATTTTATGCAGCATGATGAAGCTCATGGGTTAAACAGTATTCCTAGATCACATAACCAGCAGGTGACAGAACTGAGGTCTGAACCTGATGTTCCCTGAGGCTTAGCCTCTGTTTTCGTGTCCCAAGTGGTGTGTGTGTGCGTGTGTGTTTCCTGTGACTTACGGTAATGTAGATGTCTGCTGTTCACGTCTCATTTTTGCTGTCCCCCCGCCCACTGCACCTGCTTACCTGCGGGCTCTCCAGTTACTGGGCTGGCACTGTGAGCGGCAGCTCTGTGGCCCTCTGTCACCTCCAGCACTCGGGATTCCACCCAAAGGGTTGCAGAGGCTGAGCCAGGACCCTCCACCATTTCCTGGGAGATTGCGCTAATTTCTCAGGGTGTTTGAGAGTCAGGTGTGGTACATTTCTTCAATCTGTGCTCACCTGCTCTGTAATGAGCCACTATTCCTGAAAGTCTGGAATGAGTGGACGGTGCCCTTCCCTGGTGTGAGTCCCAGGGGAGGGTCCCTGCCTGCACTGTTTCTTGTTTATTACAGTCAGTGCCTGGGGTGGGCCAGCCTGGCACCTGTGCTCATCTGCTGAAACCCCACCTTTCCCTCCTTTCATTCTTACAACTTACATTAGGCCCCAACTTCCAGATGAAGAAACTGAGGCACAGAGAGGTTAAGTCACCCAGCTGTAGAGCTTGGCACCTAAATCGAACTCATAGTTCCCTGGAATAGGGGTTGGGGGTGACCCTCAGGTATTCCCCGGAGGTGAATGGCTGCCGGAGGGTGTTGGGTGTGGAAAGTTACCCCCAGCCTTACCGCCAGATCTTGTTCCTCCCTCCTTGTCCTGCAGATGTAGCAGCGGCTTTCAAGCCCCAGAAGCATGGAGTCACAGGGTTCCCCGAGGGAAGGCTACGTGCCAAGCTGGGGTCTTCACAGCCTTGGACAGTCTGAGAGGTGGGAGAAGTATGGATATTACTAACACAGGATGACTCAGAACAATGGGAGGGCTAAGTGTTTACTGGTGTGACCAGTCAAGAAAGGGCAGTGCCTCAAGGGATGCAGATAGATCTCTGCACGGGTCACTGGCTCCTTCCTTATTGTCTGCATTTCTGTGCCTGCCAGTGAGCTGTCTGCTCCTGCTTCCGGGCCTTCTCTCCAGGTCAGGGCACACAGTGGGCCTAGTGTTCCCTGCTCGGCCACAGCAAAGGAAAGGGATCCTTCCCTGCCCATCCCATGGCAGAGAGACACTGGGGACAGATTCTGCTGTCCTGGGGACAGTGCTGCAATAAGGCCTGCGCTATTAGCTGCAGAAGCAGGGCAGGAGTGGGGGGCTAGACCCTAAAGTAGATCTCCTCTAGATAGTGACAGGGAGCAGATATCACAAACCCAGACAGAAGGGGAGGTCTGTGCAGCAGACAGATGTCCCCAAGTTCCTGAGTCTGCCCCAGGGGTGGTGGGAGGAGCAGAGTGCCCCCCCACCAGCTCTGCCCCTTGCTAGCTGGGTCACCCCTGTGCCCACTGCTCACTGCTGGCACTGGGCTGCCTCTCTCACCCTGTGACCTTTCCCACTTTCAGACTTGCTGAAAGGGAGAGAAAAGCAACCCCAACCCCGTGGCCTTGTCATTCCTTTCAGGAACACCTGCAGGGGTTGCCATGGCAACGGGATCTGCAGCCCTGCTCCTCTGAGCCCTAGGCTTAGCAGCTCCTCACTATCTGTTAACCACAGTGCTATGGGTTGTGGGGGCCAGAGAGTTTGCCAGCAAAGGGTCATTGCTGTGCAGGTGCAGGACTCCTGGTCCCGGAGATGGCCTAGAGCTCTTCTGTTCCCAAGGGACTGAGGTCACCAGGACTGGTGCCGTTGCTCAGGCCCCTCTGCTTATGAGGTGACCTTGCAATGCAGGGTTCAGCATGGTCCTGACAGTCTCCAGGCTTCCCTCGGGCTCTGTTCCCACTGCCTGGCAGCTGAGTGGCCTCGCTCTGCACCCGCAGTCAGAGTATTCCTCTCGTTCTTCCTCCCGGCACTCCTCATTGCTTGCATGAGGCACAGGCCCCACCTCAGGGGTCTCAAAACTGTTGTAAATACTAGCATCCTCATTTCACAGATGGAGAAGCAAAGGTGGGGCGGGTGAAGGGACACACCCAGGTCATCCCCTGTGAGCAACAGAAGCGGGAAGGGGACCTGGACGTTTTCCATCCTGACCCCTTCTTCTCTCTGTTGTGTCCCTCTGTCCTGCCCCTTCCTGGTCTCTCATGACTGTCCTTTGGTTAATCCCAGTGACACCTGCAAACCGACTCTTGCCTTGAGGGTCCAAACCTGGGCTTGACACGCTATTTGAAGTATTTCAGTAGTTTTTTTCTGATGGAGGATAGGGGACCTGTGCTCCATGGCCAGTTCAACGTGATGCCTGGTCAGCGTCAGAGGACTGACGGGAGGGGAAGTCTGGGTGTCTGGTCAGCGTCAGAGGACCAACGGGAGGGGAGGTCTGGGTGCCTGGTCAGCGTCAGAGGACCAACGGGAGGGGAGGTCTGGGTGCCTGGTCAGCGTCAGAGGACCGATGGGAGGGGAGGTCCGGGTGTTGAGGAGGCAGGTGAACGAGGAGCAGGGGCAGATGAGGGTTCACGCTTTGAAGAAGCTCAAAATAGGTGCTGGGTACCACGGAGGCTTGGAGCCAGTGAGCGCCGCGCCCGGGTCTGCGTGGGACAGCCTGACTGGTGACCGGGTCCAGAGCGAGGCCTCCCCTGAAAGTGTGGCTTCATCCCGCAGTCTACACAGCAGGTGTGCTCTTCTCCACTCACAGCCTACCCAATGTCTGGGGCCCACGCTGACTGGGACTCGGAATTGATCTGTCGTGATCACTTTTCCTGGGTTATGGCTGTGGGAACTGAGGGCTGAATGTGAGGTGACCTCGCCCTCAGACGCTGACACTCGAGAGGCAGGGTGACTTAGGACGCTGTTTCCTCAGATGGGCACAAATTAGAGCAGCCTCCTTAACCTGGAGATCTGATGACCCCTTGGCTTGCATGAATGGGGCTTCAGGGCATCCACGAAGTCTCTGAATTTACATGCACAGTTGTACAGTGTGTATGGTGTGTGTGTCACTATGTGTGTAAAAATGAGGAAGAGAGAGGAACAGAATCTAGAAAGGTCAAGAGACACTGCATAAGAACCTTTATGAAGGTGACATAAATGTCTGGGTTTAAGACACGGAGGCACCTGATGCGTCTTCAGGAGGACCCGGGCCTGATAAGATTCCCGCACAGACAACTGGAGGGAAGCAAAGACGGGCTTTAAAAAACAAACCCCACACCCTGTGCCTGGTGACCTGTGAGCCCTGCCCTGCCACCGAGGTTCCAGCCCTCACCTGCCTTTAGTGGAGGCCTTGGTGGAGAGTCCAGCCCCCCCCCCCCCCAGCCACTGTTCTGTCTATAGCACGAACAATGACATCTCTCTCAGCGTTACTGCCCTTCCTGGGAGAACAGCCTCCTCTTGCTAGGCTGGCTCAGTTCAAGGAAACAAAAAAGAACTCAGATGGCAACATTTGGGGGGAAAGGAGGGCAGGAAATGATTGCTTTTTCTGCTTGTCAAGCATCTTGTGGGAGTCAGAATAAAGCCCACCACTGTGAAAGAGAATATGCAATAGAAGGAGCTTTTACTACCCGGGGCTCTGCCTTGTTGGAGATCCTTACCTTTCCATTGTGCATCAGAAACCTTCTGTGTGTCTTGGCACCAAGAAACGCCTGCCCGTGAGTTGTTGCTGATTTTATTCTTATAGACCATCTGGGCAACCAAGCCGGGATCTGCAGGAGTGCTTATGTGGTGGAAAGGGATCTGAGGGCCGGCTGAGACGTCTTCAGATGCAGGTTTTATTCATGTATGGCATTTACTTCTGTGGGAAGGAGGAAGATTTACTATGTCTAGAAATGCAGGCGAATACTGTGCCATAATGCACAACATCTGGAACACAGCCTGACTAGGAAGTGGGTGGCTCCACTCTCCGCAGCCCTGGCAGGGCACTGTCTGCTCCTGGACTAAGAAGAGGGCTGTCCAGGGGAAACCACACCAGCTCCTGGGGAAGTCAGATCGATGTGGGGAGGGATGCATCCCCAGCAGCAAGAGTGGTGATGTTGGAAACTTCCCCCTTCTCAGGTGAACTAGAGGGGAGCCAGGATCTCTGTCACCTAAATCCTTGGAGCTCACCTCTTATTGTCACATCACCTGCCAGACCTGCTGATAAACGAGTCCTTCCTTTCTCGAAGAAAAATAGAAGCTCTTGTCGAGGATGTAGGGGGATGGAACAAACAGACATTTATTGAGTCCCTACAATGAGCTAGTCGAGCTTTTACGTACTTGACATACATATTTTTCTCTGAAACCTAAATTCATTCTCAGAGGTGAAGATTTCCATCCTTATTTATAGATGGAAAGTGGAGTGTCAGGGAGACCAAATGCTTCTCAAGGGCGGCCAGGTTGTTAAGAGACAGCCCCAAAGCTGGTGTGTTTTTTTTTGTTTTTTTCCTGCTATATAGTGTTCTGATATTTTTGAAAATGAATAACTCTTTAGAAGCAATTTTGGAATATCCTAGCACACTGGAAATGTTCCTAGGAGTCACCCAATTCAGCTTTCCTTCTGGAGTGGGGGTCCCTCAGCGCTCACGAAGCAGCCTCCGCTGAAAAACATTTCCCCAGCTCCATCACTGATGGACTGGGTCTCTGGAAAATTCTTTCGCTCCATGCCTGATGCCCTCATGGTGGTCTAAGTGCTGGAGTCTGAGGGAACCAACTGTAATCAATGCAAGGTCAGCTTGGTGACTCAGTTCTGATGGCTTTCAGGGCAGAAGGACCCCATAATGGGCAGGCGGGGCCCAGGTCTTATTCACAGGAGAGAAAGAAACTTTGCTGAGCAGTTTCTGAATGAACTCTTGCCCAATTGAATCACACGGAAGGTTGGAAGATGCGCTGTGAATCAGAATGAAGTGCATTCCTGCCCCCGACACCAGAAAAGATTGTTCCCCACCGGGGCTCCCCGCAGGATCTGTGACAGGTTGCTAGAAGTCACAGCTGAGGAGCAAACCTGCAACCACGGGGTCTCCGCAGCCCCCATGAGGGAACAGGAGGAAAGCAACCCTGTCTGGCTGCCACGTCCTCCCCTCTACCCCCAGACACCCTGTGAACAGCCTGGCAACCTTGCTCCGAGCTCAGTGGTGAGCTGGGAATACAATGTCATGAAACTTATTTCCATCTGTCAGCTTTTTAATTAGGCGGGGAATTTCATCCATGTCTCTGGACGCTGAGACGACCCAATATATCATTTCTCAAAGTTGGGATAAACCAAAATAAAATGATGCCAATTTTGCAAGCTGACACATGAGCCTGGCCCTGATGCTTTAAAATCATCATTACGACCGAATGAGGCGTCTGAGTGACCGTCTGGGCGCTGTGGGCTTCACGCTACTTTATTTCCACCAGGGTTCCTGGCGCCGGCCCATGGCCCTGCCGTCTGTGCGGAATCCTCGATTTCC
The DNA here is from genome assembly GCA_037038555.1 of Rhynchonycteris naso. Classification (NCBI taxonomy): domain Eukaryota; kingdom Metazoa; phylum Chordata; class Mammalia; order Chiroptera; family Emballonuridae; genus Rhynchonycteris; species Rhynchonycteris naso. The sequence continues at coordinate 102,894,185 of CM073001.1, forward strand.
AAGCTCCTAAAATCTTAATGATAACACATGAGAACAGCTTATTTTTTAGTTTTCTAAAATGCTTTTATGAACCTCATCTTGCTTAATTTATGACTTACAGCCTCCACAGAACCCACAGTCTATATAGGCTTATTCTCATTTCATCTGGAAAGAAGCCAGAAAAGAGTCTGAGAGGTTAAGTGAATTTCCCAAGTACACATGGGCAGTTGTTGGGGAAGTAAATCCACAAGTCTGGGTCTTCTTAGCCTACTCCCCACCACGATGCTCACCTCCAGAGAGATGGTAGATGTTAATGCAAATGTTTGTCGAGTATGTCTAATGACGGGGAACTCACTCTCAGAGAAATATTGTGGCATTGTTGAACAGCCCTGATGGAAAGGCGAGGCAGAATCTGGCCCCATGGAACTCCAGGAACAACACAAGGGGCACCTGCTGTCCTACAGACAGCCTTCAGGGGGACAGCCCTGCATTGCAAGTGGCCACCTGAGGCCACATCGTGTGGGTCACCTTACCCCATCATGCTAAAGAAAGGGTGTATGGAGGGGCATTTTCTCAAGCATTTTGCTAAAACAAACTAAATAAACTCTGTCCCTGGTACATTTCTTTCTTCTTTTTTTTAAGTAATATACTGTATTTTTTTTCTTTTCATTGAATTTATTGGGGTGACATTGATTAATGAAATTGTATAGGTTTCAGGTGTACAATTCTATACTACATCGTTGTATATTGTACTGAGTGTTCACCCCCCCTAAGTTCAGTCTCCTTCTGTCCCCATTTACCTTTTCTATCCCCCCCCCCTTCTAAAGCACATTCCTCACTGGCTAAACTCTCAGACGATCTGGATAATCAATGTTGATGGATTTCTGCCAGGAATGGACCTCGAGCTCACTGGCTTGCATTTCCGAACGTCTGCCTGCCCTCACTTTTGGAAATCCTTTTCCACCATTTTCATGCCTGAAGTGGCTCTGTGGACCCCGGCTGCTTCCTTGGCACCTTGGTGTGTCACTTGGGGGAACCTGGACATTCCCTCTGCTGGACGGTGCTTGTGCGCCCACAGGTTGCCCTGGGGAGGCTGGACATGCAGGGAGGGGCTGCAGCTGGGCCCCGCTGGCAAGGAAGTTCTCGTCTGGCCACAGACACGGGTCTCAGGTGTGCTAGAATGGGTGGTAGGAGGCCAGGCATGTGCCCATGGGCATCAGAAGAGGGCCATCCAACAAGAGCAAGGCCATGGGGTATCTGGGGGTGCTAGCGGGCCGGCCTCCTGCCCCTTCTCTCTGGGACATGACTACGTTGGCCCAGCTCCAAGCCCACTCACTTTCTGTGTATCTGCACTCAGATTCTCTGAAGGGGACTGTGATCGGCTCGGTGCTCTGGAGCCTTGGTCCCTTCAGGGGACGGCTTCTGTCAAGGGATTTGGGTGTCACGGTGCTGGCCCGTCTCCCATGTGGCTGTCTTTGGGTTGGTATCATCTGTTCGGTGAACCCTGGCTTATCGCCTTGCAGCCTGTTTAGTGCCTTCCATCTGGGCGACTCAAACATCTACACCAGGCTCTCCTTGTGCTCTGGCGTCTCGGGGAAGTTCTAGATTTTGAGACTTCTTGCTGTGCTCCATGCTTTACCTTCTGATCAGAGTCTGGGTGTTACAGGAGGTTGATACAGTAAGAAACAGAGACTCCAAGAGATCTAACTACTGAGGGAGGCAGCTTGTAAACTGGAAGAGCCAGACCTAGAACCCCGACCTCTCTGTCTCTGGTTCCAGGGTTCTCTCTCCTGAGAAAGAACCTTGCACGTGTCCTCTCTGCTACCTACCCCTGGGTAAAAGAGGGTCAATTTCTTCTTCGTCTTAGAGATGACTGACAGTTCCCATCCCTCAACAACTGTGCGTGGTGAACTTGACTCTAACCTGATGGTTAGTGCTGAAGGAGTAAGAGGCTCCATAGGCCAGGAAGGCTTCCTGGAGCAGGTTGCGTTTGGGGCCAGCCGAGTGTACCTTGCTGACCAGGATCCATCTGGGCAAGCAGCCGCGGCTGCTACACACCCAATGCTTGGTGCCAGCACGCTGTCCGGACTCAGAACCGGGTTGGTGGGCAGCCAAGATTTGGGCCTAAGATGGTTTTCTGTTTCCCAAATAGGAGGATAAGCAATGGATTCTTCCTTCATCATTTTATCTGGATGCTGTGAAGTTAAGAAACAAATCTCTAAGCTAGGAATTTAGATGAAAAAATACATCTGAAATCTCTAGGCTACAGGTGCCATTATTTTTAACGCCTTCTTTTCTGTATATTTCTCACCGACTGTGATGAGGCCAGTATCTCAGGCATCTGTCAATCTCATGGAGGGTGGAGCAGGCATGTGGCCTCCACCATGGTGTTCCTTTGAGGGCACTATGCGGTGTGCTTTGGCTTTTAAGTGAGCAGCTTGTAGGAGAGGGCTTCCTTCCCATTGTGATGCCAGGCACAGAGCCCATTTAAGTCAAGTGTTGCCCCCCTGGGCTAGTCCTGTCTCACGTTTACGGCTCATGTGAGTCCCCTTGTCCGCTGAGCCCCCGGCCTCATGGCAGTCCACTCCTTGGAGTGCATCTGCAGCCCTGGGCTCACAAGGGGCAGCACGGGCCTGGACTGACCCCTCCTCACCTCTCCGTCTCGCTGTTCTGTTGTCCAGAATCCACACTTCTCCTCCTGGCAGCCTGCCCGATGTCTTTTTGTTGCAGGGACTTTAGTAATCACTGACAAGTGTTTGTCCCCTACTAGATGGGGCCATCCCAGTGTCAGGCCTGGGTCTGGCTGCCCTCTGGGCCCCCAGCAGTTGGTACCATGCGGGGCACAGTGGCCCGTGGTGAGGGTCTTGGGCTGCAGCCATGAACGGGGTGCTCCCATGTTGGTCTCTTCTCTCCAGCCTGGTGCCTGGGGGCCCAGAGAGAATGCTTGGGGGTCCTTGGCATCCCTCCCACCCTCAACACAGAGCTGGGCACTGGGAGTCTGAAAACATGCACCTTGACCTCTGCCCTTTTTTCATTCTTTTTCAAAGTCTGTATTTAGCCTATTTTTAGGCCGTGTGTAAATCTGCTAGGCTCCTCCTGATCTGAGCCTGTTACCTTATGTTTGAACTCAACAGGAGACCAAGGAAATGAATTGTTTGCTCCTAATGTGCTCAAGAAGTGATGAGCTGATGATGTCTCTGTGTCCCCAGCAGTGGCCGCGCATTTGTGGGCTGTGGGAATGGGTGGTGAGAGGCGGGTGGGCCTCAGCTGCCTCTGCTGAGCAGACAGGACAGCTGTCTCAGCTGCTTCCTGTCCAAGGACTCTCTCTACCACAGGCCAGAGCCAAAACGGGCCTCTGTCCAGCCTTCTCTCTCTCAGCCAGTTTCCTGGAAGCTAGTGTGTTCAGCCTTGGGGGGACACCTGTGTGTGGGGGGGGTCTGCAAAGCCTCCATCCATTCAGAGGAATGTCCCCCTGTCCTGAGTGCTGACCTGCCACACAGAGACTTTCCACAGCCTAAGTCTGCCCTCCAGTGTGACACAGGACAGTTGGTGTCCTTGTGCTTGGAGGACTGGTCTTTAGATGCTCCAGGACAGTTCTCTGGGAGACTTCTTGGTCCCTGAGTGCAGATAGTGACAGGGAATGGCCTGAAAGCCTCTGCAGGCTAGGCACTGAGGGACAGACACAGAGATAGACCCTATCTGGTCTAGAGGAGCCTCACGGGCTGGCACCCATCTGTCTACATGTCCAGAGGAAGCAGGCTCCTCAAAGGAGGTGATGCTGACAGTCACGTTCCCGCCACAGGGGCCTCACCCTTGGCACCAAGTGCTGCTGTCCCTCTGAACACTTTGTGTGTGGGTCACCCAAACATTCCGTCAGGCTCGAACAGCACGTGGGGTTGCCGGCTGGGCTGGCCCCAGGGGGAGAAGCCAGCCCTGTCCGTTGTCTCTGCTGCATGGCTCTGTGTCCTGTGAGATGTCCCATTACCCCTCTCCCTGGGTTCTCCCTGAGTCGTGGGCTCTGGTTCACTTGATGGGTGTCCAGGGCATTCTCTCTGCAAGGACAGGTCTCTGCTCACCAGTTAACTCCTTAATGCCCACTGCCAGTTCTCAGGCCCCTCGGGGGAGCAGCTCCCAACTGCTTCCACCGTCCATTTCTGCCCGGGGAATGGTGGGGTCCTGTCAAGTTCATTTTGTAGATTACCTGTATCAGGACTATGCCGTCTGCCACATGTCATCACAAAGGTCTCACCAGTCTTAGAGAAGACTTGCATCACATTTAATTCTGGAATTAGATTTAATTCAACATGACCTCTATGGCTGGACATGAGTATACATCATTACATGTAACTAACATCGTAAGTACTCGCTACGTTCTAGGCTGGGCTTCAAACACCAGCCCTGTTTAAGCCTCGCTTAGACCACTGTTATCCCATGGCACTAAGGGGAACAAGCACAGGGTGTCTGAGTAACCTGCCTCAGGCCACACAGCGAGCGTGTGGTACAGCTGAGATTCAGACCTGGCCATCTGGCTCCTGATGTCCCAGGCAATGGGGAGGCCTGTGTGTTTTCTTCACCTCCGGTATTTGGAGCAGTATCTAGATCACCCTAGATACATAATAAAATTTTTGTTGAGTGATTGACAAAGAAGGTGTTTATTCCCCTTAGGTTTGCATTAGTGCTTGTCCAACTTGAGTGTTTGTCAAACTCAGAACCCTCTGAAGGCCTTGGGAAGAGTCAGGCGGCTGGGCACCACCCCCGGGATTTCTGATCCAGTAGGTCAACCCTGAGGATTTGTAGCTGTGGAGGTGGCCAGGGGCTGTTGGACACCCCATTGTGAGAAGCACTGGTGTAAGTAAATTCTCATTATGCTGTCATGACAGGGGTGGTGGCTGATGGGACTGGGGCTGCAGTACCCCAAAAAGGCAGTCAGGAGCCAGTCCCCCAGTGCCACCACCTGGCCTGCCACCATTTAGAGGCTGTCGGGGACACTGATACTCTACTCCATCCAGTTCATACGACCTGGGGCCGGTGTCAGGCACACCCCTTCCAGCACGTGGCTGTGGCTCAGCACGTTGGACCCTCCCAACACCCACTCTCATCTGCAGGGCCAGATGCAGAGACAAGGGTAATTCATAGCAAACGCTACCCCTTGTCCAGCACCTGCTCCACGCCAGGCACGGACCCACAGACACACGTATCTACATGGTTTTGCTGCCGCAGCATACACGTGGCCCTGAAATCTGTGGGCTCTTCAGAATCGCATAATAAAAATTGCCAGGCTTATAGGGAAATCAGCGTTAAAGGTGGACCATGCAAGTCTAGCAACCAGAAAGCTGATGAAAGCAACCATAAAAACTGGTAATAAAGACACTGGCTAAGTATTAAGCTATGATTTCACTGTGTTTTCACACAGCCACTGGAGCAGTCTATTCTTTGCCTTCTTAGACTTGGGGCGTGTGCACAGCCTCCCCTGAGGCCTGGGTCTGGAGACCATTGTTTTAACCCACATTATATATACATCTGCCGGAGGGGTAGCCTTCTGCATCAGTCCCGGTCTTCACACCTGTTGGCTCTACTCAGAGCTTCACCAGGCGGCCCAACCTCCAGGCCGACTCAGCTCTGGGCACATGGCCTTGGAGCCAGCCCCGAGGCCTGAAAGAAAGGCGCTTTTTACAATTGTCAGCTTTTCTCAGAAGGCCTTACTGCTCACTGCACTGGTCCCAAGCACTGATGCGCTCAAAGCAAATCTTCTGAACCAGCGTGACCTGCATTAAAACGTGAGACTGGTTCCGAGTTGACAAAACTTGGATTAAAACCCAGGGCTGGCTGGCTGGGAAGTCCTGTGCTTTCTTCTATCCTGCTTTGTTAGATGGCGACTATTCAAAAGCCAAACCAGCTGCTCTGTAAAAAGTAGCTGGCCGCGGGGCCATGTAGGTGTACCTCTGTCTCATGTGGGCTCTTGAGGGCCAGGCCCCTGAGCCGCCCTCTGTCTGCTGGCTGCACCTGCGTGGATTCACTCAGACAGTTGCTCACACAGGTTTTATGAATGAAATCATCTTTGAGTCAGGAGTGAGAAGAGCAAGTCAAGCACAGTTCTCCATAGTCAACAAATGTTCTATATTCGACAACTGGGTTGGGAGGTTGGGGTTGGGGGAGTGACATTTTTGACACTTTGGGCTGTGACAGGCTTCCCTAAGATGCTTTCTGGAAACTACATTGGTGTTTATGGCTCAGAAAGGATTGCCAAGGCAGCCGTCGCATGGGGCTCTCCTGGGACACAGCCATCTCCATAATCCATGGAATGCGTGCTGCCTTGTGACACTGTATGGTTGTGCGTGTGTGTAGGAAGTCTCTGCAGCCAGGACACAGAAGAGATCAGGGTCTGACCAAGGGTAACTGCAGGGCTGGAACAGCCTCTGACGAACCTCTGGAGGGCTACAGAGGGGCGGCATGGTCCATGTGGCCCCAAGGGCAGGAGGAGACGCCTGCCGGGGGGGGGTGTTGATTCGGTGACCTGAGCTCTCATTCTGACCCTTACTCTGTCATTGTTTGTGTTTGTCCTGACTTTCCTCTGCCTCCTGAAGTCCAGTTGACTCTTCCTTTAAACATGGGGGCCTCATGATTGAGGCTCCACTCTGCTGATCAGTGGCATGTTTTCCTTGCTTGGTAATGTGAGGGCAGTGTCTGGCCTCAGAGTCAGACCAAGGCCAGGCACCCTCGCCAGGCCCACAGATACTCCTTTGCCCCGTGACCGTGGGCTCCCAGGCCTTCGGTTTCCTGTTTGTAAAAGGAGGGTAAAAATTGACTTCACAGGGCTGTTCTGGTCTTAAATGAGATCAGGAATTCTAAAGGATACTGAGCACGGGTCAAGCCCAGTGGGAGGCACGCAGGGGTAGATGACACAGCAGGCTTCCAGAAGCTTCCAGCCTACTTGGGGTGACGAGACACTTAGAAAACAGTGAAGTATCGTCTACATATTGTACACGCTGGTGACGTTGGTCAGAGGGTGATCCATGGGTCTTTCCCAGAATCTGTGCTGACAGTGACCTGTTCACCACCTCTCGCTGAGAAACCTATTAGAAAAATGGCGACATGGTTCTTGTCAAGGTCCAACATTTGCTTTCCTTTTGTCTGTGTGCCAGACGTCAGTCTGGAAAGTAAAACAAAGACACTCTTTTCTTTCTTTTTTTTTTTTAAATGAAAACATCTCCAGGTTATCTTAACATTCAATTGTGTTGCATACCCGTCACCAAAAGTCAAATTGTCCTCTGTCACCTTCTATCTGGTTTTCGCTGTGTCCCTCCCCTCCTCCCTATCCCACGCTTCCCTCCCTCCCCCCACCCCATAACCACCACTCTCTTGTCCATGTCTCATACCCTCACTTTTATGTCCCACTTATGTATGAAATCATGCTGTTCTCAGTTTTTCTTTTTTTCTGATTTACTTATTTCACTTCGTATAATGTTATCAAGGTACATCCATTTTATCCATTTTGTTATAAATGATCTGATGTCATCATTTCTTATGGCTAAGTAGTATTCCATAGTATATATGTACCAAAGCTTTTTAATCCACTCGTCTTCTGACGGACACTTGGGCTGGTTCCAGATCTTCGCTATTGTGAACAATGATGCCAGGAACATGGGGGCGCATTTCTTCTTTTCGAACAGTGCTAAGGTGTTCTTAGGGTATATTCCTATAAGTGGGATAGCTGGGTCAAAAGGCAGTTCGATTTTTAATTTTTTGAGGAATCTCCAAACTGTTTTCCACAGTGGCTGCACCAGTCTGCATTCCCACCAGCAGTGCAGAAGGGTTCCCTTTTCTCCACATCCTCGCCAGCACTTATTCTGTGTTGTTTTGCTGATGAGTGCCATTCTGACTGGTGTGAGGTGATATCTCATAGTGGCTTTAATTTGCATTTCTCTAATAATTAGTGATGTTGAGCATTTTTTCATATGCCTATTGGCCATCTGTACGTCCTCTTTGGAGAAATTTCTATTCATTTCTTTTGCCCATTTTTTGATTGGATTGTTTGTCTTCCTGTTGTTGAGTTTTATAAGTTCTTTATAAATTTTAGTTATTAGCCCCTTATCAGACGTGCTGTCGAATATGTTCTCCCATTGTGTGGTTTGTCTTTTTATTCTGTTCTTATTGTCTTTAGCTGTGCAAAAACTTTTTAGTTTGTTATAGTCCCATTTGTTTATCTTGCCTTTTATTTCATTTGCCTGTGGAGATAAATCGGCAAATATATTGCTGCTACAGATGTCGGAGAGCTTGCTGCCTATGTTTTCTTCTAAGATGCTTATGGTTTCACGACTTACATTTAAGTCTTTTATCCATTTTGAGTTTGTTTTTGTGAATGGTGTAAGTTGATGGTCTAGTTTCATTTTTTTGGAGGTAGATGTCTAATTTTCCCAACACCATTTGTTAAAGAGGCTGTCTTTACTCCATTGTATGTTCTTTCCTCCTTTGTCAAATATCAGTTGTCCATAAAGGTGTGGGTTTATTTCTGGGTCCTCTGTTCTGTACCATTGATCTATGTGCCTGTTCTTATGCCAGTACCAGGCTGTCTTGAGTATAATGGCCTTATAGTAAACCTTGATATCTGGAAGAGTGATACCTCCTGCTTTATTTTTTCTTTTTAAGATTGCTGAGGCTATTCGTGTGCTTTTTTGATTCTATATAAATTTTTAGAATATGCGTTCTATATCTTTGAAGTATGTCATTGGTATTTTAATTGGTATTGCATTGAATTTGTAAATTGCTTTAGGTAATATAGACATTTTAATGTAGTTTATTCTTCCTAGCCATGAGCACGGTATATGCTTCCACTTGTTTGTATCTTCCTTGATTTCTTTTACCAATGTTTTATAATTTTCCGAGTACAAGTTCTTAACCTCCTTGGTTAAATTTACTCCTAGGTACTTTATTTTTTTGGCTGCAATAGTGAAGGGGATTGTTTCCTTAATTTCATTTGCTGACAGTTCATTGTTGGTATATAGAAATGCCTCTGATTTCTGAGTATTAATTTTATATCCTGCCACCTTGCTGAATTCATTTATAAGGTCCAGTAGTTTTTTGACTGAGACTTTAGGGTTTTCAATATACAATATCATATCATCTGCAAATAGTGACAGTTTTACTTCTTCTTTTCCAATTTGGATGCCTTTTATTTCTTCTTCTTGTCTGATTGCTGTAACTAGGACTTCCAGAACTATGTTGAATAAAAGTGGTGAAAGGGGGCATCCCTGCCTGGTTCCTGATCTTAAAGGGATTGCTTTTAATTTTTGTCCATTTAGTGTGATGTTTGCTGTGGGTTTGTCGTAGATGGCCTTTATTATGTTAAGGAATGATCCCTGTATTCCCACTTTACTGAGAGTTTTGAGCATGAATGGGTGCTCGATTTTATCAAATGCCTTTTCTGCATCTATTGAAATTATCATGTGATTTTTGTCCTTCCTTTTGTTTATGTGATGAATCACATTGATTGATTTGCGAATATTGAACCAGCCTTGCCTCTCCAGAATAAATTCCACTTGATCATGGTGAATGATTTTTTTCATATATTGCTGGATCCGGTTGGCTAATATTTTGTTGAGAATTTTAGCGTCTAAATTCATTAGGGATATTGGCCTATAATTTTCTTTCTTTGTGTTGTCTTTGCCCGGTTTTGGGATCAGAATTATGCTCGCCTCATAAAAGGAGTTTGGAAGTCTTCCTTCCTCTTGAATTTTTTGAAATAACTTGAGGAGGATAGGAGTTAGTTCTTCTTTGAATTTTTGATAGAATTCACTTGTGAAGCCATCAGGCCCAGGACTTTTCTTTTTTGGGAGTTTTTTTGATAACTGTTTCGATCTCATTTGTTGTAATTGGTCTGTTTAGGTGTTCTGATTCTTCCAGATTGATTTTTGAAAGGTTATATGATTCAAGAAATTTGTCCATTTCACCAAGATTGTCTAATTTTTTGGCATATAGTTCTTCATAGTATTTTCTTATAATGCTTTGTATTTCTGTTGTGTCAGTTGTTATTTCTACACTGTCCTTTCTAATTTTATTTATTTGAGTCCTCTCTCTTTTTTTCTTGGTGAGTCTAGTTAAAGGTTCATGAATCTTGTTTACCTTTTCAAAGAACCAGCTTCTGGTTTCATTGATCCTCTGTATTGTTTCCTTCACCTCTATGTCATTTATTTCTGCTCTGATCTTTATTATTTCCTTCCTTCTACTTGTCTTGGGTTTCATTTGCTGTTTTTTTTCTAGTTCTTTTACATGCAGGGTCAGGTTGCTTATTTGAGCTTTTTCTAGCTTCTTATGATATGCCTGTAGTGCAATAAACTTCCCTCTCAGAACTGCTTTTGCTGTGTCCCATATATTTTGAGTTGATGTATGCTCATTATCATTTGTTTCTAGAAACCTTTTTATTTCTTCTTTGATCTCATTGTTAATCCATTCATTATTTAATATCATGCTATTTAGTTTCCAAGTGTTTGAGTATTTTTCAGTTTTTCTTTTGTGGTTAATTTCTAGTTTCATGGCATTGTGATCAGAGAAAATGCTTGATATGATTTCAATATTTTTAAATCTATTGAGACCATTTTTGTGTCCTAACATGTGGTCTATCCTAGAAAACGTACCATGAGCGCTTGAGAAGAATGTATATTCTACTGCTTTAGGGTGAAAAGTTTGGAAGATATCTATTAAATCAAGTTGATCTAGTGTCTCCTTTAAGTCTGCTGTTTCTTATTAATTTTCTTTCTTGATGATCTATCCAATGTTGTTAGAGGGGTATTGAAATCCCCTACTATGATAGTATTGCTGTTAATCTCGCCCTTTATATCCATCAAAGTCTGTTTTATGTATGTCGGGGCTCCTTTATTTGGTGCATAGATATTTATAATAGTTATATCTTCCTGTTGAATTGTTCCCTTTATCATTATGTAGTGTCCTTCTTTATCTCTTACTACAGCCTTTGCTTTAAAGTCCATTTTGTCAGATATAAGTACTGCTACCCCGGCTTTTTTTTCATTTCCATTTGCCTGAAATATTTTTTTCCATCCTTTTACCTTCAGTCTATGTGAGTCTTTTGTTTTAAGGTGTGTCTCTTGTAGACAGCATATGTATGGGTCCTGTTTCTTTATCCACGCAGCTACCCTATGTCTTTTGATTGGATCATTTAATCCATTTACATTTAAGGTTATTATTGATATGTAGTTGTTTATTGCCATTTTATTCTTTAAAGCTGTATTCTTCTTTTGCTATATTTTTTTCTCCCTTTAAAATGTTCACAACAGTCCCCTTAGTATCTCTTGCAGAATTGGTTTGGTTTTAATGAATTCTTTGAGGCTTTATTTGTCTGGGAAGCTCTTTATTTCTCCTTAAATTTTAAACATTAGCCTTGCTGGATAAAGTAGTCTTGGTTGTAGGTTTTTGTTCTGCATTACTTTGATTATTTCTTGCCATTCCCTTCTGGCCTCAAGTGTTTCTGTTGAGAAGTCCAATGTCATCCTTATGGGGGCTCCTTTGTAGGTGATAGCCTTATTTTCCCTAGCAGCTTTTAAAATTTTTTCTTTATCCATTAGCTTTGGTATTTTAACTATGATGTGTCTTGGTGTAGATCTTTTTGGGTTTCTCTTTAATGGAGTTCTGTGTGCTTCTTGAACGTGTGGAGTGTTTCCCAGCCTTAATTTAGGGAAGTTTTCTGCTATGATTTGATTGAACAAAGTTTCCATTTCCTGTCCTCTCTCCTCTTCTTCAGGTACCCCTATGATGCGAATGTTGTTTCTCTTCAGGTTGTCACAGAGCTCCCTTAGAGTTTCCTCACATTTTTTGAGTCTCTTTTCCTTTTTCTTCTCTGCTTCTGTGCCTTTGTTTATTGTGTCCTCTAACTCGCTTATTCGATCTTCAGCGTGATTCATCCTGCTTTTAATTCCTTCCATTGTGGTCTTCAGTTCTGATACTGTATTTGTCATTTCTGTCTGATTCTTTTTTATTATTTCAATTTCGTTTTTTATACTTGTTATGTCTTTATTTAGGTGTTCATAATGACTATCCATTGTTGCTCTAATTTCTTTGAACATCCTATCTATCATTATTCTAAATTCTGCATCTGGTAATTTGGTTTTATCTGGTTCATTCAGGTCCTTTTCTGAGGATTTCTCTTGATTCATTTGGTTTGCATTCCTCTGCCTGCCCATTTTGTCTATGTATAAGCAAGTTGTGGCCACTGGAGTCCAGTAGATGTTGCCTTTGTGTTCTTTATGTGTGGTCTGTCTTCAGGCCCCCTACCCCCTCTGCCGCTGCCTAGGGTGGTTGGGTATGGGCGTTGCCAGAGCCGGCCCTCTGTGGCTTTTGCTGTGATTTCTGCCTCTCCTCCACAGGAGGGGCTGTCACTCAAGCCACAAGCCTCAGGACCAAGGATAGAGGTGAGCACCTTTACTCAGCTGCGGATCAGCCTATTTCCGGACTTCCACCCAGAACCAGCTGTCGGAGCCTGCTCGCTACAGTTTCGCGGGTTAGGCTGGGCTTTTGACGTGCTCTCAGCTGTAAGCTTTTGCCCGTCAGGAGCTTTAGCCCCGCCCTCGAGGCCAGGGCCCTTCTGCGCAGGGTCGGAAACCAAGGTTTATTGGGGCGGGCGTGTTTGCTGGCTTCCGCTCAGCTGCGGACTTCCGCTCGTCCCGGACTCTACCCCGCCCCCACGTTCGGAGCCTTCTCGTGCACATGAGATGGCAAATCGTGGTTTCTCCGGCCGGGCGGGGATATTAGCGTGGGCTCAGCTGTGAGCTTCCACTTGTCTCAGGGTCTATCACTTCCCCGCGCCCGCTCGCGCACGCAGAATGGCAAACCTCGGTTTCTCCGGCCGGGCGGGGCTGGTAGTGTGAGCTCAGCCACAAGCCTCCCGCCCATCCCTGGTCCTAGCCGGGTCCCTGCAGTCAGGGCCGGCTTGCGCAGAGTCGCAGAGCAGATTTCTGCCCCTTCCTGGCCTCCCGCTTTGTCCCGTAAGTGCGATTAAAGGCCGGCTCGCAGCTTCCGGACCGCTTTTGCGCTTCCCCTCCGACCCTGCTGGGCTAGACCGAGCTCCCACCGGCTTGGCCTCCGCCCACGCCGACAGAACCGCATTTCAGCGTCCTGCCACCCACCATGCCCTTCAGCAACCCTCAGCAGAGTAGGATGGGACCTAATACTCCACACTGTAGGCCTGGGAGCTCCCTCACTTGTTTCACAGCTCAAAACTGTCCAAACGCCTCTTCTAGGCTCTGGGACTGTAGGCTGGGGCTTGCTTCCTGCGACTCAGGTCCCTCCCTCTCCGCCAAACTCCTGCCACGCGGGTCTCTCCGGGCTGCCGTTTGCTCCGGGGAGCTGGGCAGCCCTCTTCGTGTTTTCGCTATTCTTACCAGTCTCAATGTGGCTTCTTCTGTGTTTCCTCGTTGAAGAGTCCACTTAGTTTTGTTCAAAGTTGGTTTATCCAGGTGATGGTTCTTAAAATTGAGTTGTAATCCACTTTGGTTCTGGGAGTTGGAAGTTGGTACGTCCGCCTACTCTGTTGCCATCTTGCTCCCCCCAAAGACACTCTTAAGACATCTCAACCCATGGAATGCTCCTCATAACCCCCTCCCTCATCCCATTCATACATAGATGCATGGGGTTTGAAAGGAAGAGATGGGAAGCGTTTACTGCCGGTGACCTGGGACCGGCCCCGGAGAACGGAAGGCAGCCGCACATGTAAACCTGACTTCAGAGTTTTCAGCTGGGCATGGCAGGATGACTAACGTGGTGAGGGTGCCAATCAGCGGAGCTAGCACGTGTCTCTTTAGAACGGTCGGTGGCCAGCGAGGCATCCTTCAAATGTCAGCCCGGCAGCCGCCAGCCTGCGGAGGCAAGCTCTTCCAGTTCTCCGGTGGATTGTTCCTCCGTGGCGGGAGCAGCTAAGCACTGCTGACGTCATCAGCAGAAGCCTTATTTGGTTTTAATGGGGATGCATTTCTGGCTGAGCAATGCACATGCCTGCCCCCAGATGTGAAATTCATTTTGCTCTGCCCAGCCCACACACCTGTGCCTCGAGGTGAAGGCAAGTGTGCGTGTCCAGAGGAGATTGATGGACAGCGAGGCCGTGTGGCTCTGGTTTTCTCTGTGCTCTCCCCCTCCTGCCGTGTTGTTGGGTCCCCTGACTCTGAGTGCTCTTGCCCATGTCTGCAGGCGGGGCTGCGGAGGGTGGTGACCTCAGCACGCGCCTCCCGGCGCTTCCTGAGGATTGTCAGGGCAGAAGCCTGTGCCTCCCAGCACGTGGTCCAAGATGAGTGGGCGTTCCCTATTTGGGGAGGGCAGGTGAGGCAGATTTATTCTCTGACATGAATTTGGTGATTGTAAATGTCACAGCCGCACACTGTTGTTAAATATGCTCACGACTTGAGAGTCAATGGGAATTTGAATTTCGAGAGCTTGTTGTTTCTCTTTCGAGGAAGAGTTGAAAAAAGAAAAAGAAAAAAAGAACTCTATAGATGTAATAACACTGGGTTTCTGTGTTCACGACTGAGGCCGTGAATTTTTCTCAAACACCCACCACCTGTCTCGTGGGGATGACGGTATGATCTGGTAAAGGGAGCCCTGGTTGTAAGTTCCTGTCTCTCCACTTGGCTTGCATACACATGGTCCCTATTATTTAAAACAACAACAGGTTTTTGACACTATGTTAACATTACACATAAAATATCTTGGTTCTGTATCAAAATGTGTCTAGTCTTCATAAAACAAACTTGAAAATCTTTTCTGCCACCTTACTTCGAGGGGTTAATTGACATTATTGAGAACAGGATAATGCCGTCTCCAACCTCTAGAATATGGAATTAGATATGGATTAAAGGAAAAGGACCCTTAACCCTGCTGGAGTGGAGTGCAGAGAGTGGGGGAGTCAGAGGGCCTGGGCTCCCAGCCAGGCTGTGCCGCTCTCTTGTGAGAGCCTGGATGAGACCATGAACCTCCCTGAGCCTCACTTTTCTCATCTGAAATGGGAGCACTGGTTTCCCCTCATTAGTCAGCAGGATTAAATGAGCCAGTGTGTGTGAAAGTGATCGGCTTAGAGAAGACATACCATGAACACATTCTGAGTTTGATGAGAGAAAAGCTCACAGTACAGGTGGTACCAACTCAACACTCAAGTTGTGGTGGCTCACAGAGGGGGAGGGAGAGGAGGAGAAAGAAGGCACAGGGAGGGAGGCAGGAGGAGAGACAGGGAAAGGGGTCAGGTGTGGGGGCAGAGAGAGATGATTCATCAGAAAAACCCCAAGAGAGATAGAGCCTCCAAAGAAACATTTTGCACAGAAATAAGACCACTTCAGATTGCACCAGAAATAATAGAGCATTTATTGAGTGCTCACTAAATGCCAGACCCTGTACATTTTTTTCTGGGGAAGAATCCCCTGGTCTCCTACCTGGGTGGTGGGTAGGAGCCTGACTGCAAGTTAAGACTTCAGGTTTTCCCGAGAAAGGTTGTATTTTCAATCTCAATATGAATGTATAATGTTCAAAACTGCCCTATTTGGTAGGAGTATATAGAATTAAATATGCATTTTTAATTTCATTCTGGATTCTCATGACTACCTTTTTAGGTCACATTTAAAATGAAAGGGACAGAGACACCTGCCCCAAGGACCCCACCTTGCCTTATTAACTAGGATCATAGGATTCCTGCTGAATTTGTCATTCACTCACTGAAAACATTTCTAAAATTGGAAAAGAATAACCCTTCCTATTCGAATAGTTTTTCTTTATGTTCATCAAATGCTTTTTTTGTACAAGGTTTTATATAACCTTAAACAATTTATTGATTTTAGTGAGAGAGGAAGGGGTGGGCGGAGAGAGAGAGAGACAGGAACATCGATCTGTTCCTGTATGTGCCCTGACCGGGGATTGAACTAGCAACCTCAGTGCTTCGGGATGATGCTTCAACCAACTGAGCCATCCGGCCAGGGCATATATTATTGCCATTTTGAAATGAGGAACCTGAGCCCCTCCAGGTTAAATGACCTGTTTAGGGTCACCAAAGGGAAGCACTCTATAATCTGGGAAACCAGGTGTCCCCTTTGCTTTCTCTGGGCTCCAGTGACTAGTGATGCTGTAGAAGCAGTGTTGTCACATGGCCACCGTGTATGATGCTCATGTATCCTACGTGTCAGGAAGAATCTGGAATAGTCATACATAGTGGAAAGGATTACTTATGCTCCATTGTGTCTAGGGCCCCAGCTGGGCAGACTGGAAGGCTGAGGGGACTGCACAGCCGGAAGCTAGACTTATCTGAAAGCTCATCACTCATTTTCTCATGATTGAGGCTGGCTCTTGGCTGGAACTTCTTTGAGGCCTGTGGGTCAGGACACTTACGCAGGACTCTCTGTACGACTGCTTGGGCTTCCTCACAACATGTGGCTGGGTTCCAAGAACAAGTGTCCTAAAAGGAGCTGGGCAGAATCATGTCACCTGTATGATCTAGCCTGGGAAGTCATATTATATTGCTTCCACTGTAGCCATTAACTGGCACGGGTTAATGGGAAGGAAAAATAGAGCTCACCGCTCTGTGGGAAGAGTGTCAAAGTCACTCTATATGAAGAGGAGGTGGGTGGAAGATGCTATTGTGGCCGTCTTTGTAAAATGCAAGCTGTCACACACTGTTGTAAGCCTGTTGAAGGACTCAGGATTGTTGTCGTTAGGGGGTGCTGCTTGGGGAGAGATTTTCTGGGAAAAACACTTCAGCCTCTGTCCTTGGTTGCTCTGGAATGCCTGGTATTCTCATAAGAAGGGCTGTTTGGAGAAGCAGGGGCCCTTGCTCAGTGTACCTGGGCATGGCTTCTCTGATACTTCCATTTTGTGAACAGGGCTCACAAAAGTCATTGCAGCAGGTGACGGGACTTCCTGGCTTCTAAAATAGCTTGTTCTAGCCTCATTGCACAGAAGATTTGAGGTGGGTTTCCATACAGCATGTGTGCATGCACACACACAAAAACCCTCACAGAAGATCAGACACCAGATATAGAGGCAGAAAGTAAACAGCAACTCATGCGAAAATCACATTTACCAACTTAAAATTCCACTTACAGTGACTGAACCCCAGGTGATGTTCTGGACTTCCTGGAAGCCGGGGCAGAAAGCCTGAGTGTATGTGTGAAATTCGAGAGTCTTAAGCATTCTCGCACCCCTTCATTCCGCATTACCTTTCTAAGTCTTGCAAGCAGCTGCCTGCCCCTTACCTTCTGATAGTTTTAAAAGTTTTTTTGTTTTTTTAAGTTGATAACAGCCTGTGTTAGAGGCATTTCAGGGGAAAAAAGTAAAGTGGAGAGGCACAGCTGGGGTCACCGTCAGGCTGAGGCTAAAGCCATCAGGAGGGCAGAGCAGGCCTCATTGTCTTGCAGCCCACACTGGCCTCGTTCATGACATCCGTGCTGAGTGCTGAGTATGTGAGCAGACCCGTCGCCCACCTCCTCCCCTTCGAGAACAGACAAAACACCAGCAGGGGGAAAAGTTAAGATGTGGAAAATAAGTTTGACATCTTAAAGGCAAAAGGGAAAAAACAAAAGACTACCTTCCCTTTCTCGTTTTCTTTCTTGAGGAGATGAATTCTTTGAGTGGTTTCTTTGTTTCATACAGAGCTTCCTAATGTGGCTTCATTATCCTCCCTGCCATTGTTCAAAGCTTCTCCGTGTTCCGTGTTATTCAATGGAGTCCATTTCAGCGCCCACACAAGAGCCATACTGGCTGAGTCTGGAGAAATCGGGCAGGAAACGAGTATCTCCTGGGTATTAGCAATTGTCTTTTTGGGTTTTGTTTTTATCTATTATTGCTTTGTAGGCACACAGGCATGCAGGCTCAGTTCTGAGGTCTGAGTGTGTGGGAGCCTGTATGTTGGTCTCGAGACCTGCGCTCTTGCATGAACACAAGGACAGGGCCCGGCAGGGTAAAGTGCTCTGTGCATTCTAATCATTATTCTCTCCGTAGGCGAATCTGATTGCATTTGCCTTCTGCTTGCAGTGTGCTTCACGGGGCCCCTTCCAAACATCAAAACTTGACCTAAACCACCTTGCCTCGTCTGGACCCCACTCACCTCTCCAGAACCATCCTTATGCTCCTCCTGGAAAGCCTCACTGAACTTCTTTCCAGTTCTAGCAGGTTCTGGGCTCTTGACCTGCTCCTTCTCTTGTGGGAATGTCCTTCCCTTCTTTCTCCCTCCACCTAACTGCTCTCCACCCTCGGAACCCACCTCTCATGCCGGCTCTGTGCTAGCTCTCCAGCCCGTGCTCTGCCCGGGCCCTGTCTGTCCCCTGTCATTGCACTTGTCAGACAGCCTGCGATTCTGTTACTGTCAGTTGGGGGCAGTGCTGTTGGTGGTGGTGGCACACACGGAGTCCACTTTTTCTGGAACCTTGAGGAATAGCTGTGACCAGATTTCTGCCCTCCATAGGAAGAGAAGTGGACGTTCCTGAGGATGCTTTTCATTCTGAAGAGAAATCTTTTAAGAGGCTCCTTAGTTGCATAAATATACTGTGAAGACCCTCCTGCTGTTCTTGGAGAAAGCTGAACAGCCATTAACCTGAACTCAAGACTTTTTATTCAGAAAAGGTTATTGTCTTTACATTGTCAGTTGCAGGGTAATGTTGAGCTGGAGCCTCGTTCTAAGAAATGTGGGCATTTTCTTGCATCTCCCGGGGCTTCCTGGCTCTGCTTAGTGTGGATGGACCTTGATGTGAGAGGTGACCAAAGGGACATACATGTTCTACTCACAGAAGCTTTTAGGGGACAGTCAAGACTAGGTCCCTAGGTTTCACAGAAGACAGGCAGGTCTGACCTCCATCTCTGCTAGGAATGAGGCCATCAACCACCTGCCTAATCATTGCACTACTGAATTAGATGTTATTTCACATTGAGACATGCAGGGTGTCTCACCTAGGGATGTCTAAGCCTGTGGTTCATGAGCCAAATGCGGACCACCATGTCTTTTACAAATAAAGTGTTATTGGAGAGCTCAGTCGCGCTGATTCATTTACATACCACCTATGGCCGCTTCTCTGCCACTGGGGGACACGACTCAACTCAAGTGGCAACTGAGACCGTATGGCCCACAAACCAAAAATGTTCACTCTGGGGCCCTTTCCAAAGGCAGTGTGCCACCACTGCCTGGTCCTGCTGCTCTGTTCTAGTTCATGCTCGTAGGTGGTTATAGGGTCACCCCCGAAGGGGTAGACACTCCACTGGCAGCCCCAGGACTCACCAGGCTGGAAGTGAGGCCAGAAAAGGCAGGCCCTGAGGTAGAGGCAGTGGGTTTGCCTCCTCTCCTTGTGCCTAAGCCATTGCTTTTGGTGCCCGCCTCTTGCTCCAGGCCCTCGTTCCGAACCTGGACAGGATGGAGTTGCTGTTCCTTCCCCTGAGATGGTTGTTCGGTGCTGGGGCATTCTCTCTGGAACCCGCACAGCTTGCGTGCAGTCTCTCTACGGGGTCAGTGGGTTTCTATGGCCTTAGTGATTGGGGGCAGGTGTTAGAATCTCTTTGAAAGAAGAGTTTCTTCCCACTTGCAGTGAGAGCAGGAAGCAGCAATGCTACCACCCAGGGTCACAAGCCTTCCCTGCCTTCTGGGTAGTTTCAGACTCCTTCCACCCGTGCTGCTCACAGCTCTTCACACCCCCCACCCTAACCTCACCCCACCTCTGTCCCCTCCGTGTTCCTGGGGAGCAGCATGGGAAAGGCCATTGCCTCTCTCCCTCCCCCCAGGATCCTCGCGAGAGATACAGATGGAGAAGTGCTTTGCTGATGACCCTGCAGCCGGGGAGGCGGTGTGCATCCAGGGAAGCCGACAGGAGGCAGGCCCAGCCGTGGTCACGTGGGGGCCCACCCAGCGCCTGCTCAAATGCTGGGCTTCTGAGTCCTCAGAACTGGGTTCCCACATTTTCCTGGCCCCTTTTCTCCTAACTCCATGGTCTTTTTCCAGCCCTCACTGCTCCTGACCCCAGGAGCCACAGCCCGGTCCACTGCGTCATCATCTTCCCTCCGGATTCCTGTAGCAAGCTCCAGGCCATTCACCCACGCAGGCTCATTCCAGCCCTGCCAGGGTTTACCTTCCGAAAAACAGCCCGGGTGGCCCCAGCCAGCTTTCCCTCAGTGTGGCACTCAAGGCCTCTCCAGTGCAATGGTCCCAAACTGCTTTCCTCTTCTGCCTCTGGCTGCTGTGGAAGTGAGCTCCCTGATTCCATAGTTCCCTACTACTTCCTGCCTCAGGCCTTTGCACACACAGGAATGACTTTTCCCTTTCCAGGCCACCTTCTAGTTCAGTGATATCTCCCCCACGATGCACCACTGATTTCCTCAACCAGACATGATTGTGTAGTACTTTCTACAGTGATGATTTATGTGCGCGTGTTGGAGGAGGTCATGGACGGGACGAAATTGCTGGTTGACCCTCAAGTTGGACCTGAGCAGTCAGAGGCCCCTCCCCACTCGCCCGTCTTCGGAATGCACGATCTGCCTACCAATCCCTCAGCCAGGGCCCTTGCATGGACGCAACCTTGAGAGAGTAAGGGCAGCTGAAACCATCTGGACAGTGGACGTGATCTCTCCATAACCTTCTGAGAGTCTGGTGGGCATGCAGAGCGATCTGTGCACTTCGCCTAAGACAAGCCTTGCATGCTGGTTCTCTTGCTTACCAAACCTGCCACCTACCAGCCTGGATGGGCACGCCTCTTTCTCCAGTCCTCCCTTGCCCTGTGTGTCCGGAGGCCAGTTTGGCTTTCGCCCAGAACCATGTGTATCTCATCCCTTCTCAGACGCAACACCCTAGACTGTGAGTGTCCCGTGGTTGCTGTGCTGAGGGCAGGGAAGGGAAGGGGTGCAATCCCTTTGCCAAGACCCCAGAAATTTCAGCTTCTTCGGACCTTGGAGAAGTGTTATGGTGCATCTATTCTGTGGCACATGATAGCCCCGGTAGGTCTGGGCGGTCCCCTGTAGTCAGACACGTTCCCATTCCTGCGGCAAAGTGAACTAACTATTCCTATTAAAAGGGATAATTAAAGCAGGGTTTAGCTTCAGTTCAGGTCAGGTCAGGTTTTGACCAAGTGAGTTGAGAAGAAATTTAGTTTTCTGAACTTTGTTTTGATTTTGGCTCTGAGGATGGGGCCAGAAGAAGAAGGAGGGCTTGGTTGTGTTTGTCCAGGGAGACTGGTGACTCACTCAGACTTGGTTATGTCACATGGACACGTCCGAGAGTGGAGAGGCTTTAGCTGAATGGAAATATGTCTGCTGTAAAGGTGTGTGAGAAGCTTCCGGGGCCTCAAGAAAGCCTTCTGGAATCCCTGACTCTGGCTTGTGAGCACAGGTGTGGGAGGGAGGGGGCCTCGGGTATTGGGAGCAATGCTGCCGCCCAACACATGACTGGAACACTTGAACACGGTCTTTAGGGGACCACGTTGCCAGGCTTTAGGGCCATTACCTTCAACACCACATTTGCTCACCTTGGTGTGGTCATCGGTCAGTTCACTTTAAAGAGCAAGCCATCTAGAAAGATTAGATAAAAAAACAAACAAAAAAACCCAACAACAACAAAACACCGAGGTGCAGGTGATTCCAAGGAAAAATACAAGTCCCTGGGTGAGACGGTGGAGAGGCTGGCGTGGGTCTTAAAAAGAAGAACAGCCTTAATATCAAGAAGTCCTTGCTGGGTCCAGGGAACCTGGAAGCCACTTCTCAAAGAAAATATAGATCTGCTTTCTGGCTGGACCTCGGTAGCTTTCAACTTGCAGCTTCTTGGGATTTATTGCTGGTCATTAACTGCTGGGCAACGACACTGGGGAAGAAGTGAGAAGATGAAAGTAACAGCTGGGGCCCTTGAGGAAGAACTTGGCCAGTCTCTGACACCAGGAGTGTGCTGTTAGGGCATTATCACCTGCTTTTTCTTGGTGTAACTTTGGGGAGGAAACCCGTTATCCGAGTAGCAGGGCTTTTGCGGTTAATTCTGTCAAGTCTCTCAGATTTTAAGGGGCTGAGTTTGAGATATGTTTCTTAGGGAAATTAGAACGCAGGTGGGCGAGATCCCAAGTCAGGACCGGCTATATAATTTGTAAACTAATGCAAAATGGAAGTGCAGGGCCCATGGTTCAAAAACTAGTAAATTTGAAGGTGGTGACATTGCAGAGCCTTAAATCAAGTGTGGGCCCTTCTGAGCCCTGTGTCTGGTGTGACTGGCTGCCCCCCTGAGACTTTAGGGGAACTGCAGTGCAATGGAGAAATTGAGGCGCTGTGGTCCACCCAGACAAGCTGCGCTCAGTTCTCAATGTGCCTCTTACTGGTGGTTCTGACTCAGAGAGCAGGTGCACTGTTTCCTCCTTTGTAAAGGGAGCGGAAGTAAAGATGCAGAGAGGTCAGGCTGGTCCAGTGCTCTGCAGGGCACACGGCCCCTAGTAAGACGTTAGTGGGTCTTCCTTCCTCAGCAGTGTTGCTGGCGCCCTGCCTGTTCCGCTCTCCCAACCCGCTGCGTCCCTGCCCACTGACTCCCACACCCAGCACCTGCTTTTGGAGGCTGGCGAACCTTCTGTTGCTGAAACCAGGGGATCCTCACCACCACCACCACCCTTTGCCATCGCTCAGCTGTGGACAGCAGAGGGAACCTGGTCCACCGATGCCTCTGCTCCTTCACTCTACCCGTGAGATCGCAGAGCCGTGGGTCCTTCACAGGCTCCCAGAGTCCCCAGTGGGAGAACTCCACTCACCCCCAGAGGGAGCTAGCTTGGTAACACCATCCTCTTTGGCCCCCTTGACTTCCCTGTGGCTGTTCACCCTGCTTTCCCCTTCAGCTGGCGTCAGGGTCTGCTTCAGGGGGAGCCCAACCTCCGACTGGGCCCCACGCCTTCCAGAGTGTTCAGGCGGAGGGTGCTCTTCAGGTAAGTCCCTGGACCTCCGGAGCAGGCTCTCTCTCTGAGAGCATTTCAGTGTTTATGTTGTGGTAGGTATTTGAGGGGAGATGGCCCCAAGCTCTGTTTCCAGAGCCTTTGATTTAAATGTCTACATCACTCATTCGGTTTTATTTGTTGTGTTCTTGGGATGATTTTGGAAAGCTGAATTTCAGTTAGAGATGAATGCAAATGAAGATGTCATCTCCCCCACCCCCCACCCCCATTCACATTCTTGGAATTCCTGAATTCTATCCTTTGACCCTTGTTAAAAGCATCCTAGAGTTGAAAGGTACCCCAAACATTGCCCCACGTTCCCACCCTTGCTTCCTGAGATGAGAGGAATCCTCTCTGCTCTTGCCTCCTCACCAGGGGACACACCGATACCACAGGGGGCCTCCGACTCCAGCTACAGTGGGGATGGAAGCATTTTGGGCCAAAAGGAGAGGATTAAGCTTGTTTGTGAGGATATCAGGTCAGGCCCCTGTCCCGGAATGTGATTCTACTGGAAATGGACTGTTCGTGGGGCAGCCCCAGCTCTCGCTCTGGTGGACACACAGCTGGCTAGGAGCCGGCAAGTCACTGTTTCTCATCCCATTGGGCTTTATTTCAAGGCGCAAGATGAATTAGATATTGAATAAAATGATCAGTCTGGAAGCCAAAAGAGGATGAAAGACTTTGAGAAAAGTGGTGACCAGGCCATTGCAGAGGGATAGGAGGCACCTTCTGGGGGCGAGGTCCTATGCAGGAAGAAGCCCTTAGGCCCTCTGCTTCTTCTTCAGGATAAGTTTCAAGACAAGCCTTCTGGGGAGCATGCTTTGCAGGTCCCTCAGGCCAGCAGGGGCCAGCCCAGCCATCGGATGCAGAGGCAGGAGTGGGGCCCCACGGACACTGAGCCGAGGGTCCTCACAGTGGAGGGCCTGGCGTGATAGAGTCAGGGCTTATTCCCATAATTGATCTGGAGTGCCCATGGTTTCATCTCCTGTCTGCCACGGTGGCCAGCCTGGTTTCAAGTGCAGTCATTTTGCTGGCTCTGTTGCCCCCACGATGGTACTGGGTGGTGGTAAGGGGTTCCTGTACCCTGACCTCCAAGCTGCAAGGGCCTATGGGTGAATCAACCCTGCGTGGCCCCAGAGGGCCACATTTGCTATGTGCGGTCTCATATACATGGTCAAGGGCACTTCCTATATTGTGTCTCATTTATGAAGCATTGCACTGAAAATTGGGTCTTATCAGATGCGAAAGAGAAAAAAAAAACACAAAAGAATTAATGAGAAAAAGGGAAAGTGATTACTTAGCTTTTCCTAGTCTCCTTTGCTAGAAAGATAAAATGAGTTTAACATACATATTTAATGTGATTTTTTTCTATTCTCATTAAAAATCCAACCTGTATATGTATTAAGTTAAAAAGTTCCAGAAAAGTAGCTAGTTTAATTTCATTAAAAAAAATCCTGAGATGTTTTTATCTCATTGACAAATGTGACATCATAATTATCTTACTGCTTATCTTCTGCTGAGGGTCTCAACTGAAAATAGGGGTGTGAAAGTACTTTGTAAACTGTAAAGTGTTGTCCACATATCAGGTATCAATACTCTAGTGTTACTATGGATGCCTTTGTCATGTACTGAATGTTTATGTCACCCCCAAATTCATATTACAAGCCCTAGACCCCAATGTGTCTGGGTTTGGAGATAGCACTTGTAAGAAGGTGACCAAAGTTTGATGAGGTTGTAAGGGCAGGGCCCTAATATGTTGGGGCAGTGTCCTGTAAGTAGAGGCAGAACACAGAAGCTCTCTTCCCTCCACTCACACTCAGGAAAGGCCAGAAGGGGCTGAGAAGACGGTGTGCACGTCAGAAAGAGGGCTCTCACCAGGAACTGGAATGGTCAGTACCTTGAACTTGGACTTCCCAGCCTCCGAAAGTGTGACAATACATTTCTGTTGTTTGAGCCCCCGAGTCTGTGGTATTTTGTTATGCTGACCTCATTGACTGACACCTTTTCAAAGATGGATGTCCCTTGAGTTCACCCCAGGCAATGAGTAGCAGAACCATCATTCCAGTGGACTCTGAAAATCCTGAAGAGGCTGGTCACTCCTAAACCCCCAGGAGAATGGAGGTGATCATGCACCATCCGTCTGCAGCTCTCTGTGGGTACAGCCTTTACAGCCTGTGGAAGGGAAAACTGGCTTTGTTTTCTCAGTACATGATGTCACATGGGAAAGGATGAGCTGTTTCACTGGTTTTCAAACCTCATAAAGGAAGAAAGACTAGAGGGTGACCCTGACATGTCTACGTGTGGATTGTGACTTAGCTAAAAAGCAGCTTTGGCCAAGGTCCTCTCAATGGCTGTTTTTAGGAGCCCTGGATTGGTAGCCCGATTACTAATTACGATAAAGTTTTGTTGCACATCAACTGTGAGCCTGACAGAGTTCTGGGCCCTGTTACATATATCCTATGTCACTTAATTAAATGTGATTATATCTTCCCCCACAACATTATTTATGTAGTAAATTCACCTAGTTAATCAAACCTCAGCTCTAGATCCAACTAGGGTGTATTTTAGCCTCTAACCTCCTAGATAAATGTCCCTGTGTTACAGGCATGTTTCCTAGTAATAAAAGCCGTTTCGCATGGTATTCAGTGGCAGAACGGGGCGAGGTGCTGGGTCTCTCTGGTTCTGGAGTGAAATCAAGCGCTTATTCATAAGAATCTGCTTATTGGGCATATGTACTGTGTTTCTGGCAGTGGGCTGGGCACTGTAATATACAGTTAGCTAAGACGGACCCAAATGGGACCATATATTATAAAATGTTGAAGGTTTTACTTTTCCTGGTAGTAGACTATGGATAACTGAAAAGCAATCAGTGCTACAATGCTTGTGCTGTAGGCACTGGGCCTGTGTATGAGCAGTTCCTGATGCCGTTTCTCCCGAGGGCAGCACCTGTCAACCCTTTCAGTTGCGTCTGCTGTTGATCACTCTGATTCTACATACTATATGTATTCCTCTCTTTGTTTTTATTTACTTTTACTAAGTATAACACGAGTTCAGAAAGCTATATAAAATGATTGTACAGCATGATGAGCTTTTAGAAGAGGAATACCGTGTGACCCCCTCCCCCCGAAGGAGAGAAGTGATGTCACTCCGTGTGCCTTTCACACGCATGCCCACGCCTAAACAGAGCTCCATGCTTCCTCCCAGACTGTTCACTAGCTCATGGTTATGGTCATCACCTCTTTATTATTCTTTATAGGTTTTTATCCTCCAAAGGTTTACTTTATTCCTGAAGGTGGTATATTGCTAAGTGTCACCCCCCACTTTTAATCTGTAGGCCCCTGTGTGGGCTGAATTGTGTCCCCCCAATTCGTATGTTGATGTCCTAACCTACAGTACCTTAAAACATAAGTTTATTTGGAATAGAGCCTTCCAAGAGGTAGTTAACTTGAAATGAGGTCATGAAAGTGAACTGTAATCCAATATAATTGGTGTTCTTATAAAAAGAGGGGACTAGGACACATTCACACACAGGGAAGAATAGACATGGACCAGCCAAGGAGAAAGGCCTCAGAAGAAGCCAGTCCTTCCGACACCGGGATCTTGGACTTCTGTCCTCCAGAACCACGAGGAAATAAAGTTCTGTTACATAAGCCACCGAGTCTGCGGTGGTTTGTTATGACAGCCATGGCAAGCTAAGACACTCTCCAGGCTTTGGTTTTCTTGTAATTTATTTGTAGAAGATTCTAGATTATTTGTTCTGTTTGGTTTCGCATCCTCTGGATTTTGCTGACTGCTTTCCCACAGTACAGTTTAATATGTTCCTTTATCCTTTGTACAGGGTGGAGCAAAAGTAAGCTTATATTTATAAGTACATGAAATACAGTTTATTCTTGCATTATGATTTATTGATTGTATTATTTTCTATTCAAGCAATGGTAAACCTACCTTTGCCCCACCCTGTACGTCCTGCAAATTGATGCCTGTATCTACAACTTAATCATATTTAGGTTCTTTGGAGGGAAAGGCAGAACTATTTTATATATAGTGTTGTGCTCTTTCGCCAAGAGGCACACGATGCCCTCTTGTGTTTCTTCTCTGTGATGTGAGCAGCCATTGACGCTCAGCCTCCTTATTGGATAAAAAATGGTGATATACAACTTTATCTTTCTTTTTCACTTATGGCTTGAACTACTGTTTAAAGAGACTATTTGCCTTGTGTAACTGGACCAGAGGTACAGTGTGATAAAAGCGGGGGTAGCTGGTGAAATAAGGAGTTGGTGCCAAAGGGTTGCCCAAGGTGATTCATTTTAGAGGGAGGAGGCTATTACACGAACTTACGGACTTAAACGTGTTTCATTTTACTGCATTTATTTTCCTTATTGATGCTTGAGTTGTCCCATCTTTGGCCAGAGAGAACCTCTTCTACTTGGCGCCTGCGTCCTTTGGATAAAATCGGGTACTCTTTGATAGTGTCCCCTCTAGCTGGTATGATCTTTCAAACTCATCTTGAATCTCTCCGTACCCAGATCTGGAATCAGCTCTTTTCCCATGGTTTGATTTTGTTTTTAGTGGGAAATAATACTGAAAACTACACCTGTGTTTTTTAGACATGCTCATGGCAATTGTTTCTAGGCCTTTCACTATATACACACATCCGCACCAACACAGGTTCATACTGATACCTCCCTCCAATTCAGATTTAGAACAATAGTGCGCTTACTGAACCACATCTTCTTTTATTCCTGGCCACCAGGGATGCATAGAATTGAAACATTGCTTAATTACTGATTCCCTTATTCACGCTCACACAAAACATTCCCTTTTTTCTTTCTTCCTATTGATTTGAGAGTGAGATGAAAGGGGAAAGAAAAAGAAAGGGGATGTGGTGGGGGAGAAAAAGAGAGAGAGAAGCTTCAATTGTTGTTCTACTTAGGTGTTCCATTTACTTGTGTACTCATTGGTTGCTTCGCCTATGTGCCCTGACCAAGGATTGAATCCATGACCTCAGTGTGCCGAGATGGTGCTTTATCTACTGACCCACCCGACCAGGGCCAAAAACATTCTTGAAATAACAATACCAGTGTCACCATCGATGTTATTAAAAATTGGTTTCTAAAAACGTTGCATATGCTCTTCTCATCCTCTCTGTTTCAGTGGCCCTGTCTCCATGACCAGAACAAGTAGCCACATCTTCATGTTCTCTTTTTCATTCCCTCATTCAGTCTGAATTCTCCACACAAGTATAAATGTTTTATACTTGCCCTGGGTCTTTATGTCACTATCTAGCCAGCCACTTTAGTTGTCTGACCCTCATTCTCTAGTAGATTTGTAAGGAAGGGCGAAATGGAGCATTTCCTGAATTCTTGTCTGTGGAGGTCTGTTTGTCTTTGGTCTTTAGGCGCTGATGGATGACTGGGATGCGTGCTAAGAAATTTGTCACTAGGTGATTTCATCATTGTGCGACCATCAGCATCATAGATGTACCTATCAGTGGTCAGTGGCAAACAAACTCAGTCAACAGAGCCAAATATCAACAGTACAACGATTGAAATTTCTTTTGAGAGCCAAATTTTTTAAACTTAAACTATATCGGTAGGTACATTCCTTATCGAGGTAGCGCCCGCACGTGGTGTTTTGTGGAAGAGCCACACTCAAGGGGCCAAAGAGCTACACGTGGCTCGCTAGCTGCAGTTTGCTGACCAGGGCCAAACTTGGATACAATTGTGATCCTGTGTGCTGCACTTTTATAGATTGGTGACTCAGTACTTTTGTTTACACCAGGGGTCCCCAAACTTTTTACATAGGGGGCCAGTTCACCATCCCTCAGACCGTTGGAGGGCCGAACTATAAAAAAAGCTATGAACAAATCCCTATGCACACTTGTTGGGCAGATAAAATATATTATGCTCACTTTGTTAAAAATGGTGCTGCCCACGTACAAGTTTAAAGAGTAAGCTTTTCCCCACACCTTTGACTGATTGGATGATGTAGGGTGGTGTACTCTTATGAGGAATCCTCCCAGTATATCTCAGATAAGTGACTTTATATCAGAGACTTCCTTGTTTGTAGATTGGATTAAAGGTTTTGAATCTAGTCTATAAAGTGGGGTGGATAGGGATCTTGCTCTCTTGGTTCCTGAGATTAGTATCAGAGAGGAGAGCAGAGTAAGGCCACATGGAGGCCAGGAGTAGCAGCCAAGATGGCAGAGTGCTGAGGAAGAAGCCAGTTTGTGCAGAGTTTGTGCAGAGAGAAGGAGATGGGAAACAGAGGTGAATAAGTCTGGTGAGCTAGAAGCCTTTGATTCTAGGAAACTCAGATAAACCAGTAGCTTTGTGAGCACTGAATGTGTGGGTTTTGGAGCCCAGTGTGTGGTTTTGCTTGCCCGCTGGGTGCAAGCTAGAATTAAAACAGATGGCTCACCCGTTCTTGGCTCCGTTGTTTCATTACCGACTGTCTGAATCTAATGTGAACCTGCATGGGTCAGGCGGCTGTGATCCTGACCCTGACCACTGGCTTTACAACACTGCACATATCTTATTTTAAAGTAAAAAAACAAAATGGGAACAAATACAATATTTAAAATAAAGAACAAGTAAATTTAAATCAACATATTGACCAGTATTTCAATGGGAACTGTGGGTGCGGATGCATCTTGTGCTCCTCTCACTGACCACCAATGAAAGAGGTGCCCCTTCTAGAAGTGCGGCGGGGGCTGGATAAATGGCCTTAGGGGGCTTGGATGCGGTCTGAAGCCATAGTTTGGGGACCCCTGGTTTACACCAACATCACCACAAACCTGTGAGTAACTGTAGTGTAATCCCTGACAGTTGGCCTTTCCTTTTGTAATGCAAGTGCCTGGTTTAAATTTCCTGAGGCATCTCTGTCAGGGAGCATCTGGAAGGAAGATAAAGAGTCAGGCGTCCCTCTCCCCTTGGACGGTCCTTTGTTTTAGAGATTTTGAGTTGGATAATTGACCTTTTGGGTCACTTGTTTTATTTTTTTCTCTTTTAGGGCTTTAATTTCTCACCTCTCTGTTTCAAATCCAGCAATAAAGAGTGAGTTTACAAAACCCTAGGCTCCCACCTCAGAGGCAGAGGCGGGATCAAAGGGACCGAAGGGAAAGCGGTCAGAGGGAAAGTGGAAGAGAAGATGGGATCAGAGAAGGGAAAGAGATTAGTGAAATTATATATACATAACACAGCATTATAGAGAACAGAACAGCAAATCCTGGAGGGAAGGGGGGGAAAGCATTAGGGGGAGGAGCAAAGGGGGGTGCCCAGGGGAACACAGGGGTGGGGGGAGATATACTTGGTGGGACACGTGAATCTATGTAAACGCCATAAATTAAAATTATAAATAAAAAACAAAACAAAGAAACCCCTAGGCTCTCACAGTCAATCCCAATAAAAGCAGGTCCCCAGGCTGGTGCAGTAATATTCTTTCTTTTCCTTCAAAGGTTCCTAATTGTTATTGCTGAAGGACATCTTGCAATTCCTAAAAAGAACCCCGAGGGTGGGTCCAGCTGTCACATTGGCTTAGAAAAAAGAGCAGTCTATGGGAAGCTCTCTGGGGTCGAGAGTGTCCCAGGCATTTCCAGCCAAGAGCATCCCGAGGACCAGAACCCTTGCACAAAACAGTCATGCTTTGCGCTGAGACCTTGCAGTGCCTGCAGTGACAATAGACATAGTAATTTTTCAGTTCTGTTAACATCCTATGAGACTATGTTCCCCTATGTACGAGGTCTGTCATTGACTGAAATGCCCTTATGTAGTATGTGACTCAAATATATGACTCTATTTACTTTTGACATTCAATATTTCTGTCAAGTTTTCTGATGACAATATGGTTTCCAGGCCTTTGTAATTCACTTGTTTTTCTTGGATGCCTGGTTATGGCCATTCTGGGCTGATTTTCTGAAGTAAATGTTGTGATCTCTCAATATATAGTTATATGTAATGAATATGTATGTGTGTGTGTGTGTGTGTGGTGTGTGTGTGTGTGTGTGTATGTAATTTTAGTCTCTTTTTAACTTTAGAGACATTTACTTAAATGACAATTTTAATATTTGTTCTGTTCCCTTATTTAGTGTTTTGATTTGAGGTCTCCTATTACATGTATTGGGTCTCCATTGCCTGTGTTCTGTTTTCTTAAATCTGTAATTCTTTTCATATTTTCCTTGAAAATTCTTTTTCAAAATTCTCTCCTTCAGTCTTTTACTTTCTTAAGACATTGTCTAATGTGTTTATTCATTGTTATGCTCCTTTCTGTTTTGCCTTCATTTCTAAAATGTCTACTTTTTTTCTGTTTTATTACTTCATTTATGATTTTTTATAATTCTGAATAGTATTATTCTTTCACATCTTGAATCACCTTTTAAATCTGTTAAGCTCTTTTTGATATAAATTAGAGCGTCCATCTGTCCTATGGATTGCCTTTCCTTGTCCGTAGGGGTGTTACTCTACTCACTCTTTTTCCTTTTTCAACAACTCTGCATTGCATTTGGCCTCAATCCTTTTGAATGATCGTTTTCTTATGTGAAGCTAATGTTTGTTCTCCTTCTCCCTCTTTATCAGGACATTATTTTCCCCATTCCCTCTATCATCAGTGTCCTTCTCAAAGTCGGTTTTATTCCCAGCAGTTTTACAAGTGCTATTCCTGAAGAGGAACCTTGGTTCATCGATTCTGAGCATTCACAGGGCCCAGATTGCTTTCTCCTAAGACCACAGAGGGGACACCACTAGGCACTCACTGTTGGACTGTGTGGACCCCTCTCAGTTCTAGCTGCTGCAACACATTGGCACCTGACCTTTGCAGTCAATACTTGTGGGTTATTCCATGGTTCTCATGTCGTTCACTGCTTCCCCTGCACAGAGCCTGCACAGAGCAGGACAGCATGCAAGTCTGCTGTCTGTGGTCTGACCTCACCCACTCCACTTGGAGTTCCCGGGCGTCCCTGGTCGCCTAGTCTGGTTGTAGAGGTGGTGTAGGGGTTGTAGTGTTTGCTGCCTTGGTTTCTGTCTGTGTGTTTAGAGAGCTGATTTGGGGGAGATGAAAAAAAAATGCACTGATCTCACTTCCGTAGTCGCAGAATCATTGTCATTTTAAAACATTATCTAGTGACTTCCAGCTGTAGCAACAGGGATTGAGTTTTCTTATTGTCTCGTGCCCACTCACTTTCCTTCCCATTCAGTCTGTTAATATAGTTATTTCCCAATAAAGTCAGTACTAATTACTATAACTACATTAAAATGGATATTAATTTTGTGTTTCTTCTCTTACACATGTTTTTGTCCTCTCCTCCCCTGGAATATATTCTGGGGTTAGTAATTGTGCTGTGTATTTTTAAATGTGTTTTTTTCCTGCTCCCAGTACTGTCTGTTTCCTTCCACTTCTTTATTTTGGTTCCTGTGTTTTATACTAGAGGCTTTCCTCAAATGTCTATTTATCTCTGGTGGTCTGTTCATATTTACAAGTTGCCTCAAAAGCAAAAAGGAGTTTTCTCTGTGTGTTTGTATTGGGGAGAGCTCATCAACAAGGAAAACTGGCACAGACTGACCTTTTCATCGGGGCGCTCACACTGTCATACGAGAAGTTTCTTTCTCTGGAATCGATTCTGTTCCCCAGAGAAGTCTGGCTAACCTGCAGTGCAGAAGTTTTTGTCCAGACTGGGAAGGGGTCAGAGCAGTCCACTGCTTGGTGAGCAGACTCACAGGTGGCTCCTGCTCACAGCTTCTCTTCCTTATTCTGGCCCACAGACTATAACTTCTCTGTCTCAGCTTCCTTTGACCTAACATGGCCTTTGTTTTTGCTATGCATCTTTGTGCATTTATATGAGTACTTTCCATCAGTCATTACATGTAGTGGAACTTATTTTTATTTCTTTTTAAAGAAAAATTATAAATAGAAGAACTAATATTTTATTCTTGCATATCAGAGGATAAATATCTGGAAGGGATGGCTTCTTGGGGTCAAGCGTGGCAGCTATTCTATGTAAGCTTTCGCCTTCCTTGTGTGTTTGTCTTGTCTCCTCCCTTGTCTCAGGCCTTGTGTCTCTTACCTGCCGAAGACCTGGCACCTCCCCGTCTTGAGCTGCCAGGTGACTTCCCATAGACACTGATCCCCATTGTCCCTGGGTGGAACCTCTCTTTCCCTCTCCTCCAGCTTCAGATATGAATCAATTCTTTTATTCCCAATGGTGTTCTTCACTCTTCACTTTCTCTCGGTGGATTTGTACTTTGAAAATTTTTTTACTGCCATTAAATGACCTGTTGAGGGGGGAAGAGATTAAACACCTGTGGTCCATCCATCACAAATATATTTTAACAATTGACAAAAATAGAAAACCATTTGACATTTAAACAACTTCAATATTTAAAAAAACCTCATGTTAACACAAGACCCCATCTTTACAAAGAGCTCTCTGACATAGCTCTGCATTAGAGCACCCCATGCGGTGAGTAGCCCAGAGATTATCACCCTCAGTCCCGAGGGGCAAGGCTGAGCCCGCAGCAGCTCTGAGATGGCATCAGGTCAGGGTCAGGACGTAAGCGTGTGACACCTGGTGGATGCTGCTGCTGCTCTTGGTGGTACTTTAATCACATGGGCTGGCCATGACCTTGAGGAATATTCAGCACTTTTCTAAGAACTATAAATTCTATAAAATTCTAGTGCATTGCCTCTCATTGACAGGCACTGAAGACCGTAATATACAGAGGAGACCCCGTTTTATACGAGCAGAGGCTTTTAGTTGACTCTAGAAATGTAAACATGACTCTCCTAATGCATTTTTAATAGCTTCTATTCCTGGACATTAGCCAAAGTTCACATGTTTAGCAGTAAAAGATTTGCCATACTGGCCAATTCCTCCCTCAAGGGCTCTTCTAAAGATCTGAGCTTAACCTCAACCGCTTCTCTTATTTCCTCACTCCAGTGAATTGAGTCCTGTGTTTGTGTGTTTAATGTGTTTGTGGAGGGGTATTTACTAGGTTCTAGTTCATTGGATTGCCCTGCTCAGCCTGTGGGTTGATATACCCTACCTAAACCTCACTTGGCTGCCCGGATGTTGGCTGAAAAGCCCCTTCTCAAACACTGCCCGAAAATAATGACCGTCTCCTTCATACTCATTATTCTTGGTTGTATTTTTAGCCTGACAGGCTATATGCAATCAATTACGAATTTCAAAACTATGAACTCCACACAGGTAGGTATAGGCTCACCCTTTACTGTTCAGTAGTGTTTGGGTGAGTGGTAATGAATGCCTTTGTGCTTGTCTTAGGTATGGCCCAGTCAGGCTCTTTGCCTCTGTGACCCCTCTTCTGCCCTATTCCTAGGTGGCCACTCATCCTTTCCTGGACCAGACGTAGTTAGAGAATAGCAGGATGTAACTATTTATCTCTTCTTTTGAGTTCAACATCCAATTCTCCTTGTAGAGTTAATAAGGGAGAGAAAGGTGATATCATGGAAAGAACACAAGATTTAGGGCTAGGTCAACTGGTGTCTGTATCCTGTATTCCTCCTCACAAGCCCTATGAGCTTAGATAAATCATTTACCTTCTATGAGCCTCTGTATACTAAACAAGCAAGACTGATTCTACCCTCATTGATGAGTGGTTAAAAAATCCAATGACGTAAATTAAAAATGCCTAACATACTGTTTCATATAAAGTTAAACATGCACTTACCATAGGAACCCGGAACTCAAATCCTCAGAAGCTACCCTGGAGAAATAAAAACACTTGTCTACACAAAGACATCTATACAAATATTGATGAGTTTTATTGATAATAGCTTCAAATAAAAAACCCCCAAAGGTCCAATGATGAGCAAGTGAATAAACAAATTATGTATATATTCGTACAATGGAATTCTACTCATCAATAAAAAATAACTGAAGCATTGATCCACGCATCACTATGCATGATTCTCAAAAACATTAGGCTGAGAGGAAGAAGCCAGACACAGAAGACTGCAGTACTGTGTGATTCTATGTGGAACCCTAGGGAAAACAAATCTAATCAGTAGTGAGAGAAATTGTTTCATTGGTAACCTGGGGCCAGGAATGGGGGGTGGGAAAGACTGGGACAGACACAGGGAATGTTTGGGTGATGGAAATGTTTCCATATTTTGATTATGGGGAGGTTGCCTGGTTATATACATTTATCAAAATTCACCAAATGGTATGCTTAGAATGTATGCATTGTATTACATGTAAATGATACCTTATTGATTTTATTTATTCATTTCAGAGAGGAGAGAGAGAGAGAGAGAGAGAGAAAGGGGGAAGGAACAAGAAGCATCAACTCCTATATGTGCCTTGACCAGACAAGTGCAGGGTTTTGAACCAGTGACCTCAGCATTCCAGGTGGACACTTTATCCACTGCGCCACCACAGGTCAGGCCGATACCTTACTAATATTTTGAAGTGAGTGTCTGGCACGTGGTAAGTATTCAGTACATGTTGCTTCCCTTCTCTCTTTGGTTGGTGCTCAGGTGACTGCATTGCGGGGTTCCTGCCCTTGAACTTGTCCTCTGAGCAGCTATTTTTAGTGCCTCTGCCACTTGCTCTGACTACTCAGTGTCTACAGCAGTCCTCATCTGCTCGGACTGGCAGAATACCACAGACTGGGTGGCTTAAACAACAGATATTTATTTTCTTATACTTCTGGAAGCTAGGAAGTCAAAGAGCAAGGTTCCTGCTGCTTGTTTTCTGGTGAGAGCTCTCTTCCTGGCTTGCTGGTGGCTGCCTTCTTGCTGCGTGCTCTCATGGCTTTTTCTTGGTGTGTGTGTGTTGGTGGGGGGAGAGCTCTTTCTTTTACTCCTGTTAAGGTCACTGGTTCTATTGGATTAGGACCCCACTTTTTTTTTTAAGTTTTATTTATTTATTTATTTATTTATTTATTTATTTATTTATTTATTCCAAGGACAGAGAGAGTCAGAGAAAGGGATAGATAGGGACAGACAGACAGGAACGGAGAGAGGTGAGAAGCATCAATCATTAGTTTCTCATTGACCTTGCGACACCATAGTTGTTCATTGATTACTTTCTCACATGTGCCTTGACTGCGGACCTTCAGCAGACCGAGTAACCCCTTGCTGGAGCCAAGGACCCCTTGCTGGGTCCAAGCTGACGAGCTTTTGCTCAAGCCAGATGGGCCCGCGCTCAAGCTGGTGAGCTCGGGGTCTCGAACCTGGGTCTTCTGCATCCCAGTGCGGTGCTCTATCCATTGCGCCACCACCTGGTCAGGCAGGACCCCACTTTTTTTTTTTAATATATATTTTATTATTATTAATTATAATGGGGTGACATCAATAAATCAGGGTACATATGTACAATGAAAACATCTCCAGGTTATCTTATCATTGAATTGTGTTGCATACCCATCACCAAAAGTCAAATTGTCCTCTGTCACCTTCAATCTGGTTTTCCCTGCGTCCCTCCCCTCCTCCCTATCCCACTCTTCCCTCCCTCCCCCCATCCCATAACCACCACTCTCTTCTCCATGTCTCATACCCTCACTTTCATGTCCCACCTATGTATGAAATCATGCTGTTCTCAGTTTTTCTTTTTTCTGATTTACTTATTTCACTCCATATAATGTTATCAAGGTACATCCATTTTGTTATAAATGATCCGATGTCATCGTTTCTTATGGCTGAGTAGTATTCCATAGTATATATGTACCAAAGCTTTTTAATCCACTCGTCTTCTGACGGACACTTGGGCTGGTTCCAGATCTTCGCTATTGTGAACAATGATGCCACGAACATGGGGGCGCATTTCTTCTTTTCGAACAGTGCTATAGTGTTCTTAGGGTATATTCCTAAAAGTGGGATAGCTGGGTCAAAAGGCAGTTTGATTTTTAATTTTCTGAGGAATCTCCAAACTGTTTTCCACAGTGGCTGCACCAGTCTGCATTCCCACCAGCAGTGCAGAAGGGTTCCCTTTTCTCCACATCCTCGCCAGCACTTATTCTGTGTTGTTTTGCTGATGAGTGCCATTCTGACTGGTGTGAGGTGATATCTCATAGTGGCTTTAATTTGCATTTCTCTAATGATTAGTGATGTTGAGCATTTTTTCATATGCCTATTGGCCATCTGTATGTCCTCTTTGGAGAAATTTCTATTCATTTCTTTTGCCCATTTTTTGATTGGGTTGTTTGTCTTCCTGGTGTTGCGTTTTATAAGTTCTTTATAAATTTTAGTTATTAACCCCTTATCAGATGTGCTGTCGAATATGTTCTCCCATTGTGTGGTTTGTCTTTTTATTCTGTTCCTATTCTCTTTAGCTGTGCAAAAACTTTTTAGTTTGATATAGTCCCATTTGTTTATCTTGCCTTTTATTTCAGTTGCCCATGAAGATAAATCGGCAAATATACCGCTGCTACAGATGTCGGAGAGCTTGCTGCCTATGTTTTCTTCTAAGATGCTTATGGTTTCACGGCTTACATTTAAGTCTTTTATCCATTTTGAGTTTGTTTTTGTGAATGGTGTAAGTTGATGGTCTAGTTTCATTTTTTTGGAGGTAGATGTCCAATTTTCCCAACACCATTTGTTAAAGAGGCTGTCTTTACTCCATTGTATGTTCTTTCCTCCTTTGTCAAATATCAGTTGTCCATAAAGCTGTGGGTTTACTTCTGGGTTCTCTGTTCTGTTCCATTGATCTATGTGCCTGTTCTTATGCCAGTACCAGGCTGTCTTGAGTATAATGGCCTTGTAGTAAACCTTGATATCAGGAAGAATGATACCTCCTGCTTTATTTTTTCTTTTTAAGATTGCTGAGGCTATTCGTGTTCTTTTTTGGTTCCATATAAATTTTTGGAATATGTGTTCTATATCTTTGAAGTATGTCATTGGTATTTTAATTGGTATTGCATTGAATTTATAAATTGCTTTGGGTAATATAGACATTTTAATGTAGTTTATTCTTCCTAGCCATGAGCACGGTATGTGCTTCCACTTGTTTGTATCTTCCTTGATTTCTTTTATCAATGTTCTATAATTTTCCGAGTACAAGTCCTTAACCTCCTTGGTTAAATTTACTCCTAGGTACTTTATTTTTTTGGCTGCAATAGTGAAGGGGATTGTTTCCTTAATTTCTTTTGCTGATATTTCATTGTTGGTGTATAGAAATGCCTCTGATTTCTGAGTATTAATTTTATATCCTGCCACCTTGCTGAAATCATTTATAAGGTCCAGTAGTTTTTTGACTGAGACTTTAGGGTTTTCAATATACAATATCATATCATCTG
Source organism: Rhynchonycteris naso (assembly GCA_037038555.1). Classification (NCBI taxonomy): domain Eukaryota; kingdom Metazoa; phylum Chordata; class Mammalia; order Chiroptera; family Emballonuridae; genus Rhynchonycteris; species Rhynchonycteris naso. The sequence goes on from CM073001.1 coordinate 102,932,319, forward strand.
CAAATAATGACAGTTTTACTTCTTCTTTTCCAATTTGTATGCCTTTTATTTCTTCTTCTTGTCTGATTGCTGTAGCTAGGACTTCCAGAACTATGTTGAATAAGAGTGGTGAAAGTGGGCAACCCTGCCTGGTTCCTGATCTTAAGGGGATTGCTTTTAATCTTTGTCCATTTAGTATGATGTTTGCTGTCGGTTTATCGTAGATGGCCTTTATCATGTTAAGGAATGATCCCTGTATTCCCACTTTACTGAGAGTTTTGAGCATGAATGGGTGCTGGATTTTATCAAATGCCTTTTCTGCATCTATTGAAATTATCATGTAATTTTTGTCCTTCCTTTTGTTTATGTGGTGAATCACATTGATTGATTTGCGAATATTGAACCAGCCTTGCCTCTCCAGAATAAATCCCACTTGATCGTGGTGTATGACTTTTTTCATATATTGCTGGATCCGGTTGGCTAATATTTTGTTGAGAATTTTAGCGTCTAAATTCATCAGGGATATAGGCCTATAATTTTCTTTCTTTGTGTTGTCTTTGCCCGGTTTTGGGATCAGAATTATGCTCGCCTCATAAAAGGAGTTTGGAAATCTTCCTTCCTCTTGAATTTTTTGAAATAGCTTGAGAATAGGAGTTAGTTCTTCTTTGAATTTTTGATAGAATTCACTTGTGAAGCCATCAGGCCCAGGACTTTTCTTTTTTGGGAGTTTTTTGATAACTGTATCGATCTCATTTGCTATAATTGGTCTGTTTAGGTGTTCTGATTCTTCCAGATTGATTTTTGAAAGGTTATATGATTCAAGAAATTTGTCCATTTCACCAAGATTGTCTAATTTTTTGGCATATAGTTCTTCATAGTATTTTCTTACAATGCTTTGTATTTCTGTTGTGTCAGTTGTTATTTCTCCACTGTCCTTTCTAATTTTATTTATTTGAGTCCTCTCTCTTTTTTTCTTGGTGAGTCTAGTTAAAGGTTCATCAATCTTGTTTACCTTTACAAAGAACCAGCTTCTGGTTTCATTGATCCTCTGTATTATTTCCTTAGCCTCTATGTCATTTATTTCTGCTCTGACCTTTATTATTTCCTTTCTTCTACTTGTCTTGGGTTTTATTTGTTGTTGTTTTTCTAGTTCTTTTAGATGCAGGGTCAGGTTGCTTATTTGAGCTTTTTCTAGCTTCTTATGATATGCCTGTAGTGCAATAAACTTCCCTCTCAGAACTGCTTTTGCTGTGTCCCATAAATTTTGAGTTGATGTATGCTCATTATCATTTGTTTCTAGAAACATTTTTATTTCTTCTTTGATCTCATTGTTAATCCATTCATTATTTAATAAGAAGCTATTTAGTTTCCAAGTGTTTGAGTATTTTTCATTTTTTCTTTTGTGGTTAATTTCTAGTTTCATGGCATTGTGATCAGAGAAAATGCTTGATATGATTTCAATCTTCTTAAATTTATTGAGACCATTTTTGTGTCCTAACATGTGGTCTATCCTAGAAAACGTACCATGAGCGCTTGAGAAGAATGTATATTCTACTGCTTTAGGGTGAAAAGTTCGGAAGATATTTATTAAATCAAGTTGATCTAGTGTATCCTTTAAGTCTGCTGTTTCTTTATTAATTTTCTTTCTTGAGGATCTATCCAGTGTTGTTAGAGGGGTATTGAAATCCCCTACTATGATAGTATTGCTGTTAATCTCGCCCTTTATATCCATCAAAGTCTGCTTTATGTATGTCGGGGCTCCTATATTTGGTGCATAGATATTTACAATAGTTATATCTTCCTGTTGAATTGTTCCCTTTATCATTATGTAGTGTCCTCTTTTATCTCTTACTAAAGCCTTTGTTTTAAAGTCCATTTTGTCTGATATAAGTATTGCTACCCCTGCTTTTTTTTCATTTCCATTTGCATGAAATATTTTTTTCCATCCTTTTACCTTCAGTCTATGAGCATCTTTTGTTTTAAGGTGTGTCTCTTGTAGACAGCATATGTATGGGTCCTGTTTCTTTATCCATGCAGCTACCCTATGTCTCTTGATTGGATCATTTAATCCATTTACATTTAAGGTTATTATTGATATGTAGTTGTTTATTGCCATTTTATTCTTTAAAGCTTTATTCTTCTTTTGCTCTATTCATTCCTCCCTTTAAACTGTTCACAAGAGGCCCCTTAGTATCTCTTGCAGAATTGGTTTGGTTTTTATGAATTCCTTCAGGTTTTCTTTTTCTGGGAAGCTCTTTATTTCTCCTTCAATTTTAAACGTTAGCCTTGCTGGATAAAGTAGTCTTGGTTGTAGGTTCTTGTTCTGCATTACTTTGATTATTTCTTGCCATTCCCTTCTGGCCTCAAGTGTTTTTGTTGAGAAGTCCGATGTCATCCTTATGGGGGCTCCTTTGTAGGTGATAGTCTTTTTTTCTCTAGCAGCTTTTAAAATTTTTTCTTTATCCATTAGCTTTGGTATTTTAACTATGATGTGTCTTGGTGTAGATTTTTTTGGGTTTCTCCTTAATGGAGTTCTGTGTGCTTCTTGAATGTGTGGAGTGTTTCCCAGCCTTAATTTAGGAAAGTTTTCTGCTATAATTTGATTGAACAAAGTTTCCATTTCCTGTCCTCTCTCCTCTTCTTCAGGCACCCCTATGATGCGAATGTTGTTTCTCTTCATGTTGTCACAAAGCTCCCTTAGTGTTTCCTCACATTTTTTAAGTCTCTTTTCCTTTTTCTTCTCTGCTTCTGTGCCTTTGTTTATTGTGTCCTCTAACTCGCTTATTCGATCCTCAGCGTCATCCATCCTGCTTTTAATTCCTTCCATTGTGGTCTTCAGTTCTGATACTGTATTTGTCATTTCTGTCTGATTCTTTTTTATTATTTCAATTTCATTTTTTATACTTGTTATCTCTTTATTTAGGTGTTCATAATGACTATCCATTGTTGCTCTAATTTCTTTGAACATCCTAACTATCATTATTCTAAATTCTGCTTCTGGTAATTTGGTTATATCTGGTTCATTCAGGTCCTTCTCTGGGGATTTCTCTTGATTCATTTGGTTTGCATTCCTCTGCCTGCCCATTTTTTCTGTGTATAAGCAAGTTGTGGCCACTGGAGTCCAGTAGGTGTTCCCTTTGTGTTCTCTAGGTGTGGTCTATCTGCAGGCCCCCCACCCCCTCTGCCGGTTCCCAGGGTGGTTGGGTATGAGTGTTGCCAGCGCCGGCCCACTGTGGCTTTTGCTATGATTTCTGCCTCTCCTCTGTGGGAGGGGCTGTGACTGAAGCCACAAGATTAGCACCAAGGGTAGAGGTGAGCACCTTTCCTCAGCTGCAAACCCAGCCTATTTCCGGACTTCCGCCCAGAACCAGCAGTCGGAGCCTGCTCGCTACAGTTCCGCGGGTTAGGCAGGGCTTTTGATGTGCTCTCAGCTGTAAGCTTTTGCCCGTCAGGAGCTTTAGCTCCGCCCTCGAGGCCAGGGCCCTTCTGCGCAGGGTCGGAAACCAAGGTTTATTGGGGCGGGCGTGTTTGCTCGCTTCCGCTCAGCTGCGTACTTCCGCTCGTCCCGGACTCTACCCCGCCCCCGCGTTCGGAGCCCGCTCGTGCACGTATGAATGCTATCTGGGGTTTCTCCGGCCGGATGGGGACAGCAGCGTGGGCTCAGCTGTGAGCCTCCACTTGTCTCGGGGTCCACCCCGTTCCCGCGCTCGGAGTCCGCTCGCGCACGTATACTGGCCAACCGCGGTTTCTCCGGGCCGGGGGGGGGGGGGGAGGTAGGGGGACTGGTAGCGTCAGCTCAGCCACGAGCCCCTGCCCGTCCCTAGTCCTAGCCCGGTCCCCGCGGTCAGGGCCTGCTTGCGCAGGGCCTGCCCTTTTCTGGCCTCCCGCTTTGTCCCCGTAAGTGGGATTAAAGGCGGGCCCGCAGCTTCCGGACCGCTTTCGCGGTCCCCTCTGACCCTCTGGGCTAGACCGATCTCCCACCGTCTTGGCCTCTGCCCACGCCAACAGAACCGCCTTTCAGTGTCCTGCCGCCCCAAAACCCCAAGCAGCCCTCAGCAGAGTAGGAAGGGACCTAATACTCCACACTGTAGGCCTGGGAGCTCCCTCACTTGTTTCACAGCTCAATACTGTCCAAACGCCTCTTTTAGGCTCTAGGACTGGAGGCTGGGGCTTGGTTCCTGGGACCCAGGTCCCTCCCTCTCCGCCAAACTTTCCTCCCGCCCCACGGGTCTCTCCGGGCTGCCGTTTGCTCTGGGGAGCTGGGCAGCCCTCTTTGCGTTTTCGCTATTCCTACCAGTCTCAATGTGGTTTCTTCTGTGTTCCTTGGTTGAAGAGTCCACTTAGTTTTGTTCAAAGTTGGTTTATCCAGGTGATGGTTCTTAAAATTGAGTTGTAATCCACTTTGGTTCTGGGAGTTGGAAGTTGGTACGTCTGCCTACTCCGTCGCCATCTTGCTCCCCCCTCAGGACCCCACTTTTTAAACCTCAGTTAACCTAACTGATTTAAACCTCATAAAAGGCTCTATCTCCAGAGTCAGTCACATAGGGGGTTAGGGCTTCAACATAAAAATTTTGGGGAGGGGTGCACATGGTGTACTGTGTGCCTATATACCCCCTGGAATTCTAGAAGAATCCTCTCTCTTCACTTGGAAGGCTGAACAGGCTGAGGAGCAATCTTTGGGAGCAGCCCTCAATGGACTGCTTCTAGAAAGCAGTGTATAAGTAGCTCAGCTCCCTTGCCCCTCAGCTGGATAATTTTGAGGGGCATGTTTTATATTGCTTTTTCAGCGTTTTCTCTCGAAATGAAGGACCAGTCTCCCTCTGGTAACTGGCCAAATGCCACACTTTTTTCTTGACTGCCTTGCTTCCCTGTATTACGGTCCCACGCCCATTTCAAGGTGCCCTCTGTCTGCCAAATAAACCATTTGAACTTGAGCCTTAATCTCAAGGTCTGAATCTGGGAGAACCTAGAAAAAATGATAGTAATATACATTTGTATTTGTACAGGTAACTGTAATTCACAGTAATCTGGAAAAATGGCCCAATGGCTGTTCATGCATCAAGTCACGGGAAAGGGATTAATTGTGTAGGAGACAGTGATTCTGACATAAGGGTCAGAGGTGGTTCTTGGGAGACAGAGGATTTGAATTGGGCCTTGAAGGATGTATACAGTTTTGACAGGGAGCTCTTATGGGAGAGGGAGAGAGAGAGAGAGAAGAGGGAGGGGGAAAGAAATAGATGGATAGATAGATAGATAGACAATATATAGATAGATGATAGATAGATAGATAATAGATAGATAGATGATAGATGATAGATAGATAATAGATAGATAGATGATAGATAGATAATAGATAGATAATAGATAGATGATAAATGATAGATAATAGATAGATAGATGATAGATAGATAATAGATAGATGGTAAATGATAGATGATAGAAAGATAGATAATAGATAGATGATAAATGATAGATAGATAATAGATAGATAGATGATAGATAGATAATAGATAGATAGATGATAGATAGATAGATAGATAGATAGATAAGGAACACAGGAAGGAGACTGAATGTAACATTTGCTGAGCGTCGGAGCTGTGGCAGGCACTGTGATAAGAGCTGGGCATGCAGAACTGAGTGAGACCCAGGCCCTGTTCTCAAGGACATCATGGTCCTAGTGGGTGAGCTAGAGGAATAAGAGATAAAGCACCTGTCACTTCACCAAGTCTGATGCATCACTTCCCAAGCACTGTTCCAGAGGTTTCCCGTGCCAAGTGTCCTGCGAGAGCCCTCAGTAGGGGCTCCTCGCACCAAAGCGCCAACAGGAGGAAACACTGAGCTTCTGGAAACCCTCCTTGGGCACATTTCCAAAATTCAGAACAGAGTCCACAGTCTTGTTTTAATGGCTTTGGCTAAATTCATGTATGTTCGCTGCTTGATCTAGAGGTTGCACTGTAAATATTTTGTACATTGGGCCAATTCTCTGGTGATTTTAATATTTCATTTATAAACTGATTTAACTTTTAATAGTATCCAAAGCCATCTCATTAGATTACAATGTTGAAAGAGCGCCTCTGTAATAGCTATCCCGTTTTTCGGGTAAATTCAATTTGAGCAGATGTAGCCCAAGGCAAAAGGCAGTCATGCTCTCCAAAATATTTTGTTATCTTCTTTTCCAAACAGGTCCCAGCCTATTATTTTTTTCTATGTGCATGACTTGGATATGACAGACAAATCTCCCAAGATCTCAGAGGACTAAAGGAGAAATATGATCTGGACATAGCTGATGGTCATTGTCACATAACACTGTGCATGCATTCTGTGTCCCTGTCACAACTATATTTAGAAGATTGTGGTTGTGCCTGATTAATCTCTGAATCCCTAGTACCTTGTGAAGGTTTGATACCAGGTAGAAACTTAATAAATGTTTGTGTTAAAGTGGACCTGAATTTTGTTCCCAGGCACCTGAGAGTCCTGAACTATTTAATGGTTATTAAATAATGCCGTTTAATTTTTTTAATTGGATTTATTAGGGTGACATTGGTTAATACAATTGTATAGGTTTCAGGCATATAATTCTATAATACATCATTTGTAAGTTGTACTGTGTGTTCACCACCCCAAGTCAAGTCTCCTCCCATCACCATTTATCCCCCCTTTTCTCTCCTCTCCCTCCTTCACCCCCCTCTCCTTCTGGTAATCAACACATTGTTGTCTTTAGTGGAGCCATAGAGAATATTCTCTGACCCTTTCCAGTAGTAGTAAGCTGAGAGGGATTCTAAAAACACTGGGCAACTGATGCAATGTAGTATTAAAAATCTTTTAGGATGCAGAGACATCTTCAATAGAACAAAAAATATAGCAGATCTGTGATTCTGTGATAGTGTTTGCTCCTGGAAGGCAAAGACTCCCTTTTATTTCTGTGTCTCCAGAATGTAGAAGAGTGCTGAGCATGGTTAGATGCACAATAAATGATTCTTGAATGAACACATCATTGGAAGTCCTACCTTCCATCCAAAAGTCAGTTTCTCCCAAGTGCACAATGTGGGAGATAGGCCAGGCAGGACTTAGCTGCAGCATGAGATTGATTTGCTTCCTCCTCACCAATGATCAGGGTGATTCGGTTGACTGGCAGGCTGGCTGGCTGGCCGGCCCAGCAGGCTATTCTTACCTCCCCTTCTTTCCCCCTCCCCTCTTTCCTTCCTTCTTAGTGCTCCACATGTACCTCTCCAAACACTGTCACCCCGACACATAGGATCCCTTCCCCAAATAGCCCCGCTGGACTTTTGGTTGAAGGCTTATGAATTATCTGGTATACGGGTCCAGATCAAGGTTGATAGGAGGAGAACACTTTGAAGCTCATCATTGATTCTTTTGCTCTTTTCACATATTCCAAACTAGTCTGATGTGAAGGTAGGACTGAGTGGAGGGACCAGCGAGCTATCCTTGGGCAGTCACAACCCAAACTCAAACCAATTTTTTCTCAAATGTTGGAAAGAGTTTGGGGCAAGAACAATGGAAGATCATTTTAAGTCCCTTGGCTTCGTTGTGGACTAACAGATTGTCTTTCTCTCCATCAAGCCTGTGAGAGCCCGTATTCGAGACACCACTGAGCTGCTACTCTGAATAAGGCTGCCCTACAGTCACTCGCTGTTAGGTAGGGGGATTCAGATGAGAGCAGAGCCAACCCCATCTGCAGGTAGAATGTGCCCGGCAAGGCCCCACATGGACGCTTATTAAATACTGTGAAGTGGATATGTGAATACAACTTGATGGCCCATCCTTCCCACATTGAGCCATAGGATGGAAGGATGTAAGAGGACAAGAGAGCACAGGGAAGGCTGGAGAGCATCTGCTGCTCACAGATGCTGGATGCTGGCCCGAACTACCTGCCTGGACCAGCTCCTCTGGCCCCACCACCTGCTGGAAGGAGTCCTGACTGCTCACATCCCCACTCATTCTCTGTCTCTCCCCACACTCGATGCTCACTAATGCATGTCACCTTGGATGAAGGCCTTTATGACACCTAAGTCCCTCCTCCCTCAGAATTGCCACAAATAGCCAGAAGGACACACCGATGCTGCTGAACAAGGTAATTGAAGGGGACTAGTATCCACCTCCAACTCAAGGTTTAGAGAAAGCATTGTGGAAGAGGCATCTGATATGAGGCTGTCTTGAAGGGCAGGTCACTTCACCTCTAAGAGCACAGGAAATGGCTCTCAAAGCCGTGCAGACATGTCCCTGGGAGGGGATTGGTTATTCCCACCCTCAGATGTGGGTTGTGTACTCAACACCCCTCAGATTAGTCACAGAATAGTGAGGTGTGCTCTTCCTCAACTTCGTTGTTCGTCCACCCTCTACCCTCTGTGGGGAGGAGGGTTTCTGCCGGGCCTTGCCTGCTGTGGAAAAAGTGCTCCCTTCTCCTTGGCTCTCAGGCCACCCTCATTGTTCTGAACAGTATTAGTATTGGGTTAAAAAAATGTTGTTGTTTTTGTCTATGGCTTAGTTTCAGTTATGATGGAAGTGTCACCCTTGCTTTAAGCCTCAGATCATACGTCACCCTTTAGTAACCTTTTATCTACCTCTGCCCCATCCTAAAATCTAATGGGATGAAAATTCTTTTTTATTTTTTTACTATCTGTATATTTATTTATAACTTACATATATGTACTACTATACTACATAGGTATGACTAATCTATATACACACATATATTATATATTATGATAATGATTTATATGTATTGCTATATAAGTATAAATATAAAAGTAATTTATCGATGTATTATCTTATGCAATATCAGCACAAGTAGGAAATGTAGAGCTTTGAGATAAATATGGCACAGCTATTCTAAATCATATTACAGAACCCTCTTTCTGCTGCCACAGCAACTAGTAATAAGGTTTTAAAGTAAATACTAAGAGTCACTATTTGTTGAAATTTTAACATTAGACAATACAGCACGTTATTCAAGTCCTAAGTTCAGTTTTAAAACATACGTGGTCTGAATGGCTGTCCGCGTTGAAGACGTGCTCCACAGAGGTGTCTCTCCATCTGGGAGGGGCACCGTGCTGTTTACTGAATCATGAGCCTCATTTGTCATTGCCAGCCCCCAATTATGCAAAGGTTTTTGTTGAAATTGGGCTAGTAAATTTCCATTTTCCTGATGTCAGGCAGTTATTCTTGCAAACTAATTGGAAGATATTTCATTTTTACAGTTTTAAACAAAGGGGTCCAAAACCCGTGGAAACTTTATTTGGAAGATTTGAAGCAGGCTGGAGACATCTAAATGCTCGAGTGTGAATGTCATGCGGTTGATGATCAAGCATGTTTGATTGGCAAGAAAATCAGAGAGCTATGGAAATGCTCTTCTACCCCTGGTTTCCTTCAGAGAAGCAGTCACTTCACTCCTCGCCCCGTCCCTCAAAGGGTCAGATTAAATGTGTGTTTATTTACCGATTGATTGATTTGTGAGACATCTCGCTGTGGGACACTGCTGACAGCCACTTACCTCCACAGGATAGGTCACCAAATTTGATGCCCTGTTTCTTTGGGGAAGAAAATTGCATAACCTGTCTTCCAGATTGGTAACTATGTAACGCACACAGGGTACTCCAATAGAAGTTCACACCCGTACCTGAAACTTTTATGAAAACTTTACTTTTCAGATATCCTTTCTCCTTACGGGTAATCCCATTAATGTGTTCTGCGGCCCTAGGTTCACCTCCAGCTTCCCTCTCTTTGCTGTGACAGCGGCCCAGCAGTGACACTGTGACATTCACATGGGACACTACCTCTGTCACTTCACTCTGGAATCTGTTTTCGGTGCTACTGGTTATGTTTCTGCAGTGTTCCTGTAAAACGCAATTACAGTTACAGAATTAACCTTCGAGACTGTATCTTCTCCACTGTCACTTCCCTCTTGTGGATAGTAGAAAGTCGTTTTCCACATGTGTTGTTCTGGGTCACTCCATCCGGGCCGCAGAACGTGCATGGCACAGTATCACAAGCACTCGTCACCCAGACTACAATACACATGGTGCTTTCTGAGTGTGCATTCATAACCTGCACAGCTGTACGAGGCATGGGGAGAGAACACCGAAAACCCAGACCCATAAAATGGGGCATGTTGGAAGCATCTGAACTTAAATCCAACTGCCTGGCAAAACACTGATACCACATAATGTCCTCTATCAGCCACCCTCCGCCCCCGTACAGAAGTGTGTGCTTCTTCTTAATGCATTTCTGACAAACACTGCAATTTAATTAATCTCCATGTTTGCATACTGTCTCTGTGTGTAATTTTAACTATGTCATGGTAGCAGGAAGAAGAGGGACTCTATAAAACAAACAACCCATATCCTGGGTGCTTTGCCCTTTGAAAGTCAAACCTATGCCTGTGTTTGAGTATGTGGGTTATGCTTATAACAGTGGCAGAGTTCTAATTTCAAACAGAACACCTGTGGTGGAAATGGATTGCTTTGGTGGTCTTCCCATGTGATTTGGCTGCAGAGACACCGTCGTGGAATGCCATCATCCCACCTGTAGCAGAGATGAACAGGACCTCACCTTCTGAAGTACCAGCTTACCCTTCTTGTCTGCTTGCGTCTGCGTCAGTGTTATCTTCACCTGCATGTTCCTTGGCAGGAATCTTTTCACATCCTTTTGCCTATTAAAATATAAACACTAGACAATCCAGTCTGTAACTTACCTAGGTCCACACACGACCCAGCAAATGGCAATATAATTTACAGTATGATGATATTAGCCACGAAGCCCGGGCACCACTGCCAAGCCATCTTGTTTGGGAACTCTCATTTTTTCTACAGAATCCCATGTGTCCTGAGTTCTTGTCCACGAGACATATAGATTGAATTGGATCCCAGCATCATTCTGAGTATGGAGTGAGTACAGTATACATTCTTTCTTATTTTTTAAGGTAAACAAAAATAAAAGCTTATAGTTTCCTCCCTCAACATCACAGGGTGGCTTATAGCCCATGTCGAAACCACTGAGATGAGATAACTTCTCTCTCTGGCTGTGCTCCTACTTGTACCCAAGCTTAAAAAAAGAAAAGCTAAACTTTTCTTTTTAGAAAAGTATTTGCCTGTGCCCACTGTACGATATTTGGAAAGAGAGAATAGAATAACAATAAAAATTATCTGTAATAACACCCCCTCACAAATTATCATCTAAAATCTCAGTGTGTATTCCTCCAAGCTCTTTTTTTCCGGGCATTTAAAATATATCGTTAGGATTAGACCGTGTGCACACGGCACTCGTTGTGAATGAGTGCTCAGGAAATCAGAGCTGAACGGTTGAAAATGCCATTTTCCTAGATCTATACGTATTGACCCAGAGGGCTAAGTGAGAAAAATAAGTTGCAGAGTAATGTGTATGAAATGCCCTTATTTTTATAGAAGCAAACAACGACCCCGTTCTGTGTGCTTGGGGCGCACGGAGGGCAGGGTGGCAGGACTCAAGCCAGGCTGTCTCCACTGGGGGTTGGTTGGAGGGCTGCAGGGCGGTAGGGAAGATTATTTTTAATGTACTTCATGATAATATTTTTTTTTAAAAAGTATGGGGCACACCTGTTATCCTCCTAATTTTTGAGAAGGAATTTAAATAAAAGAATTGGATGACATGCCAAAGAAAATGACAATTTTCTCCTTAGAATTTGTCTAGATCCCCCAATGCCTTCTTCCTCTCTTTCTGGAAGCTTCCTGAAACTGGAGGCAATGATGGGAGCCTGTTGGTCCTCATGCTCCATGTCTCTGCATCAAGGAGGGTCCGTTCTGGAGGGGGGCACCGCAGAGCCAGGCAGTGGGGTGACCGCAGGTCCAGCCGACCGAGGGAGGCTTGGCCTGTCTTTGGCCCTGTCTGTCCATGCATACTAAGCTCAGAAAGCACTCCCTTAAAGGGAGAGGCTTGGCTTGGCTCCCATCCATTGCATGCGTCCTGAGCCATGCCGGCTCTTAATAAGAAAATTGATTCAGCCCCAGGCTTAATCTCTGAGGTGCAATTTTTTGGTTTTTCCAGGACAGCAAGTTCATGGCTCTGCAATATCTGATTTAGATGATTTGAAAATGGCTTCTTTGACAAGGCTTAATTAAAGTGGATTGCACCTATATAGGGACATTTCACAGTTCCCATAATAAACGCTATTATTACCAGGAGCGATGTGTTTTTTTGTGTTCTATTGATGTCTTTTATGGTGATGTCATAAAAAGAAGCTTATGACTTCTCATTATGAGGCAGATGGAGAAGATGCATTTTGATTACTAGAGAGAGGAGTATGTTCTTTCCAAACAGTTACCTTAATAGCCCTCCACGGCTGGACTGGACGTGAATGGGAGGTCTAGCCAAATTATTTTTTTATGGGTCTAACCAACAGTGGCTTCCTTTTGCATGTTTTCACATGAGATCCATCAAATGTGAAGCTGATTTTTTCATTCTGGCTAGAAACAAAGGTTCTAGAGAGTGTATGTCTTTCTAAACCTATTGTTAAGGATGAATAAAACTCATTCTCTGCATCTCTTTATTTAATATAAAAAAACAGGCTTACTATTAAAATCTGTTACAAATAAATAACACTTTACATTTATAAAGTATCGTGAGAATCATTCATTTCTTTTAAAGAAAGTTTTTCTTGACACTTCAAAAAAAGCCATGTTTGGCTACTTCGTACGGTGAGCATTTCTCCCATATCTTTAATTATTGTTTTAAATACCATTTTATTTATTTTTTTCAGCTTCATGGAGGTATTATTAAAAAATAAAAATAGTATCTTAGGATACAGCATGATGTTTTGATATCTGTTATCTGTTGTGAAATGATTACCATGATAAAGCTATTAATATTTTCATTACCTTACATACTTACTGTTGGTGAGTATTGAGAATATTTAAGATATATTCTCTTAGCAGATTTCACATATCAATAAAGCGTTGTCAGTTATCAGTCCCTGCTGTACATTATTATATCCTAGAACTTATGCACAACGGAACTTTGTGCCCTTGGTCCAACATCTCCCAATTTCCTTCCCTTTCAGCCCCAGGTAAACACCATTTTAGATGGCTTCATGATATTTAACCTTTGATTGCAACATAATTAACCAATTTCTCTGTGTTAGTCATTTAAATTTTTTCAAGTTTTTCATCTGTGTAAATGATACTGAGATACATTGCCTTATATTTTATTTTATTTTTCTGAATTGAGAAGCAGGGGATGGCAGACAGACAGACTCCCGCATGTGCCCGACAAGGATCCACCTGGCATGCCCACCACAGGGTGATGCTCGGCCCATCTGGAACATTGCTCCGTTGCAACCAGAGCCATTCTAGTGCCTGAGGCGAAGTCCATGGAGCCATCCTCAGTGCCTGGGCCAACTTTGCTCCGATGGAGCCTTGGCAGTGGGAGGGGAAGAGAGAGAGAGATGTATGTGCCCTGGCTGGGAATGGAACCCAGAACTTCCACACACCAGGCTGGCACTGTACTGCTGAGCCAACTGGCCAGAGCCTACACTTTCTTATAGAACAGGGGTTGGGAACCTTTTTGGCTGAGAAAGCCATGAACGCCACATATTTTAAAATGTAATTCCATGAGAGCCATACAATATGTTTAACACTAAATACAAGTAAATGTGTGCATTTTATGTAAGACCGACACTTTTAAAGTATACTAAGTCTTTGAATTCTTTTTAATAACATTGTTATGCTATTGCTAACTAATGATGAATAAAGTATTTCTTATCATTAATGCGATTTCTGGTGCTGCATGATTTTGCTCATGGCTTTGTAGTCTGGTTGATACATGGTGAGGTTAAGCTTCATGCAGGCGTTGAGACTTCCATCCACTAAACGTGATTGTAGGTTGGTCTTAACATTCTTTAGATGTGAGAAAGACTGCTCACATGCATACGTAGAGCCAAACATTGTCAGTACAGCAATACTCACATGCTGCAGTATGTAGTATGTGACAGGAAACGCGTTCCAAGTTTTGACAATCAGCTGGTCCGTGGGTTGAAGTCTTTTCATTTCTCCCTACTTGTGTTTGCTCGCCAACTCTGCTTGCAGTAATGCAAATCTTTCTAAATCTTCATTCAGTGACTTGAACTTATTCAGGCATATGTCTGAGGCCTTCAGGTCAGCAGCTTGTAGCTCAGAATCTCTGATGGAGACAGCGGGGATATAACTCAGGTTGGTGCTATCCACTGCACACTCGTGTGGATGGGTGATGAACTTAAAAAGATGAATGCGCTCACGAAATTCTCCAAAGCATGCTTTGAATGACTGCAGGAGATTAGATGTGAAGCCCGCTAGCTGCTGGAGATCAAGATGTTGAGCAGGGTCACTTGCTATGCATGCATCTTTAAACTCTCCCAGTTTTTCAAAGTGTAGTAAATGATCTGTTGCAATGTCAGTGATGAAGAGTTCCAGCTTGTTTTCAAATGCAAACACTGCTTGTTGAAGGGATAAGACTGTATTTCCAATGCCTTGCATTTTCATATAAAGCTGGTTCAGATGTTCAGTCATGTCCACGAGATAGAAGAACTTCAGGAGCCACTCAGTGTTAGCTAACTCAGGATGCTCGATGTTTTTCCTTTCAAGAAAAGTCTGAATTTTGTTCAGACAAGCTGTGAAACGGCTGAGCACCTTCCCTCTTGACAACCAACAGACATTGCTGTGCAGAAGCAGACCAGGATAATTATTCCCAACTTCATCCAGTAGTGTTTTAAACTGGCAATCATTTAAAGCTTGGGAAACAATAAAGTTGACCATCTGAATGACCGGCGACATCACCTCACCAAGCTGCTCACAACACACCTGAGCACAAAGCACCTCCTGATGTAGGATGCAGTGAAAACTTAGGATGGGTCTCTTTTCATGTTCACGAAGAAGTGCTATGAATCCAGTTTTTCCCCACCATGCACGGAGCACCATCAGTATCCATCAGAGATATTTTTCTTAGTGAACTCAGTGAAAGACTTGAATAAATCCTTCTCTCTTGTTGTCTCTTTCATAGGCAAAACAGCAAGACTTTCCTCATGTAGTGTGTCATCAACAGCATACCTTGCAATCACGCTGAACTGGGATAAATGGCTACGTCTGTTGACTCATCTAAAGTGAGAGAAAAGAATGGTACTGCATTTATATCCTTCACTTGTGTTGCCTCAATTTGATTTGCCATCATGATGGTACGATCATGAACAGTTCTTGCCTACAGAGGCGTGTCTTTTATTTGTTTGATTATCTTGTCTTTATCCGAAAAGTGGTCAAAAAGTTCATTGGCAACATCAAGCATGAATGTTTTGGCATACTCCCCATCTGTGAATTGCTAAAGCACCAGCAAAGCTAGCTGAATTCCAGTCACCTTGTTGGGTCCAAACATGGAGTTGCTGCTGACTAGCTTGCACAGTCGCTCTTGACATGCTTTCTTCCTGATGTCCCCCACTGGATATTTCGATGCAAATGTAGTATGGCGTGTGTTGAAGTGCTGCTTTATATTTGACCATTTTATCGATGCAATTTTATCACTGCATATTAGACACATTGCAGAACCTGCTTTCTTCACAAAGGCGAATTCCTCTGTCCATTTCTGCTGAAAAGTATGATACTCCTCCTCTTTTTTTTTTTAGCTATCTTCTTCGTCAAAAGAGTTTCTGCAATTAGCTAGGTGACTACTTGATTAAAAAAAGGGAAGTTTACTTCCTGACCTCACAATGACTCATGTATGTTATGCATTACCCAATAAAAATTTGGTGTTGTCCTCGAGGACAGCTGTGATTGGCTCCAGCCACCCACAACCATGAAAATGAGCGGTAGGAAATGAATGGATTGTAATACATGAGAATGTTTTATATTTTTAACATTATTATTTTTTTATTAAAGATTTGTCTGTGAGGCAGATGCAGTCATCAAAAGAGCCACATCTGGCTCGCAAGCCGTAGGTTCCCGACCCCTGTTATAGAACCTCTTTGTCAACATGGCAGATTACTCTCCCAGAGTTAACGCCAAAGTCAAGTTACTGGGTCAAAGTTTTCAAACACTTGGCCACCTAGATCAGCGGAAAGTATACCAACGGATACTTCCTATGGGAACATACAGAGTATATCTTGAATGTGTTTGGCAATATTTGCCAGGCAGAAATCAATAGTGCTTACTTATTTCAGTTTCCTTTCCTTGGTGATTAGCAGTAATCCAGGTGGTGGAGGAGGCCAGACCAGCTTGGGGAGGGTCTTTCATATCGTGGTCAATACTGGGCTATGTTTGAGTAACCCCCAGGAACGTTTGAGAAGAATTTCGTTTCAGTTCTGCACTTTCGGTAAAACTACAATGCTATGGCTTATGGCATCTGGCTTCTTCCTCTTCCTTCAACCTAACCAGAGGTGACCCACCTGGTCTAAAAGGGGCTTAGACTCCTATGATTTCAATTTGGCTTCAGAAATAATCATGTCAAATGCAATGCCGTAAAGCCCAAAGCAGTCATTTTTTCTTTCTTTTTATTTTTAATTCGACTTCATAGTCAGTCACACCGAGCAGATTCTGTTTTCAGTTCAGACTAATTATCCTTGAATTGGACACGTTGGGGTGAGTTCTGCCTGCTCAGTCCACAGGGAGCCCTGAGCCAGGGGACGGAAGCACGTCCCTGCAGGAGCAGGGAAACTTCAAAGACGCCACTGAAAGGCCAGAAGGAAAAATAAAGAGTTGTAACTTATTTGCAGAATGAAATGGGGGAGGAGGATTGTGCAAAAAGCAGAAACAATTAATTCATTTCTTTGGAAGCTAATTTATGAATCTTTACCCTGAGCCCTCCCAAGTCTTTTTCTTTGTTTTAGGTCTAATACTCCTGGTGTTTTGCATACCTAATTAATTAGAACATGCATTTCTTTACGTTGCCAACGGTGCCTAATTTATCATGCTGGGCTTCTGAAACCATCTGAGTTAGGTCTTTTGAAATGTATGCAAATTGGCTTGCCCCCAGCTAAGCAATTCAATGATGGAACCCAGGAGTTCCTCAGGGAAGCACTGAAAGTATTTTTTTGTAACTTGGTGATTTTAAAAATCAGGGGTTTGTTGGGCATTTTACTGAGAGGCAATCAAAGTAGAGAAGGAGAATGTAGTGTATTTGAAAGTAATGGGATCAAGTTCACACCTTGCTATCTATGGCCAGGGTCTCAGTTCCCCCCTTTGTAGTGAAGGTCGCTGAACTAGATGCCCTCAAAGGGAGTTCTCATGTGTTCATGAGAACTGGGGCTGGCATGTGTCCATGTCACAGGGCAGCCCAGCCTTTTGCTTCTAACCATGCTGAGTCCCTGTTTCTGCAACGCTAATACCCTACCTGCCCCATAGATAGCGGGGACCCAGGCTTGGGACACCAAATAGGGCATCAAAAAAAATGAATGAGCCTGACCAGGTGGTGATGCACTGGACATAGCATCAGCCTGGGATACTGAGGACTCAAGTTTGAAACCTTGAGGTTGCCGGCTTGAGCGTGGGCTTACCAGCTTGAGCGTGGGCTCACCAGCTCGAACGCAGGGTTGCTGGCTTGAGCGTGATATTGTAGACATTACCCCATGGTCGCTGGCTTGAAGCCCAAGATTGCTGGCTAGAAGCCCAAGGTCACTGGTGTGAGCAAGGGGTCACTGGCTCACCTGAAGCCCCCTGGTTAAGGCATACACGAGAAAGCAGTCAATGAACAACTAATGTGCTGCAACTATGAGTTGATGCTATCTCTCTCTCTTCCTGTCTGTTCATCTCTGCCTGTCCCTCTGTCTCTCTCTCTCTAAAAAAAAAAGAACGACGATCCAATTTTGTCAATTTACCCAGAATTTTTTTTTTTTTTTTAATATTTTTTCTTTTTATTTATTTATTTTAGAGAGGAGACACAGAGTGAGAGAGAGAGAGAGAAAGAGAGAAAGGGGGGAGGAGCTGGAAGCATCAACTCCCATATGTGCCTTGACTGGACCAGTGCAGGGTTTTGAACTGGCGACCTCAGTGTTCCCAGGTCGACACTTTATCCACTGCGCCACCACAGGTCAGGCCCCCAGAATTTTTTAATGATAGAAATCTAAGTTAAGGCTACTTTGACATGGTCATGACTTCAGTTTGGTTTGTGCTAGGATTTGGAGTATGTTTTGAATTGCGGTTGTGGTTGGGGACAGGGAGTGAGGAACCATGACCTTGTCAGAGCTCAGGACCTCCCGAGGACTTAGCCGGATGTGGCGTCCCCTAGAGGAGTCTGTGTGGGATGAGACAGCCAAGGGGCCATGCATCAAGATTCTCTCAGCGGAGGTTACATGAGACTAGAGTGAAAACTGTCTGCAGTGCCTTTGATCAAATCTGCAGAGCTCCCAGAAGAAAACTGTCTTACATCCTATGGCTTCTCCACAGGAGTCTCAGTCTAACCATCAATGTCAATAGGACTCTGGCCGTCAGGCCGCTAACCTACTGACCCAGAGCACCTTATAGCCTCAGGTGGGTTCTCTCCAACGCTGGAAATGCGACCATGTTTTCCTGTTCTAATGATTTTTTGATTTAGAGCATGATTTCAGAGATGTCTTGTTAGTGTTCAACAGAAGTGTTTGGGGGCTAATGTAGAAGGGTGTTCTCTCCATTTCTTTGGGTTTGTATAGCTTGCTTTAGCCAGATGACCATCCTACAGCTGTTCCAATGAGAACACCTGGCCTATGCATGGGTATTAATGCTGGCCTCAGCCCATCGCAGTCTGTTATGGTTCATATGCGGATGTCTTGTGTCAAGGTTGTTTAGTGCTTTACGTCAGTGGAAGCCAAAGCTGAGCTGGGGAGACCTTTCTGGGGCCACGTGACTCACGCACAGAGGCAGAGACACCTCTTTCTAGGTGTTTCGGCTCCAAGAAGGAGAGCAACTGTGAGGGGCCTGCAACCTTTATGTGTCCCACTGACTTACAAGAGGAGCCTCACCTGGGACAGGATGAATGAGACAGGTGCACAGGCAGAAGAGGCAGCGAGAGGAGGCCAGAGACTGCACTGGGTGGGCTGAGCCTCACCCTCCACTCCAGAGGTTATAGATCGGAGGCCCGCCTGCCCACTCAGAGACCCAGGCCCACATTTTTTGGCCTGAAAAATCTTTAAAAAATCTTAATTCGGCTGACAGCCTTTTAGAAGGTAGTGATTTCATATAAAGACCCGATTTTCAGCTCCTTTTGAAAAGGAATTTCTGGCATCATTGAGTGTCCCCATGGCAACCGTTTCTGCAGCAGCATGAGGGGTACTCTCAGGGTGCTCCCTGCATCCCCTCTCACTCTGACTGCACCCCTCCTTTCTGTACCCCTCCTCCCCCCACTTCCCCACTGCTTACTCCGTGACCGGCCTGTCCTGTGGCCCTGGCTCAACACAAAGGCTGGGAAAACCTTAAGTCTTCTACCCTCCCCAGACCTCAGTTTCCCCACATGTGTTAGAAAGGCTCCAGAATCTCACCTTTTGGGGTTCTGGGGTGCATAGGAATTTTAAAACAATTCTTTCAGGTCTGTGTGAAAAGGGAATTACGTGTTTATGATCTTGATAGAAACTAAGGTTTCCAGTAGCTTGGCATGTGTGGGGAGAACAGAAGGGGTTGTTTGGCTCTGGGGTTCATCTCCACCCTTCACACCAGCCAGGAGGCTGCAAGGACAGACTATGGCGAAGTGGACACCGTTCTGTGCTTGGCCGGCACTGGCCATGGGAACGCAGCTCTTTGTAGACCTGTCTGTCATCCAGGCTCATCTGGCGGCCTGGATCCAGCTGTCTTCCCTCCCAACCCATTCTCCTTCGGGATGGGAAGAACACTGGACCAGAATGAACCCATCTGTACTCTTGTCCAGGATCTCATAAACTCAGTGCTTGGTCCTGCTCACACCCACCCTCAGTTTCCCCCTCTGTAAGACGGGAAGAAAGGTCTTCGAGCTCTGACATCCTGCGGCTCTGAGATCATCCCCACCCCCCCACCCCGGAAACATCCAGAAGCCTGTAGGAGTGCTCACCCCCCTGTGGACAGAGGGTCCAGGTCAGTGCACGGACCCAGCGGGGGCCCAGCTGTCGCTGGCCTCAAGAAACTCTCCGTCTGGTAGGAAAGAGAAAGCATGTATTTAAGGCTCTACCCAGCGGAGGGAATAAGTGTCTTTGTCTCCCTTTTTCTCCACTTTTAAAGGTCTTTCATGTTCAACACCTGAACTTTTGCAGAGGAATAGAAAGGAACCATTTAAAAAGAAGTCCAGAAAAAAAATAGGAAACTGGTTTAAAATTTGTTCCCTGTCAGGTTGAATTTTTCTAAAACATGTCTCCTGTGACAGACTCAAAAATTCCTTGTCCCAGTGGAGTCTTGTATCAAGTTCAGATTTTTTTTGGCCCTTTTCCCTTTGGCCCCATATAAGCAGCATGGCCACTGGTGACAGAGCCTGTGACTCTCTGCCCACATGCTCCCAGAACGAGCTTTCCCGACCCCGGCCACGCAGCCACCCGGCCACCTGAGCTCCAGGACCAGCTCCCGGACACCACACCCCTGACATCTGCCCTGAGCACGTTCTTTCTCCTCTCAGCTTTCTTGAGCTTGACTCACCCACGGTCTTGGGCACATGCTGCCCAAGCTGAAGAATTCTCCTTCTCTGTGTTGTGTCCTCTGGTGCCAGAGCAACCTGCTTAATCGCAGTTAGTGCTCTGAGCCGCTTCTGCAGGAGTTCTGGGTCCCATAGGCGTTCACGAAATATCTGCTGTGCGAATAAAGGAAGGAGCGATGGAATGGGAGAAAAGCAGAAGGAGGCAGGTGCTACTCCTGCAATGGTGCGCCAGCGCTAACGTGGTACGATCTCCTCGCTCGCTTTCCGCCTCTTCTCCCTGCGGGCCTTCCTTAACCTTGCTGTCAGTGTAGCCGGCGAGCAGCCAGCCCTTAACTGAAGGCACTCAGGATGGGCCAGGGCCTGTCCAGGCTGAGAGCGGGACAATTTTCAAGGGTGTCTTTTTCACCTTTCCAGATGCCAACAGAGGGTGACCAGCTGACGAGTTCTCTGAGGACGTTTACCCTTTTCCTTCACCTAGGGGAGACTAGGCTGGTCACTCTGTCTTTCCGATCTGTAACACTTGCAGCCAAACATGATTAGTCTGAGCAATTAGGGGTAAAGCTCAGACTGATGAAGGAGAAAGCCCAGTCACACAGGTCACAGTCTGACAGTCTGGACACCTGGTACACCTTCCCTACTTGTTCTCATGTGACCAATAGTGCCCAGAAGTCACTGAAATACTACTTGTTTGAATGAATACAGAATATATACCTATATATACATGTATCTATACATATATATAGATCTATATATAGCAACTGGATTAGTCAGAATTCACTGCAGAGACAGGGCCCATGGGAGAGCTCGTGGTTTATGTCCAGCCTGAAGACCACCAGCAGGCTTAAAACCCAGGAGGAGCTGAGTTTTTAGTTCAGTTCAAGTTTGAAGGCAGGAAGAAAAACAGATGTTCCAGTTTGCCAGCCGTTAGGGGTTTTATTTTTGTTCTAATCCAGCCTTCAACTAGTGAGATGAGGCCCACCCACATTTGGGGAGGGTAATCTACTTAGTCTTCTGATTTAAATGTTACTTTCATCCCAAAATGCCCGGACAGAAACACCCACAGTAATGTTTGGGAAAATATCTGGGTACCCTGTAGCCCGGTCAAGTTGACATACACATTGAACCTTTAAGCAAACCAACAGGTTTTTACATAATAAATAATTTGCAAGTGGTTTCCAGTATAAATCAGCAAGTATAGTTCTGTTTTACATGGTTTCAAGGCACTGAAGTTTTCCCTACACCACAAATGAACCGACTGCAGGGCACCCGCACCTCTGTGTGTGAGGACATGGGACAGCGTGTCCCCAGACCAGACTTCGCAGGTGGAGTGGCACGGCTTTGAAGAGCTTTGGGGTCAGTGTCTGGCCCTAAGGAACCAGGACTGAAGAAGTGTGGGACTTCCAGAAGATGCTTTAAAAGTAGGAAGATAGAGTTTGTACCAGACACTCAGGGCTATTTCTAATACTGGTTTTTCTGAGAATAAACCACTTGAATGAAAGATGAATTGATCCATGAAGGACAGCTGTCATTTATTAAACATGGCCCCTATGATGAAAATAAAAGCAAGTGTTGAGGGCTTACCGTGTACTATTTGCTATGCTGGATCATGTGGGGAAGTTTTCTTATTCAGTCTCACCTGCAGGCCTACTTTCTGCATTTTTGTCCCCATTTCACAGGTATTAATACTGAGGCTCAGAGACATGAAGCCACTTGTTCCAGGATGCAGAGCGGGTGAGGGCAGCGCGGAGGCTGACATGCTACTCATTTCTACCTCAAAGCCCACGTACTCCTTCGTCCACAGTTCACACCTCTGTGAGCTGAAGCTGGTTTTATACAGGCTGATCTGTCACTCCCAGAGGTCTCTTGGTTGCATCCCTCCCCTCCCCCAGTTATAGCCACACCGATCTGGGGGCACTGTGACTTTGTCGTGGTGGATGGACACGGTTTGGTGACTCTGTGTGCTCTGTTGGTAAGAGCTGGCTCTACCTGTCTCAAACATCTGTTCTTTCCTCATAACAGCATTATTCTGAGACAGAATAAAAAGTGCGAATGAGGGCAATTTAGCCCGTGACAATTTTTCTATTTTAGAATACTTTTGCAAACGGTATGGCAGGAGGTACGAAGTCTATGTGGCACAGATGAAGACATTTTGTTCATTCCAAACAAACCTTCGGGGGCAGGGGAAAAAAAGAACAAAATCCCAACTTTTAGCTGAAAAATGTTAAAGAGCTGCTGTCGTGCACACAGCCATCAACTTTGGGTCCTCACACTGTGCTCCGTCCTGCACAGCACTGCACACCGGGGGGCAGAGGGGAAAGGAAGGCAGGCCCCACCCTGTGGGCAATGGACACAATCTGGGAGCCACTACAGGGGACAGAGCCCACTCATGCTCTGGGGTGTGAGGTGTGGGAAGGAAAGCACAGGTGGGCCACATCCACAGGAAGTTGCTGGCTCCTCCCCCTCAAGTGGTCTCCATAATCCCCCTCCGCTCCATTGCATGTACCTGCGACATCTCTCCACATCTGTTTTCTTATTAATTAATTGCCATGCCTACCACAGGGAGACGCATGTCAATCACAATATTCCAAAAGATGGATAACTCCCCCGAAGTGAGGTGGGCATTGCCCGTTAACATTCTGTGTAGCTTTAGCCAGTCCGGCCTCTCCTGCTGTACTGTCACACAAACTTGGTTAGAATCTTGCCGCCATGACTCACAGCTGACTTGGGCAAGTTCTTGGGATGCCCTAAGAGTCAGTCTCCTCGGTTTTAAAGTGGAGATGAAGGCGTCTAACACACGTACCGGAAGTACTTGCGAGGACCTGACAGATAGTAGTGGCTTGGACTTTTAAAGGTCTCTCTTAAGTCCAGTGAAGTGAGCTGTTGGATCCAGGGTGCTGGGGGTTTGGGCTGATAGAACCCTAGTCTCTAGGGGCCTGGGCATGATCCAATTGAAACTCTGCTCCCTGAGGCTGGCAGAGGAGGGAACACAAGAGGGAATGTAGGAACATCAAAGAGGGGCCAGGAGCCATGCTGGGCCAGGAGCTGGGGATGCCAGGAACTAGGGGAGATGAATGCAAGGCCCAGAGAGAGGGTAGGTGACCTTCCTCCCAGCTGTGATGTTTGTGAGTCAGGGTCGTCAACAGCCACTTGATTCAGAAATGAACTAGTGATGTGGGAGGACCTATTAGGATGGTATACAGATCACTGCTGTACCTCAGCCCCCAGCATAATGCTCGGCTCATAACAGACTCACAAACATTTGTGGCACGAATAGATTAGTGGGCAAATGGCTGAGAGGGTGAACACTGGCACGTGGACCACGGTGAGAGCAAACAGAACAGACGGGGGCATGAGGAGCTGTGTGATGCAGAGTCGTGGGTGATGCGAGACCCGGGACTCATTGGGGGCCCGGAGTGATCACAGCACCACCATCGCCACCCTCATCTTCTTAATAGCCCATATTGAGAGAAGGCAGATTTTATATTGAATTGTCCTGTTTTATTTAATTATTGCAATTACCTAGTGACATAAATCTTATTATTTTCCTATGCAAACTGAGGCTGAGACATTGAAAACATTTCTGAGGGCCAGTTATCTAATGGGTGGAGGAGCTATGATGCCGGCTCAGATGTGCCTGACTCTAAACCATGCCCTCGGCCTCACTGGGGTGCCGCCTGCCACACGTCAGCCTTTCTGAGGGGACACAAGTGGCCAGCCTTCCAGGTGGCCGCCAGAGTCTCCAGCAATGCGGGGTATGTGACCATCTGGTCGGAACCATATGCAGGTTGACTCAGAGTGCCAAGGGCATCATCGAGCAGGCTGTATGGGGCAGTTTTGGCTCTAGGTCCCTGAGAGAAAGGTCCCTGACCACGGCTGCACAGGACAGGCACGCAGAACCTCCCCCTCCAGCGAGGAAGCCCAGAGAAGAGTGACTGCACCGTAGTCAGCTCTTTCCAAAGGGCACGCCAAGGTGATGCCTGGGACAGGGGACATGGGTGTCAGGGAAGCTGGTGGACCATTGAGTGAGCTTGAGTTAGAGGCTTCGGCTGGGTACACTGGACCATTCTCTTAATATCATGAGCAGTAACACGGCATGTAAGTAAACACGGCATGTGAGCTACCTTCACATCTACCTATTTACCTACCGAGGCCGAGGTCGGCAATGAAGAGTGTGGCTGTCCGTGACCACCATGAGAGGATTCATTCCTGGACCTGCTGTCTTGAGCATACCTCCTTCGGAGACACCTCCACCTCCCAGAATTCCCAGAAGTAACTCAGGGCGACTTCCAGCAAAGGTGAAGATTCAAAACTATACAGGTAGGGGTGGAATGCTAGTCAATGTCCTAAATTAAGGTTGATGTGGCCCCGTTGCTACTCAAAGGCCAGTGAGACCTGTGATGTTTGGGTTCACAGAGAAAATGGCTTCTGCTTTGTTTGGTGGAGCTGAGGAACGTTTGTAGAGATGTGAGAGCATCATTGAGTGACAGATAACTCATGGGTGAGGTCGCCACCCTTGCAGATAGTCCTTTTCTAGCTGAAGGATTGAAGGTGCCTGAATTTTTGTCAGTCCTGCCACCAAGAGGTTAGCTTTATATCTCAGCCCTTTGAGTCGAGGGGTCCTTGTGGCCAATAGGACAGAGTGGAAGCCATGATGCTTACAACCTTACAAGTTTGCAAACTTATTCTTTCCGGCTCTCTGATTCTCTTTGAGAGTCTCCACGGAAGAAGTCTGGCTGCCTGGGGACCGTCATGTGGAAATGTCACATGATGGCTTTCAGTCCAGCTGTGCCCAGACTCCTAGTCATCCCACCGGGGTGCCAGCAACAAGAGGGAAGCCATCTGACATCCAGCTCAGTCCGTCCACCCACTGGATCCACTGGGTGATCTCAGTCGGCAGCCTATGGAGCAGGAGACTTCCCCAGTTGAGCCTTGACCAAGTTCTAATCTGTGAGCTATAACAAAATGGCTGCCTTTATTTTCTAATCCCCTGAGTTTTGGAATAATCTATTATGCAGTAACAGATAACCAGATCTGTCACCTTTTAGATCTCTTTTTTTTAAGCCATATTTCGGAGGGCCTAAGTGACAGTCCTGAGAACAGTGTTTGCGGAGAGGAGTAGGTGCATACCTGGCACCTGAGTGTGTTTGGGGAAGGTGTCACTCTGAAGGTGTCTGTGTTCCCTTTGGGCGTCAGGAGGGAAGACTGACCGTGCTGGGTCAGGTCTTCTGGAGGAGAAAGGGCCATCCTCCTGCAGCTAGGAGCCTGCCTCACCTTAGAGTGGAGAGGGAGAAGAGTGCTTGACGGCTTCTGTGGCTCATGGGGTGAGGGTCTGTTTTGTTCTCCTTGGCCTCTCACTTTCTGTGAGTCTTAGGGTGGGGTGTGTTTCTTTCGTTCTTTATTCTATGTCAAAATCAAACAATAGAGCCCTTGCCGGTTGGCTCAGTGGTAGAGCATCAGCCCAGCGTGTAGAAGTCCCGGGTTCGATTCTCAGCCAGGGCACACAGGAGAAGTGCCCATCTGCTTCTCCACTCTTCCCCCTCTTCTTCCTCTCTCTCTCTTCGCCTCCCACAGCCACGACTCCATTGGAACAAAGTTGGCCTGGATGCTGAAGATGGCTCCATGGCCTCCGCCTCAGGCGCTAGAATGGCTCCAGCTGCAATAGAGTGACGCCCCAGATGGACAGAGCATTGCCCCTTGGTGAGCATGCTGGGTGGATGGATCCTGGTCAGGCACATGCAGGAGTCTGTCTGACTGCCTCCCTGCTTCTAACTTCGGAAAAACACACACACACAAAATCAAACAGTGGAAAGAAAAAGCTGCTGCTTCATCAATGTAACAGCTATTAAAAAAACAAAACAAAACAACCTTTGCTATACTAATCTGGATTATTGTAAATGTTGCTCTGTATCTATGGGCTGTGTACTCTGTACCTGATCCTGGGAGCTAAGGTCTAGTTGTGTAGAGAGGATTAAGACACATTCCTGTCCTCAGAGTGCCCTCTGCATGTTGGAGGGCTAAGCCATGCAGCCAGGAGACTTTCAGCACAGTGAGTGGGTGTCACCTGGAGGACCCATGGTGACAGAAGCCCAGGTAATGATGGCAACATTGGCCAGGAACATCTTGGGAATGGCATGGACATATCAGACAAAGTGGGAACTAATGATGAGGGTCCAGAAGTTGAGTGTATCGTTATAATGCAGGTTCTGTGTTCAGAGGTCACAGCATGCGTGACAGTGAGAGGTCCCAGTTATCAGTGTGCACACAAAGGCTTAGTGCTCTCAGGAATATGTATGGAAAGGAGGCATGCAGGTGGTCCTGAGACATCCCACGGGGTCCCCAGAAATTAGTGCTTGCTTTCTTAGGGACCCGAGAGTGACAGCGATAATGGTGAAGATGAAGTATCTTTACTGAGTACTTCTTCCATGCTGAAGTGTGAGCTTTTAAATCCCCAAACATTTACAAGGGAGGAACTATTATCCCCATCTTACAGATGAGGAAATTGAGACTTAGAGAATAAATGATTTGATGAAGTCCGCACAACGGCTTATGGCTGAACTAGGTTTCTCATTTTCTTCTGGTCTATCTGGTTCTACATCTCACATTTCCTCTTTTCAGAAGAACCTAACTTCGGGAGGGTTAAAGCCTCTGAGACGAAAGAAAATAACTTTGTTATTTTTCAGTTTCATAGTCAGATTATCTGGTGTTCAGAGGGGAGTCTGAGGTACTCTAGTCAGTCCAGGTACAACTCAAAACCTCATCGCATTCTTCCCACTTGCACGGAGATTAGAGAAAGGACCACTGAGGTGACCTTGACTTGCAGGCAGCATTCTGTTTTGTAGCGCTTGGCCATTCTAACCAACTGCAGTCCATTTGCCTTTTGCATTCCGTCCATGAGGCACATTTTCTCACATCTCAGTGGGGCTGAAAGGCATGGGGATGCAGAATTGTGGATTCTCTTTGATCTTGATTTTGTTACGTGGCCATGAAGATCCGAAGGGAACACATCCAAATGTGGAAAAGTCGTCATCTCTGGGGTAGGGACTGACTACTGACTTTTATGTCTGTGTTGATACATGTATATGTGTATGTGATATATATATATATATATATATATTCTGTATGGTCTACATTATTCATTAATTTTTTTTTTTTTACAAGGAATAGCTCATTGTTTGGAAGAGTTTCAGCACAGCCTGGAAGTCTAAAGCTTAGGTCTAGAGTCTTCAAATCCTATCTCCACTCAGGAGGAAGGGGAGGGGGGGCCTCCCGAGGGAAAGGGTGAAATTGACAAAGATCAAAGTCCTCCTTGTGCCTAATCCACATGCGCTAGGCTCCGAAAGGTTTTTGTGAGCGCTGAATGGAAGTGTTATTTCCCACAGCCTATCTCAGGGATGTTGGAAAAGATTAAAGAGGCAAAGTCAAGTTTCTTCTGAACCTCACAGCAGAAAGAACAGATGTGGCAGGAAGCGTTATTTATTTCTAGCTGTAAAAGCAGAGGCTCTGCAGGAGAGTCTGTTATGCTAGCTTTGTTGAGATGTTATGCTAGGTTTATCAATATGTTCGTTCATGCCAATAATAATAATTCTGTGGACCCTTGTTAGGCCAGTTTCTGTCACATCCACCATAGGGAAACTTCTGTCTGACCTTGTTAGTTCCTTGTTTGAATTGTTTTTCAAGGTTCTCTATTGCCTGCAAGATACAATTCAATTCTACATTAAGGCACCTGCTGACACTCTACTCTGAGCCTCAAGCCCCGGCAAGTCCAGCTATATCTCAGGGCCTTTGTATATGCTTGTCCTTACGTCCCAAATGTCTTTTCTCATTTTGTATGCCTTCAACATCTATGATGCAGGAACCTCCTTAAAGAAGCCTTCCTGATATCCCTCTTTCTCCCCTGGCTTTATCACATATCACAAGCTTCAGTACTCTATCAGGACCTCTCACCTACTCCCACTATTTTAAAATATATGTGCATATACATTTAAAAAGTAATACAGGCCTATTTTGTTTGAGAAACTTCCATTAGCACACATTTGTACTAAGCAAAATGTAAAAGACACATTCATTGTTCCCAATTTTTACCAACTTACTCCATTTTTCAGAAGGAATCAACTGCAGTTTTCTGTGTGTCCTTATGGCCTTTTCTATGCCTGTGTACATGATAGTTTTGAGGGGGCCTGTAAATGACATCAAGGGTGAATCATATATCAGGATCCCAGTAGGAAACAAGGTAATTCGAAAAGAGTTCTATTAGTTGCAAAGGGATTAGTTACGGAGTGATGGGTGATAGCATGGGAGAACCACAGCAGACAGGGCAGGGCAGGAGGCTGTGGCTGGCAGCACAGAGCTGTCCCCAGCCCTACAGATGGAGGGACGAGAAGGAGAGTGTTGTATCGAGAACACGCGGTAAAAGACAGTGTGCTGGTGTTGTCTGCAGCACTATGGGTGACTCTCCTAAGCACAGTATTACATTCAGAGGCAAACATTATACATATGTATAGTCATTCACTATACATACATATCTGCATGCATAACATGAAAAAGTCTATTTTGCTGAGTAATACCTATTTAAGCAATAAACATGGAAAAAATACATGAAAATGATCACTATAAATTCAGGATTGTGGTTTCTTGCCATGTAGCCGGGGAGGCATGCACCAAGGGGTTGACGTGAGTGCCTTCACCTCTGTTGACATTGTTTATTCTAACACTAGGATACTGGAGAGTTTGTTATATTATTCTCCATCTTTTCTTCTTTTGGTATGTCTTAGATATTGGTAATTACTTTTTCATGAAAAAGCTTTACTGAGTACATAGAAAGTCACGAATAAAATGGGAAAATATACACTTTCTCAGATGAGGATCATCAGTGTCATAATATCATTTCCCTTACTGGGTTGAATTGAGACTATTTAAATATTTATGTAATTATATGTTTATAAAACTATAAATATAAAAATCAAGCTTGAAATATTTTCTTACAGGAAAATATTTACCTGATTATTTAAAGAGGGACTCCTTCTTTTTAGAAAAAAATTCACAAAGACTCAAATGGATTTGACTTGATAAAAAATGTTAAGAATCTTCAACGTTGCCAAAATATAAAAATTCAAAAGAGAAATGAGAAATTAGAAATGTATTTATAGTAATGTGGAAATGATATCAAAGAATGTTCACACTAACGAGTGAGGAAACCCTAAAATTCCAATGAATGCAGTGAACAGAAGACCTGAACAGGAAATTCACTGAAGAGTAAATTCATCAGGCCAATAAGCAAATAAAGCAAGTTGAACCTTACCAAAATCAATTAAACAACAAGGTGAGTATTCGTTTAACCTATTAAATAAACAAAGACCAAAGGTAAGTTAAAGAACGGGGCAAAGCCCATGAGGCAGAAACAAACACATCTAGTGAGGGTTTCCTGGGGCAGAAATTTTCTTGTGAAGTATTGAGGAAATCTTCTCCAGAGCCTGAAAACAAGTCACATTTTGAAACAGCCATCCATCCTAGAGACCCATCCTGAGAAAGTAGGCAGGCAAGTTCAAATATTAATTTGTGTGGCTAGCCATCCTCATATGCATGTTTAATTACCCCGTCCTCCCCCCCCCTCCTCCCGCCAACTCTTCAAGGACAAGGATTCAATCGGTACACTTCCCTTTTCCCGTGATGGCATATTCATCACGTCTCCTTCCAACCCTCACCTCCCGCTGAAGAAGACAGCGTGTAGGTGTATTTGGGAGGTAGGGGAGGGTGGATGTTCATTTCTTGTTTGGGCAGAAGTGAGTCTTCTTGAGCACTCAGGGGAAATCCACATCCACTCTCTAGCTAACTTGGAGGCATGTGGCATCCTATTCTGCTCGGAACAGGCTGAGAAACATCACATAATCTGCTGTGGTTTGATGCCGGGTTTCTGCACCTCGGCTGCCTGACGTTGGGGCTGGATAATTCTGGGTTCTGAGGGGCCATCTGTGCATTGCATGATATACCAGTGCAGGACAGTCATGACAAACAGCAATGTCTCCAGACTCTCCTTGATTTTCCGCAAGGAGAGGCAAATGGCCTGTGAAGGAGCAGCACTGATTTAAAGAGTCAGTCTTACTGGGAGAGTAGCTCTCATCTTCCTCTGGGCGGAGAACTCCGTGGGAAGCGATCGGCATGGTCAACTTTGGAAACCCTATCTGCCACATCCACTTGACTGTGCACTAGCCCATGTGTGTTCTTCACCAGGCATGTTCCTGCCAGAATGAGGAATTTGAGCTAGAATTGATGGCTTTTAAAGTGAGTCTCCAGAGGCAATGTGGGCGCTGCAGGTGCTGCTGCAAGATAAAGGGGGCGAGCTAGGAAGATACTCCTCTTCCTCTCCCAAAGAAGCTTCACTTTTATCTGTTTCACATTTCAGTCTTCCAAGTAAATGTTGCAATAAGGCAGAGTCGAGCGCAGGTGTGATGAGCTTGCACTTCGGGAAATGCTTTAACGCTGCCTACCTGGCTTGCACTCCGGGAAATGCTTTAACGCTGGCTGTCTGTAGGGCCCCAGGACAAAGGCATGCCCTAGTATAAAGGGGATAGACTATTTCATGGTGGGGAATAGGTGGTCCTAATGGAGAACAGTTAGCCTGAGAGCAGGACCCTTGAGTGGCCGTTAGCCTGGCCCCAGACTAATGGACCTAGACTGGGAGGCCCAGGAGAACCACAGAATGTGTCTGCTTCTGATACATGGAAGCTGGCGTGGAGCCAGGGATACCCAGAGTGCTTGGACTTCCACTGGCAACAGAGCCAACAGCAAGCGCAGCAGCTGTGGAGTCCTCAGGCCTCAATGTATTATTCTAGTTTTATTGTTTGTTTGTTTTTATTGAGTTTGAGAGAGAGAGAGAGAGAGAGAGAGAGAGAGAGAGAGAGAGAAAGAGGAAAGAAGAGAGGGAAAGAAAGAGAAAGAGACAGAGAAACATTGATTTGTTGTTTCACTCATTTATGCACTCACAGATTGATTTTTGTATGTGCCGTGACTGGCGATCAAACCCACAACTTTGGTGTATCGAGACGATGCTCTAACCAACTGAACTACCTGCCCAGGGCCTGTTTTTGAGTTTTATTCTCACCACAGGAGGGGCCAGCATGGACCCTATGTGCACAAGAGAACCAGTTAAGATCTAGGAGCCCCAGTAGTAGACATCCAAGCAGAGCTGTGCCTGGTGCTTACTGGGGGCTAGAGCTGGGACTAGAGGGGCTCATTGTAGAGACATCCTTTCTGCTCCTTTGGTCTCTCTAGAATGGGAAATTCACTGTACTAAAAGTGGGCGCCCAGGAAATATCCTGTTAATAGACAGATGGGCTCCACTTAAAAAAAATAGATTAATGTTTTAAAGGGCCAGGTGTCACCACAGTTCTAATATCCTCCTGGTGGGGGTCTTGGCAAAATCTAATACACCTGGGTCAGAGTGCTTTTCCTCTCTGACTTCATGAAAGGGTGCCACGGATGTCTGGTCAAGACCAGGTGGCTCTAACCCTGCCTCCCTGTCATAATGCGCCTCTATTCTAGTTCTTATCAACACGGACAACCAATGATGACAGTCTATCCGCTTTCATCAGTGTTTCATGTAGATGCTGTCACAGAGGAGAAACGTCCTTGGAAAGTTATTCTTTCTCTTCCAGTGTGTCTGAAGATAGTACAGAGATGTAGAGGTGAGAAATATCTCCTGGCTTTTACTCCTCTGAAATTTGAAAAGTGGTTTGAAGAGTGTTATCTGCCATCTTTGCTAACTCTTTTCCAGCTATGGTGTGGGGTTTTTTGTTTGCTTGCTTTTCTTAAATTTTTTTTTTATTTTTGAGCGTATCTGGAACCATGATTTGTAGTCCCCGCAGTGAGCATGACTTCAGAGCTCAGCAGCCTGAAAGATGGAGAGAGAGATTTCAGAAAGAGAGCTCGTTAGCATGACTCAGGAGGCTGGGAGGTTACCGTTTCAAGATGGAGTGTGGAGCACACACCGGCTTGTGTGCTGACAGGGGGTGTCTCCCCTGGGGGGCGGGGCAGCTCCACAGTTCCCAGAGCTGCCGCAGTGCTGGGCACGGCATTCGGGAGCTGTTGTAGGGGGTCCCGAGGATCCCGCTACAGGAGTGTGGACACACTGGACAGAAAGAAGCTCAATGTGTGTGTCCTCACGTTCTGTTCTCACTGGGTAGGTGTGTCCAGGAGTTACAGGAGCGCTTTCTCGGGTGTGGTCCCTAATGGGGCTTCCTGGGCAGTTCAGCACGTTTTTTAGGATTGCAAGTCAGGTAGCCCAGTTGGTTAGAGCATCGTCCTGAAACACTAAGGTTGCAGATTGATCACTGGTCAGGTTACACATGGGGAGTGGAACAACAAGTGAATGCTTCTCTCTCTCTCTCTCTGTCTCTTTCTTTTTCACTTTCTCTGTCTCTCTAAAACTAATCAATGAAAAGAAAGAAAAAAAGAAAGAAAAACAAGAAATGTGAGTCAGAGTAGGAATTCCTACTTTTCCTCCTCCTACTAACTACTTCTATAACTACTACTATTAGATGAAAACAATTGATCAGAACTGCCACATAACAGGCATTGGGGTTTAAAAAGGTGATTATGGCATCTCACAAGTCAAGCCCACACTGTGAGCTTGGGACCATTAACAAACATTATTCTGACCTGTGTTAAGGATGGTAAAGAAGACTTTATTCCGGGGATCAAGGCAATAGGATCTTGCGATAGGGGAGAAAGACTGCTTAACTCTGAATGTAACAAGGGGAAGTAAAGATTTATAGCCAAGGAGCAGAGAGGGGCCAGTGGGTGGAAAATTACCAAGAAGGTAGGAGAATTCTTGCTAAACTGACCTAATAGGATTCTTGCTGAAAGTGTGTCTAGGGTGATCAGATATCAGCTGGGGGGTGGTGGACAATGGGGAATTTGATCAGATATTGAGGGTGATCAGGTGTTGAGGGTGGGGGGTTCTCACTGAATAATTGTAGTTGCCCTTTAATTTAGCATTGATAATTAATCATGATGATGCTTTACCCATTTTAGTTCATTAATGATCATGCCATTCTAGGCTAAGATGAGGCGAAGTCGATCTTCCAAATCTGAGAAAGAATATAGAAGAACTAAGGCCCAGAGTTTAAGAGACCTTCCTGAGGCCACACAGTAGGTAAAAATCAGAGCTACAGTGGAACTCCAGGTCTCTCTTCCTTCTAAAGCCCATCAATTTTAGATCATCCTTATTCTAAATCTCTGTCCACAATGAACATATTCATACACTTTTATGACATTTATTTTAAAATTGTAGTTGACACGATGTA
This sequence comes from Rhynchonycteris naso, assembly GCA_037038555.1. NCBI lineage: Eukaryota > Metazoa > Chordata > Mammalia > Chiroptera > Emballonuridae > Rhynchonycteris > Rhynchonycteris naso. The sequence goes on from CM073001.1 coordinate 102,966,173, forward strand.
TTCATATTCTCGATTCTAGGAGTAATTCCAGAAATTATCAGTGTACTTGTCAAATTCAGGAACTTGGAGACTGAATCCACCCTCGTTTTTCTGCCCGTGTTCTCCCCTTTGACTGCGTGGTGGAGCTAGGAAAAATAAGATAGCTTTACGTTCTATACCTTACGTGTTAGTCTGCTTGGGCTGCCATAACAACATACCACAGATTCAGTTGACTTTACCAACAGAAATTTGTTGTCTCACAGTTCTGGAGGCTGGAAGTCCAACATCAGGGTGTCGGAAGGGTTGATGTCTTTGAAACCTCTCTCCCTGGCTTGTGTACAGCTGTCTCCTCTCTGTGTCCTCACACGGTTTTCCATCTGTGTGTGCTCACTCCTGGGTCTCTCCCTCTTCTTATAAGGACAACAGGCATATTGAATTCAGGCTCACCCATTGACCATAATTTACTACTTCATTTAACCGTAATTACCATTTGAAAGGCTCTGTCTCTAAATGCAGTCACAGGGTGAGATGTACTAGGGGTTAGCACTTCAGATTTGAACTTAGGGGGGGGGGACACAATTCAATTCACATTACCTTACATATTTAAAAAAATCAGTTGTGAAAGAGGCAAAGGTTAAAAAGACATCCCTTTCATTCTCCAAGAGCTTATAGGCTGTATGGAAATACCTAGACCAGTGGTCAGCAAACTCATTGTCAACAGGGCCAAATATCAACAGTACAACGATTGAAATTTCTTCTGGGAGCCAAATTTTTTAAACTTAAACTATATAGGTAGGTGCATTCTTTATCAGCGTAGCACCCACACGTGGTGTTTTGAGGAAGAGCCACACTCAAGGGGCCAAAGAGGCGCATGTGGCTCGCGAGCCGCAGTTCGCTGACTACTGACCTAGGGAAACACAGGGACAGTGAGCAGTTTTGGAGCGGAGAGAGGAAGGTTGGAGAACCGCAGGCCATGCGTAGTTAAGGAAGGCTGCTGGGAGGAGGCAGCATACAGAAGGCCTTGAACAATGCGCAGAGGTGTTCCTGCCTGAAAACTAAATCGATACGAGAAGTCAGCTCTCAGTGTAGTAGGATTCCGTCAGTATTTCCCGAGCACCTGCTCTCTGCCAGACCTGAGCTGAGAGGTGAGGTTACATAAAGAGAGGGGTTTGACCTTGAGTTGCAGCCCAGGCACCAGTGATTTTAGTGCCCTATGGGGATGGATACTGTCCTGGACAGACAAGGAAGTTTGCAGTACAACTGTGTCCCCACAAGCCGTGCAGAGGTGAGTGGCTGGAGGACCCCGTGTGGCTGCGGGGTGTTGTTCGTGCTCATAGCCTTGGCCCTCCTTATCTAGCCTTTGAATCCCTTCCCTACCCGTGTTGCTTTGACCGAACACTCTGTGTCCACCTGCTACGCCTTTCATGTTGTTCAGATTGTGAGTCCAAGCAGGCAGGACCTTGTCTTTGGTGCTTACTATTTGCAAAGTGCACTCTGCATGGGTGATGCCCCCCTCTGAGCCACGCATATTAATAAGTTTGGGTTCGAGTCACAACTCATTTTGACCCGACCACGTCTAAACCCTGAAACGTTTGAAAGCAGAACACGGACCCACTGTCCTCACAACTTTCTGTGTAATTTCCATCCATTGCCCTCCTATGCCGGCTCCCCTTCTGAACTGTGTGCTTTTTAGAAGAAAATCAGGGATACGTTAATTACAGCTTTCATCTGAAGGTGCCAGCCTTTCTAAACGTTTATTTGAATTTCATGCCTAACAGGCCGAAGGGTCGTGTTGGGTTAGGTGCTGCCACCGGGTCTTCAGACACCTTCCTCCGGGATTCACAGCCAGTGGCAGCTCAGGAAGCTCATTGCTCGGGGCAGCCGGATTGAGTCTATTTTCTGTGTACTGATAGCACAGGATAATAGATGACCCTCAAGGGGTGACCTTCAGCTCAGTGGCTGAGACATTCTTTCTGGTCCCGCATTGGCGGTGAGATCATAAAACCTGGGTCCTGGAGAAACACCAAACGGGGCTTCATTCTTCTCATGTGAAGCCCGGAGGGACCTATTCTGTCAGCAGGGGTGACAGCCGTGTGAACTGTGGACGGCCTACGGCCTAGCTGAATCCCAGCTGTTGGAACCCGGCTGGGGCTGCTCTCTCCTTTTAAAGGGCTGGAGGATGCTTCCTGGGGTCTCCTCTGTCCGTTGTAGAGGGGCTGGTGCTCACTGTCTCACTCCATGCAGGGCTCTGGCGCCTTCCTCTTCCCTGTCAGGCCCCCTGACCCGTCTGCATCTTTGCAGGCTTGATCACAGAACACTTTTCTCCAAGGGTTCTTTAAGATCTGCTCACCTTCCCTGGTGAAACCACCGATGGGGAATTACAAGTTGAGGGTTGGAGGGATACACAGAGAAAAGGAGTTTTGCAAACAAATGGTTCCATGAAGAAACACTGTAGTTGCCTCCGCCTGCGCTGTCCCACCCACAGACCCCGTTGGGAGATAGGCTTCCAGAGCTCGGAGCTCTGACTGAGCTCCTGGCAAGAGCTGGGCCCCACTTGGTGAATTGTTCTTTGGGGCTGCACTCACCACCAAACAGGTGAATGGAGCACACAGGACTGGGGACCGGGCCTGGGGGCTCTTACCCCAACCTCCATGTCCCACATGACCTTGGGGATGTCAGCCCAAGTGGCCTCGTCCCTGTGGGCACACGGAACATCTCCATGCCATCCTGTGCATTGATATCAATAGGGCTACCACTTAAAACTACCATTTGCCAGATACCATGTGCCAAACATCATTAGGTGAGGCAATTGACATGTGCATTTAATTTCATCATCCCAACTTTGAAAATTATTCTGAAAACACACACACACACACACACACACACACACACACACACACACACACACACACTCTGCGCTGATTATACGATCAGAGAAGTAGCTTGCCAAAGTCATAAAGTTAGTAAGAAAACCCCCACATCAGGATGTTGTTTGGACTCCAAGGCTTCGGCTCTCCACGGTGGGCTCCCCTCTGAATGACTCATACTAAGCCGGCTGTGAACATGTGTGCCTCTCAGATGCGGTGGAGGCTCTGGTCCCCCAAGACACAGTTTTTCACCATACCCTGAGCCCTAGACCCCCTCAGCCTCCTTCTGTGAAGCGAGAACTCACGGTTTTCCTGATTTTATTTTCTGTACAGGTGAAACCATTGTGACTTTTGAAAATATTTGCTATGGAATAATTGCACCCGGTTCCCATGCTATAAATTATGTAGCTGATGTTTTATCCTTTTTACTCGTGTGTTATGTTTCCTGGGCAGTGCGGGGAAGAGAACATTTGCCTCCGTTATCTACTCTTACAGGGTAGAGTCTAGGCATGTCTCAACCTCTGGACCGCTGCTGACCTGGAGCCCATCACACCCACGGGCTTCAGGCTTTCTTACGGAGAGGGACAGTCTTCCACATGACCACAACAGACACACAGCAACCTGACGTTAACATCAGTGCTTCCCTGTTGTCCCCTCGATCCCTTCTTGTTCTGCCGTTGCCCCAGTGACGTCTTTTAGAGCAAACGCGTTTCGAGTAGAGCCGCTTGAAGTATCTGCTCGCCCCGACTCCTCCATCCCCCTCTGTCGGGGATAGTTCCTCAGCTGTCTTTGACTTGCAGGACCTTGACACTTCTAAAGATCTCCTGTCAGTTCTTTTGTTGATGGTCCCAAAACTTCAGATCTGTCTAATGTTTCCTCGTGATTAGATTCAGGTTTATGTGTCCTTGGCAGGAAAATGACAGAGGTGATGCTGTGTTCTTCCAAAGACCAGTTTCTTCAAGCGCCTTATGTGGGAAGAGTGTGCTGTTGTTTTCCTTTTAATAGGGAATGCCATTTGCAAATTGAGATTTGGGTGCTGGTGATGCTCACTGCTGCTCAGTAGAGCATTTATGTCTATAGATAAAAATAAGAGTTACAAATGTGTGTAGTGCACGTGTTTGTATATAAGCACATACACACATTTCCTAGCTCTGTCCATGGAGGGCCTAGGGGGTGGGTCACCCCAATAGCATTTGTATTTGGTGTGCCATAATTTTAGCAGCATTTTAAGCTTTAATGATGTCAGAAGCATAAATATTGCGGACTTACAAAAGTCATTATTGGGAAGTTTGTTTAAATCTCTTTTACACTGACTTAATTTTGAAAAGTGTAAGTTTTTAATGTTTGGGTCAATGTTGTTCATCTTTGGAAATACAGAGAAAAACAAAAACTTTGTAGTTCAAAGTGTACAAGCTAAAAGAAATATAAGTAATTTAATCTTTTGAATGGTGGGCTTTGTAAATTTGCAACATTTACACTCTGAAGTTATTAAGGTTTAAAACTACATTTACATTTTAGGACATGCTGGATATAGAAAACCACAAATTTACACAATAGGCCTAATTCCAACTTAACAGAAAAAAAGTTCATTCTAGTTCTCTGCCTTTCCTTATTGATAAAAATAAGTAAGAAATAGGACTCCATTGTGGTAATGTAGTTTCTTATTTTGTGTACCTCTGTAGGTAACCAGATCTAGTCCTTCCCCCCCTGCCACACCTGGGTTCCTCACCCCCCACCCAGCACCCACGCTGGGCTGCATGCTGGGTGCCCTGCTCTGGCTCCCACTTCTTGCCCTTGGTGGTCAGGTCCGGTGCCCCTACCTCAGTCTTTCTTTCCCATACTTTATCGGTAAATATGTATCTATATAGATCACAAGTCTGTATATTTACTAAGTCAGTATACAGAGGAAACGCGATGGGGAGTTAAGTCTTTGTGAGACGGGTCAGGTGGTTTAGAGTGATTCAGGGAGGCTCTGGACCCCAACAGTTGCCATGGCTTCCGTGTTCTGCGGCAGCACAGCTCAGGCAGCTGTCAGACAGGTAAGAGGCACACCCTACAGTGAGGGGAGACCGCTGTGGAAAGGGAGATGGGAGGCAGGAGCCTTTGCCCTGGGTGTATTTGTGGGCAGAATGCGAGGACAGGCTATTTAGAAGTCCAGGGCTGGGAAACTGAGTTTGCCATTATCCTCCATGCCCTGGGAGTTGGGGAAAGTCTCTAGTACCTCCTGAGGCATCTCAGCCCCGCTCGAGGACCGTGGTGCTGGAGGCAAGCATGTGGCATGGTCTTGGCTCCTGTGTCCCAGTCAGGAGAGAAGTGATGTATTTACTGCTTGCGTTTGCTGGCTCACTATCTAGTCTTTCTTCTCACAACTTTGTATCATGTGGCTGCTTTGTGGCTGGGTGTATTTATGAGCACCAGAGAGGCAAAGATGAGAAAAACCTGCCCTTTGCCCTCTGGGTGTTCAAAGCCAAGAAGGCGATGAGACAAGTCCACCGTCACTATAATATAGTAGTCAGGCCTTACGGGAGAAATAGGGGGACAAGGGGACATTCTCAGATGGGGGACAAGAAACAGTTTTCATGGCAAAGACCTCATCTTACCTGACTCTTGAAAAAGTGAGTAGAGTTTGAACATTCTGAGAGGGTAGGAAAAGAACCTTTCTGAAAGAGGCAATATTAGGGCAAAATAAATCTGGGTAGCTTCTTAACTGGTGCCTGCCATCCGTCAATCACTGACTTGACGCCAAGTCCCACAGTGACATTCAGGATGGTATCAAGTGATGTGTGATGTAAGGCCCAAGACAAGTGTAGGTGCTTTAATTGCAATGTATATTAAAGCAATTAACCTAATTATGAGGATGGTTTAAGATTTTCTCTCATTCTAAAAGCATTTGTCTGCAGAATAAATTTATGGTACTTAGTTCTGACTGTGTACTCTGTGCTTTTAATATGAACAGCGACTCTGCGAGGCAGGCATAGCCCTCGACCACAGGCAGTAGGTGGTCAAGCTGGCATTCCAACCAGGTGTGTCTGCCTCTGAATCCTGCGCTCCTGCGAGTGATCTGATGCTGGCCCCTGGCACTGTTGTGCCTCCCTGAAACCCCAGTGTGGCTGTGCCTCCGGCACACAGTTCACGTGGCAGGGCTCCCTTCATACGATTCTGTTCAGGTCACTGACTGATGTGTGGTTGGTTGTCACCGTGGTTGTGACTGGCTGAGGCTGGCTGCTCAGAGAACAGGAAAATGGGAGATGTATTCATTGTTCAGCCAATGAATAATCACACAGAGAATCCTCAGTAATTCATTCTGTTGTTTGTTCACTCAACAAACATTTATTGACTTGCAAGGTAGTTGAAATAAGGAGAGGAAAGGCTCAGTATGTGCCCTGAGGGGCTCAGCAGGTAGGGAAAAAATCAGACAAGCTGACCCTTCACCAGGGCTGGGCAGGACTGAAGGACCCCCCCTCCCCAACCCCTCTTTCTTAGATTCTTCTTCCTCCCTCCTTCCCTGCTTCATTCATCCCTGTCTCATTTCAGCCATGAGCCTGTGCTCAGGGTTACAATCTCTGTTTACAGAGGAGAACTGAGGCTCAGGACACAGCACCTGTCCAAGTGCACGCCCAGGGTGAAGATGAAAACATCCTCACGAACCCGGCTGCTAGATGCCTGGCTGGGGTTTGCCCTGCAGGTGCTTTGCCAGTAGCCACCTTTGCACAAACCTCTGTCTTCCACCAGCATGCAGCCAGCTCTGGGGCTCAGGGGATGGGGAGGGTGGAGGAGGTGGTGGGGTCCCCTCTGTGCTGCTGGAACCACCAGTGTCGGCTGCAGGCAGCTTCACAGCCCTCAGCAGAAATCCTGCATATTCTTCCCGAGCCAAGCTGAGTCATCTTCCTCCCATGCCATGTGCGTATTTCTGTTCGTGTGCTTTGCTGCAGGGTCACTAAGGTTTGGTGGTGGGTTCAGAGCTAGCCAACAGCCCCTTGCAGATGTTGTGCACACTCTGTCCCTTTCTAAGATTTGGAAGACGTTGAATTTTGAATCCATGAAGGTTTTAGATAAAGGATTATGGACCTATAGCATAGATTAAGTCTATTTTAAAAAATAAAGATTTTTTTTAATATAAAAAAGAAATCTCTATAAAATGTAGTGGCAATTAAGAGGGGCAGCTTTCTGTCGGAAGATGTGCTGGGACGGGGCAGAGACTGCCCTGCAGAAGATCGGCCACTTGGGTGAGGTGGGGAGACAGTCACAGAGACCTTCTGTTGGGAAAGAAAGCTGGAGGTTTGGATAATTTATAGGTAATGCAGCTGAGGTGCAAAGAGAGGAAGCAACTGGTGCAAGGACACATATCAATTAGGATTGCAGTTGGGGTTCAGAGCCAGGTTTAGGGGCCCCAGGGTACCTGTGGCCTGCAGCTGCCTGGCCAGGGAGCTGGGGCTGCTGGCAGGATCCAGCCAGCAGGGGTCGCACATCTAACACCTCTGGTCTCCGTGGGCACACAGGGACAAACAAAGGTTGATTCCAGCTTTTGTCTGTCTCTCTTTGTTGGCTCCCCAGGTATCTGCTGGCTGCCCAGACCTGTGATTCGGTTTGTTTACAGACCTCTTCTCCACGAGGCTGGCAGGATGTGTGGCCAGCCTTGCTGTCCTGTGTTGGGAGGGTGTGGACACGTGTCCCCGTCCCCTGACGGCAGACCCAGAGGAGTGCGTGCCCTTCCTCGGGCTCTGCACTGGGAATTCAGCGCCATTTCAGAGAGAAGTTGGCTTTGGGGTTTCTTGATTTGGCTCCACAGACCCATGGTTCAGGCACGCTGGGAGGAGGTTGCTTCCAGCCCCCTAGGAAACTCCCCACTGCCAGCAAACCCCCTTCTGAGCCAGCGCGCAGAGGAACCATGACCGTCTGGGGTTGGCCCCAGAATGGATGAGTCCCCTGGGTTGTGGTTTGCTGAGCCCAGCACTGGCTGAGCAGCAGGGATGCTCCTGGCTGTAGCAGATGGGAGGGAGCTGGGAAGCCAAGGCCCCAGAGGGGACAAGGACAAATGAGACAGGTTGGGAGGCCTGGCAGGAGGGAGTCGTGGCTGCAGGTGGCTGAAGTGTGGTGCTGGGAGTCTGAGAGCAGGGGGCTGGCATCTGGGAGCCGCCGGGGCAGGTGGCAGGCTGCTGCTGTGGGCACCGAGTCTTGGATGGAACGGGTGAGCGAGGCAGTGGCCGCGTGTGAAGAGAGGCTTGCATCTACTGGGCCGCTTGCAGTTCCTTAAATATAACACCCTTTTCCCTTGCGCCCTCCTTCTCTGCTGCAAAACCTTGCACCTGGCTGACTCCTACTGTTCTGTGAGGAGGTGTCACCTCCTTTAAGCTGGCTTTTCAGCCTTACCCTATTCCTGGTTGGGAACCTCATCTCTGTATCCAGTCCCCCTTTGTCTCACCACACATAGCACCTTAGGATCACTTGGGATTGCCTTAGGCGGACCTCTTTGAGGGAGGACAGTGTTCTGTTCAGGTAACGCTGACGTTGTAGCCAGTTCCTCATCAGCTTGAGACCCGGGATGCATGCTGAGTGAAGGACAGGGACAAGCTGCTGGTCTCAGGACTGAGGAAGTAGCTGCCTTGTTGAAGCCAGTCCCAGGTCAGAGCAGGGGCCATAGCCAGGGGACGGTCTCTGGTTGTTGAGTCGGGCCACCTGCAGCCTGACCTGGGACTGGCCAGAATTAGCGCTGGATATAGGATGGAGGCGGCAGATGGTCCTCGGGGTACCAGGCAGAGCCAGGAGCCGTCCTGCTTCCTGACGCTGGGGACTGAGCTGCAGCATACCACTTCTGGCTGCGGAGAGAAGGCTGGGGACAGGGCTGAGGCAGAGGGCGGGCATGTCCCCTGCACAAGGGACTTTGAAGGCAGGGAGAGACTGGAAATGGAACTGCATGCAGGGGCTACTCTTCCCTCTGTGTCCTCTGCCCTCCTCTTCCACTGCAGGGTCATTTCATTCTGTTTTCCAACTCACTTCTTTCCTGGGTCTAAAACCATCTTACTGGTAGTTCCTTTTGGGTTCCAAATGTACAGACCAATGTCTGTCTCCCCCAGACTCCCACCCCACCGTGTGCCCAGTGCTGGGCAGAGAACTTGGCATGTAGAATATTACAGTAGTCATTTGCTGGATACAAGATTAGGGGATACCAGCCAGCTGTTGACTGCCTACTGTGAGCCATCTTATGTAACATTTATAATATAGGTGCGCAAACTGCATTGTGCTCAGTATCCCCATTTACAGGGGAGGAAATTAGGGCAGAGAGGTTAGGCCACTTGCCCGATATCACACAGGTTAGAAGCAGCAGAACTGGGGTGGCAGCCTGTGTCTGCTTGTGTGCAGAGCGCACCCCTTCTTTGCTAAGGCAGGCTGAGCCGTAGATCCTGAACCACTGACGCCTGCCTCCTTCCTTGTTTCCTCCAATTAGGCAAGAAAGCAATTCTTTCTCCTCTGCTTTCGTCATGTCTCTCCAATCCCTAAACCGTACCTGCCAACACTCTAGGGGAGACCCTGGTTGTTTCACATGTGGTCTTCATGGCCCCATTCCCCCATGTGAGCTCCCTGCTCCGATCCATCCTGCTCAACAGATCCATCTCCTTAAAACACTTCCTCTTTAAGAAGCCAGGGCTGCGAGCTCCTCAAACTGCCCGGAGCCAGCAGCATCAGAGGTCCCAGCAGCACCCTACCTTTCTCTGCTGCTTCCCTGCTCGTACTTACCTGACGATTGCTGGGTCTTCCTGGAGTCCCTGGACTATGATTCTGTGCCTTTGTCCTTCTCCACGTTACCTTTCAGAAGCAGGCCCAGCAAGTAACCTCCCTGCTGACCCTTTCCTGACGCCCAAGAACGGAATTGGTCCTGAGTGACTCCATCTCTGCTCGGCGCTGCCCAGACTCACTGGTGCAGAGTTGGCTAGATTACCTCTTTTCTCTGCCTCGGATGGCCTTCAGCTCTCTTCTTCTGTGCAACTAATTAAAAGTGAACTACAAATAAACCCACTGTCAGTGTAACAGGTGACGAAAAATAAAATAAAATAGATCTCTCCATTTTTACATAGTAGGATCTGCTCCTTGTTATTCCAGAAGGGAAGCTTTCTTTTTGTTTGACTTCAAATTATTCCCATTTCAATTGCTCCAGAAACCCGAAGAAGACAGCAGTGTAAGGAGTTGGTGTTTGCTGGGTCTAAGTGATAATCCCCCAAATTCTATAATTATGTGCAAATCGTGGTTGAAAGAGATTTCTCTATTGACTTATGATGACAGTTTTCAAAGGTTTTTAAAAGGTTTTGAGATTTATGTGATTTGGAATAAGATATCCCAGTTAAGATGGGTTTGTAGCTCATTCCCATCAAGCCTTAAGAACTAAACAAAAATTAGCCGGGAAAAGATACCAAATCCGCTCTTGCTGGAGGATGCAGAGCAGCAAGGAGTGTTGCCACCCCACCGATGCCGACAGATAGCTGGACCTTTTTTATCTGTGGCTGCAGTTGAAACCATCCTAGCGCGGAGGTCGCAGAGTTCACCACTTGTGGGAAGTCTTAAGGAGAAACAGTGCCTTCCGGGAGAGAAGATGTGGACACATGCTCACCCGGGTGGGCAAAGCCTGAGCAAGGGCGGGTCAGCTAGAACGGCTGACAGACTGGTAAAGGCTGGGTGTGGGCCCCCTGGTACAGGGTGCAACCCCCAGGGCCGTGGAAACTGAGGGTCTGTACCCCTTGCAGGCTTCTTCCTGTCCCACCACCAACCTAAGGAAATTTCAGCCACAAATAAGAGCAGGGTGCTGTAAGGAGAAGGACAAGAATATGGAAGGAGACGCTTTCTGGGTCACAGCCTAAAGGGGAAGACCCACACTCAGAGTGTCATAGACACTGCCTTGGTCAACCCCAGACACACGCCATCCCTGGAGACATTTTGGAGACTGTGATGTGCTGAGGATAGGCATAGCCCCAATAAATCTCAAACCCAGCCCAGCACCTGACTAGATTAATGCAAACACTCACGAAGAGACTGAGCCCAAGGAAGGTGTGTTCATTTCTAGACATAAAAGCTACTTACTTTGTTTTCTCACATTAAGTCTTACTTCTATCAGGAAATCAGGAGGTGTAGGAAAGGCAAGAGGAAGTCACTCACTCCCAAGAGCTACCATCAGAGCCCAACACAGATGTGGCCTGGATGTAGGGACTCTCGGATGGAATTTCCAGTAGCTATGATTTATATGCTAAAGGTCCAGATGGTTCAACTGCTGGCTGGCACCAAACATATAAGGAGGAACTAATATCAATTTACACTAATCTTTTCAGAAAATAAAAAAGGGAACACTTCCAAATTCACTTTATAAGGTTATGTCAACCTAATATTAAAACCAAACAAAGACATTACAGGGAACTAGAGCTACACACCGATGTTCTTCGTGAACATAGGTGCATCAATCCTCGAGGCTCTATCATAAAGTCAGAGTTTTCAATATATCAAAGGATAATTCATCATGACCACATGGGACTTGTCTCAAGAATGTACTGTTGGTGCAACATTTGGAATTCGATCCATGTAATTCACTCAAGAGACTAAAAAAGAGAGAAAAATTATATGATCACCTCTAAAGAGACATAGAAAGCATTTGGTAAAATTTAACAAATATTCAGCTTTAAATACAAAAAAGAGAGCTGGTAACTCACAGCCAATGAGCAGACCGAAGGGCTCATGAGTAGAAATTATGAAGAGGAGGGATTCTTGCTAAACTGACCTACCAGGTCTTGCTGAAGCTCCTGCGTCCTCTTCTGCAGCTGGACTGATAGACCCTGTCTCATTGTCGTGCCCTGAGCACTCACTGAGATAACCCACGTGCAACTCTGGAGGGCAGTGCCTGGGGCCAAGGGCCCACTTGAAACAGCCTTTGTCCCTTCCACGGCTCAACTAGGGACGACTTGACATCCGCTACCTGTGGGTTGCAGGCTCTTACACCTGATGAGGAAAGGCACTTTTGAGAAGCGGATTGAGAAGCACATGCCATGCCCTCAGATAACAAAAGGACACATACTGAGAAAGACTGCCCACAAACATGCAGAGGACTCTCTCCCTCTCTGTGCTTTCTCAGAATTTGCTCAGCATCAGCCCTTCCCACACAGTGCCAGAATGAATTCCGTATTTCCTGATGGTTTCACGGTTGGACCATGACCTTAGCATGGTGTGGTATTGCATTTTCACTGGCCTGACCCAGTGTTAGTGGTCTATGGGTGCCCCCCTGGATCAATCTTTCTACTTGGAATGCTTCAGGAAATACATGATTGAAATTTTGGTATTTATTTTGGGAGAAGTCCATATTTAGAAATTGATCAGTCATTGCTAATTGGGCAGAATGGGCTCTTTTCCTTTGAAATCTGATTTCAATACTTTATCCTTTAGGGAGCTCCCATTAGCATGTGACATTTCATTGCTGTGGGCTGGCCTTTCCCCAATTATGTGCTGGTGCTTGCCAATGCATTCATGTTTCATTTCAAACAGACGGCTAAACGTCGAAAGCAAAACATGGGTCAAATTTGTCCTGCCGGAAGCATCCTGCTGCCCTCTATGAAAAGAATTGGATAAAAGCATGGGTGATCGGCTAACTCCTTGTCTCCTTGCAGTTATCTATAGTTTGGAAAAGGAAGGTACCTCATTCAAACCTCACAGCGACTCTGTGAGGTAGGCAGGGCACAGATCACCACCCTACTGTGCAGAGGAGCAAACTGAGTCTCACAGAATTTGCTGGAGATACTAGTCGGGACAAAAGTATCGGTGTTCTGACTCACAGGTTAGAATTTATTTTGTCTATATTCTCCATAGAAACACTAGAAATAAATTCTACCTTTCTAGTTATTTTGTGAAATCTTAGTTCTCTCCTCCACTGAGCCCCTTGTATGCTTTTTGCTGCAGACTGCGTTTATTTTTCCATCTGACGAAACCCATGATAATACAGATTTGCCGTTCATTCTTCTCCCTGGGTAATGCCAGTGGGCTTGAAGACAGCTGAAATAATTGGACTGTGGGGGGTCTTGTCAAGTCAGCTGTCACCTCCTCCTCATCAATGTGGGAACTCAACCATGCAAGACCTTTTCCTCTCTCTTACCTGCAAATCATGGGGCATCAGCACATTAACAGGTCTTTGTACCGAATGCTAATTTGGTCATCTGGAATATGAATAATTGGAAACACAGCCAGGGGATCCTCAACGTTGAATGAAGTGGCAGAAGAGGATTTTTAATTTTTCTCTCTGTTTCAACCTAACCTTTTATTAGGAAAAGTTTGTGTGGGAATTTCTTTTTTTTTTTTTGTCTGTGAACTTCATTTGCCGATCAGTGGGTCCCTCCCTCCCTTGCTCCCTCCCTCCCTCCTTCCCGGGCCCATCCTCCCACTATCTGCTCTGTAGCAGGTGCTCAGCTCTGTGCTGGGAATAGAAGGTGTCATGAGACAGCCTCTTCTTGGGTGCTCCATGTTTTCAGATGATGGACAGAGGATGACATCACAAGGTGGGGGTTTTGCATAATCACAGGCAGGAACAGGAGCCCTGGTGGCCCAGTGTGGGGCGGGGTCAGAGGTGTCCTCTGGAGTGCACGCCGAGGAGGGATGGCTCGCTGGCAGAGGGCCACCAATCAGCTGCAGAGCTAGACTTACAGCCCAGATTTTCTTATTCTTGGGGAACTTTTAAATCCTTGATACCACCAAGGCCTCCCTAGCAAAGATATCTGGGTGTGATGATGTTGGTTCTGAATGCGTATAAAAAGCATTTTGTAAACCTGCAGTTGGAGAAGCTTAGGTGTTTGCAGTCAGATGTATTCAGAGTTGAAATAGAAGCTTGTCCACAGGTTCTCAATGGTCTTATTTCTCTCTCTCACCATGGAAAAAGCCAGTCTTGTCTTCATTAAGCACAGTATAAAAACCAAAGTCCAGGTACTCTGCGCCCTGGTGTAGCCTGTGTCAGAGCTCAGCCCAGTCCAGGCGCTGCTCAGAGCCTACACTTGGGAGACCACACAGCTGCCAGCCCACACACATGGCTGCAGATGGGGCCAGTGCTCCCCCAGCTGGAAGGCAAAGGGCTAAAAAGGGCCGATCTCGGTTAAGCCCGTGTTTATATTTTTGGTCTGGGAAGGACTAGCTTTCCTCTCAGCCAACCAACCAACTTCTTTAAAATTTCACAGGCTTGTGTTGATTCTTCCCATGAACCAATCAGGTGATCTTTTTTCCAGGCTAGACTGACAGGCCTTTGTGGTCCCCATTCTGGCTTCCATTGTACCTGCTTAAGATGCAAGCACAGAGTACCTCTCCAACCCCAAGCCTCACCAGCCTGACTGGCAGTGCCTTGTGCCTTCTGGAGATTCCTGAGGTGCAGTGGACTCGGAGGGCACAATGGATTTCTGAAACAGTTGGGCCTGTGAATACAATTGGCCTTCTAGCTGTTTAAATGGAACAGAATGCTGCAGTTTCTTACTGAAGCAGGCTTTCCAAGTTTTAGTAAATGTAATGTCCGATCCCTTTGCTTTCCTTCCCTACTAATACCTAGCTACCTGCCTATGCTACCAGCAGAGGGGGGGATGGGATGGAACTGGCCTTGCTGGATGGACACAGGCACAGAGGCCTGCACGGTGACTCATGGGCATGTCACACTGTTTGAAATTGCTGAGGTTCAGGGGATATTGGGCAAATAAGTTTGTAAAAATTTGTGTTATTTAATTTTGCTTACTTTTATTGTTAAAAATGGTTGCTGCCCACGTGAAATGACTAATTACCTTCCTGCTTTGGAAGGGGATTTTTTATGCTAATGTGTGCTGGAGGAGGGGTTTTCGCACAGAAAAGTTTTAAGGGAAGGAGGCCATTTTTGCAGAGGCCACATTTTTGCAGAAGAGCAGCCAAGATGGCTGGTGCTGAAGGAGAAGCCAGTTTGTGCAGAGAGGACAAGGGAGATGGGGAACCAGAAGGAACTGAGCTGGTCGGGGGCCTTTGATTCTAGGAAAACCCAGATGTGTTAGTAGCTTTGTGAGCGTTGAATGAGTGGGTTTTGGTGTCCAGTATGTTTGTGTTTACTCGCCGTCTGGGTATGAGGTTAGAATAAAAGAAATGGCCTACCAGTTTTCAGCTCCGCTGTTTCTCTACTGTCTGTTCAAATATAATGGAAACCTGCATGTGCCCGGCTGTGACAGCCCTGACTACTGGCCTTACAGGGGATCTCAGCAAGGATTGAGGACAGAGCTAGGTGGAGGCCAGAACCAGCAGAGCTCTACGGCCTGAACCAGGAAGGGTGGAGCTCAGCCAGTATGTCCTGGGAGATATGCAAGGGCTTTCAACAGGACTGTGACATGCTGACATCTGACACTGAGCAAACTCATGCAGGCATTTGTGCAGAGAGATGGAGGGAGGCAGCAGATGTCACCCGTGGAAGACACAGCAGGCCAGGATGACCCAGTGCCCCCTCCATGTGCTGCCCAGCCAGGGGTCCTTTTGATGATGGCAGAAGCCACAGAACTTGGAGATGGACCAGATGTGAGGTTGAGGGACCCAGGCACACAGGGAGTGACACTCAGTTTGCTGTCTACAGATGGTGCAACATTGTACAATGCACTTGCTTCCTGTGAACCCCTACTCCTTGTCTGTGGGTCAGTCTGGCAACCCCAGTTGGCCTCCTCACAGACACGGAGATGAGCTGTGCACAGTAAGCTCAGGGACCGTCTAGATGGCTCAGGGCTGTAAGGTCAGATCGGCTTTGTGACCATCCCCGAGCTTAGGGATGGCTAACTCGGGCGCGGGGACCACATCTGGCCTGGTGTCAGCTCACAGGCACACACGCTGGCCTGGGTGTCATCTTGGCTGCTTCCACGCTTATGCGGCAGACTCATGTCATTGAGACAGAGACTCACCTGGGTGGCCAAAAAATATTTACAGACCGGCCCTTTCTTGAGAAAGTTTGCCTGGAAACATTCCAGAATCTCTCTCATTTATTGATGTCATTGTTCTCGGACGTGAGGCTGGGGTGCCTCTGGGGGTCTGGCTCGGAACGGTGTGTCTGAAGGAGGGGCACAGTCACCTTGGCAGCCCTGCAAACTCCCGTCCCGTGGAAAACACGCAGGGACTGGCTGGTGCCATCTAGCCGGTTTCGTTCCGGGTCATCCCTCAGAAGAAGCGAGGAAGAGAGCACAGCCAGTGGGTTTCCTATGAGTTCCTACAGAACACGTCTGTCCTTCCTTTCTTTTCCATTCTTTCCTTATTGGTTCTTGCAACCTGATTGTCGTTCATGTCACTTATTTCCCGACTTCCTGGAGTCATTGTATTTCCCTACTCCCCTCCCCTCCCCTCCCCTGGACATTTTCTTTCTTCTGTTCCAGTTAACTACCTGGGTCATAATAAGCAGACACCAAACCACATGACGGTCACGGTGGCTGCAGTGCTCGGCTACAGCCGGCACATGGCATCATCACTTCTTTGGTTCAAGCTATTCGTGACACCTGTTTGCCTCGTCGGGTTCTGAAGATGCAATTACACGTTTCTAGACAGACAGGAACTGAGAGAAAAGACCGCCAGCCTCCCTGAGATGCCTCCCTGCTTGTTCGTTCTCGCCTTACAGAAAAAAACCAATCTGGGCTGAGTTTTTATTTCAAGCCTCCAGCAATTCTCAGCTCTGGAAACGGCGGCGGGTTCAGAAGCTGCGTGCACTGTTAAATACTGTCTGTGTTGAAAGAACAGAGAGGAACACACACGGGCAGCGCGGATACCAGTCCCCATCTGTTCCTGCTTCAAGTTTACCTGCTAAAATCAAGTCTGTTCCAAAGCTGATGTCGGGAGGCTCTCAACTCTGAAAGTGGTCCCACCTTCCCTGACGGGCCTTATTTCCACTTCATAGAAAAGGAAAATAGCAAAAAAGGAGAACCAGAGCATCGGAGCTGGCAGCACGCTGGGAAGCAGTGTCGTCACCACATCCAGCCTACAGAAGGGGCAGAGGCCCAGGGTCCAGGTGGTGGATTTAATTCCGTGTAACTACTGTTAGATGGCCTCCCCGTGGGAGAGTGTCTCTTCATTTGTTTAATATTTGCGTGTTCCTTCATCTGGCGCACAGAGTACTCACGAATGCGGTCCTGAGCTCATGGCCAGTGCTGGATGTCCCTCCCATGTCGATGCTGCTGGTCATTTCTCTGTTCCAGACTCACTTTTCCTTCCATCTACCCCAGGCGGTCAGCCTGGTTTATTCCGCTTTCAGCAGATACTCCCTCCCTTGTGGATTCCTTTAACTTCTACTAATGGGATACTGCCCCATTATCTCTCTGCCCACCCTCATACTCCTGTCCTGAGAGCTGCTTTTGTTGTAAGGCTTAATGTCAGAACAGACACAGAGGGAGACGGCAGATGTGGGAGATCTGCATCTCCGAGCTTGCACTGTGGTTTGCCCGGTCTGTTGCTCCTGACTCCTCTGGTGACGGCCCCAGATGTTCTCATGAGTCCCTTCACAATTCTTTGATCCCCAAGAAGGTCCTGGAACCTCTCACCATGGTGACTCAGGTCAGCCTTCCCCCAGAAAGACCTCTCTACTCCTGTCCAGGCCTGAAGCACCATCAAGGTGAGACCAAGGTGCAGAGCAGCTGTCCCGGCGGAGAGATGCACTCCCTGCCCAGGGAGCACGAGGTCCGAGTGGCTCCAGCAGACAGTGATGTGAATGCTGGAAGAAGGGTTTTGATCTCATTCAAAGGGGAGTGATCCCCAAAGGATTTGGGGTAGCAGCTGACATGATCAAAGTTTAGCTTTGGTAAATCTGCCAGTGATGTGTAGGTTAGATTGGAAGGGATTAAGCCTGCCGAGGAAAACTTAATTAGGCAGTTGTTCAAGGAAAAGATACTGATAAAAGGGAAACTAAGCCTCAGCCCTGTGAGTGTTAGGCGGAACTCGCCTCAGGCACAGCAGAGGTAAGATTGGGCACTGGGGGCAGTGGCCTTCCTCCCTGGGGAAGAATGACGCGGGTAACTATGAACCTTCGGATTTCTTAGTAGACAGTGAAATCTGACTGGCAGTCGCCCTTGTGAGGTGCTTCTCAGACCAAAGTCTAGGGTGGGACTCAGAAAGGCAGAACTTTGGTGTCTGACAAGGAAGGATGGGTAGTGGGTTTAAACCAGCCCTGGGTGGTCAGCTTAGGAGCAGCTGGTGGCCAGGAGCTCAGCCCTGGACTGTCTGCTGAGTCTAGGCAGCACAAGGTCACCAGCAGGCTGTGGTCTGCTGGCGCAGACCAGTTTTCTGAGAGGTTCTTACTTTGGCTCCTTCCTCGAAGCTGCAAGTCACACATGGGCATGCACATGCTCAAGACCCATCAAATACTTTGTTTATCAAAGCAAACCCACCAGAAACCTTGGGCTCATCAGAGATCTCTACCTGATTGTGAATTTGGGCTCTGAGTGACCTTGGACAAGTCACTACGGTAACCTCTTTAATCCTCAATTACACTATCAAAGTCAGAACATTTCCCAAGACAATGTACAGAGGTTCCTTACAAAGTTGAAAATAGTTATCATATCATCCAGCACCGTCTTTTGGGCACCTTCTGGAAAAAAATTGTAAACATTTATTTGCAAAGTTGTACACACCCCTACGTTCATTGCAGCATTATTTACAGTGACCAAGATGTGGAAACAACCAAAGTGTCCTTCGATAGATGACTGGATAAGAAGATGTGATACACATATACAATGGAATACTACTCGCCATAAGAAAAGATGAAATACTGCCATTTACAACAACATAAACGGATTTTTAGAATATCCTGCTAAGTGAAATAATTCAGGCAGAAAAATCTAAGAACCGCATGATTTCACTCATGTGAAGTATAAAACTGAAAGCAACAAATGAAAAAACAGACAAACAAACAAAAACTTGTAGACACAGACTAGAGCTTAGTGGTCACCAGAGAGCAGGGGGGTGTGGGAGTGGGAGTAAAGAGAAAAGGGGGTCAATCAAATACATGGTGACAGATGGAGTCTTGACTTTGGGTGGTGGGCACACAATACAATATATAGATGATGCATTATAGAATTGTATGCCTGAAACCTGTATAATTTTATTAACCAGTGTCACCCCAATAAATTTAATTAAGAAGATGCTGGACAGTGGTACAGCATAGATGAGAGAGCGCATGTGCCTGACACCCAGAGGCGGACAGGAAATACTGGCCCAGTGTGACTGTCAATGTGGGGAACACTCAGGGACTGTCCTGCCGCCTCCGGCTGTGAGAGTCCTGCTCCTCACAGTTGCTCGAGACCCCAGGGGACAGCTGGGACAGCCTGCAGGGCATGTGGCCTGGTGTGGCGTGGCAAGGGCAGGTCAGTTCATCCTCCCGACTGCGCTCGCAGCTCCCTTCTCTCTCCACGGGTCGGCCTCGCTCCCTGGGAACAGAGATGATGGATCCCCTTCTTGCCAAGCTTCGCTCACATCTCCACCCACCTGACCTGTTGTTACAAGATGTGAACTGTCACTTAATTTGTTCTCTATTAATTGCGGACGCATCTTCACCTCCTCACCTTCAGCAGAGCTCGGAGAAGGGGCTGGGAAGGAAGTTACAAAGTCAGATGCGGGGTTTCCAGGGCTGCCCTCTTGGAGTCCCCCTGGCCCTTGGAGGCTGCAGGGAGGAGGTAGTTGGCAGCTGTAGGGCCAATGAGAGGGGCTGTGACCTGGCCACAGGCTTAGGGCAGAGGGCCAAGGGCTGGAGAGGTGGTGAGCAGAGCTCGGCTCTCTGTTTCAGAGAATGGATTTGTCTCCAAATCACCCTTCACCTTAGGTTAGTGTCTCCTGAAATGCTTCTCTTCCAAGTCCTGGCTCATGCCCAGAATGTTGAGCCATGCTGTAGCCCCCTTGTCTCCTGGGATGGGATTTGAAGTAAAGAGCCTTTGAATTTACAGGAGCCCTTAATCTTTAACCCACCAGGAACCACAGATTAGCCTGGGAAAAATCCTACATAACTATTTCTTTAAATCCTCTCTGGCTTATTTCCATGGGGATTTTGAATCACAGAATGTTTCTGAGTGGAAGGTGTTAGTTAGCACAGGAGGCTGAAACCTGCCTTCTGGGGGTCCCCGTTTTCAACCTGTTTGTTCCTTGTGCCACCATGGTGACACCTGACAACACGCCACCTGGGTGTGCTTTCACTCAGTCCTCTCATCTAATCCTCAGCATGGCCTCCTGAAGCCGGCATTATTGCTTTTATTTTACAGATTAGGAAACTAAGTTTCAGTGAAGATAAACCACTGTTCAAAGACACCTGGCGAGTCAGAATCAGGGTCTGTATTCAAATTGAGGTTTTCAGTGTCTCCTAGTCCTGTATTCATGAGAGGTCAATCACTACCACAAGTGTTCATTCATAGTGTCTCCTGCGGCGCCAGGGGCCAGAGCAGGGGGCTTTACTTACCCCTGGGCCAGTGCACGGGAAGCTTTTGGCCCTGCGCCCTGCGCTCACAGGGTCAGGTCTCTAACATGGGTAGGAGTGAGATGTTGTACCTGTGATTGGTTCAGATTGTTGTCTCTTGCCACTCTGGCGTCCACTCTGTCACACTTGCTCTAGAGCCAGGTGGCCTGGAGAGGCTGTGAGCCTTTCTGGGATTGGCCAAGGGAGACTTGGCTTAGGGGACGCATCATCTTGGGCTCAGTGGGATATAGTCACAAGGTCCTGGTCACCTACATGACTGCTGATCATCCTGGGGGAGCAGAGCTTCCAGGGGTTCTCACTGTGACACTGTACTGGCTCAGCTGGCATTGGGACATAAAGGTGCAGGGTCAGAGGTAATATTGCCATATGACATGTCAAAGTATCAGACTGATTCCTGTGTTCCCCTCCCCTCATAAGCCTTCCCATGTTCCAGGCTCCTGTCAAGTTCTGCCCTTCCACAATCTTCTGTGTTTGCTCATCCTACAGGACCTCCTTCCGTCACTCCAATTGTCTTTCCTACCCAGGTGCCCCTCACACACTTGGCATCTCCGACTACCCACCAGCTGTGTGCTCCTCCTGGGCACCTCCTAACCCTCCTGGGATGTGGGTTCACGTCCACAAGATAGGGATGCACAGTGCACGAGGTCCCTGTCCTCCCTTCCCGCAGAGTCACAGTGAGCAACCCGCAACCGCCAGGTGCTGATACTCTGCGCTCGCGACAGGTCCCCTCACTTGTCCTGAATGATGGGACCCCCACAGCTCCTTGCGCAGAGCAGGTGCTCAATCAAGCTCTGGGGGTGGTGAGGGGCATGGGATTCTGTTTCTGGAGTCAGGCCTGGGCTGGAGTGTGTGTCGTCTCACGACCTCTGTGACCTGGAGGAATGGGCATAATCTTGCAGGGTTTCAACTCCTTTGTTATGAAATGGGAAGGAGAAACAAACACTTAGGAGCACAGTGGCAGGAACTGAGGACGTGACGCACAGAGGGCCTGGCGTATCTTCCCGCGACTCACCTGGCAGATGGTTTTGGCTCTTGCTGTTGTATTTGGAAAACTTATACAAATACTAGTATTTATTGCATAACAGTGGCTCTGGTAGGCACTAGGGATGCAAATATAGATAGGACTCAAGGTCACTGGTAATCAAGAGCATGTAGGTTAAAACAGAAATGCGGTAGTATTAAAAATACAACGTATTGGAAAAACCTAAAATATTGACACTGTCGAGGATTGAAAAGGGTAAAGAAAGCAACATTTCTCATTAAAGGTTGGTGGGAGTAATAGAACTTGAGTTTTTGGAGGGCAATTTTATAATTTCTACCTAGATTTAAGATTAGTTTTAATCCAGTAGTCCAACCTTTCAATATTTACTCTATGGGAACATTTGCATAGGTATATTATAAAACATTTATAAGAGTTTTTACTGTAGCATTGTTTATGAGTGAAAAATGGAAAACAAAGACACAAACCTAGATACCAGCAGGTGACTGCAATCTGTGGTAGGACAATACTACGAAATACTGTAACATTGATTTAAAAAAGAATGAATTAGATCTATACATGCTATTGTGGAAAGTTCTTGGAGTAATATTATTAAGTGAGAAAGTTAAATATAGAACAATGTACATTCATGTTAAAAAAAACAAAACAGAAAGCAAGACTTTTTGTTTCTGTGTGTGCCTTTGTGAATAAACAGAGTAAAAGCTGGATGGAAATAACCAAATTGGAAATAGTGTCTTCCCATGAGAAAGGGCCAGGTTTACAGGGACCTACAGCATTTTGCTAAATCAGCTTTGTTGAAAACTTTAACAAGTAAATGTATTCATGCATTACTTGCGTAGAGAAAAAAACAGAAAACAATGACCAGAGCGTAGTGTGTTGGCACTAATGAGCTCAGAGTCTATTTATCTGAGAGGAGCATGGTATGGGGCAGAACGACAACCTGTTCTGAGTGTCAAGGACATCCGTTGTAGCAGGTTTCTCATTGCTGGTGGTTAAGGCTGGAGCCCAAGAGATGAGTAATGACCAGGTCCGCAGACCTGCTCCACATGACCACGGGGCCATGCAGAGCATGATCAGAGAACAGGCTGACTTTCCCTCGGCAACCCTTTCAGATTGGCGCCGTGAGGCCAGCTCTGCCCTCTGGCCTCTTTCTCTGGCTGGTCACTTGCTGCTTGTGCTGTAGCCCCTGGCCACTCAGAGGTTCTCCTGGCTGTGGTCTCCTTGCGCTTTCAAGAGGTCTTCCCAGGCAGGATCTAGGCTACTCCTTGGCGGGTTTCTCTCAGAGCGCCCCCGTCTAATCACATGCCTTCTGCCATGGGGACTTCTGCATATACAAGCTGACTCCTTAAGGTATCACCTGACACCTTGAGCAGCCAGGTAGCCATAGGCACTTGTCTCTCAGACTTTTCAGACGTGAGTTGTGTCCCACAAACTGTGGGGATGTGCGACTAGCTGTCTTGGTGATTTGTAGCCCCTCTCACAAGGCTGGCGGTGAGGAGAGAAGACAGGACCACGAAACAGTGACAGTCTCTCCCAAATTCTCTCTCCAGCTTCCCCTCTTGTTCTTTATTTGAGCGCAGGTATAGGCCAGAGGTGGTCTGGCCAGTCTCCCACCACTGTGCACTGAGCAGGAGTTGGCATTCGCTGCCGGGGTACCTCAGCCTAAAGTAAGATCAAAGGAACTCCATGTAATGCCACCAAGAATACTGTACAACTTGGATCCCAGACTGTGGGACCTTCCAGATTATAGTCCTTAAATACTTTGTTTCAAACAGGAGAATACTGAGCCCCTGAGATGGTAATCAACCTATGCTTACACAATTGCCAATGAATTGTTGGATGGTAATAACCCTCGTAGCTCTCAATCTCATGCCAATGAATATAAATTCTAAACATGACCTTTATACTTCTTTGGTTGTCAGTGATAGGTATATGGGGGTAGAATCTATAAATTGCATGACAACTGTTTTTTTTTGTTGTTGTTGTTTGTTTTTTTACAGGGACAGAGACAGAGAGAGAGTCAGAGAGAGGGATAGATAGGGACAGACAGACAGGAAAGGAGAGAGGTGAGAAGCATCAATCATTAGTTTTTCGTTGCTGTCGCAACACCTTAGTTGTTCACTGATTGCTTTCTCACATGTGCCTTGACCGCGGGCCTTCAGCAGACCGAGCAACCCCTTGCTGGAGCCAGCGACCTTGGGTCCAAGCTGATGAGCTTTTGCTCAAGCCAGATGGGCCCGTGCTCAAGCTGGCGACCTCGGGGTCTCAAACCTGGGTCTTCTGCATCCCAGTCCGACGCTCTCTCCACTGGGCCACTGCCTGGTCAGGCTGCATGACAACATTTTGATAATATACAGTCTCTTTTTATATTTGTAATCCAGTGATGGACTGGTAGCTCAGTGGCCGGCCCGAGACTCCAAACTGGGTCTTTGTGGCAATAGGAGCAGCAGTGGAAAGTCCCCAGGGGTCTGCCACCTACTGAAGAGGGCAGTGTGGCCCACACAGGCTCTAGCAGTGCTTCCCCACTAGGGTACATCGGCAACATTGGGGGGCACTTTTGTTATTATAACTGGGAGGGCATGGGTCTGTTAGCACCCACTGGGGAGAGGCCAGGGATGCTGCTGACCATCCCACAATGCACAGGAGAGCACCCCAGCAGTCATCAGATCCAGAACGTCCATAGTGTGGAGGATTTTCCACACTATGGACGTTCTGCTTTCCAGCACTAAATGCTAGCAGTTGCATTGATGACCGCACACCAGAAATCCAGAGGTGGAGGAGGTCAGGGGCGAGCTGCAGTCCTCTCTGGAGACCCCACACTAGAGCTTCTCTAGTGGCCCCTGCCAGGGCTGGGAGAGGGTTCCTGCCCCTGCTCTGCCCTCCTCCTTGGCGGTGGTGAGGAATCCTCCACCGAGGCCAGGGTGGTTCTGGGAAATTCAACAGTGTCCCCAGCTTGTAGTAGAGGGTGACTCAGAGACATCCTTCTTTGGGCTCTCCCTGCTCAGATATCTGCTGGTCAGGCCCCTGCTTAAACAGCCCCAGGCATAGGCTCCGTGCATGACTGGGACTCCCAGAGTCCTGGCCGTTTCTTTCCCAGCCTTCCCTTCCTTCAGCCGGTGCTCCTGCACTTGGGACTTGCTGTCCCAGAACAGGCCAGCTCTTTTTCACGCAGAACTTCCATGTGACTTTGGGGGGTGCTGTGCTTAACGATATTAGCTTCTCCACATTCCAGAAGATGATCTTCTGAAGACAACAGACAGGTGCTCAAGTTAATTACGAGCAGAAAAGGCGTGATGAAGCTCTTCTTCCCTGGTGAGCTACGGAGGCTGTGAGCCCGGGTTTGTTTTTATCTTCCGTGCTCAAAGGCTGCCTTTCAGAAGACAAAATTACTATTTTTTGAAGAACAGAGCCTGCTGAGCAAAACCCTTCTTGAGTTCTCAACTCTCATTTGAGAAGGTACTTCTAATATTAGACTTAAGAGTATGAGTTGAAAGCATCTAGCACCCCTCCTTCCCTTCCTCCAGCCTCTCCCCTCCCCCTGCTTGCTCCACCCCTCCATCCTGCCTCTTCCCTCCCCCTGTTGGTTCCTCCCCTTCCTCCTGCCTCTCCCTTCCCCCTTCTAGCCCCTCCCCTTCCTCCTGTCTCTCCCCTCCCCCTGCTGGCCCCTCCCCTTCCTCCTGCCTCTTCCCTCCCCCTGCTGGCCCCTTTTTATGTGACAGGCAGCCCTGGGAGGGCCCTGGCCAAAGTTTCTCAGCCTGAGTGGCAGAGACAGGCTGGGAGACAGGCTGGGAGATAGGTCTGTCCTCTGCAGGCTTCCTCTCCATCCTGATCCTTTTTGTCTTGCTGGAGTCATTGACCTTCTGTAAAGCCAGTAGTCGAGGCCACTACCACAGCAGCCTGACCCATGCAGGTTCACATTGGATTCGAACAGATGGCAATGAAACACAAGAGCCAAGAACTGGTGAGCCATCAGCTTTAATTCTAGCTTGCACCCGGCAGGCAAGCAAAAACATACACTGGGCTCCAAAACCCACACATTCAGTGCTCACAAAGCTACTGACTTATCCGAGTTTCCTAGAATCAAAGGTTTCTAGCTCACCAGACTTATTCACCTCTGTTTCCCATCTCCTCTAGCACAAACTCTTAACAAACTGGCTTCTTCATCAGCACTCTGCCATCTTGGCTGCTTCTCTCCTCCACGTGGCCTTAATCTGCTCCCCTCTCTAATACTAACCTCAGGAACTCAGGAACCAAGAGAGAGAGAGATCAAGCTACTGCTCTCTCCCATTTTATAGCATAGACTCCAAACCTTTAATCCAATTATACATAAAGAAAGTCTCTGATACAAAGCTACCCATCTGAGGCATAATGGGATTCCTCAGGAGAGCGTACCACCCTACATTATCCAATCAGTCAAGGGTGTGGGGAAGAGCTTACTCTTAAAGCCAAGCCTTAGGCCATAACGACCTGGCCTGCTTACATTACAGCCTTTTCCCCACACCCATCCCAAGCATAAGGGCAAATAATATCACCTGGGTGATGGGCTTCCATATGGGCAGCGCCATCTTTAACAAAGTGAGCATACCATATTTTATCTGCCCAACAATCCACCCTTATGCTCACTTTACTACCCACAATCTACACCATCGGCATCCCTGTACAAGGAAATTAAGTACATTACACAAATTACAGCAATAGCCCAAATCATACAGTTTCAACAATTACAAAGATACATTTCACCAGTCTCTGAGCACTTTGCCAAAAGCACAAAATGTCCTCGGCCTTTTCTCTAGCCATGGGAAAAGCTTCCCGGAGCAGGAGGGCCTCCAGCAAAGCCACCCCACCCCCATCAGGGTATTTCACATTGTCCAAAAACCATAAGTCCATTCAACAAAGGAGCCAGTGCTCACTCGGGTCGTAGTCCAGGAAATCAGTCCACACACATAGGGTGTTAGCCTCCCCCCTCATCTCTGCCATCCTGGCAGCTCGTACACTGTCCCAAAAAGGAGCACGTGGCCATGGCAGTCAGCATTTCCATCTCTGCTCTGGGGAGCATGATGGCATCCACCCCTATGTCCCAAAATCGCAGACCTACCAGGAGCTTGGCAGACACTTTCTGCCATTTCAGCTGGGCTCTCATCTTCTGGAGACTGCTGATTGCAACTCCAGCTGGATTCTCCTCATCCTCCAAAGAGGAACTGGAAACATCAGCTCCCAACGCCGGGCTCGAGCCCCCTGCTGCTGCTGCTTTCTGCTCCATGGGGCTTACAGCCCCTGCCTCAGCCTCAGCCTCAGCCTCATGCCGCTGCTGACTCTCTACAACATCCAGAGCAATCTCCAACTCACGAACCTGTGATTCCTTCTCCAGCGTCTGCTCCATTTCCAGGTGAATCTCGCAAACCTGGTCAGCCTCCTCCTCCAGCGCTTTCTTCAGCTCCAGGGTCAGCATCTGTTTCTCCCACGTTTCCTCCAGCTCCTTCCACTGCTCGGTATGCAGGTCCTGGGCAGCCTCTTTCATAGAGCTCTCAGTTTCCTCACACATGGCTGTAAAAGTCAGCCAGCCTACAGTCCCCCAAAAAACAGCTATGGGAAACCAAAACAGCAACCAGTCCTCTACTCCACCACTCAAAGGTGGTGGTGGCTCCATGCCGATCTGTATCCCATCCTGCCAGAGACTACGCCAAATGTATGGCCAGTAGTCGAGGCCACTACCACAGCAGCCTGACCCATGCAGGTTCACATTGGATTCGAACAGATGGCAATGAAACACAAGAGCCAAGAACTGGTGAGCCATCAGCTTTAATTCTAGCTTGCACCCGGCAGGCAAGCAAAAACATACACTGGGCTCCAAAACCCACACATTCAGTGCTCACAAAGCTACTGACTTATCCGAGTTTCCTAGAATCAAAGGTTTCTAGCTCACCAGACTTATTCACCTCTGTTTCCCATCTCCTCTAGCACAAACTCTTAACAAACTGGCTTCTTCATCAGCACTCTGCCATCTTGGCTGCTTCTCTCCTCCACGTGGCCTTAATCTGCTCCCCTCTCTAATACTAACCTCAGGAACTCAGGAACCAAGAGAGAGAGAGAGATCAAGCTACTGCTCTCTCCCATTTTATAGCATAGACTCCAAACCTTTAATCCAATTATACATAAAGAAAGTCTCTGATACAAAGCCACCCATCTGAGGCATAATGGGATTCCTCAGGAGAGCGTACCACCCTACATTATCCAATCAGTCAAGGGTGTGGGGAAGAGCTTACTCTTAAAGCCAAGCCTTAGGCCATAACGACCTGGCCTGCTTATATTACAGCCTTTTCCCCACACCCATCCCAAGCATAAGGGCAAATAATATCACCTGGGTGATGGGCTTCCATATGGGCAGCGCCATCTTTAACAAAGTGAGCATACCATATTTTATCTGCCCAACACCCTCTCTCATCTTTAATCATCTAACGTTTACAAAACTCAGAGTGGTCATAGCTGGCACCTCACTCCTTGCACTTGGTGTGGCATTCATTCCTGGGTGGCCACTCATGAATGCAAGGCCTGCTCCATTCATCCTTCTTTCTTTTCTTATTTTTAAAAATAAAATTATATTGCTTTAAGGCATGCAGCATGATGACGTGTGTGTGTGTGTGTGTGTGTGTGTGTGTGTATAGTGAAATTAGTACTGCTTTCAAGCTATGAACATATCTTTTTATAGAGCACTTGAAATCTCTTTTAGCAATAGTATCCAGTATTTAGTACAAAATTAATAACTACCGTCCTCCCCTCCTTTCTCAGCGGCTTTTCCAGCTCCCGCTCTGTGCGCCATCACCTGGCGACCCCTAACTAGGACACACAAGGAAGGCACACACGAGAGGAAGCACATAACAAGAGCCTACGGTGTGCAGTCAAGACATTCTGCTCTGTTACTCAGGCGGGAGTGCACTTCTACGGCCCAGTAATAGGTTTCTTCAAATTCCTTTATCTCTCCCAAGCGTTGGCTGAAATTATTCTGGTTCGACATCTGTATTTTACCTCATTCCCCCCCTTTCTAATCCCAAGGTCTCTATTTCCTTTTGTTACTAACAAGCTCCATCTGTACGGTGAGGATAACGACCGTGAACCAGCCCGAAGGCAGAGCGTCTGCCAGATGACCGTTTCCAGTTTATATGGCGGAAGATTTATAATTCAATTACGGTTCTAAGGGAAGTTACTCGTCTGGGAGAAGGCGCGCGGACGAGAATGTGGAGCTGGACCCTCCTAGCGAAACCTTCTTCCACCGGCCAGTCTCACCTCCTGTTTCTCGAAAAGCTTTCAAAGCAGTATTTTAAAACTAGCAGCCCTTCATGACGAGTCTTTTTGGAGCTGAGTAAGTATCAACAAGGATTGATTTGGGTCATTTAGCCCGTCTTTTGCACCAGGCTCTGAGGCTACAGAGAGGAGCCAGAAAATGTTGTCTCTTCCAGAAGCCTACAGACTAATAAGGGAATACGTTCAGCTAGTCAAGGTCTCAGGTGTTACCGAAGGTGTGAGAAATTTAGTGGTAGATAAGTCGGACGAGTGCCTCGCTGTTACAGAGGTTACACTCTCGGGTGGGGGTTGGGGGAGGAGGAGAATGAGACTTAATGAATTGAAAGCAGGTTGTGCCAAGGTCCTACGCTAGGATGTAGCTAGGGAAAGACTTGCTTGTCCTCAGGCTGATACTAGAGAGTGAAGAAGGAATGAGTATATCAACATCTAGAGGAAGAAGGTTCTAGATGGAGGAACCTGCAAGGGCCCTAAAGCTGGTGGGGCGTGGGGAAGAGCTGTGGCTCAGAGAGCAACGTGATGTCGGAGGGGCGCGGTATGGCCAGTGGTGCAGGGCATCGCGCACCTGAAGAGGGCACTTGGGCTTGATTCAGTGCAGTGGAAGGCTGTTCAGGAGTTTCAAGCAGGGAATTAACACGATCTGACTTTTGTTTAAATAGATTAAAATGTCCTAGCTTTATCTGATTTTGGTATTTTTTTTTTCTTGCATAAAATGAATTGGAAACTTTCTAAACAGCTTAGGACAGTAGTTTTCAAATTCAGGTAAAGCACACAGAGATCTAGACCCATTGCAGTTCAGCAGGATCTGGGCCTCAGTTTTCCTTCACCAAATTCTTAAAGTGATTCCTATTCATAGCCAAGCTCGCAAACAGGTTAGAAAACAGTGCAATTATCTGTTGTTTAAAGGTTAGATAAAATGCAGCTCTGAGCTCAGAAGTTCCTGATGAGTTTTTTAATGGTAGTCCTTCAATCAAGTTTCAGGCTTCCTCTGTGGTAATCAATCTAGTCAACAGAACTATAAAACAACTGCACTCGTGAATATAAATGCAAACATTCCAAACACTAGTCAGTTGGTTCCAGCAGTTTGTCAAAGGGGTAACGTGTGATGATGAGAAAGAGTTCTTTTTTGGTAAATTAAAGTTTGATGTCATTGAAGTATGTAAATATTATCCATTATATTAACAGACTGAAACAGAAAACCTTTCCAGTACTAATAATAAATGCTGGGGAAGGCATTCATTTAATAAAATTCAGCAACAATTCTCAATAACAACTCAAAAAATGGGAACCAGGGAAAACTACTTGGATATGATAAAGGTGAAACATAACACCCACAGCAACACCAACAACTAGAAATTGGTGCTCAACATTATTTCAATGAAAAGCAGGAACTGTGAAGCATGCCTGCTGTTTCCATCACTATTTAACATGGTCAGGGAGGTTTTAGTGAGTACAAAACCACAGGAAAATAGAATAACTCCTATAAACATTGGGAAAGAAAAAATCAAATTATATCTTGAAGTTTATAGTTTGTGTTTGAAAACCCAAAAGATGATTGAAATTACTACAGTTATTAAGCAAATATGATAAGATGGCTGGCTATATGATCTAGCTACAAAAAAATGATATTTTTCTTATTCAGCATGGAAAAAAACCTCATTTATGATACTGAAAAACTAAAGTGATTATGACTAAATAAAATAAGAAAGTAATAAATCTATCTGAAGAAAACTATAATAATCTTATTTAAAGAGGCAAAATCAGTGTATAGCAAAAAGTATACATTATTCTTGGATAGGAAGACTTCCTATCACAAACTTGCTAATTACCTTAAATTAGCATTCAGTGTTCATGCCATGTAAATTAGAGTCCACATTTTTAGGGGCAATGAGAAAAATAATCATAAGGTTTAGATGTAACAAGAGGAGCCCGAAGGTAATATGCAAGAGAAGTATGGGAAAGGACAGAGAGTGGGACCAGTTACCCTGAGAAAAAGCTTCCCCTCTTTCTCATGGCCTCAGACAGCTTTGGGATAACCTCCGTTAGAGTCAAGCCTGATGCTCTTTGGAATTCGGTGTTTACAACTTGTGGCTTGCTGTCCAGAGCCTTGTAGCAGGTCCCAGCAGTCAGAAGCTGAGCCTGAATGTCTCTCTACCATGGGAGCCTAGATCTACTTGTTCTATTAGTCTCTGGGTCCCCTCAGTTAGGGCCAAGGAGGGTGAATGCCCAAATTAGCTCTAAGTTGACTCCCTATAGGCCCTCCCCACCAGACTGACAGAAGGTATGCATCCTTCAAGGGCTAGGCCACATGTCCTCTTGCATTTCCTCTCTAAAGCCTTCCCGTGGGCAGCATTAATTAACTCTGTCAACAAGGCACGACAATGTAGATCCTGTTCTGTGGCATGCCGTAGAGGTGATGTCATATCACATACTCCCCTGTGTTCATCCCCCTTTTTGTTTAGAGCACTATTTTTACCTTGGTCTCTCCACTGGACTCCGTGTTTCTCCAGAGTCACCATCTTACTCATCTCTGTATTGGGAAATGTTTGTCTAGCACTGGGTCAGGGGTGGTTGATTTTAGTGGATTGATGACTCTAAAGCTGTATCTCTGTTCAGACTTCCACGGTTTCAGCATCTAACGCTCGCAGGATTATAATGCCCTCCCCCAGCCCTTAGATGTTTCAGAATAACGGAGATGTTATCAAGCATTCCTTTTGCCCCTGACAGCCACTTCTCACGTCTGAGCTCTGAGGACAATACATCAAGATGGACCGACTCGGTGCTCTCAAAAATGGAGTCCTCTCTGGGCTTAGATTCTCTTTGTCCCTGTGTCCAGCTGCACCAGGTGTGCAGGACCGACCTCTTTGCGGGGCCTCTGCCCTGCAGCCGGGTTCCTGTGGGTTCTGCTCTTGTTTTTATCTAGGTCCTATCCTCACACTTCCACATGCCACCAGCACCTGTCATCTCCTCTGCCCCTCCGCTCACCACCACTTCCCGAGAGCCACCACTTGTGTTTGCTGCCACAGAGGGCTCACACCACCCTTCCCTTCGCGATGTGTCTTCCTGCATCCCAAATGCTACGTCCCAGCTCCTGGAAACAGTAATGGGAACATCGGTCATCGAGCCGCGCCCCATTACCTTCAATTACTTTGGGGCATTGAGAACCGTGGGCCCTTCCTCCCTGTAGAGACTCTTTCAGTAGAGACACCTCTGATGGTATGGTCTGGGTGGTGGGACAAAATAAGTTTACTTTCCAGACTCACAACAGTGGCTGTCTAACCTAGGTAAGTGTCCTTAACCTCTCTAAGCTTTGATTTCCTTATCTGTAAAATGGAGAGATACTTGTGAAGATTATAGGATTTCCATGGGGTTAAACTAAGGGGACATGGGTGTAATATGTCTGCAGAGCGTCCTCAGAGCATCACTGCCTCATGATCCCTCCTGGTTTCCATGACTGCTTCTCTCTCCGTCTCCGGCTGGGGCTCCTTCTCCTCACTCCACCCTCCAACAAACACACCCCAGCAGACAATGACAAAAGGATAGGGAAGAAGTCTTGGACCTTTGAACAGGATTAAATAGGCAGCTGTGCATACAAAACTTTGATGAATAAATCCTTTAATTTTGGCTTAATGAGTTGCCTCATGTATAATTATCACCAGAAAGAAACACCAAATTTTCTGCCATTTCAAGATTATACCTCAATTTATGTTCCCTTATAATAATCTCTAATGATTTTGCAACAATGTCTATATTAGGAGTCTGATTGTGAGAACCCATTTAATCTATTGCCAATTGGACTGTTTACTTATTGTGTATTCAGAGTGAATGTAAATTGTCTTATGTTCCTTGAAAGGAATTAGACATGGCTTGATATATTAATGAAATCATTACCATTTCATTAAACTGTGTGTTTTGAACCAGACTATTCTATGGCTTATTGAAATGCAGAAAGTGCATTCTGTTATGTGCATAATCACCATTGACGGACAGATTTACAGGACTCAAAAACTGCAGCTTTTTACATGAAATACTCTCCTGTAACTGCATGAAATTCTGTGTAAAATCACTAGAAATCGGGTGCATTTAAATAAAAAGAAAAAAATACTATGCAAAACAACTTTTCATTTCAAGAAGAGAGATTTTACCTGGTTCTCAAATACTAAGGTTGACCCTTTTGGAAATGTGTATAAGTTATTATTCATAGAGATGACTTTCAACCTTGCAGTGTTAGGAGCAAAACTTAGGAATACTCTTGCATAGTAACTGGCATTCTTAATTACTTGATTAATTCCTTGATTAAGAAAGGAAGATAAAAATGTAACCCAGCTCTTCTATGCATATGTCAAGGTTATATATATATATATATATATAACAATAGCCACAACAATAATAGAATAAACGAATGCTTTTGGAAATAATCACACTCAACATTACTATTTTGAAGGACCCAAGAAAGAGCCAAAAGATTAGATTATAAGATCTCACGGTTGTATTGGTCTAGTGTAGGTTTGAGAAGGTGGCATAGTATTAGTGTGAAGTCGCAGAATCTGAAGACAGGAGATGGGCCTGCATTCTGCTTCTGCCAATCATCACCTTGTGCAATCTGGTTGGTTACTTCTTT
This sequence comes from Rhynchonycteris naso, assembly GCA_037038555.1. Classification (NCBI taxonomy): domain Eukaryota; kingdom Metazoa; phylum Chordata; class Mammalia; order Chiroptera; family Emballonuridae; genus Rhynchonycteris; species Rhynchonycteris naso. The sequence continues at coordinate 102,999,376 of CM073001.1, forward strand.
GGAACGACGTTTTATTTTCATCTCTAAAATAGTGAGTTACAGTTTCTGCCCTGCCATTTTCACAGGATTGTTTTGAATATTAAATAAGATGGTAGATCTGAAAGTTTCTTATAAAATTGTGATTTACCATAAAACAGTAGAGGTTGGTTAGCATTATTACTGGGAAATAAGGCTGAGTAGGACCAGCGCTGAAAGTTGGATTGCAATCGAAGATCAGTTGTGAGGGACTTACTTGGGCTTGGTTGAGTTCACTTTCACATTGGTTCTCCTCATTTTGGCTATTGGGCGAGGCAAAGGGCAACCCAGAGATCTAGAGGGGAGGCAGAGCAGGTGTAGAGCTGGTCCCAGGAGCTCCCATGGAAGGAGGGCTCCTCTGTGTGAGAAGAGCCCCAAATCTGAGACCTTTCGTTCCTTTCTCTTAGGCTGGAGAGAGAAGCACACACCACTCACTGCATGGCATCTGGTCCAAAAATACACTTTCTGGGTTTATAATTCTTTTCTAGGCTGATTAGTGTTGAAGTACAATCCTCCCTGAATTTCCTGGTGTTCCTGCACATTCTAGGCCTTCCGCACAATAGAAATTGACCAACACTAACGAGAGAGAGAATGCCTTCTCTCCTCCAAAGCCATTTGCTCTCATTCTAAGGGTGATGTAGCCCAGAGACTGTGACCTTTCCACCTCCCCCAGAGACAATGGCTTCTGTTCCAGCAGAGACCTTCACCTCTCCTCCCATGACAGGATTTGTTTGCATTCCAAAGCAAATTATACAATCCCCATCTCCTGTCTGTCTCTGTCTCTCTGTGTCTCCAGAAGGGTGATGGGAAGATGTGTCCTAGCTTCCTGTGTTCCTACATAAGCTCTGAGTTTCAGGATTTGGGGGTTTTTCTCTGGCACGTACACTGCTGCACGTGCAGGGACATCTGGCCCTCCCAACTGGGGAGGGAACATCTTGCATCCTTCACAGTTTTGGCCTTGACAGTGACTCCTTGCATTACTGGCTGAGTCTGCTCAAGGTTAACTGCATGGATCTTCAGAATGGCTCTGGATTGGTGCATGTCCTTAATAGGTCAAGTTTAGGGAACTCTGACTGGGGAGTTGGAGACTTTTTTTTTTTTAGCAGCCTTTAAAAGGATACAGGCAAATCTTTTTCTTTTTTTTAAGAGATTTTAAAAAATTAATTGTGTTTAGATAGATTCTAGGATCACCCCGAATGCATCCCACTCCCCCATATCCCCCTCAACATCTCCCTTGCCCCTCTCCCTACAGTGCCCTCCTGCCTTCCCTTCAGGTTTATCCCATCCTATCATCCCCTTTCCCTCTGTCCTCTTTTCCTCTGGTCCCTTTGATCTCTCCTCTGTCTCAATTCCGTTCCTCAGTTCTCATTGTTCCTTGTATTCCTCAAATGAGTGAGGTCATATGATAGCATATCTTTTTCTAATGAGCATTTATTACAACAAGATAGGAACTTGAGGTTGATGAGGCGCTTCTGATTTGTGGGTCTGTAAGCAAGTTCTACATCTGTATTGTAGGATTTCTTTTACCTTGTGTGTTTGGGACAGCTAGATATTTGTTAAGAGAATAGTTCTTCATAGTTTCTTGCCTATGTCCACAACCTTTTGGGAAGCAAGGGACACAGTTCTTCCTTGCTGGCCTTTATGACATTTGTCACTAACTGAAGCTCATGTCTGACAGTAGTTTAACATTCCCCCAGCTCTTGGTGCATTGGGGAGGGCACTGAGCTAAAGAGCCAGACCTGCGTTAGAATTGGATGCTAGATCCGAAGGTCACTAATCAGTCAGACGGCCTCGGGAAAATCACTTCAGTTTGCTAATCCTCACTTTCTTCACTTTTAAGTTGGGATGATTGAACCGCTTAACAGGAGTTTCGTGAAGACCAATTGGTCCAATGGGTGGGAGATGTTTTTTAAGCTATGGGGGGGGCAATACCTAGACCCATTGGAGGGTGTGTACTTTTTTTAAGTTAAAAAATATTTTTAGGAGAAAGGCAAGATGGCGATGGAGTAGGCGGACGTACCAACTTCCAACTCCCAGAACCAAAGTGGATTACAACTCAATTTTAAGAACCATCACCTGGATAAACCAACTTTGAACAAAACTAAGTGGACTCTTCAACCAAGGAACACAGAAGAAGCCACATTGAGACTGGTAGGAATAGCGAAAACGCGAAGAGGGCTGCCCAGCTCCCCGGAGCAAACGGCAGCCCGGAGAGACCCGCGTGGCGGGAGGAGAGTTTGGCGGAGAGGGAGGGACCTGGGTCCCAGGAACCAAGCCCCAGCCTCCAGTCCTAGAGCCTAAAAGAGGCGTTTGGACAGTATTGAGCTGTGAAACAAGTGAGGGAGCTCCCAGGCCTACAGTGTGGAGTATTAGGTCCCTTCCTACTCTGCTGACAGTTGCTGAAGGGTTTGGGGCGGCAGGACGCTGAAAGGCGGTTCTGTCGGCGTGGGCAGAGGCCAAGCCGGTGGGAGATCGGTCTAGCCCAGAGGGTCAGAGGGGACCGCGAAAGCGGTCCGGAAGCTGCGGGCCTGCCTTTGGTCCCACTTACGGGGACAAAGCGGGAGGCCAGGAACGGGCAGGCCCTGCGCAAGCCGGCCCTGACCGCGGGGACCGAGCTAGGACCAGGGACGGGCAGGGGCTGTGGCTGAGCTGACGCTACCAGTCCCTACCACCCCCCCACCCCCACCCCCGGCCGGAGAAACCGCGGTTGGCCAGTGTACGTGCGCAAGCGGGCTCCGAGCGCGGGAATGGGGTGGACCCCGAGACAAGTGGAGGCTCGCAGCTGAGCCCACGCTGCTGTCCCCACCCGGCCGGAGAGACCCCGGATTGCATACATACGTGCACGAGCGGGCTCCGAACGCGGGGGCGGGGTAGAGTCCGGGACGAGCGGAAGTACGCAGCTCGGCGGAAGCCAGCAAACACGCCCGCCCCAATAAACCTTGGTTTCCGACCCTGCGCAAAGGGCCCTGGCCTCGAGGGCGGGGCTAAAGCTCCTGACGGGCAAAAGCTTACAGCTGAGAGCACGTCAAAAGCCCCGCCTAACCCGCGGAACTGTAGCGAGCAGGCTCCGACTGCTGGTTCTGGGCGGAAGTCCGGAAATAGGCTGGGTCCGCAGCTGAGGAAAGGTGCTCGTCTCTACCCTTGGTGCTAATCTTGTGGCTTCAGTCACAGCCCCTCCCACGGAGGAGAGGCAGAAATCACAGCAAAAGGCACAGTGGGCCGGCGCTGGCAACGCTCATACCCAACCACCCTAGGCACCCGCAGAGGGGGTGGGGGGCCTGCAGATAGACCACACCTAGAGAACACAAAGGCAACACCTACTGGACTCCAGTCGCCACAACTTGCTTATACACAGAAAAAATGGGCAGGCAGAGGAATGCAAACCAAATGAATCAAGAGAAATCCCCAGAGAAGGACCTGAATGAACCAGATATAACCAAATTACCAGAAGCAGAATTTAGAATAATGATAGTTAGGATGTTCAAAGAAATTAGAGCAACAATGGATAGTCATTATGAACACCTAAATAAAGAGATAACAAGTATAAAAAATGAAATTGAAATAATAAAAAAGAATCAGACAGAAATGACAAATACAGTATCAGAACTGAAGACCACAATGGAAGGAATTAAAAGCAGGATGGATGACGCTGAGGATCGAATAAGCGAGTTAGAGGACACAATAAACAAAGGCACAGAAGCAGAGAAGAAAAAGGAAAAGAGACTTAAAAAATGTGAGGAAACTCTAAGGGAGCTTTGTGACAACATGAAGAGAAACAACATTCGCATCATAGGGGTGCCTGAAGAAGAGGAGAGAGGACAGGAAATGGAAACTTTGTTCAATCAAATTATAGCAGAAAACTTTCCTAAATTAAGGCTGGGAAACACTCCACACATTCAAGAAGCACACAGAACTCCATTAAGGAGAAACCCAAAAAAATCTACACCAAGACACATCATAGTTAAAATACCAAAGCTAATGGATAAAGAAAAAATTTTAAAAGCTGCTAGAGGAAAAAAGACTATCACCTACAAAGGAGCCCCCATAAGGATGACATCGGACTTCTCAACAGAAACACTTGAGGCCAGAAGGGAATGGCAAGAAATAATCAAAGTAATGCAGAACAAGAACCTACAACCAAGACTACTTTATCCAGCAAGGCTAACGTTTAAAATTGAAGGAGAAATAAAGAGCTTCCCAGAAAAAGAAAGCCTGAAGGAATTCATAAAAACCAAACCATTTATGCAAGAGATACTAAGGGGCCTCTTGTGAACAGTTTAAAGGGAGGAATGAATAGAGCACAAGAAGAATACAGCTTTAAAGAATAAAATGGCAATAAACAACTACATATCAATAATAACCTTAAATGTAAATGGATTAAATGATCCAATCAAAAGACATAGGGTAGCTGCATGGATAAAGAAACAGGACCCATACATATGCTGTCTACAAGAGACACACCTTAAAACAAAAGATGCTCATAGACTGAAGGTAAAAGGATGGAAAAAAATATTTCATGCAAATGGAAATGAAAAAAAAGCAGGGGTAGCAATACTTATATCAGACAAAATGGACTTTAAAACAAAGGCTGTAGTAAGAGATAAAAGAGGACACTACATAATGATAAAGGGAACAATTCAACAGGAAGATATAACTATTGTAAATATCTATGCACCAAATATAGGAGCCCCGACATACATAAAGCAGACTTTGATGGATATAAAGGGCGAGATTAACAGCAATACTATCATAGTAGGGGATTTCAATACCCCTCTAACAACACTGGATAGATCCACAAGAAAGAAAATTAATAAAGAAACAGCAGACTTAAAGGAGACACTAGATCAACTTGATTTAATAGATATCTTCAGAACTTTTCACCCTAAAGCAGTAGAATATACATTCTTCTCAAGCGCTCATGGTACGTTTTCTAGGATAGACCACATGTTAGGACACAAAAATGGTCTCAATAAATTTAAGAAGATTGAAATCATATCAAGCATTTTCTCTGATCACAATGCCATGAAACTAGAAATTAACCACAAAAGAAAAACTGAAAAATACTCAAACACTTGGAAACTAAATAGCTTGTTATTAAATAATGAATGGATTAACAATGAGATCAAAGAAGAAATAAAAAAGTTTCTAGAAACAAATGATAATGAGCATACATCAACTCAAAATTTATGGGACACAGCAAAAGCAGTTCTGAGAGGGAAGTTTATTGCACTACAGGCATATCATAAGAAGCTAGAAAAAGCTCAAATAAGCAACCTGACCCTGCATCTAAAAGAACTAGAAAAACAACAACAAATAAAACCCAAGACAAGTAGAAGAAAGGAAATAATAAAGGTCAGAGCAGAAATAAATGACATAGAGGCTAAGGAAACAATACAGAGGATCAATGAAACAAGAAGCTGGTTCTTTGAAAAGGTAAATAAGATTGATGAACCTTTAACTAGACTCACCAAGAAAAAAAGAGAGAGGACTCAAATAAATAAAATTAGAAAGGACAGTGGAGAAATAACAACTGACACAACAGAAATACAAAGCATTGTAAGAAAATACTATGAAGAACTATATGCCAAAAAATTAGACAATCTTGGTGAAATGGACAAATTTCTTGAATCATATAACCTTCCAAAAATCAATCTGGGAGAATCAGAACACCTAAACAGACCAATTACAGCAAATGAGATCGAAACAGTTATCAAAAAACTCCCAAAAAAGAAAAGTCCTGGGCCTGATGGCTTCACAAGTGAATTCTATCAAAAATTCAAAGAAGAACTAACTCCTATTCTCCTCAAGCTATTTCAAAAAATTCAAGAGGAAGGAAGACTTCCAAACTCCTTTTATGAGGCGAGCATAATTCTGATCCCAAAACCGGGCAAAGACAACACAAAGAAAGAAAATTATAGGCCTATATCCCTGATGAATTTAGACGCTAAAATTCTCAACAAAATATTAGCCAACCGGATCCAGCAATATATGAAAAAAATCATACACCACGATCAAGTGGGATTTATTCTGGAGAGGCAAGGCTGGTTCAATATTCGCAAATCAATCAATGTGATTCACCACATAAACAAAAGGAAGGACAAAAATCACATGATAATTTCAATAGATGCAGAAAAGGCATTTGATAAAATCCAGCACCCATTCATGCTCAAAACTCTCAGTAAAGTGGGAATACAGGGATCATTCTTTAACATGATAAAGGCCATCTACGATAAACCGACAGCAAACATCATACTAAATGGACAAAGATTAAAAGCAATCCCCTTAAGATCAGGAACCAGGCAGGGTTGCCCACTTTCACCACTCTTATTCAACATAGTTCTGGAAGTCCTAGCTACAGCAATCAGACAAGAAGAAGAAATAAAAGGCATACAAATTGGAAAAGAAGAAGTAAAACTGTCATTATTTGCAGATGATATGATATTGTATATTGAAAACCCTAAAGTCTCAGTCAAAAAACTACTGGACCTTATAAATGAATTCAGCAAGGTGGCAGGATATAAAATTAATACTCAGAAATCAGAGGCATTTCTATACACCAACAATGAAATATCAGCAAAAGAAATTAAGGAAACAATCCCCTTCACTATTGCAGCCAAAAAAATAAAGTACCTAGGAGTAAATTTAACCAAGGAGGTTAAGGACTTGTACTCAGAAAATTATAGAACATTGATAAAAGAAATCAAGGAAGATACAAACAAGTGGAAGCACATACCGTGCTCATGGCTAGGAAGAATAAACATCATAAAAATGTCTATATTACCAAAAGCAATTTATAAATTCAATGCAATACCAATTAAAATACCAATGACATACTTCAAAGATATAGAACACATATTCCAAAAATTTATATGGAACCAAAAAAGAACACGAATAGCCTCAGCAATCTTAAAAAGAAAAAATAAAGCAGGAGGTATCACTCTTCCTGATATCAAGGTTTACTACAAGGCCATTATACTCAAGACAGCCTGGTACTGGCATAAGAACAGGCACATAGATCAATGGAACAGAACAGAGAACCCAGAAATAAACCCACAGCTTTATGGACAACTGATATTTGACAAAGGAGGAAAGAACATACAATGGAGTAAAGACAGCCTCTTTAACAAATGGTGTTGGGAAAATTGGACATCTACCTGCAAAAAAATGAAACTAGACCATCAACTTACACCAATCACAAAAACAAACTCAAAATGGATAAAAGACTTAAATGTAAGCCGTGAAACCATAAACATCTTAGAAGAAAACATAGGCAGCAAGCTCTCCGACATCTGTAGCAGCGGTATATTTGCCGATTTATCTTCATGGGCAACTGAAATAAAAGGCAAGATAAACAAATGGGACTATATCAAACTAAAAAGTTTTTGCACAGCTAAAGACAATAGAAACAGAATAAAAAGACAAACCACACAATGGGAGAACATATTCGACAGCACATCTGATAAGGGGTTAATAACTAAAATTTATAAAGAACTTATAAAAAGCAACACCAGGAAGACAAACAACCCAATCAAAAAATGGGCAAAAGAAATGAAAAGAAATTTCTCCAAAGAGGACATACAGATGGCCAATAGGCATATGAAAAAATGCTCAACATCACTAATCATTAGAGAAATGCAAATTAAAACCACAATGAGATATCACCTCACACCAGTCAGAATGGCACTTATCAGCAAAACAACACAGAATAAGTGCTGGCGAGGATGTGGAGAAAAGGGAACCCTTCTGCACTGCTGGTGGGAATGCAGACTGGTGCAGCCACTGTGGAAAACAGTTTGGAGATTCCTCAGAAAATTAAAAATCGAACTGCCTTTTGACCCAGCTATCCCACTTTTAGGAATATACCCTAAGAACACCATAGCACTGTTCGAAAAGAAGAAATGCGCCCCCATGTTCGTGGCAGCATTGTTCACAATAGCGAAGATCTGGAACCAGCCCAAGTGTCCGTCAGAAGACGAGTGGATTAAAAAGCTATGGTACATATATACTATGGAACACTACTCAGCCATAAGAAACGATGACATCGGATCATTTATAACAAAATGGATGTACCTTGATAACATTATACGGAGTGAAATAAGTAAATCAGAAAAAAAGAAAAACTGAGAACAGCACGATTACATACATAGGTGGGACATGAAAGTGAGGGTATGAGACATGGACAAGAGAGTGGTGGTTATGGGATGGGGGGAGGGAGGGAAGAATGGGATAGGGAGGAGGGGAGGGACGCAGGGAAAACCAGATTGAAGGTGACAGAGGACAATTTGACTTTTGGTGATTGGTATGCAACACAATTGAATGATAAGATAACCTGGAGATGTTTTCATTGTACATATGTACCCTGATTTATTGATGTCACCCCATTAGAATTAATAATAATAAAATATAAAAAAAAATATTTTTATTCATTAGTTTTGGCTACTAGAATAGTGTAAACATCTGACCTGGCGATGGGCTCCTTCTTATTATACTTCAGGGCAAGAAGTGGAAAATAATATAGTATGTGCCTGATTTCACCCATTCTGTATTCTCTTTGTGAGTTTCAGGAAGGCACTCAAGTACTGTGATAGAAAGTGAAGTCACATTATACAGGTAAGCAAGTAGCCCCTGTTACAGGTCTGTACCTTGAGAAACTATGAACATCAAGGGTGATTTCTGGGGCACATTTTATATCACTGAGATAGTGCCCTGCTGGAAGAGACATGGGGAAGAGGCTTTGAGGCTCTGGCCAAGCCCCTGGATACTAAGGGCACTTCCAGGAGGCATAAATGGATGTGGGAGAGGCCACTTGGAGAAACAGGTGTTTCAGGGACTTGGGCGGCTGACATTGGGCAGCCATGGGAGAGAACGGAGGTTCATCCTGATCATCCTAGTGTATTAGCTCCAAAAGGAGTGAGTCTTTGGTAGCACGCAGGAGCACAGAATAGTGGCATACTGTCCTCTGGAGTGACCCACTGAGGAAGTCACTCTGCGCTAAGGGACGCAGGAGGTAGGAGATGACCAGGCCCCATGGAGACCCTTTCACGGCAATAGTTTGGAGTTCCCACTGCTGAAGGCTGTTCCTGTGTGTGTTCACCTCTGCTGCTTGTCGCTGCTGTATGGAGTAGCCCTTTGGAGTCCTAATTATTGGAAGATATTGTCATAGCTAAGAGGGAAGGTATCATTGGGAGAGTCAGTGTTTGGATATCTGTTGCATGGGGACATATTACTAAGCTGGAGGGACCAAATAATGCCATTTAAAACTCTTAATGTGTTTTAGCCACTATTAAAACATTATTTCATTAATCTTTATGAGAGCTCTATAACTCAGGTATTATCACCTGCATTTGACAGAGTTGGGAACAGATACGTGGAAAGATTGAGCAAGCTTGACTGAAGTCATGCATACAATAAATTGCAGCTCTGGGATTCAAATTTAAGACTGAATGCCAAAACCCAAGCTGTTTCTATTTTCAACACATTTTGTTGCTTAATATTCTTCAGCCTTTATTATCATCTTAGTAAGAGCTATGCTTGAAATCTGGAGTTGGGTTGAGATCAGCTTTGTCTTTGATACACTCACAACCAAAGAGAAGAACCACAATTCGCCACCAGAAAATATGATGAAACCAGAAGCTCAGAAACTCTGAGTTGGGGCCCACGCTACTAGCAGGAACCTTTTGTGTTGTCAATCACTGAGTTTTGGCAAAATATATAGCTCACAAGGCAAAAAAATAACTTTCATAAGAAAAAATACTTCAATGAAAAGAACAAGTCTTCACCTCTTTGAAATAAACACCATATATTTAAAAATCAGGATGGCAAAATATGGGAAATTTTATGATGTGTTTGGATTTAAAAATTATGAATATGTGAGGCAAATATTAGAGCAGAAATAAAAACCATTGATAGAATTGGCTTCCTACGTCTCCAATAGCATGTGACTGAATGAGTCTCAGCATCTGCTGTAGACTTCTAAGTAGAATTAGCCATTATGTGGGGGACAAAAGATCATGGCGGCGCTCTGTGCTGGCCGCGATAATTGGCTCACCTAGTGTATCCTGATAATTTCATTTTAAAGTGAGTTCTCATTCTATGAACATGAGAATCAGCATATGGATTGCAAATGCACTAAGGAGAAAACAAAACACAATGATAAGTGGCCCTGTGGCCTTCCTTGTCATTATGAATAAGGTCCCCCTAGGGTGGCTGAGAATTCCTGACTGGCTGAATGTCGGCCTTAATGATGACAAAGAAGAACTGAATAGTGTTTAATGATGGTTTAAGTAGATCCTAAGTGGAGGTTCAGGACCAACAGGGAGGAGGAGAGAAAATGCAAATGAATGTGAGAAGCTGGGCACCAACCACAAACCTGCTGCTGCTGCAGCCCGGATGGATCAACTGTGTCTTGGAGTTATATCTCTGGGCTGCAGTCCTCTGCCACTCCTTTGGCCATGGCCTGAGGCAGTCATTTAACCCTTAGAGTAGTGAGTTTTTTTCATGCTCGCTGACCCCCAGGAGTGAGTTTTTTTTTTTTTTTTCAAAAAATAAAATTAGTTCCAGTTACAGTTTTATTAACTTAAAATCATATTTGTTTGATAACCAATTTATAGAAACAAGAACATACATTTGCCTTTTTTTTTTTAAAGGTTGCCTTATACATTTAAAAAATAAATCGATCGTACTCTGGATGGTCAGGAGGTATGAGGACGTACATGAACATTCTACTACTCAAAGGGTCCATCACCATGGCAACAGTGCCCGCCTCTCAGCCTCTCAAGTTGCTTGAGGATGGACTGAAATGACAGAAGTGCATTCTGCACCTTAGGTTGAAGGTACGTGATCCATTCTCATAAATAAGGAAACCCACTCCTCTAAGGTGTGAAGTCTATCACACAGTCAAATTCATGGATGGGGAGAACAGAATGGTGGTTGCTCCAGGGTGAGGGGCAGAGGGAAAGGTATATAAGATAAGTTCCAGAGCCCTGCTCTATACCATTGTGCCTATAGATGACAATAGAGTACTGTCCACTTCAAAAGCAGCTGAGGAGGCAGATCTCACATTGTGTTCTTACCTCAATAAAATAACAGTAAAAAAAAAGTTAAGTTCTCAGGATTTTATTTTTATAAGCACAAGAAAGCTAGACTTGCCTAAATCCCCAGCATTGTGTGCAGCAAGGGTGAGTAAAACAGCATGTCATTGTTGACAGTTTGGGTAGAAAGCTCAGTCCTTCACTGGTAGACGGTTCTCCTAACTCTTCCAGGAGAATCCTGGCTGCATTATTAGCACCTACAGACTGTTAAAAAGAGAAACTTTTCTCGTATGATGAAGGCTGGCACTTGTCACACAGTGTTTGATCCCTCAAAAAAAATTTTAAGTCACAAAAATAGTAAAAATAACAGTGTCTTCTCGTTCAGTTTGGCAAGGAACACCTTACCAAATGCCAATTTTGGGGAAACTCTCAAGGATTCTTATTGGAAATGTTGAAATATATAAAAATAATCAGGGAAATCTAATAAAAATACTGAAAAGATAATTTGTGAGAAAAACCTTTTCCTGATTTCTAAGTGAATATTATTAAAAGAAATAACTAACAGACACTAAAATTGTATAGTCACAGTTTTAGACATCATGTATTTGGTAAATTTGGCATCAATTCAGGAAATATAAATGCAAAGCAGCCCAGAAGCCAATGTGGTGGAAATGAACTGGGCAGAAAAAAAACTGCTTTCTACTTTGAAGGAGGTTATAAATTTATTAGTGACCGGAGGCCAGGAATCCAATTTGTGAAGATAACTTGGGATTGTACATATGAGTCTGTGGCTCTGAAACACTCTCTTAAATGTTGTAGATTTCCGTGGCCTAAAAATAATTTAAAGTATGTCCCAATTTTTTATGGCATTTAAAAATAGATGTCCGTAAATGACTGGAAATTTCTCACGTTGATTTATCTTTTCTGAGTTGCAAGAGCAAAAGCTGACTCTGATACAGTGCCCAGCATTTTAATCTTTCAGGAGTGCGGGAACATTCTAATTAAAACAGATCTGGTCACAAACTTGAAACCTCAAGTGCTTTTAAGTGATCTGCTTCTTAATAGCCAAGACTACCCAGATACAAGTATTTTGTCCCTGGTTGGTTAGAACCTAAGTCAAAACAAACAAAACAAAGTAGCAGTGACTTCTGGGAAGCTGGAGCCATGGGTTCTGCCAGAAAAGCTTAGAGATCTCTCCATAGTAGGGCTCAGGCTCGGAGAGGGAGGCTTGGGGGTTGGGGTCACCCTTCCCTCACATTCAAGAGACCTGTTGTGGGTAATTAGATGATAGAGTCCAAACGAGTGCCTCACTTCCAAAGAGAAAAAGACCTCCCCCAGCCTGTCCGGGAAACATAGAATGATTCACCATCCCTGTGGTACTTCTCCGTGGCATCGAATAACTGGGTAACGCAGAAAGGATTTTTGTATTATCTGTTCTCCCTGAGTTAGAAAGAAAGCTTTGTGAATACAAGAAATTGCTGGTTTTGTTTGCTGCTCTGTTCAGAGAACCCAGAACCGTACTTGCATACCATAAACATTCTCTGAAGACTGACTACAAGAATCAGAGAATAAACGAGCACAGCCATCGCAACTGTCCTCACTCATCCCGACGTCCTTGGGTCATTCAAAAGGCGCCAAGTACAGAAATGGCCCCTTCTCCTGCGACTGTCCTCCCTCCTTCCTTCACCAACAGCTCCACCCTAAAAGTTCAAGGGCTTTACCCCTCAAATGCCTTCCTGGACCTCTGCTTAGGAGGGTCACATCTCCCTGCTCTGAATAACTTGAGCATATTTAAATACTTTATACTATGTGGGACATAGAACATATATAACATGAACTGTAATTTGATTTAACATTGTATTATTATATTATGTTTTATGTTACATTAATTATATTGTTTTATTATAGTATATTGTACTATGACTATCTTTGTGCTGTAACTATGTAGATTTTTCTCCTGTTAGACTCTGAATTCCATCCTAAGAATGGAGCTGTAATCATCTTTTTAATCTCCTAACATGTCTATGATCGTGCAGATATAGTTGATATTCAACAAATGATTTTGGAGTAGGAATCCAGTTATGGGAGTATATATATGGGAATCCTGGTGGAAGCAAGCTTGGGATGGTGGACATTTCAATTAATCAAGAGATTACTCAATGATTCTCCCATCAACCTTGTCTTCCTCATAAAGTTGTCAAATTCCCCAGGAAATTCACAATATGTTATGGAGACTATTTTACTCAGACAACTTTGAGACAATGACCTCTGCAATCATCTCTTCTCCCCCAGTGGGAGGGCACCGTGCTCTGCTGGGCTCGGGCACACTCGTGTGATATGCTGAACTCAGGCACACTAGTGCTCAAAGTTTGTTCCATTCTTTGCCAGCTATGAGATGCATCCTCCACTCTCTGAACCTTACTCTGTCTCTAAAATGGGGGCAGGAATCCTAGCCTCACCAGGGCCTTTGGAGGTTAAGTGACAAAATTACTGTTGAGTGCCCAGGGGTGTCTGACACGTAGCCAGTGTCAGCAAGCAGTGCTCCTGCCACTGTTGTCATTAGCATTAAAGCCATTCCAGATACCTCACATACTGTGTCTTCCTAGAATGTGTTTGTGGGAAAGGGAATTAGAGATGTCGTTTATTTGTTATGCTTCGCTAATGTTTACTTAATATTCATTATGAAGCTCCCTCACAGTTCTTTGTAACATTCATTTTAGTCTATCACCTGAGAGCAGCTGAGCCCAAAGGAGGCGGGCAGGACATAAACCCTGAAAAATAACACTGGGGAACGATTTTTTTTTTTCATTTTCTGCTGCATGAGGTTTTAGAACTGTTTCTATATATTTCTGCATCGCTCATTCCAAATCTGAAATCTGTTTTTTGGTGCATGCTCTAGTTTTTATGGAATTTTAATTTCTTTTTGTTACAGTTAATGGTATGCATTGGTTTTTTAAATTGGAGTTAAAGGGCAATGACTCTTGGATTGAACATAACCACAAGGCAATGAATGTTTTACAAACATCACTTTTACATAACCGTAGTTGTTTTTAAATGTAAAATATTATTATCTGATAAAAACATCTTATTTTGTTTTAAGATTGAATCATGATTTCTTCGAGTAGGTGTAAATGTACGAAGAGTCTTGACACCTTCTGTTATATATGTGACTATTACACACTTCAACATCAAAGGCATAATATTTCATCATTTATGACACGTGCATAGATTGCCTATTTTCAAGTTCCCCTTGGTGATCAAGACAAGAATTGGGCTCCTCATATTGTGTGTCATAATTGTGAGGAAATGCTTCATGACTGGACAAAAGGAAAATGCAAAGGAATGCCTTTTGGTATTCCCATGGTTTGGCGTGAACCTAAGGACCACAGCAGTGACTGTTACTTCTGTCTGATCCACACAAAGGGCATCGGCAAGAAAAAATGGCATATGATCGCATATCCTAATATTCCTTCAGCAATATGACCTATCCCACACTCTGAGACACTCCCAGTTCCAGTTTTCAATGGTTTTATTTCTTCTAAGGATGAAGAAAGTGAGGATGGTGATCAAATGTATTTTGATAAGATGCATGAGGAAATGGTTGTAGAATCTGAAGGGTCTTCTTCTGATGCCAAGCAGTCAACCCCTCAGCAGTTTAGCCAACCCAAATTAAATGACTTAGTAAGAGACTTCGGCTTATCAAAAAAAGCACCTAAGTTATTAGCCTCCAGGCTTCAAGAAAAGAATGTACTTCACTGGTCAGCTAAAGTAGCCCATTTGGAAGTGTGAACAACTTTTGTGGACTTTTTTTCTGAAGATACTTTGTTTACTGTCATGATATCAGTAGTCTTCTCAGCCAGCTAAGTGTTACCACTTACAATCCAACAGAATGGCGGCTATTTCTTGACAGCTCTAAACGGAGTCTGAAATGTGTTCTCATACACAACAGTACTGTTTATGAAGCAGTTCCAATTGGTTATTCAACTCTTCTGCGAGAAGATTATAATGACATAAAAATTGTCCTCGACTTTCTGAAGTATGAGAAGAATAACTGGATCATTTCTGTGGATCTTAAACTGGTAAATATACTGCTAGGACAACAGAGAGGTTTCACAAAGTATTCTTGCTTTCTGTGTGTGTGGGACAGTGGAGCTTGGGAGAAACACTGGACACAGAAGGAGTGGCAGAAAAGTGAAGCTCTGGAAGTAGGGATGCAAAATATTGTGAATGAACCTGCATTTAATCGAGACAGGATCATTTTTTCCCCACTTCACATCTAACTTGACTTAAGAAGCAGTTTGTTCAGGCTTTGAATAGAGAAAGTGAATGCTTTCAACATATTATTTCTGCTTTTCCTGCCTTGTCTTTCAAGAAAATAAAGGGATTCAATGGACCTCAAATTCGAACCCTCATACGTGACGAAGAATTTTCCAGGAAGATGAATAAGGAGGAGAAAGCAGCATGGCAGTCTTTTGTGGCAGTTACAAAGAACTTCCTTGGCAACAAAAAAGCAGATAACTATGAACTTCTGGTTCAAAGGATGCTGTTGGCTTTCCGTGACATTGGATGTAACATGAGCATTAAGATTCACTTCCTGAACAATCACCTTGATAAGTTTCCTGAAAATCTTAGAGCTGTTAAGATGAGCAGACTACTGCTGGAGCAACAAACAAGATAGTCCTCAACAAGTACATAAACGCAAGAGCTACAAACACAAATTTTTGCCTGAATAGGAGTTAAATAAGTTTTGCGCAAATTTTATGATTAAAATAAGTTTTTAATATGTTCTATTTAGAAATTGTAGACAAATTCTGATGCAATCATATCTTTTAGTGTATTAGTGTATTTACTGCATTATATAAATTATTATATTTTCACAAAGATGATGCCCAAGAAGACATTCTACTTCATTATGTTAAACTAAATTTTGAAAATTTTACAATAAGATGGAAACCTAAAATCTTGAATTGCAAAAAAACTGTCATTTACAGAGAAAAACTAATGTCATATTTAAGATCAGCACACTCGATTTAGGTAAGAACAAGTGTTTTTGTGGATGCAACAAAAATTTGGTTCCCCAGTGTAATCAGATCTGGTTTATGTAGTAACAGTTGCAATCAACTGCTGTAGACTCTTAGGAGGCGCTGTACTAGGTAGGGGTTTTGCAAGGGTTCTCTGTCCTTACAGAACTGTTCTTCCGGCCCTCTGTTTGTTAAGTGGCATTCTCCATGTTGTTTAAGAAGTTGGCTCATGTTTCGTGCCGATTTGCAGGGCTGGGTTGCATAGCAGTAGTGGTTTTATGTATTGAACACGGGTGCATCTAGCGCAGGGGTCCCCAAACTTTTTACACAGGGGGCCAGTTCACTGTCCTTCAGACCGTTGGAGGGCCGGACTATAAAAAAGACTATGAACAAATCCTTGTGTATACTGCATGTATCTCATTTTAAAGTAAAAAAACAAAACGGGAACAAATACAATATTTAAAATAAAGAACAAGTAAATTTAAATCAACAAACTGACCAGTATTTCAATGGGAACTATGGGTGCGGATGCATCCTGTGCCCCTCTCACTGACCACCAATGAAAGAGGTGTCCCTTCCGGAAGTGCGGTGGGGGCCGGATAAATGGCCTCAGGGGGCTGCATGCGGCCTGTGGGCCGTAGTTTGGGGACCTCTGATCTAGAGTCACCCAGGAGTGTAACCTGAGGTTTCCAGCTTTCGGTTTTCCAATGAAGCCCAGTGCTTTACTATTAGATACAGACAGTAAGTACTAGGTCAGAGCTGGCCGCAGTTACTGGGCAGACATCCTGCGTTTATGAATTGCTAAGAAAGGTTTGATCCCAGCCTGATTTCAGCCTGCCTCTTGCCTATTCATACCTATTTCACCGCCCATGAGTAACAGGGCTCTGAATTTAGCCACTCGCTGTTTGATCTGTAAACCCATTTTTGAAAGCAATAACAACTACAAAAAGATGAAAGAACTGTGATTCTTGGCTCTCATTTTTGACAAGGACGTTGTGCACAAGCGTCGCCTCATAGGCAATGATAGCAAAAAATGGAACCAACTCACATGCACGTTTTGCAAGTTGCAAAGTTCTCACATTTCTTACTTATCCTTTACTTCGTTATCTGGTTCCCACCAAGTGCATTAGCCCTGTTTTCTGCGTTAGGAATTTGTGGCCACAGGGATTTAAGTCAATTGTTGTAACACACAGGCAGTAAATGTTGGAAATGAGATATGAACCTAGGTTTTGGGCTTGCAACCCAACAATTTAATACATAGATAAAAATGATTTTTAAATAATCACATCTGGGCACCAGCTCAAGCAGTTCTTGTATCTGTTTACTTGGCAATTACTGTGTACGTCTGTAAATGGACTCCACCGAGGTGCTTCAGAAGAGTCAGCTGCCTTACATTAATGTCTCCTTGGCGATTGTATTTACAAGCTTCATTTGCAAGCCCCATCCTCCACGGAGAGCTGGGGAGTAAACTTGACTGGAGCTCCTCGAAGAGCCATCCCAGGAGGCCCAATCCCCAGGCATTCACCAGTTGCCACAAGGGCTGGTAGGCCGTAGAGAGGTCATGTGATTCTCAAAGGGTCACTGCATGGACGCGTGGTTCTGTGGTTGTAGGGGCCCCCCTCCCCCCTCAGGTCCAGTGCCCGAGCATGGTGTGTGCTCACCCAACATTAATTAGAACCAATCTGATGGTTGCTAGCGCGGTGAGACCCTCAGGAGAGATCAGATTTACAGAAATTCAGCCTGCTCATTGGAAATGAACTTCATCCAAGTACCTTCTCAGTGTCCTCTTGTGAATAAAAGTGTATTGCACTTGAGGAAGATGTGAGGGTGAAATTTTAATTGAATGAAAGTCTCAGGGATGGTTCCCATAGCAACTGGAGTGTGTGTGTGTGTGTTTAATACATGCATTAGAAGGAAAAAAGCAGCGTATCTCAGTGTGCAAGTCTAGACTGGGGGACTGGGGAGTCTAGTCCCCACAGTAAGTAGCCTGGTGCTGGACTTACCACTTTTCTTGACTTGTTAATTTTCTCTTTAACCTGCACTAACCATCAGCGTTCATCCGTCTGCTTTCTTTCTTTGGCTTCCTGTAGGCAGGGTGCCACCTTGCCCAAGGACACTGAGGACAGAGCTGCTGGCTTAGAAGAGTCAGGGTCCTATATCAGGGCCCCCAGCATGCCAGCCTTTGTTTCCGGAGATGGTTCTGACACCCAATTCATGAGAGAGATGGGACCTGGGCTATTCTGGCAGAGCTGGCCTGGGTCTAGCTTTTGCTTTCTAGCTAGGTAAACTTGGACATGCCCCTTAACTAATCAGAGCCTCCTCTCTCTCTCTCTCATCCATCAGAGGGAGATTAAAGCACTTGATCCAGTGTAGTATCATGTTAGAAAAAAGAGAAGAAATACAACCAGTTCTCCTTGTCCTTCCCAGGGGCCTGCAGGAAAGGGGGAAAGCCACTTGGGTGGGTTAGCTGTTTCCACGGAAGTCACCATAGCCTGGCAGGGTCTGGGTCCACTAATTACAAGGAGCATGTCAAGACTAGGCCATGAGTCGGGAGGGGCCTTTCTAAATGGGAGGAATGAGGAGAAAGGAGAAGGGGAACAAATGCAAAATGAATTAGGCTTGCTCCGCTGTTCATCGCACGCACGTGTCTCCACTGTGGGCATGCAAAGGTGAGGTTGGCAACTTCTGGTGAGTCTTGTGGACCCAGGAACCAGCTCCGGGCTGGCTCTTGGTCAGTGATGGTCAAGTGTTGAATTGAATGGACTCTGACCTAGTTCGTTTGGCAGAAGAGCAAGTTCATGTCCCAGATGAGGGAGCAGAGAAGCAACTTGTAATTTATTTATTTGTCATTGCATTATTTTTGTAAACTAAAGAAAGTGCTGTTATAAGATGTTCCAATAGAAGCTTTTTAAAAAAATCTGCATTGCTGTTTTTCCTGTGGTTTGGATAAGACTCTTTCTGAAAACATGAGTGTGTCTCCTCCGGGTTACTTGGGATGGAGGGGAGGGTCTTTACTTTGCACACGGCTTCCCTGGAGAGGAAGGTGAGGGGGCGATGGCAGCTTTTTCCTTGAGACCTTGAATCATTTGTACTTGGTTTATCTAAGGAGCAATTTTCTTATCATTCCAGCATCTGCTCCTCTGCCCTTCGGAAGGCAGAAGGGGCTCCAGGGTCCCCTGCAGACTGCTCCTTCCTGCAGTATTAAATTCAGCCCTGTCAGTTCAAGGATGCCAACGTCGTTCCCAGCACCCGAGGGTGGCTGTCATCTTGAAGAAACAACAAAGTCTTCTGACAGCCCAGAGCAATTATTTTGGAAGCATTTCCCTGTGGGCTGTGACATGGGCATGTGGACAAGACAGGAGCAGATGTCCCCAGTTTGGCAATGGGGTTTGACCTTGGAGGGCGGCTCTGCGGCATGGTGACCCATGCAGTTTGGCACTGAGACTGCCTTGCACTGAAATTCGAACTCCACTACACCTTTGCCCCGCGACCCTGGAGAAGCTACTTTACCCCTCTGGCCCTCCATCTCTTCATTTGTAAATTGGAATCGCAGTTGTACTTGGCTGAGAGAGTCATAAGGATTTAACACACTACTACATAGAAAAGTCTGAAAGTGGTGCCTGGTACATAGTACATCTCCATTTATGTTTGTGGCTATTATCATGATTAGTGGCCCCATCACTGAGACCCAGTGGGGGTCTTTTCTTCCTTGTTTGGGTTCAGATCCACACGACACTTACTAGAGATCTGTGACTGACGCACACTATCTTTTTTCAACCTCAGAAGAAGATTGCAGAGAATATCACTGTCAGATGAGTCTGGGCTGACTTCTGGGAGGAGGTCCTAGTGTGGGCCAGACCTGAGAAATGCTCTGTGTGTTCTTTTGTGGTGGGAAAGGGGTAGAAGATGGGGACACAACGTCATGGTGGCTGCTGAAGTTCCACGGGGGCCACAGCTTGGCCCTGAGCAGTTAGTTGAACAACAGAATGCCAGGAAATGATGTCTCCAGGCTAACGTTATAACGGTCAGTCCTGGGCTCGAGTCCTGCATTTGTTGAGCAGTGAAGCCATGGTGCTGGGTAGGGTGGGGTGGGGCGGGGGACTCTTCTGCAGGTGGGATCCTAGGCTGTCACAGGGTGGGTGTTTCTGATCCAGCCAGAGGGCTTAGGTCAGGTGCGGCCACCATGGCAGGAACGGTGGCTTCCAAACCTGGCTACTTCTCAGAAAGTGCTGGGAACTTGTTGAAAATGTAGACTCCGCTGCCTCTCACCTGCCCACTTAATCAGAGTCTTCTGGGTAGAAACCCAAACCATCTGGTCCTGGCCAACTCCCCCGTGATTGTTTGACTCCGCCCTGGACCCTGAGGGTGGGATTTGGTTGCTGCAGTCGTAGCCTATCAGGAAATGAGCTTTGGCCTGAGCAGCTGCCTGGACCTGATCCTGAAGATGACGTCAGATGACGTAGCTTAGGGCTTCAGCCTGTGTAGAGGGCAGGTTAAGGAAACCAGGAAGAAAACCTTGTTCCTGCCAGAGCCCTGCACCCAGGTGGGACCGGCTGCAGGTCAAGGTGGGGAGGACAAGACAGGACAAGAAGCAGCCATCGGCCTCAGGACTCCAGCTGCCTAAGTGCTGGCACACCTGGCAGGTGGACATGGGGCAGGTGGGGAGGAGGCAGGGGATGTGGCAATCCGGCTACTCCTAAGGTGGTACTCTGGAAAACTTGTTAGAAGGGAATGGAGCATTGTTATTGAGCAAGGGGTCCGCCCACTCGATGCGCAGCAGAGCCAAACAGAATACAGTATTTTGCAGTGGATATGCCGAAGTGATTTATTGGCAGGGCGCCAAGCCAGGAGACCAGCTAGCTAGCGCTCAAAATCCAAACTCCCCACTGATTTTCAATTAAGGGTCTTTAAAGGCAGGGTTGAGGGTTAGGGGCTAGGAGTCATGAGCAAAGCTGATTGCTTAGTTTTCTAAATCTCAGCATTTTTCCTTAGTTTGGTTAGAACCGTTTAGTTCCTGATGTCACCTTTTCCGGTGAGCAAACCAGGTTGAGGAAGTAGGATTACCTATCATAATTGTGCGTCAGCTATGTTCTCTTCAAAGCCAAAGGCAGAAATGAAATGTCTTGTGACCACCGTTATTGTTGAAGCTGTCGCTGTTTTGTGCCTAAGTAGCTACATTTCCATATTGTTTCAAGCAAAGCATCCGTATAGCCATTTTCCCTGGAGCTCAGTTTCCAGATAGGCCTTCAGGGCCTGACTCACACACTTCATAATCTTTGACTATAAGTGATTAACCTACCTTCTCAATCTTTGAGTATAAGCTATGTGATAAGCAAAGCAACTGGAACATCTAGTAACAGCCTGTAGACTCCACACCTGACAGCTAAACGTGCTCACTGTTCACAGCTGCTTCAGCATCACCCACACCCAAGGCCCTCGCTGTAGGAGGGGCAGCAGGAATCCCATATGTTCCCAACTCCACCTCACAGCTCCATCTGGGCACCTGTTGGGCCGGCTCTGTGACAGGGTGGGGGGGTCTGCAGGTGCCTGTTGTGCATTGAGGGGGTCAGAGAATTTAACAAGACCAAATCTAGCAATAAATATCATTCTATCTCCTCATCCTTTCTCTCTCCATTCCCACTGTGGGGAATAATCCTTTCACAATCTCTCAAAACCTCCACTTTCCCACAAGGTTGACTTTCGATAGTGACCTCTCATAGGTTGCCAATTTCTTTTAGGACATCAATTTCAAGTTTAAGCCAAGTCGATTCAGTTGAATACATACTTATTGAATACACATTATGAATGAATCTCTGAGCCTGGGGCTGGAGAATGTAGAAGAAAAATTAGGACAAGCACCCAGTACTTAGGGAGCTCAATGCAGAAAAAGAGAAATACAAACTCCCCAACGAGATGGTCAAAAAAATGTCATTGCGTGAGCAAGGTGCTGGGATAAAGGTAAATGCTAATTTTCATAAAGAACCTAGACTGTAGTTATTTCTGTGCACGTTTTGTCTCCTTTACCTGTCTAATTTTTGTGGAAAGATAGAGAAGTGTCTAATTCATTTTCATATCACTATCCTCGGAAACAGTGGCTGGGACATGGTTAGTGTTTAATAGATATTCATTGATCTGGTTTGAATTGAATTCTACATAACCATATAGTTTTAATAAGTCTGATTACTTCAGTTGATTTAAAAGATGTTTGGGAGTATATGATATGATGTCAGGCTATTGGGAAGACAGTTTTAAGAGAGTTTAAGTTAGATTTCATTTTATTTCTGGCAGTGACTGGGTTTTTAATCAGAACGCTGGCTGCAAGGAGGAAAGATAAAATAGTTTGAACATTTTTAGACAGCCCCGAATGAGAGGAGTTTGCCAGCACGATGAAAAGGCAAGCTGTGACATAAGATTATTGGGGCCACTAGAAGACTGATGAAACTGAATGGGATGATTTCTGTTCGGGCCAGGTGTCATTCTAGAAAGCAGTGCTGTCTCCAAACACCAAGCGAGAGGAAGGGCCAGACATCGTCTTTGAGAAGAACCGAGATTTGGGAGAGCAGGACAGGAATGAAAACACCATCGTCAGATTTTGTTCTTCTGTCCCCTACTGAGGTCTTAAACTTGAATGATTTGTCCTTGGTGTGGCCTAACTGAAAGGGCAAGGGACAGATCTGAGTTCAAGTGGAAGTCTCCAATACACTGAAGTGTGACCTTGGGCAGGATAGCCTTTCTCAGGATCGGTTTTATCACGTGTGAGTGGAGAGCACGATACATTCTTTGCAGGGCTGCAGTGAGTGAACATCCAAAGTGTCCTGAGGATCCCTCACATGCAGTGTGTCCTCAGTAGATGGTCACACCCTTCGCAGGTCCCCTTCCATGAGATAACTGTGGGGAGCTGGGTGGCAGTTCAGAAATCAGGAACTGATTTTCACAAACATCATAGAGTTATCCTTTTTTGCTGACTCCATGAGCCATGTATGACTCCCTTAGAAATGGAGCTGGGAGATATGAACATGGAACTGATCTCGTGCTGGATGTTGGCAGCTGTGGTCTCTGGTGGAAGGGGGCAGAAATGACTGTGAGAGGTTGGGTGCAAGTGGATGTTTTTCTGTAATGGTGAATTGTCATGGTTTACATCTTCCCTCCCTCATATAAACCCCTCCCCCTGGCCAAATCAATGATTGGTGGGATCCACCTGTAAATTGCTCATCTGGAAGGCTTTGTCACCCCTTCTTCAAGCCTGATGGATTCAGGAACTTTGTGTGCCTAATGTCTGGGGCTTCTGGGTCTGCTTAGAGTAAAGAAAATAACTTGGATTCAGGGCTGACTCTGTACAAGCCCGGATACAGTCCTGCTGGGGTCAGCCATGAGCCATTTTCTGGAAAATGAAGAAATTGCATTTTTTAAAAAAAGTACTATTGGGTCCAATACAGGATAGACATATATTGTAATCATACAAAGCAGGACACTTTTGAGAATGAGTGGAGGTATCATAAAGATTGTTCTGGGATGATAGGTGTAACCAAAACTGTCCTGCGCAAAGCAGGATGCATGGTCACCCTGATCAGAAAGCCTGGTATCAGAGTGTGCCTCCCTGCCTGGAACGATTTTCATTGCACTTTCAAGGACTTGAACACACAGCTGAATATCCATCGTGATTTGGTGATTTCCTTTACTATAAATAACAGTTTAATTCCATGGAGAATGTTATGAGAATGACCCACTAGGACTTAGAGAGTAATATAAATTCTCCCCTTTGCATAATGGTTTAAGCAGGGGTGCTCAATACATCGATCGCGAAGGAAGTGTGGGTAGATCGCATGACATTAAAAAGACATTTGTCTTTTGATTGGCATACAGGGTAGCCAATCTGACGTCTGAACTTTTGGCACCCTACGCATGCGCGTTAAACCGCGCTAACTCGTTCAGTTACATTGCTGCGTAGTTAGCCTTCAATTTATTTAAACTAAATACAACAAAGGGTATAAAAATGAGTGCCGTAGCTGGTCCAAGTAAGAAGCCTAAAACCTACCACTTTCATACAGAATGGGAGGGGATTTTTTTCACTAAGTCATATTCTAAGTGCGTTTGCCTCATCTGTCTGTGTGCCATTGCTATTCCAAAGAAGGGAAAGGTGGAGCGGCTTTTTCGGACTGTTCATAAAAACTATGACATTGACTTTCCTCCAAAAAGAGAGCTGAGAAGGAGAAAGGTAAAAGAAGAATACACAATATTAAAAAGTAATAATAGTAACTTAAATAATGATAATATAGAAGAAATAAATTTATGTTTTGCATTTTTATTGTAGGTAGATCATTTTGACTTGGTCATCTTATAAGTAGCTCGCAAGCTGAAAAAGTGTGGGTACCCCTGGTTTACAGTCTTCAGAGCAGACAGTCTACAGACTCCATACCTCCAAACTGCAAACCCTGCTACCTCTGCAATGTAATGTGACCCACACCAAGCTCTCTGGTGTCTGCCTGTTCCATTACTACGTCTCTGCCTCCAGGAAGCCTTCCCGGATCTTCACTTACCAACCCCACCCTCTTTGAGGAAGGTACGTTTTCTTAGTAACCTGTTGGCTTGCCTGCCCTGCTTACAAGAGAGCTGGTCCTTGAAGGAGGGACTAGGGACTAATCTCCTCTGTATGCTGAAAGCCAACTTGGAGTAGAAACTTGCAGAATGTTTGCTAAATGAATGAATCTGGCTAGGACAGTGCTTCTCAAACTTTAATGTTCACCAATCACCCTGAGAACCTGTTTAGAAGAAGATTCTCACACAGCAGATCTGGGAGGGGCCTGAAATTCTGCCTCTCGACTAAACATCTAGGTGATTCTGATGTAACTGATCCTTGGACCATACTGGGAGTAGCCAGGTACTCAGGCACTAGTACTTAAACTTGACTGTACATTGAAATCACCTGGGAAGTTTTAACTCAATCTAGGTCTGGACCACGGCTATACAACTTTTGAAACGAGTGGTGTGGTTCCCTGTAAAACAAGGAAGAAGAGCATTAATGGTCCTTCCCACTTCTGGAGTTCACAGAGGATGCTAAGATCATATCCATTATTTCATTAGTTCTTTACAATCTGTGAGGAAGGCATATTTCACCCGAGAAGTAAACTCAGCAAGGTGATCCTTGTAGAGCAGAGACATAAATCAGGTTTAAAAAAAATTCCAAATTTAATATTTTTCTGAGATCGATGGAGAAAGTTCAAGGTTGTTGGTCAGATCCCAGCCCTGATACTTGAGCTGGGTGTCACTTGACCACCGACCTCAAAGCTTCTGTACCCCGACTTCCTGCTCCATACCCACTTCCTGGGCAGCCTGTCCTGCCAGCTCCCCTGTGTCACCCACGTGGATGCATGAAAGCAATCCCCTGCCCCCCTCTGCTTCTGCTGTCAGACTCCCACTCCTGTGTCCCGACCAGGTGCAGCTGTCCCGGCTCCCGGCTTACCTTGCTCAGGGTTAACCCCTCCCACTGCCTTCTCAGCTTGTTACCAGTGACTGCTCATTCACTGGTTTCTTTAGCCTGTGAGCTCTTTAATTTAACGACCTATGTCTTATTGTCTTGTATTCCCTGCACACAATACAGGATTTGATACAAGATGTGCTTGGTAAACATGTTGAGTAAAAAAGAAAAAAATAAAGATGATAGAATGACTTAATCTGCTTTAGAGATTTAAGACTGTAAGAACTAAGGAAACAAAAAATACTAATATTTTGCAGTCAAATGCATGTTATTCAATGTAAGATATTATTAATAGAGATATTGTTGTTTTTTATTTATTTTATTTTAACCTTCCAACATGCAAAGCTGCTTACACATTTTGTGCCTGAAATTTTTTTTTTAATTTTTTACAAGGACAGAGAGAGAGTCAGAGAAAGGGATAGATAGGGACAGACAGACAGGAACAGAGAGAAGTGAGAAGCATCAATCATTAGTTTTTCGTTGCCATCGCAACACCTTAGTTGTTCATTGATTGCTTTCTCACATGTGCCTTGACCACGGGCCTTCAGCAGATGAGCAACCCCTTGCTGGAGCCAGCGACCTTGGGTCCAAGCTGGCTAGCTTTTGCTCAAGCCAGATGGGCCCGCGCTCAAGCTGGTAAGCTCGGGGTCTCGAACCTGGGTTTTCCGCATCCCAGTCTGACGCTCTGTCCGCTGCGCCACCGCCTGGTCAGGCTGTGCCTGAAATTTTTAATTGAGTAACCGATATTATTGCTATTTTGGCCATTTAATAACTACAAAGAGAAAAAGGGTCATTTAAGATGAACCAGAAGATAGGGAATAAAAGCCAAAAGAAGAGAGAAAAAGAAACATTACCCATAATCTCATTACACTGGGAAATATCTGGTGTACTATTTCTTCCTAGTCTTTTTTATGCACACAGTATTTTCTTAAAACAGAGTAGTGATGATGCTGTTTTTGTGCCTGAGTGCGCCTTGCTTTTTCATTGAAAATTATAGCATACTCGCCTGACCAGGTGGTGGTGCAGTGGATAGATCATCGAACTGGGACACAGAGGACCCAGGTTCAAAACCCTGAGGTCGCTGGCTTGAGTGCGGGGACGCTGGCTTGAGTACGGGATTATAGATATGACCCCATGGTTGCTGGCTTGAAGCCCAAGGTCGCTGGCTTGAGCAAGGGGTCACTCAATCTTCTCTAGCCCCTTGGTTAAGATACAAATGAGAAAGCAATCAATGAACAACTAAGGTGCCACAACAAAGAATTGATGCCTCTCATCTCTTTCCTGTCCTGTCTGTCTGTCCCTATCTGTCTCTTTCTCTGTCTCTCTCACTCTGTCTCTATCTCCCATAAAAATAAATGTTATAAAGAATGTCAAGTAGCTTATTGCCTATGTTTTCTTCTAAGGTGTTTTATGGGTTTAGATCTTAGGTTCAAATCTTTAATCCGTTTTGAGTTGATTTTTGTGTGTGGTGTCAAACAGTGACTCAGTTTCACTGTTTTGAATGTAGCTGTCCAGTTTTCCTGTCCAGTTTTCCTGACATCGTTTATTGAGGAGAATATACTCTCTGCAGCCCACTGTCTCTTCTGTAATTTTGTTAATAGTCTTGGTGGTCACTGACAATAATAAGAGAGGGATTCAAAGTAATTAAATTTTTTTTCACAGCTCCTACTTGAATTAAAAGGGAAATATCAACTCGTCTTGAAAAGTGTTTTAATTAAGATAAAACTGCCCTCCATTTATTAGTGTGTACATGGCCTGGCATTTTTGACAGATGGGTCCATTTGGATTGTTATATCTTACAATTTTAATTGGACTTATATGGATGAAAAACTACTATCCCTCCAAGAAAGAGTAATCGTTTCTTACACGTGGACATAAGCCTCAGTGATCCTACCACAGTTAGTAAGGGAGGGACAAAATGAAAAGAAGAATAAGTGAAATCTCTGGGATCAAGTTTCTTGTTTCTTTCGCCTCCTTCTTCCAGGAGGGAGATGTATTTGTTTCCTTACCAGTTTGTTTCAGGGTAATGATGCGTGTCAAATTTTTCTTCAAAGTAATGGTGGACTAGTCTAGACAAATACAAATATTTTCCCCTGTGGATTGGCCAATTATATTCTAATGGAAATTGGAAATAGGAGGGGAGTCAAGAGGAGGGTAAAGAGAGAGGAGGGTAGGAAACCAATCTCAGAATTTATCCAAGTTTGAATACTGGGGTAAGATATCAACTCAGTAACAAATGCATAGAAAATAGAGCAAAAGAACAAAACAAAACAAAACAAAACACCCAAATGTATTTAAATATTTTCCTTCAGTTGGGTATTTGGGTGAATTCTTTTCTAATCTTTAGGCATAAAAGAAATTCTTTGTGTGATGAAATTATGGGTAGCATAGCATTTTTCCTTTCAGGCTTTTCAAGTTTTTATAATTAGACTATCTTACTTTAATTATCAAGTAAAATTGTTACGTTAATGCTATTAGTACTAGTGTTTCCTCCCCGCCACTTGATGTTTTAACAAAGAATTGTACCTTAATAAATTTATGTCTACATGTTAATATATCTGGATAATAAACTTACCAAAGGTATGAATATCTAAGATGTCTTCCAGCTCTAGTCTGTCCTCTTGTGTGTTGTATATATTGGTCAAGTAAAGGAATTATGTCAGTGTAAAGTCACACTTTGTCTGTATAATGCAGCACTTAAATGTCATTCAATCTAGTAGTTCAGTGCAACAAAATAAAAAAATTTCTTTAATTATAAAAGAAGAAAGTCTAAGAACTGCTGATAGAAATCAACACTCCTACTTTGAATAGAAATGCTATGAGTTAAAATCAGTGCTCTAATAATCTTAAATAATTTGAGACACTTATGAGGCAGTTACACAATTGACACTTGTCAAGTAAATGTGTTCTCAATAAGGAATTGGAATATTCCTTTTTGTACAGTTTTGGTTAAAATGCATGTGATCTTCTGGGCCAGGTTATTATTATTTTTTAAAATCTGAATTAGCTAGGGTTTAAAAAAATAGTTGACTGATTATCTGAAATCATGTCATACCTAATATATATATTTAATTAGGACATTAACTGGTCAGGAGAAAAGGAGATAAACTAAAGATTTTTTAAAAGTCTTTTCTGTGTTTACTTTAGGTTTTTCAGAATTTAGAATAAAAAAAATAACATCACCTAAATAAAGCCTATGACATTTTATCCCATGGAATTTGAGGGCTCCTGTAAGATTAAATGATGCTATTGTTAAAGCAAGG
The DNA here is from genome assembly GCA_037038555.1 of Rhynchonycteris naso. Classification (NCBI taxonomy): domain Eukaryota; kingdom Metazoa; phylum Chordata; class Mammalia; order Chiroptera; family Emballonuridae; genus Rhynchonycteris; species Rhynchonycteris naso. The sequence continues at coordinate 103,028,180 of CM073001.1, forward strand.
TGTGCATGTGCGTGTGTGTGTGTGCGTGTGTGTATAAATAGAATATTCTCATTTTATTAAGCAAATTTTGTATTTGATTTTCCTAGTGTTAAAATAGCCACCTTTCCTATAGATTGCTCTAGAGGAGGAATTCTTAATTGTCTAAACACTGAAGTTATTGCCAAGTTCAAGGAAATAAACTTGAAGTTAAAAGCGATGACGTATTTTCTGCAAATGAAGCAGGTTATTTTCAATTTCTTCAAGAGTGAATAAAAACTGTTACTGTGAAATAAAAGAAAAGTCTTGATACAAAATACTTCTGTTACGCTCCTTTTAAAGATCAGGAAATAATGGAGAATTGAAGAGACTAATGGAATGTGTTATGTATGAAAAAACTTACTTTCTCCCATTGGTTGAAGGTATTATACTGCAAGCCAGAGTTTATACAGCATGTCCTCAGGGAGGAAGGCTGAATGTGTTAAATTAATTTTAAACATCATTCTTCTTGGTAGCGTTAAATGTATTCTCTCTCTGAATTGTGGTGGATTTAATGGGGCATCCTATATGTTGGCAGGAGATGTTAGTATGGGAATTATAATGGAGTATTTCAATCCATATCTTTTTAATTAGGGAGGTGAAAATAGCTTATTTCCCCCCAATTATGCTGCCCAAGATATACCTGTGAGAACTTTAAACCTCTGAAAATTAGCAATTTTATTCTGCTCTGGGATATTTGCAAGCTAACTCCTAGCTAAAACACATACTCAAAATAGCATCTTGTTAATAAAGTGATCAACACACACAATTTACATGCAAATTCAACCCAAATGTATGGTGTTTAAGAGGATCTTTAATTATTTCAGCTACTCATGTTGCTGTGGCTATAGTTTCTTTTATCTACCCAGAGAATATCATGGAAGATTGTGTGTTTAATGTCAGAGACTGGTTTTAGATCAGTAGTCTTGAGATTTGTAAGTGTGCCCTGCTATTTGATAAGCAAACACACTAATTTCCACACAGTTATTTCAGAATTAATAATACAATTTTTAACTGCATTGGGTTTTTTTTTTTTATATTCCAATGGTCTCAAATTAAGGTATAGAGCAACGATTTTCAACCGATGCTGCCAAGAATTTTTAAAACGTTCAATACCTGACAGGGGCACTGACCTCTTTTTCCTTTGATTTGTCAAATTGAAGAAAAAATGACAACAGCCAACACAAGAATAACCATCCAGTGTGAATGAATCAAAATTATACCTACATTGTTTTATCAGATCAGCAAAACATATATGTTTTGGTGTGCCACAGAATTTTAGTAATTAGTTCATGTGTGCCATGAGATGAAAAAGGTTGAAAATTGTTTAGAGGATTCAGAAGTTCAAGGCCACAGCCATTCATAGAATATTTATTCATGTAACAAACATTCATTGAATATCTTCATTAGGTCCCCCACTAGCCTCTAGATATGTATAAGCCAGTAGAAAAGACTACTGTCCTCAATAAATTATTGAATTTTAATTAAAACGTAATTGTTTCCATATTCTAAGCTCTTTCTGGGCCCAGGGAGAAACACTTTGTCCTTGTGATGAATCCTTCTCCAAAACCTTAATTTGTCTCAACTGTTTTGTTAAACAGATTTCATTCATCTTATCCCAGTGGAATGTCCCTGGAAGTGTCCCTGTCCCTCACCTCTATTTTGCGGTAGTAAGGTATGTTTCTAACGTTCCATTTCTTTCGTCACCCTACTTTTTCATGCCAGCCCAAGTATGCTTAAAATTTTTGACCTGCCCTCCAGGTTGTCTTTATTTTTTGTCACATAGAGTCCTGACAGTGTTTCCTCCATGAGAAATTCTTGTCTTTCCCTTTTCCTCTTTTCATTGTAGGACCAAAGTCTATTTCTCCTGTTTCTGATGTTCCAAAGAGTCGTTTTCTACAAAATACACTGAGGCTGAGTCCTTCCCGGCCTCTCACTGCGGCTTTAGCTCTGTCTCAGACAAAGCTGATTCTTTGAGTCACGATATTCCAGACATTGGACTTTTTGATGTCACTCTTATACCTTAATTTACGATAATTTTGTGGCGTTTTTCCACCACCCTGAGTCCCAAGAGATGACATATTCCTAATGATAAGGAACCCAGCTAATGTGTGGTCTGTTTGTCAGGTCTCCCTAATTGCATGACCCCTCTCCCACTCTGCGTCTCTCATCCAGCCACCTGGACACAGGCAGGAAAAGCCACGTCCATGTCCATGCACATGACATCTGCCTGGTGTCCACGACTGATCAGGATCCTGGGTAAAAACTGACCAGTTGGTGATCAAACCAATTCCCCTGGTGTTGGGGTGGGCAGCATGGAGAAAGGCATTGGGAGCAAGACAGAATTAGTGTCGGCCCCAAGACAGAATGGAGGTCTGACTTCTAGTCCCATGCTCCAGCCACGGTCCCTGGAGATGTACATACTCTACTCCCTAACAAGGTTTACTTGCAAAGACTTGCAAATTCTGCCTCCACTCACTTATTTCCCAATGAAGTCAGTGGTGTCCATAAAACACCCACTCTTTTAATGCATCCTCTTGTCTGGCTGCTGACTTGAAAATTCTTCCGTATTTTGCCTTCCAATGATGTTGTCTAGTGGCTGAAGTGCAGAGGCCTCCCCTGGAAGGAGCAGGAAGCCATGGGGAAGTGGGCAGAGCGGGGTCATGAACTGACCATACCTGGGAAGAGCGGGAGGCCAGGGTCCAACTTAGGATGTGGGGTTTAGGGATAAAATTGGACAGAAGACAGTGAAAGAAAACCAGGCACACACAAGTGGATGTGGGCCGAGGGCCCTGGGTGGCCGACTGGACCATGAACTGGACCATGAACTTCTCGGGCCCGATGTGTGTGCCTTGTCGAAGAACCAAGGTTGTTAAAACGAAATGTTTCAGTTCGGGGAATCAGAGATTTTGAGGCTAGGAGGTCTATCCGTGTGTTCCTAGGAGCACGGAAAGTCATCCTAGGCCATGGGACTGAATTCTGCTTTTAAGATTTCCTGAGAAAGGACTTTCAATGCCTCCTTCAGCATTTCATTTCCTTCCTAAGAGTTAAGACACCCTTACCACAAACCTACAAGGGTTGCTGGTGCCCCTTCCCTAAGATGGAGGACGTGGAACACCATCCTCAATAGACAGAATTTGACAGGCATTCATTATCTCCCTCTAATTTTCTTTCCTCTGCCAAATGATTTTAATGCTTTCAGCTTTTCTTCATTGGTAACTTATCCTTTCCTAGGTTTTCATTCCTTGTGCTGGGTACCTGGAGGGCCTTTCATTCTGGGGCTCATGTGCTTTACTTTCGAGAAAATTTCCTGCATTATTTACTTCATACCTTTTATTCTTTTTCTTTTTCTTTTGTTTTCTTTTTCACTCAGATGTTAAATGTCTTAGAGTGTCTTAGAATGATGATCTCATTTTCCTATTTCCTTCTTTTTTTACAATTACTTTCCAGAATATTGCCTCAAATTTATCTTTTAACATGTATTGAATTTAAAATGTTTAGCTATCAAATATTAAAGTGTTTTATTTTGAAAAAAATTTTTAGATTTTATTTATTCATTTTATAGAAGAGATATGAGAGAGAGAGAGAGAGAGAGAGAGAGAGAGAGAGAGAAGGGAAGTTGGGAGGAGCAGGAAGCATCAACTTCCATATGTGCCCTGACCAGGCAAACCCAGGGTTTCAAACCGGTGACCTCAGTGTTCCAGGTCAGCGCCTTATCCACTGTGCCACCACAGGTCAGCCCTGAAATAAAATGTGATGGGGTGACATTGACCAGTAAGAACACATAGGTTTCAGGTGAACATCTCCATAGCGTTTGAACTGTTCATTGCATTGCGTGCCCGTCACCCACAGTCAAATCATTTTCTGTCACTGTGTATTTGTCCCTCTTTCCTCCCCTCCCCTCCCTCTACCCCAGGTAACCACTTCATTTTTAAATATTTATTAAATTTCAAGAAGCATTTTTTTTTTGTTTTTTGGATTTTACCTTTCTATAACATCTCATTCTTGTTCGTAGGATGTGTTATAATTTCTGAGGATATTAATCATAATTTAAATTATTTTTGACCTCATGCTTCTTTGATGTCTTTCCAATCCCTACTATCTCATATCGGTCTCCATCTTTCACGTTAGAGGGCATTTTCACAAATTCAATGATAGCCCCCACCCACCTATTCATATTCAGGAGTAAAATAATAAAGAATTAAATGATTAAAAATCCAATCTGGACTCTGAGTGGGCATAGCTCTTTTTGCCAAGCTTCCCGGTAGGGTGGTTTGGATCAGGTGTCCCTTTTGTTGGGAAGTCCCCTCCAGTCAGCACCTGTCAGTCTTTTCTCTGAGCTCTCCGCTCACTACAGTCCTGGTGCTGGGGGTTGTGCCCGAGCCAGGCTGCGGAAGTCTCCGGAGCGGGCAGGACAGGAGCACTGGGCGGTGGCTGTCGCTTCCTGCTCCCATTTCAGCCTCAGGCTTCTCCCTGACTTCCTTTTGCTGGCCGTGTCCGAGTATGGGTCTCCGTGGTTTAATTCTCCAGAAGGTACCTTTCTGTCCACCTCAGGGGGGTTGTGTGGGATGGAGCAGTGCTGGCCCGGATGCTCTCAGGTGATGGGGGTACTTGGGGCCTGACCGCATCTTCCAGGGAGTCCCACTTGGCCTCCTCGGGCCATTCTTCCCAATGCTGCCTCCTCTTGGCATGGTTTCCTACAGCCAGGCGGCTGCCTTCACTCTGCCAGGGTGCTGCCACCCCCCACCTGCTCTGTGCGTTCTGGTTATGTGAAGTGTTTCACATGTTGGCATTTCTTCTTCTATCCAGTTTTTAATTTTCTAGCCTTTTTGTGCCTTTCCTCTCATCAGCAAGGTTTGGAGAGGGACGAGAAGGAGGGTGACCCCATTACCACCAGGGTTTTGTAGAGAGGGAAGGGAGAGCCACCCTTGGCTCCGAAGGCTGTCTCTGCATTACAATCACAGGCCTCACTTCCCGCTACAGCACCGAAGCCTAGGCCAGGGGGGCTCCCGACACACATACACCATGCACTGGGCATCCTTACCCATTAGTACTCAACTGTAAACTTTTATAAAAATCTCTAAAAATAATGAAGAGTTGCTAGATGTTTCCAGAGACAGGAATGAGAAGTCAGATTGTGAATAATTGAGGAATCTATGTTACTTGGTCATGTATAGACTAGTTGTAGAGAAAGCAAACACTTTTGGAGTCATAAGGATCTGGTTGTAAGTCCCAGCTCTGTTACTGCTTGCTGTGTGACTGGAGGAAACTACCCAACCTCTCTGAACCTTAATTCTTTATCTATAAAGTACTAATAACACCTACCCTGCAAAGACATTGTGAGGATTTAAGGTAATTATAGTTGAAAGTGATGCTGAATAAATTGTAGCTGTTTTTACTCCCACTAAAGCATTGCCCTGACCCCCAATAAATATAAAGTTTCTCGAGCTATTGATAAATAACTCAAAATTTCTCAGTCCCAAACAACAGGGTACTAGCAAACAAGGGCTATATAAATCCTTATTTAAATACTTGAGCAAAGCTATCTCCTTATCTTTCTCATAAGTCTTCCTTGCTTCTCATAAAACAGAAATGGATTCCAGGCCCAGAGAAGGCAATACCGGGGCAATATTTTATAATGTTATTGCACTTTGTATCCAAACACGCCCTGAGGATCTTATAAGCAAAAAATGAAATTTCTTCACATTCCCGTGGCATAAGCATTTCATTACTAAATTTATAGACAGATAAACAGTGACTCACAAAAATGAATGCTTCCTCCCCAACCTTGGCTATGACTAATGGAATTGGGCAGAAAATAGCTCTTCATGTACCTCATCTCATATTCAAGTTCTATAGTCTGTGTTCCTACCTGAGGATGTGTAAAAGTGAGATTAAAGAGGAGGCTTCTCATAAACATACCAGGTGTTATTTTGGGGCTAGGGGAGTGGGGAGGGGCTGGAGGGAACATTGTAGAAGTGCAATGTCAAAAAACCTCTGTCATGTGGAGTACAAAGACAAAGGTATCGATGGGAGGGAGTGTATCTAATAGAGAGGTATCCAGAAACTTGATTCTTCTGATTATGAGCTGTGGTCCCGGTCATGCCACTCGATTTAACACACGCTAATTGTCTACCTACTATGTGCCAGCTACAGTCAAAGCCAGCACTGGGCTGATTCCTTTTTTTTTTTCTACCCAGAAAATCACTTTGAGTTCTTTTAACCTTTCTTTATCATTCTAACATGTGCACAGAAAAAAAAAAATTCCTTGAGATTAGTCTCTACTAATGTAAAATTTGATTGAATTCAATAAATATCGATTAATCATTATACATGCAAAGCTTCACTGGGCAGGATCAGTGAGGGTTTCAGAGATGAATGAAGACACACTTCTCGCCCCTCCCCTGCAAAGCCCGCACTCCAAGGAGAAGGTAGATTTCACCAGCATGGGCTTTAATGCCAGGTACACCATAATACATACACTGCAAGAGGTTTGCAGAATTCTATAGATTTGAGAGAGGAAGTTGAGACCCCTTCTGCCTTGGAAGGACCCGGAAGGCTTTCTCACAGGAGATGAGCTCTAGGCTAAGTGCTCAAGGAGTAGACAGAATTCTTACAGAAGACAAGGAAAGGAGTTTAGGTGGAGGGATTAGCATAAGTGAAGGCATAGAGGCAGGACACAGTATGTTCACTTGGGGACATAATGAGTTGGAATGGGTGTGACGTGACTAGTAGGAGACAATTGGAGAGAATCGCTTGCTCTTCGAATGCTCTACTAGCCCCAACCGCAAAAAGAGCGAACACGAAAACATTGATCCCAAGACCTCTTTGACCTCTGCAACTTCATGTTTCTGATAAACTAAAAGTAGTTCAACTTAAAAAAAAATACATCTATGGAAACATTGAAGTAGGGTCGGTCAGGTTCTCAGAGAGGAGATGATCACCTAGTTTGACATGGGGGGATCTCAGATTGAGAGAAACCTTGAGCCTATTTTCTTATTCTACTTAAAAATTCCAGGGGAAGAACCCTGATTAATCATCCCTGCCTGGAGCAGGTGCTGTGCGGATCTTCAGACCAGGTGCTGTGGTGTGTATAGAATGTGGGCTTTCTAAGGAGATGGCTTCTTTCATCTGAACCCTTGTTTATGGTGGAGACAGGAGACAAAGCCAGGATAAGGGAATGGGGAAAAGGAGAGGTGTTCAGGTCAGGAAAAACATAGCTTATCTACTACGGTAAAATAGCTCACTATTCATTCCATGGCTAGTAGATGGTGAAGCTAGAATCTGAATGCCAAGCCTTATTATATTTGCAGTGTGTTCTGCTGCTTTTTTAGTTCTAGAATTCCCTTTGGGTTCTCTATTATTACTTCCTCTACCAACATTATTTGTTCCATAGTTGAGTGTATATTTTTCTTTAATTTGCCTGACCAGGCGGTGGCGCAGCGGATAGAGCGTCAGACTAGGATGCGAAAGACCCAGGTTCAAGACCCCGAGCTCGCCAGCTTGAGCATGGGCCCATCTGGCTTGAGCAAAAGCTCATCAGCTTGGACCCAAGGTCGCTGGCTCCAGCAAGGGGTTACTCGGTCTGCTGAAGGCCTACAGTCAAGGCACATGTGAGAAAGCAATCAATGAACAACTGTGGTGTCGCAACGGCAATGAGAAACTAATGATTGATGCTTCTCACCTCTCTCTGTTCCTGTCTGTCTGTCCCTCTCTCTGACTCTCTCTCTGTCCTTGTAAAAAAAAAACAAAAATTCCTCAAACGTACTTCAAATAGCTGTTTTGAAGTTCTGTCTGCAAAGTCTAATATGTCTTTAATTTGTAGATTTCCTTCCCACCCTCCCTCCTCCCTTCCTCTCTCTCTCTCTCTTCCTCTCTCTCTCTCTCTCTCTCCCTCTCCCCCCCTCTCCCCTCCTCTGTACCCTCCTCCTTCTGCTTGGTAACATTTTCTTGTTTCTTTGCCTATGTAGTTCTTTTTCATTGTATGCCGGACTTGGTGAATACTGCATGATTGAAAGTCTAGATATGTTTTTCTTCTCTTAAAGACTTTAACTCCAGGTGGCATATTTCTCTTACTGTTTGGCTTTCAGTTCTGTCAGGGTGGTGTATTAGTTTCCCAGGACTGCTTTAACAAATTACAACAGACTCTGTGACTGAAAACAGCAGAAATTTCTACTCTCACAGTCCTGGAGGCCAGAAGCCTGAAATCAGGCAGTTGGCAGGGCTGCTCCCCCCTGGAAGGCGCCAGAGGAGGACCCTTCCTTGCCTCTTTCAGCTGCTGGTGGCTCTAGGAATCGCTTTGCTTGTGGATGCAAAGCTCTGATCTCTGTCTACATCTCCTCTTGGCCTTCTGCGTCTGTGCCTTCTCTTCAGTCTCTTATAAAAACACTTGTCATTGAATTTGGAGCCCTGGATCTTCCAGGAAAATCTCATCTCAAGATCTTAAATTTAGTTACACCTGCAAAAACTCTTTTACCAAATAAGGTCACAGCCACAGGTTCTAACAGTTAGGACATAGACATATATTTTGGGGGGACCACCATTCAACCCCCTCCAGGTGGGTCTGGAATAGGTCTAACTCTAGAGAGAGAATAGCTCTACTCCCAAGGCGTGGACTATCTGGCCTCTCAGCTCAGTGCCTGGACTTTTCAGCAAACTGTCCACTCTGGTTAGTATATGTGCCTCTATCTCTCAGAGAACCTTGTGGAGTCTCGCCCTCCACATGCCCAGCCCAATATTCAGCCAAGCACTTATGGGCACCTCTAATGCAGGCTGATGGGGCTCTTTCTCTGTGTTGCTCCCTCTGCCACAGCATCCTGGTCTGTGAATTCTGCCCAGCCCATCAGCCACATACTGAGACCTTGGCACCCTCGGCGCAGCCTAGATGCTGCGCTCGGGAAGGTGCTTCCAGGCAGAATGCTCACGCAGTGAGGAGGCTCGGCCTCTGTTCCATTGCTTCTTAGTCCAACTCTGTCCCTCAGTTTCTGGGACCCCGACTGGCTCCCCTCCTGTTATTTCTTCTTTCAAGGTTCACAGTGCAGTGACGTCTATTGTTCAGTGTCTTCAATGATTTGCTGAATGTATTTTGTTTCCCAGTTTTCCAGTTGCTTACTGTGGGAGGGCCAGCCCAGGACCAGTCATTCCATCCTTGTCAGAAGGGATATCCCTTCATAAACTTCACAAACCCCATATACCTCTAGGTGGCTGCCAAGTAAAAGCCCAGAATTGAAAAATCAGATCTCTTCTGGATCAGTTTTCTTTTTGTTTTCCTACCAGTTATGATGGAACAATATCTGTCCCCAGAGATATCAAGATTTCTCTTTGGAAGCTGGAAGGTAATCCGTCCTGCAACAGTAGTTATCCATGAACAGTGGACCTGCATGTCAAACCAGAGAGAGTTGGTCATGCCAGGCGACACCATGCTGAGAGGCTGCAGTGCTGACCAGGGCACATGGATCCAGTATTCTTCCAGGGTACTTTACTTTACTAGTCACCGGGATAGATGAGGGCATGTGCATCAGGTGGAGAACAGGAGGCACATGCATGCCAAGCCATGCATTATAAAGAAAGCTTGAAGGGACTCAGAAAAACCATTTATAGTTTTTGAGGGACTATTGTATGGAAGAAGGATTGAATTTGCTCTAAATGATCGAAGTGATACAAGCAGGATCAATGTGTGTTACAAAAGAAATAATTTGTTGATTGAAAAAAGAACTTTCTGGTAAGCAGAGCTCTCCAAAGACAGGAGAGGCTGCCACTGGAGAGAGTGGCTTCACATCACTGGAGGCACATTAGTTTTCTCTTGCTGTCAACTCCCCACAAATTAGCACAATTGAGCAGCTTAAAGAAGTACCTATTATTATCCCAGTTATGTCTGGTCAGAAGTCCAGGCAGGCTTAACAGGTTACTCTCTGCAGGGTCTTATATGGTCAGAGATTGAGCATTGTCTGGCTGGGTTTTTAAGTGGGAGACTCTGAGGAGGAATCTACTTCCAGGCTCATTTAGGTTGTTGGCAGAATTCAGTTTCCTGAGGTTGTAGGACTGAGGTTTTCAACCCTTGCTGGCTGTCTTAGCTTCTAAAGGCCACCTGCATGCTGTGACTTGCTGTCCCTTCATCTTTAAAGCCAGCAATGGAGTGTTCAGTCTCTTTCTGCTTTAAATCTCTGTGACTCCTCATTCTGTCACCAGCTGGAGTAAAGTTCTCTGCTTCTAAGGGCTCAGGTGATTACATTCGATCCACCCATTCAGTCTTCATTTCCCAAGGTCAACTAATATGACACAATCATGGGAGTATATCTACAGGGTTCTGAGAGTAAGGGCTATGGAATCTGGGAGGTTATTCTTAGAATTCTGCCTGCCACAGGAGACAGGTGTTCTAGCCGAGAATGGACGACCATGTGACAGAGATGTCATCCAGGCTTCTCAAACACAGAATGGACCTGCAGACTAGATGAATTTTAAGGTCTTTTTTAGTCCTGAGATTTTAGGAGTATTTTTATTTAGGCAGGGTTTATAAAACATTTCCTGAAAACAGGGATTGGAAAGAGGGACTTGTTGGGAGAAACTGTTGACTCAGAATAGTAAATTTAATTCACGGCTGTTCTAACATGGGCTAATCACCCTGCACTGTGGCAGGTGTTCTTGGTGACTGTGTGAAGTCCACAATATACCTCTCATTTCCTTTGCTAGTAAATCCCTTTCCTCCGGCCCCACCACAGACTGCTCCTTCCACTCGACTCAAAAGGGTCCTCTGTACCCTTGTTATATCTTCCTCTACATTAAGGTTTCTGGCAGGGGCTACAGCTTTCATTCATTCCTTGGATTTTTTTGTTTTGTTTTTTGAGCCCCTTCTGCATGAAGAGTTCTTTCCTAGAGAATTCAAGGCTTTGAGAAATGTGAAACTTCCAGGTTAAAGTTTCTTGGGTTATTTTTTTCACCTTGTTTTGGGAGGAGGGAGATATTAGATGTTTCCTTACCAAGGTGTGCAGGGTGCGTGAGGTGCATTGACCCCTCAGACCCAAACCTTTCTTCAGAGCACTGCTGGACACGTCTGCACAGACACAAACATTTCCCTCTGCGGACAGTTATGTACTCATGGAGAATGGGAGGGAGGCTGGTAGGGGCAATGAGACGTGCAAACATAACTGGTATTTAAGACCAAATGTGGCATTTTGGCATGAAGTGCTTGTCAGAATATATAGATGAAATGCCCTGGAAATGAGAAGGAGGGAGGAGATCGCCTTCTGCCCGGGTAAATCTAAAAAATATTGTGGGGGCGAGCTGGCTGTGGACTTGGGTCTTGGAGGCAGGGAAGGATTTGGGCACATAGAGGTGGGGGGAAGGCATTTCAGGCAGAGGGGGTTGTGGGAACAAAGCTGCAGAAGTAGGCTGGAGTCACCTGTGGGGTGTCGAGAGGCTGAGGAGTTTGGCTTGATTTGGTAGATGTCAGAGCGTTCTGCAAAATACATGTGATAGCGATGAGCCCCTCCCAGCAAGCTAGACTGAAACAAAACACATGCACAGGATCATAATGACACATGGTACACTTGAAGAACAAGTAATAAACTAAAAATCTTCCTGGGGAATAAAGAACTAGCTTTATCCTGTTTGTTCATGTTCCTCTGCCTTTCATTCTTACTGTTCCTGTTTTGTGGTTTGAAGCTACTTCCGTGTGTGTGTGTGTGTGTGTCTATGCAGTCTCCATGATGCTTTGAAAGCCCTGTATACACTTTAAATTCTTTTTCCCCCCATCATTGCTTTACCTACATCTGTCAAAAGCATATTTTAAATCAGATGAATGCGCATATTTTAAGCTAGTTTTAAAATTCCTTTTTAAAAACAAAATCAATGCTACTTCTTAAAGTAGTCCCAGGTTGTCATTCCTTTGATTGTAGAGGCTTATTTTATAGAAGAATTTTATCTTCCGTGATTCAAAAGCAGCCACAGAGGCCTCAGATCTGTTGGACGCAGCTCGGCTTGGCTCTTTGGGACAAGATGTCTACCACTAGGTGGCTATTTCATGACCACGTGGCAGGTCCTAGCACGTCCCCAGTCTTCACATGTGGACTCCTTGGTTATGGTTGCTTTTGAAACGCCCACCTCATAGCTTGAAGGACACGGCAGCTACAACCTTTATTTCAGGATTAGCCACCGACCCACCAGTGTGACCACAACCCCTGAGACTGGAAAGCGGGTCACAAAAATACCAAAGGTATAGAGCGAGCCTCATGGAAGAGTGTGAGGGATGGCCCTTTGCATGGGACAGGGCTCCAGGGACCTACGGTCCTTTCCCCTTTATGTAGGTGATACTTGCAGCCAAGTGTCATTTACAATTGTCATTGTCAGGTATCACTTCTGTCTTCAGAACTAGTTGGTGACTTAGCATATGCCAGCCCCAGAGACAACCAAGGGCTTAGATGACAGAGTGGTCTTGTCTTTTGACCTCTTATCAACTTGGGTTACTAGACACATAGACCCCCACCCCCTGCCATCCAGCCCCAACTTCCTGTTTCTCTCTTCTTTGATGGTTCTTCCCAAGTGGTTTCTTTGAGATGCCTCATTGCTTTGAGAATTATAGACACCAGAATTTGTACCCAGTTCCACAGCTTACTACCCGTGTGAACTTAGGTCCTCGCCTGACCTTTAGCCTGCAAGGATCAGTGGAGCTATCACATGTGAAAATGTTTGGTCTGTCATAGTAGATGTGCAATACCATTTGGATTAATTTCATTTGTATGGTGAATAAATTTTGATTTTAGAAACATGTTTTTTTATCTGCATTCTTTAACAGAGCACAGCCTTTGGTAAAGCACTGAGCGACATTTATTCTCTGTTCAGATCGCTGTATTAGGGAGTGTGGGAGTTGTGGATTGAAGTAGACATGATCCTATGGTTCTTTAGACACTTCACCACAAGCATCATTATGAGCCCTGGTGATTGACATGTCTGGTCAATGGAGAAGCAAGAGCCATAGGATCGGACACTTAGCTTATAAGAGGGACATTTTATTCAGCAGGGTCTCAGTATTTGAGGATTCAAGATTCACGGGGTTGACGATACATGGCTCACATAAATCCCATGACCTCTGTGTAGTCATTTATAATCTGACTGAGAGGCAGATAAGAAAGTCATGAACCCACGAAGTGGTGAGGAACGTGGTGGGTGGCTCAGCGTCTGCATGTCAGCGTGGTGCTGCCATGTGCTATCCATTGTCAGTGGGCAGCCAAGTTTGCGATTGGCTGAAATATTCACTGTGAGTGCTGGACAAAAGGCCAACAGGTGCATGGTGGTGATGGAAGAAGAGAGAAAAGGAAGGGATTTGGCTCTTTGTCAGTTAAAAAAATTTTATTTATTGAATTGTTAGAGACAGAGGAAAAGAAAGAGAGAGAGAGAGAAAGAGAGAGAGATACATCAACTTGTTATTCCACTCATTCATGCCATCCTTGGTTAATTCTTGTATGTGCCCTGACCAGGTATAGAATTTGCAACCTTGGCATGTTGGGATGATGCTCTGGCTAACTGAGCTACGCAGCCAGGGCCTCTTGGGCAGTTTTAGATCAATAAAACAATGGAATCGTGAATTTGGTGGTAGCTTTGGTCTATTATATTAATGATCTGAACCAAGTGTTTGTAGAAATAAGAAAATCAAGAAATTGATTCAGAAGCGCTAAAGTTTGTAATTGTGAGAGAAACAAGTAAAATTTAAACCCACAGTTATCACCACAATTTCAGAACATTTTTGTTATCTCCAAAATAACCCCATACCATAAGGAGTCATTCTATAGTACCCACTCTGCCCAGCCCTAGGCATACGCTAACCTACTTTCTGTTTCTATATATTTGCTTATTCTATATATTTCATATAAAGGGAGTCATATAATACATGGCATTTTGTGACTGGTTTCTTTCATTTAGTTTCTAAGCCTCATCTGTGTAATACCTTCTATCAGTACTGTATTCTTTTTTATGGTTAAATAATATTCCACTATAGTAATCTGATACATTTTTAAAATTAATTTTAATTTTAATGGGGTGACATTGATAAATTAGGGTACATATGCTCAGAGAAAACAACTGCAGGTTATTTTGACATTTGATTATAATGCATACCCATCACCCAAAGTCAAATTGTCTTCCACTCCTTCTATCTGGTTTTATTTGTGCCCCTCCCTCTCCTCCCACTTCCCACCCGCCCATAGCCAGCACACTCTTGTCCATGTCTCTGAGTCTCATTTTTATGTCCCATCTATGTATGAAATCATGCTGTTCTCAGTTTTTTTTTTCTCATTTACTTATTTCACTCCGTATAATGTTATCAAGGTCTATCCATGTTGTTGTAAAAGCTCCAAAGTCATCATTTCTTATGGCTGAGTAGTATTCCATAGTATATATGTACCAAAGCTTTTTAATCCACTCGTCCCCTGACGGACACTTGGGCTGTTTCCAGATCTTCGCTATTGTGAACAATGCTGCCACAAACATGGGGGCACATTTCTTCTTTTCGAACAGTGCTATGGTGTTCTTAGGGTATATTCCTAAAAGTGGGATAGCTGGGTCAAAAGGCAGTTCGATTTTTAATTTTTTGAGGAATCTCCATGTTTTCCACAATGACTGCACCAGTCTGCATTCCCACCAGCAGTGCAGGAGGGTTTCCTTTTCTTCACATCCTCGCCAGCACTTATTCTGTGTTGTTTTCCTGATGAGCGCCACTCTGACTGGTGTGAGGTGATATCTCATTGTGGTTTTAATTTGCATTTCTCTAATGATTAGTGACGTTGAGCATTTTTTCATATGCCTACTGGCCAACTGTATGACCTCTTTGGAGAAATTTCTATTCATTTCTTTTGCCCATTTTTTGATTGGATTGTTTGTCTTCCTGGTGTTGAGTTTTATAAGTTCTTTATAAATTTTGGTTATTAACCCCTTATCAGACGTATTGTCGAATATGTTCTCCCATTGTGTGGTATGTCTTTTTATTCTGTTCTTATTGTCTTTAGCTGTGCAAAAACTTTTTAGTTTGATATAGTCCCATTTGTTTATCCTGCCTCTTATTTCATTTGCCCGTGGAGATAAATCAGCAAATATATTGCTGCGACAGAAGTCGGAGAGCTTACTGCCTATGTTTTCTTCTAAGATGCTTATGGTTTCATGGCTCACATTTAAGTCTGTTATCCATTTTGAGTTTGTTTTTGTGAATGGTGTAAGTTGATGGTCTAGTTTCATTTTTTTTGCAGGTAGATGTCCAGTTTTCCCAACACCATTTGTTAAAGAGGCTGTCTTTACTCCATTGTATGCTCTTACCTCCTTTGTCAAATATCAGTTGTCTATAAAGGTGTGGGTTTATTTCTGGGTTCTCTGTTCTGTTCCATTGATCTATATGCCTGTTCTTATGCCAGTACCAGGCTGTCTTGAGTACATTGGCCTTGTAGTATAACTTGATATCAGGGAGAGTGATACCTCCTGCTTTATTCTTCTTTTTTCAATATTGCTGAGGCTATTTGTGTTCTTTTTTGGTTCCATATAAATTTTTGGAATATGTGTTCTATATCTTTGAAGTATGTCATTGGTATTTTAATTGGTATTGCATTGCATTTATAAATTGCTTTGCATCATTAAAATAATATAGACATTTTAATGATGTTTATTCTTCCTAACCATGAGCACGGTATATGCTTCCACTTGTTTGTATCTTCCTTGATTTCTTTTATCAATGTTTTATAATTTTCCAAGTACAACAAGTCCTTAACCACCTTGGTTAAATTTACTCCTAGGTACTAAATTTTTTTGGTTGCAATAGTGAAGGGGATTGTTTCCTTAATTTCTTTTGCTGACAGTTCATTGTTGGTATATAAAAATGCCTCTGATTTCAGAGTATTAATTTTATATCCTGCCACCTTGCTGAATTCATTTATCAGGTCTAGTAGTTTTTTGTCTGAGACTTTAGGGTTTTTTATATACAATATCATATCATCTGCAAATAATGACAGTTTTACTTCTTCTTTTCCAATTTGGATGCCCTTTATTTCTTCTTCTTGTCTGATTGCTGTGGCAAAGACTTCCAGAACTATGTTGAATTAAGAGTGGTAAAAGGGGGCATCCCTGACTGGTTCCTGATCTTAAGGGGATTGCTTTTAATTTTTGCCCATTTAGTATGATGTTTGCTGTGGGTTTGTCATAGATGGCCTTTATCATGTTAAGGAATGTTCCCTGTATTCTCACTTTACTGAGAGTTTTATGAATGGGTGCTGGATTTTATCAAATGCTTTTTCTGCATCTATTGATATGATCATGTGATTTTTGTCCTTCCTTTTGTTTATGTGATGAATCACATCGATTGATTTGCAAATACTGAACCATCCTTGCCTCCCCAGAATAAATTCCACTTGATCATGGTGTATGATATTTTTCATATATGTATTGCTGGGTCCCGTTGGCTAATATTTAGTTGAGAATTTTAGCATCTAAATTCATCAGGGATATTGGTCTATAATTTACTTTCTTTGTGTTGTCTTTGCCTGGTTTCGAAATCAGAAATATACTCACCTCATAAAAGGAGTTTGGAAGTCTTCCTTCCTCTTGAATTATTTGAAATAGCTTAAGAAGGATAAGAGAGTTCATTCTTCTTTGAATTTTTGGTCAAATTCATTTGTGAAGCCATCAGGCCCAGGACTTTTCTTTGTTGAGAGTTTTTTGATAACTGTTTCAATCTCTTTTGTTGTAATCAGTCTGTTTAGGGTTTCTGATTCTTCCAGATTGATTTTTGGAAGATTGTATGTTTCAAGGAATTTGTCCATTTCATATAGGTTGTCTAGTTTTTTGGCATACAGTTCTTCATAGTATTTTTTTTTACAATATTTTGTATTTCTCTTGTGTCAGTGGTTATTTCTCCACTCTCCTTTCTATTTTTATTTATTTGAGTCCTCTCTCTTTTTTTCTTGGTGAGTCTAGTTAAAGGTTCATCGATCTTGTTTACCTTTTCAAAGAAACAGCTCCAGGTTTTATTGATCCTCTGTATTATTTCTTTAGTCTCTATGTCATTTATTTCTGCTCTGATCTTTATTATTTCCTTCCTTGTGCTACCCCTGGTCTTTACTTGCTGTTGTTCTTCTAATTCTTTTAGATGCAGTGTCAGGTTACTTATTTGAGCCTTTTCTAGCTTCTTATGGTATGCCTGTAGTGCTGTGAACTTCCATAAATTTTGAGTTGCTGTATGCTCAATATCATTCGTTTCTAGGAACTTTTTTATTTCTTCTTTGATCTCATTGCTAATCTATTTGTTATTTAATTACATGCTATTTAGTTTCCAAGTGTTTGAGTATTTTTCAGTTTTTCTTTTGTGGTTAATATCTAGTTTCGTGCCATTGTGATCAGAGAATATGCTTGATATGATTTCAGTCTTCTGAAATTTGTTGAGACCGCTTTTGTGTCCTAACATGTGGTCTATCCTAGAGAATGTACCATGAGCGCTTGAGAACAATGTATATTCTACTGCTTTAGGGTGAAAAGTTCTTAAGATATCTATTAAATCGAGTTGATCTAGTGTATCCTTTAAGTCTGCTGTTTCTTTGTTAATTTTCTTTTTTGAGGATCTATCCAGTAAAGTTAGTGGGGTATTGAAGTATTGCTGTTGATCTTGCCCTTTATATTTATCAATGTCTGCTTTATGTATTTGGGTGGTTTTATGTTGGGCGCGTAGATATTTATAATGGTTATATCTTCCTGTTGAATTGCTCCCTTTATCATTATGTAGTGTTCTTCTTTATCTCTTACTACAACCTTTGTTTTAAAGTCCATTTTGTCAGATATAAGTATTGCTACCCCGCCTTATTTTTTCATTTCCATTTGCATGAAATATTTTTCTCCATCATTTTACCTTCAGTCTATGTGCATCTTTTGTTTTAAGGTGTGTCTCTTGTAGGCAGCATATATATGGGTCCTGTTTTCTTATCCATGCAGTTACCCTGTGTCTTTTGATTGGATCATTTAATCCATTTACATTTAAGGTTATTATTGATATGTAGTTATTTATTGTCATTTTATTCTTTAAAGCTGTATTTCTTTTTTGCTATATTCTTTTCCCCTTTTAACTGTTCACAACAGGTCCCTTAGCATCTCTTGCAGGATTGGTTTGGTTTTAATGAATTCCTTGAGTTTTTTTTTGTCTGGGAAGCTTTTTATTTCTCCTTCAATTTTAAACATTAGCCTTGGTGGATAAAGTAGTCTTGGTTGGAGGTTCTTGTTCTGCATTTCTTTGAATATGTGTTGCCATTCCCTTCTGGCCTCAAATGTTTATGTTGAGAAGTCAGATGTCATCCTTTTGGGGGCTCCTTTGTAGGTGGTAGCCTTTTATTCTCTAGCAGCTTTTAATATTTTTTCTTTATCATTTAGCTTTGGTATTTTAATTATGATGTGTCTTGGTGTAGATTCTTTGGGTTTGTCTTTAATGAAGTTCTCTGTGCTTCTTGAACATGTGAGTCATTTTCCAGCCTTTATTTAGGGAAGTTTTCAGCTATGGTTTGGTTGAACAAAGGTTCTATCCCTTGTTCTTTCTCTTCTTCTTCAGGAACCCCTATGATGTGAATGTTATTTCTCTTCATGTTGTCACATAGCTCCCTTAGCATTTCCTCAGTCTTTTTGAGTCTCTTTTCTTTTTTCTGCTCTGCTTCTGTGCCTTTGTTTATTTTGTCCTCTACCTCGCTAATTTGATCCTTATCTTCATCCATCCTGCTTTTAATTCCTTCCATTGTGTTATTCAATTCTGATATTGTATTTGTCATTTCTGTCTGATTCTTTTTTATTATTTCAATTTCCTTTTTTATACTTGTTATCTCTTTATTTAGGTGTTCGTAATGACTATCCATTGTTGCTCTAAGCTTTTTGAACATCCTGACTATCATTATTTTAAACTCTGCATCTGGTAATTTGGTTATATTTGATTTATTCAGGTCCTTCTCTGGGGATTTCTCTTGATTCATTTGGGTTGCATTCCTCTGCCTGCCCATTTTGTCTGTGTGTAAGAAGGGTGTGGCCACTAGAGCCCAATGGATGTCGCCTCTGTGTTCCCTAGGTGTGGTCTGTCTGCAGGCCCGCCACCCCTTCTGCCGCTTCCTAGGGCCGTTTTGTATGGGTGTTGCCGGCACTGCCGCTGCAGTTGTTGCTGTGGTTTCAGCCTCTCCTCCGCGGGAGGGGCTGTGTTCTCATGCTGGCTCTACAAGCCTCAGCCTGTCTCGGCCTTCATCCTGCTACCACAGGTGGGGTTGCGCATTCCACTGAAGTCACAAACCTGGGCACCAAGGGCAGGGATGAGCACCTTTGCTCAGTTGCAGTCCCCGCCTGTTCCCAGGCTTCCGCCCAGCCCCTGCGGTCAGAGCCGGCTTGCGCAGGGCCGCAAGCCTCGGCTCCTTGGTCTAAGCAGGGCTGCTGGCATGAGCTCAGCTGCGAGTCTCCACCTGTCCCGGGCTTTTGCCCCATCCATGCGGTCATGGCTGGCTTGCTCAGGGTCGCAAGCCTTGGAGATCAGGTGATGTGTGCTTGTGCGCCCCTGCTCAGCTGCAGATTTCTGCCTGTTCCAGGTTCCTTCTTTTCCCTCGCAGGTGGGGCTGCAGGCAGGCCCGCCACTGCCGGACCACTTTTGCATGTGCCCCTCCGCCCCTGCTGGGTTATACCGGGCTCACAGCTGGCCTGCCCGGTCTCTGCCCCTTCTGACAGAACCACATCCGCTGCCACCGTCCCTCCAGCAAGCCCTCAGCAGTTGGTGGCGGCACTGTAGCTCAGACCCTAACACTCCATACTGTAGTCCTGAAAGCTCCCTCCTTCTAAGCGGCAATGCTCTAAGTGCCGCGGGAGAGCTTGTTTGGCTGATGTCCTGCCTCCCTTTGTTGGTATTGTTAGTTCCAGGGGAAATATTTGTTTCAGATTTGGGAAGTGACTCAGTCCAGGGTTTAGGGTGGCTGTCCCTCAGAGTGTTTCTCCCTGTGCCTTCCAGACCGCACTCTATTCCCGCTGCTCCAGTCCTCTCCTCTGTCCCCATCCCCAGAGCCCTGGGTGAGTGGTTGTGAGAGGTTTTCTGCACCGTCCTTTTAAGAAGAATCCTGGGTGTGAGAAAACTGTCTCTTCTCACAAATAGTATCCTAACTTGTTTCACAGCTAACTTCTGTCCATACGCCTCTTCTAGGCTCTAGGGCTGCAGGGTGGGACTTTGTTCCTGGGACCCAGGTCCCCCCCTCTCCGCTAACCTCTCTTCCCATCACGCGAGTCTCTCTGGGCTGCCATTAGCTCCAGGGAGCTGGGCAGCCCTTTCCATGTTTTTGCTTTTCTTACCAGTCTCAATGTGGCTTCTTCAGTGTTCCTTGGTTGAAGAGTCCACTTAGTTTAGTTCAATGTTGGTTTATCCAGATGATGGTTCTTAAAATTAAGTTATAATCCACTTTGGTTCCAGGAGTTGGAAGTTGGTATGTCCGCCTACTCCATCGCCATCTTGCAGTCGGTTGGGATATGCTATGTTTTAATTTATCCACTCATTGATTGGTGGACATTTGAGTTGTTTCCATGTTTTGGCTCTTTTGAATAACACCGCTGTGAACATCTTTGTACAAGTTTTTGTGTGGAGGTGTTTTCATTTTTCTTGGATCTATATCTAGGAGTGGAATTGCTGAGCTATATGTAACTTGTACGTTTCAACAATTTGAAAAATTGCCAAATTGTTTCCCAAAGCAGCTGCACCATTTTGCATTCCCATCAGCAATGTATGAGGGTTTCACTTTCTTCTCATCCTTGCCAAGACTTATTGTTTGCCTTTTTTATTACAGCACATATTAGAGGACATGAAGTGGTATCTCTCTGTGGTTTTGATTTGCATTTCCCTAATGACTAAATATGCTGGTGTCTTTTTATATGTGCTCACTTGCCATTTGCACATCCTCTTTGGAGAAATGTCAATTCAGATCTTTTTGCCAATTTCTAAATTGGGTTGTTTATCTCTTGATTGAATTGTAAGATTTCTTTCTATATTCTGTGTTGTGGTCACCCTATAGAACTGGAATGGACCCCACATCCCAAATTTGTTTGGAGGTCAATACTGGTAACACCACACCTGCCTCGAGAGGGTATGAAAAGCTTTAGTACTCACATAATGGGGCTTTTGGGGGGAGCAGACAAGCCCCCCAAATGAGTCCCGAAATGGTTTGGGAAAGTAGAAAAAGAAAGCCACTTGTATTGTTTTGTATGTGTTTAAGGGGATAGAGCTAGGGGGTGGGTTTTCATGAATGTGTCAGGGCTTTCGTTGTTGGAGCTCTTGCCAATGCCAGGTGGGTTTTTTGGGGGAAGGGTTGTTTGTTTCTTTTTTAAAATCAGCTTGTCCAGATGTCTAGTAGAAGAGAAAGGTGTGGTGGGCACATAAAAAATGGAGTCACTTCTTTTCTTCTTTCTGGATACAAGTCCCTTATCAGATCTATATATATTTACAAATAGTTTCTCCTATTTTGTGGATTGTCTTTTCACCTTCTTGATGGTATCATTTGCTGCAGAAGTTCTATAAAATGTTGATAAAGTTAAAATTATCTTTTCTTCTGTCATTTGTACTTCCGTTGTACTTTTTATTCAGTGAGTGGAGGAGAGGCAGAGACAGATTCCCGCATAAGTCCCAACATGGGTCCACCCAGTAAGAGAACCAGTGGGCAATGCTCTGCCCATCTGGGGCCGTTGCTCTATTATAAACGGAGCCAGTTTTTTAGTGTCTGAGGTGAGGCATGGAGCCATCCTCAATGCCTGAGGCCAACTCGTTCAAGCCAATTGAGCCATGGCTGCAGGAGAGGAAGAGGGAGAGAGAGAGAGAGAGAGAGAGAGAGAGAGAGAGAGAGAGAGAGAGAGAGAGAGAAAGAGAGAAGGGTAAAGGGAGGAGAAGCAGATAGTCACTTCTCCTGTGTGCCCTGACCAGGAATTGAACCTGGGACCTCCATACACCGGGCCGATGTTCTACCACTGAGCCAATGGGCCAGGGCCATGCTTTTGCTCTTATATCTAAGAAACCATTGCTTAGGTTGTGGTCGCAAAGATGTATTTCAATTTTTATCTTCTAAGAAATTTATTGTTTTTTAGCTGTTACCTTTAGGTATATGATCTATTTTAAGTTAATTTTGTATGTGATATTTTTTATAGAATTAATATTTTATCTTTGTCAAAATTTGCCTGTTCATATATATTCTTTTTCTGGATTTTCTGTTTGGTTTCCTTTATTTATTTATTTTTAATCTGCATGCCAATATCACTTTGTTTTGGTTACTGAAACTTTATGAAAGGTCCTAAAATCAGGTAAGATTCGTCCTACCATTTTGTTCTTTTTCAAAGTTGTTTTATGTATTCTAGAGTCTTAGCATTTCATGTGAATTTTGAAATTGGCTTGTCAATTTGTGCAGAAGATAGTCTCTAGTTTGATTGGAATTGTATTGAATGTGTAGATCATTTGGGGGAAGAATTGAAACCTTAATGATATTCAATATTTCAACCCAGGTACGTAGTCTATTATCACATTTTTTTCTCTCTTTAATTGATCTCAGCAGTGCTTTACAAAGTTTTTGTTGTGTAGGTCTTGTTCATTTTTGGTAGATTTATCACTAAGTAGTTGCTAATTTTTATGCTTTTTAAATGGTATTTTTTTGTTTTAATTTCTGAATGTTTATTGCTCCAATATAGAGATACAATTTATTTTGATATTGAGCTTATATCCCATAACATTGCTAAACTCCCTTATTAGTTCTAGTGACTTTATTGTTGTTCTATCATACTTTTTCTGCATAATTATGTTATCTGTGAACAAAGACAGTTTTATATCTTTCTTTTTAATATGAATGGTTTTTATTTATTTTTCTTATTGCACGGACAAGCACTTTCAGTGTGATGTTGAATAGAAATGGTGAGAGTGGACATCACTGTGTTGCTTCTGATCTCAGGGAGAAAGTATTGTCTTTCATCATTGGGTATGAAATTTCTCTAGGGTTTTGATGGTGAGCTTGATGGCATTCCCTTCTACTCCTACTTTGCTAAGAGGTTTTTTATTTATTTATTTTTTATTTTATTTTTTACCAGGAATAGAAGTAGAATTTGTCAAATGCTTTTCTGCATCTATTGAAATGGTCGTATATATAGATATATATATTTTGTATGTTAATATGGAAAATTACATTAATTTATTTTTAAATGTTAACAGACCTCTGCCTTCATGGGATAAATCCCTCTTGACTATTGTGTTAGTTTTATAGGTCTGTCATAACAACCTGGGTGGCTTGAAACAATAGCAATCTATTCTTTCACGTTCTTAGTCACTAGAAGTCTAAAATTAAGGTGTCTGGGGCCATGCTTTCTCTGAAGTCTCTAGAGAATGTGTTTCCTTGACCCCTAGCATCTTGTGTTTACTGGCAGTCCTCGGCATTCCTTGGCTTGTTGATGCAACACTTCAATCTCTATTTCTATGTTCACATGGTCTCCTCCCTGTGTGTCTTATGTCTCTGTCTTAATTACTATTTTCTTCTAAGGACACTAGTCATTGGATTAGAGCCACACTAATCCATTATCTTTTTCGGGGGATATAATCTCATTTTTTTTCAAGTAAGATGCAAGGAGGCAGACAAACAGACTTCTGTATGTTCCCTGACTGGGATCCACCTGGCAAGCCCCTACTAGGTTATGCTCTGCCCATCTGGGACAACTGCTCTTTTGCTCGGCAATCAAGATATTTTAGTGCCTGAGGTGAGGCCATGGAGCCCAGTGCCCAGGGCCAACTTGCTTGAACCATTTGAGCCATGGCTGCGGGGTGGGAAGAGAGAGAAAGAGAGAGAGAGGGAGAGAGAGAGAGAGAGAGAGAGAGAGAGAGAGGAATGAGGGGGAGGGGTAGAAAAGCAGATGGTCACTACTCCCCTGTGCCCTGACTGGAAATCGAACCTAGGATATCCATACGCTGGGCAGATGCTCTACTGCTGAGCCAATCAGCCAGGGCCAAGGGACATTATTTTACCCACTATAGCCATGATGTATTTTTTCAAAAAAAGATGTAACTGGGATTAATTTTCTAAATTATTTTTTAGAATTTTGCATTTACGTTCATGAGGGATATTGTTCATAGTTTTTTTAAAATACCATTTATTTCTTTTTTGCTATTAAGGTGATGCTAGACTCATAGAATGAGTAAATGAAGCATCCCTTCTAATTTCTGCAATCAATTGTGTAGAATTTGTAATATTTCTTAAGTGTTTGATAGCATACTCCAGGGAAGCCATTTTGCCATGAAATATTCTTCTAGAAAAGGTTTTAAAATGTGAATTCACTGGCTGTATAGATATTTGCTCTATGTAATTCTTCCAGGGTCGACTTTGGTCATTTGGACTTTGCCCACTTCATCTTAGTTGTTGATTTATTGGCATAAAATTATTTTTAGTATTTCTTTTTATTATTCTTTTAATATCTGTAGACTCTACAGTGATTCTTGATATTGGTAATGTATGCCTTCTTCTTTCTTTGTTTTACTCACTGGTTGGGCCAAGGGTATTAATTTTATTAGTCTTTTTAAGAGACTAGAATTTGTGTATATTTATTGACTCTCTTTTTCTGCTTTCAACTTCATCTACTTTTATTCTCATTGTTATTTTCTTCTTCTGTTCCTTTGTGTTAATTTGCTTTCTATTTTTAGTTTCTTCAGAAAAAAGGTAAGGTCATTGATTTGAGGCTTTCTTTTCTAATACAGATATTTAGTGCTATAAATTCTCCCATATGTACTATTTTCTCAGCATACCATTACATTTTGGTATTTTGTGTTTTTATTTTTATTCCAATTAAATATTTTTTAATTTTTTTTACTTGTTCTTTGATGCATAGTGTATTTTTAAGTATTTTGCTTATTTCCCAAATATTGGAGATTGTTAAGGATATTTTTAGTTATCAATTTCTAATTTAGTTCTATTTGTTGGGAGGACATACTTTTGCTTTGTATGATTTATGTCCTTTTAACTTTATAAGGATGGGTTTTATGGCTCAGAATGTGGTTGATGAAAGTCAGTGTTTCAAGTATAATTGAAAAGTGTATGCATTGCACTATTATTGGGTAGCATGTTCAGTTAGGTCAAGTCATTAGGTGTTATTTTCAAGTTATGTATGTTCTTACTGAATTTTTAAATCAATCAGCAACAAAAGAGTATTAAAATATGCAGCCAGATGTGGATTTGTCTATTTTTCCTTATCTTTACCTTCATGTATTTTGAGTCTCTGTTATCAAAGTCATAAACACTCATGATTGTGCTAGACTCTGGACAAGTAGATCCTTTCTCTTGTGTTTCATTTTGGACAGTTTCTGCTACTATCTTGTTGCAGTTTCTATAAAATTTAATCTGTTGTTAATCCTATCCAAAGCACTTTTAAAAAATCTCAGACATTATAGTTTTCACTTCTAGAAGTTTGATATGGATCTTAGTAATATTATCCATGCCTCTAACTTTTTGGAGATATGAAATATGGTTATAATAATAATTATTCTAATCTTGTTGCTAATTCTAACATCTGCATCAGTTATGGATAGTTTCAAATCATCAATTTATTTTCTCTTATGGGTCCAATTTTACTGCTTCTTTGCATGCCTGGTAATTTCTGATTGGAGGCCAGGCATCATGAATTTTACCTTGTTGGAAGTTGGTTATTATATTCCTATAAATATTTTTTATTTTTTCTGTGGGAATCAGCCAAATTACTTGGAAACAGTTTGGTCCTTTCAGGTCTTGCTTTTAAGATTTGCTTGTTAGGACAGAGCAGTGTTTAATCTAGGGCTAATTATTCCCCAATACTGAGTCTGGACGCTTCTGGGTTCTCTACCCAATGTTCCATAAATAATGAGGTCTTCCAGTCTGCTGCTGGCTGATGGAAATGTGCAATATTTTTATCCCCTGTGAGCATTGAGTCCTATTTTCTCTATTCTCTCCTTGAGGTGATTTCCTCATTACAGAAGCAACTGATCATGTATCCTGCTGAGTACTTGAGTAGGACCCTCTGCAGATTTCTAGATTTCTCTGCAGCTCTCTCCTTTCTGTGATTCTGTTTTGTAAACTCTAGCCACTCTGGTCTACTTGCACTCATTTTTATCCTTTTAACGCAGGGTCAGCCAGGTTCTGCTGATACCTAGCAACTTCTGCCAGGCAGCAAACTGGAGCAGTCCTAGGGTTCACCTTACTCGCTGCCTGTATCTCATGGACCACTGTTCTTTATTGTCTGATACTCAATGTTTTAAAACTGTTATTTTACACATTTTCATTTTCTTTTGTTTGTTTGTTTGTCTTAGACAGTAGGGTAAATGTGGTCCCTGTTATTTCCTTTTTGGCTGGAAGCAGAAGACCCCGTATGCCAAATGCTGTATATGTATGCATATGTGCATTCTTTTCTGGAGAGAGCTTCTGTGCCTTTCATCAGATTCTCTAAAAGTTATGTAACATTCTGTAAGACCAAGTACCACTCAGTTATATATAGCAGTCATCAAAAATAGTCTTTAATTTTATTTATTTCCCTGATTTTTTATCTGTGTATTTCTTCATGTTTCTAGTTTATTTTAATAAATTTAAATTTTCATTGTATTATAAATACTGACAGTTTAAAAATAAATCTTTTATGTCACTGTTTTTAATATATCCTTTGTATGCTAAATATTATAGCAATTTGATACCCCAATTCTCCGTATAAAAAATGGTGAGCACAATTTCCATCCACAGTTGAAAAAGATTTCTTGTTTTCTTTGCTCTTTGAATTCACCTTGCCATTCCATGTCTCTCATAGAAGGTTGTTCTAATGTATTATATTATATGCTCAAAAGTCTTTTTGCTACCCTACTTTGTCTGAGGTCCCCAAGACCACCCCCAGGTTCAGTGATTAGCTAAGAAGACTCACAGGACTCAGCATATTGTCTACTCATGGCTAAGATTTATCATGAGGAAAATATACAGAGCAAAATCAGCCAAGGGAAAAAACACAGGCTGAGGCCCAGGAGAAACTGGGCTCAAGTTTCCAAGAGTCCTTTCTCATTGGAATCATGCTGGGTATACTTATGCCTTTCAGCAATGCATTGAGACAACACATGTGAAATGTTGTCTACCAGGAAAGCTCATTAGATACTCAGTGCCCAAGATTTTAACTGGGGCTGGTCATGCAGGCACCTTTTATCTAGCACACATCAAAATCCAGATTTCCAGAGAAAAGTGGATGTTCTGTACAAACTATATTTTTAGTCCTCCTCTTTCTCCCCTCCATTCTTTTTCTTGTCTTCATCCTCATCCTTTTCTTCCTCTTTCTCCTTCTTTTATTGAAAGAAAATAATTTAAATAACCATGAAAAATAATTTAAAACAATTTGGAAAAGTTATGTGATATACCAGGGGTTGGCAAATATTTTTGTAGTGGACCCGATAGTAAATATTATAGACTTTGGGCCCTGGCTGGTTGGTTCAGCGGTAAAGTGTTTGCCTGGCATATAGAAGTTCCAAGTTTGATTCCTGGTCAGGGCACACAGAAAAAGCAACCATCTGCTTCTACACCCCTCCTCCCCCTGTCTTCTCCTCCCACAGCCATGGCTCAAATGGTTTGAGCAAGTTGGTCCTAGGTGCTGAGAATGGCTTCATGGGCTTGCCTCAGGTGCTGAAATAGCTTGGTTTCCAAGCAACAGAGCAGCAGCCCCAGATGGGGATTGCCTGGTGGATCCGGTTGGGTCGCACCTTTTTTTCAGCTATTCAACCTTGTAGGTGTAGCATGACAGCAACAAAACCAAGTGGGCATGGCTGTGTTCTAATAGAACTTTGTTTACAATCACAGGTAGAAGGTTGGGTATTGCCTGTAGGCTCTACTTTGTCAACCTCCATGTCACACAATTATGAGAATCAGTCTCCTTTTGCAACAGCAACATCAATTTATCACAAGCCTGCTGTAAAAGCCAGTCCCCTAAATATCGGCTTATTGTGACATTAATGGAAAGATGGGCTAAGTCTGCCACAGAAGAGAGAGTCAATGCTTAATGACCTGAAAACTGAATTTCCATCACGAAGGAGACTGTTTGCTGTATTTCTGAATCGTTTCTTTTGTGACCTGGAGATTTTTACACATGAGCAGTTTGCCATCTTCCATTTGAGAACTGTGCCTTTGATAAATTGTGAGGAGAGATATTGTGAAATGGGAGAGGTGAAAAGAACCCGCGCCTCCACCACAGCCTTGCGGTCACACAGACCACTCTGACAGAGAGCACGTACAGAGGGTGGTGGGGACCCTGGAGTGAACCCCTTCAAGTTTTCTGAGCCCCCTTCTCATTGGAAAGTCTTCCATCGACTCCAGTGTTCTTTCCCTTTGAACCCTGCAGGTTTGGGGAACTCCTGCTCAGTTTTCCAGCAATTCAGCCAGTCACAGCACATGTGTGTGACCCTCTTTCCTAAGTGATGTGGGTGGTGAGTTTCCTGCGGTCACAATGCATATTGTCATCTCAGATGTCCCACATCCCAAACAGACTTGTACCTACAAATGCCTCCTTTTCCTCATTCAACCCACACATGAAACTTAGCACCAGTACTCGCTTTCAAGAAAAATATCCTCAGTATCACCTATCACCCTCACCTATACTTTCCTTTCTTTCTTTTTTCTTTTTGTTTTTCTTTTTTTTTACGGGGACAGAGAGAGAGATAGATAGGGACAGACAGACAGGAACAGAGAGAGGTGAGAAGCATCAATCATTAGTTTTTCATTGCGACACCTTAGTTGTTCATTGATTGCTTTCTCACACGTGCCTTGACCGCGGGCCTTCAGCAGTCCGAGCAACCCCTTGCTGGAGCCAGTGACCTTGGGTCCAAGCTGGCGAGCTTTTGCTCAAGCCAGATGGGCCCGCGTTCAAGCCTGGGTCCTCGGGGTCTCAAACCTGGGTCCTCCGCATCCCAGTCTGACGCTCTATCCACTGCGCCACCACCTGGTCCGGCATATACTTTTGATAAATTTTGGTAAAATATTGGGGAAAGTTAGGAAATCACACACACTTCTGTTAATTTAATCCTTCTGTGCCTCCTTGTCCTCAGTTGTAAAGCGGGAATAATAAGAGTGCCTACACTGGACAATGGTTCTCAGGACAAGATTGTAATTTTTATTATTATCCTAGTTTTTGTCTTTCCCCTGCCACCTTCCCTCCTCACCCCTATTCCTCCAAAATTGCTTTGCTGGGAGCAGGAAGTGTGTCTTTTCCTCTTTGGTAGCACAGTGATTAGACACTCCTATACTTTACAAAGTATCCCCTGCCCTCAGTATTGCCAGGACCCACCCGGCCCCGTGCGCAGTTATTACAATATTATTGACCTTTTTTCCTAGGCTGTACTTGACATCACAGAAGCGCCTTCTCAATGAGGCTCTTGAATGAACAAAAGCAGGTGATGCCCCTCTAGCCCCCGAATCTCTGGCACTTACAGAAATGTTCCACAGAGCTAATGATGGCCTAAAAAATCCTATCCATTTAGTCCCAGCAGGTAGTGTAGAGAAAAGAAAACATTGTTTTCAAAACACTGACCTTGGAGATATCTAGAAGGTAGAATTTTCAGGGCTACAAAGGAAAATGCAGAGAATCCAACAAAAAAGGAGTTTATGGGGCATTTTTTCCCCTAAAGGAAATGGTAGAAATTCCAGTGCAAACATAGCATTGTTTTGGTAAAAGTAGGAGGTAACAGAAATCATAGGTGCCTGGGGCTGTTGCAACAAGCTTCTCAGGGAAGGTTGTATTTGAAGGGGGTCTTGAAGGGTAAGGGGGACCATGTCAGATGGGGAAGGCCATTTCAGGAAGAGGAACAAGTCTGCAGTCGCGGGAACAAGCCAGGGTGTTTCCATGGAATTATAAGTAGCTCAGCTTGGCCACAGCGTAGGGCTGGTGACAGCCAATGGCTCACAGTGTTGGGACATGGAGGGTTGAAGGTAGGTGATGAAAGGTCTTGTATGCCCTTCTTAGAAGCTAAACATGTAACCTAGAATGACCGGAAGACTCGGGAGATAGGGAAACACTTGATCATATAAGCAATTTGGCACGATCATTCCGGTCACTGAAGGATCAGTGTTGCAAAATGGAAGGCAGCAGTGATGGTCAGAGTGAGGACCACAAAGTCCAGAGAAGGGTGGGTGCTGTGGAGATGGGTGAACTGTTGGGTCTGATGCCACTGGAGCATGAACAGGACACGTCCCCGCTGCTGTCAGTCGCTGTGGGCCATGCAGACGGTTCAGTGCACCAGCACATTGCAGACTTAACCTGCCACTGGCAAAGCTTGGTGAGGGCAGGGAGGCATTGCCTCCCACTTTTCAGATGAGGGAGAAGTTTCTTTAGGTGAAGTGACTTGTTCCAGGTCACAGAGCCAACTGGGGGTGGTGGAGCAAGCTCAGACAGGGGTTTGGAGCCCCACCCACATGGAGAATTCTTCACTCTCTTCCCCTCTTCACTTTCCCTCCTTCCTTCACTGTACACTTGGACTACCCAAACCTCCTTCACGTTACTTTGACTTCCTCCCTGCCCTCTGCCAGCCTCAGTTTCCCTTCCTTTCTGACCCCTTTATACACCTTGGGATGGACCTTTCAGTGTCCTGGGTTCCAGGTCCTCTGGTTTGTGGCTGTGACCCCTTCATATTTTCTGACTTAGTAGGACTCCATGACATCCTTGATATGGGGTCCCATCCTCACTCTTAAGAGCAAGGCGTGCTGCCTGTGCATTTCCCTGATAAGTTCTCAGAGTCATTCTCTATGAGTCATTGATCTTTCTTTCTATAACTGTCTTCTTTCTCAAGAGCCAAGTCCTGTGAAAGTATTACAGGAATAACCACCTTTATGAGTAATTAAAGGTGGGAGATTTATTACAGGCACCCACGTTCCATTGCCCCTGCAAGGGTATTTCTTCTGTCAGGCCCTCTCCCTCGGTTTTCACCCCCGTAACATAAATGTAGGGAAACAAATGGCGAATTTACTTCGTTATTGCCACTTAGGGCCCTGTAGCATTTGCTCTCAGTGGTTCTGTTGGTTTAGTCATCAGATGCCAAAAGGAAAGTTAGCTGTCATTAAATACAACCCTTAGTAGATGGAAAACCAGAGATTCCAAAAGTGAAAGTGACCCTCCAAGGACACAGGGCAGTTGTCTGCAGGAGAGAATTGGAACCCGGGTATCCTGCTTTTTGGGCTCTCCCCTCTGTTCCACCAAAGAACATGCTAATTTAAATTAAATGTGAACCTTGGGCCATCCCACAAGAATGGAAGGTATAGTTTCTGTCTTTACAGCCTGGCTGGGTGACAAATTTAAAGCACATAGCAAGTTGAAGGATAAGGCAAACTCGCCAGGTACAAGGACCTGTTGGAGTCAGAGAATAGACTAAAAAATTCAGGTTAGATTGGTTTGGAGGAGACCAACCACAGGCTCCACCATCAGCATGGGATGGTTTTGGATCCAGATCTGCCGTTGACCAAATGAATGACCTTGGCACGTCCCCTCATACCACTGAGTTCCAATGTGCTCACAGTGTTGAGGAAATGAAGTTACAGATCTTGGCCAGGTGACTCAATAGATAAAGCATCAACCCAGTGTACTGCAGGTCATGGGTTCAACCACTGGTCAGGACATGGATGAGAAGTAGTCAATGAGTGCACAACTACATAGATCAACTAAGTAAAACAACGAGTCGATGCTTCTCTCTCTCTCCCCCCTTTTCCTTCTCCATTCCTTTCATTCTCTCTTAAATGAGTGGAAAGATTTAAAAAATGAAGTAACAGATATCCTGGGACTTGGTTGGCATTCAATAAACAGCAGCTAGGGAGTCTCCTTTATGGAGAAGATGGACATGTGCAGAGGGCTACGTCGTATGCAGCCATGAGGAAAAGAGGGACAGAATCACCAGGCAAGGCTAAGGGCTGGAACCAAGGCTCTGAGAAGACAGGGCCCAACCTGGGTGAAGAGCTGGCATTGGCATGGCAGAAGAGGTGGGTAGGAATGGCATTGGGGGTGAATTGGAATTCTCCCCAAGAAGAGCCTTGAATTTGATGCACCCATTCATATAATTTTAGAACTAGAGGTGCCCGGGAGACAACTTAGTGCCCAATCCCCATACTGAGTTCCATGCCACACTGGAGTTTGATGCAAGCTTCACAGGTGTCCCTTCGGCAAAAATGCTTGGGAAGTTATTGGTTAAGGCTAGACAAGCTTCTTTCTACAAAACTTTTTTTGGAAGCTAGTGTCTGTTGGAAGTTGTCAAGAAAGGAATTAGAACATTTGTATTCCCCAAACTTTTTTTTTTTTAATCACAATTTAAAAATAAAACCATCAGGAAGATCTTGTGTATTGTCCAGAGAAACAGGGCCAGTGCTTCCTAAATGATCACTCCCTCTTGGTCACTGGTTTGCTGGTCTGAGCTGCCTGGCCAGCTCCCATAGGCCCCAATTGCCAGTGTGGTTGGCGTGCCTGCCCCTTCTCTAAGATGTGTCCCAGAGATGTATGCATTTGGGGCCCCTGCTTTTTGGATTGTCTTAGTTCCTATGTGTCCTAGGGCTACTGTGACAAAGTATCACAGACTAGGTGGCTTAGAGGATAGAAATTGCTTGTCTCACAGCTCTGGAGGGTAGATATCGGCTGGGTTGGTTCCTTCTGAAGGTGTGGGGGAAGGGCTTGTTCCACGCCTCTCTCCTTGCATTGTGGATGTCCATCTTCTCTCTGTCACTTCACACTGTTTTTTCTATTTTGCATATCTCTGTGTCTAAATGTCCCCTTTTTATAAGGACACCAGTCCTATTGGGTTAGAACTGACCCTAATGACCTCAATTTAAGTTGATTACCACTTTAAAGACTGTGTCTCCAAGTAAGGTCACACTCTGAGGGACAGGAAGTTAGGACATTAATATATGAATGTTGAGGGGAACATATTCAACCCATAACATTAGTCAAGATGTTATTCCTCACAGAGGGCCAAAAGGGGGTTTCCGAGGAGAGAAATGCACCTAAAGATGCCACAGCAGAGGGTGGTCGGCACCAGCTCACAGGTGGGGGTGCTCCCTTCCCCGGGGCTTGGCGAGCCCTCAGGGTGCGGCGCCTTTGTTCCAGCATGCTGCCTTCCCTGCCACCCCCACCACCCCCCATGACACACATGCACACGCACACAGTTTCCACACAGCAGGGACTTGATTAATTCATTGCAGCACATCCCAGCAAAACACCCGGCACGTGGTATTTCCACGCTGAACATTCCATTTTCTTTTAAGGAAGCTATTTTTAAAGTGATTATAGGTTTATGGAATAATTTGTCTTTATCACCACCAACACAGGGTTTATGCACAAAGCACTGGGATCATTTTTGAGGCCATTTCTGCTCCTTCTGACAACTTTTGGAATAAAGCTGAGTAAGGAGTACTGTCCTACTGCATTGCTAGGAGCTTAGAGGTTTAAGGGAACAAAATACCCCGCCCTAGCATTTGACCCCTGGTCCTGGGCACCTGTCCACGCCTGCCCAATCCCTGGTGTCACACTGTGCTTGGAAGCATTACCTCCCACAGTAGTACTTTCTGAAGCATCTGCCTTTCTGTGTCATTGTCATTCCTCTGTCTTCTCCCACTGCCGCCATCTTCCACAAGACCTTCTGTCCCCAGCATAGTGCTGGGAGTCATTCCCGTGCCAGGCTTCCCACCCCTCAGTCCCTGCACAACTTGTATTCAGGCAGGTCCAAAGCCTGGACAGGCCATGGATGGGAGACTGGTCTCAGCAAGGGGTGGGGGTTCATCTGGTACCCAGGAAGTCAGGGGGGTGTATCCAGAGCCTTTAGAAAAGTTGCTGATGGTCAAAAGAGGTTTGCACCTGCCAGTCCAAGGGACTTTGGGGTCCTCGCTGATGGCAGGCAGTCCCATCATCAGCCGATCCCAAGGTTGGAATCTGGGAACCCAAGGGGCACTTGCCTTTTTAATGTGGAGGCTCCTACCGAGGTCCTCATTCTATACAGTGTTCTTATGGCAGTTTATGCATTCTTAACCTACAATAGATGACTGTCCACCCTTCATCCTTTCTCCATGTCTACTGGGGCCTATCTGAGGGTCCCGTCTTCAGTCAAGCATTTCCATCTGACACCTCCTGCTCTCTGTCCCACTCCTACGACCTTTGTCCCCACCCTCAGCGTTCTCCCTTAATCCAGTTCCCCTGCTCTGGTCCAGATGGCCTCACTGTCCCCATGCCAGCTCCCTCCAGTTTCTCATCCCCACAGCACCCATTTCAATTCAGCTGAATCAACATGTTCTGTCCTTGCCCAGCTGTGTCCACAGCTCCAGCCACACTACCCGGACCAGCTTCTGTCAGGGACAGACTGCCTCTTGCCTCAGGCATGCATGTCTTCTGCCAAGAACATTCTTCCCTGCTCACTGCCTTCCCCATTAGCCCCATTTTTCTGGTTACCTAACACCTCTCCAGTGCGATGCATCTTACACATTGTGTCTGGGCAGCTGGGCTGACCCCATCCGGCCAGGTGGGTGGTTTTTCTAAGCACACGCATCTCATGGCACTTAATTGCCTGTTTGCTCGAGTGGTTTGCTTCAGAACAGGGACACGACCACTCCACACTGCATATACAGAGCCTGGAGCATTGTGGGAAATCCATCAGTATCACTAGGATTGGGGAACTCTGTCAAGTTCGCTGCTGGGCTCTGGGTGTTTTTGACCTTGAAAATGCTCACTGCTGGAAAGATTCCCCTAAAACACGACTGGCCAGGTTATTTCTCTGCTTAAAAGGATGTGTCACTGGTATTGTGGAGACAAGCGTGGCTGGTGAAATGCCCCCGGACTGGTTCCTCCTCTGTGTTCCCTGAGCACTCTGTCCAAGTCTTCGCCTTGGCTCGCGTCCCATTAGCCTTGGAGGTCTGTTTTCTTTTATTTCTCTGACTAGACCTCATTTATCCCTGGGTTCCTTTTGCTTAGCACAAGGCCTGGAACTAAGGGACTAAATAAATGTTTGCATGGTTAACGTTCCAAAGAGCCGAAGGGAAAGGAAGTGTGAAAACATCTCTGTTCTCCTGTTACAGATTACATGCTTGTTCCTCTCCAAGTTCAGGTGCTGCAACCCTGCCTCCCACCATGTGATAGCATTTGGAGGTGGACATTTGAACTCCGCATCTAATAGTGGCCTATGGTGCCCACTGAGTCTGCCCCCGAAGGTCTAGGCTGACGTCAGCTGCTACCTGTGTTCAGACAGGGGCCACCCGACATGAGCTACTAAGCAATGTGCAGATGGCTGCTACTTGTGCTGGGCTTGGAGGTGCCCAGGAGAGGCCAACCTGTGAATCAAGGCCAGCTGCTGTTAGTGCCAGGGCTGGAGCCACTTTAGTGAGAAGTAAGGGCATGCTGGGGCCAGATGTTGCTTGTTTGAGAGGTTTTAGGAAAATCGGAAGCATGAGCCAAGGCAGGCCATCGGTATGAAAAAGTCACTGGAAACTGCTTGGGTGGGCCCGGACGTGGGGTGGGGTGGGGACTCGGAATCACCAGGGCAGGGCAAACAGGTTGAGCCTGGCTGATGGAGTCTCAGATATGGCACCGCCTGTGGCTTTGTGTGGAGGGAGGGCTCATCAAAGGAACAATGGCCTCTGCCAGCTCTTCTGTCTGGGAGAAAGCTGACCCTAAGCTCTTGCTCTGATGCTGAGTAATTCAGTTCCTCCTTGTTTGTCCCTGGGCCTTTTGAGCTACTGCCATGGACCTGGAGTTTAGAGGGAGTAAATCGAGTTAGGGCCCTTTAAGAGGAAAACCTGGGACTTCAACAGCCCTGTCTCCCTTAGCTTCAATCCCTGCTGGTTTTTAAAAGCAAGAGTTATGGGGACTTCTCTTCCTGGCACTGGAACCCTGGGCTGGAGGGCCTGGTGTGGGCTGTGATCCCTCAACTCTCATGGGGGACATCTGCAAGATAACCCTCCTGATTTTCATTCACCACAACTGGGTGTGGGACCAGCCTGGTCCACATCTCTGCCTCTCCTACCAGTCTTGAAGTGGCTTAATTCCCTAGTTGTAGGACTTCCTTTCACCCAGATTTCAGGCAGTTCTGAATGGTGGTTGTTTTGTAGTTTAACTATGATTTTGATGAGGTTATGGGAGGAGATAAGCGCTGCTTTTACCTATGCCGCCATCTTGACTGGAACTCTTGTTGTGATCATCGTTCTGCAACATATGTGGGTATCAATCATCACATTGTATTCTATAGTGGCTGTCCCAATCTGCATTCCCATCAACAACGCACGAGGGTACCCTTTACACTTTTGCCAACACTTGTTGTTTGTTGATTTATTGATGATAGTCATTCTGACAGGTTTGAGATGATATCTCATTGTGGTTTTAGTTTGCATTTCCCTGCTGATTAGAGATGTGGAGCATCTTTACATATATCCTCTTTGGAAAAGTATCTATTCAGGTCCTTTGCCATTTTTAAATTGGATTGTTTGTCTTTTGGTGTTGAATTTTATAGGTTCTGATAAATTTTGGATATTAATCACTTATCAGATGTATTGGCAAGTATGTTCTGTCATTCAATGGGCTGTCTTTCCATTTTGTTGATGGTTTACTTTGCCTTGCAAAAACGTTTTAGTTTGATGCAGTCCCATTTGTTTACTTTTTCTTTTGATTTTCTTGCTTGAGGGGATATATCAGAAAAAAATATTGCTTTAAGAAATGTCTGAAATTTTACTACCTATGTTTTCTTCCAGGATTTTTATAGTTTCAAAACCAATATTTAAGTCTGTAATCTATTTTGAGTTTATTCTTGTGTATGGTATAAAAAGGTGGTCTAGTTTCATTTCTTTTTTTGCATGTATCTATCCAGTTTTCCCCACACTGCTTATTGAATAGACTATCTTTACTCCATTGTCTGTTCTTGCCTCTGCCAAATACCAATTGGCCATATAGGTGTGAGTTGATTTCTGGGCTCTCTATTCTCTCCCATTGATCTATATGTTGTTTTTATGTCAGTACCATGCTGTTTTGATTACTATGGCTTTGTAATATACTTTGATATCAGGTAGCATGATTCCTCCAACTTTGTTCTTCTTTGTTAAAATTGCTGTGGCTATTTGGGGTCGTTTGTGGTTCTATATACATTTTTGGAATATTTGTTCTAGTCTGTGAAATACATCATTGGTATCTTGATAGAAAATGTGTTGCATCTATACATTGCTTTGGGTAATATGGATGTTTTAATGATGTTAATTCTTCCTATCCATGAACAGAGTATATGCTTCTACTTATTTGTATATTCTTTAATTTCTTTCTTCAGTGTCTTATAATTTTCTGAGTACAGATCTTTTACATTCTTGGTTAAATATATTCCTAGGTATTTATTTTTTACTTTTTAGAGCAATTGTAAGTGATATTACTTTCTTAGTGTCTCTTTCTGATAGTTCATTACTGGTGTATAAAAATGCAACTGATTTCTGGATATTTTCTATCCTGCTACTTTACTGAATTCATTTATCAGTTCTAATAGTTTTTTGGTGTAATCTTTAGGGTTCTCTATATAATACATGTCATCGGCAAATAATGACAGTTTTACTTCTTTCCAGTTTGGATATCTTTTACTTCTTCTTCTTGTCTGATTGCTTTGGCTATGACTTTCATTACTATATTGAATAAGAGTGGTAATTCTTGTCTCATTCCTGATCTTAAGGGAAATGCTTTTAGTTTTTGCCCACTGAGTATGGTGTGGTCTGTGAGTTTGTCATATATGGCCAAAACTCTAATTCTAAAGAATTATGCATTCCTATGTTCATTGCAGCATTATTTATAATAGCCAAGATTTGGAAGCAGCCCAAATACTCATCAGGAGATGAGTGGATAGAAAAGCTGTGGTACATTTGTATTATGGAATACTAT
Organism: Rhynchonycteris naso; assembly: GCA_037038555.1. Classification (NCBI taxonomy): domain Eukaryota; kingdom Metazoa; phylum Chordata; class Mammalia; order Chiroptera; family Emballonuridae; genus Rhynchonycteris; species Rhynchonycteris naso. The sequence goes on from CM073001.1 coordinate 103,066,082, forward strand.
TTGGCTATAAAAAAAGAAGGAAATCTTGCCTTTCGCAACAGCATGGATGGACCTGGAGAGCATTATGCTAAGTGAAATAAACCAGTCAGAGAAAGACAAGTATCATAAGATTTCACTCATATGTGGAATTGGATGAACAAGCAAAATAGAGACAGATTTAGAGATAGCGAGCACACTGACAGCCATGGAGAAGGGTAGAGCTGGGTGAGGGTTTAAAGGGATTGAGTAAAAAGGGCAAAAAAAGGGAAAAACTCATGGACACAGACAACAGTGTGGTTATTGCTGGTGGTGGGGAGGTGTAGGAGGGTAGGGAGGGATAAATGGAAGCGGATGACGACTTGACTTGGGGGAGCAAACACACAATACACTGTGCAGTGATGTGGTGTAGAATCAGGCACCTAAAACCTGTATAATTTTGATAACCACTGTCACCCCAATAAAATAAATTAAAAATAAACTAAATCATCATATTGTACATCTTAAACTTACACAATATTTTATGTCAGTTATATCTCAATAAAGTTGGAAATTTTTTTTTCGAAAAGAAAATAGTTTTCAAATTAATTTAAAAAACATAAGAGATTGCATGAGAGAGACGTACGAAAAGTAAATTCCTAACAATCTCTACACGTAGGTTTAAATTCTGACTCTGACATTCTGTGAGCTTAGGTAAATCACACCTCATGTCTGAGACTCAGTTTCCACTGATATTAAATAGGGTTGAGGATCATGAAAGAAAGAATGAATGATTCCATTGATGTTAAATGGGGTTGAGGACCATGAAAGAATGAATGAATGAATGATTGCATGGAGATGCCTTGAACATTTTTACTATGTGCAGGAAACATGCTGATTACTGCGGGTGTGGGAATGCATCAACGTATCTAGATTACCCTGACATTTCCTCCCAAATATTAGCTTCTGTGCATCCTGGAATTCTCTAGTTTGATATTGTCGTAGAGTTATGTAGCTTTTAGGAACTACAGGCAATAGCTGATTTTATCACAGATTATTTGCCACTAAAGAATGTTTTGCACCTCTGTTGCCAGCTTGAGTGTGAGCTCATCTGGCTTGAGCACAGGCTCACCAGCTTGAGTGTGGGGTGGTTGGCTTGAGCATGGGATCATAGACACGACCCCATGGTTGCTGGCTTGAGCCCCAGGTCGTTGGCTTGATCAAGGGGTCACTCGCTCTGCTGCAGCCCCCAGTCAAAGCACATATGAGAAAGCAATCAATGAACAACTAAGGAGCTGCAATGAAGAATTGATGCTTCTCATCTCTCTCCCTTCCTGTCTGTCTGTCTCTGTCACACACACACACACACACACACACACACACACACACTCACACTCACACACAAAAGAATGTTTTGCACCTCTGGGATAAAGTTAGGCTCTAATGTGGAAACATCCATATAGTTGCTAAGAAATTATATTGTTTGTGGCCATGTTAGCTCTACTCATATGTGGAATTGAGGGAATGGCGTGTTCTCTGAGCCAGGCATGGGAAGGCTTGCTATGCACATACCTGGCAGTCCCTCTTTCTGAAGGTCTTGGTGAACCATTGAGAATATCTGATTAGAGTTGTCACCAGAAGCTTCGCTTTAAAGCATTTCATTTTATAACTTATGCATGCATGTTCAAATTTGACAGAGAGAGCCTGGTGAAGCTGTAACAGCTGCATGTCAGGAATGAGTGAAGGGAGCCCAGTGTCTGTGAGCCAAGACAAACCAGAGGGAGCCTCACCTTTGTGACCCCTTTGCTCAGGCTGGTGTGGCTTCAGAGGAAGGCTGCTCTGAGGGGAGGTCCTTGGCTCTGGGATTTTGCAGTGGGTTGCAACTAGGTCTGACCATTCCTTGTGTGGCTTGAGAGTCCCAAGGCAATGCCTGCATGTCTAACCACATATTCAGCATACATGGGCATCCTTTTCCCCTTTAGATTCAGACGTGGCTCTCATGAGTAGAGCCCGTACTGTGTACGTGGGCCAGGCCTGACCAGACCGTGCTGTCTCTTCCTTGCTCTGGTCCGTGGTCCCTCCATGGGTTAGTAGAGGGTGTGGACTCCAGCTCTGACAATCCACCTTTTTCCCCTGGGAAGTGGGACTCACGGTCCCGTACAGACTGCTGGCAGCTCTTGAACTCTGAAAAAGCAAACAAACAAAAAGCAGTCCTAAGAGAGAGGGCAGCAATCATCTCAGCTTTTTGAAAAATTATCTCCACCTGGGCCTTAGCTTCTACTGGGTAACATAATGGGTTTGGAAGACAATTTCTTGAACCTCATTTTCTTATTTGGTAGTCAGTGGTTTGGGGTCTGGAATATCCGAGAAGCTACTGGAGAGGTTCCCAACCTGCTGATGGGAGAGAGAAGCAACTGCCGTCACAACTCCTCTTCAAACCAGAAAGAGCCTTTCCTCTTTGCCCCGTGGGTGTTGGTGTTTGCACATCGCAAAGTAAGTAGGGAAGCAGAGACCAGAACCAGCAAGGACGCAAAAGGGACTTGGAGATGCTCAATCCACAGTCTGATAACAATCAGTGGCTGAAATAGGAGACCAGTTCCTAAGACACAGTCAGCACGAAATCTCAACAATCAGATAATTTGTCGCTATGACAATTGAGTTTAGTCTCCTAATTGAGCGCAGCCCTCAGTGGGAGCGGGCGGCAGGTGGCAGCGGCGTGAGCAGCAATCACCCTGCTTTCTGTGTTCCAAGGAAGTATTTTGAGTCCGTCAGCAAACCATCCATCTGCTCTGCCTTCCCCTTCCTGAAAAGAGCATCTGCTAGAAAGCCCAGGGCTGAAGGCCAGGAGAGATGTGCTCGCAGATCCCAGGTTCCTTTGTGCTTTGATGAGGATCAGCGATTTCTAAATAGAGCTTCCAGTTCTTCCTGGGAGTAGCCATGCAAGAAGGAGCAAATGCCCCATGAACTTACAGAGGTCCAGCAGTAGACATTCTGCGAGAAGGAGCTGCTTGTGCACCGACCCTCCCAGCATCACTGAGTCCTTAGGAGGCTTGTCCTCTGCTAAGAGCTCCGAGGCATTCACACACACACAGGCCATTTGGGATTTCCACAGGTGCATGAATTATCACAGATAGGGGCAGTTACTTACTCAGTGGGCTATGTGACTTCCCTACCTTTCTCTTGGCTATTTACTCCATTAATTCATGAATATTTTATTCAATGCTTTCTAGCTGACAAATACCACCTTTCCCCAGCTCCCTCCCCATCCCTTTTAGAATGTGAGTTGCAGGAAAGCCAATACTGGATCAGTTCTGGTCACTGATGAATATTAAGTGTCTACAAAACTTGCCTGACCCAGAGTAGATGATTGTGCTTGTTCAGGGCTAGGGGCTAGAGACAGGAAATTGAATTGAGGATTTATTTATTGCTCGGAGGAGCTTGCAGTATAGTGAGGGTGTCAGAACACAGGCAGATATATTGTTGCAGTGTGGTAAGTTGTAGAATGGGGGTATATGCATGGGAGAGGTAAGAGTTCTGGTCTTTTGAGGAGATTTTTACAACAGGCAACAAATGCTGGAAGCAGTAGGAAAGCACATTTTCTTTCATTGTGAGTGAGAACTTTGTAGCAATCAGATCTCTAATGTAACCAGTTCTTTTTTACTGGAGGGCTGGTGCAGCAGCTGGAGTGGAGAACTGGAGATTTCAGACTCAGTTCCCTGCGTGCTGGTTCTATGGGCTGATGCCTGGCTTCTGCAGGGTGAACCAAGGCTGAGGGCAGGGCCATGCCCCAGCATGCATTAAGGTGAAGCAAGATTTTATTTGAGCCAAAGATTTTTCTTTTTTTTTTCCTTTTAAATTACTGAACCTGTTATCTGCAAATTTTCTTCCAAATGCTATGACCCATGATAATGCTCACTTCAAACCAATCCATTTTGCAATGAATTACAGAATGTTAGGGCTGGGGAGATTTTTGATGTAATCTCTAAAGGTGATTCATTTGTTCCATTTAGTTGTGTGTTCATTGGTTGATTTGCATATGTGCTCTGACCAGGGACTGAACCTGCAACCTTGGTGTTTCAGGATGACACTCTAAATGACTGAGCAACTGGCCAGTGCTTATAAAGAATAGCTTTTCAGGTCCTCCTGAATTAGAGAAAATAATAAATAAAACAGGCAACAACAGAAGCAGAGCTGTAGAAACTGGACACATGAGAAGTTTGCAAGGGGAGCAGAAGCCGTGTGTATAGAACAGAAACCCAACTGCCCGGGCCCAGCAGCTTGCATCAGAACCACCAGCTTATGGTCAAACCGGGCAGCATGATAAAACCGTAGCCTGAAGGCACTCTACTGGTACCCAACCCTCCAAGGCCTCCTAGACTCCCACCCTCACGTTTAATGGGCTAGTCTGTACCTATGGCGAGAACTGACAGGTTTGTACGAGCGAATGTCTGCCGTGGGTTGAGGTCACACTCTGCTTCCCTGGTTGTGCTCAGCTGAGAGGCTCCTAGGGGAATAATAGTTTCTGCACCTCTGCCTCAGGCCCAGGGTGGTGATGACCTGGGAAAGGGTCTTGGAGTTAATAGGGCAGCACCTGTAAATGCCGTGGACTGTTTTCTCTTTGTGTAATGCAGATAATCACGGTTGCATTGCTTATGGTTGTATTGAAATGTTAAAGAAGGTCATTTGGGCACAGCACAGTGGCTTTGTAAGTTTGTCAAAGGGTGGGATAGTCCTGTGTTGCTCTTGAAGTTGTGTGGCCAGGCGAGGTGGCCAGGGTGGGGTGGAGTCCGGCATTCTTAACTCTTTACATGTATGTCACAGTTATGCTTCTAAAGAACTATTTTGTCATTCTTTCTCTGCATGCTGTGTGTATCTGTTACTGCATGGAGATTCTGAGATCTCATTCTGTATGAGACTGCTCAGGTTTCAAATGTCTGATGTCCATTAGCAGAGCAACTGGTATGAAGCAATTTCCTTTCCTGAAAATCCAGGTTCTTCGTGGACATAAAAATCCCTGCTTCAAAGAGAGACGCCTGTCCCCATATATAACAGGTGAGCTCGAAGAAGGGAGCTTGTTGGGCAGTCTCCCCTCTGACTGCAACCCTCCCTGTCTTGTTGTTTTGCTACATTTTCCTTGGCTTTCTTTTCTCTGCTGCTAAATCCATGTCTGTGGCCGGTAGCCTTTTCTGAAAGATTAATTCATGTGTTTTATAATACTTAATATTATGGTTCCCTGCCCACAGCAGCCAGACTCATTTGTCATAGGTCCCTTGCAGCTGTGTTCCCAGGTTTCTCCAGCAGACCTTCGCCCCCAGCAGAGCCCTCCTTCCTCATTAACAGGGCTGCCTAGCCTTGGTGGGGACGGGTCACAGCTTTGGCCCGTCAGCAGCGCCCCAGGACCCATTTCTCATCAAAGATCAGCTACTCCTTGGCAGGTTCCAGTCCGGTGCCCTCTTTTCCTCTTCCCCTGTCTCTCTCCAATGTGCCACTCTGCCTCTCTCTCTGACCCCTCATCAATCACAACTGTGCATCTGCCCCAAACGGTCTTGGTGAAAGATGAGAAAAAACAGAAAATGCACATGCCGTCCTTCTCAGGTTGCTGGCCCTGGTGTGGTCCCCATAGCTTTAGAGCCAAGGTCAGCAGCTGCCTCCACATTCCTTCTCCCTTGTCTTAGTAGAATGCCGTCCTTGTGTTGACCAGATTGGCATCTCACGGGAAGCAGAGTCCTTTGTTCCATCTCAAACTGGCCCTTACAGGTGCAGTGGAGAGACCTGGCTTTAGGTGCGAAGATACTCTAATATCCGTTTTCACTGATAAGTCCAACTCTAACTGAAATTTCTAAGCCTTTTCCTCTCCACTCTTATTCCCCCCAAACTAAAGAATAATAATATACCAATACGATTTTGGTTGGCATTGGGTCTGTTTGTACCAATGGAATTTTATTTCTCTTTACAGGGAGAGTGCAGAAAACCATTCCACCTCTCTCCTAACAGGTCCCGTAGTCCTGCCATGTTTTTCCTGCTCAGCGCCGATTTTGGTGGGGGCACAGCACCCTCACACTTATTTCTGAGGCGACTCAGTATGTGTTGACTTAAACGGGGATGTTTGAATTCTGATTGTTTTAGTGGATACAGCCTGGAGACAGTTGCAGGCTACATCATCTGCAAGTGGGGAGTGGATGAGAGGCTGTGTCTACGCTGTTATTTGTACTTTCAGATTCTGACTAGGTTGAATTGGCCAGTGTTTTATTGATTGGCTGACTGACTGATTTTAGAGAAAGAGGGAGAAAGAGAAGGAGAGAGAGAGAGAGATCGATTTGTTGTTCTATTCATTGACACACTCATGGTCGATTCTTGTATGTGCTCTGAACCCATAACCTTGGTGTATTGAAATGATGCTCTAAGCAACTGACACCTGGCCAGGGCAAATCGGCCAGTGTTTTACTCAGAACAGAAATCTTTGTAGATAAAGATCCTGCTTTATGCCCTGCTCCAAATTGGCACCCGTGGGGCAGTGGGGGGCAGGAGGAAGAGAGAAGGCTAGTAACTGAGGCAAAGCATGTGGACATGGTAGTAGCCTGGAATAGACAGACCCAAAAGATCAGCGCCTGGACACGTGGAAGGTCTGCAGCTGTAGAAACAGCCAGGGGACACTTTTCCAGCAAGTGAGCTGGTGGGGTTTAGCCCATTATAATCGGCCTTTAAACATGGTACTACTCAAAGGGAGGAGGTCATTGGTATAACAGACGTGCATCACTGCCAAGGAAAACCATAACAGGACCCACAGTGAGTCCCAGTCAGCCTTCACCCACAAGTGTAACTGGAAGACTAAGAATCACCAGATTGGAGGCAAACCCGATCGCATGAGAAAGGACCAAAGTGAACAACAGAGCAAATTCAAGGCGTGTAAGACACTTAAACTAGCAAAGCTAGTTACTCTCTTTAGATTTGAAAAAAAAGTGTTTCAATATAATACCAGAAACAAAACAAAACAAAACACCCCTCAATATAAAAAAGTGATGTCAGCAAATAAGAACTAGACACAGACAATTAAAAAACATGATGTTGATATCATAAATGTCAACATATGCCCTAAATAAGGACATCAACACAACTATCTGGTCACAAAGATGAAGTCTAGGGTGGAAACAGACAGAGGGAGCAAATAGGAGAAACAAATTAAGAAACATGAGGACAGATTCAGAGGCTCAGAATCTAACCCTCAGCAATTTTAGAGGAGAAAACAAAAATAATGCAGGATATAAATTAATAATAAAAGAAAAGGAAGATCACCCTCTGAGCTGAGAAGCTGAATCTTCACATGGAATGGTTGAGCTGGATTAATCAAAAAAGATCTATCCTGGATTAATAACAAATACATATTTCAGAAATCCTAGGATAGAAGGAAAATCTTCTGGGCTCAAAGAGAGAAAAATACAGGTTATCTCCAAAGAAACAAGCACATGCAAACTTAGATTGTTTCATCAGCAGCTTTGGGACAACGGCTGTAAAGCCCAGCCTTTAAAATTCTGGGAGAGAATAGAATGGTTTGAATCTAAAATACTACATCCACACAAGCCATCAACCAAGCTAAAGGCAAAACAAAACACTTCCAGACACACATGATTGCAGTTTGCCTCTCAGATATCCTATATAAAAAATAAAACAAAATTACTTTGGGAGATATTTTAGCAGAATAAAAAAGAATGCACAATAAAGAATAACATGGAGCATAAAAAAATAAAAGGCATTAACAAATGACCTGAGGGGGAGAAGAAAGCTACAAAGAAAATGAGGGCTTGTTAGACTTGTTGCTTGGACATTCTCTCTTTCTCCCTCCTTCTCTCCCTCTCTCTCTCTTTTTAATGGGTCTAGGCAGATGACTTGCTTCTTTGTATTGAAAAATTGTTTTTTCCTTTTTTTCCAAGTGAGAGGAGAGGAGATAGAGAGATAGACTCTCACATGCACCCTGACCAGGATCCACCTGGTGACCCCCATCTGGGATTGATGCTTTGCCCATCTTGGACTGTGCTTACAACTGAGCTATTTTTAGCACCTGAGGTGAAGGCTTCACAGAGCCATCCTCAGGGCCTGGGGTGAACCAATCAAGCCATGGCTACAGAAGGGGTAGAGAGAGAGAAGCAAATGGTTGCTTCTCCTGTGTGCCCTGACTGAGAATTAAACCCAGGGCTTCCACACACCAGGCCAACTCTCTATCACTGAGCCAACCAGCCAAGGACACTTCTTTATATTTTTGAATTAACCTATAGAATCAGTATGGAAGGCCTATAGAAGTTACAGAAGAGGGTTTAAATGGTATAAAAGTATAAATAACATTTAACTGGTGTTAAAGTTTGAGGAGGCCATTGGACTGGGGTGGCTGTAACGTCTTGGGAGCTCTGATGAACGAACTCACACCCAAACCCACACTAGGGCTGCTGCAACTGAATCTGGGAAAAGGCAACCTAGCAACAGCCAACCATGGCCATCTAGGCTTCGCCAGACAAGACAACTGTATAAACTGTAGCCAGTCAGATAACGGTTGTGCTGTGCTTGGTTAACTGCTCTGTAAAAACCTCTTCTGTAGATCCTGTCAGCGTGCTTCTAACCCCTTTTTGATTGGAACTGCCCCGTTTGAATAAACTCCTCAAAATTTTGTTGTGCCTCAGTTTACCTTTTAGCACCACAATGTAAAGGAGGAAGAGGAGGGAGATGTTGACATTTGTACAAATGTGCTCTTCAGTGCATATATCCCAATAGCACTGGACCTGAAAATGTTCAATCTAAAATCGACAAAGCAAGAGTGAGGGGATTGATAACACGAATCGACCTCACAAGAAGAACTTGAAAACAAGACTGACTGTTGGTAGCAGCGGTTTAAGGGCTGTGGGACTGGGTGGGCTGGGTGTTGAGAAAATGGGGTCGGTTTTACTTTTCATAATCCTTTGATAACTAACATAAACGATATTTTTATACAAAAACAATTTAGCCTTTCCTTTCATAAAATCCCAGGCTTGGGGAAGAAAAAAAATTCCAGGTTGGTGAAGTATGCTCTATCTCGGGGTTCAAACAGTATTTATCATCCAAGTGCCTTATGTATCTCACTCATATTTGTACCTCTCAGAAACTAACAAGTTTCCCCTCTACCTGCCCCGTCCCCACCATGAAGAGAAAAACCCATAAGTTTGATTTTACCTTGGAATGGTTTACCATCTACATGGATATATGGGAATGTTATACAAAGAAGGCTTTTCAAAATGGAATAATTTTTATTTCTAATAACTAAAAGATGCAAGGCCAGTTACGAGGTTTCTAACATTGGGATGAAAATAATCGCAAAGCAGCCTTGTGTAATTATAAGAGATTATCATAAATGTGGCGGTGCCAGGCAGAACACTGATGTATCCTAGCTCCTTGCTGTGTTTTCATCAGACCCACCCACCTTGGACAGGAAACAGTGCTCACCGAGGTTTGCTAGGGCCTTCCCATGTAGGCGAGAGCACCCATTTATTTATTCTTTTAAAGGGTCATTTATTCAGGATGCCAGGAAAAAAAGAGGACTTTGCAAACTAATGAGTTATCTGTGTACGCTGCATACAGACTGGAAGATTAATCTTTGTTAACTGCTTGTTTAATGTTACAGTTAATAATTAGTTACCTTGTCGCCCTGGACCATCCATCACTTTATTGAACGGTGGTGTTTATGTTTTATGTGTTTCCTCCTTTTTTATAAAGGTGGCCGCTTACCTTGGCTCCAGGTTGATCATGGGTCAAAGAAGCCTAGATCATTTGTTACTGAAAGAACTATTGATGTTGGAGAGATAGATAAAATACTTTTGTACCTTATAGTGGCAATGACAGCTCCGTTGATTAAGAGAAGAAAGATGGAGAGGGAACAGCATTGGTTTGGAAATCAGACACACATACCAGGCTTTCCAGTACACACTGTGTTATTAAGCAAGTGACTCAGCATCTTCAGGCCTCAGTTTCCCCCTGCGTAAAACGAGGGGTCTGTCGGGGAAGGCCTTGGCAAACTGCCCCAGCTTTCACACGGTCACTCTATCTGATCCACCAGGAGTAAAGCCCTTTCTTGGCAGCATTGTTCTTTTGACAGAACATAGCTTGCAGGTAGCTGCCTGCCTGAACAATTTGCAGTGGAATATGAGTGCTGTGTCTACAGTATCGCCGGTCTCAACTAAACATGCCTTTTTTTCTTTTTTTTCAATATCAGAAGTCACTATAGAAACCGCATCGACAGTATCTGTGGCGGGGAGCCCTTCACATCTGCAGGGTTTCGGAAGACACTAGCAGGAAGCGGGCGGAGGACTCCACAGAGGCCTTTGCTGTAACTGCCTTCACTTCTAGCGGTCTGGCCTCAGCCTCAGCATAATTGGAAAGTACTAAGTATTCCCGCAGTTCCTCTCCAGTAGATCAGGGATTTGGCTCAGGAGAGAGCGTTTGGGAAACAAGCCGATGCCCTGGTCCCATGGAGGCCTTTCATGGCAGGCAAGTCCTGTAAGTGCTCTCCTTCAGTTTGGTCTTTGAAATCAAGTAAAAACAAAGAGAAACAAGCAACAATGAGCAGGGACTCAAAGTACTGTATTCTTTGCCTGTCAGCTGTCCACCAGCCACATGTCTCCATGTCCCCGGCCTTCATATGGGGTCACTGATGCCATAGCAATGTGTTCTTTCTTTTCCTTTTATTTTTTAGGTGAGAGGAGGGGAGATAATGAGGCAAACTCCTGCATGCGCCCCGATGGGGTTCTACCCAGCAACCTCATCTTGGGCCAATGCTTGATCACTGAGCTACTTTTAGTGCCTGAGGCTATCATGCTCCAACAGAGTTATCCTCAGCACCCAGGGCCACACTTGAACCACTGGCTGCTGGAGGAGAAAAGGGGCGGGGGAGGAGAAGAGGATGGTTGCTTCTCTGTGTGTCCTGACTAGGAACTGAACCCAGAATGTCCATATACCGGGCCAATGGTCTACCCATTGAGCCACTGGCCAGGGCTCACAGCAATGGTTTTAAAAAAGTATACCAAATTTGATCACTTTTGGAACTGGAACATATGAGACAGATGAACTTGAAGATGTTGTCGGTGGGTCCTTAGCGGGGGTCCTGGACTTCTGCGTCACTCCTGTTCCATTCTGTGCCCCCACTGGTCACTGGAGGACTTCTGGAGGAACACACACTGAAGTGTCTCAGAGGCTATCTGATACCAGCCCCAGACAATGCAGTGATGGGGATCTGTGAGACAGTTAGGGGGCGGGCCGGGCTCCTGTGCAGCTTGACCCAGAAGGCCTTGAGGCACATCAGGGTGGTATTCGGGACCCCAGCTGTTCTTATTCCCTCTCCCAGGCTCCTACAGGGAGGCAGGGAAGCAACTGGTGTAGAGTGATACATGTGATCCACCCATCTACAAAATCGGTCACTAAAACCCAGCTGGCTCGCTCAACCTTGTGAGCATACCACCAGAAAAAACCCCAGTAACCAGCATAATAAAAATACTGGCACAGAAGAAAAAAGCAACAATTTTTTTTAGGGGAGATAGTGAGGCAGACTCTCACATGTGCCCCAACTGGGATGCTGCCCAGCAACCGTGTTGAGGCCAATGCTTAAGTACCAAGCTATTTTTAGCACCTAAGACTGACGTTCTCAGACCAACCATGCTATCCTCAGCACCAGGGCCACACTCAACCAAATGAGCCACTGGCTGCAGGAGGGAAAGAGCGAGGGAAAGGGAGGTAGGGGGAGAAGCAAATAGTTGCTTCTCCTATATGCCCTGACTGGGGATTGAACCCATACATCAGACTGATGATCTATCCACTGAGCCACCAGCCAGGGCCACACAAAATCTTAAATTTCTAATAAATAAGGAAACATGACAGTAATTATAGAATTCTACTATAAACATGGAAGAAAGTGCCTTGTAGGAAGGGGTGTAAGGAAGGGACGGGGCTTTTTCTTTCAGGAGATGAAAGCAGAATGCACCCAGGCCAGGCAGAATTGTGAAGGGAGTGTTTTCACAACAGACCATGTGGCCAGACTGTGCCTAGCAGAAGAAGGCAGGGGCAGGCACAGTGATGAGTATGGGGTTTTTCCGTGGCTTGCTGCTCATAGCCGTGGCATGTATTTTCTGTCAACCATTGTTTTCATGTAGCATAAGATCCTGCCATACTGGGAATATTGGCTGTGAATTGTGACCTCTGCCCTCTCGTGATATTATTTCCAATTTACACAATTGCATATGAGCAAAATTATGTCACATCGTTGTGTACATAGCAGAAAGCCTAACGCTGTGGGGTACACCTGTCTCCTTTGGGTCTGCCCCAGAGTTGATGATAGCGAGAGACAAGGGGGCTGCCTGTCCCCTTCTGATTCCTTCAAGCCCGGCAACCCCAACCACACACCAGTCCCTCGGGATTTCTGCAAAGGACATGGCAAACGCCAAGAGATTCTGCGGTAATTAAACTCACGGCCCCTCCTAGCGTGTGTGCCCTGGCTCCTCAGTGAGGCATCTCCTTCCTGCTTCCCTTCCATCTCTGGTTACCATGGATTTATCAGCCATCACTGCCTGCTGCAGGGAAGCTAGCTCCCCGACATTTGGTTAGTAAGTATTCATCAGTTCACTTGCGTAGTCCTTCATCAAGCCCTTGTTGTGGCTCCTGGGCCTCAGTGCCGTCAGCACCAGTGCCCTGGGCCACCAGCTCCCTGCACCTGCACCACCCTCCCAGAGCCTGTTCCAGAGCTAGTCTACATCCAGCTTGCTCTCCAGTGTAAAGAGACCAACTTTTTTACAATGAAAAGGAGGACAAAAACAAATTGACGAAAACAATATCGTAAATAAAAGAAACATTTTATTCATTGCAACAATAATACACTATAATACGATAAATGCATAATAAAACATTTGTAATATTTTATATTATAATTATGCTTACATGCCTGTTAATTTTTAATAATAATTGTAAGAAAAAAGTACTCATTTAGATACAAATATGTCACATCACATGCAATGTATTGACTCTGCATCGATTGAATATGGACATTTACAGATTAGTCTTCCAATATCAAAAAGGAGGACACTTTTCCAGGGAGGATGGAGCTTATAAAAGAAGGACTGTCCTTCCTAAAGGATGACAATTGGTCACCTTACTCTAGTGGGAAGGGGTCAATATTCAGTTGGCAACGGAGCGTGTGAGACTCGGAGAGAAAATTATATACTTTTATCTTCCTGCCCTTGTCCTGGTTCCTCCAGCTGTTATTTTGTGATAATAATAATAATAATAAAAAATTGTGATGTTTACTACCAAGAGCCAGGATTAAAAAAAAAACCAATGTTTCTGCAGGCAGTTGGTCAATAACGTGGTCCCTTGCTCTTGGGGATCTATTTAAGTCCCCACTGGTGAAGCCTGGCCAGATGTCCTGTGCTGACAACATAGAAAACACTCAGGCTATTGTCCGTTCAGGAGTTGTTGGCAAGAAGCACACCTGTGCCTCTGGTGACAACAGGGTTTTCACCAGTTTATTGAACAGGTGGGACTCAAGATGGTGCACATAGAAAACTACTTTATCTGTTCTGCCCCCCTTCCTGTCCTACCAGATATTGTTTTCTAGCCACTGGATGATTTTGCTGCCAGGGTACGTCACTTTTTTCAGTCATTCTCACATATAGGAGGGTTATGATTTTCAGGTATTAAAAAGTCCAATCCAATCTCACTCAAAGCACACGCTACTCATTCCACGCCATGCTTCCCTCTCTCAGCGCAGGCTGTTTACGAGATCTGACAGCAGCATGTGGGTGAGCCTGGCACGGCCTCACTGCAGTGCTGCTTTAGCATGTTTGAGGACCGGTGTGGGGACAGGGACAGGAGGAGACGGGCAACGCCCAGGAGGGGGGTTACTGAAATCTGGAATCGATGCCCTCTCTACAGCGGGTCCCCGGGGCTGACTTTCTCCCATGGGGGTGCTCAGATTCCCACCCCATCCTCCTGCTGTTTGTTCCCTTATGCAGGCAGACCTCTCATGCCTCCCCCCAGTGGCAGCTTCAGTGGTTTACTCCACAAGCCTCTCTCTTCTGGGGGCTCCTTGCTTCTCTAGGAGTTCCTCTTGGCTGAGGTCCCTTCAAGATGGTCCCACTTGGGCACTGGAAATCACCCCCGCTCTGTCCCCGGCTCCCCCTCCAGTGGAAGGACAGATTCCAACCACGGGCGTTCTCTCTCTCAGTTCTGTGTCGGGCAGCTCCAGTCAACCTCTCACCTCCAGACTTTTCTAGGAAAGACTCCAGCACCAGCCTCTGTCCACCACCCGACTTCAGGGGCTAGAAACCAACCTCTTCCAAGAATGCTTTTTACCAAGTTCCTCTTCAGTAGCAGCTTGGGACAACGTTATGGACCTCTGCAGCTCGGCCGACATCCAACTTGGGGGAGACTCTGCTGTCAGACAGTAAATCCACTGATGCCTCCCCTGTCAGCATCAGACCAGGCTGGGGGCAGCACCCCATGGCAAGAGGTAGCCTGATGCCACGGTTCTCTAGGTTGACAATTCTCTGCAAAGGAACTTGCACACTAATCAATCTCGTTTGAATTTCTCATCTTTTCCTTTTTTTTTTTTTTGTACGAGCATGAGGTATAAGATGGGGTGATAGTGGACTGATTTTGTTGTTTCTTAGCACCGCCAACAAGGACAGCCCAGAGCTTCTCTTTGAAATAATGTGGGATGTGTCATCTATTTTTTTTTTTTTGTCAGTGTTGGAACTGCAGTAGAAATTCAAAATCAAAGACAAGTTCCATTTAATGCCAGTTATACAAAGAACTGAAGAAAAGATCAACATTTCATTTTAACGTTCAGTCCTTGTCATCAAGGAGAGAATTACTGACCACGAGAATGTCGGTGAACACTCCGGTGTGCGATTCTGATGTGTATTAATAGACCTAGATCTAAGCTCGTGGTTCTCAAGCCTAGGGGTGTGTAAGAATCACCGCCGAAGCTGGTCACAGCGGGTGCCATCCACCACCGTCCTCAGATGCTCTAATTCAGTAGGTCTGGAGGGGACCCGGGGTATACATGCTGAGTAAACATCCCCTCCTATCCTGATTCTGGAGTGGCCACTCCCTGGACTGCACCTTTGAAAATGGCACTCTAGGACATTCTGGTTTTCTATAGTCCATGCTGGGGGCAGAGGTCAGGGTCCTCTAATCCTAGACTGGGGACAGAAGGGCAACCTGATGAAAGCACTCCTGGTTCCACCCACCTCCCAGAAGCAGGCTCCTGCTGGTGGTCTCTGTTGTGCTCTAAATCCATTAAGGTCATCTGGAGTTTGGTTATAGATGGGTGATGGTGTTCTGTCCAGGGTCCGACACTGCATCTCTGCCGAGGGGCTGGTGGTGGTGGGTGAGGGAGCTGGCACACCCACGATGACTGAGATCCCAGCCATGGCTCCTCCCTGTCCCTGATCCCATTCTTCTCTGGCAGCGGCTGCTGTTCCCTTTTGGTCTTTTCTAATACCAATCAGTTTTCTAAAATTTCCTGATTTAGATCAGAGTACTTCATGTCACAGTGAAATACTTCTTCTTTTTCTTTTTTTAACAACCCAGCTAACTGCTTAAACTAAACTGAGTTTCCTTTCAAGTAAAAACCAATAAGGAATATTTGTGTGCCAAAAATATTACTCATAAAATGAATTGATGATTGTCTATACTAGAATGAGCATTGTGCTAATACTGTATATAAATTATACATTTATTTTATTCTATTATATAACCATATCTTGTATAAAAAAGCATTTATTTTCTTTCTTTTTTTTAACCAAAACCTCTCCTCCAGTGTGACATAAGCTTATAACAAATAATAGTGTAGTGAACTCCTCTATTTTCTCTTTCTGTTGTGAAGAGCTTTTTGCTTGCTCCTATGTGTCATGAGGAGCGATATGCTTACAAGTAAAAGTTAACACTGTGGGATTCCACACATTATGTGTTTACAAGACTTGCATTTGGAATGAGAGGCAGAGGCTGTGCCATTAGATCTCATAACAGGACACCCAGGAGGGTTTCAAACTAGAAGAAAATAGAAGGGGTTGCTTAAAAAAAACAATGAAAAACAAACAAAAAAAGTACTCATTTGAACGTTTCTGATATAGCATGGTATTATTAGAAAGATGCTAATTACCTGTGAAACTAATAACTAGCAAGCTAGCAAATCTTGAAGAACTAACAAGACAAAGGGAAAGAATAAACTGGAAAACAATAAATATGAAGATATAAGGGAATAATTCCTAGAAAAAAATACCCTGTAGAATAAATTCATAATATAGCTTGTTAATAATGAAGTTTCCTCCATAACTCGTATAATTTGACAACAAAACAACAGCAAAAAACCTAATTAAAAAGCAGGCGAAAGACTTGAATAGACATTTCTGCAAAGAAGACACACAAGTGGCCAATAAGCACATGAAAAGATGCTCAGCATCGCTACTCATCAGGAAGACACAGACCCATTCCGCAGCGTTGTGATGCTTCACAATCTTTAGGATGGTTATTGTATGTGTGTATATATATATAGACCAACATCCCCCAAAGCATAATGTAAGTGTTGGTGAGGATGTAGAAAAAATTGGAACCTGTGTACATTGCTGGCGGGAATGTTAAATCACACAATACAGTGATTCCTCAAAGAGTTAAACCTAGACTTGACATATAATCCATTGATTCTACTTCTGCCTATATTTCTGCAAGACGTGAAAGGAGGGCTTCAGATATTTCTATGCCCAGGCTCACAGCTGCCTATTCATAATGACCAAAAGATGGAAGCAAAATCCACATGTCCATGGACAGATGAACGGAGTGACAAGGGTGACCCATGCTCACAATGGAATCCTGTTCATTTTTAGAAGGGAGGGAATGTTGACACGTGTTTCAGCAGGGATGAACTTTGAAGACATTATACTCGGTGAAATTAGCCGGTTCCAAAAGAACAAGCATTGTACAATTCCACTTTGCATTAGTCATGCTTCTCCCAAGAAATCAAACCAAGATGTGCACACACAGAGGAAGAAACGTGCTGTGGAGGCTTGGCAAGTCCCCAGTCTGTCGGGGGATGCTGGCAGGCCGAAGACTGGAAAGACTTGCGGTTTGAATTCAAGGGTATCTGTTGGAAACCCAGGAAGAGCCAGTGTTGCCCGTGAGAAGTCTGGAGGCTGTCTCTGGAGAATTCCCTCTTGCTCCGGGGAGGTCATTCTTTTGTCCTATTCTGACTTTCAACTGACTGGATGAAGCCCATTCACATTATGGATGGCAATCTGCTTTACTCACAGTCCACCAATTTAAATGTGAATATCATCCCCAAACCCTCTCACACAAATACCCAAAATAATGTCTGACCAAATATCTGGACGCTGTGGCCCAGCCATGTTGACACATGAAATTTACAATCACACTCATATGAGGTTCTCAGAGTAAGCAGGTTCACAGGCAGTTGAATGGTGGTTTTGGGGGGAGGCAGGGAGGGTGGGATGGGGTGTTGGTGGGCCATGGGGACAGAGTTTTAATGGGGGAAGATGAAAAGGTTCTAGAAACAGATGGGGAGGCTGGTTGTGTAACAGAGTGAATGTGCCTGATGCCACCTGTATGTTTAAAATTGGTCATACTGGTAAATCCTATGTTACATGTATTTTACCACAGTAAAAGAATAATGAGCCCACTCTTATTGAGCACCTGTTGTACATCAGTGACCATTAGATGCATCTTCTGTTAGCTACATAACTACCAATTGGAATGGTGTGAATATTCCCAAATTTCTATTCCCAAAGACAGAGCCAGTGTCAACAGCTAGGCATTAGCTGAGCCTGTATTAGAACAAAGGGCATCTTCACATGGATCAAAGCCCTGTTTAGTTTACCCCATTGCTGTTGGCAAGCCTTGTAGGGTGTTGGCACTTTCTGGAGAAAGACTACACCATGCCGGGGTGGGCTGGCTGAGAGGCTGCTAGAGGCAGTGAAGCCAGCTGGGAGATCTCTGCTCATCTCACCGGGATCACATTTTCCCGACTCTATGACCCCCTGTATCAGGATGAGTAAGGGATTCATTTAAAATGCAGAATTCTGGCCCCATCACACTCTTCTCAGAAATAGGAATTTAATATTCCCGGGGGAGTGTTTAGGTGCACTAAAATTTCAGACTTGCTGCACTCGGGGTCCATTTGGGCTTTCTGGAACAGATGTGACCAGGAGAAGTGGCAATCAAATGGACCAAAGGATGAGTGGACTCTTACAAGTGACTCTGACATCCTTGAAAATGAGGGGTATAGTCCCATGGGAAAATAAGCCAAAAGGTGAGTTGAAAATGTTGGTGGCTACATTTCATATCATTCCTTCATATTTCTTTCCGCCAGATGCGTGAGCCAAAAAGCAGACTGTGTTGCAGCCCACGAAGTGCTTTGGGTCACTGTCTAAACTTTTAAATAATAATAATTATAGTTATGAGCATATTTTATAGATTAAAAAGAAAGCTAAATTACATTATATTAATAATTTTTGTCAAAAGAGGAGTTGGTAGCCTTGGTTTGTCATGGCACCTACAATGATATAGAACTGAGCTCTAGGGTTTCTGACTATTTCTAGTTGAGAAATTTCTTAAAAAATACCTCTCTGGTATGCAGAAAAGAGCTAGGGATGGTGCTAAGAAGTCTCCTTAGGGCAATGCCTCCAAGTCTTTGTGGAAACTCTTTGTGTAAAACTATGAGTGATTGTTATGGAGCCATAATTATAATAAACGTGGTGGGTGCCCTCATGATCTGAGTGACCTGAGTCTGAAAATCTATCTTTGTCAAAATTCTTATGAAGAACACACCTATCATTTCCTGAAGCCATGGCAAAGTAGGATCACTGTGGACTCTTGCTTGCTGTCATTTGCATTTCACAGCAGCCTGTCCGATTTCAAGTGTCAGTCCCCGAGCAGGCGTCTTCCACCAGCTGATGGAGAATTACAGATTACAGATCATTCTGACCACTGTGGGAGCCGCTCGAGACAGAGGCAGATTTAACGGCGGGCGCCCTGGGCACATACCCTGGACCCCCGACTTCCGAAGGGCCCCACAAAACCCCAACTTTACACTTTTTTCTAATGACACCAAATTTGGTTTCGTATGTGCAATTTTAACATTAATAGTACGTAATATTTATTATTTATTTAAAAATATGGTTAACATGTATTTTTATTTTTCTTCTCTCTTTTTTTAAGGCCCCCCCAAAATTTTTCTGTGTCTGGTGTCTTGACAGACCTTAATCCACCTCTGGCTGGAGACCTAACTCTCTTGCAGAGTATGTTTCCATTTTAGAAATATCACACATGAATCTAAACCAGCCTTTCATTGGTGAAATAATTAAGTAGGGGGAGTGAATGCTTGGGGGAAAGAAATGTCTCAATGTCTCTGAACTACAGAAAAATGAAGTGAGAGACCTTTCTCCAAAAGATCCCATCACTGCTGGAGTTGCATCTCCAGATGACAAAATGAAAGCTGAAGTTTGCCAAAGGTTCTATTTCTGGTTCAAAGGAAACCGGGTGTTGGCCTTTTCGGATAATGAGGGTACATTATTATATGAGAAGTAGCAAGGAACCTGAGGGGACCCTGCTGGACCTCAGCTCCACTGGGGACAACGTTGTAGATCTTCCTTGAGTGGCTCTGGTATCCGTGCCAATGTCAGATAAACCAGCATGCGCCAGCAAGCCCGCTGCGTGTGTCTGAAGAGGAGACTTGCAGGCAGGCCTGTGGCGCCACAGATTCAGCTCAGGGGCATTGGTGGTAAAAGGAATATAAGGCGACTTCTTCCTGCTGATTTATTCTGAAGTAGAATTTCAAATGAGTACAAAATCCTCCATTTCATATTCTTGCATCTATTGGGGGGGGGGATATTAAAATCTCTTCCCGTCTCCTCCGTGGCAGTAATCTGCATTTAGGGTTGTCTGCGCGTCCCAGAGAAGGCCTCTGGGAAAACTTCTCTTTGATTGTTTTTGGGTTCATTTTAGTTTGTATAATTCTAAATCTTTCCCCGTAAATTTCAAGCTTGTTCCACTGTCCAGGTTTCTGTGTGCCGTGTTGGGGCTATCAAAGGGAGAGGCGTCTTTACAGCGGCAGATGCATTTTGTGTGAGGTCCCGTCCGGAGGACTGGCTGAAGGTGGCAGGTGGAAATGACTGCTATGCAAAGAAAAGGTCTGGGCAAAGCAGATGAAGTAAAGTGGACAGTCATGTGGCCCCTCCCTCCCTTCATCCACCTTGTTGACTGACTGCAAAACTTCTCGGCTCCCTGTCATCGTTTCCTTCTAACTTGTCTCTGCCCAACTGCAGATTTTCCCTAAAAGTGAAAATCCTATTAGATCACCTTTTTCCCAGCTTAGAGATTCCTGATGATGTCTTCTCAGCGTGGGTGATCCACAGCGTGGTGGGAGGTGGGGGTTGGGGGTGGGGGGCGCCGTCTCCTCCCTAAACTTCCTTTCCTGTCTTTAGAGTGCAGGTTGTGCTGGGGGAGGGGGCGCCTGTGGCTGCAGGCTTCTAAACACCCCAGTCTCATTCCTACCAGGGGTGTTTAGAAGCCTTTGCCATTTCCTCTGTGCCAAAGTCTGTCTTGCTCTTGTTCAGTAGATGAATGCCCATCTTTGCTTTTGGGCTCCAACGTAAACTTGCAACTGTGAAGTATGGACCCTATGTGTCCCGTTCACCCTGGAACCGCTGAGGGCTGGATCGGGACAGGTTCTAGAGCAACTATTGGAGATACAGGTGTTGGATGAATAAGTGTCACCTCTCCTGGTAGCCCTGCCTGCCACAGTTGGTCCTCTCTGTTTTCCCTGCACTTTGTACCATTTCTACTGGCACTTGCCACCCACAGGTGCAATGATGGGTTCACGGCTTTGCTCCCATAGACAACAAACTCCTAAAAGTCTTGTGTATCTATTTCCAGCCTGTAATGTTGGTGAGATGACCCCATGTACAGTGAGTTGGCCACCTTAGACCTACCTTTGAGAGTGGGCAGCCCCTACTCCGAGATTCCATGGCCGGTTCTCCAAGGGTGAGCATCGGGAGTGAGAGTCGGTTCACAAAGACTGGGGTCCCTTCTCCCTTCCCAGATGGAAGGAGCTGGAATTTGGGTGTGGCAAGCTGCAGATCACACTGAGAGGCCTGGGCTGTCTTTGGCCCATCTTCCCAGGGACAGGCATTTTTGATGGAGGGTGACATGTAGCACTTTTGTGTAAAATAACATAGTTGATTGCAAAAGGGCATTCCTTATCCAGGGTGGCCACAGGGCTGCTTCAGGGCATGTGGCTGTGGCAAGAATGTCCAGGCTCACCGTTCCCACTGCCTAATCATGCACAGCACCCTGGCTTTGACATTTGCTGTGGCAGGCAGACTCTAAGACGCCCCACAGTGGTCCATCTTTCCTTAAGTCCCTCCCTTTGACGTGCTTCTGACCAGTAGACCATGGCAAAGGTGACGGCTGGCCCCTGGATGAGGTTGCAGAAGGTGGTGGCTCCCACCTTGCTTGTAGGCTCTCTCCCATCTGGCCTGGGGAAAACCACCTTCCCTGTTGGTGAGGTCCACCTGGCAAGGAGATGAGGAGGGTCTCTGGCCAACAGCCAGTGGGAAACAAAGCCCTTTGGTCCAAAACCTCTCGAAAAACTGAATCCAACGGACAACCTCATGAATAACTGTCCACTTGGAGTCTTCCCCAGTCGAATCCTCAGACAGGACCCTGGCATGGCCAGCACCATGACTGTGGCCGTGTGCCCGACTGTAGGGCAGAGGGGCCAGCTATGGCCCACCCACTGGCTGGCCCACAGCAACTGTGAAATGATACATGTGTGTGGTTTTCAGCTGCTCACAGTGAGGCTATCTGTGACACAGCAATCAATAGCAAATGTCTTTCTTTAAAATTTTGTGACCCTTTATATGTTGATCCAATCCCATGGGCCTTCTTGCCTTTGTTCCAGCCATGACGTGTTTCCAATAGTAACATGAAACACACACACACACACACACACACACACACACACACACACACACACACATTATTTCTGCTTTTTAATATTATCCACGGGTGACAAAGAAGAGAGAAGTGACAATCTGGCCCACCTTCTAGACAGGGAGTTGGGAACAGGCCTGGGAATGGAACCATATACACTGTGCATGCATGTGATGCATGGTGTGCTTTGCTGAGACAACTGGAAGGAAGACAACCTCAGACTCCCAGGCTGTGGGCTTGACCATATCTGCATACAGGAGGCATCTGCTGAGACAACGTGGGCAAGCTGGTAAATTATCAAATGGGGCTTCGCGGCTGTCCGTCACTCAGCAGTCCATCTGCTACGCAAGATTGCAGTGGCATGTTACAGTAGTCACAGTGAGAACAGGTACTCTTTGGACTTGATATATGCTCTCCTTTCTAGATTTTTTTTACTGAAAGCAATCTAGGCGTGATAGCCATGCTACAAAACAGACTGTCAGCGGGATATAACTTCGATGCAATATGCTTTATCTTGCTACTGACAAGTAAGCTCTCCGATCCTTTCTTAGGGGAAAATATGAAGAAGACAATGAAAATTTTCTGTACAGCTGCAGGACACTTATTTAAATGCCTTAAAAAATTCCCTGAATGCTTTTGCTTTGTAAATACTGAGCCCTAAAGAATATTTGGCCTGTGCTTTGCTGCCGTAGAAGGTGAGGGCTAGAATGGGACTTAGAGATCCTATGATGGAAATGTCTCATGGTCAACCTGACCAGGCAGTGGCACAGTGGATAGAGCGTCGACCTGGGACACTGTGCACCCAGGTTCAAAGCCCTGAGGTCACTGGCTTGAGCGCAGGCTCATCTGGCTTGAGTATGGGGTTGCTGGTTTGAGTGCAGGGTTGTTGGCTTGAGCATGGTATCATAGACATGACCCCATGGTTGCTGGCTTGAGCCAAAGGTTGCTGGCTTGAGCAAGGGGTCACTCGCTCAGCAGGATCCCCCCCCCCCACATCCTGGTCAAGGCACATATGAGAAAGCAATCAATGAACAACTAAAGTGCTGCAACAACAAGTTGATGCTTCTCATATCTCTCTCTCGAACAAAAAAAATAAATAAATAAAAAGAAACTTCTCCTCTTCTAGATGGGCAAACAAGGTCAGAGAGGGGGCCCTGGCTTTTCTCTGTAATAAAAGCAGGTTATTGCAGAGAGGAGACAAGTAACATCCCCAGCATACTAGAAAGCATCTTGATCTAATCCTTATGCTAACCTAGTAGGTACTAGGATTACCCTGTCATAGAGAAGATTAAAAAAAAAAGGAATCTTAGGGAGGTTAAGTAATTTGTGCCAGGTCACAGAGCTCAGAAGAGAGGAGCAGAACTTATATTTGAATATACCGCATCCTGACTCCAGAGCCTCAGCCTTTAACCACTAAACATGTAGCCTTCTGACACAGAGTTTCTACCTTTTATTAAATACTCCTTCAAAAACACCCAGTTGACATAAAGATAATACATTTTTAAAGCTAAAACCTTTGATAATAAGCTGGGCATCTAGAAAAACAGGCAGGCAGGGCATGAAAGTCATCACCTGCAGGCGCTCTGTCTCCATTGTTGCCCCTCCAGGCCCAGTCCTGTCCATCACTGGAAGCTTTGGCTCTGACGTCACTTCCTGATCTGCATGTCTCAGTTAGCTTTTGCTGCATAACAAATACTCCCAAACTTAATGGCTTTAACCACAAACTATTGAGTGGGAAGTGTATAAAGGGAAGGTATTCCAGATGGTGGAAAATAGAACTCCCCTGACCATCCAGATATCTACATACGATATTTTATGGGGCCTCTCCACCTTGACCTACAGACTATCCCTATTGTCATCTCTTCAGCTCACTGTGCCCAATGTGAGCATGCCATCATGTGCGCTGCAGCATAGACACCTTCTGCCACCTTCATCATCAGTCATCTATTCTTCCCCAAAGTTAGAACCCCCAGAAACATGTGGACCCCTTTCTCACACTTGTTGCTCTATCTCTTCTGTAACAGTGTCAGACCCCAAACTCAGACTCAGTAGCATGTGCTTCCTGGATGTCTAGTAGAATCAAGAGAGCCTCAAATGGCTTGGTCACAATTCCCTTCCCCACTCAGCTCCTTGGGGTCAGGTCTCCTAGCTCAGCAGTGCTTCTCCCCGAGGGGCCAGGCACAGACCCACTTGTCTCCAAGGGGTGGGTATCAGCTCCCAGCCAACCTGTGGAGTCATTCACACAAGCCAGTCACATCCTCCCAGGGCACCTCACCCTACCGGGACTCTAAAGACCACCTCCCACAACCCCTACTGCTGCAATTCGTTCCCAAGGGCAACCCCACGTGACTGGGTGTGGTGTGGGGTGCCCTCCTTCCCTGGGCTGTGAATATATGCGACTTATGAACACTGTCTCGTCTGCCCAGGTCGGGTCTGTGTGCTTGGTTGTCTCTCCCACCCTAGGGCAGTGCCCCCTGCCTTCCTGAGGGGTGACTGGAGGTGGCTAAACCACAGCACAGGCCTTTGGGGTCTTTCTTCTGAATACCCCTCCTATCTGTGCCTTCTCTTTTATACATGGTTGCTATCGCTCAGTAGCGTCCTACCTGGTCCCCTTCCCCTCACTCGATGTCCTTCAGGGCCCCATTCACACGACCTAGAACACAAACCTGAATGTATCTTCCCCTGGCTTAATTCCGGTCGTGTCTCCCTACGGCTCTTGGATAGAAATAGTCACTTTGTAGAGCTTCTGTAGCTTTTCCCCATTTGGTCTTGGCTCTCCTCTCTTCCCTTGTTTCCGAAGGCTGCACTCCCTACACCTTTCCCCGTGCTTTCCCTCCTGACCTGGGGTCTCTCTCCAGGCCCAGGCCTTTCCTTCTTTACCTGACCTGTGCTAGTCCTTAATGACACATCTTAGGATCTCTCTCCAGGAAGTCTTCCTTCATCTTTTCTCAGTGATTAGGGGCATCCAGCTCTGAACTCTAACCACACCCACCCTGCGCCTACCTCTGCCACAACCCACACCTGTATGCCACTTGTCTCTACCTGTTCTCTCTGACTGCCTATAAACTTCAGCGCTGAGGGTAGCCTCTGAAATATGTATAGAAGGCCTTCAATAAGTGTTTGTGAATTAATGAGCGAAGGAACATTAATGATGTTCCAGTGCTAATGAGTAGCTGTTTTTCACTTTTATGACTAAGATATAGCCTCTTATAAATAGGTTTTCTAAAGCTGTAATGTTTTTTTTCAAGCCCCCCACCCCATTATTTTATATTCATATTAACCTAATTTCAGAAGAAATTGTTTAGCACAATTCTATTTTAAGAACGAACATTTATAAGGGCAGGAAATGAGAAAGTGCCCTTTGAAATGCTCTTGGGAAATTTCTGTCTATGCCATGTGTTGTTTAAAAATAAAATAGTTCCAGACCCAGAGCAAGAATAGGAGGCAAAATTAAACCTTGGTCTATAATATTATTTCCGATAAAAATTCCCTTGTAACAAGTGAACACCACAGACCTCTAAATTGACTTGTTAAGAGGATTTCTTTTTTGAGATAGATACATGGTGAGAAATAATTTGAGATAGATAACACAGTGAGAAATTTTCTAAGTTACTTGGAGAAACCGGGCTGGCAGAGGATGACTTCTGGTTTCTGCAGTGACCAAGCACATGAAGGAAGAGACCTGAACTAGAAAAGCAAGAAGGTGGTTACACACACATAAGTCCAAACTTCTTCTCCCTTTCTGAGCCGTTGGGTCACATGGCATGGTGCGACTTGATGGGATGCTTTCCTTTTGTGTTCCTTCTGTTTTGTGCGTGTGTAGGTGGGAGGCAGGCGGACTCTCCTGATTGGAACTCCTAGTCCTTTTGAGGTGAGGTGATGGGTTCACGTTAGGGTTAGCCTTTCTTATGATTAATTCCATTTTCCAACTCAGCTTGAGTAAAGAAGAGATTTGACTTTGTTCTTGCTAAAATGGCTTGATCAATAGCACATACAATGGACAGGCCCCTTACTAAGCACTTCTCAAGTAATTTAATCCTGTTTTACAAATGGGAAAGTTGAGACTCAGAGAGGTTAAGTAACTTGTTCAAAGTTACCCAGCTAGGAAGCTACATAGGATATTTACAGAGCCAGATAGACTAGCTATAGGATCGGGGTGCTGAACTACCCCTTTAGGGGAGGAACTATTAAATTCTAACTCAGTGTTAACTATTTGCATTTAAATAATTTTGTTTGATCTTGACAGCAAAAGAGAGACATTGTTCTCTTATTGTAAAGCCAGTAGCCACGGCCACCATCACAGACACCTGGCCCATGCAGGTTCGCATTTGATTCGGACAGTCAGTAATGAAACAATGGAGCCAAGAACTGGTTGGCCATTAGCTTTAATCCTAGGTTGCACCTGGTGAGCAAGAAATACACACAGTGGGAAAACACTTCCCTTTCCATTTAGGGCTCCCAAAGTCACTGACTCATCTGAGTTTTCCTATGATCAAAGGTTTGTACCACACCAGCCTTATTCACCTCTGTTCCCCATCTCCTCCTCTCTGCACAAACTGGCGTCTCCTTCAGCACTCTGCCATCTTGGCTGCTTCTCCTCTCCTCCTCATGGCCTTTCTCTGCTCTCCTCAAATGCTAATCTCAAGAACCAAGAGAGACCAAGCTCCCAGTCTGCCCCATTTTATAGTATAGATATCAAAACCTTTAATCCAATATACAAAGAAGTCTCTGATACAAAGTCACTTATCTGAGGCATAATGGGATTCCTCATGAGAGTACACCACCCCACATCATCCAATCAGTCAAGGGTGTGGGGAAAAGCTTAGTCTTAAAACTAAGCCTTAGGCTATAATGACCCTGCCTGCTTACAGCCTGTCCCCCACACCCAATGCAACCTATAAGCAAGCAAACATATACATCATATTTACAAACTTATTTGACCAACACTATTTTACAGGAGAAACTAGGGCTAGAGGTCACAGGGGAGAGTTGTCCATGGCAGCCCTGGGCTGTGATCCTAGGTGTGCCTCATTGTGAAAGCCTCGTGCTGTCCCGCACTGCCCCTGTCCAGAGACCCCAGGTTCCCTGTGGGAAGAGCCCCTTCTTTCAGCCCTCGTGCTGTAGGACTGACAGTGTTTCAGAATGGCCCAGAAGTACCCATTCCATCCCAGGTGATCCTCCTGAATCCCCGAGACGGAGAATGAAGGTGTCCCTCTTCTGTCTGACTGACAAGAAAAATCCTTGAATGACAAGGGGAAGTGACTTGTTCAAGGTCAAACAGGCTGAAGACAAGAACAAATGCACATTTTCTGACTTCAGGACCAGTGCGAATTCCACTTTCTTGCAGCTCCCTTGGCATTGTTGCTGAGAGACGACGAGGCTGAACGATCTTGAAAAGCTGGAAGATGGTTTGAAAACTTGCTTTCAACAAGATCTTGAGAGCTAAATTTGCAAGAGGAGTTCAGAAAGGTAACTTCGAGTTTCCTTTGTTCAAAGGAAGGAACAGAGAGACAACTTTTCAAATCTTCAAGTGACTGGCTTTGGGGTAAAGAAGTAGATTGTGCTAAACTTTTCCAAAGTTGTAAGCCAGCCAAATCCTCCTTGGTGGTACACTAACAGGAGACACTTAACCACTTGCTCCATGCTGTGTGGGTGAATTAGGAAGGAGTGTGGACTTCTCGGCTTCTGATTCCTCACTGTCTCCAATGGGAGACACTTACACCGCTTGCTCCATGCTGCGTAGGTGAATTAGGAAGGAGTGTGGACTTCTCGGCTTCTGATTCCTCACTATCTCCAATGCAATTTTGAAAGCTCTCGTCATTTTTGAAAGCTTGCCTTCCCAAATAGCAACAAACAGCCCCTGTGAAGACAAGTCCAACTAAACTGGCTCTGTAGTTAGAGATTGGGGGGTGGGAAAATGAGATGCAAAATCCTTGGGCACAGGTCCTAGCCACAGAAAATGAATTACTGCTCTTCATCTTGGCATCCAAATTATCCATTTCAAATGTTCGCCTCCAATATGGCTAAGCACAAAGCTCAGGATCAGAGTTTTGTTGAGCTTTGGTGGAACTGTTCAGTTGCCCAGGCCAATAGCTACCCCCTACCACCCAACACTCTCCTGTCTCTCTCTCGTCTTTGTCTATTATCTTTCAACTACACCTTCTCTCCTTGGCCCAGAGTCAGAAAAACCAGGCTTGGACCTGCTGAGGGATCCTGGTTCTGGGATGGCAAAGCAGGTTTAGACACAAGAACACTGTTCTTCCACAGTGGGATGGAACTGTGACCTGGACGCAGAGACAAAAAGGAAGTGGGGTGGAGTGCAAACTCCTCCTTTATGAAAGTTTGAGGTTTGGAGCAGGAAAAGGCAGAGGGAGAGGCGTCAGAGCCCAGGAGAGCAGGGTTTGCACATGGCTCACCTTTACCCAGCAGAGCAACTGTGAGCAACGGAGTCTCTTTAACTACTCCATTTTCACATCTTTAAGGTGGGAATACAAGCACAGATTTAAAGGGGATAGTGTACAATAATATATCTTTTTAAACTGTGTAAGGTCAGCGGGCCAGGTTGGGGCAGCCCTGAAACCAGAATTCCCAGCTCTTGCCTTGGCAGCCACTGGAAGGTGTGTGTCCATTCGTTGCTACTTTTTACTGTTGCAACAAACTATTTAATGAAGCTGTTTTCTCTCTTATAGAGCAGCTAAGTATATATAATTTTTCTGTTCTTTTTAAGAACCTCGGGTGAAACCCAGAGTTCTCGTATGGTAATGAAGCTAGAACTTCTTTCCCTAAACTGATGGCCTGCAGTGATGGCGCTTTCCAGGGCTACCAGGCCCAGAAGGTTCCCAGCACAAGTCTCAGGCAAATGCACCTATTTTCAATTAGTGGCAACAAAAACAATCGTGCCAGCAACAGGCTGTGCCTGATGGCATGTGTTTTGGAATAGTTTAACCCTTCCATGCTCCTGAGTCCAAAAGACTGAGGAAGAAGCCAGCTCAATGGGAAGACCTTGCTGGGTGTGTGGGTTCCTCTACTACCTTCCTCATCCCACCCCCCGTACCTCTGCTCTACTCTGTGTGGGCAATCTCGTTACCATTCTCTGCTGAGAAACAACCTTCTATTTGAATCCATTAAACCTTAGCAAGCCACAGTCTCCTATACGTGAGCTTCTCTGAAGGTCTTCCCTGTAACTCCACCATGTCCACTGGCGGCATCTTCGGCCAGAAAATCATCCTGACTCCTTTCTGTGTACACTTTGATAAATTAATATATGAAAGGACATACCTGCAAAGCTAATGACTATTCCATTAAGACTTTCCTCTGAGGCCTTCTCTAGGATTCCCCACTGGTTAAAGAGAGATAGAAAGCCTCAAGGCGCCTGACCTGTGGTGGCGCAGTGGATAAAGCGTTGACCTGGGAACAATGAGGTTGCCAGTTCAAAACACTGCACTGGTCTGGTCAAGGCACATATGGGAGTTGATGCTTCCAATTCCTCCCCCCTTTCTCTCTTTCTCTCTCTCTCTCTCACTCTGTGTTTCCTCTTTAAAATGAATTAAAAAAAATAAAAATAAATCGTTTAAAAAAAAAAGCCTCAAGGCAAAATCCCTGTGTGCCTGCTCTTTAAAGCAGGCCTACACCTTCCTCTAGGGATGTCTCTGCTTTTTCTCCCTGAACCTAAGGGTCTCCGCAAGACTTGAGATCAGGGCCATAGCAGGCAGCGGCAGCTTGTTCCAAGGTTATCTGGATCTGCTTTCATGGCCCCTTTGTCTCTGACTTTGCAGGGAGCTAAGAGCAGATTCATTTTTGCTCACTTCTGTCACTGTGACTTTTCCCTCTCGGTGAGTTCAGGCAGCGCAATGTGACCCAGTTCTTTCCTATAACATTTTTAAAAAGCCAAAGCAGTCCCACCTGGGCTCTTTCCTGCAACTTCTTCTATTCCAGTAATTCTTAACTTGGGTTCTATCAAACCCTAGGGGTTCGATGAGTCTGTCTCAGGGGTTCGGAGAAGCCTCTGCCGCAGAGGCCAGAATAAAGTAATACCGTAATTTGTTGTGAGTTCATGCACTTTGTTGGTTTTGTTCTTTGAGCAAGGTGATGTTCATGCATGGCTCATTTTGTGCACCAATAAAAAAGCATATGCCGGCAGAAGCAAGATGGCGACGGAGTAGGCGGACGTACCAACTTCTAACTCCCAGAACCAAAGTGGATTAGAACTCAATTTTAAGAACCATCATCTGGATAAACCAACTTTGAACTAAACTAAGTGGACTCTTCAACCAAGGAACACAGAAGAAGCCACATTGAGACTGGTAGGAATAGCGAAAACGCGAAGAGGGCTGCCCAGCTCCCCGGAGCAAACGGCAGCCCGGAGAGACCCGCGTGGCGGGAGGAAAGTTTGGCGGAGAGGGAGGGACCTGGGTCCCAGGAACCAAGCCCCAGCCTGCAGTCCCAGAGCCTAGAAGAGGCGTTTGGACAGTTGTGAGCTGTAAAACAAGTGAGGGAGCTCCCAGGCCTACAGTGTGGAGTATTAGGTCCCTTCCTACTCTGCTGAGGGTTGCTGAAGGGTTTGGGGTGGCATGACGCTGAAACGCAGTTCTGTTGGCATGAGCAAAGGCCAAGCCGGTGTGAGCTCGATCTAGCCCAGCAGGGGTGGAGGGGACACACGAAAGTGCTCCGGAAGCTGCGGGCCCGCCTGTAATCCCACCTGTGGGGACAAAGCGGGAGGCCAGGAACGGGCAGAAATCTGCTCTGCGACCCTGTGCAAGCCGGCCCTGACCGCGGGGATAGGGCTAGGACCAGGGAAGGGCGGGGGCTCGCGGCTGAGCTCACACTACCAGCTCTGCCCGGCTGGAGAAACCACGATTTGCCATTATACATGCGCGAGCGGGCTCTGAGCGCGGGAACAAAGTAGACCCAGAGACAAGTGGAAGCTCGAAGCTGAGCGCACGCTACTATCCCCGCCCGTTCGGAGAAACCGTGCATTGCCATCCAAAGTGGACGAGCGGGCTCCGAATGCGGGGGCGGGGTAGAGTCCGGGACGAGCGGAAGTACGCAACTGAGCGGAAGCCAGCAAACACGCCCGGCCCAATAAACCTGGGTTTGTAACCCTGCGCAGAAGGGCACAGGCCACGAGGGCAGGGCTAAAGCTCTGGACGGGCAAAGGCTCACAGCTGAGAGCACGTCAAAAGCCCCGCCCAACCCACGAAACTGTGGGGAGCAGGCTCTGACTGTGGGTTCTGGGCGGAAGTCTGAAAACAGGCTTATTCCACAGCTGAGTAAAGGTGCTCACCTCTACCCTTGGTGCTGAGTTTGTGGCTTGAGTGACAACCCCTCCCGTGGAAGATAGGCAAAAATTACAGCAAAAGCCACAGTGGGCCGGCGCTGGCAACGCCCATACCCAACCACCCTAGGCAGCGGCAGAGGGGGAGGAGGGCCTGCAGACAGACCACACCTAAGAACACAAAGGCAACACCTACTGAACTCCAGTGGCCACAACTTGCTTATACACAGACAAAATGGGCAAGCAGAGGAATGCAAACCAAATAAATCAAGAGAAATCCCCAGAGAAGGACCCGAATGAACCAGATATAACCAAATTATCAGAAGCAGAATTTAGAATAATGATAGTTAGGATGTTCAAAGAAATTAGAGCAACAATGGATAGTCATTGTGAACACCTAAATAAAGAGATAACAAGTATAAAAAATGAAATTGAAATAATAAAAAAGAATCAGACAGAAATGACAAATACAGTATCAGAACTGAAGACCACAATGGAAGAAATTAAAAGCAGGATGAATCACGCTGAGGATCGAATAAGTGAGTTAGAGGACACAATAAACAAAGGTACAGAAGCAGAGAAGTAAAAGGAAAAGAGACTCAAAAAATGTGAGGAAACTCTAAGGGAGCTTTGTGACAACATGAAGAGAAACAACATTCGCATCATAGGGGTGCCTGAAGAAGAGGAGAGAGGACAGGAAATGGAAACTTTGTTCAATTAAATCATAACAGAAAACTTTCCTAAATTAAGGCTGGGAAACACTCCACACATTCAAGAAGCACACAGAACTCCATTAAAGAGAAACCCAAAAAGTTCTACAACAAGACACATCATAGTTAAAATACCAAAGCTAATGGATAAAGAAAAAATTTTAAAAGCTGCTAAGGGAAAAAAAGGCTATCACCTACAAATAAGCCCCCATAAGGATGACATTGGACTTTTCAACAGAAACACTTGAGGCCAGAAGGGAATGGCAAGATATAATCAAAGTAATGCAGAACAAGAACCTACAACCAAGACTACTTTATCCAGCAAGGATAACGTTTAAAATTGAAGGAGAAATAAAGAGCTTCACAGAAAAAGAAAGCCTCAAGGAATTCATAAAAACCAAACTAATTCTGCAAAAGATACTAAGGAGCCTGTTGTGAACAGTTTAAAGGGAGGAATGAATAGAGCAAAAGAAGAATACAGCTTTAAAGAATAAAATGGCAATAAACAACTACATATCAATAATAACCTTAAATGTAAATGGATTAAATGATCCAATCAAAGGACATTGGGTAGCTGCATGAATAAAGAAACAGGACCCATACATATGCTGTCTACAAGAGACACACCTTAAAACAAAAGATGCACATAGACTGAAGGTAAAAGAATGGAAAAAAATATTTCATGAAATGGAAATGAAAAAACAGCAGAGGTAGCAATACTTATATTTGACAAAATGGACTTTAAAAACAAAGGCTGTAATAAGAGATAAAGAAGGACATAATGATAAAGGGAACAATTCAACAGGAATATATAACTATTATAAATATTTATGCACCAAATATAGGAGCCCCGACATACATAAAACAGACTTTGATGAATATAAAGGGCGAGATTAACAGCAATACTATCATGGTAGGGGATTTCAATACCCCTCTAACAACACTGGATAGATCCTCAAGAAAGAAAATTAAAAAAGAAACAGCAGACTTAAAGGATACACTAGATCAACTTGATTTAATAAATATCTTCAGAACTTTTCACCCTAAAGCAGTAGAATATACATTGTTCTCAAGCGCTCATGGTATGTTTTCTAGGATAGACCACATGTTAGGACACAAAAATGGTCTCAATAAATTTAAGAAGATTTAAATCATATCAAGCATTTTCTCTGATCACAATGCCATGAAACTAGAAATTAACCACAAAAGAAAAACTGAAAAATACTCAAACACTTGGAAACTAAATAGCATGATATTAAATAATGAATGGATTAACAATGAGATCAAAAAAGAAATAAAAAGGTTTCTAAAAACAAATGATAATGAGCATACATCAACTCAAAATTTATGGGACACAGCAAAAGCAGTTCTGAGAGGGAAGTTCATTGCACTACAGGCATACCACAAGAAGCTAGAAAAAGCTCAAATAAGCAACCTGACACTGCATCTAAAAGAACTAGAAAAACAACAACAAATAAAACCCAAGACAAGTAGAAGGAAGGAAATAATAAAGATCAGAGCAGAAATAAATGACATAGAGGCAAAGGAAACAATACAGAGGATCAATGAAACCAGAAGCTGGTTCTTTGAAAAGGTAAACAAGATTGATGAACCTTTAACTAGACTCACCAAGAAAAAAAGAGAGAGGACTCAAATAAATAAAATTAGAAAGGACAATGGAGAAATAACAACTGACACAACAGAAATACAAAGCATTGTAAGAAAATACTATGAAGAACTCTATGCCAAAAAATTAGACAATATTGGTGTAATGGACAAATTTCTTGAATCATATAACCTTCCAAAAATCAATTAGGAAGAGGCAGAACACCTAAACAGACCAATTACAACAAATGAGATCGAAACAGTTATCAAAAAACTCCCAAAAAAGAAAAGTCCTGGGCCTGATGACTTCACAAGTGAATTCTATCAAAAATTCAAAGAAGAACTAATTCCTATCCTCCTCAAGCTATTTCAAAAAATTCAAGAGGAAGGAAGACTTCCAAACTCTATTTATGAGGCGTGAATAATTCTGATCCCCAAACCGGGCAAAGACAACACTAAGAAAGAAAATTATAGGCCTATATCCCTGAGGAATTTAGACACTAGAATTCTCAACAAAATATTAGCCAACCGGATCCAGCAATATATGAAAAAAATCATACACCATGATCAAGTGGGATTTATTCTGGAGAGGCAAGGCTGGTTCAATATTCGCAAATCAATCATTGTGATTCATCACATAAACAAAAGGAAGGACAAACATCACATGATAATTTTAATAGATGCAGAATAGGCATTTGATGAAATCCAGCACCCATTCATGCTCAAAACTCTCAGTAAAGTGGGAATACAGGGAACATTCCTTAACATGATAAAGGCCATCTACGATAAACCAACAGCAAACATCATAGTAAATGGACAAAAATTAAAAGCAATACCCTTAAGATCAGGAACCAGGCAGGGATGCCCCCTTTTACCACTTTTATTCAACATAGTTCTGTAAGTCTTAGCTACAGAAATCAGACAAGAAGAAGAAATAAAAGGCATCCAAATTGGAAAAGAAGAAGTAAAACTGTCACTATTTGCAAATGATATGATATTGTATATTGAAAACCCTAAAGTCTCAGTCAAAAAACTACTGGACCTAATAAATGAATTTAGCAAGGTGGCAGGATATAAAATTAATACTCAGAAATCAGAGGCATTTCTATATACCAACAATGAACTGTCAGCAAAAGAAATTAAGGAAATAA
Source organism: Rhynchonycteris naso (assembly GCA_037038555.1). Taxonomy (NCBI): domain Eukaryota; kingdom Metazoa; phylum Chordata; class Mammalia; order Chiroptera; family Emballonuridae; genus Rhynchonycteris; species Rhynchonycteris naso. The sequence goes on from CM073001.1 coordinate 103,100,788, forward strand.
TACCCTTCACTATTTCAGCCAAAAAAATAAAGTACCTAGGAGTAAATTTAACCAAGGAGGTTAAGGAATTGTACTCGAAAAATTATAAAACATTGATAAAAGAAATCAAGGAAGATACAAACAAGTGGAAGCATATACCGTGCTCATGGCTAGGAAGAATAAACATCATTAAAATGTCTATATTACCCAAAGCAATTTATAAATTCAATGCAATACCAATTAAAATACCAATGACATACTTCAAAGATATAGAACAAATATTCCAAAAATTTATATGGAACCAAAAAGAACACAAATAGCCTCAGCAATCTTAAAAAGAAAAAATAAAGCAGAAGGTATCACTCTTCCAGATATCAAGGTTTACTATAAGGCCATTATACTCAAGACAGCCTGATACTGGCATAAGAACAGGCACATAGATTAATGGAACAGAACAGAGGACCCAGAAATAAACCCACATCTTTATGGACAACTGATATTTGACAAAGCAGGAAAGAACATACAATGGAGTAAAGACAGCCTCTTTAACAAATGGTGTTGGGAAAATTGGACATCTACCTGCAAAAAAATGAAACTAGACCATCAACTTACACCATTCACAAAAACAAACTCAAAATGGATAAAAGACTTAAATGTAAGCCGTGAAACCATAAGCATCTTAGAAGAAAACATAGGTAGCAAGCTCTCTGACATCTGTAGCAGCAATATATTTGCCAATTTATCTCCACGGGCAAATGAAATAAAAGGCAAGATAAACAAATGGGACTATATCAAACTAAAAAGTTTTTGCACAGCTAAAGACAATAGGAACAGAATAAAAAGACAAACCACACAATGGGAGAACATATTCGACAGCACATCTGATAAGGGGTTAATAACTAAAATTTATAAAGAACTTATAAAACTCAACACCAGGAAGACAAACAATCCAATCAAAAAATGGTCAAAAGAAATGAATAGAAATTTCTCCAAAGAGGACATACATATGGCCAATAGGCATATGAAAAAATGCTCAACATCACTAATCATTAGAGAAATGCAAATTAAAACCACAATGAGATATCACCTCACACCAGTCAGAATGGCACTCATCAGCAAAACAACACAGAATAAGTGCTGGCGAGGATGTGGAGAAAAGGGAACCCTTCTGCACTGCTGGTGGGAATGCAGACTGGTGCAGCCACTGTGGAAAACAGTTTGGAGATTCCTCAGAAAATTAAAAATTGAACTGCCTTTTGACCCAGCTATCTCACTTATAGGAATATACCCTAAGAACACCATAGCACTGTTCGAAAAGAAGAAAATGCGCCCCCATGTTCGTGGCAGCATTGTTCACAATAGGGAAGATCTGGAACCAGCCCAAGTGTCCGTCAGAAGACGAGTGGATTAAAAAGCTATGGTACATATATACTATGGAATACTACTCATCCATAAGAAATGATGACATCGGATCATTTATAACAAAATGGATGTTCCTGGATAACATTATACAGAGTGAAATAAGTAAATCAGAAAAAAAGAATAACTGAGAACAGCGTGATTTTATACATAGGTGGGACATAAAAGTGAGAATATGAGACATGGACAAGAGAGTGTTGGTTACGGGATGGGAGGAGGGAGGGAAGAGTGGAATAGGGAGGAGGGGAGGGATACAGGGAAAACCACATAGAAGGTGACAGAGGACAATTTGACTTTTGGTGACAGGTGTGCAACACAATTGAATGATAAGATAACCTGGAGATGTTTTCATTGTACATATGTACCCTGATTTATTGGTGTCACCCCATTAGAATTAATAATAATAAAATATATATATAAAAAAACCAAAAAACAAAGAAAACACAATTGGGCATATGATCCACCAAACGGTCACTTGATTTTGTATGTCAGTGGGCCTGCAACGTAACTGCTTTGCTATAACAAAATGTTTTAAGAGGACCTAAGAGTTCTTTACTTTCCGTAATCCCTCAGAGGGAACTGCAGCGTGCATTTTACAAAGGGTGGGTTTTGTTTTGGTGAGTAAAAATTGGAAATTGTAAATCTCTTTTCTAACTTCAAATGAAACGTGGGAAGGGAAAATGTGTTATTTCTAAGACAGTAGAGCCTAGTAGATATGATTCTTATTTTAAAAAAAAAAAAGCATATGCCTATGTCTTGAATTTGGAAAATAAATATTTTATTTATCACTAAAGAAGGGTTCGGTGAATGCGCATACGAAACTGGTGAGTTCGGTACCTCCAAAAAGGTTAAGAACCACTGTTCTATCCTAAGCCCTTCCTTGTTTCACTGTCCCCAGCTGTAATAAACATAATCACAACATCACTGGATTCGTGTTGTGAAATGTTTCCTGCATGAAGTCAAGAACCCACATGCTATGGGTCTGTCCAAGGCAGATTCGGGTCTGGTCCTTGTCAGTGACATTCTCTGGTGACCCAGATGGGCAATGGCCCCACCTCAGTATGAAGGAGAAATGTCACCTCTAAAAACTAAAGTGGCTGAAGTTGCCCAAGCATGACACCTATCCCTCAACCTCCTTAAAAGTTGTCAAGGACACTAGCTGATTGAATAGTTCACTTCTGATCACACTAAAGAAATGCAATAATCACCAAAAAATCCAAATGGGTAATTTAAATTTACTGTATTTCCCCATTGTTGGTCCAATAAGTTTGTATAATATGATTTTTATGTTTCCTGGCTTATAGTTTGCATTGGGGGCTGGGCAGTGCCAGGTATATGTGGTCTGTGAAATTGCAGATTACCTTCCTGCTTGGGAAGGGCATTGTTTTGCTAATGTTTGTTGGAGGAGGGGTTTTGATGCCAGAAAGTTTTGAAAAGAGAGGGAAGAAGGAGAAGAGTGCTGAGAGAGAAGTCATGTTTGCAGAATGAGAGAGGAGAGAATGCGGACTGCTGAAGGAGAAGCCATGTTGGCAGGGAAAGAGAAGGTGTGCAGATGGGGAACTAGATCTGAGGGGCTTTTGCAAGTTCCACTAAGACTGGTGGGGCCTTTGATTCTAGGATAAGGTGACCTGATTTTAAAATTGGTAAAGCAGGACACCATTGATGGGGGGGGGGTTCTTGATTAAAAATTTGGTCCATATGGAGCAAAAACAATTTTCATAGAATGCAGAAATAGTATTGCAATATATATTTTTAAATTTCAACATAAGTACAATTTACAAATATAATACATTAAAAAATTATGTATAATATTATTTTATTCTTTGGCATATTTCTCATTTGAATTTCTTTTAGTAGATTGCTGTCATTGTTTAAAAGGTCGTGAAATTTTTCACAAGAATTTGTTAAATTATATTTCACACATAAAATGGCTTTCAAAGTCTCAACACTTAATTGTGATTTTTCTGATGTCCACACTTTATTTAGCGTAGATAAAACACGTTCAGTCGCAGCATTAGTTCCTGGTAAAGACAGCGTGTATTCCACAATTTTTAGTGCATTATTGTATGGAACATGGTTTGTTTCAAAATGATGAAATATTCCTAAGCATTTGTTCTCTACTGTGATTTTTGCTGATGCCCAAGATTTCACCTTTTCCTTATCAATCTATTTTTTAAATAATGATACCTCATTAAAAAGATCATTTTTGGAAATATTACTATATGAGAAATTTTGAGTGAGTCAGAGGGATCGGGTTACATGGTCCCAAAACTAATGCTGGAGCTGCAGGAGCGGGCAGGAGCAGGCAGGGCAGCAGGGCAGCACCGTAGCCGCACTCCCTGCGTCCAGCCCTGCCACCCGCTGGAGACCAAGCGGCTTGTGCCTCACGGAGCCCAGAGCCGCCCGCCGGTATCCAAGACGTGGGCCTATGGGTAGTTAGGAGACTTGACAGCCGCCACCCCAGCAAGTATGTCTGCCCAAAGTTCTTTGTTTTGGGGCCCTACATGGGGCAGTCAGCTCTTGCAGCAATGTGGGCACTTCCAGGTTGAGGTAGGGTCCTCTGCCGAATACCGTATATTTTCTTCCTGTTCTCCCGCCGTTTCCTTAGCTTTTTGTGCATTCTTTCCAAAAATCAGGACTTTTAAAAATGCTGCAGTATGCAGGACAAATTGTTAAAAATCAGGACTGTCTCACCAAAAGTGGGACATCTGGTCACCTTATTCTAGGAGGAACCAGAGAAGATTCTCATAGTTGTGGAACTCGAGAATGGGTAAGGGCTTTGGGAGCTCTAAATGAGTGAGTGTGGTTGCTGGTCAGCTGGTGCAAGACTTTAATAAAGGAATGGCCCACTATTTTTTGGCTCCACTGTTTCTTTACCATCTGCCCAAATCTAATGGGAACCAGCATGTGAATAGACACAATTGCCATGGCCCCTGGCCTTCTACCCATGTATAAGATTCACCTTTTTTCAAAAAATTTGGGGTCTGAAAGCTGGGTGCATCTTATACAGTAGTTGTAGATATTTTTCTTGCATTTCCAGCTTTTCATGATTGTTTTTGCACTCATTGTTGAAGATAGTGATTCGTCATCAGACACAGATGAGGACAAGCTAATGGATGGGAGTTTTGACAGTGATGAAAAGTTGTATGAATTTTATGATGAATAAAACTTGAGTTCAATAACTTTATGTAATACATTTTCCCCCAAATTTTGGGCTGGGTCTGCAGCTGAGCAAAGGTGCTCACCTCTACCCTTGGTGCTAAGGCTAGTGGCTTGAGTGACAGCCCCTCCCGTGGAGGAGAGGCGAAAATCACAGCATTAGCCGCAGTGAGCCGGCACTGGCAACCGCCCTAGGCAGCGGCAGAGGGGATGGTAGGCCTGCAGACAGACCACACCTAGAGAACACAAAGGCAACACCTACTGAACTCCAGTGGCCACAACTTGCTTATACACAGACAAAATGGGCAGGCAGACGAATGCAAACCAAATAAATCAAGAGAAATCCCCAGAGAAGGACCTGAATGAACCAGATATAACCAAATTATCAGAAGCAGAATTTAGAATAATGATAGTTAGGATGTTCAAAGAAATTTGAGCAACAATGGATAGTCACTATGAACACCTAAATAAAGAGATAACAAGTATAAAAAACGAAATTGAAATAATAAAAAGGAATCAGACAGAAATGACAAATACAGTATCAGAACTGAAGACCACAATGGAAGGAATTAAAAGCAGGATGAATCACGCTGAGGATCGAATCAGCGAGTTAGAGGACACAATAAACAAAGGCAGAGAAGCAGAGAAGTAAAATGAAAAGAGACTCAAAAAATGTGAGGAAACTCTAAGGGAGCTCTGTGACAACATGAGAGAAACAACATGTGTATCATAGGGGTGTCTGAAGAAGAGGAGAGAGGACAGGAAATGGAAACTTTGTTCAATCAAATCAAAGCAGAAAACTTCCCTAAATTAAGGCTGGGAAACACTCCACACTTTCAAGAAGCACACAGAACTCCATTAAAGAGAAACCCAAAAAGATCTACACCAAGACACATCATAGCTAAAATACCAAAGCTAATGGATAAAGAAAAAATCTTAAAAGCTGCTAGAGAAAAATAGGCTATCACCTACAAATGAGCCCCCATAAGGATGACATCGGACTTCTCAACACGAATAGCCTCAGCATCTTAAAAAGAAAAAATAAAGCAGGAGGTATCACTCTTCTGAATATCAAGGTTTACTACAAGGCCATTATACTCAAGACATCCTCGTACTGGCATAAGAACAGGCACATAGATCAATGGAACAGAACAGAGGACCCAGAAATAAACCCACAGCTTTATGGACAACTGATATTTGACAAAGGAGGAAAGAACATACAATGGAGTAAAGACAGCCTCTTTAACAAATGGTGTTGGGAAACTTGGACATCTACCTGCAAAAAAATGAAACTAGACCATCAACTTACACCATTCACAAAAACAAATTCAAAATGAATAAATGACTTAAACATAAGCCGTGAAACTATAAGCATCTTTGAAGAAAACATAGGCAGCAAGCTTTCCGACATCTGCAGCAGCAATATATTTGCCGATTTATCTCCACGGGCAAATGAAATAAAAGGCAAGATAAACAAATGGGACTATATCAAACTAAAAAGCTTTTGCACAGCTAAAGACAATAAGAATAGAATAAAAAGAAAAACCACACAATGGGAGAACATATTCGACAGCATGTCTGATAAGGTGTTAATAACCAAAATGTATAAAGAACTTATAAAACTCAACACCAGGAAGACAAACAATCCAATCAAAAAGTGGGCAAAAGAAATGAATAGAAACTTCTCCAAAGAAGACATACAGATGGCCACAGGACATATGAAAAAATGCTCAACATCACTAATCATTAGAGAAATGCAAATTAAAACCACAATGAGATATCACCTCACACCTGTCAGAATGGCACTTACAAGCAAAACAACACAGAATAAGTGCTGGCGAGGATGTGGAGAAAAGGGAACCCTTCTGCACTGCTGGTGGGAATGCAGACTGGTGCAGCCACTGTGGAAAACAGTTTGGAGATTCCTCAAAAAATTAAAAGTCGAACTGCCTTTTGACCCGGCTATCCCACTTTTAGGAATATACCCTAAGAACACCATAACACTGTTCGAAAAAAAGAAATGCACCCCTATGTTCGTGGCAACATTGTTCACAATAGTGAAGATCTGGAAACAGTCCAAGAGTCCGTCAGAAGACGAGTGAATTAAAAAGGTTTGGTACATATATACTATGGAATACTACTCATCCATAAGAAATGATGACATCGGATCATTTACAACAAAATGGATGTACCTTGATAGCATTATACGGAATGAAATAAGTAAATCAGAAAAAGAACCCTGAGAACAGCATGATTTCATACATAGGTGGGACATAAAAGTGAGACTATGAGACATAGACAAGAGTGTGGTGGTTACCGGATGGGGGGAAGGAGGGGATGGTGGGATAGGAGAAGAGGAGGGGCACAGGGAAAACCAGATAGAAGGTTGACAGTGGACAATTTGACTTTGGGTGATGGGTATGCAACACAATTGAATGATAAGATAATCTGGAGATGTTTTCATTATACATATGTACCCTGATTTATTGGTGTCACCCCATTAAAGTTAGTTAAAAATAATAATAATAAAATAAAAAAAAAGAAAAGAGAATCCAAATATATGTGGATAGTATGAAGAGCCTCTGGGACAACTTCAAGCATAACAACATTTGTATCATGAAGATGCCAGAAGGAGAAGAAAGAGAGGGAGCAAGGAATTGAAAAGCTATGTAAAAACTAATAAAAATATAATAATAACAACAACAACAACAACAGGAAACATCATTAACTTGGTAAAGGAAATAGACATGCAAGTCCAGGAAGCACAGAAAGTCCCAAACAAGAGGAACCCAGAGGACCACAGCAAGACACATCATAATTAATATGCAAAAGGTTAAAGATAAAGGGAGAATCTTTAAAACAGCAAGAGAAAAAGTTATTTACCTAGAAGGAAGCTCCCACAAGACTGTCAGCTGGTTTCTCAACAGAAACTTGGCAGGCCAGAAGGGATTGGCATGAAATATTCAAAGTTATGAAAAACAAAAAAACTATAACCAAGAGTACTCTACCCAGCAAAGCTATCAATTAGAATTGAACGACGGATAAAGAGTTTTCCAGACAAGAAAAAGTTTAAAAATTTCATCACCACCAAACAAGTATTATGGAAATGTTAAAGGGTCTTTTTCTTTAAGAAGAAGGAAAAAAAGATCAAAGGTATGAATAATAAAATGGCAATAAATACATATCTATCAACAATTAAATAAAAAATAAGTAAACAAACAAACTATCAGAACAGAAAAAGACTCAGATAAGGAGAACATTTTGACAGTTACCAGATTGGAGAGGATTTGGGGAGATGGGTGAAAAGTGAAGGAATTAAGAAGTAAAAATTGGGGGGAGCAAGATGGCGACGGAGTAGGCGGACGTACCAACTTCCAACTCCCAGAACCAAAGTGGATTACAATTCAATTTTAAGAACCATCACCTGGATAAACCAACTTGGAACAAAACTAAGTGGACTCTTCAACCAAGGAACACAGAAGAAGCCACATTGAGACTGGTAGGAATAGCGAAAACGCGAAGAGGGCTGCCCAGCTCCCTGGAGCAAACGGCAGCCCGGTGAGACCCGTGTCGCGGGAGGAGATTTTGGCGGAGAGGGAGGGACCTGGGTCCCAGGAACCAAGCCCCAGCCTGCAGTCCCAGAGCCTAGAAGAGGCGTTTGGACAGTTTTGAGCTGTGAAACAAGTGAGGGAGCTCCCAGGCCTACAGTGTGGAGTATTAGGTCCCTTCCTACTCTGCTGAGGGCTGCTTAAGGTTTTGGGGTGGCAGGACGCTGAAAGGCGGTTCTGTCGGCGTGGGCAGAGGCCAAGCCAGTGGGAGATCGGTCTAGCCCAGAGGGTCGGAGGGTAAGCGCGAGAGCGGTCCGGAAGCTGCGGGCCCGCCTTTAATCCCACTTACGGGGACAAAGCGGGAGGCCAGGAACAGGCAGGCCCTGCGCAAGCTGGCCCTGACCGCGGGGACTGGGCTAGGACCAGGGACGGGCAGGGGCTCGTGGCTGAGCTGACGCTACCAGTCCGCCCCCCCCGCCGCCCGCCGGAGAAACCGCGGTTGGCCAGTATACGTGCGCGAGCGGGCTCCGAGCGCGGGAACGGGGTGGACCCCGAGACAGGCGTAGGCTCGCAGCTGAGCCCACGGCTGCTATCCCCATCCGGCCGGAGAAACCCCGGATAGCGTTAATACGTGCACGAGCGGGCTCCGAACGCGGGGGCGGGGTAGAGTCCGGGACGAGCGGAAGTACGCAGCTCGGTGGAAGCCAGCAAACACGCCCGCCCCAATAAATCTTGGTTTCCGACCCTGCGCAAAGGGCCCTGGCCTCGAGGGCGGGGCTAAAGCTCCTGACGGGCAAAAGCTTACAGCTGAGAGCACGTCAAAAGCCCCGCCTAACCCGCGGAACTGTAGCGAGCAGGCTCCGACTGCTGGTTCTGGGCGGAAGTCCGGAAATAGGCTGGGTCCGCAGCTGAGGAAAGGTGCTTGCCTCTACCCTTGGTGCTAATCTTGTGGCTTCAGTGACAGCCCCTCCCACGGAGGAGAGGCAGAAATCACAGCAAAAGGCACAGTGGGCCGGCGCTGGCAACGCTCATACCCAACCACCCTAGGCGCTGGCAGAGGGGGTGGGGGGCCTGCAGATAAACCACACCTAGAGAACACAAAGGCAACACCTACTGGACTCCAGTGGCCACAACTTGCTTATACACAGAAAAAATGGGCAGGCAGAGGAATGCAAACCAAATGAATCAAGAGAAATCCCCAGAGAAGGACCTGAATGAACCAGATATAACCAAATTACCAGAAGCAGAATTTAGAATAATGATAGTTAGGATGTTCAAAGAAATTAGAGCAACAATGGATAGTCATTATGAACACCTAAATAAAGAGATAACAAGTATAAAAAATGAAATTGAAATAATAAAAAAGAATCAGACAGAAGTGACAAATACAGTATCAGAACTGAAGACCACAATGGAAGGAATTAAAAGCAGGATGGATGACGCTGAGGATCGAATAAGCGAGTTAGAGGACACAATAAACAAAGGCACAGAAGCAGAGAAGAAAAAGGAAAAGAGACTTAAAAAATGTGAGGAAACTCTAAGGGAGCTTTGTGACAACATGAAGAGAAACAACATTCGCATCATAGGGGTGCCTGAAGAAGAGGAGAGAGGACAGGAGGTGGAAACTTTGTTCAATCAAATTATAGCAGAAAACTTTCCTAAATTAAGGCTGGGAAACACTCCACACATTCAAGAAGCACACAGAACTCCATTAAGGAGAAACCCAAAAAAATCTACACCAAGATACATCATAGTTAAAATACCAAAGCTAATGGATAAAGAAAAAATTTTAAAAGCTGCTAGAGAAAAAAAGACTATCACCTACAAAAAAGCCCCCATAAGGATGACATCGGACTTCTCAACAGAAACACTTCAGGCCAGAAGGGAATGGCAAGAAATAATCAAAGTAATGCAGAACAATAACCTACAACCAAGACTACTTTATCCAGCAAGGCTAACGTTTAAAATTGAAGGAGAAATAAAGAGCTTCCCAGAAAAAGAAAGCCTCAAGGAATTCATAAGAACCAAACCAATTCTGCAAGAGTTACTAAGGGGCCTCTTGTGAACAGTTTAAAGGGATGAAAGAATAGAGCAAAAGAAGAATACAGCTTTAAAGAATAAAATGGCAATAAACAACTACATATCAATAATAACCTTAAATGTAAATGGATTAAATGATCCAATCAAAAGACATAGGGTAGCTGCATGGATAAAGAAACAGGACCCATACATATGCTGTCTACAAGAGACACACCTTAAAATAAAAGATGTTCATAGACTGAAGGTAAAAGGATGGAAAAAAATATTTCATGCAAATGGAAATGAAAAAAAAGCAGGGGTAGCAATACTTATATCAGACAAAATGGACTTTAAAACAAAGGCTGTAGTAAGAGATAAAAGAGGACACTACATAATGATAAAGGGAACAATTCAACAGGAAGATATAACTATTGTAAATATCTATGCACCAAATATAGGAGCCCCGACATACATAAAGCAGACTTTGATGGATATAAAGGGCGAGATTAACAGCAATACTATCATAGTAGGGGATTTTAATACCCCTCTAACAACACTGGATAGATCCTCAAGAAAGAAAATTAATAAAGAAACAGCAGACTTAAAGGAGACACTAGATCAACTTGATTTAATAGATATCTTCAGAACTTTTCACCCTAAAGCAGTAGAATATACATTCTTCTCAAGCGCTCATGGTACGTTTTCTAGGATAGACCACATGTTAGGACACAAAAATGGTCTCAATAAATTTAAGAAGATTGAAATCATATCAAGCATTTTCTCTGATCACAATGCCATGAAACTAGAAATTAACCACAAAAGGAAAACTGAAAAATACTCAAACACTTGGAAACTAAATAGCTTGTTATTAAATAATGAATGGATTAACAATGAGATCAAAGAAGAAATAAAAATGTTTCTAGAAACAAATGATAATGAGCATACATCAACTCAAAATTTATGGGACACAGCAAAAGCAGTTCTGAGAGGGAAGTTTATTGCACTACAGGCATATCATAAGAAGCTAGAAAAAGCTCAAATAAGCAACTTGACCCTGCATCTAAAAGAACTAGAAAAACAACAACAAATAAAACCCAAGACAAGTAGAAGAAAGGAAATAATAAAGGTCAGAGCAGAAATAAATGACATAGAGGCTAAGGAAACAATACAGAGGATCAATGAAACAAGAAGCTGGTTCTTTGAAAAGGTAAACAAGATTGATGAACCTTTAACTAGACTCACCAAGAAAAAAAGAGAGAGGACTCAAATAAATAAAATTAGAAAGGACAGTGGAGAAATAACAACTGACACATAAGAAATACAAAGCATTGTAAGAAAATACTATGAAGAACTCTATGCCAAAAAATTAGACAATCTTGGTGAAATGGACAAATTTCTTGAATCATATAACCTTCCAAAAATCAATCTGGAAAATCAGAACACCTAAACAGACCAATTACAGCAAATGAGATCGAAACAGTTATCAAAAAACTCCCAAAAAAGAAAAGTCCTGGGCCTGATGGCTTCACAAGTGAATTCTATCAAAAATTCAAAGAAGAACTAACTCCTATTCTCCTGAAGCTATTTCAAAAAATTCAAGAGGAAGGAAGAATTCCAAACTCTTTTTATGAGGCGAGCATAATTCTGATCCCAAAACCGGGCAAAGACAACACAAAGAAAGAAAATTATAGGCCTATATCCCTGATGAATTTAGACGCTAAAATTCTCAACAAAATATTAGCCAACCAGATCCAGCAAAATATGAAAAAAATCATACACCACGATCAAGTGGGATTTATTCTGGAGAGGCAAGGCTGGTTCAATATTCGCAAATCAATCAATGTGATTCACCACATAAACAAAAGGAAGGACAAAAATCACATGATCATTTCAATAGATGCAGAAAAGGCATTTGATAAAATCCAGCACCCATTCATGCTCAAAACTCTCAGTAAAGTGGGAATACAGGGATCATTCCTTAACATGATAAAGGCCATCTATGATAAACCGACAGCAAACATCATACTAAATGGACAAAGATTAAAAGCAATCCCCTTAAGATCAGGAACCAGGCAGGGTTGCCCACTTTCACCACTCTTATTCAACATAGTTCTGGAAGTCCTAGCTACAGCAATCAGACAAGAAGAAGAAATAAAAGGCATCCAAATTGGAAAAGAAGAAGTAAAACTGTCATTATTTGCAGATGATATGATATTGTATATTGAAAACCCTAAAGTCTCAGTCAAAAAAATACTGGACCTGATAAATGAATTCAGCAAGGTGGCAGGATATAAAATTAATACTCAGAAATCAGAGGCATTTCTATACACCAACAATGAAATATCAGCAAAAGAAATTAAGGAAACAATCCCCTTCATTATTGCAGCCAAAAAAATAAAGTACCTAGGAGTAAATTTAACCAAGGAGGTTAAGGATTTGTACTCGGAAAATTATAGAACATTGATAAAAGAAATCAAGGAAGATACAAACAAGTGGAAGCACATACCGTGCTCATGGCTAGGAAGAATAAACATCATTAAAATGTCTATATTACCCAAAGCAATTTATAAATTCAATGCAATACCAATTAAAATACCAATGACATACTTCAAAGATATAGAACACATATTCCAAAAATTTATATGGAACCAAAAATGAACACGAATAGCCTCAGCAATCTTAAAAAGAAAAAATAAAGCAGGAGGTATCACTCTTCCTGATATCAAGGTTTACTACAAGGCCATTATACTCAAGACAGCCTGGTACTGGCATAAGAACAGGCACATAGATCAATGGAACAGAACAGAGAACCCAGAAATAAACCCACAGCTTTATGGACAACTGATATTTGACAAAGGAGGAAAGAACATACAATGGAGTAAAGACAGCCTCTTTAACAAATGGTGTTGGGAAAATTGGACATCTACCTGCAAAAAAATGAAACTAGACCATCAACTTACACCATTCACAAAAACAAACTCAAAATGGATAAAAGACTTAAATGTAAGCCGTGAAACCATAAACATCTTAGAAGAAAACATAGGCAGCAAACTCTCCGACATCTGTAGCAGCGGTATATTTGCCGGTTTATCTTCATGGGCAACTGAAATAAAAGGCAAGATAAACAAATGGGACTATATCAAACTAAAAAGTTTTTGCACAGCTAAAGACAATAGGAACAGAATAAAAAGACAAACCACACAATGGGAGAACATATTTGACAGCACATCTGATAAGGGGTTAATAACTAAAATTTATAACGAACTTATAAAAAGCAACACCAGGAAGACAAACAACCCAATCAAAAAATGGGCAAAAGAAATGAATAGAAATTTCTCCAAAGAGGACATACAGATGGCCAATAGGCATATGAAAAAATGCTCAACATCAGTAATCATTAGAGAAATGCAAATTAAAACCACAATGAGATATCACCTCACACCAGTCAGAATGGCACTTATCAGCAAAACAACACAGAATAAGTGCTGGCGAGGATGTGGAGAAAAGGGAACCCTTCTGCACTGCTGGTGGGAATGCAGACTGGTGCAGCCACTGTGGAAAACAGTTTGGAGATTCCTCAGAAAATTAAAAATCGAACTGCCTTTTGACCCAGCTATCCCACTTTTAGGAATATACCCTAAGAACACCATAGCACTGTTCGAAAAGAAGAAATGCGCCCCCATGTTCGTGGCAGCATTGTTCACAATAGCGAAGATCTGGAAACAGCCCAAGTGTCCGTCAGAAGACGAGTGGATTAAAAAGCTATGGTACATATATACTATGGAATACTACTCAGCCATAAGAAACGATGACATCGGATCATTTATAACAAAATGGATGTACCTTGATAACATTATACGGAGTGAAATAAGTAAATCAGAAAAAAAGAAAAACTGAGAACAGCACGATTATATACATAGGTGGGACATGAAAGTGAGGGTATGAGACATGGACAAGAGAGTGGTGGTTATGGGATGTGGGGAGGGAGGGAAGAGTGGGATAGGGAGGAGGGGAGGGACGCAGGGAAAACCAGATTGAAGGTGACAGAGGACAATTTGACTTTTGGTGATGGGTATGCAACACAATTTAATGATAAGATAACCTGGAGATGTTTTCATTGTACATATGTACCCTGATTGATTAATGTCACCCCATTAGAATTAATAATAATAAAATATATATATAAAAAAAAAAGAAGTAAAAATTGGTTGTTACAGAATAATAACAGGGATGTAAAGTACAGCATCAAGAATACACTCAATAGTATTGTAACAACTATGTATGGTGTCAGATAGGTACAAGATTTATGGGGATGGTCACTTATGAAGCTACATAATGTCTAAATCACTATGGTATACACCTGAAATTAATATAATATTGTATTTCAACTATAATTGAAATATAAATAATAAAAAAAATTAAAAAACGACAAAACGTTATCTTTTTATAGACAGTAAATAGATACATTCTTAGTAAGATTTAGTAAATTTGGCAGGTCCTGGCATGAATGTGTTAAGTTTTTTCATTCTTGTGTTTATGAGAAACGTGAGCTTGATGTTGATGTCTCCCAGCGATTTCTTCAATGTTTGGGCATATATTTGAAAGGCAAACTCTCATTTCCTCATTAATACATTGAAGAATTCCTCTCTTTTTACTCCTTTATATATATATATATATATATATATATATTATTAATTCTAATGGGGTGACACCAATAAATCAGGGTACATATGTACAATGAAAACATCTCCAGGTTATCTTATCATTCAATTGTGTTGCACACCTGTCACCAAAAGTCAAATTGTCCTCTGTCACCTTCAATCTGGTTTTCCCTGTGTCCCTCCCATCCTCACTATCCCACTCTTCCCTCCCTCCCCCCATCCCGTAACCACCACTCTCTAGTCCATGTCTCATATTCTCACTTTTATGTCCCACCTATGTATGAAATCATGCTGTTCTCAGTTTTTCTTTCTTTTTTCTGATTTACTTATTTCACTCCATATAATGTTATCCAGGTACATTCATTTTGTTAAAATGATCCGATGTAATCATTTCTTATGGCTGAGTAGTATTCCATAGTATATATGTACCAAAGCTTTTTAATCCACTCGTCCTCTGATGGACACTTGGAGTGTTTCCAGATCTTCACTATTGTGAACAATGCTGCCACGAACATGGGGGCGCATTTCTTCTTTTCGAACAGTGCTATGGTGTTCTTAGGGTATATTCCTATAAGTGAGATAGCTGGGTCAAAAGGCAGTTCAATTTTTAATTTTCTGAGGAATCTCCAAACTGTTTTCCACAGTGGCTGCACCAGTCTGCATTCCCACCAGCAGTGCAGAAGGGTTCCCTTTTCTCCACATCCTCGCCAGCACTTATTCTGTGTTGTTTTGCTGATGAGTGCCATTCTGACTGGTGTGAGGTGATATCTCATTGTGGTTTTAATTTGCATTTCTCTAATGATTAGTGATGTTGAGCATTTTTTCATATGTCCTTTGGCCATCTGTATGTCCTCTTTGGAGAAATTTCTATTCATTTCTTTTGACCATTTTTTGATTGGATTGTTTGTCTTCCTGGTGTTGAGTTTTATAAGTTCTTTATAAATTTTAGTTATTAACCCCATATCAGATGTGCTGTCGAATATGTTCTCCCATTGTGTGGTTTGTCTTTTTATTCTGTTCTTATTGTCTTTAGCTGTGCAAAAACTTTTTAGTTTGATATAGTCCCATTTGTTTATCTTGTCTTTTATTTCATTTGCCCATGGATATAAATTGGCAAATATATTGCTGCTACAGATGTAGGAGAGCTTGCTGCCTATGTTTTCTTCTAAGATGCTTACAGTTTCACAGCTTACATTTAAGTCTTTTATCCATTTTGAGTTTGTTTTTGTGAATGGTGTAAGTTGATGGTCTAGTTTCATTTTTTTGCAGGTAGATGTCCAATTTTCCCAACACCATTTGTTAAAGAGGCTGTCTTTACTCCATTGTATGTTCTTTCCTGCTTTGTCAAATATCAGTTGTCCATAAAGATGTGGGTTTATTTCTGGGTCCTCTGTTCTGTTCCATTGATCTATGTGCCTCTTCTTATGCCAGTATCAGGCTGTCTTGAGTATAATGGCCTTATTGTAAACCTTGATATCTGGAAGAGTGATACCTCCTGCTTTATTTTTTCTTTTTAAGATTGCTGAGGCTATTTGTGTTCTTTTTGGTTCCATATAAATTTTTGGAATATTTGTTCTATATCTTTGAAGTATGTCATTGGTATTTTAATTGGTATTGCATTGAATTTATAAATTGCTTTGGGTAATATAGACATTTTAATGATGTTTATTCTTCCTAGCCATGAGCACGGTATATGCTTCCACTTGTTTGTATCTTCCTTGATTTCTTTTATCAATGTTTTATAATTTTCTGAGTACAAGTCCTTAACCTCCTTGGTTAAATTTACTCCTAGGTACTATATTTTTTTGGCTGCAATAATGAAAGGGATTGTTTCCTTAATTTCTTTTGCTGACAGTTCATTGTTGGTATATAGAAATGCCTCTGATTTCTGAGTATTAATTTTATATCCTGCCACCTTGCTAAATTCATTTATTAGGTCCAGTAGTTTTTTGACAGAGACTTTAGGGTTTTCAATATACAATATCATATCATTTGCAAATAGTGACAGTTTTACTTCTTCTTTTCCAATTTGGATGCCTTTTTTTTCTTCTTCTTGTCTGATTGCTGTAGCTAAGACTTCCAGAACTATGTTGAATAAGAGTGGTGAAAGGGGGCATCCCTGCCTGGATCCTGATCTTAAGGAGATTGCTTTTAATTTTTGTCCATTTAGTATGATATTTGCTATGGGTTTGTGGTAGATGGCCTCTATCATGTTAAGGAATGATCCCTGTATTCCCACTTTACTGAGAGTTTTGAGCATGAATGGGTGCTGGATTTTATCAAATGCCTTTTCTGCATCTATTGAAATTATCATGTGATTTTCGTGCTTCCTTTTGTTTATGTGATGAATCACATTGATTGATTTGCGAATATTGAACCAGCCTTGCCTCTCCAGAATAAATCCCACTTGATTATGGTGATTTTTTTCATATATTGCTGGATCCAGTTGGCTAATATTTTGTTGAGAATTCTAGTGTCTAAATTCCTCAGAGATATAGGCCTATAATTTTCTTTCTTAGTGTTGTCTTTGCCCGGTTTTGGTATCAGAATTATGCTCGCCTCATAAAAAGAGTTTGGAAGTCTTCCTTCCTCTTGAAATTTTTGAAATAGCTTGAGGAGGATAGGATTTAGTTCTTTGAATTTTTGATAGAATTCACTTGTGAAGCCATCAGGCCAAGGACTTTTCTTTTTTAGGAGTTTTTTGATAACTGTTTCGATCTCATTTGTTGTAATTGGTCTGTTTAGGTGTTCTGCCTCTTCCTAATTGATTTTTGGAAGGTTATATGATTCAAGAAATTTGTCCATTTCACCAAGATTGTCTAATTTTTTGGCATATAGTTCTTCATAGTATTTTCTTACAATGCTTTGTATTTTTGTTGTGTCAGTTGTTATTTCTCCATTGTCCTTTCTAATTTTATTTATTTGAGTCCTCTCTCTTTTTTTCTTGGTGAGTCTATTTAAAGGTTCATCAATCTTGTTTACCTTTTCAAAGAACCAGCTTCTGGTTTCATTGATCCTCTGTATTGTTTCCTTAGCCTCCATGTCATTTATTTCTGCTCTGATCTTTATTATTTCCTTCCTTCTACTTGTCTTGGGTTTTATTTGTTGTTGTTTTTCTAGTTCTTTTAGATGCAGTGTCAGGTTGCTTATTTGAGCTTTTTCTAGCTTCTTGTGATATGCCTGTACTGCAATGAACTTCCCTCTCAGAACTGCTTTTGCTGTGTCCCATAAATTTTGAATTGATGTATGCTCATTATTATTTTTTTCTAGAAACTTTTTTATTTCTTCTTTGATCTCATTGTTAATCCATTCATTATTTAATATCACGCTATTTAGTTTCCAAGTGTTTGAGTATTTTTCAGTTTTCCTTTTGTGGTTAATTTCTAGTTTCATGGCATTGTGATCAGAGAAAATGCTTGATGTGATTTCAATATTCTTAAGTTTATTGAGACCATTTTTGTGTCCTAACATGTGGTCTATCCTAGGAAACCTACCATGAGCGCTTGAGAACAATGTATATTCTACTGCTTTAGGATGAAAAGTTCTGAAGATATCTATTAAATCAAGTTGATCTAGTGTATCCTTTAAGTCTGCTGTTTCTTTATTAATTTTCTTTCTTGAAGATCTATCCAGTGTTGTTAGGGGGGTATTGAAATCCCTTACTATTTTAGTATTGCTGTTAATCTCGCCCTTTATATCCATCAAAGTCTGCTTTATGTATGTCGGGGCTCCTATATTTGGTGCATAAATATTTATAATAGTTATATATTCCTGTTGAATTGTTCCCTTTATCATTATGTAGTGTCCTTCTTTATCTCTTACTACAGTCTTTGTTTTAAAGTCCATTTTGTCAGATATAAATATTGATACCCCTGCTTTTTTTTTCATTTCCATTTGCATGAAATATTTTTCTCCATCCTTTTACCTTCAGTCTATGTGCATCTTTTGTTTTAAGTTGTGTCTCTTGTAGAGAGCATATGTATGGGTCCTGTTTCTTTATCCATGCAGCTACCCTATGTCTTTTGATTGGATCATTTAATCCATTTACATTTAAGGTTATTATTGATATGTAGTTGTTTATTGCCATTTTATTCTTTAAGGCTGTATTCTTCTTTTGCTTTATTCTTTCCTCCCTTTAAACTGTTCACAACAGGCCCCTTTGTATCTCTTGCAGAATTGGTTTGGTTTTTATGAATTCCTTGAGGCTTGCTTTTTGTGGGAAGCTCTTTATCTCCTTCAATTTTAAATGTTAGCCTCTCTGGATAAAGTAGATTTGGTTGTAGGTTCTTGTTCTGCATTACTTTGATTATATCTTGCCATTCCCTTCTGGCCTCAAGTGTTTCTGTTGAGAAGTCCGACGTTATCCTTATGGGGGCTCCTTTGTAGGTGATAGCCTTTTTTTCCCTTAGCAGCTTTTAAAATTTTTTCTTTATTCATTGGCTTTGTTAGTTTAACTATAATGTGTCTTGGTGTGGATCTTTTTGGGTTTCTTTTAATGGAGTTCTGTGTGCTTCTTGAACGTGTGGAGTGTTTCCCAGCCATAATTTAGGAAAGATTTCTGCTATGATTTAATTGAACAAAGTTCCCATTTCCTGTCCTCTCTCCTCTTCTTCAGGCACCCCTATGATGCGAATGTTGTTTCTCTTCATGTTGTCACAGAGCTCCCTGAGAGTTTCCTCACATTTTTTGAGTCTCTTTTCATTTTACTTCTCTGCTTCTCTGCCTTTGTTTATTGTGTCCTCTAACTCGCTTATTTGATCCTCATCGTAATTCATCCTGCTTTTAATTTCTTCCATTGTGGTTCTCAGTTCTTATACTGTATTTGTCATTTCTGTCTGATTCTTTTTTATTATTTCAATTTTGTTTTTTATACTTGTTATCTCTTTATTTACGTGTTCATAGTGACTATCCATTGTTGCTCTAATTTCTTTGAACTTCCTAACTATCATTATTCTAAATTCTGCTTCTGGTAGTTTGGTTATATCTGGTTCATTCAGGTCTTTCTCTGGGGATTTCTCTTGATTCATTTGGTTTGTATTCCTCTGCCTGCCCATTTTATCTGTGTATAAGCAAGTTGTGGCCACTGGAGTCCAGTAGGTGTTTCCTTTATGTTCTCTAGGTGTGGTCTGTCTGCAGGCGCCCCACTCCCTCTGCCGCTGCCTAGGGTGGTTGGGTATGGGCATTGCCAGCTCTGGCCCAGTGTGTCTTTTGCTGTGAATTCTGCCTCTTCTCCGTGGGAGGGGCTGTCACGGAAGCCACAAGCCTCAGCACCAAGGGTAGAGGTGAGCACCTTTGCTCAGCTGCAGATCCATTCTGTTTCCGGACTTCCGCCCAGAACCCGCAGTCAGAGCCTGCTGGCCACAGTTTTGCGGGTTGGGCGGGGCTTTTGACGTGCTCTCAGTGTGAGCCTTTGCCTCTCCGGAGCTTTAGCCCTGCTTTTGAGGCCAGGGCCCTTCTGCGCAGGGTCGCAAACCCAGGTTTATTGGGCCGGGCGTGTTTGCTGGCTTCCACTCAGCTGCTTGCTTCCGCTCGTCCCAGACTCTACCCCGCCCCCACGTTCGGAGCCCGCTCGTCCACGTAGGATGGCAATGCATGGTTTCTCCGGCCGGGCGGGGATAGTAGCGTGGTCTCAGCTGCGATCTTCCACTTGTCTCGGGGTCTACTTTGTTCCCGCGCTCGGAGCCCGCTCGCTCACGTATAATGGCAAATCGTGGTTTCTCCGGCCGGGCGGGGCTGGTAGTGTGAGCTCAGCCGCGAGCCCCCGCCCTTCCCTGGTTCTAGCCCCATCTTCGTGGTCAGGGCCGGCTTGCGCAGAGTCGCAGTGCAGATTTCTGCCCGTTCCTGGCCTCCCGCTTTGTCCCCGTAGGTGGCATTACAGGCGGGCCCGCAGCTTCCGGAGCACTTTCGTGCGTCCCCTCCACCCCTGCTGGGCTAGACCGAGCTCACACCAGCTTGGCCTTTGCTCATGCCAACAGAACCGTGTTTCAGCGTCCTGCCGCCCCAAACCCTTCAGCAACCCTCAGCAGAGTAGGAAGGGACCTAATACTCCACACTGTTGGCCTGGGAGCTCCCTCACTTGTTTTACAGCTCACAACTGTCCAAACGCCTCTTCTAAGTTCTGGGACTGCAGGCTGGGGCTTGGTTCCTGGGACCCAGGTCTCTCCCTCTCCGCCAAACTTTCCTCCCGCCATGCGGGTCTCTCCGGGCTGCCGTTTGCTCCAGGGAGCTGGGCAGCCCTCTTCGTGTTTTCGCTATTTCTACCAGTCTCAATGTGGCTTCTTCTGTGTTCCTTGGTTGAAGAGTCCACTTAGTTTAGTTCAAAGTTGGTTTATCCAGATGATGGTTCTTAAAATTGAGTTCTAATCCACTTTGGTTCTGGGAGTTGGAAGTTGGTACGTCTGCCTACTTTGTTGCCATCTTGCTTCTTCCTTTTTTTACTCTTATTTGAGGGTAGAAAATCCTAATTTTCATAAATAGAATGTTGAAAGTTGTAGTAAAATGTTCAAAGCTTTTTTAGATATTGCCACATATTCTTCTTTTATAGAAATCCGAAAGAATTCAAGAGACAATTTCTCATGTTTAATCACCAATCCATGATCAGTGGATATAGCTGCTAGTTCTTCTTCTTCTGTTAATGTTAAACCAAAATCACTTGAAGCTTCCATGAATGGGTTTCTAATCTAATCGTATTGTTCAGTGTTAAGTGATGGAAAATGCTATAAATTAAATTCTACCCTTCAGCCTTCAAGTCCTGTTTTATTTACACTTAACTTTTGCTCACTTCCAGAATCGGATTCTTTAATATTATGCTTCTTTTTGAGAAATCTATCCATTTTATTTGGGTGTATCTATCTAAAAATTATATAATGATGTGTTAATAATAAATATAATAATGATGTGTTTATAGAAAGAGCAATATTTTTGTAATGAAATGATATAATAGAGTAACTATATTTATTTTTATATCTGGGCACATGATGCGAATCAGCACAGCTAGTAATTCCAGGTCCCAAGTGAGAATGGTGAAGAATTAAGAAAATACATGGAATTAAGAAAATACAGGGTCAGGAGGGCCCTGTAATTGCTGTTGGCAAGAACAAAGCATGCCCAGAAACAGCATCTTGCTTTATTTATAGGGCAAAGTGAGGCTATTAGCAATCTTAACTTTACACCAAACAAAGGATAGAAGAAACTTGCCTCTAGTCTTTCCAGGGAACATGGGGGGTAGTGTAAACAATCCAGCACCACAGCTTAACAGCCTTTTGCAATCTAATCAGGCAAGTGAGGTGGGGGGTTGGGCAGACTGTCAGCTAGCCGCCAATTCCCCACACCTTTGTCCCCCAAAAATCTAAACTTCAAAAACCCTGTTGGTTTTTTGGTCCCCAACAGGCACATATTTTACTGGAATACCATAGGATGCACCTGGAAATCTTAGGGTGTACCAGTGCGCCCTGGCACACACTTTGAGAAGCACTGGTTTAGGTGAACGCGCATCTCGTTTACGGGGTAGTGATTACTCTTGGAAGTTCTTGGAGCTCTGAACTTCTGAAAAGAAGGCACTGTGTCCTTGGGCATGTCTCTGGTCTTGTGAGATGAACTAATCGCAGGGGCGGCAAGCAGGGACTCATAATTGCAGTAGGGTGGCCCATCTGGAGACCCCTAGATGTCAGTAGAGGAACAGATCCTCTCTGATCCTTGGGGGCAAGCAGGGCACTGGTAGTCCAAAGACAGCAGCAGCACAGGAACAGAGGGAGCAAATGCACTTGGGCAAGGCTGACACTTTCCTTTTGTTAAACAGGAAGTTGGGGACAAGCATGGCAACTTGCCTCTTAGGGGGCATGATAAGCACAGCCTCTTGTGGAGGGGTTCAAGCCCAAATCACTGACAGAGGTCTGGGGAGGGGGACGGGAGGCTGACTGGATAGGGGAAGCAGGCTGAGATGACTACAATTTCCTCCTGTCATTGGTGTTAAATAGTGGGTGACCTGGGCCTTGTGGTCGTGGGGTAGTGGAGGGCGATTGTTCTGTACCTTAGTTGGCATTTTTTCTCTCCATGTTGAGGCCTGAGCCTGGCATCTCAACATCAAAAACAATAAAGAATCGTGGAGAGAGCTCCAGCCCCCTGGGTCCCAGGACGCCAGGCTGCTTGTTCTCCTCTGCCCCAGGGCTGCCCAGTGATGGTGGCAAGGCCATTGCCACCTCCAGGACTTCAGTCCCATTTGAGCTGATCTCTGAGGGCCTTATTACCCCCAATTCTCAGAGTCGCTGGGGCCAGAGCAAGATGGCCAGCATAGGAGCAAGAAAGGGAGAGGTGGGTGTCTGGGAACAGCCGGTGTTTCTGGGTTCGGCTGACACTGTGGGTGGCAGGAGGAGCGTGTCTGCACCTTCAGTGGCTGAACCAGCTCATTCACTCAGAAAGGGAACAGACCCCTGCGTGAATATCACTGTTGGGTGAGTGCGAATCCCCATGCTGCCACCTCTAAGCAGTTATTCAATAATGTGTATCTCCCTTCTCACCTGTAAGAGAGGAAGCCTTCAAAACAGGTGAGAAGCACCTACCACCTTTAGGATGAGATGAAACAGGTAGACACAAGCTGTGCCCAGTGCTTGACCGAATGCTAAGAGTCTACCCAGGGCAGCTACTGCTTGTCGTGCTGCTGCCCCTGCCACCCCTTTTACTGCCCCTGTGCTCCTGCTATGTTGTAGACATCAAATGAGGGAATGTGAACAGAAAAGGATGAGTTATAAATATTCCCTGCCCTCAGGGAGCTCACAGTCTGACAGCAAAGCACACCCATTGGTTACAGAGCCCACTGTGACTGAGGCTATAAATACAGAGATCAAGAAGATGCCCTGGGGCGGGGGGAGAGCTAGAAGGTGCTTCTGACTGGGGCACCAGACAAGCCTCCTTGGGGAAATGGACTTTGGGCCCGGTGGGCTGTACGCTTGAGCGATAACGGCGTTCTGTCGGCCTAGCAATCCCTGTCTATTCACACTGTCCTGAACACACCTACCACAGGTGTTATCTGCACTGCTTTCATTAGGATGAATTTCATTTCTATCTTCCCAGAGTTCAAATATGTCAGCTGGGTCACATTTTCCACTGGCATTCAGTTCACAATACCTAGAGGAGGTAGATGAACAGGTAAGTGGCATCACACAGTTCTTGTTCATGTCTTTGCTGGCAAGGCTATGTGGTGGGTGAATTATTCCCTAAGGAGGAGCCCACAGAGAGTAAGGCAGAGTCACCAAAGACAGTCGGGTCCTTGGTCCAGCTCTCTACCAGCCACTTGGTAAGAAAGGTAGGTGCTGGGCATCATGGAAGCAACACGTGCCTTCCTGGTCAAAGATTCTCTGTTCTGGTTCATGGTGACACTTCTAGGGTCCTTGACAATCTACTTCTGGAGTCTCACTTAGTTCATGTATTCATTTGTTTATTCAACAAACATTTGAGTACGGCTTGGGAGTCACACTATTTAATAGGATGCGGACCTCATCCTCAGGGGCTCCTGATCTAGAAGAAAGAGAGAAAATTACAAATAATTACAAAACACTGTGAAAGTTGAATGAGAAATGCCCACGTTTTTCTGACTGCCCAGAAGCGGCGCCTAACAGAGCTCAGTGGGGCAGTGGATGGGGTGTGGGGGAGGCCCAGAGGGGCTCCAGCAGGTACCTTCACCGGGATCTCCTCTTGCACCTGCTCTCGCTCACTGCCTTTCTGGGCGCCCATCCTCCATGCTCCTGAGCTGGCCTATTCTATGTCTGACACGCCACCAGATGTGACTACGTCTGCATGTGACAGTCCTGCCTCTTCTCTGAACCTTGGTTTTTCTCAGCCTAGCTTTTATGGTGGTGTCTTGACCCTGCCACTGCCTAACCCTTTGGTTCCCCGACATAAAATGCCTACCTGTGTCTTTTTCCTAAAACAGTAAATTAGCTCCAAAAGGAATTCTGTTCGTTGATTTTCATTGGGCCTCTTTCAGCTCATTCTGGCTTTGAGATTGTGCTTGTTTGATTTGATTACCCACCAATTCAGCCTGGATCGCCCTCCTTATAACACTCTGGCACCCTGCCTCTTATGATCCTCCCCACTCCCCAACTTTCCCGAAGCCTCAGTTTTTAGTAAGGTTGAATCTTGTTCACTGGGCTCAGTGTTGGGGGACAGGTTTCTCAGATTACAGTTGCATCAGCAAGCAGTGCTGTGAAACATTTTCCAAAGTTCGCACAGATATCATCCCGCAAGCAGCTCTAGCTGTCCATAGTTTCTCTCTCTCCTATTTTTTCCTTCTACTCCCTGTTACAGAAAATATCAGACACAGGAAATGTGAAAAAGGTGAGGGTTAGAAAGGAAAAAGAAATGATCACTAATCAAGCATTCCCAATCTATAGCAGTGTGGACAAAAAAGGGGCCACACGCTGACCCTGACAAGCTCAGGGAAAGTCTGCCTGGCGGCCTTTACAGATTTTGGGACCTAAAGTAACCACACAGGATGGTCTGAAATAGAAACTTTTTAACTAAAAGCGGTTTATGGTGGGTAGTACTGTCCTAGGGAGAATACTCTATCTGAACAAGGTCAATGTTTCCTTTGATGCCTGTCATTTTTTGCATCTACAATAATATACCTGGTAACATGCCTTTGAAATGCAGGGGCAATCTTTGTCTGTCCCCTCAGGGTAGATATCTCCCCACCCCCCCAGAGAAGAAACCAACAAACCCCTTTGTTGTTATTATTACCATGTTAATTAACGTTCCTGTCTCATGGCTCCCTCTGTAAGAGAGGTTTTAGTGTATACATTTTCACTTCTATCCAATCTCAGAGATTTCCCTTCTTTGCTTTCTCCTGTTTCCCTAATCTGTCACCAATGAATTTCAAGTAACCCTGCCATCTTCCCCTTTGATTCTAAGGTATAAAATAAGTGGGGAAACCGCCGTTTTCTGGAGCATTTTCTCAATCCCTTGAGACTTTGCTTTCCGGCAATTGTCAACAGTTTGGCTCAAATAAACACACAAACAATTCTAACAGGTTTGGAAGTGTTTTTTCGTTGATAGCAGAAAGAAGAAACCAGGTTCAGAAAGGTTGGGGAAATGCCTCACAGCCCAGAATTTGAGTGATTTATAAGAGCTCAGTGGCATTCTTAATGGAGGGAGGGAATTATCACAAGAACACAACCAATTCTCGCCCCTGGGTTTCCCTGCATGCTGCAGCTGTCCCCAGGGGCCTCATCCATGTGCAGACCATCTTGCTGCATGCATATTTAGCCTTTCTTTCCTAAGGGCCAATGTCTTCAGAAGTCATAACTATAGAAGCAGAGAGCTAACTCTGATCTGATTCCTGGTGGAAACACTTTCTAAAGGCTGTGAGCTGTCTATTTAAAAATGATGAATTAAATTTAGTGACTATTTCCTCACTAGATTTCTATCCCTATTAAGTATTTTGCAAGTTTTTTATAACTTGCTAAGAATCTAAGTTATTTCCTCACATTTTTCTTGCAAAGGATGAGTTTAATATTTTAACTATTCTCACTATTGTTAATTTTCTTTCCCCCCTCATTTATTAGAATACCCATTTTTCTCTGTGGTTTATCTATTTATTCCCTAAAGTGTTTATAAAATCCTCTAGCTTTTTTTTTTTTTACCACTTAAACAATTTACTTATCTTCTTTTTTATTACCTGAATTTCTCAGATTTGACCTTTAGCTGAGGAATAATCAAATTCTTTCCTTTATTCTGATCCCTTTCCATTACTAAACATCTTTAAACTTATAATTTACTAACGCTCTCTGCTAAAGCTAGAATGACAGTTTCTATTTTTACTTTGGATGTGATGGAGCTGCAATGCTATTTAATTTAATGGCATAAAAAAATTGGTCTTTTCATGAACCAACGCACAAGAAGAGAGACAGCACCACCCCCACAGTAAGCATGCAGTAGATGCCTCTATAGTTGTTGTTACTTCCAGGCGCTGTGCTATTGACCTCAGGTTATAAAGATGGGCAAGAAGTGGTCCATGTTCTTACATTTTTTGTGTTTTGTGGCAGAGACAGAGAGAGTCAGAGACAGGGACAGATAGGGACAAACAGACAGGAAGGAAGAGAGATGAGAATCATCAATTCTTCGTTGCAGTTCCTTAGTTGTTCATTGATTGACTTTTCATATGTGCCTTGACCTGGGGGGGGGGAGCTAAAGCAGACCGAGTGACCCCTTGCTCGAGCCAGCAAACTTGGGCTCAAGCTGGTGAGCCTTGCTCAAACCAGATGAGTCTGTGCTCAAGCTGGCGACCTCAGGGTCTCGAACCTGGGTCCTCCCATTCCAGTCCAGTGCACTATTCACTGCGCCACTGCCTGGTCAGGTCCATGTTCTTACTTAAACTCTGAAACCTGGCAGTGACTTTACATTACCTCCAAGGGAGGTTCAAGTCCTTGAGATTTAACCTAAGGCTCTATATAATCTGAACCCTATCTTCCTTGTGACCTCTAGCATCTGATACCATCTCCCTAGCCCTGTGGAATCACAGACTTGCATGGGAACTTATATTTTTAAGACTTTGTTTGTGGTTGGTGTGGAAGGCTAGATGGCCTTCTTTCCATTTCCTTAGTCTTCTCCTGCTTCCTCTGCTATGTTTCTCCAAAGTTCTTCCTTCTTCCACACTCCTTTCTGCACCTTATGCACGCTTTTGTTCGGATTCTACCACAGTGTGACTGTTTCCACCTGTCTGTCTCCCTACTAGACTTGGAGCTTCTTGATAATAAGACTTCACCTCAGTCAGATTTGTATCCTCTTGTTCCCAATTTGCTATTTAGAAAAGACTGTCAAAGGAATGATAACACTGGACATAATGAGAGTTATTATTTAAGAAAGAATTCTTTCTAAAGAGTCAGGAAGATGTCCTAGAAGACAGGACATTTATAACCAATCCATGGAGGATGAAGAAAATTGCAGTTGGGAAACTTCATGGGGCAGAGACCACCCAAAGGAGGGGCTGTCTGGGCAAAGGAAGGCTGAGCGGCCGAAGTGGTCAGTTGTGTGTGTGTGTGTGTGTGTGTGTGTGTGTTTGTGTGTGTGTGTATGTGTGTGTAGCATAGGAAACTGCTTATTGAGGCTGAAGCAAGCCAGTTCAGTGGGAAAGAGGTGGTGATATCCATACCTTCATTCCTTCCACAAATACTTCTTGGGTCTTCCTACGCATGTTGTAGTGGAAGTCTAGAAAGGTAGGACAGGTCATGGTGGGGCTCTTGACTATTAGGTTGAAAAGGCCCCAGGACTGGGGAGAGAAGAACTTGAGCGAACAGCTGGGAGGTTGTCTTCCCTGAAGAACTGGTTGGGTTGACTGACATCAAATTTCCTTATTAACTTGAGCTTGAGGAGGCTCAGCTTTTGCAGGATGTAACGGGAGGGAGGAAGCATATAACTGACTTGTTGCTCCACAGCTCTCACTTCCACACTCTCTCTCCGTTTCAGGGCACCATTTAGTCCCGCTGTGACCTGCCCCTCCCCTTTAGAACCTGCTCTCCTGGGGGCCCTTTGCAGCAGTCACTGAGGAGAGGCTGAGGAGCCTACCCGCTCTGTCCTGCTTCTGGACTGGGTCTTCACGGAATGCACTGCTTGTTTCCCAGAGAGTGGGCAGCAGATGAGAAGCAGAGATCTGGGCGTGTCTCTTTTCCCGGGGCCCTGAAGTCACAGGCTTTCAGTGTCCTCTTTTCCTAGGTAAACCTTGGCCTGATACTTGAGGCTGATGAGAAAAAAAGTCTGATCCTACCTTTTGAAGGGCCCTGGAAAAATGAGCAGAAGTATTTCGAAAATACCAACCACACAGCCAGTTTCAAGTTAAATTGCTTATGATCACATCAAGGCATAGTCATTGTTTTTTTCTTTTTTTTAAATTGTATTTTATTGAGGTGACGCTGATTAACATACAGGTTTCAGGTGCCCAATTCTACAACACATCACTGTATATTATATTGTGTGTTCACCCCTTAACCCCAGTCAAGTCTTCATCCATCACCATTTATCCACTGGTCCCCTCCTCCACAATACCCCCACCCTACAATCATCAAATTGTTTTCTATGTCCATTAGGCTTTTTGTCCTTTTTTTTTTTTTGCTCTATCCTTCTAACTCCCTCCCCCAACAGCTGTCAGCCTGTTCTCTGTGTAAGAGTCTGGTTTTATTTTGCTTGTTAGTTCATTTCATTCATTAGACTCTACGTGTGAGTGAAATCATATGGTGCTTGTCTTCCCCTAGATGGCTTATTTCACTTAGCTTGAAGATCTCCAGGTCTATCCATTCTGTCGCAAAAGGTAAGCTTCTCTTCTTTTTAATGGCTGTATGGTATTCCATTGTGTAAATGTACAACTGTTTTTTTTTATCTACTCGTGTACTGTTGGGCACTGTTCATATCGTGGGTGGGGATGACGTGTTCTTTTAGTCACATGAAATTTATTTAGTGAATATGTTCTGTGTGCAAGACACTGAGCAAGTATTACTCAGGGACAGGAGCTCTCTGGACAGGAGCTCTGTGGCACAAACCTCCCGGGCCTGTCTGGGGAGCCCCCATCGCCTGCACCTGGGCTGGGCTGAGCTGGGTATGGGTTGACCTTGCTACAGAATGTGGAGGAAGCAGTGTTCTTAGGCTTTGAGTCTAGGTATTCGGGTCTAAAAACATCTTCTTCTTCCCAGTTGGAACACATGTTTTTTGAAGCATTGAGTTGATAGGTAAGACGACTCACTCCTCTGATGGAGAGACCAGGGGACAGACAGGAGAGGCCCCAAGACCATGTGAAGAGAGAGAGGGGCCATTTGTCCCAGTTTCCTAGGTGACTCCCCATTAACTGCCAGGTTACTAAAGCCATGTGAGACCCTAAGCAAGACCCATAGAACTTCCCACATGAGCTCAAACTACAGAACCATGAGAGAAATCATGTGGCTGGTATTTCAAGCTGCCAAGTTCCGGGATGCTTTATTATCCCAACATGGAAAAGCCCAGCAGCTCCTCGAGTCTGAAATCTCCTCTGTGCAGTGCTACTTCATGGTTTTACCAGCATAATTTCATGGATAGGTCCATTTTGTAATGGCTTCCATGGGAAATGGCTTTCTCAGCACCTGCTCAGTCTTACTGGGAAAAAACAGCCTATGCTTCTTCGGAAACCCTAACATGGTTTTACCTTTTCTCCTCAAGGAAGAAAGAGACTTTACATTTATTTCGTCAGGTCTGCAGGCATATGCTGGCATTCAATGTGAATTATCTGCTTAAATTTCCATGGCAGCAGGAAAAAGGTAGTCTTTATCAACAGTTTACAGATGTGAGAACTGACCAAAAAGTTCATCACCACCTGAGTCAGGATGCCCTGGAGGGGCCGCTGAACCTAGGTTCTTCAGTTTCTAAATCCAGAAAACAGGTTATCAGGTCAAACTGACCTGAGACCTTGGAACTGAGGGAGGTTCTCACAGAGCCCCAGTCTTTTCCAGAAGCTGACCTCACACCCACCCCTCACAACAAAACCTCGAAGGACCCTTCCCCTACCCCAAAGCTCAGCCTGCATTTTAACCTGCTGAGCCTTTCATCTTTCAGGAACTGTTCTGAAGCCAGTAAGTCACATTTCTTGCTGCTAATGAGATGTGATGTCCTCGTAGGAGACATCCTTAATAGGAGCTGGTGTGCAGAAATGCTGGTGCACAGTCCCAGGCAGATGAAATATTTTATCTGAAAAAAAAATGTAGAAACACGTTTCTGAATTAGTGCTTCCTCAACAAAAATTATTCTGGAGATGTTGGATCATTAGAACAGGAGTGGGGTGGAGATGAGAGAGAGAGAGAGCAATCAATATTTTATTGTAGCGTCTCCAGAGGTTTCCAAAGCTAAGGATACAGGAGAAGGGAAGCTTTTAAGGAGAAAAATGGTGCATATAAATGGCGTAGTAAAATAAGTGTTTTCCCGTTTTACTTAGAGAAAAACATAGTGCATGTTTTAGCAGAGAAAAGTGGATATTTAAATAATTTATCAGACCTCTTTTTCCTTAGGGAAAATGCCGAGTAGTAACATCTCCATGGCTTTCTAGAAAGGGATA
Source organism: Rhynchonycteris naso (assembly GCA_037038555.1). Taxonomy (NCBI): domain Eukaryota; kingdom Metazoa; phylum Chordata; class Mammalia; order Chiroptera; family Emballonuridae; genus Rhynchonycteris; species Rhynchonycteris naso. The sequence continues at coordinate 103,131,636 of CM073001.1, forward strand.
CATTCTCTATAAGTAGAAAAAGCACCTAAAATAAGAGAGACAGAAAAAAGTCAGTGTCAAAAACATGGAAAAGGAATCCGAAGATGTGAGCTTGAGTTTAGCTTTGTCACCTGCTGGTTGTGTGACACTCAGTGAGTTTCTTTCTCCTTCCTGGAGGCCATAATTTTTCCCTGGGTCAAGTGATTGGTTAAAGGGGGACTGTGCCGGCTTTGGGGACCTAATATGACATATAGTCCCACATTCATCTACTTTTTTATTGTTGTTTGTTTGTCTTTTTTTAAATTAATTTTAATGGGGTGACACCAATAAATGAGGGTACATATGTACAATGAAAACATCTCCAGGTTATCTTATCATTCAATTGTGTTGCATACCCGTCACCCAAAGTCAAATTGTCCTCTGTCACCTTCTATCTGGTTTTCCCCATGCACCTCCCCTTTTCCCTATCCCACCCTCCCCTCCCTCCACCACCCTCCCCGCCCTCCCCCACCCCGTAACCACCACTCTCTTGTCCATGTCTCATAGTCTCACTTTTATGTCCCACCTATGTATGAAATCATGCTGTTCTCAGTTTTTTTTTTCTGCTTTACTTATTTCACTTCGTAAAATGTTATCAAGGTCCATCCATTTTGTTGTAAATGATCCGATGTCATCATTTCTTATGGCTGAGTAGTATTCCATAGTATATATGTACCATAGCTTTTTAATCCACTCGTCCTCTGACAGACACTTGGGCTGCTTCCAGTTCTTCGCTATTAAGAACAATGCTGCCACGAACATGGGGGCGCATTTCTTCTTTTCGAACAGTGCTATGGTGTTCTTAGGGTATATTCCTAAAAGTGGGAGAGCTGGGTCAAAAGGCAGTTTGACTTTTAATTTTTTGAGGAATCTCCAAACTGTTTTCCACAGTGGCTGCACCATTCTGCATTCCCAGCAGCAGTGAAGAAGGGTACCCTTTTCTCCACATCCTCGCCAGCACTTATTCTGTGTTGTTTTGCTGATGAGCGCCATTCTGACTGGTGTGAGGTGATATCTCATTGTGGTTTTAATTTGCATTTCTCTAATGATTAGGGATGTTGAATATTTTTTCATATGCCTATTGGCCATCTGTATGTCCTCTTTGGAGAAATTTCTATTCACTTCTTTTGTCCACATTTTGATTGGGTTGTTTGTCTTCCTGGTGTTGAGTTTTATAAGTTCTTTATAAATTTTGGTTATTAACCCCTTATCAGACGTGCTGTCAAATATGTTCTCTCATTGTGTGGTTTTTCTTTTTATTCTATTCTTATTGTCTTTAGCTGTGCAAAAACTTTTTAGTTTGATATAGTCCCATTTGTTTATCTTACCTTTTATTTCATTTGCCTGTGGAGATAAATCGGCAAATATATTGCTGCTATAAATGTCAGAGAGCTTGCTGCCTATGTTTTCTTCTAAGATGCTTACGGTTTCACAGCTTACGTTTAAGGGTTTTATCCATTTTGAGTTTGTTTTTGTGAATGGTGTAAGTTGATGGTCTAGTTTCATTTTTTTGCAGGTAGATGTCCAATTTTCCCAACACCATTTGTTAAAGAGGCAGTCTTTACTCCATTGTATGTTCTTTCCTCCTTTGTCAAATATCAGTTGTCCATAAAGGTGTGGGTTTATTTCTGGATTCTCTGTTCTGTTCCATTGATATATGTGCCTGTTCTTATGCCAGTACCAGGCTGTCTTGAGTATAATGGCCTTGTAGTAAACCTTGATATTCAGAAGAGTGATACCTCCTGCTTTATTTTTTCTTTTTAAGATTGCTGAGGCTATTTGTGTTCATTTTTGGTTCCATATAAATTTTTGAAATATGTGTTCTATATCTTTGAAGTATGTCATTGGTATTTTAATTGGTATTGCATTGAATTTATAAATTGCTTTGGGTAATATAGACATTTTATGATGTTTATTCTTCCTAGCCATGAGCACGGTATATGCTTGCACTTGTTTGTATCTTCCTTGATTTCTTTTATAAATCTTTTATAATTTTCCGAGTACAAGTCCATAACCTCCTTGGTTAAATTTACTCCTAGGTACTTTATTTTTTTGGCTGCAATAGTGAAGGGGATTGTTTCCTTAATTTCTTTTGCTGACAGTTCATTGTTGGTATATAGAAATGCCTCTGATTTCTGAGTATTAATTTTATATCCTGCCACCTTGCTGAATTCATTTATAAGGTCCAGTAGTTTTTTGAATGAAACTTTAGGGTTTTCCATATACAGTATCATATCATCTGCAAATAGTGACAGTTTTACTTCTTCTTTTCCAATTTGGATGCTTTTATTTCTTCTTCTTGTCTGATTGCTGTAGCTAGGACTCCCGGAACTATGTTGAATAAGAGTGGTGAAAGTGGGCACCCCTGCCTGGTTCCTGATCTTAAGGGTATTGCTTGTAAATTTTGTCCATTTAGTATGATGTTTGCTGTGGGTTTGTCATAGATGGCCTTCATCATGTTAAGGAATGTTCCCTGTATTCCCACTTTACTGAGAGTTTTGAGCATGAATGGGTGCTGGATTTTATCAAATGCCTTTTCTGTATCTATTGAAATTATAATGTGATTTTTGTCCTTCCTTTTGTTTATGTGATGAATCACATTGATTGATTTGTGAATATTGAACCAGCCTTGCCTCTCCAGAATAAATCCCACTTGATCATGGTGTATGATTTTTTTCATATATTGCTGGATCCAGTTGGCTAATATTTTGTTGAGAATTCTAGCGTCTAAATTCATCAGGAATATAGGCCTATAATTTTCTTTCTTTGTGTTGTCTTTGACCGGTTTTGGGATCAGAATTATGCTCGCCTCATAAAAGAAGTTTGGAAGTCTTCCTTCCTCTTGAATTTTTTGAAATAGCTTGAGGAGGATAGGATTTAGTTCTTCTTTGAATTTTTGATAGAATTCACTTGTGAAGCCATCAGGCCCAGGACTTTTCTTTTTTAGGAGTTTTTTGATAACTGTTTCGATCTCATTTGTTGTAATTGGTCTGTTTAGGTGTTCTGATTCTTCCAGATTGATTTTTGGAAGTTTATATGATTTAAGAAATTTGTCCATTTCACCTAGATTGTCTAATTTTTTGGCATAGAGTTCTTCATAGTATTTTCTTACAATGCTTTGTATTTCTGCTGTTTCAGTTGTTATTTCTCCACTGTCCTTTCTAATTTTATTTATTTGAGTCCTCTCTCTTTTTTTCTTGGTGAGTCTAGTTGAAGGTTCATCAATCTTGTTTACCTTTTCAAAGAACCAGCTTCTGGTCATTGATCCTCTGTATTGTTTCCTTAGCTTCTATGTCATTTATTTCTGCTCTGATCTCTATTATTTTCTTCCTTCTACTTGTCTTGGGTTTTATTTGCTGTTGTTTTTCTATTTCTTTTAGATGCAGGGTCAGGTTGCTTATTTGAGCTTTTTCTAGCTTCTTATGATATGCCTATAGTGCTATGAACTTCCCTCTCAGTACTGCTTTTGCTGTGTCCCATAAATTTTGAGTTGATGTATGCTCATTATCATTTGTTTCTAGAAACTTTTTTATTTCTTCTTTGATCTCATTGTTAATCCATTCATTATTTAATATCATGCTATTTAGTTTCCAAGTGTTTGAGTATTTTTCAGTTTTTCTTTTGTGGTTAATTTCTAGTTTGATGGCATTGTGATCAGAGAAAATGCTTGATATGATTTCAATCTTCTTAAATTTATTGAGACCATTTTTGTGTCCTAACATGTGGTCTATCCTAGAAAACGTACCATGAGCGCTTGAGAACAATGTATATTCTACTGCTTTAGGGTGAAAAGTTGTGAAGATATTTATTAAATCAATTTGATCTAGTGTCTCCTTTAAGTCTGCTGTTTCTTTATTAATTTTCTTTCTTGAGGATCTATCCAGTGTTGTTAGTGGAGTATTGAAATGCCCTACCATGATAGTATTGCTGTTAATCTCGCCCTTTATATCCATCAAAGTCTGCTTTATGTATGTCGGGGCTCCTATATTTGGTGCGTAGATATTTATAATAGTTATATCTTCCTGTTGAATTGTTCCCTTTATCATTATATAGTGTCTTTCTTTTTTTTTTTTTTTATTCATTTTAGAGAGGAGACAGAGAGTGAGAGAGAGAGAGAGAAAGAGAGAAAGGGGGAGGAGCTGGAAGCATCAACTCCCATATGTGCCTTGACCAGACCAGTGCAGGGTTTTGAACTGGCGACCTCAGTGTTCCCAGGTCGTCGCTTTATCCACTGTGCCACCACAGGTCAGGCTATATAGTGTCTTTCTTTATCTCTTACTACAGCCTTTGTTTTAAAGTCCATTTTGTCTGATATAAGTACTGTTACCCCGGCTTTTTTTTCATTTCCATTTGCATGAAATATTTTTTCCATCCTTTTACCTTCAGTCTATGTGCTTCTTTTGTTTTAAGGTATGTCTCTTGTAGAGAGCATATGTATGGGTCCTGTTTCTTTATCCATGCAGCTACCCTATGTCTTTTGACTGGATCATTTAATCCATTTACATTTAAGGTTATTATTGATATGTAGTTGTTTATGCCATTTTATTCTTTAAAGCTGTATTCTTCTTTTGCTATATTCTTTCCTTCCTTTGAACTGTTCACAACAGGCCTCTTAGTATCTCTTGTAGAATTGGTTTGGTTTTAATGAATTCTTTGAGGCTTTATTTGTCTGGGAAGCTCTTTATTTCTCCTTAAATTTTAAACATTAGCCTTGCTGGATAGAATAGTCTTGGTTTTAGGTTCTTGTTCTGCATTACTTTGATTATATCTTGCCATTCCCTTCTGGCCTGAAGTGTTTATGTTGAGAAGTCCAATGTCATCCTTATGGGGGCTCCTTTGTAGGTGATAGCCTTTTTTTCCCTCAGCAGCTTTTAAAATTTTTTCTTTATCCATTAGTTTTTGTATTTTAACTATGATGTGTCTTGGTGTAGATCTTTTTGGGTTTCTCTTTAATGGAGTTCTGTGTGCTTCTTGAACGTGTGGAATGTTTCCCAGCCTTAATTTAGGGAAGTTTTCTGTTTTGATTTGATTGAACAAAGTTTCCATTTTCTGTCCTCTCTCCTCTTCTTCAGGCACCCCTATGATGCGAATGTTGTTTCTCTTCATGTTGTCACAGAGCTCCCTTAGAGTTTCCTCACATTTTTTGAGTCTCTTTTCCTTTTACTTCTCTGCTTCTGTGCCTTTGTTTATTGTGTCCTCTAACTCGCTGATTCGATCCTCAGTGTGATTCATCCTGCTTTTAATTTCTTCCATTGTGGTCTTCAATTCTGATACTGTATTTGTCATTTCTGTCTGATTCTTCTTTATTATTTCAATTTTGTTTTTTATACTTGTTATTACTTTATTTAGGTGTTCATAATGACTATCCATTGTTGCTCTAATTTCTTTGAACATCCTAACTATCATTAATCTAAATTCTGCTTCTGGTAATTTGGTTATATCTGGTTCATTCAGGTCCTTCTCTGGGGATTTCTCTTGATTTATTTGGTTTGCATTCCTCTGCCTGCCCATTTTTTCTGTGTATAAGCAAGTTGTGGCCACTGGAGTTCAGTAGATGTTGCCTTTGTGTTCTCTAGATGTGGTCTGTTTCCAGGCCCGCCACTTTCTCTGATGCTGCCTAGGGTGGTTGTGTATGGGTGTTACCAGCGCCGGCCCATGCGGCTGTTTCGCTGATTTCCGCCTCTGTTCCGCGGGAGGGGCTCTTCCTCAAGCCACAAGCCTGAGCACCAAGGGTAGAGGTGAGCATTTTTGCTCTGCTGCAGACCCAGTCTGTTTCCGGGCTTCGGCCCTGTACCCACAGTCAGAGCCTGCTCACCACAGTTTCACGGGTTGTGCGGGGCTTTTGACATGCTCTCAGCCGTGAGCCTTTACCAGTCCAAGCTTTAGCCCTGCCCTTGAGGCCAGGGCCCTCCTGCACAGGGTTGCAAACCACGGTTTATTGGGCCAGATGTGTTTGCTGGCTTTCGAGCTTCCACTCATCCTCGACTCTACCCCGCCCCCGCGTTCAGAGCCAACTCGCGCATGCAGGATGGCCAACTGCGGCTTCTCCTGCCGGGCAGGACTGGTAGCGTGAGTTCAGCCGCGAGCCCCCGCCCATCCGTAGTCCTAGCCCCGTCCCGGATGTCAGGGCCGGCTTGTGCCGGGTCACAGAGCAGATCTCTGCCAGTTCCTGGCCTCCCGCTTTTTCCCTGCAGGTGGAGTTACAGGCGGGCCCGCAGCTGCCAGACCACTTTCGCGTGTCCTTTCTGCCCCTGCTGGGCTAGACCGAGCTCACATCGGTTGGGCCTCCACCCACGCCGACAGAACTGCGTTTCTACTTCCTGCCGCCACCATTCCTTCAGCAACCCTCAGCAGAGTAGGAAGTGCCCTAAGTCTCCACACTGTAGGCCTGGGAGCTCCCTCCCTCTAAGCAGCTCTGCTCTAATTGCCGCAGCAGAGCTTGTTTGGCTGGTGTCCTGTCTCCCTTTGCTGGTATTGCTAGTTCCAAGGGAAATATTTGTTTTCGATTAGGGAAGTGACTTAGCTCAGGGGTTAGGGTGGCTGTCCCTCAGAGTGTTTGTCCCTGTGCCTTCAGTCCACACTCTCTTCCTGCTGCTCTGTTCCTCTCCTCTGTCCCCATTCCCTGGAGCCCCGGGTGCGTGGTTGTGAGAGAGGTTTTCTGCGCTGTCCCTTTAAAAAGAATCTTGGGTATGAGAAAACTGTCTCTTTCTCACAAACAGTATCCTCACTTGTTTCACAGCTCAATACTGTCCAAATGTTTCTTCTAGGCTCTGGGAGTGTAGGCTGGGGCTTGGTTCCTGGGACCCAGGTCCCTCCGTCTCCGCCAAACTCTCCTCCCGCCACACGGGTCTCTCCGGGCTGCCGTTTTCTCCAGGGAGCTGGGCATCTCTCTTCGCGTTTTTGCTATTTCTACCAGTCTCAATGTGGCTTCTTCTATATTCCTTGGTTGAAGAGTTCACTTAGTTTAGTTCAAAGTTGGTTTATCCAGATAATGGTTCTTAAAATTGGGTTATAATCCACTTTGGTTCTGGGAGTTGGAAGTAGGTACGTCCGCCTACTCCATCACCATCTTCAGTCTCTCCCAGTTTATCTACTTTGACTTCCCTGGTACATATCCCTGCAACCATAGGGTCCCCAAAGTCAGACCTGGAACTTTCTGAATGAGAAGTTCTTCTTTTCCTTTCACATTATGTGGTCACATTTTAAGTGACTTTTTTTTTAAATTAAAAGATAGAATATTTATATTGAAAAGATTATAAATTATCAACAGACTGATCTTGGTAAATGAACTAAAATGGCCTGCTGTGATCCAGATCCCAAGGTATTTAAAAATACCAACTTCACCCTCTGAAAGGTCAGCAGGTCTTGGGGTTTCCCGTCTCTGTACTTTAACAAAGTTCTGTGACATCTAGGAAGAAGCGTCAACAGCTGCAGTATGGATACGCTGTCAGCACTCTTTATTTTGTGAAACTGTTACTAAAACACAAAAGTTAAGTTGAAAATAAGGGCAAGAGAACTCTGCAAATAAGGACAACTTCTGAGCAGCTAACAGGTCTGGTGTGCTGAGGACAGTCTTCCCGATTTATGCTGTTGAAACATCTCCTCTCAACACCGAAGGAAGTTTTATTCAGTGCAAGGGTGTAGGAGGGATGATGACTAAGAGAAGTTAAATTGCCATGAAAAACAATTAAACTGTTCTTAAGTTTCAGGCAGTACATTGTCAAATTTGAAAAAATATTTAATAATACATAGACTAGTTTGGTATGAAGGATATAATGAACCTTGATATTATAAATGTAAAACAGTCTTGGCTGAGCTGAAGCCAGGTCTTTAATATTTTTGAAGAGCAGAGATAGGCTGCATGCCTTTTAAACATGTCTTAAAGAGCTTCCTAGGAAACACTGCATCATTGGACTGCTGAGATTTAGACATAGGAGTTGATTAAGGTAATTCATATTATGGTGTTAATGGCTTCATTTTTTCTAGAATAATTTCATTGTTTTGTTCCAGGTAGCCTGGGTAAAGAAGACTTGAATATTTTAGCTTCCTTATTTTTCTATTTTAAACATTTTACTTTTTATCAAAGTAATATATTTACATAGTTTAAAATGTAAAATAGTATAAGAAGGCTTGTAACAATAGCAGTAAAATAACATTCCCCTTTCCCTCTCATCTACAATTGAGAATCTTGCTTCTCAGAATTAATCTCTTTCAACCTTGCATACTATTCTTGGTATTTACCTTCTGACTCCCATATAATATACTTACTATGCCATTTTATTGTGGACAAACGATTTGCTGTTCTTATAATTTCTCTCCATGTCTATACCTCCTTCCTTTCTTTCTCCCAACATGGCAATGTTCCTATCTCGGGTTAAGTCGGTATTCAGTGCTTATATTATTTTGGTTATATAAGCATTGTTCACAGATGAACTATCTATGAAATTTCCTCTTTTTTATACAAATTTTCATTTATTTTTCCATTTGCTTAATTATCTAGTTGTTTATCACTAATTCTTCCCAATGTCGTTAAAGTACCTGTAAATCTTTTCTCAACATTGTCAAACATATAAGATATCAATTCCAAATTTCCATATTTTGTTAGAAACATCCTTCTGGTGGCCCCAACACTGCTCCTTCATTCTTGACTGCATCACTAGCATCTGAGAACTTTCTTCCAATCATCGGGGAATTCTCTTTCTCTTGCCCATTAAATCCTCTGTTTTGTTGGTCCCATGTATTCTTTCATGGTTTACATTATCATCTTGTTGAAACACATCCTTTAATAGCTTACTAAATAGATATATTTGAAAGCTACATACATTTTGAGTCTCTATATTTCTAAATTTAATTTAAAAAAGATGAAACCCATAGAGTCAACATTTGAAAATTAAGAAATGCTCTCCTAAGTAATATCTGGATCCTGGATAAAAGAAAACTTGAATTTTAAATTAACTATTTGGAAAACAATGAATACTTTGTACTTGTCAGAGTCATAAAAGGAAACAGTACTCTATTCAGATAGTTCAACTACAGAGATTTCTATAAAGTGATTTTTTAAAAAAGCTTTCAGGAAAGTTAAGAGACTTAAGGGAAGTTGGGGCACCCAAAGGCTAGCAACAATGGGAAGGTGTTCTCATGCCCAGGCTTGAAGAAAGGAAGTAAGGAAATAAAGTTAGAGGACTTTGCCTGGGAGGAGTCTAGTTATTGCCACTTTAAGAGCTGTAAGGATGGGACAGGAAGAGAGTAAAGCAGAACTTCTTTTTCCTCCTCCTGGTTTCCTGTTAATGCCTCCCATTGGCCAAACACAACTGAAATCCTCCCAACAAAGGAGCCTGGGTGATTCAACCCTTTTGCAGTAAGGTTCCATGAGCACAGAGTAGAGCAGAGAGGGTGGAAAATAAATCTTCTCAGTCTAAATGGAGAAGAACAGCACGTTTTCTGCCAAAATTATGAGTCACAGCTAAGGCTGAACTCAAAGGAAAATTTCTAGCTTCAAATTCATTTCAAAGAAAAAAGACATAAATACAGATATTATTGACCATCTTAAAAATTATAAAATATAATAGAAGAACTTAGGAAGAAGAAAATATGAATGAGAAAATTTAGAATAAATGGTATAAGAAGCAAAATTATAGCAGAAAGGACGTGTAAATGCAAAAGTCAGTTTTCTTGAAAAGACAAAAAAAATTAACAAAGCCTTAGACCAGAAGTCCCCAAACTATGGCCCGCGGGCCAAACTGTGGCCACCTGAAGCCATTTATCCAGCCCCCGCTGCACTTCCGGAAGGGGCACCTCTTTCATTGGTGGTCAGTGTATGGAGTACTGTATGTGGCAGCCCTCCAATAGTCTGAGGGACAGTGAACTAGCCCCAAATGTAAAAGGTTTGGGACCCCTGCCTTAGACATTTAATGAAAAGAGAAGAAAAGTATGTAAGATTAGAAATTGAAGTCAAAAGATGATAGCTACACTATGGAAGAGAGTCAGGGTGATGTTTATATGCAACTATTTTCTTATACATGCAACTTGATTTCTGGGAAAACTTAAAATACCTAAACTGAGCCAAGAAGTAAAAAATTTGAAGATGCCAACTACTGAAAAATAAAATAAAAAGTTAGAAAGAAGATATATGATTAACAATTAAGAAATCAGAAGGTTTCAAAACTGAGTTTTATCTAGCCTTTAAAGGACAGATGAGCCTCAGGTTAAGTAAATTATTCCAGGCCTTAGGACAATATCTCTCCAATTTATTTAAAGAAATGACCACAGTCTTAATCCTGATAAAACAGAACAAAAAAGGTGATGTTTGACCACCACGAGGAATAAAATAGCGGGAAGTCTCAATAAAATGATAAACCTAGAGTCCAAATAGACCTTTTATTAAAGAAAAATGCTCTGTGGCAAGCAGAGTTCATCCCAAAAATGCAAGGATGGCTTGATGCCAGCCAGAACAATGTATTACATACATACAATAAAGGAGAGAAAAGAGATCATGTTGTCAAATCAGTAGTTGTTGACAAGAGAGTTGCTTAAGTCAGTGGAACTTCCTAATGAAAACTAAGTTAACCAGGATTGGAAGATATCTACATAAATAAACAGAAAGACAGTAGAGGCCAAATGCTTCATTGTGTAGCAAGTGAAATGGAGTCTAAGGAAGAGCCTGAACAGTTAGGCAATGATTTCGGAGCAGAGCTGGGAAGAGCCCTCATAGTCTTGACCTAGTCTCTTGTAGGGTCTCATTTCTTTTATGCTTAAGCCTCCGGCGACAACGTTTTCTCATGGTGACCTTGAGGTGATTTATTTATTTATTTATTTTCATCATCAGAGGAGACCCTGTGGGTGAGTCATATGAGCATCATTGTCCAGTCCTTGGCTCTGCCCACTAAGTGGCACTGCCTTTTCTTGCTCCTCTGTTGCAGTGGCCACAAAGAATTGACAAAAAAATTGCATATGGTGTATTTATTCTAATACAGCTATTTCAGAATCATTCTTTCCCTTTCCCTTCAAACCTCTCCAGGAATAACTTGGCAACAAAGAGGGTGTTAATTTTTACAGAAATTAGTAACTCTAATCCTTTTTTTCTAAAAACAATTTGCCACTAATAATCTTTCCTTTGTAAATGAGTAAGTACTTTCTCGGAGCTGAAGCCTAAGGCATTTTCCATTTTGATTTTAATGCCTATTATTCTAAGAGAACATGATTACCAAGTACCTTTAATAAATCTTAACTTCACAACTTTCAGCAAAATAAATTTCAGGTTCTTACAGATAATACGTGGGTAATTACTCTATCAGTAAAAAGTGCTTAGGGTTGCTAAAAAAAGTTAGAAATTGTGAAATATGCCATATGCTAAGCATTATTGTTTTTTGTTTTTTTATTTTCTAAGGCCATTTGCTGGTATTGAGAAAGGGTATTTTGCTGTGTGGAAGATATGGAAATTTATATCTTACATCATGATATATTCCACTTCCTGGCTAAAAATCTTTCATTATCTCTTTTGTAAAATGAATCTCGGGGCTCTAGAGAACAAAATCCTTAGGAACTATGAATAAAGAATAAATTTTTCTTTTCACAGTCCCCCCAAATGAGGGGAAATGATTCAGAAGAGCTAGGTATTAACATATGCAAATAGTATGTCTTCTAAGGAAAAATAAAAAGTTTATAATTTCTTTGGAAGGCTACATTAGGAGTTTGTAAACTATTACATTTCAAGAAAATTAGTTAAGGTAGTTAATAATTTCAAAGCACATATTCCGGAATGATTTCAGTGTATTCAGAGGCCGTAGACTCACACACAAGTACATACATACAGTACCTATGTACTTTATGTTGACGTCTTAGAATTTTAAAATATTAGTTCAATTAGTTGTAGTATACAGTTTCCGTACTGAGCTGAGTCACAAGTTTTTGGTCATTTACTATATCCAGGTGGTTTCACACATGTGTTTCCCTTATAACCTAGACTGTAAGGTGAATTCCAAGGTATCTACTTACAGGTATATGAACCTCTAAAGGGCTACATCAAATAGTAGAATTCACACCCCCCACCGTGGGAAGAATTGCATGTCTAACCTCATGGCTCCTCCCCTGCTCCTTTTCTGATAAACTTGGAAATTGTCTCCAGAAGGGCTTTTTCTCCCAGCAGGGTGCCTTTATTCCTTAAAGCTCCGCATGGGGTAAGACAGCGTGGAGTCTGGATCTCCTTTTTTTGAATTTCAAGAAATGGTAGTAACATGTTCTGTGCTTTGGACATGAAGACTCGTTTTGGTGTCAGGGAATTCTTCTCATTCTTGCACTTCCACCAGATGTCCACCTTGGATTGGAAGGCTTTTGGCTTGGATTTTTATCTGCAAAGATGTGTTGAGTCACTCTGTTCGGCCAAATGTTTCTGTTCAGTATGTTTATAGAAAACATGAGCAAAACCTGCTGTTTTCTCAAAGGCACCGTGTCTGTCTAAGCCAGGGGTCGGAAACCTATGGCTTGTGAGCCAGATGTGGCTCTTTTGATGGCTGCATCTGGCTTGCAGATAAATCTTTAATAAAAATAATAATAACGTTAAAAATATAAAACATTCTCATGTATTACAACCCATTCATTTCCTACTGCTCATGTTCATGGTTGCGGGTGGCTGGAGCCAATCACAGCTGTCCTGTGGGACAACACCAAATTTTCATTGAATAATGCGTAATGTACACGGGTCATTGTAAGGTCAGAAAATAAACTTTCCTCCTTTTAATCAAGTAGTCAGCTGGCTAATTGCAGAAACCCTTTTGACGAAGAATATGGCTGAAAGAAATAAAAGATGAGGAGTATTGTACTTTTCAGCAGGAATAGACAGAGGAATTCGCCTTTGTGGAGAGAGTAGGTTCTGCAGTGTATCTAACAGGCAATGATAAAATTGCATTAATGAAACGGTCAAATATAAAGTGGAACTTTGACACACGCCATACTACATTTGCATAGAAATATCCAGCAGGGGACAGCAGGAAGAAAGCATGTCAAGAGCTACTGTGCAGAGTGCAAGCTAGTCAGCACCAACTCCGTGTTTGGACCCAACAAGGTGACTGGAATTTGGCTAGCTTTGCTGGTGCTTTATCAATTGTGAGAAACAGAAAGCCATTGACAGATGGGGAGTATGCTAAAACATTCATGCTTGATGATGCCAATGAACATTTTGACGACTTTTCTGATAAAGACAAGATAATCAAATGAATAAAAGACATGCCTCTGTATGCAAGAACTGTTCACGATCGTACTATCATGATGGCAAATCAAATTGAGGCAACACAAGTGAAGGACATAAATGCAGTACCATTCTTTTCTCTCACTTTGGATGAGTCAACAGACGTAAGCCATTTATCCCAGTTCAGAGTAAATGCAAGGTATGCTGTTGGTGACACACTACGTGAGGAAAATCTTGCTGTTTTGCCTATGAAAGAGACAACAAGAGGGGAGGGTTTATTCAAGTCTTTCACTGAGTTCACTAAGAAAAAATCTCCAATGGATAAACTTATTTCAGTGTGTACTGATGGTGCTTCATGCATGGTAGGGAAAAACAGGATTCGTAGCGCTTCTTCGTGAACATGAAAAGAGACCCATCCTAAGTTTTCACTGCATCCTACATCAGAAGATGCTGTGTGCTCAGATGTGTGGCGAGCAGCTTGGTGAGGTGATGTAGCTGGTCATTCAGGTGGTCAACTTTATTGTTGCCTGAGCTTTAAATGATCACAAGTTTAAAACACTGCTGGATGAAATTGGGAATAATTATCCTGGTCTGCTTCTGCACAGCAATGTGCGTTGGTTGTCAAGAGGGAAGGTGCTCAGCTGTTTCACGGCTTGTCTGAGCAAAATCCGGACTTTTCTTGAAATGAAAAGCGTCAAGCAGCCTGAATTCTAAAACTGAGTGGCTCCTGAAGTACTATCTCGTGGACATAACTAAACATCTGAATCAGCTCAATTTGAAAATGCAAGGCTTTGGAAATACAGTCTTATCCCTTCAACACGTAGTGTTTGCATTTGAAAACAAGGTGGAACTTTTTATTGCCGACATTGAAACAGGACATTTACTACACGTTGAAAAACTGGGAGAGTTTAAAGATGCATGTACAGCAAGGACCCTGCTCAACATCTTGATCTCCAACAGCTAGCGGGCTTCACATCTAATCTCCTGCAGTCATTCAAAGTGTGCTTTGGAGAATTTCTTGAGCTCACTTGTCTTTTTAAGTTCATCACCCACTCACACGGGTGTGCAGTGAATAGTGGCAACCTGAGTTACATCCCCGGTGTCTCCATCAGAGATTTTGAGCTACAAGTTGCTGACCTAGAGGCCTCAGACATGTAGGTGAAGAAATTCAAGTCACTGAATAAAGATTTGGAAAGACTTGCAGGACAGCAAGCAGAGCTGGTGAGCAAACATAGTGGGGAGAAATGAAAAAACTTCAACCTGTGGACCAGCTGATTGTCAAAACTTGGAACGCCCTTCCCATCACATACCACACACTGCAGCATGTGAGTATCGCTGTACTGACAATGTTTGGCTTTAGATATGTATGTGAGCAGTCTTTCTCACATCTAAAGAATGTTAGGACCAACCTATGATCACGTTTAATGGATGGAAGTCTCAATGCTTGCATGAAACTTAACCTCACCACGTATCAATCAGACTACAAAGCCATCAGCAAAACCATGCAGCACCAGAAGTCGCATTAATGGTAAAAAGTACTTTATTCATCATTGGTTAGCAACAGCATAACAACGTTATTAAAAAGAATTCAGAGATTTATTGTACTTTAAAAGTGTTGGTCTTACATAAAATGCACACATTTACTTGTATTTAATGTTAAACATACTGTGTGGCTCTCACAGAATTATATTTTAAAATATGTGGCATTCATGGCTTTCTCAGCCAAAAAGGTTCCTGACCCCTGCTCTAAGTGGTACATGAAGGAAATGTTCATAGTACTTTTGGCTTAACGCATCTGTTGATGAATTTTCTTGTTTCTCTCGCATGTTCAAAGCAAACAAGAGAGTACAAATGTAAAGCTTTTAAACATGTGAAATACATTGTTCAGGTTGAGGAAACACCATATAAACTGCAACACTGGTACAGACTTTGTGATGCGGTTGTTTAATTTCATTCTACTGTTGCAATGTTAGTTAGAAATATAATGAAGATTTTTTCTTTTTTGAGAAAATATGGACACATTTGTCAAGGATAAGAAAATGCTTATCACGAAGAGACATGCATGCACCTTGTAGCTTCTTTTCATTTTCTTTCTCCTGACTAAGCACAAAAGCATGGAGTCTTTCCAACGCATCTTTAATATGTAAATGTGAAGTTAGGCAAATGCTTAAATTGGCATATTTCATACTCCTTTTACCAGTTGCATACATTGTCTCTGCTGTGCTTAGGCCTACAATCTTCCCTTGTGCAATCTAATTTTAGATTTTATGTAGGTAAATATTATCACCAGGACATGTAGAATGGCTCATTTAAACAGTAAAATAGCAATATTGTGGATGGGCGGCTGAAAAGAAACAAAGGACACCAACTGTGGTCCCTCTGGAAGGAGGACTAACTCTAGTACTCTGTATTCTTGCATTTTTTAACACCATTGTTAACAAAATAAAAAGTATCAAGTTCCTGCTATGAACATGTTATCGTTAATGGCTTATTCTTTCTCTGGGAAAGGCACAACTCTTTCCCATAACCCTCTGCGGGGGTCTTAAAGACAAAGTGTAGTCCTCAGGAGCATCTATTTAGTCTGCGACGCTAGATGATGACTAATTTGGTCGGAAGAGTGGTGAAAGTTCTCTCATAAGCAGACTAACTCATTTTGGATTGTTTTGTTCCCCTGGTAATTTCTCTTTGAGGGTCATGACACTTTCTCTTTCTCTCCAGAGGCTGGCAGGTGATGTCCTAAGGAGAGGACCTTTCCAATGCCCCAGGTTGGAATGCTAAATATGAAACCCTGATAAAAGGAGGCGTGAATAGCTCAGGTGAGTTTCCTCTCTGCTTTGGGGGAAAATCCTAATTGTTTCTTGCCTTCTCTTTTACAAATGGTGAAACCACAAGGGTGAAGGTCTGGGTGTGGGTTTGGGGAAATGGTCCAGGAGGTCACTCAGTCATGCTTTTCATCTAGAAAGGCAAAATGAATCTGGGTTTCTCAAGTGCAGTTCAGCTCCCCTGGCTGACAGGATTAAGGAGTGGTATTAGAATGAAATTTTGGGTTTAAGATCAGAGCCATTATTTTCATTAATCACAACTAATGCACTGAGCATGCACTATACATAGTTCAGCCCTGTGGCTGACTGAGTGTTGGGATGAGGAGACTAGTGTTTAGGGGACATGCTAAGATAATGGAGGGAGCAACAATTAATATGTTATTCTTTTCCCTTTTTTCACTTTCCGTGTTACTTTGCCAGAACCTGTAACGTTTGCACATTCTTCTTCTACTCTTGTCTTCATCTTTGTTCTTCTTGCAATTTACAACTATGCATATCCTATATTTATTCCCAGACATTTTCATAGGTTCCCCATCATCTCTTGTCTGAATAAAGCCCATTCTCTAGTAGAGGAATTGACAAACTTTTTCCAAGAAAAGGCTAGCTAGTAAAAGCTAGGTTTTATGGACCATATAGGCTCTTGTATAACAGCTCAATCTTGCCATGGCAAAACACACACACACACCAACCACATAAATTAGTAGCTATGACTGTGTCCCAATAACAGAAACAGGAGGCAGGCTGGTTTTGCTCCATAGGCTCTAATTAAGTACAATAGATTCCTTGGGGGGAAAAATATATAGCATTCCCTGAGGTTTTTTTTTTTTTAAATATATTTTATTATTATTAATTCTAATGGGGTGACACCAATAAATCAGGGTACATATGTACAATGAAAACATCTCCAGGTTATCTTATCATTCAATTGTGTTGCATACCCATCACCCAAAGTCAAATTGTCCTCTGTCACCTTCTATCTGGTTTTCCCTGTGTCCCTCCACTCCTCCCTATCCCACCCTTCTCTCCCTCCCCCCATCCCGTAACCACCACTCTCTTGTCCATGTCTCATAATCTCACTTTTATGTCCCACCTATGTATGAAATCATGCTGTTCTCAGTTATTCTTTTTTTCTGATTTACTTATTTCACTCCGTATAATGTTATCAAGCTACATCCATTTTGTTATAAATGATCCGATGTCATCATTTCTTATGGCTGAGTAGTATTCCATAGTATATATGTACCAAAGCTTTTTAATCCACTCGTCCTCTGATGGACACTTGGGCTGTTTCCAGATCTTCGCTATTGTGAACAATGCTGCCACGAACATGGGGGCGCATTTCTTCTTTTCGAATAGTGCTATGGTGTTCTTAGGGTATATTCCAATACGTGGGATAGCTGGGTCAAAAGGCAGTTCGATTTTTAATTTTCTGAGGAATCTCCAAACTGTTTTCCACAGTGGCTGCAGTCTGATTCCCTGAGTTTTTAAATGTTTGAAATTGTTCTGCTTTTTACCCTTCATCATTGAAGAATACCTGGGCTGAGTTTAGAACCTCTCTAGTTCACACTTCTTCTTCCTGAGTCTTAATTATTTTCATCCTTATTTTGCTATCTATGCTGTTGTTTAGAAATTTATGACAGCTTGATTTTTTACTTCTTTGTAAGCAACTTTTTCCTTTCATAGGGGGCTTTAAAGTCCAGTAGTTTTTCTGGGATATGCCTTGAAGTTGAATATTTAGGGTAAAATTTCCAAAGTATTTGTAGGTCTTTTCAATATGAATATTTAATTCTTTTCTTATTTTGGAAATTATTCTGGATTATGTTCTCTGCTCCCCCCTCTGAAACTACAATATATATACTGGATCCTCTTTGATTAATTTTGAAATGACTTTTCTTTAGTACCTTTTTAGTCTTTTTATTTTTGTTCTGTTGGTTTTTGCAATACTCCCTTCAGTATCTCTTATTATATTTCCATGTAGTTTATGCTCCTTTTTTTACCTTATAATTCTTTGTTTCTGATATGATTTTGTGTTTTTCTTCAATTTCTTAAGTTTTTTAATGTATTTTATATAACCTCTTTTTTATTCTGAGTTTAAGATTTCTAATTTATGGTATTAATTTTATCTTTGCCATTGCTTATTTAACTTACCTCATGCTGGTCTGTTGTATTATAGTGTTCTTCTACTTTGGGTGGAGTTTAGGGCATATGCAATCAACTGAAAATTTTTGGTATTCCCTTTTTCTTCTTATAGTGATTCCATGTGACTTTTGCCATCTTTTATATTTATTCTAAAGGGCTTTGAATTTACTGAAATAGCAGTAATTAATAGACCTATGAAAAAGATAGGGGGATTTAGGACAACTACTAGATTTCTTTGTTCAAGAGTCCCTTTCTCTTATAATTAAAAAAAAAAAGAACAATGTCACCTTTCCTTTGGGAGTGGGTATTATCCTATTATCCGTTAGTATCTTCTAATTCTATAGCATACATTTTCTTTTCCTTTACTACAAATCTTTGAGGAATAACTCTTCTTCCTGACTGGCTCTCTCTGCCCTAGGCTGGTGCTTACCAAGACTGTGGCCTTCACACCTCTTGCCTTCTAAGCTGCGTCCTTTAGCTTCTCCAACAGTCAGCCCTCCAGTGCTCAGATATTTTATTGGTATTCCCCATTTAGAGTGGTTCCTCATCTTGTCCTGCTGCTATCTGTGTTTCTCTGTTACTAGGAGTGTAATGCACTCAACTACTTTGAATAGTGTCTATTATTATGCTTTCAAGGTCACTGATCTTTATTTTTCTGTAGTGTATATAGTCTGTTGTGAATCCCATTTTGTTTGTTTATTTTTAAGCTCCAGCAGTTGTTTCTCAAGTCTAAAAGTTTGATTTGCATTTTTAAATCTTCCAATTTTCTCCTTATCAAGTGCATGTGTTCTTCTACCGGCTGGAATATAAAGAATAAAATTATAATAGATGCTTTAATATCTTTGCTGCTAACTTCTATCATCTGTGTGATTTGGGGTTTGTATCTAAGGATCTTTTTATTTTTTCTTTTTATTTATTCATTTTAGAGAGGAGACACAGAGTGAGAGAGAGAGAGAGAGAAAGAGAGAGAGAAAGTGGGGAGGAGCTGGAAGCATCAACTCCCATATGTGCCTTGACCAGACCAGTGCAGGGTTTTGAACTGGCGACCTCAGTGTTCCCAGGCCGACGCTTTATCCACTGCGCCACCACAGGTCAGGCCGGGTTTGTATCTAAGACTTGAGTTTTCTTCTTGCCATGGATTAATTTTTATGAATTCATTGAACAGCCTTATTATTATTATTTTGGGGGGTTAAATTTATGTATTTTGTGTTGGATTTCTTTTCTGTTAAAAAATATACCCCCCACTCACAGGACACAGTGAAATTGCACAGAAATGACTTTGTTCTCCTAGGGCTTAGTTTCCAGCTTTGCTAGTTAGACCCTGACTAACCTCTGGCCCAGTGCAATTTCTGACCACCACTAGGGTAATGTCCCTCTGACCTGTGAGTCCTGGGGACTGTTCAGCCTGCCCCTTCTGGCAGCCCCCCCTGAATGCATTTGTTTTCCCACACCTGTGCTGTGATCAGTGCTCCCCCCACCCCCCTGAAGGCTTGTGACAGTCCTTTATAGCTGTATGGGGTTCTTCCCTCTGCGTGTAGCTCTGCTCCATCTGGTCTCTGCACTGTGAATTCTAGCCATGTTGGTCCCCCTGAAATTGGGCCTCTGTCTCTCCCACCCAGGGAAGCCCCCGGGCTGGGCGTGGACTGGGCATGGTTTCCACACCCAGCTCTGCAGACTCTCTGGGCAGTAAATGGGGAGCATTGGCAGGGCTTACTTGACTCCCTTCCCTTCCTTCAGGGAGCACATTCAAGTCCTGCCAATAAAGCAAGATTCAAAAACCAGTGTTTTACAATTTTGTTCGGCTTGTTAGTAATTGCACATAGGACAGTAAGTTCACTCCCTGTCAGGGTGTGACTGCCAGTAGCAGAAGCCCTGTCCACTTGGAGTGCTGGCTACCGCAGGTGAGGACCATTCTCTCTGTTAATTGTCCCTGATCATTACAGTTACACAGAGAAGAATATGTTCGACCACTAGGATATCATGTCTTCCTACTGATTTCCCTGTTGTGGTAGAAAATAAGGGCAGCAGCCACAGCCTGAGAAGGACATATGACTAGGAATTCGGACACCACAGGGATGAGGAGTTGAGTCACCTCACCCACCAAACCACCCAGACCAGCAACAGCGCTAGCTGATGGTGAGAGTAATCTAGAATGATCAGCAGTGATGGGTGACCCTGTGAAATCAGGGGCTGAGGAGGGGCTGTAGTTTGTGATATTAACCAACGCAACTCCTGGAGCACTTAAACCATAAGTGAAGGAGTGAGGACAGGGAGGCAGAGCAGGGGCTTAGGGGGCAGATACCACTGTGGGTAACTGTGGCTCTGTCCTGTGAGAGACTTCGTGAGGGACCGTTAAGAATATGCCTCACAATTTACAACTGAGGGATGGGAAAACTAAAGCACTTTCCACTGAGTGCTGGCATGGTAAAGCTCCGAGCTCTCTGGGCTTCCCTGTCCAAGGGCAGCACACCATTTCAGCTGCAGGGAAGGTCCTCAGAGAACAGGTGAAAGAGGCAGGTACCCAAGGCAGGAAGTTGTCATCAGGCTCGGGAGTCAACAAGAGCAGCATTTAGCACACTGTGTCATTTGCTCATTCATTCCACTTCCTGTCTCCTTTCTCTGGCTGTCAGGGCCATGAAGGCACGGACAGCTCTGAGTATCTCCTACCAGAACTCTCTCCACCCCGGACTCTCTGCTAGAAGGCAAAGCTGGTTTTATGGTCTGTAGCCTCATTAGAACAAAATGGGATGTGGTATAGAATAGTGTTCTGGAGGAAGAAAGGTAGGGAAGGGTGCTAGGAAGATAAGCCAGGGAGATTGATTCCACACAAGGCTGTTTAGGATAAAAAACCCTGTGTTATTGGTTAGATTCAGCTCAAAGAGAGGGAGAGGGCACATCCAGTTTGATCTCTAGAGAAATCACAGATGGCTTCTGCAGCCTGGGTTGCAGCACGCGGAGACGGTATTCCGTCCACGCCTATAGCCTCAGCGAAGGAAACTGAGCCGAGTCTCAGGACAGCAACGCGGGTGAGAAAGGGTTTTCAGGTAGTACCATGTATGAGTTATGTGAATCTATTTTTGTAAGTTCCTACAGACCCTTATTTTCAAGTCCTCAGTAGTCATTTATATGCGGGTTTTCCCATAGTGAAATTTTAGCCATTTTCAACAAATCCTATTATCATTCTGTTAAAATCTGAAATTAAAACAACTACCTCAAATAGTAAAAAGACAAATACGTGATCAAGGTATCCTGAAGTGCAAATACCATCTTTACCTGGACCTCTGACTGTTGACCAGATGAGATGCATGGTGCGGAGACAGATGACAAACTTTGGAACCAGACTCACGTGGCTTTAGCCTCCAGCTTTGCTATTTGTAAGCTATAGCACTAGACAAGTTGCTTAACCTCTCTGACCTCCAGTTTTCTTAATTGTAAAATACGGTGAAGAATGGAGGTACGTTATGTAAAACACACAACAATCTTGGCTCTCCTTCCTAAGGTTCTATTCCTCTAAGCCTAGTAATGGACAAAGTGCTGGGAAACATTGTGGGCTTGAATCCCAGCTCAAATGTTTGATGATGAACACACTTTTTCCTTTTGCTTTGCCTCTGCCTGGCAATCATAATGATTAGAAAACATGTAGTAATTCCAGGAGCATAATGAACAGAAAAATATGTAACTTCTTTTTCATTTAAAAAAGTATGTACAATTGCAGTTAAGAAAAGTATGTAAACAGAAATGTATCAACACAAGGTGTGATAGCAAAACAGAAAACAAAGCTCTCAAAAGGCAGAGAACGATGCTGTCTTACTTGTTTTTAAAACCATCATGTGCAGGATCTCAGAAGTGTTCTAATGAATGATACAGTCATCCACTTTGCAGTTTACAAAGCATTTGCATGTGTATACCAAAGCTCATGGATGCTTGCTGAATCATTCGATGGAGAAGCCATGGCAGGCATCTGAAAACATCACGTTCAAAATACGCACCCTGCCGAATGATGAAGTTGGCCCTTGGCTGGGTCTTGAGATAGAGCTTTTATATATTTATTCTACTAGGTCAATTGCTCAAGCCTTTCCCAAGAGATGCTTGCATCCCTACCTCCATGGGCTTTTCATATCATTTGCAAACTTAATATAATCAACTCACCTAATTCACTGGTGTGCAGTCTCTCAACTCTCCTGAGCTATGCTATTGAAACAAAGCTGTCAAGACATGTTTGGGACTGCTTTCTATTCAGGAAACTGCTATGGCTCAGTGCAGAGTTTATTGACTCCTGGAACATGGCCAGTGAAGCTGGTTTCCTGACCTAGCCACAGACAAGTTTGTAAACGTCACTTAATGATATATCAACTTGTTTCATTTAGCTGATAGAAGGCTCGATTTGCCACTCGTAAGCTCTTACGGTCTATTCTATTTGCTATTCATTTCTCTGCATAGCTTATAAGCCATTCAGGGATCTTCTCAGCATAAAATTCTGTGATATTTCTATGACTAAAGCAGTCAAGTGTATGTCATTATTATTGTTGCACAAAGTGTCACCATTATATCTGTGACTTGGTCGTAGTCTTTTAGCATCAGAGTTCTCCAAAACCACTTCTGAATAGCGTAGTTATTTGTGAAATGCTAAACCAAGGCCAATCTCAGATAATTCATTTTTGTGTGTGTGTGGTTCAAATGAATATTGACTAGCTGTTGATTATCATTCATGTACTTAGCAGAATCTTTCAGAAAGATTCTGACATCTCAAGAGGATGTCCTACAGCCTCAGTGGCCATTTTTCAGCCACATGACCTCATTTGACTGATTATATATACAGTGTGTCCATAAAGTCCTGTGACTGGTCAAAGGTGCACCATGACTTTACGGACACACTGTATATATATTTTCTTTTTTAATTAATTAATTTCTTTTGTATTTTTTCTGAAGTTAGAAGTGGGGAGGCAGTCAGACTCCCACATGCACCCAACCGAGATCCACCTGACATGCCTACCAGGGGGCGATGCTCTGCCCTTCTGGGGTGTTGTTCCATTGCAACCGGAGCCATTCTAGTGCCTGAGGCAGAGGCCATGGAGCCATCCTCAGTGCCTGGGCCAACTTTGCTCCAATGGAGCCTTGGCTGCAGGAGGGGAAGAGAGAGATAGAGAGGAAGGAGAGGGGGAAGGGTGGAGAAGCAGATGGGCACTTCTGTGTGCCCTGGTTGGGAATCGAACCTGAGACTTCCACATGCCGGCCAAAACTCTACTGCTGAGCCAACTGGCCAGGGCCTGACGATTATATTTTAAACAGTGGATGGCCAAGTGGAGTGAGAAGGATATTGGGCTAGGCGCATGGAACTGTGGGTCACCACTTAAGAGATAAGAGCTCTTTGGCTAGTCATTTAACATGTCTGGAATTAGATTCCTACATTTAAAACTAAGCCTAATTCTAGATTAATACACATATGTCTAGTGTTATTGGTATTGCTATTGTAATATATTTTAGGCTTATTTGGGTGAGTGATTTGCAATAAACCAGTCACTAAATGTTGCCTGCCCTACTGCAGTAGGAGTTGATTGAGAAACAGACAGAGGAGACTGACGGTTGGCAGTGAAAATATTGTTAGTATCTCTAGGATGGAGAACATGGTTGATCTATTCCCAGAGTAAGCCCTCATATTGTCCTGCACTTGGCTGAAGCCCCTGGACTGGTAGCTATCAGCACAGGGCCCATGCCTGCGTGGTCAAGTGGACCCATGAGGTCCTCGGGCTGCCCACTTCTTTCCCGCTAGATGCACCATCATGCTGGCTCTCCAGCCTCCGTTTCCCTGCAGTGTAAGTCACTAAGAATGACCGAAAGGGGTACTAATGTCAATAAATGTATAATTTTAGTATCCCAGACAGCAGGGGGGGCAGAGTAATTATGTCTCTCCACCCTAACCTCACCTCCCACCATTTTACAGATGGGGGACTGAAACCTAGAGAGGTGATGGGGCCTACCTACCTCGTACAGGTCGGATGCAGAAAAGTGGAGGAGGTGTTCACTCTTTACTTTCAACACAGAAAGCCTTGTTGGAGGAAATTCGTCTATAGGGAGATGATGACTGATACAGAGAAGGCTGAGCTGCCGTGATTGGAGTGGGATGAGACCCAGGCATCCATATATATGTTCCCCGCTCCCAGGGGACATCCTAGAGGTCTCCTGAGCTGATGGGGCTCCTGCCAGCAGCGGTGTTGACGTCATGACTATAACAATTATACAATAATTGTTATACTACATGACAATGAGACTATGTGTACTATGGACTAGTAATAAGAGCTAGTACTTTTTGAGTCCTTACTTTATACTAGGTACTATTCTAAGTGCTTTATATATATAATCATATTTAACCCTCCCAATAATCCTTGGGTATAGATGCTATTCTCGTCCTCATTGTAAAGATGCTCTAGTAACTGAGTCAAGGAAATGTTAAATTGCTCAGGCACAAAGATAGTAAATAGCCCACGCAGCTTAGCAGTCCAACTCGGTGACTCTTGTCCCTCAATATGATCTGGGTCTGTATCGTGCTGGGCACCACGTTGGCTGTTTTACTGTATGTCATTTCATTTCATTTTCATTTTCACCACAGCCTCATAATGAAAGGGTTTCTTCCAGTTAGTAGAAAAGGGAACTGAGTCTCAGAAAGGATAAGGAACTGACCAAGAGTGACACAACTGTCAGGAACGGGCGAACAGGATTTGCACGTAGGTTGTCTCTCCGCCGTTGCTGCTTACTATTCAAGTGTAGCTTTTGAACGCTGTGGTGTGGTATTGTTGGTCTGAGGGTAAGGGAGACTTGGGCTCAAGTTTTGGTTCTGTCATTTAGGAACTCAGCGTCTTATCTAAGAAACCCTGTTAGAGTGGAAGCTTTTCCAATGTCACTCCTCACCGGAAGGCACGTGCACTGCCTGGAGACCAGGGAGACCAAGGCTGTACCCCTAGTTTTTCCGCTCACTGCTGGCC
Source organism: Rhynchonycteris naso (assembly GCA_037038555.1). Classification (NCBI taxonomy): domain Eukaryota; kingdom Metazoa; phylum Chordata; class Mammalia; order Chiroptera; family Emballonuridae; genus Rhynchonycteris; species Rhynchonycteris naso. The sequence goes on from CM073001.1 coordinate 103,156,778, forward strand.
GTCAGTTGACCTCTGGAGAGTTGTAAACTTTTCAATCTCAGTTTCCTTCTCTACAGAAATAGATGTTAGAAGTGGGAGGGGAGAATTCTCCTTGAATCTCTCAGGTTTCTCCACATTCAGATATTAATAGCCAATTGTTTCCAAATATTTTTTCAAGAATATTGACATGCATAAATGGCCTTGGAAAACAATGTAGTGACTCCTTTTATTTTTTATTTATTTTGTTTATTTATTTTAAATTTTTATTTGTTTACGGAATTTGATCACATTTGGGATGAAAAAGAGAGATGTCTTCACATTTCAGGGTCATGTGGATCACGGGTCCCCAGAGAAGGTGGGGTGCTGTTCCGGAACCCTTGCATAGGAACAGTTTCCTGGTCTCAGGTCCCGGGAACAGGCCCCTGGTGAGTCACTTCTGGGCCACAATGTGTGAGAGGATGCCATCTTCATAGTCTCCCCTTGCCCTCGTTAGCTGAGTGGAGGGGATGCTGCATACCCAGGAGAGGGGCTCCATGTGACAGAGAATTCTGAGTCCCTGCATTACCCTGGGGAAGCGTGGCCAGCCACACATGCTCACATTGGACCGTGAATGAGTAAGCCAAGGATTTTTACTGTGTTAGAATTAGAATTGTAACACTGAGAATTCAAGGTGGACATACCGTAGCTTATAACGCTACCTTAATTAATACATGCTGTAATGCGGAAATCGCACTGACTGCCTTTTATAGACTCAACAGCGTGGCAGGAAGTTTCACCTACACTCTCTCATTAACTGTGGCTGCCACCATGAAATGTAGTTATTTTTTATTTTACAGATGAAGAACCTGAAACTTAAGAAGATGACATGTTTCTTTGTTTGTTTTTTTTTTTTTTACAATATCACACAGCTAGTAAGAGGCCAAAGTAGGATTTAAACCTGCTCTCTTTGTAGAAATTATGCTTCCCCTCCCTCCAGAAGCAATCATTTTATTAGACTTTTTCAGTAAATCTGGTTCACGCTCACAATGCCAGGAATCGCTGAGAACAAAAGCCAGCGACTTCTAGCATTCGCTTAATTCTCTTTCTGAATGATGTTTGTCCTTATTTTATGCATTTAACTATACTTGGCTTCTTTGACCCCTGGCTCTAGATTCCAACCCTAACCCTGACTAGGGACAGTAACCTTCTTGCCAGGTTCAGCATGCTCTCCTAGGCGGGCTCTGTGGTCCTAGCCTCTGGCTGCAGGCACAGAGAACAATGACCCGGAGTGTTCCCCTCAGGCCTTCTGCCACCTGCACTGGCCAAGCCCGCCTACCTCACCTCCCTTCCCTTCCCATTGGGGAACGAGAGCCAGGGTGATATTATGGGAGTATTTTCATGTTATTCCACTTTGCCTGTTTTGCAGTGCATTGCCAGGCTCTTAAAGGATGCAATATAAATTTTTAAGCCCAGTAGTAAAGTATAAGTTACCACATAATAGAACCCTTAAATTATTGAGGGGCTAGCATCATCCTGCAATTTCTCAGAGGAGTGTTGGCGGAGGAGCTGTGCCCGCTCGGTGCAACCCCTGAAAGCAGCAATGCGATCCACAGTCTGTGTTTTTCAAGAACTAGAAGGAAAATGTCTTGTGTGATTTTCAAGAACTAGAAGGAAAATGTCTTGTTTTTCTCAACTGCCATGTGCATTTTTGCTCCCTCTACCAGGTGGGAAGCCCCTCCAGACTGACCACCACGGCTCCTTCTTATTTGTGTCTTATCTCACACTCAGACTACTGATGTGCATGTACCGAAAGCTCACACATCCTGGTGGCTCTTATTAGCCCTTAGAGAATAGACTAACCCTTTCCATAGATGTCAACGAGATAAAGAAAGACCAAGATGACTGCCAAATGAATCTGTAGTTCCTTCAGTTAAATTCATCGTGCATCTGCAATGTGCAAGGTGCCCAGATGTGCCTTGGAGTTGCCAGGAGTAGAGGAAAAAATTCAGACCTTCCTTCCAGAAGATTATGCACTAGTAGGAGCAGTAAGTCTTCCCAGAAGCAGTATGTAGATATAAAGAAGAAGTACGAATTTGCATTTGGTCTACAGCTATTAATGATATAGCTCCAACAGACAAGAGTCTTCCTCACCAAGAAACCTCCAGGCTCATAGAGATTCTTCAGCAAACTTTACCAAATGATTAAGGGAGAAAAAAATACATAAAATCCTCCTGAGAAGAGAGAGAAACTACATTTCCTCTTAGTGTCATGGGTTTACCATAACTTGGATAACAAAATCTGACAAGGTGATTACTAAAAGGAAGCATTAATGGCCAGTCTTGTTCAAGAACTTTCATTCTTGAAATATCCAATTTAGGTATGGTGTATTGCCCTTTTTGATAGACTGTAGAGCTCAGCTTATTGATCTTTTGTTAAGGATTTTGTATATTTTGACAAAGATTTTCTACTTGCAATTGGGAAAGAGAAGAATACCCACTCTTACCACTTTTACTGAACCCTGAGAGGTTGAGCCAGTGCAATAAGGCAAGAAAAACAAATAAAGTTAGAAGACTGGAAATTAGGAAATAAAACTAGCATTATTTGCTAATGACATGATTTTGTATGTAGCAGATATAAAAGGATATACAGCTAACTTTAAAAAGGGAGTTGAGTTAGGTTGTTAGATACAAGATCAATAAAGTAAAAAGGAAGTCGCTTTTTATATACAGTCACACATAGAAAATAAAGTTTAAAAATTCGCTACTTGTAATCAGAAAACAAATTTCTAGAAATAAATCTAATCAAAGATTGGCTAGACCTTTACAGAGAAAATTGGGAAGAAATGAATGAAAACTGAAATAAAAGGAGAATTTCATGTCAATAGATTGGAAGATTCAATGTAATAAACCTACCAATTCTTAAATGTATGGTTAAATTCAGTGTGATTCCCACCAAAATCTAGTGGTTTGTGTGCCTTTGTGCAGAATTACTCTATTTATATGGAACAGTAAAGGGCCCCAAATAGCCAATCTATTCTTGAAAAAGAATAAACTCTGTGTTTTGAGTACCCACAACTATAAACCGACTTTTACCTTACCCTGCATAAATAAAGATTTATATATTAATAACAGAAACCAAGTGAAAACAACTTGTAGGCTATTAGAACAGACATTCTATAGAAGAGGATACTAAAATGATTAAATCATCATTAAGTCCATTTAGATGGAATGATGCTCAACTTTTGTCAGTTATCAGGGAAATGCCACACTTAGTACCCCTTCGTACCCCTCTGTAGCCGTCACAATAGCTAAATTAAAAAGGCACCCATAATCAAGTGTTAGCGAGGCTGTACAGCAACTGGAACTCTTATTTACTGCTGATGGTTGTGTCAGTTGGCACAGTGACTAAGAACATAGTTTGATATTTTCTAACAAAGTTGAGGGCACTATGCAGTTTCTTGACCTAGCAATTTTATTTCAAGTTATTTACCCAATAGACATGTCTACCAAGGGATAAGTACTTATAACAGCTTTATTCACAATAGCCCAAACAACACAAAGATCCACCAGCAATCAATAAAAGTGATAGTATATTCCAATCAAAACAAATGAACCAAATGAACCATAGCAAGCAGCATAAATATATTTTGCAAATGTGTTGAAGAAAAGACACTAGACATAAAAGAATGCACCCATATCATTTGATTCCTATAAAGGTCAAAACAGGCAGAGTTAAACCAGATTGATTAAAAATGCATAATTAGGGGCTAAAAATAAAAGGAAAACAAGGAAGTGATTACCATAACCTCAAGATAGTGGTTCTCTTAGGGAGGGAAGTGGTTGTGATTAGGAAGAGGTATTCAGGTACTTTCTCAGGATCTGAAAATTCTACCTAGGTGGTTGTTTCATGGATGTTTGATTTATAACAATTTATTAAGCTGTACATTTATTTTTATATACGTACTTAATTTAAAAAGATTCAAAATGTCTCTATCATTAACTCATATCACTTACCTAAGCTGCTGATTTTATATTTTTAAATGCCTAATGGGCATCTCCACTGATATGTTCTCCTGCCACGTCAATCTTAACGTGCCTGAACATGAATTATTCTACCCCACTCCCCTGAATCTGCTCTGCATTCTGAATGTTTTAAATGGATGAATTGATTTATTCCCTTTTCCAAGCCAGGCATCCCCTAATTACCATATCCAATAAAGTCCTGTAGATGTTACTGTACTTCTTAATATTTCTGAGCTATCTTTCTCACGTTAACCTCTGCCTTTGTGCTCACCACCATGGTATCAGATCATCTGACTGCAACGGCCTCCAACACTTCCCTTCTCTGCTGTCTGGCCAGGCCAGTCTCTGTTCTATCCTCCACGCCGCTGTCAGAGAGTCCTCTTGTGAAATACTAATCAGATCATGTCCACCCCCTCATTAAACTTGCACCGGCTTATGTCAGCTTACACAAATCATCCTTAACCTTTCTCCATGGGCTTATTAATTATACTCACTCACAGTTCCTGCTTCTGAAGCAGTGTCGTATTTACCACCCAAGTCGTGATTAAGGAACAAAGACATCAATTTTCCCTCTCCTACCTCCCACCCTTGTCCCCAGATTTACTCACGAACCTCACTGCCATCTTTCAGTGTATAAGGTGCTCTTACCACACCTTGTATATATACTGCTCATATAAATTAGGGGATAGTTTATCGATTCGTATTCATTTTGAAATATCCCTTAATTTTTGTGAGCAGTGTATATATACACCTCCACATTGTATTGTAATAATGTCCCCTGCTCTGAGCTCTACTACTCAATAAACATGTAATAAATACTTTTGATTGAAAGAATTCAGAGGCAGGAAATGTCACCGCTTGTGAGAAGATTCGAGGGGATTCATTGTCCATTTGCAGGACTCCTTGAACCTGATCTAATATTCAAAGGAGAAAGGATGTCACATACATGAAAGCAGAGACCAAAATTCAGCTGGTTCCATGGGAAAGACTGTTGCTCAATATTCATCTGTTTACATCTCTTGTTGAAAGATTGATTTATTTTTTGAAAAAAATCTGCTGTTTCTGCTTTTAGGCTATTTAACATTCAATTTGACCAGTGCTTCAATTTGACCAGTGCTTCAATTTGACCAGGGCATTATTTTCCATTGATTATTTTTATTCAATACATGAGAGAAAGACTGCACTGAACTGGCTGCAAAATCATAAATATTTAAATCCAAGTTGATTTGCCATGCACAGAAATAATCAAGTCATGCTAGCTAACTTGTAGGTTTGGTGACTTGATTCTTGATTTTGATAGCTCTAATTTACACTCTATAGCAACACAAGGAAATGGCTTAGAGGAGCCTGTCGGTCAATACAGCAATAGATGGTTGTCTTATATACATAGGTTCAAAGAACAAGAATTTTGGAAAAGATCTGAGCTATCATGTAGCTCAGCCTTCTTTATATCAGACAACAAAATAGTATCAGAGGGTCAAGTGACATTCACAGTCATATAGCTGATTAGGGTCAGGACTAGAATCCAGGTCTCCTGAGTCCCCCAGTTCAAGATTCCTTCTTAGTCTCTTGAAGAATTGTAATACATGCATAAGTGATTCAGGATCTCAGCTCATCTAAGGAAGAAGGGGACAGCATCCTGCTGTTCTTTGATTTATCCGGTAGAGATATGCAGACTGTTTATGCCGGGGAGCAGTGATAATGGCAGCAGAAGTTTAATGACCTCAGGGGTTTGTCCTTTTTGATTGTCTGTGGGCCAGGCTCTGTCACAGACATTTTACCTGCCATACTTCTGGGCCTCCCAACAAGAGACTGAAGTAAGAATATCTTATGAGTGAGAATGCTGAGTGTTGGAGAAATTAAGCACCTTGTCCTAGGTCTGCCATACAGCTCCTGTGATTGCTCTGATTGATTTATCAGTCATTTCACAATAATCTCATGCAAACTGGACCCCTCCAGATGGGAGCCCAGTGTACCTTGGTGTGAACTTGGCTAATAGCACTTCAGTCTCTGTGGATCTTGGTACTAAGTACGAGCTCCTGGCTTATTTACTTTGATGAAGGTCTAGCACCTAGAGAATTAAAACATAAAGTTATGTTTATTCACTTATTGATTAATTTAACAAACCATTTATGAATGCCTTTGATCTTAAAGATTTCAAGCTAGACTTTGAAGTCACTTAACTAGAGGCAAATGTTAATAAATACATGCATCCAAAAGGCATGTGATTCAGTAGCTCTGGGACCTACTAATTGCCTGTATTTCAGTTTCTTCTGTGCCAAGGGATTATAACTTTCTCGTGAGGTTATTGTATAGAACAGTGGTTCTCACCCAGGGATGATTTTGTTCCCTTAGGGGACATTTTTCAATGTCTGGAGACATTTTTGGCTGTTCTTAGTAGGGGGGTTGGGCTGCCACAATACATAGAATAGCTCTAAACAACAATGAGTTATTTAGTCAAAATATTAATAGTGTTGAGGATGAGAAACTGTGATGTAGAACACATGCACTAATATATGTGTGATAGGGGTGATATGTCCCCTACAACCAAGATTCATGGGAACATCTCAACTGGTCCTAGCCAGTCCCTCTATGAAAAGGATTACCCTGACAGAAGTTGTCCATCCACTTACCCTCTAGAAGCTTACCGTAGGGGCCAGGGTCTTTGGAAGGGTGTTGTCTATAGACGATGGAGAGGTGGTGGACATGGGCCAGAGGCATGGTCCTTATTTGGCAATGTAGGACCCTGAATCAGCTTCTTCTCAGCTCCCTGGTCCTCACAAGGGAGATTCCTCTTCTTCCCATGGTTAAACCAAAGGTTCTCCTGCACCGTTGTCCAAGACCTCCTCCCACTTCCTTACGTAGCCAGTCTGTCTGCAATTGGTGAGAAAAGGAAACAAAATAGTGGAAACCAAAAGCACTCCACCAACAAAGCAAAAGCAGAGCATCTTGTAAACATGCATAAGAGCCAGTCCTTGTGCCGGCCCAGCCCTGGGCTTCTGCTCTAAGTCCTGAGTGGAAGCCTAACTGCACGGTGAAGGGCTGGCATGGGAGAGATGGAAGCCTTCTGGAAACTATAGGTAGAAAGAGCGATGAGGAGAAAGAAGAAATACATGCATAAAAATCACATAGCTATGGCCAAGGAATGAAACAAGAATGCATGAATTGGAATTTCTTGTACCAGGTCTGACACAGAGTGCTTACTCTGCCAGTATCGCTCCCTGGTCTCCATCCCTCTGAGAGGAGCAGGAACTCTCTGAGAAGTGTTTAGAGCATCTCTATGACAATCCTTGGTTGGCTGGTGGGACAAAAGTCCACAGGCCATGGGTCATTGGATGTGACTGAGTGCCCTGTGGCTCATGTCTATGGAATATCTAGCACAGGCATGAGTTATGTCACTTATACTTCTCTCTCTCTCTCTCTCTCTCTCTCTCTCTCTCTATATATATATATATATATATATATATATATATAAATATATATATATATATTCATTTTTAAGAGGGAGAGAGAGAGAGGAGATAGGGAGAGAGAGAGAGAGAGAGAGAGAGAGAGAGAGAGAGAAGGGGGGAAGAGCAGGAAGCATCAACTCCCATCTGTGCCTTGACCAGACAAGCCCAGAGTTTTGAACTGGCGACCTCAGCGTTCCAGTTCAGTGCTTTATCCACTGCGCCACCTCAGGTCAGGCTCACGTATACTTCTTATAAGCCTTACGATACAGGATTCGCTGTTACCATCATGTTTCCCATGAGGAGGCTGGAGTTGGGACAGGTAGATTGGACCAGGATTGGTCCCCACGCACAGGTGGTAGGACTGGGCTTCCTCAGTCGTGGGTTGACATAGAAATGATGCTTGTTGCCATGGGTGATCCAGCTTCCTCAATTCCAGTCCCATGCCAATATCACAAAAAGGGCCATGCCAACATTTATATAAAACACGATTTTAAGTATCTGAGTCAAAGGAAAAATTTTATTGCTATGTAATAGGTTGCTTAAGCTTCCTCTATATTATTAAATAGTATCAGGGGTAGGACTTTTCTAAAATTTTGAGCTTTCAATGAAATTCAAAGGTATAATCTTTGCCTTTGACGTTATTTATAAAAGTGGTTAATTCTTTACTTAGCCTTTTTTGAATTCTACATTTAAAATGTAGGATGTTCTTTTCCACTAATGAGCAATAATTTATAGTCATGATTTTTGTGTTACTTAAACTATCAGGAGTTTCTGTTCAGGATTTATTTTGGTGGTTTCTCCCTGTGTGGAGCCACAGGGACAGGCAGGCAGCTGGGTCTGGCTGGGCAGGCTGTCTTACTCATTTCACACAGGCACTGCCACGGCCAAGGTGTGCGGGCACCCACTCACACGTCCTGGGAGAGCGGGCGAGGAACAGCTCCCCTCAACTCTCTGTTCACATATTACATCAGTTGCTTAAAATTGGCTGTGGTGCTGTATTTATAGCACAGAAATGGTCAGGCTGTCCAAGTCAGGGAGCTGGTTGTTAAGCCTTTATCAGCATATCGCTGGCCACAGGTAGGGGAGACAGATTGGTTGGGGGACTAAAATTACCAAGCCCCTATACCTTGCTGTGGTGATGAGCTGGAGAGTGCTCCATTTTCTCAAACAAAAGTCCCTCTGCTCTCAGCTCTGTCCACTGGAGGTAACATGCTCTGCCAATTTAGGCAAAGGCAACCAAGGGGTGGGGTGAGCAGGCACCCTGAACTTAGGACAGTGGTTCCTAAACCTAGCTGACCATCATAATCACCTTAAGATTTTTTTTTTTAAATTGATTTGAGGGAGAGGAGGAGAGGAAGAGAGAGAGAAAGGTTGATTTGTCATTCCATTAATTTATGTATTCATTGGTTGATTCTTGTATGTGCCCTAGCAAGGGATCAAGCCCACAGCCTCAGCATATCTGGAGGACACTCTAACCACCTGATGAGATACCTGTCCAGGGCCTTTTAGGGGCTTCAGTTTGGTTTGTGCAGCATCCAATTATAGTTGCTTACCCATTCTTCTTCCTATCTGGCAAACCCCGATTTTGTTTGGGTATTTCCTGACTCAGGGGAGGGTTCCTGTACCTCTGCCTCTGGGGGTTAATCATGAGTGTTATAAACCAGTCAGGATGATAACGTGCCCCTTGCTACTGATTTTTTTTTTTTAAGGGGAGGCATGTGACCCAGTTGCAGTTAATTATAAGAGGCTAATTATATCAAGAACAAAAAGCTAATTCCGTGAGACCTTGTGTGCCGTGAGGCTTCTGTGGAAGGTCCTAAATTTGAGACAGAGATGTTAAAAAAGATGGCTGTTGGGCCTCTGCATATCACTGGACATTGTATAACAGAAGCTATTCTGATGCCCACAAGTGTTGTAATAATCTTTGAACAAGGAGGGGAGCCAGCCCGAGGCAAAACTGATATACTCAGGATGGGATTGGAGAGAGAAAATTAGAGCTGCAGATTTAACCTGTTTTAGAACTGACCAACCTCTAAGCTTCCTATTCACTGTTTAAGACAATTTGAATGCTTATTCTCAGTTACTTGTGATTGAAAGCAATTTATCTAATATGTCTTGGATAAGCACTGGAAATCTATATTTAAAAAATTTTCCAAATTTTTAAAAACCATGGGAACTACCAGAACAGGTCCCCTATAAACCAGTGTACACTTTCCTGAAAGGTGTGTCAGGTCATTTACCCACTAAGGATTTGTGGGACCATGTAAGCCCCGAGGCAGAGGGAACCCCTGAGGGAGAGGTACCGGGCTGCTAGCATCCTTGCCTGTAACCTGGCATTCTGTGAAAATATTAGATGCCATGTGTGGCATGGTGTGAGAAAAGGCTGGGGGGCCCTGAACTGCTATGTCTGACAGCGTGGTGGGAAGAAAATGTGGCCAGATCAGCAGATGGCTGTGCAGTCCTAGAAACGCCCTTTGTCCACTTGTGTCTCAGCTCTGCCACATATACAGTGATGCAGGCTGGCTATTTTAATGAGTGCAAATGATAGTAGGATAAAGTGCACACTTCAGATGTGGTCTCCTGGCCACCGGTTTCTTTCCTCCTCACACTTTGAGAGGAAGGCATGGGAGTTGCTCGGTACTCATGTCTTTTAGCGGCAGGACACCCCCACCCCCATTCATTCCATGGGGCCCAGAGATAATAATGCCGACAAGAGTTATTATTACTCAGCACAGACTGATAGGTGTTGCTGACTCTTTGAGAGGAGATGTGCCACTCAGGCAGTTCTTAGCAGCTGAGTTGAGTCCAATTTCCCTATCCGGCTACCTGTGCCCTCACTTCCTATAACATCATCCAGTGACCTGAGTCTTGATGCATGGTTTCTTCTGTTTGGGACTTCCAAACAAGACTTCTGTCTTACTCTGGTGACTTTACTCCAAGACTCTGTGCTCAAAGTAATAATAATTATAATAATAATAATAATAATAATTTAAATTAAAAGGTATTAGTTATATATTTTCATTTAAAAATACTATTCATACAAAAAATTTGTTTCCACCATCTACATTTATTCATTCTTAATATATTTTATAGTTCCACTGAGAATTATTGTTATATCCATGCTGGTTTACTTTATTGAAAACTGAAACACCTCAATCCAAAACCTTACAGAACACCTGTGAGCCTTTTCTTTTTCTCCCCTATATTTTTACCACTAAGTCATCAGCTAGTCCTGTGGGTTGGACCTGTCAATCAACCTCAAAATCATCCCCTTCTTCCTCTTTGCACCTCCGCCCCCTCACCCTGCCACCATCTTTTTCACTCGGTCTATTCCCAATGTATCTCCTTTCTTCCCACTTTCGTTCTGTAGAACTCATCAGCATGGTCTTTCTAAGTGTAGATCAGATCTCATCATTCTCCTTTAAAGAACTCTCCAAAGTCTTCTCAATTCTCCCAGAATAAAATGTAGATTCCTTTCAAATGGCATAAAATAAGACCCAGAAAGGTCTGGATCTGCCTCCCTCTCCTCCCTTTCCGTTCTCATTCCTCCCAGCCTCTCACCCCAGGGCCTTTGCATTTCCTATTTCCTCTACTGGGAACATTAATCCTCTGGTTGTTGCACATGGCTGCTCCTTCTCAGGTCTCAACTCTATTGTCACTTCCACAGAAGGGCCTTCCCAGCTCACCAAGCCAAAGTAGCCTTCCAGTACTTATTATCAAATGACCTCTCTTTATTTCCTTCAGTGCACACATCATATTCTAAAATTGTCTTTTAAAAACATTTTATTTTTTTGTTCTCCCTCTTTATTCTAGAAGATAAGATTCAGGAAAATCATGACCTTGACTAATTTATTGACTGTTCTACCTAGTGCTTCAAATAAGTCTCACCCATATATAATCAGTATCCAATCAATATGTAATAAATGAGAAAATGAACAATGAATGACTAACCAAGATTAGAGTCACTATTCCTTTTTGTATTTTTCTTTTTCACTTCCTAAAATGTTAAGCCAGTATTTCTTTAATTTACAGATCCTCTACTGGCCCCTGGTCAGCAAACTGCGGCTCGTGAGCCACATGCGACTTTTTGGCCCCTTGAGTGCGGCTCTTCCACAAAATACCACATGTGGGCACTACCTCGATAAGGAATGTACCTACCTATATAGTTTAAGTTTAAAAAATTTGGCTCCCAGAAGAAATCTCAATTGTTATGCTGTTGATACTTGGCTCTGCTGACTAATGAGTTTGCCGACCACTGCCTTACCCCAAGTGTTGACTTTACACATGAGCAAACATGAAATGCATTTCGGTTTTGCTGGCTTATAATTCCTCTGTGAATTGAAAATCAAAACATATTTACAAACTACATGCAAAGCTACAAAACAAATACAATTCAAATTGACTTAGTGCAATAGATGATACTGTGGAGACACTAAATCACCACTCATAGATTAAGATACTGATTGCTATGATGGAGGCTCTTTTGAGTTCAGAGGACTATCCTGTCCATTGCTCTTTGATGGTTCAGCTGTGTTCCCCCCATGACTTTTCTTTCTTTGAACTACTTCAAAACCTTAATTTCTACATCCTGCTGTGAGCTGTATTTATTTGGAATGAGGGTTATATGCTGGAAACACACTTAGCCCTGGTGTTTTCTCATTGGCCTTTCTCAAGCATGTCCTGCTGCGGGATGCAATGTGATCTCTCCCAGGAAGTAAGTGAAACCAATGGAGTCATGTCCCAGCTTGTTTTCAAGAAGACACTCATCCAGATGTTCCGGCACAGGCTTACAGTGAGTTGGGGCTCCGTGCTCTCTAGAATGTCAGAGAGACATCTCCAGGAGAAAAGGAGAAGCAGGGAGGGGACCAGACTTCATAGGGGTCTGCAAGTGACATCAAAGGTCACATTTGGGGACTGGAAACTTTGGGGTGGGGTACGATGGTGAGCAGATGAGCTTGGAGAGAAGGTCAACCAGACAGTGATGGAATTCCTTCGAAGGGAACCAAGTACTCTCTGCCTCATGACTCAGACCTGCCCTCCCAAAACAGGAGAAAATCATGCATTGTGTGGTGAGATTGGGCACCTTGAAGAAGGTGGGAAGGGGCAGAGCTTTGCACGGAGGGCTCACGAAAGAGGGACAGAAACTACTTGGCCATAAGAGAAGATAAAATACTGCCATTTGCGACAACATGGATGGACCTTGACACCATCATGCTAAGTCAAAGAATTCAGACAGAAAAAGTTAAGAACCATATAATTTTAATCATATATGAGATATAAAACTAAAAGGAACAAATGGACAAACAAGAAAAACAATAAAAAACTATAGACACAGATAACAGCGTGGTGGTTGCCAGAGGGAAGGGGGATGGAGGGCTGGTAAAGGGTCACGGGGCCACATATAGGGCGACAGAAGATTGTGTGATTTGGGTGGTGCACACACTATGCAATATGATCATATATCATAGAACTATATGGATTTTGTATAATCTTATAAATGTCACCCCCATAAATTTAATTTTTTAAAAAAGAAAGAGCTGGAAAGGCAGATGCAAGAGTAGAGATGGCCCAGCAGGACTCTAGATTCGTGTGCATGCAGGAAATAAAATTTATTCTCCAAACATTATCTTGTTTATTATGGTTACAAAACACATCTCACTAAGTACCGCATCCCACACACCATATACCATTAAATACAGCGTTTCATACATACGTGAGTATGTATTTGTTATTCACATACTTATTTTGCTATAAAAGTTGATGTTTGTATAGAATGAATAAAAAAGTGCACATAATTAAAAATGTAAAATTCTAACAAATCTCTCACACACCACGATATCCACTATCTTACATTTGCATATTTACCAAATCCTGTGACCCTGTGAACACATTGCTCGGGAACTCCTAGTTTCTGTCCTTCCCTACCTGCTGGGCTTGGGAAGAGCTCAGTGCATGAAGAGACCAGATTTGGGCTGTGTAACAAATGGTCTCCTCCACCACCAAATTTAGCTGCTTAAAACAACAAATGTTAGCTATCTCACCTAATTTCTAAGGATCTGTTGGTAAGTTGCGAAGCCTATTTGAACCCCAGACTATTTGATTCTAACATCTGTGGTCATCTGTAACCTCACAGCCTTCCACGCTTCCACTGTCACACCTTTCTGCTTTGCAGATGCCATCCAGCACTCACCTAATGTCCGCATCCTTGCTGGAGACTTGTTCAGTATGCTGGGATGACTGGTGTTTTCTTTCCTCTCGACTCCTACTACAACCTGCCTTTCCCTCCGTGAGCAAGGTGCTCACGGGATCTTAACTGCTCAGCTGCCTGCAAGGTAGACTATCAGGTGCTTGAATGGAAGGACCATTGTTTCAAATCCCCAAACCTGCAGTAGCTAGGCAAGGCCAGAAACGAGGTCTGCCCCAGGAAATGTCTGCTGAGTGAACAAGTGCATTGCCCTGGATTTGAGAGGCAGTGCTCATTCTTAAGACCAATGACCATTGGATTTCTGGATGATTAGCAATGATCACAGAAAATCATTGGGGCCACAGAGACTCTGCTTTTTTTCTGGTGACATTTGCTACGTGTAGAGAAGGGTGCTGGGACATGTTAACCCTCTGCGAACCAGTGGCCGTAGGCTGCCTATTTTATAAGGATAGTACCCTCATTCAGCAGTGATACTGCACTCAGAACCTCTCTATGCTGATAAAACCTGTGACATATCAACACTCTATCACATGGGTTGCACCTGCAGGCAGCCAGAGCCCCACCTTGTGGTGCCCTCTGCATCGTGGAGCACACTAAGGGTGCTGGTCCCAGAGACGGGTCTCAGGTGGCAGAAGGAGCACCTGTTCTAGGAGGACCCAGCTGTCTGTTACTCCCCAAAAGCACCCATCTTTTCCAGGTGTACACTCTTTATTTTAACAATTTGCTTTCTTTCTGTAAATCGAAATGCTCTTTGCAGACTCTGTGAACCTCGGGTATAGTAAGAACATAAAAGGAAAATTCCAAATGTTCTTCTCCAAGTACCCTTCACCTTGGGCAGAAAGATCTGCTTTCTTCCCCTACACCTGCTTCCCCTCCTCCTGCCTACCTACTCTTTCCTGGGCATCTCCCTTGCTCCTCACTGCCCAGCAGAACTGAGACATGTCCTCATAGGAATCTCACACATGATCTCCTGGATTAACTCAAACTTTCCTGCCTCCATGTTGCCTTCTCTGTTCCCTTGCTGCTCCATCCCATTTTGGAATTCCCTGGTGTCTGTTGTTTGGTGCTTAGTGTAGACCACTCTTCTCAAATGCCCATGTGCATTCACATCACCTGGGGTACTCGTTAGTGTGCGGGGTCTGAGTTATAGATCTGGACGAGGGCCTAAGAGTCTGGATTCCCAAGAAACTTCTCGGACCTGGCCGGTTGGCTCAGTGGTAGAAAGTTGGCCCGGCATGTGGAAGTCCCAGGTTCGATTCCTAGTCAGGGCACACAGAAGAAGCGCCCATCTGCTTCTCCACCCTTTCCCCTCTTCCTTCCTCTTTCTCTCTTCCCCTCCCACAGCCAAGGCTTCATTGGAACAAAGTTGGCCCGGGTGCTGAGGACGGCTCCGTGGCCTCTGCCTCAGATACTAGCATGGCTCCGGCCGCAATGGAGCAACACCCCAGATGCGCAGAGCATTGCCCCCTGGTGGGCATGCCAGGTGGATCCCGGTCCAGTGCATGTGGGAGTCTGTCTGTCTGCCTCCCACTTCTCACTTCAGGAAAATACAAAAGAAAAAAAAGAAGCTTCTCATGCTGTCCTTGCAGGGCTCCATGGACCCTACTTTGAAGAACACGGATCTTCAGTGTTTTTCTCCCTTGACCCTTTCTTTCCCCTTTTCTGCATCTGTTTACTGGGTTCCTTTTTATATTTAGTGTGAAGTGGTGCCACTTATGAGGTAAAAATCACCTCTTAATAACTTTACATTTTTATCTGCCTCTTTCTATTTTCTGTACCTATATCTTTGTGCTTTTACACATTTAGATCTATAGTCTTTCCACTTCAACCAATTGCAATGACCCTGGAGGCCGACCATTGGCTGTGACAGCGAGGTGGTCTTTTCAGCACCAAGAGTTCACACACTGAAATTGGCAAATCTGAGTTCCAGTGCCAGTTAGACCTGCCCTTTCCTCCAGGTGAGATATGGGCAAATTCCTTAGCCGCTGAACCTCAGCGTGGTCACCCGAGGAAGAGGCCCAGAATGAGAGGTTGCTTGTGAAGGGTCGGCCCTGGGACATATTCATTTCCTCCCCACCCTCTCAAGACTGCCCGGATGTCCAGTGCTTCACGTTCTGGGTGGGTTGGGCAGAGCGCTGGGGAGCAGTGCCAGAGGGAGGTTTGGTTTTCTCCTGCTCTGGTTATCATTTTGGACTTTGGTGCCTCAGAAAATATTTACATTTCTGTCATTTCACAATTTTATTTAAGACACAGTGCTTTGAAATTCTCATTTTAAACTAGAAGAAAAGATGGTTGATATGGTAAGTAGGCTTTAAGAAAAGCTATGTGTTCATATATTACCCCTCCAGAAAATGAAAAGCTAGTATAATTTTATTTCTGATGAATTTACCACTCAAGTCGGCAGCAATTTTAACTCCATTAAAAATTCTAATGTCCCTGGGTCTGCTTTTCATTTGAAAAGAATGAAGTAATTATTGGGAGAAAACGAGAGCCTCGGACAGCTGCCATGGGATGTGGGATAGGACCCTGGCCGGCTGCAGGGAGAGAGAGCTGTGCTTCGGTCCAGCTCTCCCAATTGCTTACTGTGAGTGCCTCAGAAGTTAGTTCCATTCAATGTAGCTGGCTCTCCTTCTCCACTGTGAAATGAGTGGGTCAGACCAAATGACCTGTAAGACCCCTTTGGGCTCTTAAAAATATATTTAAAAAGCCAACTATGATTCTTATTATTTTAGTTTTAAGTACTGGGGACATGACAACTTGAGCCAAGTAAATCAATCTCTTTATAGGTCTTACAAATGAATAGCATAAACGAGATATCGGGAGAGAGGTGGAAAATGCTTGAGAGAACACTCGCAAGACATTTGAAGCCCTTGAAGAGCATGGATGTAGATACAAAATACTGATGGGCTAATTATAAACCATTCTTAACTACTAATTAATGCATGCTAGAGAAACATATTTTGCTAAATTGAGTCTCTATAGATTCTTGATAGGAATAAAAGTATACTTTGTGAAGAAAGCATCCTATTTACAATTCATGTATGTTTTGCTAATTCAGTTTGTTATAAAGCAGTATCAGCCAGTGGTATGAGGCACAGGCACTGGTGTGGGATTCTAGGGTCGAACTCTGGCTCTGTCACTGACAGCCTTGGTGACCTTGGGTGGTTCATTGAACCTCTCTGTAGCAGGATAGTGATGGGCTGACAAGGCAGTGTATTTTGAATGTTGCCTGGTGCACAGTAGATGTTCAAAAATTGTTATCATGATAACTTCATTCTACTGACTTCCCTTAAGTATGATCTATAATCTTATATCAGACTGTAATATTATATTTATAACTGAAACTTTATCCTTAAAATGTCCATTGCCTATTCAATTTACTCACATTGTTGCAGTTTTCATTGGGAGATAACACCGTGTGATGGAAGGAAAGTGGACAGGGAGACTAGCAAGTGTCACTTTGGCATGTCACCTCTCTGGAGGATCTGGTTATCTTTATCCATAAATGGTGGGTTGGCTTTGATTGTTAGGTTAGATCTGCTTGACTAGGGGGTTCATGGCCTTTGGAGGGCTGATAATTATGCGAAAGCTGTATGCAAAGTATTGTGTGTAGGCACAGTTTTCTAGGGTGAAGATCTGTACTATTCACCAGACTCTTGGGTGGGTCCATGTGGAATTCAGAGCCCCCTATCTCAAGGATCTTCAGCTTCCCATTTGGCTCTAAAGTCCCATAACTGCAGAACATTGAAATTTTGGTGAAATCACTCAGGGGAACAGATTTTCTGAAGAAATTGATAACTAATGCCATTTTCTGTGAAATAGAAAATGGATATTTTGACAGTTTCTTTTGGAAACAAACAAGGAAAAATAGACTACAAATTTTCAACTGTCAGGTGACCTGGCTTGTTCCCTCTATTTTAGATACATTGTTCTTTAGGCATATGAGCATTACTGTGAGTGCTCTGATTCAAGATTTAGAGCTGGTTATTATCTATATGATGATTACATTAGTGTTATTGTCATTCTTGATTTTTCTAACAAGACAGAAGAGTGCATGATTGTTGCTTAAGTCCTACCACTAGTCACTCTATGTTAATCAGGTCACATCCTCTTGATTGTCTGTGCTGTGACCAAACCCTTTCTCTGTGGAGGGATCTGGGGAAAGGGAGCCGGCAGAATCAGGGCTGGGTTCTGGGCCAGGAAAAGGGCAGGGAATTTGTGATTCTGTAAAGCTGTAGCTGGAAAAGAGGGTAAGACTATCTTTAAAGGAAGCAGGGAGGAAGGACTCCCAAGCTGAGAAGAGTGCTAACACCAAATCTAGAGGAGGTTGGGTGGATGCCACAATCAAGAAGTCCGAGATGGAAGTCAGGTGACAATATCAATCAGGAGGAAATTATGTGCTCTGCAAGGTGGGAATGGGGCAACCTTTCATAATGCAAAACGAGGCCTCATAAATGTTACGTGCTTTCTGTCTGGCAACCAAGCTCCTGCCTCTGTGTGGCAGCTACAGTGGCTTGAGAGAGTATCCAAATTCCAGGCCCCAGGGCAGCTTATCACATAACTACCCTGGCCTGGCTTTCTGGGCCACAGGGTGATGCTATAAGGTGTCCACTGTAGTAGGGGTTGACTCTGCAGGCTTCATCCTTTGAGACTTGCTACTTCCTTCTGCTACTTCCTGTGAATAACAAGAGAATGACTGGTACCATTGTATTCAATCCTTCCATGACTTTCTTCTTAAAAGTTCCCAACCCCTGGCTGGTTGGCTCAGTGGATAGAACGTCAGCCTGACATGTGGACATCCTAGGTTCAATCTTCATTCAGGGAACACATGAGAACAACCATCTGCTTCTGTTCCTCTCCCTCTCCCCCTTCTTTTCTTCTTCCCTCCCTCTTCCCCTTCCACTGTCAGTGGCTCAATTGGTTTGAGTGTTGCCCCAGGCCCTGAGAATAGCTTGGTTCATCCAAGTTTCATCATCAGGTGCTAAAAAAGCTCAGTTGATAAGAGCATCGGCTCCAGATGGGGATTGTTGGGTGGATCCCAGTTAGGGTGCATGCAGGAGTTTGTCTTACCATTTCCCCCTTTCTTACTTAAAAAAAGAAAAAAAAATGTTCCCAATGAGGTCTTTGAATCAAGGAAATAAGAAATGAGTAAAGAAGAACTTACTCAATATAGTGGTATGCATCATTCATAATTATCAAATTATCTTATGCATATGCATTTAAAGAATATTGCAAATAATATAATGGCTTTCACTAGAGTATGGAGATACTGCTAATTATCAAGACTGTTTACTAGGGAAATGATTGGAGAGGCATTTGTCTAGGATCTGTTCCTAGTGGGGTCTTTGACTTCTTTATTTGGTTTAAGTCTTTGAAATTCTTTCAGTTATTTCTGTGTCTTACGGTTTTCCACGATCTCTACCAAACCATTTTCAACTAGTCACTAATTTCCAATTCTTCTCCATCTTTAGGTCTATCTCTGCCTAATATAAATACATATTTCATTCACAGGCATATATATAACATTTTGCTATTGACATTGCTGTTTTCTCTGGGGAAAGTCTTGGAGGACACCTCGGTCTCTGAATGTGTAAATATGCAAGCTGCAAACCTCTTTCTCCCATCTAATTGAGGTTGGAAGGATTCTATAGGCAGGGTAGGATTTGCAAAAGAAAAAGAAAAAAAAAAAAAAGAAAATAGCTCTTGTGTGGCATGTACCTAGAAAATCTTTTATTCATTTATATCCTTATTTACAAACATATTCTGAGCACCTAATATGTCCTAGGTATTCAGGCAGCATCTGGAGAAACAGAATTGAATATGAAGTCACCTCTGTTCTCCAGGAGCACAAAGTCCAGTGGGGGGGTACCCAGAATGGTAGATAATTCCAGCACAGGGTGAGAAGTATTATGGCAGGGGAGGTAGAAAAAGCTTTGAAATCTGGTGTATTGTGAATTACAATAAGAAAAATATATTAGGTCTTCATCCCCTTTCCTGGCACAACCCCTACAACCTTTGGCCTTTCCTAAGAGATGAGAAAGATAAAGGTATTGTTTCAGCTTATGTTTATGAGGTGACTTCAGGAAACCTCCGGGTCAGGTAACCTAAGGATGGGGACTTGTTGCCAGGGAAACCAGCTCTATGACTAGAGGGTTGGGACTTTCCATCCCACTCTGGTCTCCAGAGGAAAAAGAGGGACTGGAGATTGAGTTCAGTCACCTTTGGCAATGATTTCATCCATCATGCCTGTGTAACGAAGCTCCCATAAACCCCGCAGGGTGGAATTCCGGGGGCTTCCAGGTTGGTGAACACGTGGAGAGGCATGTAGGGAAACTGCTGTACCATAGCACAGAAACCTCACTCCCGCCCCAGCTCCACGCCCACATAGCTTGCCCTGTGCATCTCTTTATCTGGCTCTTCTTGAGCTATATTCTTTCACAATAAACCAGTCATCTAGTAAGTGAAATGTTTCTCTGAGTTCTGTGAACCAGTCTTGCAAATTAGTCAAGGCCTAGGAGAGGGTGTGAGAACTGCACATTTATGGCTGGTTGGTCAGAAGCAGAGGTGACAATCATGACTCGCCACCGTCATCAATCTTGTAGGACTGCATCCTTCACCGGAGGAATCTCACGCTGTCTCCGAGGAAACAGTGTCATAATTGAATTCACTGCTTTGTGGTGTGGGAAAGAACACATATCAGAGGAGCCCAGAGCAGTCAGTGGCTCAGGGACCAGCCTAGGCTGTTCTGGGAAAACTCTGTAGAGATGTTCACTTGACCTTGGTTCTGAAGAGTGAGTTGGAATTGTCCAGATAAAAAAGGGTAGGGTAGGAAAAGGCATTTCAGGCAGAAGACAGAGCTGTTCAAAGAGCTAAAAATAGATAAACATCGTAAGTTCATAAAAATGCAAGACTGTGCTCAGCACCATGGGCACAGGGAGTGCTTCCTCTGAGTGTCCTCACCAGGTGGCCTTGCTGCTTGGGGGCTCATTTTTCTCCACCAGCTGCTTGGAGGAGATCTGGCAGTCGGACTCTCTGTGTCCTTCAGATAGGCTTCCCTTGACACTGTAAAGACTGTCACAAATTGGTCAGATGATTAAAGAGCATCTGATACTCACTACATGTAAAGGTTTTGTTTTCAGTTCTATATACAGTTTCTGCTGTGAGAAATATGCTGGGAAGAGTGAAAATGACACAAAAACTGGGGCCAGGGGCCCTGAAAACAAATTCTTCCTCATCCATCACCTCTCTGTGATTCCGTGCAACCCAGAGATGCTTTGGGTCTCAGCTTCTGAGAAATTGCGATTAATAATGTTAACTACATTATAGGGTTATTGAGAAAAGTAAATGAGATGGATGGGTGCAGGTAGAATTTTGAATGGTTAGGATGTACTAAGTAATGGTGGGTATTATTATATACCAACACACATTAGCATAAAGTGGTTCAGGATAAATCTGAATTTCTAGGAGGAAAATATCTTGAGTAATTTTTTGAAAGAGGTGAGAAGACAACTCATTGACCAAGAAGTAGAAGGTGATTATAAGACAGCACCATGGAGCTATGGTGCCACTGAGGAGGGCAGAGTGGGGTTTGAGATATACCCATCCAACAGATGGAGCAGAGACAAGTGGGAGGGTGCCAGGAGGTGTGTGTGTATGTGTGTGTGTGCATGCGCACATGCACACATGCGCAGTGAGTGGTGAGTGTGCTGAAGGCTAGGGCAGGTGGGCAACATGGGCAGGAAAGGGAGTTGGTGGGAAGAACAAGAGAATCATGAGCTTGGAGATGTTTAGAGCAGAAAAGAATCCTGGCGAATACTAAACCTCAAACACTTATCCCACTGGTGAGGAAAATTAAGTTCCTGAGAAGTTAAGTGATTTCTCTGAGTCACAGCCCTAGTCCATTTTGGAACAAAAATTTTAACTTGAAAATACTCACCTTTAGTTTTGGTTTTACCATTCCTTAATACTCTCCCGAAGGAAATAATGAGTTTCTATTCATTGTCATAATGCTAATTTCAGAGAATAAATGTAACATGTAAATATATTTATAGATATTATTGCTTTTTCTTACCCTATTTGTTTCCACCCACCAAAATTTACATTTGTCAGAAAATTTTCTTTTCACCTCCTTTATTAAATTATTCATTCTCAAGTTTATTTATTTATTAATGCCTGCACATGTTTACTAGGGTTTCCTATACTCTGGGCACTCCATAAACAGTGGGGGTCCAACAGTGAAGGGGACCCTGCCCTTGGCCTCAAGGAGCTCATCGTCTCACAGAGAAACCAGACAAACAGGCACATACAGTACTGTGTAGTGAATGGACACAGTAGTGGCAGGAACAGCAAAGTCAGATTTGAAAGTTGAGGTAGTGTGTCTCATAGTTAATGATCCATGAACTGGGTCTTAGAGAAAAACTGGAATTTGCCAGTTGGGGTAAAGGGGTGGGGACAGGTAAAGAGTAAGGAGCCATTCAGGTAAGTGAATTTGGAAGTCCTCAAATCTGCAAGGCAAAGACACTCTTTCCCCCAAAACTTCTGCTAATGTATGATGACATTGTGAGGGATCAACCCTGACATGAGTTATAAAGAAACATTTTTAAGTCTCAACCAAGTCAAAGGAGACTTAATGAAAAGGATAAATGACAAACATTTTTAAATCCAGGAAAAAGATTATCATCTCTTCTAACTTCAGGAAGAGGCTGATTGTAGTTACCTCCCCTTTGTGAAACCCTGCAATCAGGGATTCTGCTGTGACTTCTCTGCTCGGGGCTGTGGAGGAGGAATTTCATGAGATGAGTTCCCTTCCTGCTTGTTAAGCATTGGCAGCTATGACTCCACACCTGCAGAGTTTGGGGTCATAAAAATGACTT
Organism: Rhynchonycteris naso; assembly: GCA_037038555.1. Classification (NCBI taxonomy): domain Eukaryota; kingdom Metazoa; phylum Chordata; class Mammalia; order Chiroptera; family Emballonuridae; genus Rhynchonycteris; species Rhynchonycteris naso. The sequence continues at coordinate 103,179,288 of CM073001.1, forward strand.
TCTTTCTGCAAAATGGAAATGATATTTATTGAACTATGGGGACACGGGGATAAATATGACATGATCTCTGTCCCTAGAGGATGAACAACAAAGTGGAAAAGACAGACATGTGGCAAAACACACACAATATTAGGGGGATGTATGCTGGAGGGCTTAGAAGACAGCAGAGGCCGTAAAGGGGCTCCCGCTCCTAAGGTTGCATCTTAGAGAATGAGTAGGAGTCAGTCACATACAGGGAGGAAGCTCTTCATCGTAGGAGAAATAAAAACAAGGAAACTCTCAGTATTCTAAACTGGTGTGAGATTTTCAGTGAATATGGATTGGGAGAGTAAAATGGCAGCCGAAGCAAGAAGAGGCCAATCCTGAGAAACCAATGCCTAAAGGAGTCTAGAGGTTGGGAGAGCCATCAAAACACTTAAACAGAGGAAAATAAGACTATGTTTTTGTTTTAGAAGGATAATTCTGGCTGCAGCACAGAGGGAGGAAAGAAGAGGGGCAAGATTAAAGGCAGGGAAACCAGTTGTCTGGCTGCTGCAACAACCTTGGCAAGACAGAGAGATGGATTGAATGAAGGTGCGAAACTTGTAGGATGTAATTACCAGCCGTACCGCTGAAGTTTAGTTGCTTGTGGGTCTTTCAGGTTAGCATGTCTGATACAAAGTTGGTCAGCAGAGGACAGGGTAGGTTTGGAGCTGAGGAGGGATACCTTGTGTGTCACAGACACATAAGAAATAGTTGGAAGTGGAGAAGCAGGGTGATTGAGCTGTCCAAGAACAAAAGAGCAGGGAGAGAGGAGGCTGAGGGTTGAATGAAGGGACTTCTCTCCTGGAAATTATAAATCAGAAACCTCAGAGCTTCTTCCTTGTTGACACAGACTTCGGGTATTTTCCCAATGGGAAGACTTTGGCTGACATCAAAGTGTAATTGTCAGGAGTTAGATTTGTTCTGTAAAGAAATTATCCCCAAAGTAAGAAATATTGGCTCTCACTCTGGGTCTGTATGTACTCAGCCTCCAGCAACTCTTGGTAAGTTTGTGGTCCTTTGGATCACATTTGGGCCAATATTTGCACACTCGTACTTTGAATGGAAGTAGTTTTGGATCACGGAAGTAGATGAGTGCTCTGTAAGCCTCATAAGTTGCCAGTTTTGATTTGAACCAGTTTGGAAGTTTGATCTTCATGTTTTCTTATGACACAAGCTGGGATTTTATCTTTTAAAAAGGAAGGAGACCAAATCACTTGTTCTTTCTCAGTGTATTAGTCAGACTTCTCCAGGGAAACAGGCCAGTAGGATACATGTGGAGAGAGGAAGTCGTTAATTTAAAAGGAATTTGCTCACACAATGTACTGAAGAAGTTTCACAAACTGCTGGTAGTGTGATTCAGTTCAAATTGAAGGCTTGGGTACGAGGCACCCCGAGGGCAGGAGAAGATGGATCTCCCAGTTCCATCAGGTAGGAAGGGCTGAATTCTTCCTTCCACCATCTCTCTGTTTCATGCATGCCCTCAAAGGACTGAATGGTGCCTACTCATACTGGGGGGAGCAAACAACTTTCTAAGTCTACTGATTCAAATGCTAATTTCATCTAGTCACAGCCAAGCATCTAGGCACTCCATGATCCTGTTGGAGATTTCTAGCCTGCCTTCCTCCCTCTTTCCATTGCCTCTTCTCTTCCTCTGTCCTTTTCTATGATTCAGTGACTGTTACTGTAACACCTACTTTGTTCCATGTACTGTAGTGGAGGGTTTAATCAATACAACATTGTCTGGGTCCTTGAGGATGGTGATCTAGGGAAGATGGTAATGTAAGCAAATGTACATTGGGAAATGTGAAGGGTGATGTGTAAAGATGAAAACCAGATGTACTGGGGGCTTGTAGTATGGTTACTTTGGTGTCTTCAATGAACTCTCTCTTTCAGTCTCCTTGAGTAATCCCCTCTCACATGGACTCTGGACTTGGCCCTGTGATCACTTTGACCAACAGGACATTAACTAGTAAGATGCAAGCAGAGACTTGATAAGCACCTGCACATTGGGTCTTATCTTCTTGCAATGCTTCTTTTGGAACCTGGTCACTGTTCTGAGAAAGGTCAGATGGCCACATGGGGAGGCCATGTGACCTTTCTTTTTTTCAAATTTCGGGGCCCAAAATTAAGGTGCATCTTATATATGAGAGCATCTTATACATGGGAAAATATGGTAAAATAAATAAGGCCATTGGGGTGGGCCCTAATCCTCTCCGAATGGCTTCCTTAGAAGAAGTGGAAGCTTAGATGCAGGAGGCCTGTGCAAGGGAGGACTGTGTGCGCCCTGGTGAGCAGGTGACCCTCTGCAGGCCTGGAGAAAGGCCTCAGAGGAAACAACCTGACACCTTGGTTTTGGGCTTTGTGCCTCTAGAACTTCAAGAAACCCATCTCTGTTGTTTAAGCCAACCAGTCCCTGGTGTTTCCTTGCGTCAGCCCGAGAAGATGAATACACCCACCGCCACCAGCCACGCACCACTTTGGCCAGGTCTATTTTGTGGCCCATCGCCCTCCCTGCAGTCTGTTATTTCTGCTAGTTCATCGCTTCTTTCCTGGGTCGCTGCAGTGGCCATGTTACTGGGTTCCCTTCCTCCTTTCTGTCCTCCTTCTACGAAGTCACCATCCCTACATCTGTTAGGTCAGGGCTTCTCGACCTGCTCATTTTGACATTTTGGAACGGATACCTTTTGTTGCAGGGGGAGCTCTCCTGTGTGCACTGTAGGGTGCTTACCCACGTACCTGGCCCCTGCCCAGTAGATGCCAGGAGCAACACCATAGTCACAACAAACACAACTGTTTCCAGGGACTGCCAGTTGCCCGTGGGGTCAAAAATGCCTCCAGTTATGAACCACTGTCGAAAACTATCTGAAACCCAATTCTTTTACCTCTCTGTTCAGACTCCCTTTGATGATTACCCATTATCTTCGGTATGTTTCCCAAATGAGTCCCCCTCATGACAGGGAGGTGAGAGGGAGTGGAGGGAGACACATGACATGATGATGCCTCATGGTTCTGATCTGAAATCAGGAGCTCCATCTGGTCATCTCTCCTTCTGGGCACAGGATGTCAGAAACCTAAAGAAAAGTGCTTCATATAAAAATACAGGAGCTTTTGTTTGTTTGTTTGTTTGTTTTTTGTCTTATTTAACTCTGAATCACATTCACTCTGACCTACAGAAGACTCTATCTTTCCACTTTCTAAAACTGCTAATAGATATTACTTAGCAGGGGTATACTGTGTGCCAGCCACCATTGCGTTCAGAGCTTTAGGGAAATTATCCCATTTGATTCTCACAAAAGCCCTGGGAACACGACACAATGTTTAATCCTGTTTTGCTAGTGAAGAAACTGAAATGACCTTACTTCCTCTTACAACACAACTAACCCAGGCCATGGTCAGACTGGAACCCAGATCAGCCACCTTGGTAGCCATGCTGGCCACAAGGACATCCTGCCGTGGGTTTAGCAGGGAAGGCAAAATGTGTCCTCGGGCTGGCTCTGCCACTTACAGGCTGTGTGCTCCTGGCTGAGTCTATTTACTTCTCTGAATTGAGTTTTGTTTTGTTTTTATTTTCAACAAAAATGGGGAATTAATCCCTATCCTATTTTATCTTTTGGTGGTTGTTATAGGACTAAATAAAGTCTAACATCTAATACAAAGTAGTTACACAATAAGTGTTCAGTTATTCTTTTTATATTTGTATAACAGTTGTCATACTTGACCTGTGTCCTCCATGAGTTAAACATAGATAAGTGTGGTAACAGGTGTTAAAACTATGTATAAATATTTGGTGTTTACTAAGTATAGTTTTGGTGTGTGTGTTTAAGTGAGACAAGGAGAGAGCGATAGACTATGTGTGTGTGGAGGGGAGAAATAGGTAGCATCAGTCTTCCGGAACATCTAGTTTCAGCCCAGTGATTATATGAATTATCTCACTTAACTGTCTTCCAAACAGTTTTTATCATCTCAATTTAATTTCGAAGAAAAGAGAGTCTCAAAGGGAAGTGGTAACTTACCCAATGTCGTATAGCTAGTGACTGATGGAGCTGTCATTCACTCCTGGGTCCCTTTGGTTTTGAAATACAAGTTCAGATGCATGACTTTGCCTTTGTATGACCTTTTTAACTTTTTCAAGTTTCATAGTGGTATTGTATATTTTGAAATAGGTAAGTATCAAGCCCTAATTATGTAAAAAAAAATATATAGTTGTTCATGTTTTTTCTAAAACGAAGTTCCTGGGGATGATAAACATAGCAGCTTAGTGCCTACACGGCAGGGCTGTCCCCAAGGCATTGAACGTGCTAAAGAGAAGAGGATATAGGGGCCTAAAATATTCACCATGTTTCTCTCTGTGTGTCTGTCTGTCTATCTGACAGTCTGACACCTACCTACCCATCCACCCTTGGGCGCATGTGCTCATGCCGGATCTGAAAAGTCTTTAAGACAAGGTAAAGGACTGTGGGAATTACTGTGTTAGAAGTGCCTGCAGAAAACATTTGGACATTTATGGAAATAACTCTACAAGTAGACCCCTGGGGAAATTGGAATCCATAAAAAATAGAAATTACTTTGAGATAATTGCTGACTTTGTAATCATTTTAAAGTTCAATGAAAAAAAAATCAGAACTAAAAGAGCATATTATGATTGAGATACTTAAAAAATTATATTTGTACCACACTTGTCAGATGCCCTGCTCCAATTTACATAGCTAGGCCTCAGGGACACTCACTGGGTCCGAGTAAAGAAACGGATCACGTGAATGACAGTGTTAGTGTCATCTGTTAGTGCAGGGTTTTTGTTATTGTTGTTGGTTTTTTTTTTTTTTTTTTTTTTTTTTTTAGTAGAGAAACTGCAGATACCAGGAGATTACAAAGAAAACAAAAGAAAATGTGATGCAGAATTTCACAAAATAAATGAACTGAGTAGAACATGGACCCCCAGGGAGTTCTGTCAACAAACTGAAAATGAAATGGAACAGATTTTATAAAGAAATACTGCTTCGTTGATGCAATTATCACCACTACTCACACAGATTAAAAAATTCGAGCCGATTCTTGGTTATGTAGAGGCTTTGCCCGGAGAAGCCATCCCTTCCCTCTCACTGCTTCTTCCCTTGAGGTGGTCAGCCTTTTTACATTTTAGCCATCATGGCAAGAGTTCAGATTTTAAAAATGAGTTGATATATTTTCTTGATTATTTTGACAAAAAATAGAGTGTATTGTTTTTTTTTTTTTGCTTGTGATTCATTTCCATTGCAATGAAGAAATGGAGGAAAGTAATTCCATAGCTCATTCTACAGGCACACCTCAGAGATCTTGCGGGTTCGGTTCTAGCCACTGCAAGAAAGCGAGGATCACAAAAAGAGCAAATCTTAACCTTCTTGCCAGTGGAGGGTCTCGTCTTCCACTTGTAGAAAACACAACACCCGTGAAGCACAGGAGAGCCACGTGTGTCTATGACGGGTAGGAGACTCAGAAGGGTCTCTCTATACTAGAGCGTAGTTGGGCATGTGGTCAGTAGGTATATGGAATAGACAAGAGATTGGCGAAAGCGGTACAGAATATACAGCTGATTTGGTTTATGCCGAGGGCCTGCTTCCTGGTTTGCAGGTGGCCGCCATCTTGCTGTGTCCTCACAACAGAGAAAGAGAGCAGGCTCTTCGGTGTCTTTTCTTATAAGGACTCTAATCCTATTTGATCACAGTCCTACCCTTATAATGTCATTTACCTTTAATTACTTCTATACAGGCCCTAACTACAAATGCAGTCACGTTGGTCTTCAACATAGGAATCTGGATTAGATGCAATTTCGTTCATAGTGCTGCTTTAAAATCTATGTCTGACAATTCCAACATGGGGTACAGTTGGTGTTAGTGCTAGTTGATTACTTTTTTCATTCAAGTGTGATTTTCTTGATTTTGGGGATGATGTGTGACGTTTTATTATAGTACAGACGTTCTGTTTATATTGGTGAACTCTGGGTCCTGCTTACATTTTTTATTTTCATTGGTGGTCACCTGACTAGCTTCAGTGCGTGAGGTTTGGTCTACTTTTATGCTGTGGTCCCAAAGGCAGTTTAATTCTCAGAATCTGTGCAGTGTGATTTTGATCTGCTTAGGTCAACAGGTAACACTGGGGCTCCCTTGGTCCCTGATGGATCTTCCCAAGGGGTGGAAGTCATTGCCCCAAGCCAGGCATCTCTGCACTGGAAGGTGATGTGGTGGGCTCCCCCTACAGATGCCCTCCAGGCTTTCCTAGTGTCTCTGGGCGCTGGAAGAGAGTCTCGGACCCAAGAGAACAAACAGGGCCCTCTACCAAATTGCTTCCAGTTCCTTTCATTCACCCCATTCATACTCGTTTTATCTTCTCTTCTCCTTGTCTACATTTTAGCACTTGGTGCAATGCTCTGCATATAGTAGAGGCTTAATTGTTACTTTACTTGAATTATTCCTCCAGTTATTTACTCACTTGTCAAGGGTGTTGGTAAACATGGTTTATTTTTATTCCACTCTCATGGGTTTGTCTAGATACCTGTACACCAGGGAAAAATACCTCAGAGATGGTTAGATGCAGGGCATGGGTTCTTTCTGTGGGAAGTGTCTACCTTCAGGGGAGCAGGGGAATGGCTTGGGGATCACATGTGATTCTACTGAGATGCTTTTGCTTCTATCACACCAAGTCCTTTTTAGAGGCAAGCAAGAAAAATTGATGCCTCTCCTTCTTGGTTTCTGTACAAGAATCCTAAAGGACTTCAGAAAGAAGTTTCAAATGTCTACATTGCAAAACAGACTATTTCATTGATATGAGAAAAATCCATAAGTGGATAACAGTTGCCTCCCTGTCACAGAAGCTGACTTATAAGCACATGTTCCTTATCTTTGGTAGATGGGATTTGGAAATACCAGAACTGAATGAGATATTAGACAAAAGCTGGTCTTCAACCTCTTATGTTGCCAGTGTGGAAAATGAGGGCTTTTTTGAAGCAATTGTTTAGCTAAGGACACAAGAACATCAGCAGGAAATGGGCAATGGCAGAGAAGTATTTGTGTACCGGATTCAGAGAGCTTCTGGGTTTGAATCCTGCCTCGGCCACTTCCTGGCTATATAATCTCGGACAATCTTTACCACGCGTAATTTTATTTCTTTAATAGTGTTGTGAGGACTCAGTAAGATAACCCATGTTCCGTGCCAGGAAAATAGTAAGAGCTTAATAAATATAATTACAGCCATTCTAGGGACACTCCCTCTCCCCGAAGCTTTTACCCAGAGAGTTTCCTGCTCATTGTGGCAAGCCCATTATACTTTCCCTGTTAAGTCTACTCTCTTGTTTTACTCCCTTATTCACGAGCACTTGCTGAGCACCTGCTTTATACACAAACACCAAAGAAACAGAGATGAATAAACAACTCCCTGTTGACATTCGAGGAATGCTTTCATGGGGAAATGACCCTATAGACAGAAGAATCAGAATAGAGTTGTACACAGAGGCTGGGGAACAGCAGCATGTCTCTCCTATGGGAAATTTTCCAGGGAAATTACTTTTAGGATAATTTTATCTGTTTGTTGAAAGATGGCTGAGCCTAATGGTATTGGCTGAAGGAAACAAGGGCTGTCAGGCTATTGGCCCCATAGTTATTTGAAATGAAGATTTCTAATGTTAGAAACTCTTCTGTGCACAGAAGATGCACAGATCGAGGTCCTAGTTCAATGATGGGCAATCTTTTGAACTTGGTGCGTCAAAATTCGCCAAAAAACCGAGCATAACTCGGGTGGTGTGTCACTTAGAGAAAAATAGCCTAACCGGAAGTCCTAGAACTAGACGCTCTGTGCCGGAGTTCTGTTTTGGCCTACAGACCTCCCGCACAGAGTGTCTACACTACAGCAAATGTTTTATCCTCGGCTACTGCACCTGGCCGTGCAGGAGCCGAGGATGAAACGTCCTTCTCAGCATGCGGCCCCATACTTCTCTGGTATGCGGCCGCGTGTCATCGAAAATGGCTACGCATGTCATAGGCTCGCCATCGCGGTCCTAGAAGCTGGAAGAACTAGTTCTGAGTCATCAGTAGTCTGATGAGGCTGAAGTCAGGTCGAGTCACCTTTTATAATATGTGTAGTCCCAGCAAGGAGTCTAGGAATTTATTCAGATCAGTTTGCTGTTTAATTATCAGACTGAACGTGGAAAACCCAGGTCTAAGGACAAGTTCAACGTAATGAATGGTTAGCTCAGGAGGCAGCGGCCTGTGTTGCAGAGAAATGCAGAGGGTTGGAGCAGACCAGGAGATGCAGAAGGTCATTTTATTTATTAGCCCAGGACCGTGGGGAACTTTTTACTGGGACTGAAAGGTGGAAATGCGGGCTGTTTGTCATGATGGACAAAGACGCCCTGACAAGGACTAGGGTTTTCCAAGTGGAATATGGGCGCTGGGGACATGAGTCTGAGGAGGAAGGGACAGAGTGGCTTGGGGTGAAGTGTTAAGATCACTAATATCATACTAAGGAGGATGGACTCCGGGCTTCATGCTGCAGGAACTAGAGAGGTAACAGGTGGTAAGAGATAGAATTGCAAGAGCAAACTTGTAATTAGTATATTGTCAACAGCTCTGCTCTTCCCGTCTCTGCATTTTAAAGAACAGAGGTATGAAACACTTCAACAAGGGAAACTTTTCCTTCCATGATAGCCGTTAGACATATATACTTAGAAAAGGGAGTACTACTTTATCCCATGCCTTCAGAAAGGTTTTATGGTCACCTAACCAGGGGCCCCAATCTGATTATGGCTCTGAGGAATGCCATCTAAAGCGGTTTGCTACTGTCTCATGTTGATTGATCACCACATTGACCCCACTGCTGTGGCCTTGCCTTCTGATTGAATAATTATGTCCTCTGCCGTTTTCAGGAAAAGAAATGACCAGGACCCGCCACACTGCTTTCGGTGTTTCCCTGCGGGTTCTCTTGAGCCACCCAGGGGGGAAGTGAGAAGTCTCTATACGGCTCAGGCTGCAGCCAAGGCATGACATAGTCGTTACAAAATCCAAACAGGGTAGTTGCTCTTTGGGATTAACTGGGTCTGGGCTCCATTTGTGTAAGCAAATTAATGAAGTGGAAAGTCTCATTTTTACAAGTGCTAGATTGGAAATACACTACAGGGACAGACACTTCAATGTTATTGATGTCTGTTCCAATGAGGGAGGCAAATCCGTGGAATACGAAGGAAGCATCCGGGTTTAAAATAGGTGTACTTTTAGCGACGTCCTTTCAATCTCGGGAGGGGCCGGGGGGCAGGGTGAGGAATATTTTCCTTTTGTCTTTTACAGATTTTCTAAAATGTGTGTGTCAGTTATGGAAAATATCATATGAAATCTTTCTTTCTGAGATGGTTAAATTAAAATTTTAAAGTCAAATTTCCCTTTCTCTGGCCTCCTTTTTCTTATCTTTCCTTTTCTTCCTCCTGCCCTCCTGCTGTACCTTTCTCCCTCCCCTCCTCTGGTTCGTCCTTCCTCCTTTCCTTCCTCAAACGTTTATTGAGCACCTGTCATATGTCAGTGACACTCCAGCACAAAGTTGACGAAGATGGAAAAGTCAAGTCCTATATCTAAGGAACTCATAGCTTATTGGAAGAAACAGGTGCATAAACCACACAAGCAGATACCCACAATGCAACACGGGAAATGACTTGATTCCAGTTACTTTCAGCCCAAATGAGTTTCCCTGAATTATGTGAGGAGGAGGGGTAGGGGTGGGGGCAACCTTTTTTTTTTCTTCTTTTCCAAGTGAGAGGAGGGGAGATAGAAAGACAGACTTCTGCATGCACCCGATCAGTATCCACCCAGCACCCCTGGTATGAGGTCAATGTTCTGACCATTTGGGGCCATGCTCGCAACTGAGCTTTTTACCACCTGAGGTGGAGGCTCCACAGAGCCATCCTCAGCATCTGGGGCCAGTGTGCTCAAACCAATTGAGCCATGGCTGCAGGAGGAGGAGAGAGAGAGAAGGGGCAGTGGGAGAGAAGCAGATGGTCTATTTTCTTGTGTGCCTTATCCGGAAATTGAACCTGGGACATCCACACACCAGGCTGATGCTCTACCACTGAGCCAACTGGTCCGGGCCAGGGGGACAACCTTACTCAGTCCTTAGAAGATATCTAGGAGCCTACAACAGAATGGTTTATCCTCTGCTAAATGTTTGATGAAGGCAAGCTTTCGGAAGAAGGTCCAAACAGCCATTCTTCCAAATGACATGTCAAGGTTGATAATTCAGGAGAGCAATGATTACCAACCTTTTGCAACTGACTTTTTAATGGGCATTTTCTGCTTATTTTGCATGTGACGGTGCTATCTTAGAAATTCTTAGCTCTTCAAATGACAGGCCTCATTTAGAAGAGCTTGGGCGAGGTCCCCTTGCTCAGAAAGCCATTTCCTGAATTTCATTTCTTACGTGTTTTCTGCAGAGCATCAACTTCCAGACTGAATCCCAAATCCTGGATGAGTTCTGCTGTATGCATAGCAATGAAATAATTAAGAGTTTGGGCTTAAAAGACATGTGTGTGTTTGTTTGATTTTAAGTGCAGGCCTAGAGGCTACACTAATTTCAAATATCATTGCTCTTATAACATCTAAGCGTGGAATCATTCAGTCCTCAAGCCCATGAGAAAGCCACTCTTATCCTCATTTCACTGATCAGTTGCCTGAGTTGGGGAGGTTAGATGCTTAAGTTCAACCCTATAGTGGGAAACTAAGTCTGAGTGTGAAGAAACAAGTCCCCACCTCCCACTTCTGGCGGGCGGAGGACTGATGTGGGTTAAGTTCAGGGGTCACAGTGAATAGACCCTGGAAGGACATTAAGTTCTGGCTAGTGACACAGTGACAACAAAATGAGCTCTTCTGGCTACCCAAGAGCTATACCGATCAGAACTAAATGAATAACAAAACTTTATTGTTGCAGAATCCATCCACCTAGTAGCGTAACAGATACCTCTTGAATCATACCAGAATCTCTTCTAGGCACAAGGATAGAGTGATGGACAACCAAAACGAGAACAAAAAAAAAGAGTCCATTTTCCCTCAGGGGATATTCTAGAACTGAGTGTTGGACAACAACAAATAAATATAATGTAAGATGAACATACATTTATTGGAGAAAAATGAAGCTGATCAGGGTGACAGCAGTGTTGTCATTGTGCAGAGAGCAGCGGAGAAGGCCAGGAAGGTGAGGACTCAGGGCATGAATAAGTGAGACTCCTGATGGGCAGAGGGAGCTGTGCGGGCAAAGCCCCGAGATGGGGACCAGCCCAGTGAGTCTGAGTCATAGCAAGGAGGCCAGTTTGCAGGGAGGAGTGAGTATACAGTGAGGAGCTAAGGAGATGGGGTTAGAGGGGTAGCAGGGCAGATCACATGCTGCCCTTGGCCTCTGGACTTTGCTCAGAGGGAAAGTGGTGGAGGTGTAGAGCAGAGGATTGCGGGGGGTTACCCTATTTGCAGACTTGTTCTGATGGCTGCATTGAGAACAGGCTGAAGGGAATCTGGGCAGAAGCAGGGGACTTGTTTGTAGGCTGTAGTACAAGTCCGGGGGGAGGGGAGACATGATGCAATGGACCGGTATGTTAATTCTCAGGACTACACGTGTGGTTCTATACCGACATCAGCTCCTCTGGGTAGAAGATGTCCTGTGGCTCTTGTTCTATCTTCAACCTCTGAATGTGGTGTTCTGTGTAACTTATTTCACAGCATTGATTACTTGAACTCTCTAAGGGATTTTAAATCAAAAGATCCAATAGCCTTGGGCAAGTCACTTGAACTCGGCTCCTGAGTCCTTATTTTAGAATGATCAGAGTAACATTCAATTTGCTCATCTTTTAGAAATGTTCCAAGAGATATACAGTGTGTCTGTAAAGTCATGGTGCACTTTTGACCGGTCACGTGTCAAAAGTGCACCATGACTTTACGGACACACTGCGGACACACTGTATTGGAAAGAAAGCTATTAATAGAAAGCTATGTAAATTAGGGGGGTCTCATATATTTCATAACATTACTGTTATTTTGCTAGTGTTTCTACAATAATCCTAGGAGCATCCATGTGAAATGTCTACCACCTGTGACTTTTTCTTTGTACCCCGGATCCCTACTGTTTCCTGATTTTATCCAAGGTTATCCTTCACGATGTCTTTCCATCTGCCTTTCTCTTTTAGCCCCTGGAGTTCAGGTCCCTATATTGTAATATTGAGGTCATTGAAATAACTTTTTGGGGAACTTCCCTGCCTTTTCTCTTAACTTTGTAGGTCATGTCCCATATTCCTCGCAACCATGAGTTCCTGTCTGAACAGTTGACCCCTCCCCAGTGCAATGTCACCTTCTTCTTCCACCTCATGTCCTGTGGTTCTGTTCTATGAACCTGATGGTTCCAGAATGTCCTCACAGTCCTCCAACAAGTCTCACTAGTCTAATTTCTGTGGGTTGGAGTAACTGCTTCTGCGTGAAATATTTGCCACTTCTTTACTCCTACCACAAACTCTCTGGGCTTCCCTGGTACCTCTCCTGCTAATCTGACCTGCCTTAACTCCTCACTCACTGAGTGAGTCAGCATTTCTGCAGCATGACACCACTTCCTTCTGTACAGACTCGCGTTTCACCTCCTATTAGTATGCCTTTAGATAATCCTCAATCCTGGGCACAGTACAAGACTTATATCTACAATGTTGGCATGGCTCTCAAAAGACAAAAGGAGACCTGGAGGAAGCAGGCTAGGTAGGCTTTAAATCCCGGGTCCCCTGAGCATTTGCTGTGTAATCTTGGATAAATTATTGAACATTGCTGAGCCTCGTTCTCTCAGCTTTAAAATGGTTATAATAGAGCCACCCTGTGGAATGGCTCTGAGAATTAGAAATACTTATATAGAGCCTACTGAGACTGACCGTAGAAGCAAATTGTGAATTATTGCTATTATTGTAAGCGTTACTAGTGTTATCATAAAATTATTATCGTTTATCATCATGTGAACTCCGGGACTCACTCTGCTAGGGGGGCGGGGAGGGAGTTGATCTAGGTCAGTTTCTCAAATGCTTTAGAACTATTTACGTCGCTTTCACATTTTTGATAACATTTCACTTTTTTCTTTAGTTTCATTTAAAATGAAAATGTTATTCAATGTTGTACTTAAAAAGTGATTCAGTCATGGGGGGCAAAATGATTTTGTTTTCAAATGACACCCCAAAGGTGGAACTCAGAGAACGAGAAAGGTAGTCTCTCATGTCCCCTCCTGCTCTAAATTTGGCCTAATTCTGCAGCTTTTGAAGGGTGAGGGGAGCTCACCTCTGTGTTCTTTTTCTGTCCAGAAATGATACTAGACTTTGGTTGACCGGCCATATTTTTGCTTTTTTGCCTCTCCAAAATCGCTTGGTCCACAAACATCAGATTTCCAATATGTGAACTTACATGGGGGCCCACAGCATCTTTCTTTCTCCCCGTTATTTGCTGGGTTGGTTCAGCCCTTACACTGAAAAGAACCCGACACCCCATTTAGGTAGCCAGATTTCCCCTTTAGGAGCGTGTCCCACGGATGGCACCGTTCTTCGGGTTGGATGCAACAGGATCCATTAGCTGCAGAGGGCAGGAAAATTTACACATGGTAAATACTATTGATTTCCCTTGTCTAGAGATTAATTTAGAAAAAAGAATCTGTTCCTAGTATGAAGGTGATGTGCGCTGATGGAGAAAGGAAGGGGGAGGAATCGATTCCCAGAGCCACGATTAATGTACTGCTGTCCCTATCATTTTGACAGGTTTACAATCAAATGCTATCGATTTTTCATCAACTTTCTCAGCCGGCTCCAGGAGGCAAATCTTCTGGGTTTGAAAAAGAAGGGCTTTTCCGGCAGACGGTTTTGTTCTAGCATTTGCACCCAGGAAAAGAGCGCTTGAGACTCGCTGAGTCAGCCTTTAATTTCTGTTATATTCGTGTGCGTCGCTCCTGTGGCTTGACGGCTTGGAAGGAATTAGTGTAAAGGGAGGCGTCTGTGAGGGTCTCAGGTGGACGTCCTTGGTGGAACGGGTGATGTTGCTGAGAGAATGGGACATACCAAAGCCACCATGTGAGAACCGGAGAGGGGGGCATAGGCACTTGGGCTGCGCATGTGGACGTGGAGCAGAGGTGCGAAGCTGGACATGAGCAGTCACTGAGCACCTGTCCTGCCCAGTGCTGAACTTCTCTAGGTGTTGTCTTATGTAAACCCTACAATTTCCAATGATAAAGAATTGAAATTCACAAGATTCAGAGAACTTGCCCAGGTTGACACAGATGGGAAATGCAGTGAGAACTTGATGCCAGGATTGTTTGAAATCCTGTTTCCCCTTAGATATTTCAGTTCACACAGATGTTTGCTCTCAGTGATGGGTCCTGGATTACCAGGTGCTCCAATTGAAGGGACTCAGGTGAATCAGAAAAGCCTTGAATATGACCTTTGTTCTGAAGTGGCCCATGACTCTATCTCCTTACTCCTGGTCCTAGCTAGACTTGTAGCCCCTGCCACAGGTGGTAGGTACCTTACTGGGGTTAAGGCTTCACCCTACCAGCTGGTAATGATGTTTCTTGATATTGACCCATATATGTACATGATATTGACAATAACAGCAAAATCCATGCATTTACTCTGGGTCTATTCCTTCTAAGGACTAGTGGAAATTTTCTGCCATTTGGACATTTTTTTCTTTTGTGAACCTAACTGCAATTTGAAAGAAATGGTTCTATTTAACCACCTTTCCTCCTGGTGGCTTGTTTTAGAATTCATAACTAAATAGAGTTTTAGTCAAATATAACTAACAGCACCCAGTTCTTGGCCCTCTAGAACGAATAAACCATTTCTGTGTTGTGGGAATGGAGAGGACTAGATTTAGATTCAAGAGGACAAATTCACCAAGATCTAATTTTGTCTCTGATGCTAAATTACTGTGTGACTTAAGGTAAATCCCTTCTCCCTAAGAATCACTTTTCTCAGCTATACTTGTAAGGCCTGGGGCACAGTTTTGTTCTCTAAGTTGTTTAGGGAGCAGATCAACACGAAGTTTGGCTTCTCTTGTCCCACACGCAATGAAATTATTATGATTCCTACATACCAACTAGATATTTTTCTAGCAGAAAATATTCTATATTCCTTTATTCTTCTGAATCTCAAATGGGAATATCATGTAAAATATTTTTAAGAAACTATATATGAGCAGAATAAAAATAATTAAGATCTACTTACCATATACAAAGTAAAGGGTGGACCCGTCAAGCTGAGCAAAGACACTTGATATCAGGCATGATATTTGTCAAGTAATTTTTAAATTGCTTACCAGCAAGAAAGCCATAGAAGGAGCTAAAAGTTCATGAAAATTAGTGCCAAGAAATGTTATAGTCTAGAAATTGTATTCGAGAGTGTTTCCTTTTCCCATGAGGACTGAGAAAAGACCTCGCGGGCTTTCTTTTTATATAATGTAATGAGATAATGTGTGTAGAGTATCTAATTGATTGCTTGATGTATAATAGAAGCTTTCTTAGAGTTGTCCCATTTGATCTTAGAAGCGAATCTTCTCTGTTTAGCTCTGAATTTCTCAGAAATAAAGTTTGAGCACCAAAGAATTAGCAGTATCCAAGATCATCGCCAGATTGGTATTCTGTGATTCAGAGATAGCTTTTTTCTAGGGCAATAAAGCCAGACTCTTAGGGGTTTAGAGTGGGGCTGGAGACAGGAGGGTTTGAAGGTGGGGATGGGACATGCCAGACAAGCAACTGGCACAATTTTACCCATGAAGGCCTTGACTCAGTCCATTGATTATGTGAAGGCAATTCTCCCTGAAATTCCAAATTCTGTGCTGTCTGGTGATTATATACAATACCATCTGTCAGCCCTGTAGCTGGTCCCTAATCTGTGTGATGACTTAAAGAGAAAATCAAAACAAAACAAGAACTTTGCATTGAAATACACTTAGACAGATGCTGTTGGACAGGTATCTTGCTAGGCACTGGCATGATAAAAAGTCGAAGATTTGCAGACTTCTTACCTTCAAGCAGATATGATCTAGTGACTTATACTTATGCGAATACACATACAGACACCTAAGACCATATGGGATAACTATGCTAATGCAGGCACAAAGCATATAGGGCTGGACATGTTTATTTTGATACAGGTTGTCTTGCTTAGGTTGAGGCTGTTAATTGCTTTATTTACTTACTTTTTTCTTTTACTCCATCTCTCTTTCCTTACATGGATGCAAGGATGCATTTGTTGAGATAAAGGTACAGAAGGTTAGGGTGCCTATGTACAATTAACAGATTCTCCTAGTGACCCAGGCTGAACTTGTGGTATAAGTAAGAAGTAAATCTGTGTTACAGTAAACCACCAACACTTTGGAATTGTTTGTTACACAGTGTGACCTAGACTATGCTAACAAGTGCAGTCAGAAAGAAATTGTTCTCAACCTTCTGTAACCTAGATCATATTCTCTTCATTCCTCTACAATGTCTCACAGAAAGCACACTAAGGATCTCCTATATACCAGATCCTGGAGAGCTTTTCAGGAATTATCCTACTTGAACTCTCTCTGGTATTTGATTTTGTAAACCATGGAGTATTTTTTCCCTTTGCCTCTATGACACTCCATTTCAAAAGTAGTTTGAATAAAAGAGTAGAAAAAAGAATACTGGGATATTTTTCTTTTGATATAAAAAATACCAGAGATTCTGACATTTTCTGAAGTCATTGAATAGTTGTTACATAGCTATATTGACAGAGTCAAATGGTTAGGACTCAACTATCTCTGGTAATAGAAAATAAATACTGTAAAAAGGCTCTGCAGAGGTTAAGTAAAAGAAAAATGTCCTAAATTAAGCCATATTGATAACAATATAAAATGCCCACTTTTATTCCTTAAAAAATTAAATTAAGTATTTTACTTGCTAATTATGTAATAATGAGTATAGACCATTTATACATAATAAAACAATTTCTTATATCACTACCATATTTATACCATTATTGATCATATTTATAACCTCAATAGAATGACCAGTATTTCCACTCCACAAAGTAAGGATGAGTCAGAGAGATAAGGAAAGATTTTGTCATTGTGAAAACTCCCCAAATATAAAGACAGTGAGCGGAGAACAATCAGCCTGTGCCTATAAGAATGTCTTCAGTAAAATATTACTGTTCCCTGAAACAGAACAAATACTGAATAAAGGGCACAGAGATGTAATGTATTCATTTTTGCATTTTGCAAAAGAAAGCTCTGATTTTGTCATTTGTTCTTCCCTTTCAGAAACCCCATCCATTCTATTTCTGGTTTAACATTTATCGAGTTCTTCTGGTGCCTGAGTGTGCACAGACACTGGGCCTGTGCAAGCGTAAACCTAAAGAGAAGCCAAGCACTTGAAATGCCCAATCTAGTCAGCTAGATGTTCAATATCTGCACAACAGATACCTGTCACCTACACATGTCTATTCAATTTATTTTTTAAAAATTATTATTAAGTAAGAGGCAGGGAGGCAGAGAGACAGACTCCTGCATGCACCCTGACTGGGATCCACCCGGCAAGCCCCCTATGGGTTGATGCTTGGCAACTGAGCTATTTTAACACCTGAGGCAGGGGCCATAGAGCTGTCCTCAGTGCCTGGGCCAGCTTTGCTCCAAAGGAGCCTTGACTGCAGGAGGGGAAGAGAGAGACAGAGAGAAAGGAGAAGGGGAAGGATGGAGAAGCAGATGGGCACTTCTCCTGTGTGCCCCAGCCGGGAATCGAACCCGGGACTTCCACATGCCAGACCGACGCTGTCCTGCTGAGCCAACCAGCCAGAGCCTTAATTTCTTTTTAATGCTTATTTTTAATTTGTGTTCTGTGTACATTTTTAAATTGCCTTTTACTTTTTATTTTTTAGATGCTGGGTCTGCTCATTGAAGTTCTCAAGGGGCCCTTCCTACCTTGGAAAGGCACATCAGGTTTTGAACACAAGGGACACCCCTATTGCCTTCTCAGCACTTGCCAGCTTGATTCCGAACCTTCATGTTTGACTTGTCCTGTGTCTTAATCCTGCTCACGTCCACTGACAACTGATCTTACTGCTTATCCACTATACATATATATCTATATATCTATATCTATATCTATCTATCTATCTATCTATCTATCTATCTATCTATCTATCTATCTATCTATCTATATATCTTCCCTTCACTCTTCCACAGGAGTCTCTGCCTGTTTACTTTTGTCTTTCTTTCCTCTGGCAATTCCATCTCCTTCTGCCTCTGGCTCTGCCTTTATACCCCTCCGAGCCATGCACACCTGTGTGTGCCCCAGCAGCCGGCCCAGTGACAGGCACCAGGGCAGAGGGGGAGCATCAGGTGGAGGGGCTGACTGACATCTTGCAGGAACTGGAACCATTCTAGCAATCTTTTGTCCAGACCAGTTATTTGAAAACTGGTTTCTGATGGTTCAGAGTCAAAAGTCCCTGGAGGACCAAGCTCGATCAGTAAAGGGGACAATGAGGGCAATTGCTTTGCCAGGATTCCTGCAGCCCGAGCAGAGACCTGGAGAGACCCAGCGCCAAGGAACCAGGTGGTCCTACATCTGCCTGGGTTGATGTTGGTGGTCTTAGAACATTAGCACTGGACCTGAAGTACAAACTTGAAAGAACCTAGTGTGTCTTCTGTGTATTTCATATGTATATATGCGAACATTACGTGCTGATGTGCACATGTGTACATGCCTGAATAGGTACAAATATACTTCTGCGTGGTCAGGTATAGGAATATGCATGCTTGGGTGTGCAGATGTGAGGACCTATTACATGCTTTTGGGAAAGTGTTGTGCATGCCAAGAGATAGCACTCAGTAAACATGTGTACAGCGATTACATTATTCCACTTGTTCAATTTCATAAATATTTATGGAATGGTTTAGTGATAATTAGAATCATAATAAGTAATAATCATGTGAACAAGGGAGAATTTCTACTAGAATATCTGTGAACTGAGGGGTTTGCCCTGGAATCTGCTCAGGAATGATCCGTGTGGCAGTGCTTCTTTGTGGAAACATCAGTCCGTCTTTCTCTTGTCACTTTGAGAACCCATGCTCACGCTCTGCTGGAACTCTGGGCCATTGTTTTCTTTCCAGTGGATGCTGCTCTTATCATACTGGCCTTGTGTTCTATAGCCCCCTTGCCCCTACCACAGTCTATGTCTCTCTGCTAATATAGTTGTGCTGTATTGTATGAGAATTTCTACTTAGGTTCGGAGGTGTTGAGAGGGAATTACAGCATGAGAGTAAGACACTTAAAAATAAATGCTGAAAAGATTGTTTTTAGCAACCAAGCGACAAAAACAAACCATGTCACTTATGGGTGTCTTATCACTGGTAGGTATCTGAGAGCCATAAGCATTGTCTTAATCCTTCAGAGTGTGGGTTCCAGTCTCCTCCTAGGAAAACCCACATTTATCTTCAAGGATTGGTTTCACCCTAGATCCATTCTTTTCCCCCTACCTTAACAAACAGTGGCCACAGTTATGCACAATGTTATACATTTCCCAAAGACTGACTTGTTCTCTCAAGACCAAAACTTATGAAACTTCTGTAGAATAACAGGTCAAGATAGGTGATTGAATCCCAAGGCTGCTTGCTTTCCTTACCTCTGCACCAAAATTAAAAAATATATGTGCCCTCATTCTTCTTGGGTCTTTGGTCCCATGTGGATAAACCTTGTGCTGAACACCTCATCACCAGGCCTCTCCACCCACTCACATACACACATTGCCCCTGGGACAGATAATCTCAGAGATAGCGCTGACGAAATCAGTACAAAGAGAACATCTTCCTACAGCATATGCAGTCTGCAAGGATTTTTTCTGTGCCCAATGGAGATGGTGTTTTACATTAGGAAACAGCTTTCTATTTCCATCTCTACTTCTCCCTTTCCCATGATGCATTATTGTTCCACAGCCAGGGACCCATGTAGACACATGAAATGGAGCTTATAACGGTGTCATTCCAAAGGACACTCCTTTATCTCCAGTCACCTACTATTAGCAATGCAAAGATGAGGAGCGTGCTTTCACTTTAATGTTCTGCCTTTTCTTTGGGCCAGACCAAATTCTCAGGGTGACCTTCCTCTTTGGGGAAATCTAGATTTCCCCATCTCTAGGACACCTTAGGGAATAGTGGGAGCAGAAACGCTCCTCTCATTATAATAATAATTTTACTTTAATTCATCCAACAGTTTATTACTTACAAAGAGCATTTATGACCCTCTGTACAAGAGGTTTAAAAAAATAAACTTCTTAAAATAACACAGTGGTCTCAGCTACGTTGTCTCATTTAATGAAAGATCAGGGACCTCCAGGGCACTGAGAGCTCTCCCTGCAAGAGTGCATAAGGAGATGCAGCTCAGGCATTTGGACTGTGACTTCATTGAGGCCACTGTGATTTGCAGTGCACATATGCACACTGCACATATCTTATTTTAAAGTAAAAAACAAAACGGGAACAAATACAATATTTAAAATAAAGAACAAGTAAATTTAAATCAACAAACTGACCAGTGTTTCAATGGGAACTATGGGTGTGGATGCATCCTGTGCTCCTCTCACTGACCACCAATGGAAGAGGTGCCCCTTCCGGAAGTGCACGGGGAGGGGGCGGATAAATGGCCTCAGGGGGCCACATGCAGCCCGCGGGCATTAGTTTTGGGACCCCTGTTCTATTGACTCTATTTCTCTAGAGAATCCTGCTTAATATAGAGGCTAAGGAGTCACATGATCTTAAATTTACTTGTTCATGATTTTAAATTTACTTGTTCATGATTTTAAATATTGTATTTGTTCCCATTTCTTTTCTTTCTTTTTTTTTTTACTTTAAAATAAGATATGTGCAGTGTGCATATATCTTGCAGGGGCCACAGCCTCCCCAGTCACTTCTTAGGACAGTCACATAATTTCTCATCCAGTTGCCTGTCTCTTTATTGGCAGTTTTGACTTGACCTTACAGCTGTGCATCTCAATTATCTCTAATCCATAGGCTGTTAAGATGCTAATGGGAGAATAAAGTTGGTACCTGAAGAAAACAGCCCCCTTTCCGGGGTCTGTGCAGCAGGCTGGCTCGCCATCCTCAGTAGTCCTACAGAACAGGGGAGGGGGCTGACAGCCTTGCTTTTCTTCTTCGGAGATCACCGGTTCCATCCACGATAGGGTGCACTTCCACTTTAAACGGAGGCTTTAACGAGACTTCAATTACCCAGGTTGCCTTCTGTGTGGCTCCGTTCTGTGAAAGGCATCAGTGACCATGTGACAGGGGGAAGACACACAGGCAGCAGACATGGGGAAGCTTTCATGAGGTATATAAATTTTACACCTTTATAAATTTAATAAGAAAGCTTGTGTCTAAATTATGAGAATGTTCTTGAGCATGAGGCATGGGTTTGGGGAACCTTTAGTATCGGAGAGTGTTTTAACTGTGAAATAATAACCTGACTGGCACGTCTCTGAGTTGCGTAAGTAGCAAAAATGGCAAGAGAAATTCAGAGATGCTTTCATTGTATCCATTTGTCACCTGAAAGTTTAATACAGTCAAGATTTACTGAAAGAATAATATACTCCTATATATTAAATGCTGGGAGTGTTATAACTTTGAATGTTCTTGGAAGCTCTCTATCCAATTACATATGCTCCTCCAGAAATTCAGCTGAGATTACTGGCATTGCGCTCGATAGAAGCGATTTCAGACTACTCCCCTTTGCGGATAATGACTTCTCTTTTTCCTTTCACTTTCTTCCCAGCACAGCTTATGGGTTAGTTATAAGTCTGAATGACAGTGGTGTGGGCTTTTTCGAGGCTGAAGAAAACTCCAATTGAGTTGCCCAGGAGTGGAAAAAAATCAGCAGTCTTTCTTTGGGCGGCATGTGTATCTGAACAACATTGCCTTGTCGCATCTTGTTAATGGATTCATCATTGTGCAATGAGACTATCACGTTCAGAACCAAAGCAACAGCTGCAAAGCTAAAGCAAAGCAGAACAACACGTGCATGTGAGTCTTGGCCGAGTCATTAGTCCTGTAGCCTTGGCAAGGCATATACCACACTGGAGTCTCAGGGTTTTGTCTTAATTTTGAAGGCCAGACCTAGAGGCTCAGAGAAATTAAATGAGGTGTGTAAAGTCATATGGTTCATGCAGCTGGGGTTCCTTCCAGTCCAGACACTGCTCTTAAACACAACATAGATCCCTAAATTTGAAGATGAGGTTAAAAAGCACCAAACTCTGCTTTAAGAAGTTCTTAATGAAACTCTGAAGAATGATGAGGCATCTTGTGGGAATGGGAAAAGCCATATCAGGGCTAGGGACCCTTTTGGGCAAAGGCACAGAGATGGTGGCCAAGAAGTGGGGTCCACGTGGCACTGAGAGGCAAGGCTTCACTGGGTATCCATGCCAGCTGGGCAGGCCCTGGCGTGCAGTTTTAAGGAGTATGCCCTCTATCCTGTCAGAGGTGGGGATTTGCCTCTTCCTTCTCTACATTTATGTAATGATGCAGCCCAAAGGGAGTGGGTGTAAATTTTAAACAGAAACCCTGGAGGGGCTATAATGGGTAAGGGGACTAACAAGGTAAAGCTGGAGGTGAGAGGGACTTTGTTTTTGACCATCAGAGATTCATTTTCAGTTTGGAATCAACTATGATGTTACTCTTCCTATCAGAAAGAATGTGATTGACCGTTGTGTTCTACCCAGTATGCACACACACACACACACACACACACACACACACACACACACACACACGCACATGTGCGCACACGCACACATGCACACACTCCCCATCCTGCCCTCTGCAGAACACCTTTAGGGTTCCTCTGAAATAAGTAAACATGCCTTACATTTCAAAGATCATTTAAAAATAAATGTCCTTGATGACAACTCTACATTAAAGTGAGAACTTGAAACAATTACAGCTTTATTTAAAGAAGCAGCATTATTTCTATTGTTATTCATTGCCTTTTAAAGGAAAATTGCATTTCCAGTGTAGATTACATGGGACCAGAATATGTAACACACAGATCACCTGCGAGATTTGAACAATGGAAGGGAAGAACTTTTATCTTTTTCCAGTTAAGAGGTTGCAACATAATTTAAGGGTATTGTTAAACTAATATTAGAATCATAATACCAGTTAGCTAGAAGCCTCAACACTAGACCTATCAGGCAATGGAGTTGAATTCATTACAGTCTTTTAAAAAACAATGCCATTGTTACAAGCAAAATGTTTACAGTGCTTAAAAATAATCCGTGGATAATCCTGATCTCAAGGCTTTAAGTGATTTCACTGACAATCAGTCACAGACTGTTTACTAGTTTACTATTTACTTTGGAATAATCAATTGAGCCAGCTCAACTCCATGATAGCAAATGACCAGCGGAGCAAGCTGCTTAAGGACCTGTTCACGTAACACCAAACAAAACAAAACACCTTTTTATTCATTTAGAAAGTTTATGGCAATTCTTTGAGTTTCACTGAGGCTGGCCCAGTGTTCTGTACAATTTTTGTACCCTGTTTTGTCAATTTTGAATTTCACTGTAATGTATAGCGTGAACGTCACAGGTTTTAGTGAATGCACGGGCTCTTTCCCCAAGTGCATTTGAAATCTAATCATCTGCCTTCCCTACTTTCCTCAGACTTTCTAGAGCAGGAGAAAAATGACACATTTGTAGGGTGCACCAGCATTTTTTAGTTGGGATGGACTTTGCACAAGTGCCTTTGCACCCTCACCTTACTACGCGTGCTTCACTCAGACACACCTATGTCCACACCTAGACATTCAGAGAGGCTCTCCTCTCTTCTCAGATGGCCTTTGCAAATAGTATTGCAACACAGTGTTTCGCATCTCAACTGCTACCCACTTACCAAGATAGGGCACCTGTGTATTCTTTCTCCTCCACTGTTTCCATTGATGCTGCATGATTTCTGCATGGGCTATTCCTTATACAAGGCCTATGGTACCGGTCATCATATATATTTGTCAGTCTGATTAAGCAAATCAGGTCCATGCAGATATGGGCCTGAGTGTGTATGATGTGTGTAAGTGTACTGATTTTAGATGTGTGCTATGTAGATAGGTGAGTAAAATATTCCCAATCTTGGTGCACTACTTAAGTACCCTCTTTTGTCTCTGAATCATGAAAACAAGTCAGTGACTCAGTTAAGTAGAAATGGCAGTAACCTGGGTTGAAAATACAATGAGTGAAAGAAACCTATTCTACATTTATAAAATACCTAACATTTGTGACCAGTCCAACAAGTGAAATTCAAAATATAAAAAATTGAAAACTCAAAGTATACTTAACATTAACCATCCTCAAAAGAACCAGAATGGATATAAATTTTATAATTGATTAACAGAAAACTTTTATTTATTTATTTATTTATAGTGAATCTATAATTCAACAAATGGATCATCTGGTAAATCAGTGAGATAATGTTTGGTGAACTAATTGGCTTGGAAATTTTGCTGTGAGATCACTATAAGTAATGTTGCAGTAGTCCAGCTGATAACAGTTTAGTTGTATGTTTACTAGTTGTTTATATACATTATAGAGAATACTACTTGAAAGCATTTGTGGGTACCATAGATTGGAAATTTATAAATGTATTTTATGCAGGAAGAAGAACTAAGAAACAAAAAGGAGAAAGAGATAGTATCTACATTAGGAAAAACAAAACTTTCCCAGAAAATTTCTGCTAACTTCTGCTGATGTCTCATTGGCCAGATTTATCACATGGTTCATCTTAGCTGCAAGAAAGTCTGGGAAATGTAATTTTTATCTTACCTCCTTGATTCCTCAGACATAACTGAAGTTCTGATCAGAAGGAAGAAAGAGAAAGAGAACTTGGATATTGAAAAAGCAACCAACGGTGTCTATTTGACAGAATCAAAACTTTTCTTTTCCACTGTCTTTTCTGCTGAATTTTTAAATTCATTACTCTTTTGAATTTTTTTTCAAGTTTCTGTTCCCACTCCCCACCCCTGAGTTAGTTTTATTTAGAACTGTAATATTTTCTGAATAGGAGGGCTAGGGATCATCTAATTCCTCCTTTTAATTTTACTGATGAGAAAACTGAGGCTCAAAACTTCAGTGACTTGCTCAAGGTCATACAAGGAGTTGCAGAAGCCTCCAGTAGAGCCCAGTCCAGTGCTCTTGCCCCCAGGAAATGGTGGCTCTGGGAATGAGGAAAAATGAGGTCAAAGGGACAAATTTTCACTTTTAGTTTTTGTTAGTGAAAACCCCAGTCACCAACTTCTTTAAATTTTAAATTATTTGCACTTGTGGAATTCAATTTCTAGCCAGCCAAGCATAATTGCAGCACATTGCCAATTTTTCTTCTTAAGCTTCCTACATACTTTGTTATAGGATCCTGCAGCTGACAGAATGGGAAGGGGATTTCATAGGGGTCCCCCTGCACTCATTAATCAAGAAGATTAAAGGCCAGTGTACAAGAATAACCTCACAGAATGGCATCCAGAACCACTACCAGAAAAATATCCCAAATACGATTTGTAGCCTCCTGCCATTTTTCTGAATGACTCTTAAAGATCGCTGAACTTTAAAGTCTCTGTGCATGGGGAGGGCTCCCACAGTCTCTTCCATGAGGGAGTGAACTCCTACAGGTCACTTCCATGCTCTGGCTCCCTTTTCCTGCAGTTAGGAGAGGTTGCTCTGGTGGTGGGGGGTCTCAGCTCTAATTGCACATTGGAATCATTGAAGAGCATTTAAAACAATCAATGTCTATATTCTGCCAACTACTCTGATTTTAATGATTTTCAGTGTAGAGCATAGGTATTTTTCTTTTTAATTATTAATGATTGATTTTAGAGAGAGAGGGAGGGAGAGAATGAGAGAGACAGGAACATCAATTTGTTCCTGTATGTGCCCTGACTGAGGATCAAGCCGGCAACCTCTGTGATCGGGCTGACACTCTAACTAACTGAGTTTTCCAGCTAGGGCAGGGCATAGATAGGTACTGGCAGTTCTCTAGGTGATGCTAATGTTTATCCAGAGTTGAATATAGCCACTGGGCTATAATGAATGCTAATCTTGCTGCTCAAAGTGTGGTCCACAGACCAATCACATCATCTAAGCTGGGATCTGATTAGAAATGCAGAATTTCAGGTCCACTCCAGACCTGCTGACTGAGAATCTGCAAGAACATCATATGATTGAATGTATCAGAATGTTTGAGAAGCACCTCTGAGATTCCTCTGAGCTCTCATTTCATGATTTTATAATATTGAGTTGCTTCCTTGTTCAAAAACCTTCAGTTGTTCCCCATGCAATCTAAATTCTTCAACCCAGTATTAAAAGATTTATAATTTAACCCCGACTTCTCCCCAACTACTCCCTCTTTTGTGTGTTCCAGTCTCTAGAAACCCTTCTCTCATTGCCCCCCAAGCAGTGCGTGGTTAATTCTGCCTGGTTGGCATGGTACCCCAGTCCTTGCCCAGCTGAACACACTTCCAAGTCCAGACAGATGTTGGTTTGCTCTGCCCACCATGTTTAGTGAATGTGTACATTTACTAAAGTGTGAATGTACATGTTAGTGAATGTGTACCCTTTCTGTTCTGACTGTGACCAGGTAAAGGTACCTGTGGTTGTTATTATTGGGTTTACAGTGTGTCCGTAAAGTCATGATGCAATTTTGACCAGTCACAGGGAAAAAGTGCACCATTACTTTACGGACACACTGTATTTTTCTTACCTCACTACTTACTTAGACTGTAAGGTCCTTTAAGACAGGGACTAGAGCCGATTCATCCTTGAACCACAAGTGCATACTTTAAAAATATGGTGTACATCCAATGAATGTTTTCCATCAGGGTTTGCTGGGGTGAGAAAACCAGTGACCTGGGAGTCCGGTGAGGTGGATTTTGTAACCTCTCATGGTGTGACCATTTTTGGGGGTCTCAGTTTTCTTGTATATAGAAGACTTTAGGTGCCTTCCAGCTCTGAGAGTCTGAGTCTGTCTAGGACTTTGAAGGGACCCAGTTTTAATCCAAATTATTGTCTCTGAAGATGGAGTCTACAGCTCTCATGTGTTTCACAAATGACCGTTTGCATGTGTGAGGCATTTTAATTTCTACATCTTGTATGTGGGCTTTAAATACACATCTTATCTTGTCCTTGAAAATAAACCCTACCCCGTAGTCCAAATGCTGGGAAAAGTCAGGGTGAATTCAGTAAGAATCAGACAGATGAATGAGTGTGAAATCAAAGAAATTTGGTATGGTCTTTCCATGACCTTGTTTGATTTTAAAGGGAATTGTGATCTTCTTGTCCCTTATGGTTGGAATCAATTGGAAACCTGTGGTCTTTGCCCTGAACATCTTTCTGCTCTGAGCTACATGGCCATCTGTTTGACTGCAATAAGAGCCTTTACAGCCATTTACAATGTACACACTATCAATCTCATTCTGCCCACACAACAACACCACTAGGGAGACTCACAGGGTTCAGGATTGCCCCAGTTTGAATCCAAAGGGACAGGCTCAGAGGTGAAGTGGTCTGCAGCAATCTGCAGTCTTCAAAGGGCTGCTTTTTTTTCCATCTGGCGACCCTTACCATCCTGGAGGAGTCTTTGCTCCTCGGCTTCCCCAGTCAGAATCTCTCAGGGGAGGTGAAACCCGGGAGATTGTCATTCTGATATTTCCCTGGGAAATTCTTAAACACATGGAAGTATGAGAATCGCTTTGCCAGGAAATGCCCTATGTCCCCATGGAGAACAAATTTAAGTCTCAGGACAACTGCCTTGTCTCCCTTCTGCAGGCAAAGGCCTGCAACCTGGGTATGTTGTCCCCATCACCTGAGGAGCTTTTGAGAAAGGTCAGAACATTAAGTGGCCAAGAGACACAGGCTCTCCTTGGAGCGACCTGGGGGTCTTTATTTTTAAATAGTTGTGTTGATCACCTTGACACTCAACAAGGCTTGGGAGCTGTTGTCCTATGGCTGAGTGGAAAACAGACCAGAAGAACTGTACATGGCTTTAACCAACAGAGAGAACATGTGTGACTGGATGACGTGAGGCATGTAGAATGGGGTCTCTGGCAGGGCTCCCTGCCCACCACCCATTTGCCTTGTCCAGAAAGTCCTCCTTCTCTTCATCCATAGAGCACCCTGAAGCATGTGTGAACTCAGGGAGAGTTTTCCAGATTCTAGTTTTCAGGCTCAGGCCCTGTCACACCTGTCAAGCTCGCCTTTTAGGGGACATGGGGCTACAAGCTGGCTGTGGCCTCAGCCACTGGTTTCGGGACTGGGACTACCACTGTCCATCAGAACCTGTGCTTCCTCCTCGCAGACAGCATCAGGTAAAAGTAGAAATAACACGCCTTCACATTTTCTTGCCCTTCTCCATTCATAAAGCATGTCCATGTCTTTTTATTTCATAAGTTCTCACAACAACCTGTGAGGTTATCGCCCATGTGTTATACAGGTGATGAGGTGGAAGCCAGGAGAGAAAAAGCATCCTGCTCATGGTGGTGAATGAATCACAGAAACTAGACAACCTAGGGCTTTGGATTTCAGACCCAGCACTCTTTCTGCCACATATATTGGTACATCCCATTCTCACAACCCTGAGGAAAGGTGTTCTTTATTCCCATTGTTCGACGGCAGAGATCAAGTCAGGAGTGATGAGCCCAAAGTCACACAGTGAGGAGATGGCAAGGCTGGGATGCAAACCCAGTTCTCTGCAAGTCTAAAGATAACTGCTCTTTTAATTTCCTGTCATTTTCCTCAAAGGTTTGAATCACCAACTGTGTTCAGCAAATATTTTTTGCACCAACCCATGGTAAGAAATTATTATTCTGTATGTGTGTCTGCACATGCACACTCATGTACACACATCCACACTAAGCCAAAGTTTTTTCAAACTAACACCCCATTGCCATGCGTCTCTGTTCTCTTGTGTTCTAAAATGCTGGCCACAGTCCATTAGATTCATGTTGGAATCCACCCAAAGGCTACAACCTATAGTTTGAGAAACACTCTCCAGAGAGCTCCATAATTTGCTTCTAGTATTCACTCACATTTTTTTTATGAGGACCAAAGCACAAGGCAGAGATTAAAACAAATTTCTTGGTAGTCAACCTTGGACCTGAGCAGCCTGGGCACCTCTGCCCAGTTCCTCCCTGGTTTGCCTGGCCTCTCAGGCTGGCTGGGCTTTCGGCCACCTTCATGGTCACAGAGCAAGGTCTTGAGTCCGGCGGAAAGCACCAGCAAACCAGGGCTCCTGGATCATGGGCCCCGTCCTCTCAGCTTCTCCCTTTCCAGTGCCCGTGAGCAGTAATAAAAACGTGAGCAAGTAGGAAGAGTTTAGTGTGTTCATCGCCGCTATTGAGCAAATAATGTGATAATGAACAGGGCCAGTAATGGAAATTGCTTCTAAGAATAAAGTTATGCCGTGTTGAGTCTATGCAGCCATCAGAAAATGTTTTGTTTAACCCAGTGGGCAAGTGCCTGGCTGGCTGGCACCGCCGGGCTTCCTGCCTGGGAGCCCCACTCCTGGCTCTACTCACCAATTTGAACTTTTAGCCTCACTGGCTCCTTGGCACTGCTGATCTTTGGAAACTGGGCAGCTTGGGTGGCATTGCATTTTAATTAGTGTGCTTAATGCCCTGGCCTGTGTGCCGATGCCTGTTACCTTTCTTGGCGGAGGCTCATTAGGTCTGGATGAGGGAACCCTTCTTCGGTGTATGACGAAGGCATTTACCCCGAGCATGGATTACATGGTGTGCCTGGTGGAGAAGCGTCTCTGACACCAGCTAACAGCCCATCCCATCATTTACATGGGCGGAGGAATGGGATACAGGTTTGAGAGCTGAGCCCCTGGGCTAATTAAGAAGAGAATGACAGGGAAACTGTCAGGTTTAAAGAGCGGAGTTGGCTTTGATGACACCCAGACTTTCAGAGGTTAAGAATGAAATGCCCTTGAAACCTCTTCACTCAGACTTGGTGCATAACATTGCCCAAAGCCTTGCCTTTTCCCTATGTTTTCCTTTCTTTCTCATTTCTCTTTCTGCTCGGAGTCGTTCGACTTCCAGCTCCTCCGTCAAAATCTTGCATGTCCCTCAGCATCACCCCCAACAGATATGCCCCAGGGAGTCACACCAGACCTCTTGGCGCTCTTCCTTCCTTATACAATTTTCTGATGCTGCTGGCCACCCTGTTAGAAAACTAACTCCTCACGGTCCCCTGCATGTCAAGCTGATTGCATCACTTTCCTCCTTAGAGCCTAAGCTTGAAGATTCAGACAGTGGTTTCCATCCACCTCGGTGCCCTTGACAGCATCTGGCTCAGGGTATAGCAGAAGCCAGTGGGGTGCATGATGGGACAGTAGAGCCAAGCAGAGTGAAATTGAATCTGGGGTTTCCATCATGGATGGTGGCAATGGAGCTGGGGTGAGGCGCCTGCAGGACCCTGGAGTGAGTCTGTCCTGAAAGTCAGTGCTCTAGGCGCCTCTCTTGCCTAAGGTGACCAATTTTTTTTACAATGTAAAGGAGGACAAAAATAAATTGAAGAAAATATCATAAATGAAAAAAACATTTTATTTATTGCAATAATAATACACTATAATATGATAAATGCATAATAAAAACATTTGTAATATTTTATATTGTAATTATGCTTACACACCTATTAATTTTTAATAATAATTGTAAGAAAAAAGTACTCATTTAGATACAAATACGTCACCTCACACGCAATGGATCGACTCTGCATCGATCGAATACAGACATTTACAGATTAATCTTCCAATATAAAAAGGGAGAACACGTAGGAGGACACTTTTCAAGGGAGGACAAAACTTACAAAGGAAGTACTATCCTCCCTCAAGGAGGACGATTGGTCACCTTAGTCTTGCCTTACCCCAGTCCCGGCCTTAGCGAATGGACCGAGACAAGGATGGTGGTTTCTTGTGAGGGGGCATTTGCTGGGTTCCTTCTGTAAGGACAGTTTAGTTCTCTGTGATCAGGGTTGTTACCATCAGTAGATTAGTCTCAAAGGCCCTGATTCCACAGCTTCCCGCCTTACTACAGTCCTCTACTCGTGTACCCATGGCCGATGTGGGCATGTGCCCATGTTCACTCGTCCCCAGCAGCCTGTCTGGCCCTCATCAGTCCCTTTCATGGAAGACTGCAGACCTCCCTCCGGTCTCTGCCTTCAGAGCCCCTCCACCCTCGGCTCCTATCCACTCAAGTGCTGGTGGGTCAAGGAGCTGCCCTGGGTCCCTTCTTCCCAGCCACCCTGTCCTCTCCTCTTCCTCCCCCCATGGCAGGTGAAGATCGAGTCCCCAGAGACTAACAGAGAGGAGATTGCAAGGGTACTACTGGTGGGTTCCACCAAGATTTCCTGTGTAAGTTGTGAAGGCAGGTAGAGTGTTTAGCTAGAATTATACATCAAACCCTTTAAAGAGCAGAAGACTATGTTAGACCATCTGGTGGAGTCCTCTCTTTAAGTTACATGTGAATTCATTCAGCCATTCACTCACTTGTTTATTCATTGAACAGCACAAGGCTCCGGTCTAGACATAGCAGAAAATGAGGCCGACGTGGTACCCGTCGTCATACTTCTTACATTCTGCAGAGAGGAGGCAGAGTAAACCAGGACATCATCCTTGAGCAAGATCACAGGTGAGCTGTGGAAGTGCTGTGAAGACAAATAAACGGGGTCGGATTGCTTAGGGCTGAGAGTGGGACCGGTGGTATGGAAAAGTCCCCAGAGACACTGACATCCACACTGAGATCTGAGGATTGGGTGGAGCTGCTGAGAATGTTGCCGGGGGGCCAGGTCAGAGTGGGGGCTTTAGTGCAGGCCGATTTCTCTGCCCTGCCTGGGTGTCACATCGCCTTCCACCCGGGTAGCTACACAGGCACATGCCACATCAACAGCACACACACACCACACAAACACACATCACACAAGAACACAAATGCCACACCCCACCCCAGACAAAAACAAAGATCTGTAACATATCGACTCTTTCTTGGTTGGATCAAACATTTATGGTACTCTTATTAATAGTTTTAAATTCTCTTCCCCCACCCGCATCCCCCTTTGTCTCTGAGTCCATGATATCCCTATGCTGTTTGACCATGTTTGCTGGAGTTTTACCTGTGCCCCTTCCCAAGAAAATTGAATTAGGGCTAGTGACCAAAAGCAGCAGTTAGCACTTCTTTAAATTTGTCCCAGAGAGAAACATGTTATTTACTGATGTCCAATTCTATGCAGTGTTTGGAATAGCAACCATCTTTAGGGATGAGAGCAAACTTTCACAGACTTTGAATATCATCTAATATGAGACACTCTCTTGGTAAAAGTAATCTCTGGCTCTGATGATGGTCACCAGTGGTGGGGTGGGTAGCAAAGACGACCCCTGAGGCCCAACTGAGTGCTGCCCCCACTCTAAGTTTGTGGTTCTCTAACTGGCTGCTCAGCTCGCCTGGGCAGTTGGTTGAAAGCACATTCCCAGCTTGTTATGAGCTTAACTGGTCCCCCTACCCCCTAATTCCTATATTGAACTCTTTATCCCTAGTATATCAAGTGACCTTTTATTTTGGAAATAAGGCCATTGCAATGTAACTGGTTAAGTTAGGATAGGGTCATGCTGGGTTACAGTGGGTCTCTAATCCAACATGACTTGTGTCCTTATAAACAGGAGAAGTTCGGACACACTGAGGGCAAAGCCTGTGAAGATAAAGGCAGCGATTGGGGTGATGCAGCAGAAGCCAGGGAACCCCAAAGATGCCAGCAAACCACCAGCAGCCTGGAGAGAAGGCTGGAATAGATCCTCCCTCCCAGCCTCAGAAGGGGCTGATCCTGCTGGCACCTTGACCTTGGCCTTCCAGCCTCTGCATCAGTGAGAGAGTAAGTTTCTGTTGTATAAATCACAACGTTTGTGACACTTTGTTACAAGCACTGTAGGAAACGACCACACAGGTCCATCCTGCTCCTAGTGAGCATCTCTGGGGAGGGCCCAAGGGTCAGGACTTTCGGAGCCTCCAGGCTTCCGAGGTGGGTGGGCTGGGCTGTGCAGTCCATCTACCTGGCTGCCCCTGGGTATTCACAAATACCCTGGCATCCGGGTTCCTGCCACTTTTGCTGATGTGCTCAGGGGTTCTCACGGTTCTTGTGGGCGGTGTGGGCATGTGGCAACCACCAATGGGCCAGTCAAGATGGGACTGTTTACTTATTGAAATAGATATTTGTTGACATTCTTCTGGTTAAAAAAAAAAAAAAAAAAAAGGAAATGCTGGCATATCATCCCAGTACATAATACGGATACAAAAAAGACAAAGTTTTCTCAGCAGCTAGCCCTGCACTGTTGGCACACTAATGCAAAGGTCCTTAAAGATGACAGCATTTCTGATTCCTAAGAATTTGAATAATGTACTTTCAAAATGATGGTTCCTGGGCTACTTGCTAACTAGAAAGAGATTTCTCTTTACTCTAAAATGTTCACGGACTCAGTATTCTTGCTGACAAAGCATAGAAAGTGCTTCCCAGACAAGCCCAGTGAGCAGTGCCTCAATGGAAACCAGAGGCTGGGGGGCAGCCCCTCCAAGACTGGCCACCTGTCTGACAGCCTGCCTCACTCACTGCCCTTCTCATCACAGATGTCATTACAAGTTGTTTTTATTGCAAGCCTGTGTCTCAGAAACCTGTGCCATTCTCAGGCTTGTTCTGAGCTCAGCGCTGATTTCTTTTTTTCCCTCCTGAAAGTTTGATAAAATCCATGCTCAGTCAGTTTTTTTCTGTTGAAGCATGAAGCATAGTTCATGATCTGAAAATTGTTCAGATGCTTTCCACCCACCTCCCACCAAATAACAGGAGCTGGCTCTTTTTTATTTTTTTAAGTAAAAATTTTCCATGGCCTCTTTTGAGTGCAAGAACTGATTCTTTGTCATTGTGGGAGAGTTTCTCCTTCACCTGCAGTGATGTAGGAGAAGGAGCGTGGGCTGGAGAAGCACTCAAGTTTGAATCGCACTCTTCCAACCACTGTTTGTGTGCTCTTGGCAAGATGCCTAAGTTCACCTGATTCTTGTCCTCTTCACCTATAAAACGGGACCTCTCAAGTTCACGGTGTGGATAGGTGGTTCCTTGTACATCAGTAGGTATGTATCGGCTGGTGGTTCTCACATCGGGATGCTCATTAGAACCTCCTGGAAGCTTTGAAAAACAAAACTGGGCCTTCTTCCTAGATAATGAATCGGATTCTCTGGGGGGACGGTGAGACTCCATATCTGAGTAAGTTTTAAATGTCCCATGAGACCAGGAAGCCCATTGAGGGTTAAGAACTAGTGAGTCTAACAAACCAACATAAAAGACTATGTACAGTTTGACTCCATTTATATGATATTCTAGAAAAGGCAAAACTGTAGGCACAGGAATCGAATCAGTGATTGTTTGAACCAGAGAGTTAGGAAAGGGAATTACTGCAAATGGGCACAGAGAAATGTTTGGAGGTGAACATGCTGGATACATTGATTCATCAATCCTCTCTCCCCGGTAGGCTTCCTAAAGTAAATGTCATTGTCTGTCAATTATCCCTCAGTAGGTAGAATAATAGGTCCTCAGTAGCGGCTATCTTGATGATGATGATGATGCAGTATCAGAAGGAAGGTAGTGGGAGTTTGAAACTATTTCCAGAGGTTGTAATTTTTGATGAGTACCAGCTTGAGGCATTCATTATGAACAGATAGCCGTAAACCCATAATTTGAAATGTGCATATGAAAGCGAATGCATTTGATATGCTTTTAGTTCCAGATGTTCAGGTAAGCATGCCGAATGGGGCTTGCTGACTCTTTCATTCCTAATGGAGAATAAATATCAGATGATTGGAAGGGCTGTTAATGTGGGGAGGAACCCTGGCAGTGTTTTTGAGCTGAGTCACCCAAACTCTCTGAGGCTTTCAAGAAAACAATCACAGAGAAGCAGAGACTTTTGGGAAATTCTTCCTGAGGCCCATTTTTTTTGGTTGAAAAAAGAGTACCTTTTTTTTCAACTCAGATTTGCAAAAGAAGCCTGAAATGTCTGAAGAGCAAAAATGTAGGACGCGGAGGTTTCAGCAAGAGCCAGGTTGGGGCTCTTGCTTTGGTTCATCAGGGGAACACGCCGTCCTGTTCTGCTGATAATGGGAACTCGAGGGCATGTCTGGGCTCCCTTGTTCCGAAGGGAGTTCTCCAGCACAGAACAGCGCAAAACATCTCTCCCTTCTCTGCCCAGGCTTGAAGCCTTTGACAAGGGATGTGATCTTTCAGAGTGTTAGCATCCTCCCCTGAAAATGAGGGAGAGGCTCCCTTTTTCTGTAGGGCTGTCAGAGGACATCCTGCAGCTGTACGTCGGGGTTCTGGGGCTGTGCTTGTTGCCTGGTGCACATCTGGTATTTCGTGAGTCAAATCATATTCTCCTAGGATACCTGTCTTTACTCATTTTCATCTACTATGAGGTAGAAATCGTCCCATTTTATGAACAAGAAAGTAGAGGACAGGGAGGATGGTGTTTTGGACCAGGGTCGATGGTGCCAGCTTGCTCTAAATTCTGTGCTGTTAATGTCTGGGTTCTTCTGTCCTTAGTCTGTGGGGCGGGCTTGCCAAGCATGGTGGGAATCCACAGAAAGTTCAGTATCATGCATTTGCCCTGGGGTGGGACTTGTTCACCAGCCTTTGCTGCAGAATGTGCTGGTCTGTCTGTGCACATGAACGTGGGTGTGGCTGCACACTCGCAGGCTGTGCGTGTTGCGTGCTGGCCTGAAGACAGAGGTTCGAATTCCCGTCTGCCCGTTCCTAGTGTGACATGTGGCAGGTCTCTCTGGGGCCTTATTTCACGTCCACAATACAGGAACAGTTCTGTCTCTATTACCAAAGGGTTGTGAGGCTTAAATTAAAATAATGGCTATAGTGTACGATCCAGTATTAATAGGATCTTGGTGAGTATATTTTTGTTGAGATTATACATGTGCATAGAAACCAATAAGTAAATTAAACAATGCGATCACATAGGCGATTATGTTACAAAAGGAGAAAAAACAACTAGTGTCTGAATATTGCATTCTGGATAGAATTCCAGGTACGTGGCCAAGCTCAGGAAGAGACCCTTTCTTAAGGCGAGTAGCTTCCCCTTCAGGGCAGTGACTGTGCTCTCCTTACCACAGCCTTAGCACACTTTGCCGAAGGACCCAGATTTGAGTAAAGTGGAGGCCACGAGAGCAGAACTGGGGAATATGGCTGCTGTCTGCTGAGCTTTGGCTGGTGGCCATTTGGGGAAATAAGTTTCAAAAATGAAGAAACTCGCCACGGAAGCTCTCAGCCTAACAACAAGGCTCAGGAAGCTTGTACTCCTGACTCTGCCTCGGTTTCCATTGTATTGGTGATGGTTCCCAGCCATAGCTCTGGTCTCTGTCCTGTCCTGCCTTCTGTCCTGCTGACAAAGGGAGGAGAATGTGCTCACTCCCGAAGGGACGACCTTGGGTTTGCAAACAGAGTGACCTGGTGTTTGGCAATCGGGGCCCTGAAGTCACTCACGGCTCTGTGCCCAGGGTGGTGCCTGGCCCTAGGACCTTGCAAGGGGAAGGAGGCATGACCCCCCTTCTCAAGGAGCTTGCCAGCCAGCTGGGGTAGGGCTTCCTCTGTACTTTCAGATGGCGAGGGGTGCCAGGAGCTGTTCCTCTTTGTATCTCTGGCACTGGTCAAGAGCCCAGTGCATAGGAAGGGTTTTGTGAGTGGTGAACACCAAAGGTCTGGCTGCTGTGCGGGTGGGCTGGCGGGTGCGCAGGGTGCTACAGATTGGGGGTACAGGGGTGCAAGGTATGCCAGACAGCCAAGCGTGTGGGTCTCTGGGTTTGGGGACCTCTCTTCTTCTCATGGAAATCAAGCCAGCCTCTTTTCCCCTTGCTGGGTGCTCTGAGATACTGCCCTGGGAGATACTTGAGATTCCCCCCCACCCCCCAACTGATGCTTCATTAACAATGGAGACAGTTTCCTTTCTCTACCGGAGGAGTAGGCATCGGGAAGCAGAGACACGCTACCCAGGCTGGTGATGGGTGTTCCCACCCGCCTGGAAGGCTGTGCCTGTGGTTTCCCGGAAAGTCCCGTGGACAGAGCACTGAACTGAACTCGGTACACCTGCGCCTGGGGCCTGAGGCATGCCACACTTGGCCAGGCTTCAAGCTTCTTACCTCATCTGGTGCCATTGCCAGTGACCACACACTGTGTGCCTGAGATGTCCCAGGCTTTGACCCAGGGGTAAAGCTGCCACTTAGGACACAGCTGCAGGGCTCCACTGAGGAAGCGTCTGGGGGCCTCAGAAAGGGCCGGGGCCACCCTTTCTGGCTGCAGCACACCTCGCTGTGTGGCTTTGGGGCCTTCACCCCCTTCTACAGCCTCCGTTCCTCTCTGTGCAGCAGTGATGGTGACCCCTGCTTAGTGCTCAGGGTTACAGAGTCAGAAAAACTGCGACAGTGCTGAAAGGTTGTAGTACAGGGAGATGTTAATAGCTTCCAAACAGGGTCCTCGTGCCCCAAAATGTCCCTTTCCCTCAAGTTCCTTAGAGTCTGAAGTGTCCTTTACATACCTCAGCCTTCCCTTTTCTGGGAAAAACGACACTGTAGCTGTCCACCTTGCTGCCCCTAGGCTGGACACAGAGGATGAGATCCCTGAAGGATGTGATTTAAAAAATAATAATTTTTTTCTCATTGATTTGGAGCGGGCAGGGAGAGAAAGAGAGAGAGAGAGAGAGAGAGAGAGAGAGGCGTCAACTCATTGTTTTTCTTGGTTGTTCTGTCTAGCTGTGCACTCACTGATTGCTTCCTCTACGTACCCTGACCAGGGATTGAACCAGCGCCCTCTGGTGTGTTGGGCAGATGCTTTATCCACTGATCCACTCAACCAGGGCCAATGGAGGATGTGATTCTTGAACTGACATTCAAGGCAGCTGCGGTGGCCTGGAGCAGAGGAGCAAAGATGTTTCCCATGTACTGGATTTGAAAATTCTTAAACGAAAGCCATTTGTCTGTCAACTAGTGAATATGTCTGTGTCTTTTGATTGGGATTTGAACTCTTGGAGGGTGAAAATGGATGTCTGGTCTCTTCTTGCCTCCTCAGCCCCGCGCATAGGACCCTGTGCAGAGTAGGGGCATTATGAAAACCTGCTGAAACAAACGAGGCGGAACTGAATCCCTAAAACAGCAAAACAGTAGCTGGACTGGACATGTATAAGAGCCCTGCCAAGCCTGGGCAGATAGAGGTCGTTCCTGAACATGGCTGTGTGTGTGTGGGAGGTACGGGCAGGCTTATTCTCTCTGATGAATAGACGGAGACTGTTTTCTTATCCCCTTGGGGTTTAATCTTTTCTTTTGAATCTTGAAAGCCCATGGCATTTGAGTGCTGAAACCCATTATAGGGCAATTGTCCTTGGAGCTCAAGTTCCCTTACAATTCTTTTCATGGGAGGCTCGTATGACGGGCTCTGACATTGCTCCATGAATCATAGACACTTCTGCTGCAGGCTCTTAGAAATGTTTTCTACCTGCCTAGGTCCTACGAGAAATAGAACAGGATTCTTCTTTCTGCACTTTGAATGCCCTTGTCTTTAAGGAAGGTGCTTCCTCCAATGCCCCCCCCCCCTGCCTAGCCTCCATAGAGGAATGTGTAGTCAAATGCAGAAAAGGCAGAGTTATGAGCTAGGGACACTTCAGGGACCAATGCATTGAAGGAGGGCAGGAACAGGATTCTAAGAGTCACGGATTCCTGAACTGTGATGTCCGGAGGCACCTGGGACAGGAGGCCCATTGCAATGTTCCACTCCTGTGCCTCCTGCTACCTTATCAATTAGTTATTTGTGTTCAGGAGGGAGTTCTGAAAGGGCTTTCAGTTGGGAAATGACATGGCCAAGACTTTCAGAAAGGTCAGTCTGCTGGTTTCTTAG
The DNA here is from genome assembly GCA_037038555.1 of Rhynchonycteris naso. NCBI lineage: Eukaryota > Metazoa > Chordata > Mammalia > Chiroptera > Emballonuridae > Rhynchonycteris > Rhynchonycteris naso. The sequence continues at coordinate 103,218,289 of CM073001.1, forward strand.
AAAGTGTGGCAGCCAGAGTGGGGAGCCGGTACAGGGTGGGGTGATGGGCCGCTCTGGCCGTGGTCCAGGGGACTGGCCTCAGTGCAGGTGTGGTGCTGGTGTAAGGGCTGGCCCGGTGCCTGCAGGAAGTGAGAGCCAGTGCAATAGGACAAAGGTCTTCGGGGGCTTCCTACAGACAGATAGTCTGGCTGTAAGAGCTCTCCCCAAACAACGCTAAGTCGCTTGATCTTATTTTCACCAGTGTCTTGAGTCTGGTGTACAATGCTTACACCAGGGGTGCCCACACTTTTTCAGCTTGTGAGCTACTTATAAGATGACCAAGTCAAAATGATCTGCCTACAATAAAAATGTAAAACATAAATTTATTTCTTCTATATTATCATTATTTAAGTTACTATTATTACTATTTAATATTGTGTATTCTTCTTTCACCTTTCTCCTTCTCAGCTCTCTTTTCAGAGGAAAGTCAATGTCATAGTTTTTATGAACAGTCCGAAAAAGCCGCTCCACATTTCCCTTCTTTGGAATAGCAATGACACACAGACAGATGAGGCAAACACACTTAGAATATGACTTAGTGAAAAAAGTCCCCTCCCATTCTGTATGAAAGTGGTAGGTTTTAGGCTTCTTACTCGGACCAGCTATGGCACTCATTTTTATACCCTTTGTTGTATTTAGTTTAAATAAATTGAAGGCTAACTACGCAGCAATGTAACTGAACAAGTTAGCGTGGTTTAATGTGCATGTGTAGGGTGTCAAAAGTTCAGACGTCAGATTGGCTACCCTGTATGCCAATCAAAAGACAAATGTCTTTTTAATGGCGTGCGATCTACCCACACTTCCTTCGCGATCGGCCAGTAGATCGCAATCGACGTATTGAGCACCCTTGGCTTACACGGTGAATGCCTGGTTTCTCTGAAGGCAGCGTGCATCCATACTTCCTCAGCATTCTCCTATGTGTCCCAACCAAGTTGTCATTCTTCCTGAGCAGGCGGGCCGGCTCAGTGCATTCTACCCAGGAGCTTTTGTACCCCCTCTTCCCACAGCCCCCAGGACCCACAGTCGTGTCCCTGCCTGTCCTTAAAGGCGAAGCCCAAATGCTTCATTTTCGAGAAAGTCAGAAGTGCTCTCTCTTCCTCTTTGGTATCCTCAAAGTTAATTTTAAAGCAAGTATTGTGATTTTTTTTTTTCATGTGTTTGAGTTGAACAGGCATATAATTTATCTATTCCTTGCTTGATAATCACTTTTGTACCCACCCTCTATATCCCCCATCTGACAGAATACTTTTACATTGAAGATGTTCAGAATTGTTCTGGAAATCGACAGGAGAGAATTACCAAGCCTGGCCCTTCGGGGCACCAAAGACTGTGGCCACCCTTCTTCAATGATACAATCAGGGAGGATCATTCTTTCAATTTCTTTTTGCTAAGATGAGCTCAGGGGATTTGGGGATGTGATACCTATACCCAGGCAGACTCAGGGATAAGGAAACCAACATAACAAATTGGTGTGTGTGTGTGTGTGTGTGTTTGTGTGTGTGTGTGTGTTTAGGAAACATGCAATAAGCCATGCAGTGCTGAGCACAAAATAAGCACCCAACTACTTGTAGCATCTACTTTTCCCTCTGCTTTAAGGACCGCAGATACAAAACGCCCCGTGCAGACCTTTATTGCAGCAGCTTCCCAGGGAGATGCTGACCTGAGTAAATCCCTACAGGCAGCAGGGGAGCCACTCAGCAGGATTCCTCAAATTTCTGCTACCCACACTGGTTCGAGAGCTAGCCTTATGTCTGAGCCTAAGGTTTCTGACTTCCTCGGGAATGATCTTTATGACCTGCTGTTTGAGCCTCCTTACTCATTCTTGGTGCCCATCCCGAAGTCCTGAGGTCTGTCGTGGTCCCGGCCCCTGGCCCACCGCTGCGTGCTGGTTCTGCCAAGTCTCATTGCTATTTTCTTTTCATCTGCAACTCTCCAAATTGTTATTTCCTTAGGAGAATCATTTTAGAGGAGTTGTCTAGTTTCTTTTTTTTTATCAGAAGTTTCTCCTGTTCTTATCATCTGGGGCTGAATTTTCATCACCACCCCTTAAGGACCTTCCCACACCTGGAGCTCCTTCTGGGAGTTCCTTCCAGGAGGACAGCGGATGCTGTCACTTGGGAAAACGGCCCCTGGGAGGTGTCTATGTCATGCTGTGAAGTTCTCTCCCCTCTCCAGTCTGGTGGTGGGACGGACTGGATTGCACACCCAGAATCATGCTTTCTGCTGAGATGTTCACAGAGTCTTTTCAGGAAATTCCATAATCCCGGCTACAGCCATCACAGTGAGAAAATGCCTCTTTCTAAGAAGGAGTCTTTTCTTTAATCTTTACAGGAAACAGGTCACTGAATGCAGACAATTCGAGCCCATCTCATGTCCTATGAGAAACAGTGTACAACACAGACTAAAAATGGGGTCCCCCACCAAAGCCATGTGGGGAACATTTGTTTCAATCGTCAGAGGCCAGTTCACCAGCCAACAAATTTGTGAAACAGCTTATGTAGAATTTGGTTATGTTCCCATCTGCCTATCATGTGGCTTGGAACAGATACCCCAGAGATCTTTGAGAACAGGATTGTGCGACAGAAGGCAATATCCTGAGGGGAGGGTTAGCATCCTGAGACCCTCTGGTCTGGGGCTGGAGCCTGGGTCCTGTGACACTTTTACATCAGGAAGTGACAGGCATTTACCACCATAGAGAATGCTCCCATCCTTGTGTCATGCTTCTGCCATCAACCAATGACCAACTGGTATCCATTCTGCACCCTTCCCATTATGGGGCAGCTGTGAGATTTCAAGGGGTGTCTCCATCCTCAGCACCAGGAATGGGCTCTGATTTGCCTAATTAATCAGAGAAGTCTTATTAATTAGGCACAGTAATTGGTGTGGGCTAAAAGAGGCCTACACTGATCAACACATGGCTGTCCCCTGGCCATTGGGATTGGTCTTCTAATGGCCTCATGGTCCATTTCAGGTCAATGAGATGTGAGAGGAAATGTGTTGGGAAATTTGAGGAGTAGCCTCCCAGTCTCTCTGGTCCTCTGAGAGACAGCAGAGCCATTTTCTGTCTCTGAGCATTGCGATGAGCCCAGTGTACCGAGGAGAGCACTGCTGGGAGACCTGCACAGGAGCAGCCTGAGGAACTGGCTTCCGGCCAGCGGGAAGCCTGCCCCACCTCCAGACTTTCGATTATGGAAACCAAATAGTTTATTCATTATTTAAAAGAGCTATATTGGCTTTTCTGTTATTTGAAGTATAGAACAAACTAGCTGACATGTGGAGAAGAGGGTGTACACTTGGCAGGAGAATGGGTAAAGTGTAAGATTTCCTGGTGATGAGGACGGAGGATGGGAAGGAGCTCCCAGCAGAGAGCAGAGCACATGAGAAGCAAGAAGGAGTACAGGGCCTGGCATGCCTGGGGTGCTCTGGGAAATTGCTGGCAGTCAGTGGGTCTGTGCAGCACCAGTCCTTCCAAAAGGAGTGATCCATACACTGTACAGTGAGTTCCTTAAGGACCTGTCTTCTTCATCTGTGGGTCCCAGGGCCTGGTGCATACTTGGTGGACAAATGAACCCATGAAGGAATGAATCAATGGATGATGGTTCTCTTGGTGCTCCAGGCCATGCTCAGCCCATCCAGGAAGGGCTACAGAGAGGGAGCAGTGAGAGACATTGGAGCCACCGGTTGCCAAGTTCAAGACAGGAACAGCCAGGGTGAGATGCTTCAGGACCCCTCTCGTGGCAGAGTGACTGGGAAGACCCTGAAAATGTTGGGGCCTTATAGGCCCTGAATTCGGAAGAGCAACCTTGGACTTTATATTTGTGGAGGGATTGTCTGCTAATCAAATCCTTTGTGAAAAATGCTGCATTAAGAGGCTTGCAGGCTGGCGAGATGACAGATCTGCCTGTTGAGTGCATTTTCCAGGAGGTGGTACAATGGCCAAAGCCCTGTGAAGAGTGACAGTCCCATGAGATGACTCAGACGTCTGTTCCAGGGGCTCTGGCCCAAGGACTCCCAGAGTAATTATAGCATCGACTGACTGCATTATCGGTGCCAGCCGGGCCTCCTGAGGAGCCTGAAATCAATCTCTATCATTTTGCTTTTATTTCATCACCAACTGCAGTAGGGAAACCAACTGGGGATAGCGTAGAGTTTAACATATGCTTATCTCTTCGTGGGCATCATTGAAATCAGAGCACCCAATTAAGTCATCCAGTTGCCAATATACCACTCACTGTTTCCTGGAGACAGGATCTGAGATCCTACACGTGCCTTCCACAACCTCCAACATCTCACTGCACTCATCATCCATGTTCTCTCCTGCTCTGAGCCCGTGTTTGCTTTCAGCATAGAAGATACACTCACGCCTCTGCCTTCATAGACACGAAGGCCATTTCTCCTTCCACCATGTTTCTTTCTAGTTTGTGCCTCATTTTACTTCTTTATGTCTCTTCCAAAATCTACATAGATCGTCTGGACCTAGACTCCGGGGTCAGTGCCTCCACATCTGTGCCTTTACTCAGACTGTCTGCACCTGGCTCCTGTCCTGATTACTCTCTGACACAGCTCTCACCAGGGGCGGCCATAGCCTCCTGGCTGTCAGATTCATCAGCATCAGAATGCTAACGCTGTTTAGATGGTGATGCAGTTATCACCAAACTGGGACACTTTGCGAAACCTCTTTCAGAGCAGATGTGGATTACACTTTGAAGCAACACATACTGTGACTCTCCCAGAAGAAGTCACATACGGATGCTCTAACGACCAAATGGTTTGCAAATTATTATCCACTCACAATGTACGTCTGGCCTGGAGAGATGAAAACAGCTTTCTCAGGGCCATAGAGCATATAAGAACTTGAACCAGGCTTTTTATAATTGAATTTTTTGGAGTGACATTGGTTAATAAAATCATGTCGGTTTCAGATGTACAGTTCTATCACACACCAAAGGGACCCAGACCTCTTGACTCCAAACGTTCATTTAGGACTCACTGTGCATCAGGCACTGTTCTAGGCATTTTACAACTGTGATTGTAATAACAACTTTATCAAGGTGACAGTATTACTCTTGTTCTCATTGTAAAAATAATAAAGTGGAGCTTTGGAATGGAAAGTAACTTGTCCAGGACCACAGAGCTAGAAATAGCAGAAATTAGACAAGACCCCAGGACCCACTGTTTGCTGTCCAACCTTTTACTATTTATCCCAGACTTTCCCAGCTGGGCCATGTGGTTCCCCCAGGTGGTTAGACATGGTCCATGATATTAATCTCCTGAGCCCAAGGACAGCTGTGTGGGGCTTGGGACAGCCGGGGCTCTGACCTGGTCCCCTTCCTCTGGGAACTGCCTTGACTTGTAACTCCAGTGGGCCACACAAACGTGACTTTTCATGTTTACCATGACACATTGTAGTTCAGTAAGGATGGTCCACGTGATGGCAATATGAATATAAACACACTGCCAATATGTATTGATTTATTCAAACAGTATCTTTATATGTTGTGTGTGAAACTCTAAAACAATTGTATAATAGTCACCATAAAGTTTTCAAATGCAGTGGGATGGGGTGGGGGGAGGGAAAGGACAAGGGGTGAGAAGATGTTCTGAAAGTGTGTCCCTCCCAAAGGAATTAAGGATTCAGTCTCTTTTTATGTAGTCCCGAATTCTCACAAGACTAACCCTATTCTTACTTAATATTCTAAAACGGTCCCTTAAAGTCACTCAATTAATTATGTAGAGTCCTAGTGTCAGGTGAGATAGACTTGCTTCTAAGACAGACCAGACCGCACACGGAACACGGGGGCATACCGGGCAGCTGTATGGTAGCCGCGCATTAGCGGTTTGCCCCCAAAACAGAGATTTTAATAATTAAGGAAATTATTAAAAGCATAAATTGTTAATAATTAATATAGTACATGACCCCTTTAATTCCTCCAAATTCTATGCTACTATTGTAATAAAAATACCACTAAATAGCACATAACCCTTCAATAATAGCGATAGCATGTACACTTACATGGCAAATTGTGGAATATTTTCTTATCTAACATCTGGAATGAGGGTTAGGCATTAATGGGAAAATCCTCAAATGTACCCCCCAAATCTTCAATAAGACAGACCTGTTTATGAGCCTTTCCATGAAATGGGAGTCCTAGACATGGAACTCAAACTTATCCCCACAGACACTCCCAGAATTTTTGCCCCCTACTAAGGGATCACTAAAACAAGAACTAGCAGCCCCTGGAGCAGGGCAGAGGAGTGCCCTTGGAAAGTCAGCTTGTCTCCAGGGGAGGAGGGTCAGGGTCAAGCGCTCATCCTCTTGATTTCAAGCTTCTGCCCCTCCAGGGCTCACCACACCAAGATCTTCGCTCCTCCCAGAGGTCTGCTGTTTGCTCATTTAAGAGGATAATTCTCTGGTGAATTATGCTTAAGTGTGCGAGAGAGCACAGCCCTGGGGTTGGCACTGGCTGGAATCTAGTTCAGTCTGAAAATTGATGGGTGTTTTTGTTTCCTCTGGCTCCTATAACAAATTACCACAAGCTTGATGCCTTAAAGCAACACACAATCATCTTACAGTTTTGGAAGTTGGAAGTCCACAGCAGGTCTCACTGGACTCAAATCAAAGCATCAGTAGGACTGAATTCCTTGGCAGAGGCTATAGGAGTTAAACCACCCCCTACCTTTTCCTGCTTCCAGAGGCTGCAGGCTTTCGATGGCCAATGGCCCCTACCATCTTTAAAGCCAGCAATCACTGGTCAAGTCTCTGTCATGTTGTACCACTCTGACATTGACTTTTATACCTCTCTCTCCCATATTTATGGACCCTTGTGATTATTCAAGTCTACTGAGATAATTCAGAATACTCTCCCTGTTTTGAGGTCAGATGATGATCAACCTTAATTCCGTATGTATCTTAATTCCCCTTTGCCATGTAATCTAGCACAGGTCCAAGTTCCTGGAGTGATGACATGGACATTCCAGGGAAGCCCTTGTTCTGCCTGCCACAGGGGATGATGGGTATGGTGGCTCCAGCGTAGCTTTTGGACCACATGGCCCTGATACCATTCAGTGTTCCCCTTGTGACAACTGACACAGTTGAAAGTGTGATTGGCTGGCTTGTTGATCAGCTGACTGATATTCCTGATATGGCCAGAGAATTCAGCAGAAAAACTTGAATGCTGAGTCTTTTCTATTAGCCATGTATCACTGGTATCCTGAGATAACTTAGAGACTAGTATTGTTACTGCTATTGCTATTACTACTACTAAGTACTTGGTTCTTCTCCTCCTCCATTAGCTCTTCTTTCTTCTAACACCTAAGCTTTATGAAGCACATACTAGGTGTCAGGGATGTTAACTTTCTTTAACAGAATCAGCTCATTTAATCCTCACAGAAATCCTATGAGCTTGGTATTATTTCCCCATTGTGCATATGAGGAAACCGATAATGACACAAGTGCCATGCAAAGAACTGATATTGTTATCTAAGCCTACCTCTCTGTCCAAAGAGATTAGAGACTGGGATCAACTGACACATGAGCTTAAGAGGAAGGACCACCTCTCCACCCCTCCCAAGTGCTGGTCAAAGGTCACTTATAATATCAGTGTGGTTTTCCACCTGTTGCGTGGATTCAGTGCACATCCTTGGCAGGTCAAGGTCTGACCTGGGATGTATGGTGGCACAGTGGATAAAGTGTTGACCTGGAATGCTGAGGTTGCTGGTTCAAAGCCCTGGGCTTGCCCGGTCCAGGCACATATGGGAGTTGATGCTCTTTTCTTCTCCCCTTCCTCTCTTCTCTTTTCCTCTCTCTCTTCTCTCTAAAATGAATAAAGTCTTTTAAAAATGTAAATAAATAAATAAATAAATAAATAAAATGATTTAAAAAATATAACTGATCTTGGGTAAATATGTCTCCCTAAAAGGGCACTTTGTTTTTCATAGGTACACTAAAGAAGAAATTCCAGATATTCAGATAGATGGTAGTATAATTCTTAGTAAGTCTCTAAGCTCTTCCTGGCATAAACTGTTGTAGGCGATATAGGCAAATGGAGGTGAACTATCCCACAGAATCGTTTGCAGGGGCTTTCCAAACAGAGACTGATTCAGAGTTTAGACTGAAGAGTTCGCAGAGGCCGCGTGCCTAAGTTTATTTTCTGTAAGAGCAGTATCACAGGTGTCCTGGGCTCCTAATGTCAACACATTTGGCTGTGGGGCTATATAAATTTAGGTTTCTGAATTTATATCAAACAGACAGTTCAGGTGGTAACAAAATGCTTTGGGTAAGTGTAATTTTCTTTTCAGAAGGGAAGTGACAAAAACTTGTCAAGGTTTCGGGGGAGGTATAATAACATACTTTATACAGTGTGTTCGTAAAGTCATGGTGCACTTTTGACTTTTGACCGGTCAAAAGTGTACCATGACTTTACGGACACACTGTATTTGGCTAGTGACAGTCCTCCAAGGAGCTCTGACTCCCTGGGCAAACATTACAGAGATGCAGGTCTTTGTGATGCCCTGGTAAGATGTGTGGACTCTAGTCCTGTCCTGCTTCCCATCTGGTGGAGGGAAGTGTCGGGGCCGCCCCTCCCGAGGCAACCTTGAGAAGGAGGACAGGATGTGGGACAGGACCCTGAGAAGGAGGACAGGTCTTCCATCCTCAGGCCACCGGCACGTCATGTATTTGGTGAGCTTATATCATTACTGCTATTAATAGTACTACATTGACCAGATATTATAGATCTCAAAACAGTCATGAACTCAGAGACAGTATTTCTTGTGTGATCTTGGGCCGCTCCAGGTTTTGCATGGACCTGTCTCTCTGGTTATGCTTAGAGGGCTCTTCGGGGGCTGTGGCTTGCTAGTGCCACTGACACAAAGTACCCCACATTCGGTGGCACAGCACAACTGAAATCTCTTCTCTCAGGAGAGTGTTCGCTCAGTCCAGGAGTCGACAGGTCTGAAATCAACCTGTTCACAAAGCCGCGCCTCCTTTGGAGGCTCAGGGGAGGTCTCTTGCTAAGGTGACCAGACGTCCTGCTTTTGGAGGGACAGTCCCAATTTTTAACAATCTGTCCTGCGTCCCATGGTGTTTTATAAAAGTCCCAATTTTTGGAAAGAATGCATGAAAAGCTAGGGAACCATGGGAGAACAGGAAGGGAATATATGGTTTTCGGTGGGGAGACCCCGCCTCGACCTGGAAGCGCCCGCACTGCCGCAAGAGCTGGCTGCCCCGAGCGGGCCGAAACAAAGAACTTTGGGTGGGACGTACCTGCTGGGGCGGCGGCTGTCAAGTCCCCTAAATACCCATAGGCCCGCATGTGGATGCCGGCTTGCGGCTCTGGGCTCCGCAAGGTGCAAGCCGCTCGGTCTCCAGTGGGAGGCGGGGCTGGACGCGGGGAGCACTCGTGCAGCTTTGGCATCCGTTTTGGGACCGTGTAACCCGATCCCTCTGACTCACTCAAAATTTCCCATATAGTAATATTTCCGAAAATGATTTTTTAATGAGGTATCATTATTAAAAAAATAAGTTGATAAAGAAAAGGTTAAATCTTGGGCATAGGCAAAAATCACAATAGAGAACAAATGGTTAGAATATTTCATCATTTTGAAACAAACCATGTTCCATACAATAATGCACTAAAAATTGTGGAATACGTGCTGTCTTGACCAGGAACTAATGCTGCGACTATTTTTTCTATGGTAAATAAAGTGTGGACATCAGAAAAATCACAATTAAGTGTTGAGACTTTGAAAGCCATTTTATGTGTGAAATAATTTAACAAATTCTTGTGAAAAATTTCATGACCTTTTAAACAACAACAGCAATCTACTAAAATAATTCACTCAAATGAGAAATATGCCAAAGAATAAAATAATACTATACATAATTTTTTAATGTATTATATTTGTAAATTGTGCTTATATTGGAATTTAAAAAAATATATTGCAATACTATTTTTGCATTCTATGAAAAAATTTTTTTGCTCCATATAGACCAAATTTTTAATCAAGAACTCCTTCCTCCCCCATCAATGGTGTCCCGCTTTACCAATTATAAAATCTGGTCACCTTACTTATAGGGAAGATCCTGCTGAGGCATTGACTAGATAAAGGCTCTTCCTTTTAGCAAATAGTATTAATCTATTTAACTGGAGATGCAGGGGACTAAACCAGGTCACATGACACCATTTATTGCATTAGAGTCTAACTTAATTTGTATAACCTCATCTTGACTTGATTACCTCTGCAGAGATCCTATCTCCCAATAAGGTCACCTTCAAAGGAACTAGGGGGTTGGGTATTCAACATATCTTTTTAGCGGACACAATTCCCCACTTCCGGGACTATCTGATCTACTGAGACTCAATCATTGCAAACTTCTCCATGTGACACTTTGAGAGAGTCAGTGGCTGTAATAAAAGTGAGACACTTGATGGTTTATAAGAAATGATTCTGGAGAGTTAAAAGGCTAAAAGAGGGAGAGAGAAAAGAAAGAAGTTAGGTGTATTGCCCATGAGAAGTCTTAATTTTGATAGTCCAGATCCCTAGCTGAGCCCTCTGTCTGTAACCAACTCATTTCACCAGCCCTGCCAAGAAAGCAAGCAATATTTGCAATGGGCACTGTGGCCTCATCGCTTCCACTTCAATATCTGGTGAGCAAACTAATCCTGTATCAAGTCTGATCACCAACAGTTCTTGCTTTCTACCATTACTCTCACCGGTAAAGATGTCACCAGGGAATAGCTATTTAAGAGGATGTCCTTTTCTTTTATCGAGGAGCCATATAAGAAATGACTGAATAAAACATGTTGCTGTGTCTTCTATATAAAATGCCACTGAAGCGTGCATCCCATCCACTGTCCCATGTGCCTGACATCGGACTCTGTAATTATTGCCTCTGAAAAGTAGCTGATAGAAAAAGGTTTATCTTTCCTGTCACCCTGTTTTACTTGTTTGCAGGAATAATAGCACTGACAATTTGGGGCTTTTATGGTTGTTGGATGTTTGCCTTTGTTATGAGAAAACCACAAGGGTGTGAGTTTCTACTTTCTACCAGATGTGATGCTAGTTGCTATAGTATTGTAGTTCACCTATCAGAAGCACAGCACCATCTTATAAGAGGACTGGGGTGAGGCCAACCCAAGGTAGCCACCCCTCCAGGGTACCAGGACTTGACTCCGAGAGCCAAGAAGGGGCACCAAGTCCAGACACTTTAACAGCACAACACTCCGGATAGCTCTTTGGGCTTCTGACTATAACTGTAGAATTGTTGGAAGTGGCCACCCCCCACCCCCTGTGGGATGAGAAGTATATACTTCTTTGGTGCACACATAATTACAGAAATAAAAAAAGGTTTTCAAAGAGGTGCTTAAATAATGAATAGATGACTGGTTGGGCCAGAAGGACTTTGGCTAGATGCCTTGGTGACAGCAGTTGCCACATGGCTGATGTTTCCTTTTATTTATTTTTATTTTTAAATTTTTTCTATTTTTTCATGTTTAATTAATTAATTTATTTTTTAATGAAAACATCTCCAGTTTATCTTAACATTCAGTTGTGTTGCATACCCATCACCAAAAGAAAATTGTCCTCTGTTACCTTCAATCTGGATTTCCCTGTGTTCCTCCCCTCCCTCCCCCCCACCCCATAACCACCACTCTCTTGTCCATGTCTCATAGTCTCACTTTTATGTCCCACTTATGTATGAAATCATGCTGTTCTCAGTTTTTCTTTTTTTCTGATTTATTTATTTCACTCCGTATAATGTTATCAAGGACCATCCATTTTGTTATAAATGATCTGATGTCATCATTTCTTATGGCTGAGTAATATTCCATAGTATATATGTACCAAAGCTTTTTAATCCACTCGTCTTCTGACGGACACTTGGGCTGGTTCCAGATCTTCGCTATTGTGAACAATGCTGCCAGGAACATGGGGGCATATTTCTTCTTTTCGAACAGTGCTAAGGTGTTCTTAGGGTATATTCCTAAAAGTGGGATAACTGGGTCAAAAGGCAGTTCGATTTTTAATTTTTTGAGGAATCTCCAAACTGTTTTCCACAGTGGCTGCACCAGTCTGCACTCCCACCAGCAGTGCAGAAGGGTTCCCTTATCTCCACAACCTCGCCAGCACTTATTCTGTGTTGTTTTGCTGATGAGTGCCATTCTGACTGGTGTGAGGTGATATCTCATTGTGGTTTTAAATTGCATTTCTCTAATAATTAGTGATGTTGAGCATTTTTCATATGCCTATTGGCCATCTGTATGTCCTCTTTGGAGAAATTTGTATTCATTTCTTTTGCCCATTTTTTGATTGGATTGTTTGTCTTCCTGTTGTTGAGTTTTATAAGTTCTTTATAAATTTTAGTTATTAACCCCTTATCAGATGTGCTGTCGAATATGTTCTCCCATTGTGTGGTTTGTCTTTTTATTCTGTTTTTATTGTCTTTAGCTGTGCAAAAACTTTTTAGTTTGATATAGTCCCATTTGTTTATCTTGCCTTTTATTTCATTTGCCCGTGTTAAATCGGCAAATATATTGCTGCTACAGATGTCGGAGAGCTTGCTGCCTATGTTTTCTTCTAAGATGCTTATGGTTTCACGACTTACATTTAAGTCTTTTATCCATTTTGAGTTTGTTTTTGTGAATGGTGTAAGTTGATGGTGTAGTTTCAATATTTTGCAGGTAGATGTCCAATTTTCCCAACACTATTTGTTAAAGAGGCTGTCTTTACTCCATTGTATGTTCTTTCCTCCTTTGTCAAATATCAGTTGTCCATAAGCTGTGGGTTTATTTCTGGGTCCTCTGTTCTGTTCCATTGATCTAGTGCCTGTTCTTGTGCCAGTACCAGGCTGTCTTGAGTATAATGGCCTTATATTAAACCTTGATATCTGGAAGAGTGATACCTCCTGCTTTATTTTTTCGTTTTACGATTGCTGAGGCTATTCGTGTTCTTTTTTGATTCCATATAAATTTTTGGAATATGTGTTCTATATCTTTGAAGTATGTCATTGGTATTTTAATTGGTATTGCATTGAATTTATAAATTGCTTTGGGTAATATAGACATTTTAATGATGTTTATTCTTCCTAGCCATGAGCACGGTATATGCTTCCACTTGTTTGTATCTTCCTTGATTTCTTTTACCAATGTTTTATAATTTTCCGAGTACAAGTCCTTAACCTCCTTGGTGAAATTTACTCCTAGGTACTTTATTTTTTTGGCTGCAATAGTGAAAGGGATTGTTTCCTTAATTTCTTTTGCTGACAGTTCATTGTTGGTATATAGAAATGCCTCTGATTTCTGAGTATTAATTTTATATCCTGCCACCTTGCTGAATTCATTTATAAGGTCCAGTAGTTTTTTGACTGAGACTTTAGGGTTTTCAATATACAATATCATATCATCTGCAAATAGTGACAGTTTTACTTCTTCTTTTCCAATTGGGATGCCTTTCATTTCTTCTACTTGTCTGATTGCTATAGTTAGGAGTTCCAGAACTATGTTGAATAAGACTGGTTAAAGGGGGCATCCCTGCCTGGTTCCTGATCTTAAGGGGATTGCTTTTAATTTTTGTCCATTTAGTATGATGTTTGCTGTGGGTTTGTCGTAGATGGCCTTTATCATGTTAAGGAATGACCCCTATATTCCCACTTTACTGAGAGTTTTGAGCATGAATGGGTGCTGGATTTTATCAAATGCCTTTTCTGCATCTATTGAAATTATCATGTGATTTTTGTCCTTCTTTTTGTTTATGTGATGAATCACATTGATTGATTTGCGAATATTGAACCAACCTTGCCTCTCCAGAATAAATCCTACTTGATCATGGTGTATGATTTTTTTCATATATTGCTGGATCCGGTTGGCTAATATTTAGTTGAGAATTTTAGCGTCTAAATTCATCAGGGATATTGGCCAATAATTTTCTTTCTTTGTGTTGTCTTTGCCCGGTTTTGGGGTCAGAATTATGCTCGCCTCATAAAAGGAGTTTGGAAGTCTTCCTTCCTCTTGAATTTTTTGAAATAACTTGAGGAGGATAGGAGTTAGTTCTTCTTTGAATTTTTGATAGAATTCACTTGTGAAGCCATCAGGCCCAGGACTTTTCTTTTTTGGGAGTTTTTTGATAACTGTTTCAATCTCATTTGTTGTAATTGGTTTGTTTAGGTGTTCTGATTCTTCGAGATTGATTTTTGGAAGGTTATATGATTCAAGAAATTTGTCCATTTCACCAAGATTGTCTAATTTTTTGGCATATAGTTCTTCATAGTATTTTCTTACAATGCTTTGTATTTCTGTTGTGTCAGTTGTTATTTCTCCACTGTCCTTTCTAATTTTATTTGAGTCCTCTCTCTTTTTTTCTTGGTGATTCTAGTTAAAGGTTCATCAATCTTGTTTACCTTTTCAAAGAACCAGCTTCTGGTTTCATTGATCCTCTGTATTGTTTCCTTCGCCTGTATGTCATTTATTTCTGCTCTGATCTCTATTATTTTCTTTCTTCTACTTGTGTTGGGTTTTATTTGCTGTTGTTTTTCTTGTTCTTTTAGATGCAGGGTCAGGTTGCTTATTTGAGCTTTTTCTAACTTCTTATGATATGCCTGTAGTGCAATAAACTTCCCTCTCAGAACTGCTTTTGCTGTGTTCCATAAATTTTGATTTGATGTATGCTCATTATCATTTGTTTCTAGAAACTTTTTTATTTCTTCTTTGATCTCATTGTTAATCCATTCATTATTTAATATCATGCTATTTAGTTTCCAAGTGTTTGAGTATTTTTCAGTTTTTCTTTTGTGGTTAATTTCTAGTTTGATGGCATTGTGATCAGAGATAATGCTTGATATGATTTCAATCTTCTTAAATTTATTGAGACCATTTTTGTGTCCTAACATGTGGTCTATCCTAGAAAACGTACCATGAGCGCTTGAGAAGAATGTATATTCTACTGCTTTAGGGTGAAAAGTTCTGAAGATATCTATTAAATCAAGTTGATCTAGTGTCTCCTTTAAGTCTGCTGTTTCTTTATTAATTTTCTTTCTTGAGGATCTATGCAGTGTTGTTAGAGGGGTATTGAAATCTCCTACTATGATAGTATTGCTGTTAATCTCGCCCTTTATATCCATCAAAGTCTGCTTTATGTTTGTCGGGGCTCCTATATTTGGTGCATAGATATTTATAATAGTTATATCATCCTGTTGAATTGTTCCCTTTATCATTATGTGGTGTCCTTCTTTATCTCTTACTACAGCCTTTGTTTTAAAGTCCATTTTGTCAGATATAAGTACTGCTACCCCGGCTTTTTTTTCATTTCCATTTGCATGAAATATATTTTTCCATCATTTTGCGTTCAGTCTATGTGCATCTTTTGTTTTAAGGTGTGTCTCTTGTAGACAGCATATGTATGGGTCCTGTTTCTTTATCCATATAGCTACCCTATATCTTTTGATTGGATCATTTAATCCATTTACATTTAAGGTTATTATTGCTATGTAGTTGTTTATTGCCATTTTATTCTTTAAAGTTGTATTCTTCTTTGGCTATATTCCTTTCTCTGTTTAAACTGTTCACAACAGGCCTCTTAGTATCTCTTGCAGAATTGGTTTGGTTTTTTTGAATTCCTTCAGGCTTTCTTTTTCTGGGAAGCTCTTTATTTCTCCTTCAATTTTAAATGTTAGCCTTGCTGGATAAAGCAGTCTTGGTTGTAGGTTCTTGTTCTGCATTACTTTGATTATTTCTTGCCATTCCCTTCTGGCCTCAAGTGTTTCTGTTGAGAAGTCCGATGTCATCCTTATGGGGGCTCCTTTGTAGGTGATAGCCTTTTTTTCCCTAGCAGCTTTTAAGATTTTTTCTTTATCCATTAGCTTTGGTATTTTAACTATGATGTGTCTTGGTGTAGATCTTTTTGGGTTTCTCTTTAATGGAATTCTGTGTGCTTCTTGAACATGTGGAGTGTTTCCCAGCCTTAATTTAGGGAAGTTTTCTGCTATAATTTGATTGAACACAGTTTCCTTTCCTGTCCTCTCTCCTCTTCTTCAGGCACCCCTATGATGCGAATGTTGTTTCTCTTCATGTTGTCACAGAGCTCCCTTAGAGTTTCCTCACATTTTTTTAGTCTCTTTTCCTTTTACTTCTTTGCTTCTGTGCTTTTGTTTATTGTGTCCTCTAACTCGCTTATTCGATTTTCAGTGTGATTCATCCTGCTTTTAATTCCTTTCATTGTGGTCTTCAGTTCTGATACTGTATTTGTCATTTCTGTCTGGTTCTTTTTTATTATTTCAATTTCATTTTTTATACTTGTTATCTCTTTATTTAGGTGCTCATAGTGACTATCCATTGTTGCTCTAATTTCTTTGAACATCCTAACTATCATTATTCTAAATTCTGCATCTGGTAATTTGGTTATATCTGGTTCATTCAGGTCCTTCTCTGGGGATTTCTCTTGATTCATTTGGTTTGCATTCCTCTCCCTGCCCATTTTTTCTGTGTATAAGTAAGTTGTGGCCACTGGAGTCCAGTAGGTGTTGCCTTTGTGTTCTCTAGGTGTGGTCTGTCTGCAGGTTCTCCACCCCCTCTTCCTCTGCCTAGGGTGGTTTGGTATGGGCGTTGCCAGAGCCGGCCCACTGTGGCTTTTGCTGTGATTTCCACCTCTCCTCCACGGGTGGGGCTGTCACTCAAGCCACAAGCCTCAGGACCAAGGATAGAGGTCAGCACCTTTACTCAGCTGGGGACCAGCCTATTTCTGGACTTCCGCCCAGAACCAGCAGTCGGAGCCCGCTCGCTACGGTTTCGCGGGTTGGGCGGGGCTTTTGACGTGCTCTCAGCTGTAAGCCTTTGCCCGTCTGGAGTTTTATCCCCGCTCTCGAGGCCAGGGCCCTTCTGCGCTGGGTCGGAAACCAAGGTTTATTGGGGCGGGTGCTTTTGCTGGTTTCCACTCAGCTGCGGACTTCCGCTCATCCGGGACTCTACCCCGCCCCTGCGTTCGGAGCCCGCTCGTACAGGTGGGATGGCAAATCCCCGTTTCTCCGGCCTGGCAGGGATATTAGCGTGGGCTCAGTTGCGAGCTTCCACTTGTCTCGGGGTCTATCCCGTCCCCACGCTCAGAGCCCGCTCGCGCACGCAGAATGGCAAACCTCGGTTTCTCCGGCCAGGCAGAGCTGGTAGTGTGAGCTCAGCTGCAAGCCCCCCGCCCGTCCCTGGTCCTAGCCCATTCCCCGCGGTCAGGGCCGGCTTGCACAGGGTCACAGAGCAGATTTCTGCTCGTTCCTGGCCTCCCGCTTTGTCCCCACAGGTTGGACTAAAGGCGGCCCGCAGCTTCCGGACCACTTTCATGCGTCCCGTCCGACCCTGCTGGGCTAGACTGAGCTCTCACCGGCTTGGCCTCTACCCACGCCGACAGAACCGCGTTTCAGTGTCCTGCCACCCACCGTACCCTTCAGCAACCTTCAGCAAAGTAGGATGGGACCTAATACTCCACACTGTAGGCCTGGGAGCTCCCTCACTTGTTTCACAGCTCAAAACTGTCCAAACGCCTCTTCTAGGCTCTGGGACTGTAGGCTGGGGCTTGGTTCCTGGGACCCAGTTCCCTCCCTCTCCGCCAAACTCTCCTCCTGCCACACGGGTCTCTCCGGGCTGCCGTTTGCTCCGGGAAGCTGGGCAGCTCTCTTCGCGTTTTCCCTATTCCTTCCAGTCTCAATGTGGCTTCTGCAGTGTTCCTTGGTTGAAGAGTCCACTTAGTTTTGTTCAAAGTTGGTTTATCCAGATGATGGTTCTTAAAATTGAGTTATAATCCACTTTGGTTCTGGGAGTTGGAAGTTGGTACGTCTGCCTACTCCGTCGCCATCTTGCTCCTCATGGCTGATGTTTTGTCATTTGTCCCCATATGTAATTCTTCCATGCAGTCCAGCCATTTCCTGCCGCTTAATGCTTCCCATTGTTCTCGTAAAAGCACTATGTCACACAGGCTGGGCGTCTACATTTCAGAACAGCCCTCCGATGTGCTCTGTGTAGAGGGGCCTGCAGAAAGACAGCCAGTGCCAGAGGCAAGACATAAACCCAGTGTTAGTACTCACTGTTTTTTTCATAAAGGTCTGTATGTGTGTATGTACTGGTGTGTGTGCATGTAAGCGCATGTGTGTGCATGTGTGTGTGTATGTGCACACTCAACTGCCATTCTGCTCCCTTCCGGGGAGCATCTTCAGAGTGTACTGTGCACAAGGTCATGACCTCCACCTCAGCTCACACATCCCACAGCATGTAAGCCACATCTCACTCTGTCTAGAATGTGAATGAACACAGACCTCGGTCCTCTGGTTTTGAAAGCATGTCTTTTGAAAAGAGGTCTTAGGATAGTATCAGTGAAAAGCTTGAAGAAGAAATGCTGAAGGAAAAATAAAACATCAAATGCCTTCAGAATTGAAGCAATAAAGAAGAGATAGAGTTGTTTCATTTATTCATTCATTCATCTGTTCACTCATTCATTCACTCACTCATTCTCTCAGGCATAATTCCACTAAGCATGTACAAGGCACTGGGCCCTGTGTTAACTACTGGAGTGTAATAACATAAACATTCAGTGGGGCTAAGACAACCTCATTAATAGAATATGATTAATTAATCACATAAAAACATAAAACTGCAATTGTGACTAGAGCCACAAAGAAGAAAATGAAGTTAAATAGGAGCCAATAAGGGGACAAGTCACTTACAAAGGGAGTTAAAATCTAGTGGGATTGTGGTTCATTCATGAGAGCATCTTTTGAAAGCACTTGGGAGTGAGCCCATGCATGCAGGGACAGAGTGTGTTGCAGTCTCTGAGGATGTTTGTGACCAACGGAGCCTGGGCAAGCCCTTCATTTTACAGAAGGGGAGGCTGAGCCCCGAAGGGCCACCAACATGGGAGGTGTCATCCAACACCTTTTCTGTCCCTTCCTAAGGGTATTTTCTCTACAGTGTTGCCACCCTCTAATATGTATGCATGTGGGCCTGTGTGGGGCTGTGTGTGAGTGTATATACACATCTATGTACATACAACGTACTTCGTTGTTGATTCTTTACTTTGTCTGCCTGCCCTGACTATACTACCCACTGCATCCTCAGAGACACAGACTTTCTGTCTTTTCTGCCATCCTTGGACTGTTGACTTTTTTCCTCCATGTGTGATGCCTCATGGTGATAAACTGGTCACTACAGCTCATGGCATCATATCTGTATCCCATCAGGGAGACAGGAAGAGCAGTTAACTAAAAGGACCATTTCAGACAAATTGGTCCCTCTTTTGAAGGAGAGCAAAGCTTTCCCAGAAGGTCTACTCAGTCAACCTCTGGTTGCCCCTCACTGCCCAGAATTCATCATGTGGCCACCCCTACACCAATCAGTAGTCAGGGGAATGAGAAATATAGCATTGGTGTAACTAATCATGATTCATTGCATTGCCTGCTGGGATGGAGTATGTCCCCACCCATGAAGATCAATTGGTGTCCCCAGTCATGGGAACAGCTTGTGGCTCCATTGGAAGGGAAGAAGGGGACAGGAATGGAGTTTGTACAGTCACTGACAGGGGTTACCACAATGCTCCAATGTCAGCCACCCCACAGCTCTTTCTGTCCTAGACTCCACCACCAAACTGGGTTCTTACAAAGTCCTTGGAGTCTCTGAACAAACTTCAATTGCTTTTTGCATAAAAAAATATCCAATTGGGCTCCCAGTTAGGGTTTTCCTGCCCCCTTCCCCATAACCTCTGTTGATATTGGCTCAGGCTTCTGTTGGAGGCTCTCATTCTGAATATCTGCCTTACATGTGATGTGGTGTATTGTCAGAGTCAAGTTCTCATCTGGAGGAATTGCTCTACTGAGACAATGTGGGGCTATGGGGCAGCCATTAGACTGAGGTAAGAAGTAAACAAATCTGACTAAGAATTCTACATTGGCTCCTTGATAGCTGTGTGATGCTGTACAACCAACATTCTCTCTGATCCTCAGTCTCCCTTATCAAATGGGGATGGTTTGAAGGATCAAATGGGTACAAGTTTGAAAGTGCTTGGCCAGCTGAGAACCCAGTCATAGAACTGAGATCATGTTTTACTTAAGCAAAGACTTGGAAAGTGCAGGGTAGTGCGGTGAGGAGGAGACTCACAACTGCAGTGTGAAGAGTGTGGAAGAGACTGGAGTGACGGAGTGGAAAGATCACTAGATCTGAGGTCCAGAAAGTGGTCCTCAAAGCCCAGCTTTGCTACTGGTGGGAGGTGTGACCCTGAATGTATATCATTTACCCTCTCTGGGTCTGGGTCCTCATTTGCAAGATGCCTTTTCATGGACTTATTATGGTAAGGAGGTAAAGCTGACCCCGTGAAAGCACTTGTGTAGGGCCAAGCACACAGTTAGTGCCCAGGAAATACTTGTGAAACTGCTGCTTGTTGGTAGATAGTGCGGCCCTGCATGGTTGGTGATGGCTCAGGAAACTGGACAAAATCATTGCAGGATCAGTGCAGGGAGACTGGGGAAGAAGGTCTCACAGGGGCCATTTATAGGTGATGGATGGAGAAGCTGCCTTGAATGTCCACAGGAAGTCTGTCCTGCTGGGGCTGTCCGCACTGCACGGCCTCAGCTTCTTTCAGCTCCCCAATAAAACCCTTACTGTACCCAGTTCAGTGAATGCAACAGACTTTAACAGCTTCTATTTTCTGCCTAGTGAATATGAATTGAATATGAGAAAAACAATATTTGGTCTCTGCCTTTGAAAGCTTTGCAGTCTATAGGGGATGAAGTTGATGGAGCTCTATTCTGTGCCCTACAAAGGAGAGCTTTTTTTTTTTTTTTTTTTTTTTTTTTTTACTGCTGAAGTCCCAAAACCTAGAATAGTGCTTGGGATATCATTGTTATTTGACAAGTGTTTGCTGAATGAATCTTTCTATTAAGGATTGAATTAGATAGTCACTTTCAATGGTCTCCTTCAATGAAAATGAATGGAAGGATTTTCTCTATGGACAGTTGTGACCAGGCTTAGTCAAGCAAGCATGAGATTATTGACATTTTAGACCTGAACTAACTAACAACAGTTATTTTAGAAGACTGACCTGCTGTTTTCCAGGCATTGGCTCTGTGCTTTACAAATAGTACCTCTTCTCACTTCACAGTAACTTCTGCGGGGGGGGGGGGGTTATGACTGTCCCCCTTTCACAAGTGATAACATTGAGGCTCGGAAGTTAAAGTTTAAAGGCATTTGCATCTAAAATCCTGTTCCCCACTGGGTATTTTGCTGAGTGTGAGGCAGTGGTGGTCCCACTCAGATGTTTGGGGAGAGTGCAGGTTCCCACAGTGGTTCCAGTCTGTGTTTCTCCCACTGGAAGAAGTATATGAGGGTAATTCCTTCAGTACCTTTGAAGCTGAGTTAACCAACCCCAAGGATGCCTTAGTTCCCACTCTTTGAGAAGTTTTTGGGTAGTATGACATATAAGATTATAGCAACAGCCACACACACACACAAAATTTGGAGAATATTAGAAAAAGACCAACTCCCATTTTTTACAGAAGCAATCTCAAGCCAGATCATGTTTCCAAAATAAAATACATAATTAAAACCAGACTGGTCATGGATAGTTGGCTCAGTGGTAGAGTGTTGGCCTGGTGTGTGGATGTCCCAGGTTCAATTCCCAGTCAGGGAACACAGGAGAGGTTACCATCAGCTTCTCCACCTTTCTCCCTCTCGCTTCTCTCTTTCTCTCTCGTACCCTCCTGTAGCCATGACTTGATTGGAGAGAGTTGATCCCAGGAAGTGAGGTTGGCTCCATGGCCTCTGCTTCAGATGCTAAGAAGAGCTCGGTTGCTGAGCAACAGAACAATGCCATAGATGGGCAGAACATAGCTCTCTAGTGGGCTTGTCAAGTGGATCTTAGTCAGGGCGCATGTGGCAGTCTGTCTCTCTGCCTCCCCTCCTTCCACTGAATAAAAAACATCCCAGACCTATACAGCTTTTGCCAGTCAAAGACTATAGCAGATATTGTGTGGTATTTAGATAAAGAAAATTATGCAGAGACAACAGACACAGTAACAACTGCAGAAGTGTGTGTTTCAGTCTTGCTGAGATACCATTCTAATGGGGTCAGACATCTAGAAATCATCCCTTGAAAAGACTTCAGCTTCTTCTGGTGTCTGATTCTCATGTTTGTCTCAGCAGAAGAACCACACTCAGCAGATCCTGGATGTGTGTTGTTGCTTATGACAGTAGAAGGTATTCTTCTGCCACCAGCTCCTCTGAACCTGGTCTTTCTTCAGTTTTTCACTTGTCCATGTTTGAGGAATGTCCATACCTTCAGTAGCAGCATAAATGGTCTGTCCCATCATCCCTCACTTCATTTTGCTTCTCTTCTGTTCAAGAGGCTTTGCTGAGTTTTGTCAGTGGGGACTTGTTTTGTAAGTTGGTTGTGTTCTTCTACCACATACAGAACCAGACTTCCTTCTGGGCTGAATATCTGGTTTTCTAATCCAGTCCTATGGTTTCTGTTTGCGGGCAGCTCCTCTGCAGTGGGGTATGTTCAGTTAAGGAATTCTGTGTCTATTAAACTTCTCTTCTTTACATAAATATTATTTACTCTCACCTTCCTGGGCCAAAGTCTCTACTTGAGTTCTATTCTTCCTTCAGACTTCAGTCAGAAATCTAACTTAGGATCTCTTTCTCTCTCTCCTTCTCTCTCTTCCCACCACTACCGTCAAGATTAAAGCTATGTTCTCCAAACCAGAGCCCCTGGCAATAACATTAATTTATTTTTTAATCCGCAGTTAATACACATTTCAGTTTCTCAATGGGGTTTGGAACTTAGAAAAGGAAAGAGGCGTGGTCCTCGTCAGCTCTTCTGTGAGGTCCCTCGAGCCTGCGTGCTGATGGGGCCACAGCTGAAATGCCTCCTCTCCTATCTCTACAAGAAGTGCCATCTGGATGTATCTCCTCTCTCCTTTTATGTCTTTCCAACTTGCCTTCAAGCTCCCAGCCTTTCTCCTCAAGAAAGCCCTCTCTTCCTCCAGATCAGTCAAGATGTCAGCCTTCATTTTTCATTTACTCTCCCAAAGCAATTCTTCTGAATGAAGAAGTCAAACCCTTTCTGGAGTCCCTTATTTGATCTGATTTCTAGAAACAGAAAAGTCCAAATATTTACTTTCATTGTGTTTTTCTAGATCTTAGCCCAATATGGGGGTTTTATTTTCTTATACGATAAAATTTCTTATAATGTTTAGAATGCTCTTGGGTAAAAGCAATGCAAAACCCCACTTCCTATGGGTTAAGTAAATTTACAGGCTTACCCAGGGATTCCAGCTTTGTCCCTCCTTTCCTGGTTCTGTCTTTCTTTTTGGGTTGCTTTTATTCTCAGCCTGTTTTTAGCAGTTTGGGCCTCATATCTGTCTATAGAAAGGTCCAGAAAAAGCATAGATGGATACTTCTGCATATTTTCCAGAACAGGGAAGAATTTCTCCAGAGAGCCCACCATATACTTCTCAGGTAAAATGGGCCTCCATAGAGTTTCACATTTATTTCTGACACAAATATGGCAAGAACCACTCCGGGCAGCGGTGGGACAACTTGTTTCCTCCCAAGGTGAGGAGGTCAGTGGGGAAGGCTGGGTAACTGACCTAGAGGGAGGGAGATGGTAGACAACCCAAAATCACTGCCTGAGCCCCATTCCATTAAAACAATTTATTGATAAAACTACACCTCTGTGGCTGAGCCCACATCTGGACCTCTGAGATCCATGACTATTGCCAGGGTTATGTCTAGGGTATGACTTGATACCTGGCAGTGACCAGCAACTTTCTAGGGGCTATGGAGAAACTATATTCATATAAGAAGTCCCAAATACTGGAATTTGTATATGTGGAACTACTTTCATAAGGAAAAGATGAATCCATTTGAAGTTGCCACTTTTTTCCTTCTAGCACTAAAATTTCAAAGGTAAAATCTTCGTGTTGATGATCAGCTAGGAATTAATCCAGACATTTCTGGTCTATAGTCCTGGCTGAGAAATGCAGTCCATTCATCAGCAAATAAAACACAAAATCTCCTCTTGGGAAAAGATTTAATTCCCAAGAAGGTATAACCATCCAAAATTTGCATGCACAACAGGCACATATATGTTTAACACCAGCCCTCATCCCCTCCCAGGACTGGGGCCCTGGCACGGGACTGCCTTCTATATGAAGGAGGAAGGAGGATATTGATGTCTGGGACACACTGGTTGTCAAACAATGCTCAGGCCATAAACTTGATCCCATCCTTGCCTTTCAGAGAAAAAGATATCCTTCTCTTTTATGTTTGTCTGGGTATTCTCAGAAGCAGACACGAAGGCCTGATTAAAGGCACAAGAATTTTATTGTGGGAGATGTGTGTGTAAAGAGGGGCAGAGCAGGGGCAGGCCAGGAGGGCAGTCAGCCCCTCTGCAATCTGGCCCCAGCAGGAAATAGATGAGAGGCCTTGGGGTGGGAACGTCTGAGACAGCCGAGCTCTCTGAGGAAGGTTCAGCAAAGCTGGCAATGAGTCCTTGAGCCCAAGTTAGTGAACAGGCGTGTCCTGCATCTCCCAGGAACTAAGTGCAGCAGAGTCAAGTCCGCGTTCCCTGTGTCACTGGAGGCGCGGCCTTGCTGAGCGGTGGGTGAGCCTGAGGCAGAGAGAAAACCAGGAACGCCATTTCCGATGTTGGCACTTTGTTCATCGTGGATTGTTTTGATATTAATTTTTACTTGAAAATATTGCATCAAATATTACATATTTTCATGACCAAGTGCCTGTTAAATGTTGCATCCAAGGCAATGCCTCACTCGCCTTCATGCTGGTCCTGAGTTTGCAGGAAGCATCGGTGACACTGGCCTCGGGTGAGCAAGGCAGAAAGCAGGGACAGGCAGGAAAGAACAGGTGGAAGGTGCCTTGCAGTATCTTTGGAAGATCCTCAAAACAGGAATGAGAGAAATCAAAGACGTAAAATCTCTCATCTAGATTTGACTTTCGGGTTTGTAGGAAGTGAGCTATGATCTAAACATGGTGTCTAAATAAATAGAACCCTCAATTAAGGATTAATCCCTCTTTGCAGTAAGTTCTATTTATTTGAGAGTGGACTGTTGACCCTTTCCCGTAAGCAGCAGATGACCCTGAGCATGATGTTTTACTCGGAAACCCTAAAATTGACCCAGCAGTTCTCACTTGAGTTTGGAAGTAGTGAGTATTTGAGAGCACAGCAAACTCAGCACCTGCGGGGCTTTACACCCCGTAGCAATGTCTCCCTGGGAACCAGGAAGGACAAAGCCCTTCCTTCAGGAAACCTCAGTCCCTCCTTCAGCTCCTTTAGTGTATGAATTGTTTCTTGTTTTTGATTAATATCTGTGTTACCAGTGCCCAGACAGCACAGAGCAGCATGCATTAGGCAATCAATAAACATTTGCTGAATGACTATATGATTGAATGGACATTGAAATGGGTTTTAAATGGGCAAGGAGTCTGGCCTGAAGCTCCCAACAGACACAGCATTATGAGCAAAGGCACTGGAGTACAGGAACATCTACCGTGAGGTGAGCAGGGAGTAATTCTGGGAAGAAGCAAAGAGAAGGGAAGGGAAGGCTGGGCCAGATTGTGGAGGGCCTAGAATGCCAGGGTCAGGAGTATGGACTTTGTCCTGCAAAGAGTGGGGCAGGAGGAAGTTGGTAGATCTGAGTCAGATTCATTCTCCATGGCAGCTTTTCATTGTTGACAGTCTATCTTGTCGCATGCTGCTGACTATGAGTCCAGGGTGGCCGTAGGGAAGTCATGGTCACTCTTCTCTTCCTAGGTCTACTGAAGGAGACACGGCCATGTCGCAATGCCTCCTCCTTTCATGGGGCTTGCTTGGATCTTAGCCCTTTATGCACGTTGGTGTGCTCAGCCTGTATACATCTCTATTGATTGAGCAATTGGCTGGATTTGAGCATTTGAATGAGAACTACGAAGAAGAATTTGGGTCAGGAGCAGATGCCGTGTGTCCGGGTGATGTGTTGTGTTGCCGAGTAATCAATTCATAGCTGGGCATGCATCTGAAGATGTCTTTATTCCTCAAGAGAAGGAGGAAAAGACTGGCATATTTATGACTAGTATGAATGCGTGTTATTTTATTTCTTTGAATTTGGAAACATATGGAACAAAACGATTATTTTCATTCTACTTGAGAAACTAAGGACTGAAAGTAAGCCTACAGCAAATAGACCATTTTGGTACATGTCATGTCAAGATCATTAACTGGTCCCTTCACACTCACCTTGGAGGTAGCAGGTACCTGAAATAACGTCCCCGAAACTGCTTCTCCTCTCAGCTGCTGACTCAGGTTTCACCCTCAGTTCAGAGGCTTCTCTCCAGCCTTGTCTCCCTGCTTTCCATAGACTGATCTCTAACACCCTCAGACTAGAGAGCTAAATGGATGGTGCACCTGGTATTTTTACTTGGCTTTTGTACATGACACTCTTCTGATCCTGCCCTTTGCTTTGTGTACCACAGTCTGTGGCAGGCAATGTGTGACCACTCATGCTTTTAGATATCTGGGACATAACAAGCTAGTTTGGTCTTTGGGTTTCTGTGGCTTTTCACATCTGGTAAGATTTTAAAAATTAAAGCAAAGGACTCTTAGTTATGCAAAGCTTAATTTCCAGATTAATAAAAACTTTAAACTTGTCTTTGTATGTGATACCGAAGTGTATCAGGTGATATAAACAGTCTTCCTGATGACCCCGCTGATTGCTAAAGCCATTTACTGACTCTTAATCTAGCTCAGATGATTGATGGATAATGTCAGACAGTGGTCAATAGGGCATATATTGATTCTAATCCTCCCAACAGCCATTGAGTATAGATATTATTGCCTCCAGTTCATGAATATGAAAACTGAGGTTCAGGGAAGACTTGCAGCTTGACTCAGGTCACATGTCTGGTAATCAATAGTGGTTCTAGAGTCCTAAGTCAAGTGTGTTTGGCTTCTGTGGCTGGCTCTTAGCTGCCTCTGTATTTCTTCCAACTGGTTGACAACATAGGACTTGTTTCTAGGAAAAGTGTTGCTATATATTGACTTAGTTCAACTGTCTTTTGATTTGATTAATCATTAGACATTGAGAGCAAGGACTGTCCCAGCCAGGAGAGGTCACCTAAATAGTGATGCGGATGGTGTCCACTGTGATGGAGTGGTATGTGCTCTTGCTTTATGAACCAGACCACTTAATCAAAATTTATAATTAGCTCTAATTAGCACTCCTCTAGCTGTTAATTCTTCTGTTTTTTTTTCTTTTATAAACCTGCAACTAAATTGGTATTTAAAAAGATGCAAAAGCTTTTTTAACTTTCAAAGAGCCAAAAGAAAAAGAAAAAGAAAGAAATTTCTAGCTTGATTATTGCCATTAAAACCACACAAAAACTGCAAAGCAGGCAGGGAACCCTGGGGGTCACGTGGTAGATTCATGTGTGCACGACATACATGGAGTCTAGACAGCTTCTGTGGCAAGGGAAATAGTTCACTTTGAAATAAAACTATTTCACTCTGGGGCTTCTCAGAATGAACCTCACTTTTCCACTTCAGAATGTCGCTCTTCTGATCATACCAGATATTGGAGATGCTATTTTTCCTTGGGCTGCATGTAAGCAGTAGGTAGAGTCATTTAAATGAGCTAATCACTATGTTAATATCTTGTGCTATTAAAAACTAGATGCTTTTAAATATTTATAATGTGAAAAGTAATATACAGCATCTTACATGCATTATTAACAGTCTCTAAATACAACTTCTAAATCAATTACAGTGTGTACTGTACTCCTGCCATTGAAATTTACCTTTCTAGTTTAGTGATTATGTTTGTGGCCAAGGAATGATGGGTCCCCAAGGAGTATGGTGACCCAGATTCAGCTCCCATATCTTCAGTGCTTTCTGGGGTTTTTCTATCTGTTCATTGGCTGACAACTCATGTGTGTCTTTATATTCATATGAAATTAAAATGTCTCATTATTGAGATTACAAGAGCATATTAAAAGAAAGAGTACCTGACTAGACTAGGGATGGCCTGAGGTCTTGTCCTAGCTTTGCTGCTGACTTGCTGGGTGCCTTGGGTAAGCCCTTCTGGCTTCGTTTTTGTCATCTGTGAAATGAGAAGTGTGGAAGAGAAAGTCTGTTTCCTGTAGAGCAGGGGGAGGCTTGGGCCATGCACCTCTCAGGCTGGAAGGAAAGATAGCTGCAGAAGTTTGACAGAGTTCGGCTGATAAGATGTGTTCTGGGGACTGGGCAATCCAAACATTAGAAAACACACTGCAAACAAGTGTCATTTTCCTATTTGGGGTGAGGATGGTGGTTGTACTGCACCTGTGGAGAAGGAAATGGGTCATCCCACTGTGACTTATCCTGGAGCAAAATTGGCTATGGTCTTGGAAGTAGATTTTCATTCTTATTGGTGTAGACTACGTGTCCGTATCCCTCTCACCTCCAGTTTATACACTGACATCTTAGATCGTAGTGTGGTGAGACGCTGGGAGGTGACTAGTCATGAGGGTGGAGCCCTCAGGAATGGGATTTGTGAGGACACAGGAGAAGATAGCCATCTATGAACCAGGAAGCAGGTCCTCACAGACACTGACTCTGTCCACTCATTGATCTTAGATTTCCTAGCCTTCAGAACTAGAGACAGAAGTTTCTGTTGCCTGTCAGCCACCAGTTTATGGCATTCTGTTACAGCATCCTGAGCAGACTGAGACAGTTGTCTACTTGAGGTCTGAACTCATTGGTGTGGAGATGACTAGACACTGTGTTGGGACAAGGTGGAGATGTCCAGATAAGAAGTTAATCAGGGGTCAGGTGAAGATTCTGAGTTTGGGTTTGTGCCATTGGGCCTTAGAGTTGCCATTTCTAGAAGCTGCTAAATTATTTTTTCTGTCTTTTTGTATCCTTGGGTCTTTAGTATGTCTTCTTGACATAACTGTAGTCTGCATTGTGCTATGGGGAAATTAAGGACAATGGTGTCTCTCCCTGTGATACAAAATGGGGTGTCAGGTTGCAGCAGTCAGCAGCTGAGAGGCAGAAGCATGGAAACTAGCCCAGAGGCCAGGTAGAAGGCCTGGAGGAACTTGTTCCAGGTCTGTGCGGGGCAATCCTCTGGGGAGCTCATAGACATCATGAATGAGAGCATGTCTCTGCCTTGTGATGTCTAGAGAGGTAAGATCATCTGTGTTATGCTGGGATCTTAGCTCTCACTTAGGAAATGGGAGGCAGTTAAAGTGTTTTGAGCCAGGTGGCAATATATTCTATTTACATTTAATAACAGAAGCCTCAGAGATGGTACAGAGAGGTGCAGGGAAGGGAGATGCTGAGTAGTCCACAGTTGCTCTAAGCATGCTATGTCAGGCTTATTTAATGCTGGGAACTCAGTTTGGGGTTTCAGATGTATGGGGTGATTGGATTGTAGATCTCAAGCTCTCATTGTGAACTCTAGGTTGTCCAAAGTTCCTCTTCCCTCTAAACCCTTCCATAGAACAGAGAACAGTTAACTCATGTCTATTTGAAACCTTCTAAAAGATAAGGATGGAAAATATACAATTAAGTGTGTGTGTGTGTGTGTGTGTGTGTGTGTGTGTGTGTGTTGGCATGCATGCATGGGTGCATTGTGCCTGCTCCACACGTCCCCTGTGCCATGTGCACGCCCAAGCATGTGCACACTGATTAGATTTTACAACATGACTTCCCAAGCTCACGATGAAGAAAGCACCAGCCTAGGAGTCAGAATACTTGCGATCTTATTCTTGCCCTGAGTCAGTTAGCTGTTTAGCTCTGGGTAGATCACAGCCTACCTAACATAACACTCTGTTTCCTCTGTGTCAGGTGGAGGTGGAAAGTGAACCAGACTTCTAAGAACCTGATCATATACAACATTTTTATCTTATAAATAATCCCTTCTACCATATCTTAGAGCCAGCACACACTTTAGAGATATTGTGAATTGTTTAAATTCTGTGGCATGCTAGACATTTTATGTAGGAAAAAATAAATAAGAGAAAAAGAAGTAAGAATATATTAGATTTGACCTTGGCTATTTCATTTTTAGAAATGTTTTTAAAATGGCATGAACATGCGAAAAATAATTTAAGCAAACAATAGCTCTACCTTTTGCCATGGAAACAATGAGACAATAGATGTTGTGTTATGGAAATGAGTAAAACCGGCAGTAGGAACATGTAACATGCTGTGGCAAAATTGCTGCCTTGCAGAAGACTTGTGAAAAATAAAATACTTTTGGGACCTGCACATCAGTAAGAATGAAGGTCTGACAGCAGACATATAATTATATTACATTCCCTTATATTAAAATAAGACAAATTTTGATAAATGCTAGAGCAGGATTTTTCCATAGCAGCCTGGTTAAGATTTTTGGGCCAGATGATAATTCTTTGTGGTGTGAGGCCGACATGTACATTGTAACATGTTTACCAGCAACCCTGGTCTCTGACCACTGGATGCCATCAGCACTGTCTTACCCCCGTCCCTCAGCGTGGGAAGGCAAAATATCCCCAGACATTGTTGAATGGCCCCTGGGAGGCAAACACAATTACCCCGTTTGAGAACCACTATGCTGGAGTGAAGATGTCTATAAGCAGTAAGCCTAGATTAGAGCCAGACAGGCCTGGGTTTGGTGCTTGGCTCTCTTGTTTACCTGCAGTCTGTTTGACTACAGACAAGCTACCTGTCCTTTGTAAGTCTTGATTTCTTCATTTGTAAAATGAAAATAATATCAACAATTTGACAGTGTATTGTTTCGACCAGATTAAATAAGATAACAATTGCAAAGAGCCTGGAATAGAGGTGCCCAGCGTGGGAAGCATATTCTGATGATGCATTAAAAAAACAAGACGGTAAGCCCTCCTCCAGGGTGGGGAAAGGTGCCAATCACGAACAGTTGTTCACATTCATATATGGTTGTGGGAACCAACACTGAGTCCCCAAAATGTCTGTTGCACCTTTCATCACAGAGCAAAGAAAGAGCAGAGATCACATTTGTTGAGCACCTATTAAACAGTCCTATATTATTAGTCATCATCTCCTTTCCTCTCTCAACCCCCATTGGGGTATTTGCTTCTGATCAGTTTTCAGATGAGATCACTGAGGGTCAAGGTGAGAAAGTATTACATCTGGTGCCATATGGGCATGTCAGCTTTGCTCAGATCACAGTCTATGATGTAAATTCCCCAAAGATGAGATCTGTGGCCAGGGACACCGTAATTGAAATCTCTGCGTTTGAATTAGAATATTAACATGAATTTGCAAGGGAATGACTTGCTAGCACACTTCTTGCTTGAACATAAATAATTAGGGCTGAGAGAGTTTATTGCCAGACACCGAGTTGCAGGGCCAGGACACGTGGGGGGAGGGGCACGTGACTCAGTTGCAGAAACGGAGAAAACATGGAGCACATGTTGTCTAGGGGCTACTCAATTCATAAGAAAAGCTAATGTCATGCATTTAATTTATTCTAATTGACAATTAACAATCCAGTCATCTAGATTCTCCTTTGTCAGCTTTCTTCTGCAAAAGCTGTGTATAAGAGAAATCTTCCTTCCAGTCGTCCCTGGCCCTGATCTTTCATGCTGCTCATGGGGAAAACCTTGATTCATGGGTCAGAGAATTGGGTTGTATTGCTTTTGAAATATTGGTGCATGGTACGAATGGTTTCCAATTACAGCCGCCCGCATGCACAATCCCTGCATTGTCCTATTTAAATAACTGCTGAGTCGCCAGGGCGGCTTACCTGTTTCTAGGTCCCTGAACAAGTAAATAATGGAAAGAGAAAGAAATCAACGTTTGTAATAAATAATCATACAACCTGGTGTTGGGACCTCCATCCTTGGTCATATTTCCTCCTCCCACAACAACTCTGAAATAAAAGTTACCTTTTGTATGTGAAATGTGGAGCCCAGACTCTGGTTGACACACTGAGGGATGTGTTGTGGCAGCAGGTGGCAATAGAAAATAACACCAGCGTTGGGGTCAGATGGGCTGAGGGTCGAATCCCCAGCTCTATTATTGTCAGCCAGCGCTGTGGGTAGAAATATTGCTTCCTTTCCGGAGTTGGATTTGCGTGAGATCTGAAGTCAGATCAACCCGGTCAGACAAGTTAAACTCTGTGAGCACCAGTAAAATCTGTAATGTGGCTTTCAGGGCGAGAATCAGGAAAATGTACATGAAGTCTCTGGTGTGGGTCCTGACATATAACAGGTTTTTGGTAGAGGTACAACTCTCATTGCATCATTGATACCAATTTCCTGTGTAGTAGACGTAGATGTAGATTATCATTTGATTTATATTATAAAATTTACAGAGCTAAAATGCAGGTTGCATTGAAAACAGATATGCAGATTAGTTTTAAAGCAAGAGAAGTGTATGTAAACCAGAGCTTGGCATATTTTCAATAGAATTTGTAAACTGTATTACTACACATGGGTGATGGGTTTGTTAGTACTCATCATCCAATTCTTAATGACTTGGGGGGAAGATAGGAGGTGTGTGTGTGTGTGTGTGTGTGTGTGTGTGTGAGAGAGAGAGAGAGAGAGAGAGAGAGGGAGAGAGAGAGAGAGAGAGAGAGAGAGAGAAAGATAGGGAGAGAATGTGTACTTGGGAGCACGGGCTTGCTGCCAACTAGCCCATGTCCCCAAGATGAGTGGAATGCTTTCTGATGACACCTGCTCTGACTAACAGGCCCAGGGAGACAACAGGATTTAACAAAAGTACCACAGAAGTCCACTTAGACAAGCTCGAATCCCCTTCATCGCCTGTCAGCAGGACTTCGCTCCACGCTGCCCGGGGCCCTTCAGCGGCAGTGGGCTGGGCACCCCTGAGGGTGATCAGCTCTGAGTGTCAGCTCAGAAGAGGGCTCTTCTCCAGGTGCAGCCTGGCCTTACCGGCCTGCTGCTCATTCCTGTGTCCTTCTGACCCCTGAGGTGACACAAAATAAGTCCACTTCTCTCTTCATGTGAGGTCTTCTAGGTCTTGATGGCCTCTACCCTTGTCCCTGAATGTCAGCATCCCCTGGTCTCCATGGTGGCCTGTCAGGGACTGCATGGGAGTGAAACTGGAACTCGGAGTTCCAGTGAAAAGTCAGAGATGCTGTAGGTTTGGGTGGAATTGGGCATCACTGGAAGCTGGGGCCTTAGTGCCTCCTGTTCACACTGCGTGCACACAGGAGCACCTCCTGCATGCACCGCGTGCACACAGAAGCGCCTCCTGCATGCATCGTGTGCAACAGGGGCGCCTCCCGTATGCACCGTGCGCAACAGGGGCGCTTCCCACATGCACCGTGTGCAACAAGGGTGCCTCCCACATGCACCATGTGCACACAGGAGCGCCTCCCGCACGTGCCCGTGCACACAGGGGCGCCTCCTGCATATACCGTGCGCAACAGGGGCACCTCCTGCATGCACCGTGCGCAACAGGAGTGCCTCCTGCATACACTGTGCACACAGGAGCGCCTCCTGGCTGGCAGACACAGCCTGGGGTGTGGATCTGTGTGAGCTCTCACCCATCGCTTCACCAGCCTATGTGTCACTTCCTGTGACATGGGGACACTAGTCCTTCCTAAATTTGTGAAGCTCAAATGAAAAAGTGTACAAAATGCTTTGTAAATTGTGAACCGTTATATACATGATTATGTTTCTAATGACAAGGGCAGAAAACATTTCATGGTTCTCTCTTTTTTAATCAATTCCAGAGATATTTCAAAGAAGTGTTGCGAGCCCAAAGAGTCTCCTCAAATTTGCTTTTGCTCTGACACATTTGTGAAAGGTGTCATTCTGGGTATGCATTGACACCAGATCCAGAGCTGTATAGATATGACTCATCATTGTCTGTGTCAAATCTGGTGTGAAATCATCCAAGCTGGAGTTCAGGTCCATCTTCTTTCTTAATGATGAAAACAAAACCCACGGATTTGCCATTTGAAACAAAAGAAAAGGGCGTGTTTCCTTCCTGCCAGTGACATTGGCTTTTTTTTGCTAAATATTGTTGCTAATTCAACCATGACCTCTTTGAAGTTGCCCCACCGACTCTTGGACCACTGAAGATAGAACATTCTGCCCCATCTCAGGTCTTATGCGTGGGGGCCTGGGGACACAGGGAAAACATCACGAGTTCCCATATCTATGAGCGAGTGCCTGAGGCACATACACAGTTCTAGTAACCAGCTAACTGCTGACCAGCAGCTTACAAGATGCTGTGGGAAATGGGTGATATCTCCCATAGCCAGCCCCAGCAGAGTTATCTCCCACCATGATAATCTACACATGCTTCCTTCTTCTATTGTGGCGTTTACTTAGTGGCACTTAGGAGGTGACCGCACACTCCTGTCTCCCATCAGACTGAGCATTCTCAAAAGCCAGGACTGCTGGTCAGTCTTCTTAGGAACAAGCATGGTTTCTCACACAATAGATAGCCAATGCATATTTAGTATAAATGAGTGGTGAAGGAATGAAATGATAGTTGAGATTGAGGAACTATTTCTTGAATAAATAGAAATTGCACAAGCTGAAAAGCACAGCAATAAATTCCAGTTGAGAGCACTTTGAGCGAACCGAGAGCCTCGCTTCTCTGGGAGAGGAATGGCCTGGAGAGGCCAGGAGGGGGGTTTAATATCATTGTTGAATGTCTGTCATGGTGTATTAAACGTCATTCAGGACTTATTGCTTATCATAAACATTTTAGAAGTTATGTATTATATTATGCCTATTTTACAGATGAGTTTACTGAGACTGAAGAGAGTAATACCTTGCGAAAGTTCACAAAGCAAATAGGCAGCTCATCTGGGATTTGAACCCAGATCTGCCTGCCTCTGAAGGCCACTCTATCTATCACACAGTCACTGACAAGGCATCTGAGTTGTATTTATTGGTGGGTCACTGCTAACCCAAACCCAAGCCTCCTGCGCTTCTGAACCCTGCTTCCCCTGAACACCTACATGCCCACCCCTTTACTCCATTGCTGGGGTGCCACTTGTGGGCGTTTTCCCCTGAAAGCCATTCTCTCCTCCAGTCCCAAATCTATGAACCATATTTTAGTCAGAGATCAACTAGACAGTGAGGAGCAGTGTCCCTGACTCACGCTTTTTGTTTATACCCAAGGAAGTGGGGTCCAGAGTGAGGAGTGCCCTGTCTGGCTCCCTGAGAGCGAGGACCCAGTGACAGGATCCATGTGTCCTGACTTGTTTAATTCCACTTGTCTCTATAGCCAAGGATTTCAGAGACTGTGTAGTTTCACTTCCAAGCTGCTGCAAAGAGAGTTTAACATATGGCGGGTAGTTTTAATTATAAAAATTAAGGGCACCATCCTTAGATGGGGAAACTTGCTTTGGAAAACTGATTTCTGTGTTGACAAAATATCTAACTCCACCCATCTGTTACTGCAGTTTATTTATAAAACACCCAGGTCTGGTCTCTCCCAGGTTCCCTCCTACTAGGAATCGATCCTGTTCCAATAGATCCCAGGTCATGCATGCAGAACAGCCAACTGAATGAATAATTTTTGAGCACCTCTCTGTGGTGGGCAGAAACTCAAGGGCCACAGAAGCTGCATAATTCACCCTGGACCCCTCTGTCTTCCAGGATCACGTTGTGTGCATCTATCGCAGTCCAGAGATGCGATAGACATGGTCGTGTTTGTTATCTAATTTCACTGTCTGAGTGACCCCGTGAGATAGAGATTAACTCCTCTATTTGCAGATGAGTACAATGGCATTAGGAAAACTAAGCACTGTGCCCAAAGTGAAAAATTTAGCATCTGGTACATTTTAACAGTTGGAAACAGGGTGAACAGAAGGTAAAAAGCATTAAGACAGAATAGAAGTGTGAAAAGGAGAAGGCAGGGGGTAAACTCAGCTGCAGTTGGAAATGGGGTATGGGCCACTTCTTCGTGCCACTGCTCCTTATGGAGTCTCCAAGATGGTTGTTTCTGTTGCACCGCAATTGTAATGTTTTCAAGGGGGGAGCTGGTCCTCTGTGTGGCAGAGAAGAGACTAGGAAGAATGGGCCGGCTGCCTAGCTGGTGTCATTACCTCAATGGCTTTAACATCACAAGGATTCAGGTATCCAAGCTTTGAGGGCCAGAACCTGGACTTGACTAGAGCATCCACAGGAAGCTACTAACACTGTGGTCAAACACTCATTGGTGTACTAAAAGAGTAGTGCACAAAATAGAGGCTGACTTTAACTGACAATTGGAGATGTCCTCCCCCAAGTAAGATAATGACAATGTCCTCAATCCAGGGTGTACCCTCCCATAATGTCAAGGTAATCTGGAAAATGTGATTGGCAGCAAAGGAGTGCTTGGTTGAGATTGGGTTTAAAACAGAAGAAGAAGCCCATGTAGTCTAGAGGTTGAAAAGTTATGACTTGCAGGCTAAATCTGATCTGCCACCTCTTTTTGTAAATAAAGCTTTATTGGAACACAGTCAAGCTCATTTATTTACATGTTTGTCTGGATGCTTTCATGTTACAGCTGCAGAACTGCTCGTTGCAAAAGAGACCATAAGGCCGTCAAAGGCTACTGTTTTGTCCTTGACATTAAAAGTTTGCCAACCCCTGATCTAGTTCATATTAGACTCCCTGTGGTTCCATTTCTCCAGATCGCTCCAATCTGTCCCTCTGCCTCTCATTCCCAGTTTTACTTAAGAACCTCAGAATTGCAAATGACTAACGTCAAATCAAAGAAATTTGAGCCAAAAAAAAAAGGGATAATTGAACCATCTGTCACATCCAAAGTTGGGTTGGCTTTATAAACACCTGGAATTAGAGACTCTGAAACCAGAGTTTGTTTTCATTCTCTGAACCTCTATTTTTCTCTTATTTTGTGTTGCTTTTATTCTCACTCACTGTAGAGAGGCTACTTCTCACTGGGGCAAAAGACCTCAGGCTGCTTTGTATCTTGATGGATGGAGGGGTTTCTTTTCTCCAGGTCAAGGTTGAAATATCTCAGTGAACATTCTGACTGGTCCATTTTAGTCATGTGCCCATCCCTGGAATCAGTCTCTGTGGCCGAGGGTGAAGAACCTCCCGGGGACTGGGCCTAAGGCTGGGCAGCTGCACTACACTAAGGATCACACATGCCACTCACAGCTGATTTCCTCTACCCTCCAGCCCAGCCTTCTTACTTCAAGCCTTCAACACTTTTCTGCAGACTAATCACATACGGTCTCCTATCCTCACACAGCTCTGGGTCTCCCAGGTACTGCTGGTAGCACATTGCCTTAAATGCAATCTGATTGTGCCCATAAATGTGAGCTTAAAATGCTGAATGTTTCCATGTTACCCCTCCCCCATGGCCTAATGACTAGTAGGAAAGCTTCATGACCAACCCATGATCATTGCTACAAACCCTTCTCTTATCCCTCCTCACACGCACCTGTCACTCTGGACATGCAGCTCAGGTCATGTGTGGCGCCCTAGCCCCTCCTGTGAGTGGTATGCTGCTCTGGTGCCCATAATGCTCTGCCAGCCTTATTCATCTAGTGACCTCCTGGCTCCTAATGTCTTCCTTAAAGCCTTGGATATCCCAGTGGGATTGGTGTCCCTGTCTAGCCTCCCACAGTCCTCTGTGCCCCTACTGTCACAGATTTAACACACTGCACCACACTGGTCTGCCTGTTCTTGTCTTCCTCTACTGCGGAAACAAGGAAAGCAGACCCATGCCTTGCTCACCTGTGTGCTCACGCGCCACACCAGGCCTGCCGCAATTATTTGCTGATTGAAGCATAGAAAGGCTCCATCTCCCCACAGAGAAGAGTCTTGTAGTGATCATGTGTGCCCTCCACCCCGACCCGCCAGATGTTCTATCTCAATTCCTCTTCCTGTGCTCAGCGTTCATGGAAAATAGCATATATTCTTTCTTTGCTTGTGGCAACGTCATGGACTAAATCTGGCCCAGCAGCAGCTATGCTACAGTGGACCTGGTCTTTTCTATGACTCCTAGTTCCTGGAGCCAAGCACACCCCTTCTTCATTCGTGAGTGCTGTCAAAATTCCAAACTTGACAGGGGAAATATTTTATTATGGTTTTGTTTGAGAATACAAAAAAAACCCCCAATAGTTTAATACACAGACACACACATAAGTATGTGTATATGCATGCATGTATATACAAACATTACATAATATACAGACATCAGTAATCCTCAAAGAGTTCTCAGAAATACCCAAATTGGATATTTCCAGGTAAACCTTTGAAGCAGAGACCTTTATCTATGTTAGAACCCGAGACTCCCCATTACAGAGCTGTACATTCTGTCTGCTTAAACTTGATCCATTTAAAGATTTGAAGAGAATAAGAATTAGAATCACAGGTATGGTCTTTGAGTCTGGTATCTGGTGTGGACATGGAGAAAGAAGA
Source organism: Rhynchonycteris naso (assembly GCA_037038555.1). NCBI lineage: Eukaryota > Metazoa > Chordata > Mammalia > Chiroptera > Emballonuridae > Rhynchonycteris > Rhynchonycteris naso. Next base: position 103,256,715 of record CM073001.1, read on the forward strand.
TACTTACTAAAATACTGGTGGCTAACTGGGCACAATTTATTTTATGAAACAGAGCCCAGTAGCCATTTCTATAGAGGGCACTCTTACACAAACTACATTTCATGAAAAAGCCAGTATTGAACTGCCTGCTTACACTGTGTTCCTGCCCTCTGAGCCAGCCCTTATAAAGGAGCTCCTGGGATCCTATTTTAGCCAATAGGACTGAGGCCTTCCCCATCCAATCAGAGCTGTACAGCCATATCCCTATGTGCTTCTTCACCAATCAATCAGAGAGGCTTTATTCCTGATCAACCAGGACATTGCCTTTTGGACCATTCAAACTGTGAGCATTTGGAGTCTTCATTTGCATTAGGATGGACCAACCAGGGGTCAGGGGCAGGGACTTTTGTCTATATAAGTCAGCTCCCCTCTTGCTCTGACAGTGCACTTTTCCTTTTCACTGGAGACTGGAGGCTACCTTTCTCTGGTGAAGATGTCTCCTGGGAGCAGAGCAGGGGAGGTGCCTAGCTGCAGAGGGCATGGCCCCAGGGCCACCTCATAGCCATGGTGCATTGCCATTGAGCTGTTTTGCATTGAATCAAGTTTTCATCTTTGGATTGGTGTTAAATTGATACCAAAGAACACCGGTTAACAGTAGTAACAGACTTTCATGTCTACATTTATATAATACTCACCTCTCGTAGGTTAGTGACCAAATTTAATGTATAAGTGGTAAGCGCATGGTGCAGTGTACAGATGATGTTTTATAGAAGGATATACCTGATATCTGTGTAATTATATTAACCAATGTCACCCCAATAAAGTCAATTTAAAAAATAAAAATTAAAAATGTATAAGGAAGTGTTATTACAAAAATAGAAATCTCAAGAATTCAAATATGTACTCTTTAGTGTGAGCTCTGTGGGAAAAAAGATTTTAAATAGTCCCTGACACAATTTGATATTTCCCCAACAAAGTGTGGTGTGGCATGCCCCAGGATGTAACTACCTAGTGTAATGGCGGCTTTAGCAGTGCTTACTAACTGCTGTCGGGGGACTCTGGCAGGGGTAATACAGAAACCAAACAGGAGCTGACAGATGTGTCTGCCTCGTCCTAGGTCCCATCACTGGGGAGGTGCAGCTGCTCTTCTGCCTTTATCTCAGGTAGTTTGGCTTGAAATGTGGCTGCACTTTTGTGAAATTCCGCCTACTGGAGCTTTATGATCTTTACTCTTCCTAAGGACGGCCATTTTCCCTGACAACTCCATGGTGGTCAGCAGTCCCAAAGATTTTCTGCAGACGGTGGCAGGTGCTGAGCCAAAGGTGGCGATGGAGGTGGCAGGTTTAGAGGGGTGTGTACAGCTCAGAGGAGAGAGCTCACTGTCCCCAATAATGCAGGCAGCAGCCAGCAAGGAAGACGTAGCACTAGACACATGGTTTTGCCAGCGACACAGGCTCTTTGTGGAAGCCTTTTTTCCCACCCCCAGTTTGGGAGAAAACCAATTTAAATACCCTTTGAAAGAGAGGACAGGAGGCAGTAGGTGTGCAAGAGATCAGAACTTACACGATGTTTCTGGGTCTCCACATTCACTCCCTTTCCTTAATCACATCAGTATTTATAAAAGACTCATGATTTTATTTCAGCTTTATGTAGCACTTCCAAATTGACTACACAAGAGGTGAAATTGGGAGCTATTTGCAAGGTATTCAGACCGACATTTTCCAAGTGACTATTATTTCCCATTCAGCGCTACAACAAGCACTAGGCGGTAGACCAGATACACACATATGGTCTATTCCCTATAAGTATTAAAAACGCATTAGTCAGTTTAAGTTTTTCTTTTGTATTATCTAAGACTTGTCAATTACCAGTGAATACATCCTATTTGTAGAGCAAGAACAGATTTAAAATGACAAAAGCAGAACATTTCTCAGAATCCTGGGCAGGACTGGCACTTTAAGATTGCCAACGACAGAATTTCAAGTGAGCTGTCTTGGCTATCTGTCAGATTTGGAGATGCGTTGCCCTCTTTGAGTCTGGGCATCCTAGATGGAGTGGTTTCTGTAGAAAAACGATGATGCTTATATTCAGGAGTGCTTATTTGGAGAGAAAGTTGTGATTGAACTGATTCTATTGTGACATAACGTAGGAGTTTATAATTGCAATTTGTTATGCAAGAGTTGGCCTGACTCCCAAGGAAGAATATTTTGATGCTCCATGCAGAAATTGGGAAGAAAGGCCCTGGCAAGGGTGGATGGGATGGCAGAGTAAGACTGGCTGTCACAAGGCCCCACCACTTGTTTTTTGCTGATGGAACCACTGGAATCCCAGGTATGGTCCTTAGTTTCCCAGGTCTAGAAAGTCAACCTTACAGAGGTCCCAGAGTTGATCCTCCTAGGGAAAGCCAATTCATACTGAGTTAACTCAGATGTATAAGCCAGGAACAATGGTGTTCATTTAGGAGAAACAGAACTGTGAGACCAGCCCTTCTTTTTGGCTTAATCAATATGTGCCCTGTAGGCAAACCACCCAGGAAGTCAAGATCGCAGTTAAGCTGGAATCTGTGAAGGGCAGATGGTGGTACCATAACCTGTGTGTGGCCTGGTGAACCCACCTGAACTAGTCATGCTCACCATGGGTGTGGTGGAATGCTTTAGGCATCCAACAGGCCCTTTCTGGTCCTGTGGTCCTGAGGAGCCTTAGATGGCCACTCCAACGTCTCCCTCCATAGCTTTTTCTTCCCAGGCCTTCCTGGTTGACATTCTTTCCCAAACAAGCCCTACATCTTTCTTCAATTGTCAGAATACTCCCAATGACATTAATACTGGGGCCAAGCCAATCACTTGCCTTCTCTTTTTTAACTATATGCTCAGTGTGTCTTCAGAGAAGTTGAGCTCCGCACAGGGTGAAGCGTGGAAGCAGGGGCCCCGGGTAGGTGCTCAGCCTCTCCCTGTGTTCCATGGGCCCAGCCTACCTGTGTCTCCCTCTCAGCAAAACAACACTCTGAGAATCGGGGTCTGCTTTCCCAAGGAGGCAGTTGAAAGTCCTGCGAGTTGACCCTGCCAATAACATAATTTTTCTCCTAACCATCTATTCCTCCGTGAAACAGACTCTATAGGTTAATTTGATCAACTGTCAATCTACACACTGTTTTTTAATTTTTTATCCAAGGATATTTCAGAATACTTTTGAATCAGCACTCTATGCAGCTACCTGCTGGCTTGCTCCTCAGTCCAGCCAGATTCACAGGGAAGTTTTTGCCTGGCTTGGGAGCCCTTTGCTCTGTTAATGATTTAGAGTAAATAGACTTTGCATATCTCTAAAGCCCATCCATTTGTTTTGTTTTTCAAATCATTCCACCACTGATCTCCTTCTGGACTGTGCCCTGCACAGGCTAAGTCTAGAAAGAAGAATACCACATAAGTTGTTCTCCAAGATCCACATCTATGGGGGGAGGTCAGCCTGTAAACAGATAGTCATAACTCAGTGTGGTGAGTGCATCAGGGGAGGAAACTTGGGTATCCTGAGAATGGGAGCTAACCTGAGACCTAGATTCAGAGAGACTTCAGAGAGCTGCAGAGAAACTTCCTAGGAGGGGCTGCTTGAGAAGGGGCCTGCCTCAGGGGTTGGGGGAGGGCACGCTAGACAGAATGGAACAAGGTTTTATGCATTCAGAGTTGAATTGATAGTTTAAAACAGAAAGTAGTCTAAGCCTTTATTTTTCTAATGTTTACCCTGGGGGTTTATCTCACTCACTCTTGCCCAAGCACTTCCAACACAAACAGTGACACCACCACTGAGTGCAGAGCTCCTGAACCTAATACTAGCCATGAGTGAAGTCCAGCACTTAACTGTTTATTAAGCAAACCCATGTTCATGGTCTCACTTGATTTTCTAAATAAACCTCATGACGTGACGCTCTCCTGGGGTGCTTTTACTCCAATGTCTGGAGACTCTTGCGTTGTCATACTGGGTGCAGGGAGGTTGTTACTGGCTTTTGTTAGGTAGAAAGAGGCTGCTAAGTGTTCTACATGCACGGGACAGCACCCACAACAAAGGATTTTCTGGCCCAAAATGTCAGTAGTGCCAAGGCTGTGAAACCCTCTCTTGAGATGAATTCTGTATTTAAAAAGGGAAACTGAGTTCTTGGGTTGAGCTCTATCTAAAACACTTAATTGTGAACTCCAGTTCTCCTATGTATAAAAAAAATTATTTTTTCAATTAAATGACCTAGAAAATCTTCCTAATCTAAGAGACTGTGAGTCCATGGATTCAAATGTAGATTTCAACCCACGAAGGAGTAAGTAAGAATTTTCCTGCAGCAGAAGGTACTGCTGTGAGGTGCTGACTTTCCGTGCAGTGTTTTATTTGGATAATAAAGAATTCGCTCAGCTGGACACTTGGGGGTGCCTTAAATGCATGTGGCCAGTGTGACTTTGTAGAAGGTCCTGCTCTCTGTCTCCAGTCTCCTCTCTCCTCCCCCGCAGTAGAAGCTGTGAGTCCAAGGAATCCAGAGGACCACAAAAATTTAATTAGAAGGACAGAATAATTCACATGGTGACAGTGTGGTTTCCAGAACTTGTTGAGATCATTAAAAAATTACCTGTGTCCCTCAGTACCCCCTCTGCCCAGACAAACTCTCTAAACTCCCTGTCGCTTGACCACCTCCAAATCCTGCCCACAGAGACAGGTGACTCTCCATGGGGTTTGAGAGTGTGGAAGGTAGTCCCTGGGAAAGGCAAGCCAGTTGCTAAAGTACAGTGAAAATAATGACCTCAACTCACCAAGCTCTTATTATATGCTTTCTCTATGACAACCCTGAGAGATGAATATTATTCTTTTTGCTTGACAGATAAAGACACTAAGGCTTGGAGAGGTTAAGTACAAGCTTTGATTTGTTTTTTGTTTTTTTAAGGGAATAATAAAAACTTGACAGAAGATGTGTGTATTAAGTTGGAAACTACTATATTGTAGGTTCAGATGAGATGGTGGCAGGATGTTTGTAGAGTGGTCCTCATAAGACGTTTGGGCCATACGCATCATACCAGAACTGGTCAGACAGTGTACACGATGCAAAAACATGGTCTTTATAAGCCTAACGTTTTGCAGTTGCAACACTAAGGTTGTAATTCTTGCTTTAGAGTTTAAATGTTGTAATGTATGTTAAGTGCAAACTATAGTCCCTAGAATGCAGTAGGTACTCAATTAATAATAGTGGCTGTCATTATTACTATTTGTTTTTCCTGCAGCAGAAGGAAAAACTATTTGCTCATTGGTGCAGATGTGATCTCTGCTATCTTGAAAGCTGGGAAGAGGCAGGTGAATTGAAAAAAAGTGAACTTATGATACATGAGGCTGCTCAGCACCTGCATTTTTTTATTTGGTCACACTAGTTTTGTTGACTCCCTAGCATATCTTTGCAATTCTGCAAATTCATAGGGCTTGGTTGCGAAAGTTGTTTGGCAAATTCTTATTCAATTGAATTAGCAAATTGAGTAATTTTTCCCCCCACAGTATCTGCCAATATATCCAACTCCCTTTGTTCCTGTTCTACGTTTATTATTTATTTATTTATTTATTTATTTATTTATTTATTTTACAGGGAGAGAGGGATAGATAGGGACAGACACACAGGAATGGAGAGAGGTTAGAAGCATCAATCATTAGTTTTTCGTTGCCGTTGCGACACCATAGTTGTTCATTGATTGCTTTCTCACATGTGCCTTGACCGGGGGCCTTCAGCAGACCAAGCCACCCCTTGCTGGAGCCAGGGGCCTTTGGTCCAAGCTGGCAAGTTTTTGCTCAAGCCAGATGGGCCTGCGCTCAAGCTGGCGACCTCGAGATCTTGAACCTGGGTCCTCCGCATCCCAGTTCGACGCTCTATCCACTGCGCCACTGCCTGATCAGGCTCTACATTTATTCTTGTAGAAAATGTTTCATATTTAGATTCGATAAAAAATAAATCTAGTTCTATCTCTATATTAGATACTCCTCTGGGCACTGTCATTTGTTTTTTTTTTTTTGTATTTCCAGGGAGATACTTCCAAGTAGGACTACAAAACTGAGGGCTCTTACTGATACCCAACAACTCAATGCTTCTTCTAAGGAAGAATTTGACATCAGCCTCTCTCTCGTGTTGCTGCCATGGCTAAAGAAAGAGCCAATGGAGAGGGAATGGAATAAAGATGGAATGTTCCCCAGTTTGCTAAAAGTCATTGCCTCTGGTCAACACGTGAAATCAAAGAAAGTTGCAACCACTGCAGTGAGTGCTTTCCTGTTACAAGGCAAGGTCTTGCTTTTCCCTAGATACTTCTCAATGAGTCAAGGTAGATAGAATTACACTGTACACCATGTATTTATTCCAGCAGATGTTGTTCTTCATTTTCTCTAAGGGAAACTGTGCAGGATAGAATCACGTCCATCTCTCACTCCACCTAATTTATGTTCACCCAGAACCTCAGCATGTGACCTTATTTGCAAATACGGTCCTTGAAAATGTAATTTAAGATGAAGTCATACAGAAGTAGCATGGACCCCAAATTCGATATGCGTGGTCTCTTTCTAAGCAGACCCAGACACACAAGGGTGACCCTGTATGAGGGCAGAGTTAGAGATTGGAGAGATGCACTTGTAAGGCAAGGTGTGCCAAGGACAGCTGGAAATCACCAGGAGGTAGGAGGGAGCCCCTGTACAAATTCTCCTTCAGTGTGCCCACAGGGCACCAACCCAGTCAACACCTTAATTTTGTACACCTAACCTCCAGAACTATGAAACAGTACATTTCTTTTGGTTTGGCCATCTACTTTGTGATAATTTGTTGGAGCACCCCGGGGAAACTAATACAGAAGTCTTGTTTATAAAACCTCAGTAAAGAACCTTATTGGGATGCTTTGAAACTAGAAATAGTTTAACTTAGTTGGACCCAGTGTTCAAACAGAATTCACCATCACCTTCTAGCCATTATCACTTTTTTTTTAACCTTCCAGAGTATTTGTCACACAACACAGTGTCACAGAAATGTTTGAATAGAGATTAATTCCTGGCTGAAAAATTCTCAGTTACTAGGACGTTATCCAAATATGCCTTTCAAGCTTAAAATTCTCCTTGGGTCTTCATTTGACTTGTTTTATTTTGTTTTTCAGTTGACCTTTGTTCTGAATTGGACTGAGCAAAAATAATGGGATTTGATATGACAATAAGATATTGGTTCAGTTTTCTATTACCAAGAGAATTCTGTTCATAGTGTGAAAAGGGCCAGTTGGTCTTGCTGTAATTTGGACTCAGTTCCAATTTATGACTAATGTTTTAAAGGAATAGAGGTGTTATAAAGGAGGTCCTTGAGGTTTAAATCCTATCTGGCTTAAAAACAACCAAGAAAATGGTCCAACCAGCCAATTCTTATTGGAACCACTGTTCTAATAATTAGAGTTTAAATCTTTATCCTGTTTGAATCTATGGAAGACACAAAAGAAAACTGTCATTTAAAATTAGATACTTTGAACAAGTAGAAAATGTATGCCACTTTAGAATACATGAAAGGATAGTCTGTTGTGAAAACTATAACCAGAAAGAATGTGGCATAATTTAGGGGTTAGCAACAAGCAAAAGGGACTAGGTCATTTGAACCCATGACATTGTCTGTAGACTTTCTGTGAGGTCACATGGGCCCCAATCAAGGATAAGGAATAATGGGAGAGATGAGAAGTGATGGGTGATCTATTAAAATTACTGATTCCTGTCTGGGGAGAGATACAGAACAAAGACAGGAAGGCTCAGGCCTCTAAGCATCCACAAGTTTCCCCCACTGTGTAGCTGTCTTGTTGGCCTCGCCACCTGCTGTTCCATCACCTAGGACTGTAAGTGCTGGTGAGCACCCAGAAAGCACCCCCATGCTCATTACATCATTTGATCTTTACACACACTTATGCACACACATGGAACTGTAGGTAAGTATCTAGCTATACTCCTGTTTCTCCTGAGACTTAGAAGGGTTAAAGAAATTCCTCTAAATTACACACCTTGTAAATAAATAGCTGAGATTGAACTATTTTTTATCTGATTCCAAATTCTAGTTCCTACCCCCCTCCCAAATATACTCTGCTATATTCCTGGAAAATTCTGAAAAGCTACTGAAGGGCTGATTTGTTTAAATATAATCTTTGGGCTAGTCTAACAATGATCTAGCACTAGGAAATAAACTAGGTGTAGATATTATATCTTTCCTAAAAATCTATCAAATGTATATCTTTTCTGCTTTTGGTGTCAACAAGCACACATTTTAGTTCCCCCCAAACTTTACCTTTTTCTCCAAATATTGAAAAGAATTTATAGAGAATACAAGAATATGATGTCTAATGACTTTCACTGAAGATACTCCCATGGGACTGAGGGATACAATCATATGTACTCCAAATTTCCTTAGAGCTGGATGTGGTCCATGTCTCCATGTAAGTAGTTCAAGAAAAAGCAGTGGTCTTAAAATCTTAAAATGTCAAATTAACTTCCAGTGAGTATTGTTGAACTTCTCTGTAGTAATTTAGTTAGTTTAAATAAAACGTCATTAATCCAAGTCTTTGGAGAATGAATCTTGGCTCAATGCTCTGAGTTGTTCAAGTGCTTCATTAATATCAGGTTAGCTTCATCTTTTGTGTTCACCTCAGTGGCTGAAATGGTAGATTGTGGAGGCATGGGAAGTATCAGAGATTGTGTTACTCACCATTCAGCTGTAATCCAAATAATATTTATTGAGTGACTATTAAATGCCAGCTCTATGCTGTTTTCTGGTGATTCAGAAGGATTATGACAGATTTGATCTCTTCTTTCTGGAAGTAAGACACATCCTAAAAGTTAACACACTGAAAATGAACTATGAATGGTGATGAATACCATGATGTGAAAAATCAAAGGCTGAGGTTGAGAATGGCATTGGGGGAATGACAGGAAATTATTTCTGAAAGGTGACACTTGAGCTGAAGAATGAGAGGAGCTGACTGTGAAATGTTGAAGTGGGACATTAGCCTCAAGGCAGAAGGGACAGCATGTGCAAAGGCCCTGGACCAGAAAGAGTTGGGCATATTGTAGGAACAAAAGGGATATCTGTGTGACCAAAGCACAGCAAGGGCAGGAGACAGACTTGACATGCAATTGAGAAACACAAAGGTCCTAGTTCATAGGAATATTATTATTTCACAGATGGAAATTTAGATGTCATTGAGAGGAAATGCAGAGAGAGGAGCAGAGACAGGGTGTTGCTGGAGCCGAGTCATATGATCTCAGTGGTCTGAGGAGCAGGTCCCTGGACTGCTGAGCTCACAGAGCCACTCTAGTTCTGCTCCTCACTGAGGCTTGGTCTTTCAGTACTTCCCAGGACCCCTGTGTCCTTGTTAATTGCACTGCAACCAGTTCTGTTGTAGATTTCTTAGGATTTTTCACATAAGTAATTATGTAATCTACAAATAGAGACAGCTTTATTTCTTTTCTTCCTATGTGTATGCCATTTTCTTATTTTTTCTTGCTTTAATCTCTAGGACTTTCAGCATAATACTGAACACAGTGGTGAGAGTAGGCATCTTTGTCTTATTAAGAATCCTAAGGGGAAAGTGTTTCAAATTTTATCACTAAGTATGAATGGGCTTTCCAAAGATGCCTTAGATCATATTAATGAAGTTTCCATCCATTCTTAGATTGATGAGAGTTTATATTATAAATTTTATATTATAAAATTGGTGATGCATTTTGTCAAATGTCTTTTATGTATCTATTGATCACATAGGGTTTTTCTTCTTGCTAATGTTATAGCAAGTTAGCAATTCTAGGATAAATCTTAGTTGACCATGATGTGTTATACATCACTAGACTTTGTTTATTTTTACTTAAAAGTGTTAAGAATCTTTGCATCAGTATTCACAAAGAATATGGGTTCATAATTTTTATAAGGTCATTGATGGAATTTAGCATTAGGATTATGCTACACTCATAAAATAAGTTGAGAAGTGTTTTCTCCACTTCTATTTCCTGAGTTTGTGTAAGATTGTTGGTATTTCTTTCTTCATTGTTTGATAAAATTTATCATTCATACCATGTGGGCCTAGAATTGTCTTTATAAGAAAAGTTTTTGATAAGTAATTAAATTTCCTTAATTGATGCTGAAACTTGCAATTTTTTTTTATTTCATGCTGTTTCAGTTTTGATAAGTTGTATTTTCAAGAAATTTTTCCATTTCATTTGGTTTGATAACTTTTATGCATCAAGTTGTTCATAATATTTTCTGTTTAGCTATAGTGAAGGACCCTATTTGATTCTTGACACTGGTAATTTATTGTTTGCTCTCTCTTCTATTCAGTTTAGGGAAATTGTCCATTTTTTTTTTCATCTCTAGCAAGAAAAACCTTTTGGCTTCATTTATTTTTACTGTCTATTTTATTTTTTATTGATTTTGGTTGGTCTGCACTGATTGTCTTTCCTCTAAAGCAGGGCCCAGCAAACATTTTTTTATAAGGGGCTGGATTATAAAGAGTTTAGATTCTATAGGCCTCGTATCAACTCTATCACACATTCTTTTTCTCTTTTTTCTTCTCCTCTTTCTCCTCCTTCTTATCCTTCTTCAGCAAACATTGAAAATGGTTAAATCCATTCTTAGCTACCAGACCACACAAAAACAGGTCAAGAGCTGGATTCGGTTCACAGACCATAGCTTTCTGACCCCTACTCTAGTTAAGGGAGCATATTTCCCTGTTTTCTCATTTTTGGATAACATCCACAGCATTGTGAATTTACTGTTGAGAAATGCTAGAATCTTTTATAATCTAAAAAAACTGCTAATTAATTTTTGATGGTGGTTTTAGTTGAAATTAACTAGGTGGGCTTGAGCCATCTTCATCTTGGCAGCTCAAACCTCATTTTAAAGTATTTGTCCTAAGCTGGGGTGCTTGGATGCTCCCTGTGCATTCAAACCCTGGGGTTCATCTAGAGATTTGTGTAAGAAGCTATGTGCAGAGGTTAAGGCTCCACCTCTCTTCTTTCTGGTCATTTTCCCTTCGCTTTCTGGCTGCTGTGTCTTATGCTGTGTGCATTTGCCTTTCTTTGATTTTGCAGTTTAGAAAGGTTGCAGGTTTCAGCATGTAAGTACCAGAGCTGGTAGTCACATCACTAAAGCTTAGTTCTCATGGGTAAGATGAAAATAATAATGGTCCCTGTACCACAGAGCTGTTATAAGGATCACATGATGTACTGTGATGCACGAAAGGGACTCAGCGCCCAAACCAGAACACAGGAAGCTCTATCGACACAACATAAATTTATGCTGATTTAAAACTCTATACTTTTTTCCTGTGTATTCTCACTCTTCTCTTTCTGTTTGAATAAACACCATTGATTAGGACACTGTATGTGCTGTGCTCTGTGGTTGTTTTTGTTGTGGTCATTTACTCCCAATAATCATATAACAGGGGTTTTATGGCTATCATTTTATAGACAAGAAAGCAATTTGTGCAAAGTATCTGGATTGCCCTTCTCTCCCATACCTTGATGTTTCTTCACAGCCCAACTCAATTCCTTCTTCCTTTACAAAGCTAGACCTGACTTGTCCAGCTTTCACTGGTCTTGGATGAGCTGCTGTGTAGACCCACACTCCTTTAACCTACACAGTGCCTAGCACTGATCTGGATGCTTAAGGGACTTAAATTTTTCTCTACATATTTGCTGTTTTATTATTCAATCAAAACAGGATTTAGGCTAGACTGCCTCCATGTCATTGGTGTCTTTCTAAGGCACAAATCTTTTCACGCTGTTCTCCTGATTAAAGTCCTTCAGTGATGCCCCATGCCCTCCTGCTGAACACCCAGCTGATGTTTCTTGTTAGGAAAGGCTGTCTGTGATCTCATTGCTGCCAGTCACTTCAGCCTCACCTCTCACTGCTGCCTAATCCTGCTAAATCAAACTGCTGCAATTAACACTGCGGCCACCCCTTTGTTCCCTCTGCTCATTAGCCTGGTAGTCCTCTTCTCCACTCTTTACCACAGCACTGATTAGCCAGGGCTCAGAAGAGGGGTCACTGCCTCTGAGAAACCTCTGATGTCGCTCCCAGGCCTTACTGAATGCTTTCTCCTCCCTCCCACAGTCCACCCCATTTTAAAATGATTTTATCACAGCATCCGATAAGTTGTATTGCACTTGTTTGATTAAATATCTGTTTCCTGTCCTAGATAGAAAGTCTAAACTCCCTCATTGCTGTTACATTAGGGTCTAGCATCATGGCTCATAAATAGTTTCATTAATTAATCAGTTTTAACTCATTAACGAGGTTGTTTTTGTTGCACTCATTGCCTCTGCCCCACCATTTGGAGACCTCATTCCACATGTTACCTGCCATTCTGACGCCGCTCCTGTGGGCTCTCCACCACTGACTAGACTATCCTTTCCCTTCTTCTGCATAGATTCTTTTTGTATCAAATGTAGGATGGCCAGCCCTGCCCCTCGCCCTGCAGAGGGAGGGATCACTGTTCTTTCTCCCTAGTACAATGCTGCGTTTCACACACACCACCTGCGTCTGTTCGACTGATCTCATATGTAATTCTTTTGGAGACCTCCACCCAGGTGCTCAACCTCATCTCCACCTGAAACGCTCACCCTCTTCTCACCTTGTCTTTAAACAACTCTACCCCTTAAGATCACTTTTTTTTTTTTTTTTTTTGTAACTTGGTATCTAAGGAATTGCTACCATTTGTACAGTTCTTGATAATTGTTCTATGTAAGCTCAAAAGAAGTCATAATGTATTGTGATCATCATCCCAATTATGGAGATTAATACCTTCCCTATAGTGCCCAGTGATATAGGGTGGATCATAGGGGTCTCAGAAGAGAAACTTACATAGAATATCATGAATATTTGTGGAGCATTAAAATATGAGAGTCACTGCTCATGTCGCTGGAGGGCTCCGAAAGGTGATCAAATTATAATGCTACTGCTCACAATGCTAATAGTCTGGTCGGAAGTGATAAAACCATGTAGTAATAACAGCAAACAGCAACAGCAAGGTGATGACAAGTGTTTCTGAGGGCCGGCTGTGTGCCACACAGTTTAGTATATTTAATGTATTCATTTTTATTCTCACAATAATGCCCTGAGATAGGCGTTGCCTTGTTATTCTTATGGATAAGAGAACTGAGTTCCGGAGCAGTTACTGACTTGCCCAAACTTCCACAGCTGTGTGTGTGTGGGGATTGGGGGGACAGAACTGCATGTGTAAGTTATGACTGCTTGGACCCAGAGGCTGCACTGCCTCTTGGATGCAAGAAACTCAGTACAGTGTAAACTAAGTGGTGAAGGAGAACAGCAAACAGGAGGTTCAATAGGACTCAGGACTAGAGAAGAACCTAAATTGGTTCTTTTTATAAAAGAGAGACTGTTGGGGGTGGAGAATTGCCCAGGTAAAGAAAACAGTCTGGTCCCTGGCTGGTTGGCTCAGTAGTAGAGCATCAGTCCAGTGTGTGGATGTCTTGGGTTTGATTTCTGATTAGGGCACACAGGAGAAACACCCATCTGCTTCTCCACCCCTCCCCCTCTCCCTTCTCTTTATTTCTCTCTTCTCCCACAGCCATGGCTTGGTTGGAGAAAGTTGGCCCCAGACACTGAGGATGGCTCCATGGCCTCATCTCAGGCGCTAAAATAGCTCAGGTGCTGAGCAACTGAGCAACAACCCCAGATAGGCAGAGCGTCCCCCAGTAGGGGGCTTGCTGGTGGATCCTGGTTGGGGTGCATGCGGGAGTCTGTCTCTCTGCTTCCCCACTTCTCACTTAAGAAAAATAAAATAGTAATAATAGTAATAGAAAGAAAATAGTCTGGGTGTATGGGAGGAGTGAGTAATAAAATGTGAATGAATTAGGAGAGGTAGTTTAGAGCAGTCCAACTAGAGGATCACCAAACTTCTGAGTCATTGGGGAAGTAGAACAAACCAGAACTGGGCCTGATTGAGTTTTAAGGGGTGTTAGGGCTAAATCATACCTCCCAAAAAGTTACTTGTTGAAGCTCTAACCCTCAGTACCTCAGAATGTGATTGGTATTTGGAGATGGAGTCTTTAAAGAGGTCATTAAGTTAAAACAGAGGCATTATGGCCAGCCCTAATCCAATATGAATGGTGTCCCTATAAGAGGAGAGGAAATTGGGACACAGACACACACACAGAGGGAGGACCATGCAAAGACACAACGGAAAGGTGGCTATGGGCAAGCCAAGCTGAGAAACCCTCCCTGTTCGCACCCTAATCTCATACTTCTAGCACCCAAATTGTGAGGACATACATTTCTGCTGCTTTGTTTAAGCCCTGCCATCTGTATGTAATACTTTGTCACAGCAGCACTGACTAGCAAACTAGTGCCTGGAATGATGGAGAAACGGGTTCCACTATTTTATTTTATCTGGCAAACTGGAAAAGAACATGGATATGAGAGTCGCCGGCTGGGAAAGAAAAAGAGTTGTATTACATGCATAAATATTTACTAATTTGTTTCTCTTGATTGTGCACGGAGACTGGCCGGTGCTAGGTACTCAGCCGAGGTCAGTTCTGAAGCCACTGGCCTTGTGTGACAAGGCCTTTTGCAGGTGACCTGGCCTGATTGGTGTTCTTCCTTCACTCTGACTGGAATGACAAAAAGAAAGAAAAAAGATTTTACTGCAGTGATGTCAGCTCAACTTGAAATATGAGCCGCCCTTCTCCTCCTCCCGTGTTTTAATAAAGGTCCCAGGGCTGATCAGAGATTGGAACCGTGCTCGGCAGACCCGCGGCTCTTCTGACTCCCTTGCAGTGGCAGAGATTTATGGACTCCTTATTATGTAGTTCCTTAATACAAAATGATGGGACCTGAAATTCCCGCTGTCAAGGATTAAGGAGGGAAGAATTTATTTTCTGCTCTTTAAATCTTACTTAATGAAAATGATTGCTTTTTCACCTTTCCTCCCTTTTTATCATTTGGGCACAATATCCTCATGAAGAGTTAAAGAGGGGTTCATGTGTGGGAAGACAGAAAGCCTGAATCTCTACTTTCATTTTGCAAATACCTTGAGCATTGGCTACGTGTTAGGAAGCTGCCAGGCCCTTAGGGACACAAAGAGCAATAAAACGAGGTGCCTGATCTCAGGTCTCAGCGAAGGTCCCTGACTAACAATGCGTTACATTCAGCATCTATTAGCTGTTGAGAAAATAATAACGCTTTCCCATTAAGTATTTAAAGTTTTTCTTCAAGGTCATTTGAAAGCCAGGTTAATTAAGTTGCCTGCAGTGAAACTGATCTTCATATTTGATCCCAGTTCTGATTCTGTATTCCTATAAGACGAGGCTGATCTTTGGTTCAGACATCGCAAGTAGCATCCTACAACCTATGGATTCCGGCTTCAGGTCAAATCCAGCGGGGCTGGCTGTCCCTCTACTGTGAGGAAGCCAGCAGTGTGGAAGTTCACCTGGGGAACATGGCTCCTGGTCAGATCTGCAGAGGGCTCTGTGTGTGTGTGTGTGTGTGTGTGTGTGTGTTGCAGTGGGCTGTGGTCATGCTTGCATGTTTTTTTCCCCGGAGTCTATTTTGTGAAATATAATTGAAATCGAAACGCCAGTGATTTTTAATCATACTCCCAATTTATATCTCATGTAACCATATGCCAGTGTTCTCGGAGTGTTACAGGGATATGAATTATGCTGAAATTGGATTAGGCAAATACACATTTTCCTTAAAAAATAGATACCCAAAGCAGTAATTTAATTCCACGAGCTCTAAAGCTTCTCTCAGAAACACTCTGTGCGCCCTATCAGCAACTCACTGTGGATTTTTTTCTGGGCTGCTTTCTCTGCTTTTTTCATTTTCTTCTAGAACCCACTGTATTTAACAAATATTAGCCACCATGGGCAGTCCATTTATATCAAAGCCATCCCTAAATGCAAGGAAATCAGGTTTTCGAAGGAAACCATCAAGACCCTTCCCCAATTCTTCACTTTTAGGGGAAGCAAAATAGAATGTACTTCTATACCATTTCTCTTCAAGAATGCATTTCTCTCCAGTCTGGATCCCGACTGGAGCACTTGAACAGTTACTAGCCCATAGCTTCAGACCCTAACTGGTCGTGACACAGGCATTGTCTTATTGGTATGTAATAGAATTGTGGTTTACTGAGGACACCCCTGTGGGCAGAACTACAGAAAAGGGGCTTGCTTATTCTGGGCTATTATTGTCCCTGTGCATTCTGTTGGACAAATGTCTCATGACTAGTAAAGGCAGAGGTGTTAGTCTATAACAGGAACAGGAATAAGACTGGAGTGAAGATATTTCTCAAACAATTCCCTGGACATTTTCACAGTCCTTCAGAAGGGACATCATGGGGTGATTACGATTGTGGCTTCTAGCACCAGTTGGCCTGAGTGTGTATCCCTGATTTATTATAGAATCTGAGGTGTGGGGTATTTTTCTGCTATTTTTTTAAACAATAAATTAAGTTTAGGCCAGGACTGAGAACCTAGTGACGTAGGAATCGGTGTCCAGCTGTGATGTCCATGGTGTTCTAACATAATTTTATTCAGTTCAGGGAGCAAAAGGAAGAAACTGAAGAGAGAGCAGGGAATTTCCCCAAGGTCACATACACATTAGCGACTGAACTCCCAACCTGGCCCTTGTTTCTTCTCTACTTTCTGGTGGTATAAAATGAGTAACTCTTATTTTACTCACTTCTGTTTGATCCTACAAACTCTTCTCCATGTGTGGCCAAGAAATGTCCAGCAACATTAGACCCCGAATGTCAGGTACTAACCTTGGAAGTGGTAAAGATGTCCCATATATTGTGCAGAATCCGATTTCTGTTCAAAATCATAAACTGTGTTAAGTTTTTTAAAAAGACCTTCTGAAAATAAATAGAAAATGCTTTCAAGTTACTACAATAAATATTATTATCAAAGGTAGGGGGTGGAAAATAATAGGACTATATCTAAACATGTCTTCATGATATGTTTTCATGTGTGCACACACGTTCTGACTAGTGCCGAGAACAAGCAGCCTATTACCTCTACCAACAGGGACTCCCCATTTGTGTGGCCTAAGGTAGGGAATGCTCTGAGAGGAAAGTTCCCTGGAGCAAAACACTCCAGTGGGCTGACACACCTGAGCCCGTCGAGATCCGGGAGTCAATGAAGAACCATGATGAATATGGCTCTCCAAATCGTGACCTTGGCTGGCACCATCCTTCCAATCTTTCTGGACATCCAGATTGATTGCAGAAAGAAAAATTAGTGTTTCATATTATAAACTCATTTTTTTTAATATATAAATATGAGTGGAAACCTGAAGATGATGGAAGATTTACCAATCTCTGCTACCATGGACACTTTTCAGTAAGAAGTTAGACAAGTGGTTAAATTTATGCTAATATGAGAAATGTCACATTCGGAATCCTCCCATTTCTCGGTGATTTGTGTTTATGGGTGTTTAGCAACCAAACAGATACCTACTCATGAATTATCCCCCTACAGATCCAGTGGATGTCATCATGAGGCCAAACAGAAATGACATGGACAATCAACTTTGCAAATACTTACTGGACACCTTCCAGGAGCCGTGGGCCATGGGAAGTTTTGGAGAGACAAAGATAAATAAAATGTCATGTCTGTTTTTAGGGAGTCCACAGTGTAAGCAAAGGTATATAGGAAGCATGTGCAGACTGAGGAAGAAGATTTCATCGAGGAGCGAGACACAGCGCTAACCATTGTAAAGCCGTGTGAGGAGACCATAGAATGAGTAAGTGCAGAGTGCTAATGTGACACTGAGGAGAGAGTGACTGAGTCAAGAGAGGACGTCGGGCGCGGAGACCGTCAACGGGAAAGACTTCACCTGAAGCGACTACTGAGCTGACACAGATTTCTTGTACAGAAAGGGTGAAGTGGAGTCTGGAGCATCTTGGCCTTCACACTCTGGGCCTCACTTAACACTGCCTCTGTTGCCTAGAAACCTGCACCTGCAGACGGTCCTTAGTGAAGCTGTTCTGTCCCCCATCCTTGCTTCTGAAAGGCACCCATCACCCCTCTCCCTGTGGTCCCACGAGGAAGAGACCCACATGGCTTCGTCTATGAGATCTTAAAGGCACAAATCTTGTAAACTGTCGCTTCTTTGAAAAGTTTCAATGTTGTCTTTCTTTTAAATTAATTTTAATGGGGTGACACCAATAAAACAGGGTACATATGTACAACGAAAACATCTCCAGATTATCTTATCATTCAATTGTATTGCATACCCGTCACCCAAAGTCAAATTGTCCTCTGTCACCTTCTATCTGGTTCTCCCTGTGCCCCTACCCTCCTCCTTATCCCACCCACCCCTCCCTCCCCCCATCCAGTAACCACCACTCTCTTGTCCATGTCTCATAGTCTCACTTTTATGTCCCACCTATGTACGAAATCATGCTGTTCTCAGTTTTTTTTTCTGATTTACTTATTTCACTCCATATAATGTTATCAAGGTCCATCCATTTTGTTGTAAATGATCCGATGTCATCATTTCTTATGGCTGAGTAGTATTCCATAGTATATATGTACCAAAGTATTTTAATCCACTCATCTTCTGACGGACACTTGGGCTGGTTCCAGATCTTCACTATTGTGAACAATGCTGCCATGAACATGGGGGCGCATTTCTTCTTTTTGAAGAGTGCTATGGTGTTCTTAGGGAATATTCCTATAAGTGGGATAGCTGGGTCAAAAGGTAGTTCGACTTTTAATTATTTGAGGAATCTCCAAACTGTTTTCCACAGTGGCTGCACCATTCTGCATTCCCACCAGCAGTGCAGAAGAGTTCCCTTTTTTCCACATCCTTGCCAGCACTTATTCTGTGTTGTTTTGCTGATGAGTGCCATTCTGACTGGTGTGAGGTGATATCTCATTGTGGTTTTAATTTGCATTTCTCTAATGATTAGTGATGTTGAGCATTTTTTTCATATGCATATTGGCCTTCTGTATGTTCTCTTTGGAGAAATTTTTATTCATTTCTTTTCCCATTTTTTGATTGGATTGTTTGTCTTCCTGGTGTTGAGTTTTATAAGTTCTTTATAAATTTTGGTTATTAACCCCTTATCAGACGTGCTGTCGAATATGTTCTCCAATTGTGTGGTTTGTCTTTCTTTCTGTTCTTATTGTCTTTAGCTGTGCAAAACCTTTTTAGTTTGATATAGTCCCATTTGTTTATCTTGCCTTTTATTTCATTTGCCCGTGGAGATAAATCAGCAAATATATTGGTGCTACACATGTCGGAGAGCTTGCTGCCTACGTTTTCTTCTAAGATGCTTATGGTTTCACGGCTCACATTTAAGTCTGTTATCCATTTTGAGTTTGTTTTTTGAATGGTGTAAGTTGATGGTCTAGTTTCATTTTTTTGCAGGTAGATGTCCAATTTTCCCAACACCATTTGTTAAAGAGGCTGTCTTTACTCCATTGTATGCTCTTAACTCCTTTGTCAAATATCAGTTGTCCATAAAGGTGTGGGTTAATTTCTGGGTTCTCTGTTCTGTTCCATTGATCTATGTGCCTGTTCTTATGCCAGTACCAGGCTGTCTTGAGTACATTGACCTTGTAGTATAACTTGATATCAGGGAGAGTGATACCTCCCTCTTTATTCTTCCTTTTTCAATATTGCTGAGGCTATTCATGTTCTTTTTTGGTTCCATAGAAATTTTAGGAATATGTGTTCTATATCTTTGAAGTATGTCATTGGTATTTTAATTGATATTGCATTGCATTTATAAATTACTTTGGGTAATATAGACATTTTAATGATGTTTATTCTTCCTAGCCATGAGCACGGTATATGCTTCCACTTGTTTGTATCTTCCTTGATTTCTTTTATCAATGTTCTATAATTTTCTGAGTAGAAGTCCTTAACCTCCTTGGTTAAATTTGCTCCTAGGTACTTTATTTTTTTGGCTGCAATAGTGAAGGGGATTGTTATGCTTAATTTCTTTTGCTGACAGTTCATTGTTGGTATATAGAAATGCCTCTGATTTCTGAGTATTAATTTTATATCCTGCCACCTTGCTGAATTCATTTATAAGGTCCAGTAGCTTTTTGACTGAGACTTTAGGGTTTTCTATATACAATATCATATCATCTGCAAATAGTGACAGTTTTACTTCTTCTTTTCCAATTTGGATGCCTTTTATTTCTTCTTCTTGTCTGATTGCTGTAGCTAGGACTTCCAGAACTATGTTGTATAAGAGCGGTGAAAGGGGGCATTCCTGTCTGGTTCCTGATCTTAAGGGGATTGCTTTTAATTTTTGTCCATTTAGTATGATGTTTGCTGTCGGTTTATCGTAGATGGCCTTTATCATGTTAAGGAATGTTCCCTGTATTCCCACGTTATTGAGAGTTTTGATCATGAATGGGTGCTGGATTTTATCAAATGCCTTTTCTGCATCAATTGAAATTATAATGTGATTCTGTCCTTCCTTTTGTTTATGTGATGAATCACGTTGATTGAATTGCGAATATTGAACCAGCCTTGCCTCTCCTGAATAAATCCCACTTGATCATGGTGTACGATTTTTTTCATATATTGCTGGATCCGGTTGGCTAATATTTTGTTGAGAATTTTAGCATCTAAATTCATCAGGAATATAGGCCTATAATTTTCTTTCTTTGTGTTGTCTTTGCCCGGTTTTGGGATCAGAATTATGCTCGCCTCATAAAAGGAGTTTGGAAGTCTTCCTTCCTCTTGAATTTTTTGAAATAGCTTGAGGATAGAAGTTAGTTCTTCTTTGAATTTTTGGTAAAATTCACTTGGGAAGCCATCAGGCCCAGGACTTTTCTTTTTTGGGAGTTTTTTGATAACTGTTTCGATCTCATTTGTTGTAATTGGTCTGTTTAGGTGTTATGATTCTTCCAGATTGATTTTTAGAAGATTATATGATTCAAGAAATTTGGCCATTTCACCTAGGTTGTCTACTTTTTTGGCATAGAGTTCTTCATAGTATTTTCTTACAATGCTTTGTATTTCTGTTATGTCAGTTGTTATTTCTCCACTGTCCTTTCTAATTTTATTTATTTGGGTTTTCTCTTTTTTTCTTGGTGAGTCTAGTTAAAGGTTCATCAATCTTGTTTACCTTTTCAAAGAACCAGCTTCTGGTTTCATTGATCTTCTGTATTGTTTCCTTAGCTTCTATGTCATTTATTTCTGCTCTGATCTTTATTATTTTCTTCCTTCTACTTGTCCTGCATTTTATTTCCTGTTGTTTTTCTAGTTCTTTTAGATGCAGGGTCAGGTTGCTGATTTGAGCATTTTCTGGCTTCTTATGATATACTTGTAGTGCAATGAACTTCCCTCTAAATACTGCTTTTGCTGTGTCCCATAAATTCTGAGTTGATGTATGCTCATTATCATTTGTTTCTAGATCATTTTTATTTCTTCTTTAATCTCATTGTTAATCCATTCATTATTTAATATCATGCTATTTAGTTTCCAAGTGTTTGAGTATTTTTCAGTTTTTCTTTTGTGGTTAATTTCTAGTTTCATGGCATTGTGATCAGAGAAAATGCTTGATATGATTTCAATTTTCTTAAATTTATTGAGACCATTTATGTGTCCTTACATGTAGTCTATCCTAGAAAACGTACCATGAGTGCTTGAGAAGAATGTATATTCTACTGCTTTAGGGTGAAAAGTTCTGAAGATATCTATTAAATCAAGTTGATCTAGTGTATCCTTTAAGTCTGCTGTTTCTTTGTTAATTTTCTTTCTGGAGGATCTATCCAGTGTTGTTAGTGGGGTATTGAAATCCCCTACCATGATAGTATTGCTGTTAGTTTCATCCATCAAAGTCTGCTTTATGTATGTTGGGGCTCCTATATTTGGTGCATAGATATTTATAATAGTTATATCTTCCTGTTGAATTGTTCCCTTTATCATTATGTAGTGTCCTTCTTTATCTCTTACTACAGCCTTTGTTTTAAAGTCCATTTTGTCAGCTATAAGTACTGCTACCCCGGCTATTTTTCATTTCCATTTGCATGAAATATATTTTTCCATCCTTTTACCTTCAGTGTATTTGCATCTTTTGTTTTAAGTTGTGTCTCTTGTAGACAGCACATATATGGGTCCTGTTTCTTTATCCACACAGCTACCCTATGTCTTTTGATGGGATCATTTAATCCATTTACATTTAAGGTTATTATTGATACGTAGTTGTTTATTGCCATTTTATTCTTTAAAGCTGTATTCTTCTTTTGCTATATTCTTTCCTCCCTTTGAACTGTTCAAGACAGGCCCCTTAGTATCTGTTGCAGAATTTGTTTGGTTTTAATGAATTCCTTGAAGCTTTCTTTGTCTGGGAAGCTCTTTATTTCTCCTTCAATTTTAAACGTTAGCCTTTCTGGATAAAGTAGTCTTGGTTGTAGGTTCTTGTTCTGCATTACTTTGATTATATCTTCCCATTTCCTTCTGGCCCTAAATGTTTCTGTTGAGAAGTCGGATGTCATCTTTATGGGGGCTCCTTTGTAGGTGATAGCCTTTTTTTCCCTTAGCAGCTTTTAAAATTTTTTCTTTATCCATTAGTTTTGGTATTTTAACTATGATGTGTCTTGGTGTAGATTTTTTTGGGTTTCTCTTTAATGGAGTTCTGTGTGCTTCCTGAACGTGTGGAATGTTTCCCAGCCTTAATTTAGGGAAGTTTTCTGTTATGATTTGATTGAACAAAGTTTCCATTTCCTGTCCTCTTTCCTCTTCTTCAGGCACCCCTATGATGTGAATGTTGTTTCTCTTCATGTTGTCACAGAGCTCCCTTAGAGTTCCCTCACATTTTTTGAGTCTCTTTTCCTTTTTCTTCTCTGCTTCTGTGCCTTTGTTATTGTGTCCTCTAACTCGCTGATTCAATCCTCAGCGTGATTCATCCTGCTTTTAATTCCTTCCATTGTGGTCTTTAGTTCTGATATTGTATTTGTCATTTCTGTCTGATTCTTTTTTATTATTTCAATTTTGTTTTTTATATTTGTTATTTCTTTATTTTGGTGTTCATAATGACTACCCATTGTTGCTCTAATTTCTTTGAACATCCTAACTATCATTATTCTAAATTCTGCATCTGGTAATTTGGTTATATCTGATTCATTCAGGTCTTTCTCTGGGGATTTCTCTTGATTCTTTTGGTTTGCATTCCTCTGCTTGCCCATTTTGTCTGTGTATAAGCAAGTTGTGGCCACTGGAGTCCAGTATGTGTTGCCTTTGTGTTCTTAGGTGTGGTCTGTCTGCAGGCCCACCACCCACTCTGCCACTGCCTCCGGCGGTTGGGTATGGTTGTTGCCAGTGCCGGCCCACTGCGGCTGTTGCTGTGATTTCCACCTCTCCTCCGGCGGAGGGGCTGTCACTCAAGCCACAAGCCTCAGCACATAGGATAGAGGTGAGCACCTTTGCTCACCTGTGGACCCATCTGTTTCTGGGCTCACGCCCAGCACCGGCAGTCAGAGCCTGCTCGCCACAGTTTCGCGGGTTGTTCGGGGCTTTTCATGTGCTCTCAGCTGTGAGCCTTTGTCTGTCCGGTGCTTTAGCCCCACCCTCGAGCCAGGGCCCTCTTGCACAGGGTCGCAAATCACGGTTTATTGGGCCAGGCTGGCGTGCACTCAGCATCGGACTTCCGCTCATTCTGGGCTCTACCCTGCCCCTGCTTTCAGAGCCAACTCGCGTACGCAGGATGGCAAACCACAGTTTCTCTGGCCAGGCGGGGCTGGTAGCATGAGCTCAGCAGCGAGCACCCGCCCGTCCCTGGTCCTAGTCCCGTCCTCGCGGTCAGGGCCGGCTTGAGCAGGGTTGCAGAGCAAATCTCTGCCTGTTCCTGGCCTTTCGCTTTTTCCCCGCAGGTTGTGTCACAGGTGGGCCTGCAGCTGCTGGACTGCTTTTGTGCGTCCCTTCCGCCCCTGCTGGGCTAGAACAAGCTCACACCGGTTGGGCCCCCGGCCACACCGACAGAACTGCGTTTCAGCTTCCTGCCAACACCATACCCTTAAGCAACTCTCAGCAGAGTAGGAATTGCCCTAAGTCTCCATACTGTAGGCCCGGGAGCTCCCTCCCTCTAAGCAGCTCTGCTCTAAGTGCCGCGGAAGAGCTTGTTTGGCTGGTGTTTTGTCTCCCTTTGCTGGTATTGCTAGTTCCAGGGGCAATATTCGTTTTCGATTAGGGAAGTGACTTAGCCCAGGGGTTAGGGTGGCTGTCCCTCAGAGTGTTTCTCCCTGTGCCTTCAGTCCACACTCTCTTCCCGCTGCTCTGGTCCTCTCCTCTGTCCCTGTTCCCCCGAGCCCTGAGTGCGTGGTTGTGAGAGAGGTTTTCTGTGCTGTCCCTTTAAAAAGAATCTTGGGTCTGAGAAAACTGTCTCTTTCTCACAAACAGTATCCTCACTTGTTTCACAGCTCAATACTGTCCAAACGCCTCTTCTAGGCTCTGGGATTGCAGGCTGGGGCTTGGTTCCTGGGACCCAGGTTCCTCCCTCTCCGCCAAACTCTTTTCCCGCCACGTGGGTCTCTCTGGGCTGCTGTTTGCTCCGGGGAACCGGGCAGCCCTCTTTGCATTTTCGCTATTCCTACCAGTGTTAATGTGGCTTCTTCTGTGTTCCTTGGTTGAAGATTCCAGTTAGTTTAGTTCAAAGTTGGTTTATCCAGATGATGGTTCTTAAAATTGAGTTATAATCCACTTTGGTTCTGAGAGTTGGAAGTTGGTACATCCGCCTACTCCATCGCCATCTTCCCCCTCAATGTTGTCTTTTACAAATTTATTTTTTACACTCCAATTACTGGCTGAAGTGCATTGAGAGATTTATTTTTTTCTTATTTCTAGAAGTTCTAGTCAGTTTTACATTACAAGAAACTTACGAAAGCTATCATCATTTTGTCATGAATCTCTCTCTACTCTCTTTAAAATGGCCGTAAACAGACAGGCAAAGTTAGAGTAATAATGATAACGGTAATAATACTAAGGATAAAAGCCAAACTAGCATATTTCTTTAAAGAAATAAATTCTCTTTTCTTAGTAAAAAAATCCTTTGGGCATTGTTTAAATAAAAAACAAATGGGGATCTAAGTCAGTTTTATTTCCTTTGAAAATATTTTTAACCTGGGTAGTTGAGATTGTGGTGTCTTGATATTATTAATGAAGAATTTGGAATCTTAATACAAATCCCCAGGAATCTGGTGTGTTATCAACTTAATGAAAGATTTCTTCCGGGAAATCTCTTTTCTGAAAATGAATCATATTAAATAGTTGTCCTCAAGTTAGCTTGTCTCTTTTTTCTTAATATTTAACATTCCTTCCTAGACATAAAAACTGAGGGAAAAATTTGTTCTTTGTGGTGTTCTCCTGGGTGCCTTTTTGGAGTCTTGAGTTGCCTCTCTTTGGCCCGTCATTTCAGTTTAGGAGATATGAACAAAGCTAAACTTTTTGTTTTATTCTTACTTTTATAATAAAATAGAACCATTCTATGCTGAAGTTCATTCAGTTATTTTAGTTTCTCTTCTATGACTAATGTTTTAACAACTATTACTCAGTGGTTTTCTACATTTTAATCTCATAAAAATATTGTTCACATTCATTAAATGATTTACAATGACTACATAAGGGACATTCTTTAGCTTCCAAACTTCTTTTTCTATACTTCCATTCAACTCTACCCATTTTTTTCCTGGTTGTATCCAGAAAATGTCCAGCAACCTTAGACCTCACTTTCCAGATCCTGATCCTGAAGTCTCAATTTCCAGATCTCACATAGAATTTAGCTTAAAAATTTGTTTATAGGGCTATGGGACTGGTTGACTAAGGTGAAGGGACCGAGATGTGCAGATTGGAGTTATAAAGTAGTCATGGGGATGTAGAGTACAGCATAGAGAATATAGCCAATAATGTTGTAGTAACTACACTGTTCACAAAAATTAGGGGGTTAGGGAATATGCAGATAGATACTCCTGTACTTTCAGCCTTTTGTACAGTGCATTTTCACCAATGGAATAAAATTTGGTTTTGCATCTCATTTGCATAATCAAATAACTTTCTTTGACTTGCATTTGCTTTTCTGATGTTCTTGTTTAATAAAAATATCAAATGTTTCTTTTTTTATTGCTTCATATTCATTTTGAAATATCCTCTAATTTTTGTGAGCAGTATATATATGTTGCCAGGAAGGTACTGGAAATATTGAGGGGAGAGGACACTTTGTAAAGTATATGATTGTTGAACCACAATGCCATACACCTGAAATTAATGCAAAATAATACTGCATGTCAACTGTAATTGAAAAAGAATTTTTTTAAACTGTGTATGTAACTTGTTAAAGGAAGAACTGGATGAACCCATATTTTTTTATTTTGTTTAATATTCAATAGTTCACTCTTTATATTCCTTATTGCTGTGAGATTCCTAGATATTTTGGGCAAAAAAACCCACAAGGTACTTAAGGCAGCTTGCGGTAAAGCATTCTTATTATAACTGAGATGAAAAAGCTTAAAAAAAAATCTAAAGCGATTAAGGAAGTGAGTATTCTCCTGGGTAAATAGAAGTGAAGATTTTTTTTAATGTAACTGGTTTTATTTTATTTTTTTAATGAGGGGTTGAAATGTGCAGGGCTTATTTTTAAATCTTATGCTGCACCAGCTGGATGCTCTGGAAATCTACTTCCATTTTCAACCTGTAAATTCTGCCACTGGGCGATGATCCTGACTGTGTAGCCATCAGTGAACCACCGGGGGACACCTGCAGTCACATCTGGGTTCTGGAGGGAACTGGTCCCTTGGCAGAGAGGGGAGGGCTGGCATAAAAAGAGATGTGTGATGGGGATGGGAAAGAGTTAAGATCCAATCTGTGAGCTTACTGCCTATGTTTTCTTCTAGGATGCTTATGGTTTCACGACTTACATTTAAGTCCTTTATCCATTTTGAGTTTATTTTTGTGCATGGTGTAAGCTGGTGGTCTACTTTCATTTTTTTGCAGGTAGCTATCCAGTTTTCCCAACATCATTTGTTAGAGACTGTCTTTACTCCACTGTATGCTCTTACCTCCTCTGTCAAATATCAATTGTCCATAAAGATGTGGGTTTATTACTGGATTTTCTATTCTGTTCCATTGATCTATATGCCTGTTCTTATGACAGTACCAAGTTGTTTTGAGTATAATGGCCTTGTAGTATAACTTGATATCAGAAAGTGTGATAACTCCCACTTTATTTTTCTTTTTCAAGATTGCTGAGGCTATTTATGTTCTTTTTTGATTCCATATAAGTTTTTGGAATATGTGTTCTATATCTTTGAAATATGTCATTGGTATTTTAATTGGTGTTGCATTAAATTTATAAATTGCTTTGGGTAATATAGAAATTTTAATAATGTTTATTCTCAGTAAGCTCACCGACATCTATCGCAGCAATCTATTTGCTAATTTATCTCCACACGCAATTGAAATAAAAGACAGGATAAACAAATGGGACTATATCAAACTAAAAAGCTTTTGCACAGCTAAAGACAATATGAACAGAATAAAAAGACAAACCACACACTGGGAGAATATATTTGACAATACATCTGATAAGGGGTTAATAACCAAAATTTATAAAGAACTTATAAAACTCAACACCAGGAAGACAAACAATTCAATCAAAAAATAGGCACAAGAAATGAATAGACACTTCTCCAAAGAGGACATTCAGATGGCCAATAGGCATATGAAAAAATGCTCAATATCACTAATCATTAGAGAAATGCAAATTAAAACTACAATGAGATACCACCTTACACCAGTCAGAGTGGCCCTCATTAACAAAACAACACATGATAGGTGCTGGCGAAGATGTGGAGAAAGGGGAACCCTCCTGCACTGCTAGTGAAAATGCAGACTGGTGCAGCCACTGTGGAAAACAGTATGGAGATTCCTCAAAAAATTAAAAATGAAACTGCCCTTTGACCCAGCCATCCCACTTATAGAAATATATCTCAAGGACATTATATCACTGACTGAAAAAAAGAAATGCACCCCCATGTTTATGGCAGCATTGTTCACAATAGTGAAGAGCTGGAAACAACCCAAGTGTCCATCAGTGGGCGAGTAGATTAAAAAGCTGTGATACATATATACAATGGAATACTATGAGGCCATGAAAAAGAAGGAAATATTACCTTTTGCAGCAATATGGAGGGACCTAGAAACTATTATGTTGAGTGAAATAAGTCAGACAGAGAAAGAAAAATATTATATGACCTCAGTCATTTGATAAATCCAAGGAACAATGAGAACTGAGGAACGGAAATGAGACAGAGGAGGGATCAAAGGGACCAGAGGAAAAGAGGACAGAGGGAAAGGGGATGATAGGATGGGATAAACCTGAAGGGAAGGGGGAGGGCGCTGTAGGGATTGGGGCAAGGGAGATGTGGAGGGGAACATGGGGGAGGGAGGATGCAGTCGGGATGACCCTAGAATCTATGTAAACACAATTAATTAAATAAAAATAATAAATTAAATAAAATTAAAAAGAAATAAAGATCCAATCTGGTGAGAGCTCTGTGCTCCCACAAGGAAAAATGTCTTTGTTTTGACTTTTCCGTTCGAATTTGCTCTGTCTTTCTCAGATATTTTTACATTTGACGCTTGTGTTTCCTTAATGGTCTGATTGTTGTTCAAAGTCCCTACTCTTTCATGCGGAAGCATTCATTTGGACTGCTTTTTAGTTGGTTCTTTCAATTCCAGCATATTGTTTCAAAGTCAGATTCTTCAGTTCTGGAATGTTTGGGGGCAGTGGCCAGAAGCAGACTTTAATTTTGTTCTTCTATTTGGGAGAAATCACCTTGATGTATTGTAAGTAGATGTAGTGGCTAAGGCATTGTTTAATTATTTTTTCTGTTTTCTATGTTATTTGTCATAGATCTGAACTATAGTTTATGTTTTCTAAAGCTTATTTATTTCCTCTTGCATTTAATTTGAAAATACGATATTAGAAGTAAGAAGGATATGAGATCAAGTAATCCAATCTCTTTGCCAAAATGGGAATCTCCTCTAAAAATTAAATTATAATGGGATGTCTCTGTGCTTCCTAAACTTAATTGTCTGGTCTTTAGTCTTAGAAATTTTGGTGAGTTGAGGAGAGCTATACATCCTCCCCCTGGGAAAACTGACATTTGTATTCATACACACAATTTTAAGGGCTTCATGAGCCTCTTGGACCCTATTCTGGATTTCTGCAGGCCTCACATGAAGGATTTCTCCTTGTATTCAAATCACCCACAAAGGGGTCATCCTGACCCCCCCCCTAACCCCATTTTTCCTCCAGTGAGAAAGAGTGTAAGGCCTCCTTAGGTAGCTCCTCTGTTCTTGCTCTCCTTCTTAGAAGCCTCTTTCTTTCATTGAGTTGAATTCTATTTTGTCTTTTATCTTCAATTCAACCAGATATCCTTTCTCTACTTCTTATATACCTGCAGAAAAACAAATTCTTCTTTCCTACGTTTGACAACAAAATTCATAGTCAATCCCTGGTCTTGTTTTAAATTTACTCTGAATTTGTCCAGTGCTCATTTTACCTGGGGTCCATTGCTTCCCGCTAGCATTGCCACTCTTCCCTAGGAAGGATCTGGGAACACTGGACATGAGTGTGACTCACTGGTGGGAGCAGGTTACAGGGTTGATAGTTTTTTTGGGCCAAGAAAAGCTTTTATAGAGTTCTTGAAACTTAAGATAGCAGTGATCTGATTTCTACTGAAAATGTTCCAAGGTTCCCTGCTAGGGGACCTGAGAAGCAGGTGGGTTGGCACAGCTGTAATTTTTAAACTAGTATTTCTGAGAAATGAAGAGGAAATTCTGACAACAGACATGTTAAAGGTGAGATGCCAAATAACCTGTGATGTATTTGTAAGCATTCTTACAGGTTTACAGTGCACATTAAATGGCAGGCACGTCTGTCAGTCCATAAAAGACTGGAAAATAACATCCTGTGAGGGCAAAGGAAAGGAGGAATTATATGTCCAGGAAAGATGAGTTTTAAAACCAATCAAGCAACAGGATAGCGGTGTGGATTCCATCTCTTCTCTTTAGTTAGTCTGTAATGTAGAGCCTGTTGCTTTTGCTTCCATATCCTCAACTGCTGTATTAAGAATAACAAAAGGGGAGTAGAACTGCCCATTCCTAAGGGGTAGTTACATGGTCTACATTAAGTAATGAATGTTAACCACTGCACTGTTATGGGTAATTGGTGGGGGATGGGGAGATGGTTATATTCTCTCCCTACTTTCCTTAATTTAAAGCATTTCCCTTTCCAAGGTCCTATGTTACTTACTCCTTTATTTGAACTATGCCTAACTCCTAATTATTATGGTTCAAATTTTCTTATGGGGACTCTGAGCAGTGATGTGCCTAAGATCATAAAACAAGTATATGGTGAAAGCAAATTTAATTCCACATCTATTCCGTGAATAAATATAATTTTTTCCATAGTACTCACTTCACAGCTTTTATAAATTAAAATGTCCCTTGAGAGAGCAACTTAAAATAAAATACAAAATGTCAAAGCCAAATAACCATAGCGAAGTTTACAAGGGGACAGTTGAGGACTGGTTCTGAGACTCTTGGACTTACAAGTTCAATGCCACCCATGAAAGGAAGTCAGACTGCTCCCACTCCTGCCCAGGTCTTTACCTGGGATCCCTTCTCCCTCTGAAACCAACTACAGAATCCATTAAAATATATGAAACACTTGCTTTAAGACATTGGACAATAGGCTATGCAAGACTATGTGATCTCTGAGAGAAGGAAAAACAAATTGAGTGAGCCCAAAATTACCCGAATTTTCTGCCCAAATGCAATTTCCAGATTCCAGTCTGAACAGAGACCCAAGTGTCCCTTAATCAGGAAAACAGAGATTAAAATCTAGGCAGTTGGAATCTTGGATACAACTTACCAGAAAGAAAGGAGCTGAAAAGATCTACAGTGGCATGTCCTCAAACTGTCTGCATGTTGAAGAATTTGTGGATGGAGGAGCAATCTATGAGGCTGAAAAATTAATTTCCAGAGCTCACAGAGGGCTGGAAAGAACTGGCCTTCCCACAAGCTGAGGGAAGAGACCTCATAAAACATGGAAAAGTCGGTCAAGTTCTTACAAGGGCATAGCCTTAGTACTTAGCACAGTGGGTGAATGGAGATACCATTTACCTTAACTGTGAAATATTGGTGGAGCAGCAGGTTTGGAGGGAAAATTGATTGTATTCTTTTTTAAACAGAATGGTTTTAGGATGACTATTAGCAAATGGAGATGGCTGCCTAATATGAGTCTTAAGTTCAGAGGAGAAATCTGGTTGAAGACATAATATTGGGAGTTGCCAGCACATGGAAAATGATAGTGGATGAGGTCCCCTAGGCAGGAAACGTGAGTAGATTGAAAACAGAAGAGCAAGGTAAATAAGACCTGACCCATGTCATCATTTAGAAATCAGGATGATGAGGAGGCTTCAGCAACAAGTGGGGCTACCAGGTAGAAATAGGCCTGGAGAACATTTTGTCTAGAAAGCCAATGAAGAAATGTGTCAAAAGGAGGACGGGATCAATTGTGTCAACTGCTGCTAAGACTTTGAACGAGATAAATACTGAGAATTGACCACAGAGTTTAGCAATATGGAGATATTGGCAAAGCTGTCTCAGTGGAGTGATGGATATAAAAGGCTTCTTGGAATAATTTCAAGGGGGAATGAAATAAAAAGAAGGCTGAAGACAGTTATAGTAGACTACTGCTGCAGAGAGGAGCAGAAAAAGTAGGAGGCACATGAAATTAAAGATTTTTTTTTTTTACAGGGACAGAGAGAGGGATAGATAGGGACAGACAGACAGGAACAAAGAGAGATGAGAAGCATCAATCATCAGTTTTTCGTTTTGACACCTTAGTTGTTCATTAATTGCTTTCTCACATGTGCCTTGACCGCGGGCCTTCAGCAGACCGAGCAACCCCGTGCTTGAGCCAGTGACCTTGGACTCAAGCTGGTGAGCTTTTGCTCAAACCAGATGAGCCTGCGCTCAAGCTGCTGACCTTGGGGTCTTGAACCTGGGTCCTCCACATCCCAGTCCAACACTCTATCCACTGCACCACCACTTGGTGAGGTTAAAGATTTTTTTGATAGGAAATCTTGTAAGATGCTTGTATATGAGGATATGCCAACCATGATGGAAAAATAAGATGATGTAGAAGAAAACATGAGAGTTTTGGAAGCAATATCCTTTGATTGATGAGACAGAATGTGATCAAATGCCTAAGAGAAGGGTTGACCCAAGGCAAGGGTCTAAACAGCATGTTCACTGTCACAGGCATGCAGGGAGTGCATATGGCTGTAGGTTGGGTTGAGGTTTTAGTACTTGAACTGTTGTTATGGTTCAGGTTGTTTAAAGCTGCTGTCTTTTCACATGGAACAGCATGTATCCTATACCATTGTTTAAGTTCTACAAAACCATAAGAAGGTACAGGGAGTGAGTAGATTTATAGATTCTATGTTGGTAGGCAACATAGACACTTCTTGTGGTTCTAGTGTGTTTGTGAAATAAGAACTAGATGTCATCTTCAGAGAGGAAGGAAGAAATCAAGTGTTTTGAGGTTTGAGGAAGAAGGATGAGATATAAAATAGGGACTTTGGAGAATAAGAGAGCCAATTAAAATGTGTTTGCATTTGGGGGCAGCACTGAAGACCCATTTGAAGTGTGAGGTTATATATTTAAATTAAGACCCATCAGCATGAATGTGGATTGTTTTTGTTTTATTTTTCTTACCTGGTTTTGTTTAGCCATTTGAATGTAAGTATAAAATAGATTAAGAGTTGGACTTAACCAGAGTTGTCATGTTTCCAGTCTGGAGAAAGAGGTACAAGAAAGCTAAGGGTTTGTGCAAAAGAACTAGAGTGACAGACCATCAATCAAAGCCAGAGGTGAGGACAGGAGGGTATGAAGATGAAAAAGGTGACAAAGTCAATCACTAGGGTCATGGAGCTTTTGGAGTCAGACTAACAGAAGCAGTGAATGTGTGTGTGTGTGGCGGGGTGAGAGGATGATGGGGGCCATATGAACAAAGCAGAAAACTTAAAATAGAAAATTTAGGGAGAAGTATATTATCAAGAATGACAAGGACAAAGGGTGTAACAATGGGAGTGAGTGATAAATGAGGAAGAAATAAAATTTTGGAGATAAAAAAGTGAAATACCAAGTGTTGGTTTGATTATTGACCTAGATTTTGAAAATCACCACTAATAAGATAGGAGTAGAGGAGAGACAGAGAGTAACCTGAAAGTCTTCAATGGATAAAAAGGATCAATGTGTGACTGGGACCTCATGGGTAAGTATAATAGGTGAGATAATTTCCATCAAAAAGCTGAGGATTTTTAAGCAAGATGAAGGAGCCAAATCAGAAATGTTAATGGGGAGCCCGGGGGTCTCTTAACCCTAGCTGCAAACCTGTAATAAGTAGGGTGTGAGAGAGAAACAGTACCAGGAGCTAGTCAGGGCCACAAACTGAGGATTCTCCATGTGTCCGGTGAACTGCAGTGTGAGGAAGAAAACTGGTGTCACAGTAACCCAGGTTCAACTTCTACCTCCTTCAGTCATTAGCCTGGACCAGTTACTTAGTAATCTCTCTGAGTATCTGTGTCACCTTCAAAAGGAATGGAGTCACATGAGAAAGTGCATGGGAAGATTTCAAACTGTGAAGCCCTTTATATGTCTGAGGTAGTATTCTACCGCTGACCTCTACCTTGACCTACCTGTCAAACACTGTTTCTCCCAATCAGTAGTTCAGTCCCCTGTCATCTGCTGATATACAAGTTATTTGTGCATTTTGTCATTTGTTCAAAACAATATATGGGGGTCTGTTTTATGCTAGGTCTTGTGGAGATGAATGAAGTGCAAGACCTCTAAGACCTCCCGGTAGTAGACACTGGTTTTCGATGATTGTAACTCCTAACATGCGCACAGTGGTATAAAAACACTTTCATGTCTATTGCTTCATCGAGACTCTACGTTACAGCTTTGAAGGGATACTTCAGACTCTGATTCGTTCAAGATGACCAGTGATGACTCTTGGATTCAGTCACAGTGTCCGGACTTCCCAACCACGGCCTGTTCCATCACAGTGTTTGTCCTGTGCATCTGATCACCTAGCTGTTTGTGTTTTACAAAATTAGACCTCTGACTGATGTGTCTGCCTTCTCCCAGGGCTTCCTCATGGCGAAAGTCAATCATTCCAAGAAACAACTGCAACCTAAGGAAGGTTTAGAGAGAAGAAGAAATAAAAATG
The DNA here is from genome assembly GCA_037038555.1 of Rhynchonycteris naso. NCBI lineage: Eukaryota > Metazoa > Chordata > Mammalia > Chiroptera > Emballonuridae > Rhynchonycteris > Rhynchonycteris naso. The sequence goes on from CM073001.1 coordinate 103,290,983, forward strand.
CTTCTCAGTGCAGAGGATTTGGTGAGAGAATGTGAGACAAAGTTTTGCAAACTGATACGCAGATAACAACTGTAACTCAGAGTAATACACAAACACAACAGCAACAACAACAAAATGTTCCAGAATCATTGAAAAGCAGCTTGATCAAATTCAGGATGTGACTCAAATTATAGGTCTACAGCCCTGTTGGACGTATGTCCTGTATCTCATTAGAAAGAAATTTTATTTTCTTTTTGTAAATAGCTTAAATACATTCAATTCATTTCTAGAGCATGCTTCACCTTTGAAATTCTTTTGTGTTGATTGTCTTTCTTTTCTTCCCTCATGACTAAGCATGGACCACATAATACATTGATGTTGGACTCCAAAGAGCAGTTTTGGGGTTTTTTTAAATGCATTTTCTTGCTTAGGGGTTAAATGAACGTTCCCTTCCCAATCCTGTGCTGTACACAGTTGAGCGTGGCATTTTTGCTTAAAACTCTGAGTCATTTTTCATAAACAAGGATTGTCAAAAGTGCCTGATTCACATTAGAACAACAAATACAGAAAGAAAGAAAAAAACCCAAACCGAATGAGCTCAAAATATTCAATTGTTCCACAAAGAGAAGGGATGTGGAGTCACTGTCTCTGAAGAAGCCACTTGGCTTTTTAGGTCTCAGTTGCTTCATGTTTAAAATTAAGAGGATAAGAGGAGTTTTATAGCTGTACAACCAATTTTGCTGAAATAGTTTTCATGGTTATTGCACAATATTATTTGCAGGTGACATATTACTCTTCCACTGTTTCTGAAGTTTTATAGATATGTAAGAAGTATTAGTACAGTTTATTTTATTTTAATGGTTATTTTAAATGATTGTACTTCAAAAATATTCTTTTTAAAGAAAAGAACACCATCTATCCAGTGCTAACATTGGTATGTTTTAATGTCAGTAGACTAACATTGAATAGAGAAGAGAATTTAAGAAGGCAGCTAGACTAGACCTAGGGCTGGCTGTGTGGGTGATTATGCTTCTCCTTGGAAAATGTTATTTTGGGGTAGGAAGAGATTGAGTTTATAGATGGAGCTCTCTATCTATAGAATGTATCAATGCGAACATCCTATGATAATTACTTAGAACAAATGCTAACAACTATGTATCATGTGAAATATAAGCTCATACTGCTCTTTGTGCCAAAGTAGATAACCTGAGAAATGTGTTCTGCTAACTGTAAATATAATTCCACAGAGATCGCAAAGAGAATTCAACTGATCAGAATTCAAGTGACCCTACAGAGGTTGCATTCCAAAGCATGAGAATACAGTGACCAGCTATGGTAATAGTAAGATGCTATTATAGTATTTCAAGTGCAACAGAGATAGGGGTTGGGGTAGATTTAATCTGTGGAAAGTAACTGAATACAACATATAATTATATTATTAAGCAGGATTATATGGCAGAAACCACGAGTTGCTTATTCACTGTCTATTGTTCCTTTTGTCTTAGCAAGTAAAAAGGTTCTCATTTGAGTCAAACCTCTTTAAAGCCTTTTCTAAGTGCCCCCTCTTCTGTTGCCACTCATAGAAAGATTATGTTTCCTTAGCAACAAAAAACAAATCCAGAAAATGCAGTCTTTTTAGCCAGATATCATGAACTATAAGAGGACATAAAGATCACATCGCTTAATGTTTCATTTTACAAGTTGATAAACTGATATCCAGAAAAAAAAGTTTAATTTGGTGGCTATCATTTGTAGCTAGAGAAAGATAATGTCATGTACCTGGTGGTGGTGGAATGGGGCTTCTGATCTACCTTTTTTTTTTATGTTTTCTGCATGAAATCTAGTTGTGATGGCTGGAGGTCTGGCAGTCACCTTTTCACCACAGAATCCTTGAGGATGGAAAGCCGTGTGCAGAAGACAGCAGCCTAGAAAGAAAGAAAGGTCCAATGTCTCTGAGAATGGCATGCGCCTTCCCACTTGTGGGCTTCCTCTGTCTCAGCTTATTTTACACCTTTTCATCTTGTCTAACTCATGCTTCATTAGGCTTTCTTGTTCAGTGCAGCTGAACAGATACATAACCATCCAGACAAAAAGTGAGAGGGAATATAAAAAAATAAATAATTTAATTAAGCTTGTTACCTACCTTCCCCCAAATGAGAGATATGTAGGAGATCTCAAAAGAATGGTGTGCTCCAATTATTACAAGAAAAATAAAGATTAAGGTCCTGTTCTTGTTGAGCGAGACCAAAGGATCTCTCCATGGTCCTGCTTTGGGAATTTGGGAAGATGAGAACCTCAAAGTAATAGTGTTTATTTGGCATTTACTGTTTCAGTGTGGACTTTTTATTTGGGAATAAATCTTCAATGAAAGGGCAGTAAAATGAAAATAAGAGAGTTGGTGTTCTCCCCTAATATCATCTTGAAATCTTACCTTTAATGACAGCTATCTTGTTGAGTACACATTTTCCAGTGACTTGAATACAATGACTTGCAGAGTAACAACTGGGACCCATAACCTTCATTCCAGGTACACCAAAGTCCCTGAAATTTTAAGTACATCCTCTTAGTCATGATGGTAATAAGTAACAGACCCGGAATTCAAAACCAGATAGATATAACTCTGAAGTCTGAGAAATCATTGTTACAGTGTATCATTGAAAAATAAGTCAACCAACCAACCAACCTGCCATTTGTTACATCACTACTGTAGGCCCAGTACCATATCAGGTCCTTTACAGTGACTTACTTTTCAGCCCTTAGAACAATGTTGTGGATAATAAAACTGAGGCCCAGAGAGACTAAGCAATGTTACTAAAGCTGAATGACCATTACTTGGGAGAGCTGGAATTCAAAGCTCCAAATACCCACTACCTCTACGTTACAGTAAAGGCTCTTGCACAGGAATCTAGGCAACATGCCCCCCTTGAGCGCTAGGGACTGGGGTGTCAGCATCGAGGCACACACCCAGATGTGGGAGCTGTGCTATAGCACTTGGGTCAGATAAGGAGACCACACCATGGTCACGGTATGGTGTGTAGCATTGTGCTGTCTGCATGCCGAGTGTCAGGTAAAATGGGTGTGATGTCAGAGGAGAAGGGAGGAGGAACTTGGCTTCTTCTCCATTTGTGACAAGTGTGTGCAGAGGTCTCCTGGGTGTGAACGTTCTAGAGAAGAGAGACGCCAGAGCCCTCAGCTGGGTAGCACTCTTCTGATGTCACCAACCTGCATTTAGAAAAAGGACCTTCTTTGTGCCACTCTCCCATTCTGTGCTGTGTTTTCTGGGCTTTTCGAGCAGTTCAAACTAAATGTGAGAGCCTGCCTGGACAATGGGGGTGAGCAGACAAAGCGTGATGGAAGGGGGGGGGAGCGGCATTGCCCTGAAGAAAGCGCATGGTCTGGGCCTGGAAGCGCCATGTGCTTCAGAACTGCTATCGACTTCCAGGACCATGGACAGCTCATTCCTCCATGTCTCAGCTTCTCTACCTGCACAACAAAGGTCTTTCTGACCCTGGCTCCATCCTTGCCTGACTTTGGGCTGTCTCTTCTTGATGCAAGGGCCCAGTTTCCCCATCTGTAAAATGAGGATGGTTGTGTACCTTTCATGCTTTCCAGGGCTGCTTCCAGCCCTGAGACGGAGTGTTTCGCACCCCTCCGCTACCATTTGCTGGGCAGAGAGAGCTCTCTGGTCCGGACCTGATTCCTTCAGCTGCCAAGCGTGTGGCTTTGAGAGGCATGTTGCTTTTTTGAAGGGCAGCTGTGTCTGAAGAGCTAATGGATTTAATCAAAAAGGCAGAATACTGCCTCACGGAGATATGACTGTGTCAAAGAAGAAGAGTTATTTCAGAGAGCTCCGTTCCAGGAAATGAATGGAGCTGAGTGAGTCAGAAGCCTCTGCAGAAGGCGGTCCTGTGATTGGGTGTCGCTGAGGAACACCGGGTTCTGGGAGAGATGGCTACGTGTGGGCTTCCTCCGGGAATGGGAGCAGCCTTGCACGGCTCACCCCACGAGGGAGAAATTCCAGTTCAGAGGGCGGCAACCTTTATGACCTTGGGCAACCCGATGTCTCATTTGAAAAATGGGACTAAAAACAGATGCTTGTGAAAAATCACAAAAGCTTGGTGAATGGAATGATATTAAAAATTTGACAGGTTTTGCAAACGCTGTTTTCAAAGGAGGGCATGGTAAGACGAAGAGGGAGCTTGGAAGTTAGCTGTGGGTTTCAATCCCAGTGCTCAGTCCCCCTGGGCAAATTAACCCCTCTGAGCCTGTTCACTCATCTGTAAAATGGAGACATTTTGTTCCTACCCCATAGGGCTGTTGGGAGGATGAAATGAGATTCCATACATCTCCTAACCGAGCATATCAAATGATAGCAATTTCTGTTTTACTGACTTTTGATAAACTTGAAAGTGATATATTAAAATTAGGAAAAGAGTATTGATACCTAGTTCACCATTTTGCAGAGGAAATAATGGGAGTACTTAATGAAATGAGATATCTTGCCCAAAGCCACACGGCTAGTGAGTTACATGTGTGGGACTAGAGCGCACATGTCCTGACAACCCCTCAGTGCTCTTTCTACTTCACTGCGCTTCCAGGGAATACATTTCATTTCAGTCATGGAGGGTCAAAGGGCAACCTCTGTCCCTGGTCTGGGAAGCCTTTGGCCCCCACAAAGCTGTATGTGACTGAGCAGCAGATTCAATGGCAGAGGGAACAGATTGTAAAGCACATTTAGGCCTAGGTCCAAACCAACTCCATCTTTGCTGGTCTAATTTTACCTGCAATCAAGCTGATATTTTGATCCTGACACCTAGATATGGTTCTCAGGAGGGACTAAAGCCCTTTCGGGTTTTTTACTCATTTGGCTGACAAATATTTGACTGCTCACTGTCTACCCAGCCTTGGGGATAGAGAGGGAATGGTGAGACCTGATCCCTGCCCTCAAGAAAGTTCATTAGGATATAAGGCGGTAGAGGATGCTACCGGAGTGCAGAAAACAGGGTGCCTGGGGCAATTTAAAGAGCTGGGAAAGGTTTCCTATGGGGGCTATGTGGCCTGAGTACCGATGGTAGAGTAGGAATTAATTAGAGGAAAATGGAGGGATTGTTCAGGAAGATATTCTAGGAAGAGATAGGGCCCATCTGAAGGCACAGTGAGAGAGTGTCATGCATTTGAGATGTGGCCCACAGTTCAGGACTGCTACAGTTAGAGCAAGAGAGCATATTACCCTCACTGGGTCCCCTCTGGGTCCCCTCACTGAGTGCTTTTTATTTCCACAGAGTGTGATACCCTCTCCTCTCCTGCTCCCCAGGCACCTGTCTGCAGACTTCCCCTTTGTTTCATCTCATTGTTCTTATCATTTTAATCGTTGCCCACATGTCACCGGAGTCTGTGTTTTGTTCTGAGCATCCACATCCCTCTGTTGTAGACTGGATTATTTCATTCTCTACCCTTTCCTGTGCAATTTGTCCATCCCACCTTCTAAAGAAGATTGCATGTGTCCTGACCTCAGGCTTCATCATGCACCTTGCCTTCCCCAATGAGCTTTTAGTAGATGTGACAGAAGCCAGGACTTGAAGTATGCTCATGTCAGGGCCTCATCCTCTTTCCTCTCCATCACTGCCTTGAGATGCCCTCTCTCCCCTTCCTCATTTTGCAGCTACATCACTTCCACCTATACCCAAGGGGGAGACACTGGAGCCACATCCTGAAGCCCAGCCACTCAGGCAGGACCCCCCTGGGTCAGCCCTCCTGTTGGGATCAAACTAAGAGTAAAAATCAAGGCTTGTTATTATATGCCATTCAGATGTGGAGACTGTTTCTGATACAGAAATGGCTGAAATGTCTTCCATGTTTCCTTGGTCTACTCTGCCTAAGAATCTGGTTTGCATTGTTTGAAATGGGCTGTACCTAGTTGAGCCTGTTTTGCCTTCATCCACCCATTTTCTTGCCATGTTTCTCTCAGTGAAAAGTTCTATACACCCACAGAGCTCATTCTCCAAGGGGACCCTCCTTAAGACACCAAAGGAGAACTAATGTCATCCCTGAAGCTCACCTTCTAGCTTAAGAGCCAGGAAGTCATAGAGGATACAGGAAATGTAATGGGAGTGTTGTAACAAGTAAAATGAGGACAGGCTCAGGCTAGACTGGCCCTGGGATGTATAATCCGTGGTTGGAGCTAAGCTGTAGGCAGGTCCTGGGCTCTTTCAAAGAAATATTACAAAAGCTTGAGGCCAATGTCATTGTAGTTTTCTGCTTCTGTTATCTTTGTGAAATTAAGCATAGAATTTAATTCTCAGTGCTTGATGTTACTCATAATATTGCAACTTATGAGAAATGTATATTTGGTCTTCAGCCACAAATTCCTGGCTCCTAGCTCCCAGAATTCTTAGAATTTCCTAAGTGTTGAGAGTGTCAAGGGTGTCTTTTGTCATGTGAATGAGGCAACTTTGGGAGCGCCTAAGGGTGGTCACTGGTTGCCTTGTGGAACCAACCAAGTGATTGGGTGGTTGGAACTTTTATTTCTCCCCCTTTCTTCTGACTTCCAGATTGAGGAAAGGAGCTAGAGGTTGAATTAATCACTTGTGGTTTAATTAATCTGCCTGTATAATGAAGCCCCCATAAATCTGCAAGAGGACAGAGTTCAGATAGCTTCAAGGTGTGTGAACACGTTGAGATTTGGGGAGAGTAACTTACCTGAAGAGTTTGGAAGGTTTGAGCCCCTTCCCATATCATGTCCATGTCTCTCTTCCACTGTTCCTAGTTATATCTAGGCTGTTTCTTTTTTTTGTTGTTGTTTTTTTTTAATTTCTTTTTATTTATGTATTTTAAAGAGGAGACACAGAGAGAGAGAGAGAGAGAGAGAGAGAGAGAGAGAGAGAGAGAGAGAAAGCGGGGAGGAGCTAGAAACATCAACTCCCATATGTGCTTTGACCAGACCAGTGCAGGGTTTTGAACTGGCGACCTCAGTGTTCCCAGGTCGATGCTTTATCCACTGCGCCACCACAGGTCAGGCTAGGCTGTTTCTAGTTATATCTTCTTGTAGTGAACCAGTGCTCTTGTAAGTAGTATGTTTCTCTGAGGTCTGTGAACCATTCAAATAAATTACCCAAGGAGGGGGTTGTGGAAACCTCTGAATTATAGCCAGTTGGTCAAGAGTCCATGTACTATTGGAACAACCAATCTATGGCCTGTCAGTTGTGAACACAGTTTACCTAGGTGCAAGTCTGGAGTCTGAAATGTGTGTGTAGCAGGGCAGGAAGGGGGACAATCTTATAGTACTGAACCTTTAACCTGTGGAATCTGATGTTATCTCCTGGTAGAGAGATCAGAATTTTGTTTGTTGGTGTGAGGACGCCCCTCTCCATGTTGGAATGGGGTCCAGGAACTCCATTCAATATTTCATCTGTTTTCTGCTTTTTAATATTTCATTCACCAAATATTGCAAACCCTTTTATCACAATGGTTTTGAAATGTTTGTATAAAATAACAGATGAACATATAGTTTGGAAAAACCCAGAAACATACAACTGTAAGAAGTAATAATTGTTCTTCTCATTAAAAATTATCTGGAAAAAATATATTAGAACCTTTAAATGTTAGATATTATTATTTTGTTACAAGTTACTAAATTCAGTTTTAGATGATAAGTTTCCACATGGGAGTAGCATTGAACTGGTAACACAACATTATTTGCACCCATTAGAAAAATTATGCCTCTAAATGATCTCAGGCTTAAACAGTTTTATATATTTTATATTTCATGAAATAATTCCAGTGCTATTAAAATTGTTCCAAAGCAGAGAAAAGCCAGAAATAGTTATAGATTTATTGCACCACAACCTGAAAAAGCTAGTGCAGGAAAAGGAACTTGGTTCTCACCTGTAATTGTGAAAAAAAGAATGGGAAAAAAACCTTTACAAAATGCCGAGAAAGTGAGACCCAGAATTGTATTTAAAAATTAGTGTATCATGACTGCCTAACTTTTATTCTTAGAATCAAAGGCTATTATAAAATTAGTTGTATTTTTTAAAATATGTGTTATTGATGGACTAGAGAAGAAACAATGTAATCTGAAAAAGTTCTGAGAAGCCATTTAATAAAATATATAATTTACCCATTCTAGATTAGTGAGATTAAAACACGCATACACACACAACCATGTGTAGTGAACTGGGATATAAAGACACCTTCTGAACATTATTAGGAACATTTAAAATCAAGAACTAACTAAACAGTACTGTTGAATCATTACAGGCATTCCTCCTAAAATTAGGAACAATTCAAGATTAAAAAAAATAAAGCCCATTATGACACCCTTTTAAGAAACGTTTGATAATTCAGTAATATATGCAGCAGACATAAATGTTTTAATGATTAGAAAGAAAAAGTGAAATTATATTGGTAGAAGATGATATGATTGCTCATGTAGTTAACCAAAGAGAATTAATTATCTAAGATATACAAGAAAATCAGCAACCTGTTCAAGTGATCACGTACATTTAGTAATGTGGCTGGATTTGAAAAACATAATAAACTGCTTAAGTAGAGATCAGATATGACTGGGGAGAAATTACAGGGTAGAAAAAAATAAAGTTACAATAGAAAAAAATTATTGAGCCTCTAACATACCCAGGAATAACCAGAAATATGCACATTACATGAGGGAACCGAAAATATTTATAGCATGACATAAAGGAGTCATGAATAGATAGAAAACTATTTCATGCCCTTAATTGGAAAGAAAAAAATATTTTAATCAATTTTTAAATATGTTTCAATTTTAAAAAGTCAGTAGGTAATATTTAGGATCCAAAATGGTTCTGATCTGGAAGAACAAGTCATCAATAGCAAAGGAAATTGAGGTTGGAGGAAAACTTGTATGTTTTTTGTTTTCTACCAGATGTTAAAACATTTGAAAATGACAATGGTCAAAATAGTGTGCTGCTTTTGACTCACTCAAACAGCTGCCATACAGGAACTGGGCAGACTGAAGATGGAATAAGAAAAGGGACTACTGTCAAAGATGGGGGGAGAACTTAGAGAAATGGAAAACGGGTCAGACAATATTCCCACTAGGGACAGTGGCCTGAAAGGGGGGGAAGGGAGCAGTCACAAAAGTTATGAGAAGAGAGTAATGGGAAGAGGGACAAGTGACAGGAGCTGGACCTGTCAGCAGAGGGACAGGCTCACGCTAGGTCATGAGGTCAGAAAGAAGCCAAGGCAACATATACTTTAACCTAACTTTCCTTCCTCTTTCTCCTGTGATATCTCCCAACCAGAATCCAGGGTGCAAAGGAGCCTGTAGATGCAGTCATAGCAGCCAGTTCAGAGGGGCCAGGTCAGAGTGGGATAGTGAATAGATCCAGAGCGAACATTTTGAATGGCAACTGAAAACATCACACGGAGTGCCAAATTTGACAATGGATCAAAATAGATAGTCTAAAAGTAGACTCTAAGATATCCATTCACTCAGCAAATATTCATTGAGTACCTACTCAATGCACAAAGGCATTAGTTTAAGTCAATTAGAAAAGCAAGATTATTCAATAAATGGCACTAGAAAATTGAGTAGTCCTTTGGAAAAATTAGGTCAGGGCCTGAGCAGAACTGTGCAAAAAAAACTCACTCAACACTCACTCCCATCACTTTCTAGCTTGGTTTCTTGTACTATAGAGGCTAGGAAGCCTAAAACTACATGCTATCCCAGTAATTGACTTGATCCTAATTTTAATAGGTACCTGAGAGCACAGATTCTGGGGCGAGAGTATGGGTACAAATTCTAGCTCTGCCATCCATTAACTGTTAGGTGTTAAAAATTGCTTTCTGTGTATTTCTTTATATATAAAATGGGGATATAGTAATACCTACATCAGAGGCTGTTGAAAAAATTAGTTAATACCTTAGAACAATGTCTGGTACTCAATGAGCATTACATAATGTTAGCTATTATTGTTCCACTTCTCAGATTCCCTCGCAGCTAGCATTTATAACATGTGACATAGGCGCTGTTCAGGAGCAATGACTAGATATCATTTGGAGGGCAGATATCATGGACTGGCAACAGTGCCCAAGGAACTTTTTCTCATGTCAGAGAAATGGATTGTTCTGCGTTGTTGTTATGGGGAATTTGCTCTCTGGTCCCCAGTATGCAACAGTAATGTATTTCCCTTAGAAAACTTCCTTGATGTGGTTAGGCTTTTTTTCCTGTCTGTGTTACTCCTAATTTTTTTGGCACCTTGGCCTTCCTGATAACTCAGCAAATTAGCTTACACTCAGTAGATCTCTCTCTCTGCTTAAATCAGCTAAATTAGATTTGTTGCCTAACCAGTACCATTCCCCCAGATAATTATGTATTTTATTGTAAATAGTAAAACCATTTAAAAGACAATCATAAAATAGATGTGAGCTCAGCTTGAAAGAAATAAATGACCTCAGCTTAGGAAACCAAAAACAAACTTTGTAAATAAAAAAACATTGGAAGATTATCTTGAGCAATTTGACTACATTGTTTATATAAAGATCATAACTAAAATTAAAATACATATAGGAGGCCAAGAAGATTTGAACAAATATGATGATGGCCATACTCTTAACATATTAGAGTTCATATAAAGTATTATAAACTATCAAAGCAGCAATGAAATAAATCTAAAGACACCATAAAATAGTTAATATTGTGATAAATGCAATATATAAAATGTGTTTACTGGAAAGTTAAAAAATGCAAGTTAGAGCAAAGCATCATTTTTCTTCTTTGCCCAAATGGAAAGGAAGCATTTATCTTTATTCTGACAATGAGGTACAAGAAAGTACACTCATTCTCTGTTGGTGGGAATATAAATTGGTAAAATTATTCCAGAAAACAATTTGGTAAAATTTACTGAGGCTTTATGCATCCTGCTCCTGACTGGAAAAGCAGGCCACTCAACCATGTGTCAAGCTGTGGCAGGTACACAGAAAACAGCTTAAAAACAAAATCTATTTTAGGCAATTGCCCACGGCTTCTCATGGAATATTCTGATTGTTTTCTCACTGCAACTCTGCCTGGTCACCAAATCTCAGTTCCAAACACCAGCTTTGGATTCAAGATAATTTGGACCCTTCGTTATGCCAGATTGTTCAGATGTCCCAGGCTATCGGAGTAGATTTGACATCACGCCCCCTTCTCAACCCCCCATTCCCTGCTTTCCCAGAGTCTCCTCCAGCCTCAGAGTGAGGTTGCTCCATTTCTCCACCCATACCCTCAGCCCTAGCCTCGTCCTAGGATGCTGGCTGGTCTCCCTCTTGGATGCTGGTCCCACCCAACAGGCTGACTACTTCTTCATCTCTCTTCATCCTCCTATGTTAGTCAAGGATATTTAAACAGCTCTCACCTTAGATCCAAAGTAGATTAATTTTTGCCAAATGCAAACATTAATATATAGCTTTGAGAAGAACCATAATTGGAGAGGCTTCTTGCAAACTCAGTACTGTGTGTTCTTCATTTGATATTGTTGTATCTGATTAAATCACTTATATATTGTCCCTTGTTGACCAATTTCCAAGTGTAATCTCTTTGTATTTTCCATAGCTTCTCTCTAAGCTTTTTTTAGGTGGTTACTATTCCCTTTAAATATTTTAAATTTCTCCTTCTATGGGGAAGTAAAATTCCTCCCTTCTCATTTATGAATCAATGGATTTGGTGAGTCATTGCTTTAGCAATTTTGAAAGTTCTTATCTCCCTTTTCTCCAAATCTTGAGCAAAATCTGAATTGTCTTTAAATAGAGAGAAAATGGCAAAGGCACGTTTTCTACCCCTTTTTTATTTTGCACACTAGCTCCACTTAATATGGGTCATTTTGTAATGATTAACTCTCTGTAGAAATCAAAATGAATTTTGAAGAGATAGTGAATAGGTTAGATTAAACGGCAAGGATAGCCAGCCAGGCAGGGATCTTAAGTTTCTCAATTTGGCACCGTAATAGCCTTTACAAAGTACTGCATTGACTGTCCTGGAGGAGAGGTGGCAGCTGGGTATTTATCTGAAGATGGCCCGCATAGAAGTTCAACTAGAATAACAGTCCCTTAGAGGTGACTGACCTTATTTTTAAAATATTTTTCCATTGATTTAAAAGAGAGGGAAAGAGGAAGGAAAAGAGGGGGGAGAAGAGAGAGAGAGAAAGAGAAAAGCATCAACTTGTTGTTCCACTTAATTGTTCCATTTAGTTGTGCATTCACTGGCTGCTTCTCCTATGTGTCCTGACTGGGGACTGACCCCATAACCTCAGTGTGCTGGAACGACACTCTATCCACTGAGCCAACTGGCCAGGGCCATTACCTTACTTTCTTAAATTCTAAAATAGAAATCTTTAAAGTTAAAGAAATATATATTTGGTTAAAATCAACTACTTTTTTACTGTAGTAAATTTCTCATATATCACAATCATAATTGATAGCCCAGATTTGCATTGATCTAAATTTTTACTGCGTTAACTTAAATGGAATCCATTAACAAGAAAATGAACTGTCACCAGCCAGACTGTACAGAGACAGGGTCTGTACATTACTGCTAGAGGCATATAAGTTCAGTCAGTAAAAATGTTTCAAATGTCTCCTTGTGTCACTCACTGTGGGCATTAAGGGTCTTAGACTACTGAGGACACATTGGGGGAGGAAGAGCAGGTGAGATTTAAATGGAGTAACTGTTACAATGGAGATGGACATAGAGCTTGATCAGAATGGAGGAGGTGATGAATACTTCTGGGGATTCCACCGAGTCTATAGATGACGTTTGAAATGGTGTAGAGCCCAAGTCCATCCAGAGAGCACAAGAAAAGGAGTTTCCTAATGAGGGACAAGCAGGCTGGAGAGCAAACAGGGCCAGAGCAATGGCAGGAAGGCAATGAGGAATGAGACTTTCAGGGTCACTAATAGTAATCTTGCAGCCTCTGGAAGGGCTACTGAGCAAAATTCATCGACATCCAAAATGTGCCCAAACCCTTTCGTTCTATTTTCCCCAGAGGACTATTTTAAGTAAACAATGAAAAAGAAGAAAGTAAAAACCCAAGATGTACAAAGCTATTGATAGTAGAGTTTATAATTATTAAAGCATGAGAAGTAATCTCAAAGTTCAACTGTCAGTACACGTTAGATTAAAACAAGTATTGTAAAATGAAAAGATTTTGCAGCTTTATTAGGAATAAGAGCAATTGTCCCACAAGTCAAAACTGTTGCATGAAATGTAAAAGCAGAAGTAATAAAAATAGAAAAGAATAGTAAATATTGCCAAAGTGGGGAGTCAAAATAAGTTTGTTTGTATTTATAAGGTTTCAGGATGGCTTCCTAGTACAAATTGTTAAACAGTTGTTACAGTTGATAAGAAAAACAAGCAAACTAAACAACAACAGAAAAAACACTTCAACCTAGCTTCTGGACTTGGACTTGTACCTTGACTCTAGTCTACATTTCCCATTGAAGGTAGTAGTCAATTCTCAGTCAGTTATAAACATTGCTTTGAAATACACATGACACATTTCCCAAGGTACATTATATTGGTCAGAATTAAGTCTCAATGGACTTCAAGTGACTGAAATCATACAGAATATATTCTCTTTTCACACTGGAATTTAAGGAGCAACAGGAAACAAGATATCTCAAGAATATCTGAACACCAAGGAACATAATTCTAAATAACCCTTGGGTCAAAGAAAAAGAATAATGAATCTAATAAATTTCTCAGTGGACTCATTAAGGCAAAAGAAAGACAGAAAACACAAGTTATTAGGAGTGAAAGGGGTCACATTGCTATAGAGGCTGCGGATATTCAAAGATAGTAAGTATACATTATAAAATCTTGATGGCAACGAGGCTAACAACTTACCAATATGGACATCTTCCTTGGAAATCTTCACAGGTGATTAAAATGCACAGCCGACTTGCTAACCTCTGGTCAAAGGGTGCTACATATTCACAACTGACTGATGCTGGGCCATTTCTCTAATTCACCTACCAAAACTTCCGCCTGCTCCTCCTTCTTCCTGACTACAAGTCTTTAAAGGTTCTAGTCAGCCCACGAGATGATGTCCTGGTTTCTTAATTAAAAAACAAAAAGAAAACAACACACACTTCATGACCTCTGCCTTGCTGACTTCTCCAGTCTCTTGGATCTCCACATTCTCTTCCGTGTCTTAATGTTCCGGCCGCGCAACCCAAAAACTAAAGCATCACATTTGATTAATTCTAAAGTGAAAACATGTTTCCTAGAACTCTGTCTTGCCTCATTCTCTGTTTTGCACGACTGATGGCTTGAACTCACAGCAGTTATCACAACTGTCATCTCCTACTTTCAATTTTCCTTAACACAAAACTACTGTTTAATGAATGTCTACTATGGGGGAGGCTGTAGGCCACGTGCTCTACCTAGAGCATCTTTTTTGACTACTTGATGAGCAGGCATTATTCAGGGTTTACAGAGGTTGACTAAAATCCAAAAAGGTCATGCAGCTAGCTAAAAAAATCCTGGCACAATTGGAATCGAACACATGTTTGTTTGCTCCTAAAGCCTTTGTCCCTTCCTCTGTCACCAGGATACCTTTCCTAACGATGCCACATTATCTGTCAAATTAGGCAGGCTATTCTTAGAGTGTTTGCAGTATTTAATTCACTGTGCTGTAATGATTTCTCTTTTGTAGTTTTCTTATTTGTGAGGTAGTGAAATACTTTATCCTTGATCCTTCTGAGTTATCAGACTATCACATATAGAGCAAAATACTAAATAGTAAATTATTTAATAAGTGAATAAATGAGGTATCTTTGACAATGAGACTTCCCTGGTCCTGATGCTTCTTCTAGCCACCCACAGCAACCACCCACAGCAGAGACCGTATCAGTGATTCTGGGAAATCAAGCAACCTGAGAATAGGACTATGGGTTAGAATTTGAGTGCCTAAACCCTAAAGCCGTGACAACCAATGGTTTCCTCCCTATTCTCACCCTCGGCTATCACTAGTTTCCCAGAGCATCGGGTTCAGAAGGATTCTGAGGCTGCCTGAGCTCAGAGAGAGGCACAGGACTTGCTGTCTGTCTTCCCTGGGCAGCCGTGGGGAGAGGTGCAGTATTCTGGTGACATGTGCCATCTGCCTGGAATGAATCTAGTTGTTTTCATCCTCAGAGCCTTTGCCAGTGCAGTTTCCTGTACTAAAGTCTTCCTCTAGATGTGGCTTTCTGTAATGCCCTCACTTTGTTTAAAACTCTGTTTGCATATCAACTCATCAAAGAGGAAGTCCCACCATTCATTCTAAAACAGCGCGTTTCCCACCCCATTACTCACTACAACATTTTTTTAAGTTGATTTTTAGAGAGAGAGAGAAACAGACCTGAGCTTTCTGAAGAACTGACAGTGTTACAATGTTAATATTCTTCTTTTTCTCACTATACTAACTTTTTCCTACTTTATTATTAACTTGCATTTATGGAAACTTTGAATTATATTCTTTATTTTTTTTAACATTTATTTTACTGATTTTAGAGAAAAGGGAGAGATAGAGACAGGAATATTGATCTATTCCTGTATGTGCCCTGAATGGGAATAGAACCAGCAACCTCTGTGCTTTGGGACGATGCTCCAACCAATTGAGCTATCCAACCAGGACAGTTTTAGTCTATACATTGTTTATTCACTTGCTGTTTTGTGTCCCCAGCATGAGCTCTAAGAGGCAGACCCTTTGGCCTGCTCGCCCAGACACATGAGGGGTGCTCACACATAGTTCAGGTTGAGTCAAAACCAAATTCAAGAGTGCAGGACCCTCTCTTTCCTCTTCTCTCATGGCAATAACAGCAGAAAATAAGTAGGAAAAAGATCCCTCTGTTCTTACAGAATTTATTATCTTTAAGTTAAGATCGGTTTTATAAATTCCATACCCTTGATGTCCAGAATATATTCTGCATCTCAAACCCTTTTGAATTCTCTTGTTCCTATCTAACTCTTACACATCTCTCCCACCTCTCTTTTCTTCTGGTTTTTACTGTTAGTTTGCAATTTCTCCAACATGAGAGAATTTCAAAACATTAAACTGTCCAGTTCAAAGAACCATCCTTATTATTTCCTAGATAAATGGTTTTAATTATTTAAGATTATTAATAGCTTGGTTTCCAATCATTCTTTTTCCCAAGCATCTCCTATGGCTTCCATGAAAGCAGTCCACTGACCCACCTAGACTATGGTACATTGGCTGACCAGCCAGTATCTCAGGGTCAGTGTGAGTAGCAGTCCTGATGTTGAATTTTCTCCTTCAGTGCTGGCCTTCCTGCAAGATCCAGAGCCCAGTTAGGAAGAGAAGGCACGCAGTCTAATCTTGAATGGTAACCTAAAATCTAAAACCTTAGAAAAGAGAATAGTACAGTTGTTTCATCTAATGCCCATATCATAGGCACTCTCTAATTATGGTACCCTGTTCCAAAATCACACTTAAGGAGTATATTAGATAGGATGTAGCTTCTGACAAGAATCTAAAGCAATAGTGGTTTACACGGACTAGAAGTTACTTTGCTTTTTGCTCAAGGTCAAAGCCGCTCTGGCCGCGGTATGCCACGTGTCTCTTTTTCTAATATTCCCAGGGACTTGTCTTAGTCAACAAGGTCAAGTTGTTTTCTATTTCATTAATACTCCAGCCAGCTGGGAAGGGAAAATAGAGATAGAAAGACATAGCCCATCCCTTTAAGAGCACAGACAAGACATTGAGGACATCATTTCAGCTCAGATATCATTTGTCAAAACTCAGTCACATGTATATATCTAGGTGCAAGGCATTTACACCTGGTGTTTACTCTTGGAAGCCACGTGGGCAGCTATATGTGAGAATTGCTCCCACTATAGAAAGGGAAAGGGGTTATTGGCATACAACCAACAGTTTTGCCCCAGAAAGAGAGTTCTTTTTTTTTTTCTGGAGTCCACAGTGACATATCTGAATGCAAGAATATTTGAAATTCTCCTCATTGACTTCCCTGATGGCCCAGTATGTGTGACGTAGCAGCGGTTTCTAAAACAGCTAGCTGGACATTTAGATAGAGTCACTAGAAGCCATTCCTCAGTTTTGCAGGTCCAGCAATATATGGGCTTAGATTTGTGCCAAATAAACTCTCCAAATTTTAATATATGAACCAGATGAAGGACATGATTTCAGATGAGAACAATAACTACTGATTGGCACAGGAAGTTTCTGGCAGGATCACATATAAGCTACTAAGAAAGCCCAAGGGTAATTGGGAACTTACCAGTTAAGTATAAAGATCAGAAAAAGGAACCTGCTACTTGCAACATTCAATGAAAGTTCATCAAAAAGAAGAAATGTAAGTGACCTCCTGCAAATTCTTATAATACATTCATTGTCTTAGAACTAGGAGGGTATTTAAAGATTGTGTAATTCAGTGTCCAATTTTTACAAATTAGAAACAGAAATTCAACATGGGGAAAAACTTGCTGAAAAGAACTCAAGCTCATTAGAGGCAGAACAAGGCCAACAAAACAACAAAAAACCAAAATGAAACATATCTTCTCTTTTCCAACATAAGCAAATGTCTTTCAGTTTAATTCACACTGGGTTTTATTTATTGTTTAATTTAGTTAGTCATTCATTCAGCAAGCTTTACAATAACAGAGACAACAAAGCTTATTTATTTAAATAGAGAAAAACACACCCTATAATTGCCACCCACACTAAGAAACAGAAAGCCATCAGCTCCTCAGCAGTCCTCCTAATGTCCCCCCACTCACTACTCTCCACCTAAAGGTAACTATTGTCTTTATACCAAGGATCATAGATTAGTTTTGCTTGTTTTTTAAACTTCATGATAATGGGGCAACATGTATTTCTCTGTTTCACATTCATTAGTGAGATGTATCTATATTATTGCACGTAAGTATAATTCATTGATTAGTATTGATATAGGTATGCCACTGTGTGAACATAGCACAGATTTATCCATTCTACATTTCTAAAGGCTTACAGCTATGGGAATTGCTGAGTCATAGTAGAATCTGGATTCTCCGAGGGCTTGTACCAAAGTAAATGCCCATCAATGGTGTAGGAGAGTTCCAGGAGCTTTTACATCCTTGCCAGCACTTAGCATCGTCAAGCCTTTTTATTTTAGCTTGTGTTTGGTGTACGGTGGAAAGTAGAAATAAAAAGAACTTTCTTAACTTAATAAAAAGTTTGTATTAACTACCTATAGCAAACATTACTGTTCAGATTTTACAAACTCTTCTTTTAATATCAAGAATGATATGTAGGTACTTGTTAACATAATTTCTATTTAACCTTAAACTAGGTGCTTTAGCTGCACAATAAACATAAAATGAAATAAAGTCAATAAGCAAGAATATTTAGGGAAATTCTGAAAAAGGAATAATGAGGAAAGATTAGTTCTACTGGATATAAATATTACCATATATAAAGGTACAAAGCACTCTATAGTGTAAACCCAAAGCATTAAAAGACCAGCCAATGGAAAATAAGTTAAAATCAAGAAACTGACCCACATATATATGCAAAATTGTAGCATATGATAGAGGGAACATTTCAGATCAGCAAGCAGAAATGCCCAGTTCATGCACTGCATAGCCATTATGATAATCAGCTTGGATTCATACTTCACACCTTACACCAGAATAAATTGCAACTAAATAAAATATTTAAATATAACATAATGAAAATATAAACCTACCAGGAAAAAGCACAAAAAAATTTCTTATAAGCTGAAGACTTTCCTCAGTAAATTAAAGGTTTATACACTTAGTATGGCAAAATTTTCACAATGTTGGCAAAAACATCTACAACTCATTCATAGACAAAGGGTTAATTCATCTTTTGTTCACAGCAAAGGAATAATTTTCCCAACATGTAAAGAATTTCTATGAATTTATGGGGATGGGGAGAAATCAGACAACTTTATTTTTTAAAAAGTCATATTAACTGACAAAGTTTAGAAATAAAAAGAAATGCCCAAGATTGTTAGATATGATATCAATGCATAAAAAGAAATAGCATTTATTTAAAAAATAGGCTTTATCACCAATTTGAAGTAGTTAACATTCACATTAATATAGTGAACTAAACAATCTACATGAATCGGTCTTGCGAACAACAAACACCACACAACTTTCAGAGAGAAAAATCTAATATTCTATTAAAAATATGACATTATTAATATTTATAATGTACAGATTAATGAGAAAAATGACATAGAATCCTTATCAGACAAATGGGCAAAGATATAAACAGGTAAATCAGATTAGAGGAACACACACGACTAACAGGCAAACGAAGAGATGCCCACAAACTCATTGGTGTTCAGGAAAATACAAAGTAGCACAGCTGTGAGATATCATTTGCTACTGTCGGAGTGGGAGGTTGATTAAGTTACATATTGTCAGGTGTTGGTGAAAACCATGGACACAGAAACTAACATGCTTTGTGTGAAGAGCACCTACCGGAGCCATCACTCTGGAAAACAGCCCCATGGGTCTTATCCAATTAGACGTATGTCTGCCATGCCCTGGCACTCAGCATTGTCTCTTTTGGGGGTATGTCTCACACAGATCATGAGAGCTGTGACCAAGGAGCTTCCTCCCAATACTGCCATAGTGCAAAGCTGGAGGCAGTCTAGGGGGGTCCGCTAATGGGGGAGTAGAGAAGTAAAATATGATGGATGTACAGAATAGAGTATCATGCAGCATTCGGAACCACAGACTGGATCTATACAGAACAATATGCAAAATCTCAGTGCTGAGAGGCAAAAGTAAGAAACAATATGAGGTCCATATTATGGCACAATACCATTTATGTGCATTTAACATATACACAGATAAAATAAAAATGCATGCTTACATGACCACACACAAATAAAGAAGTATTTGTCAATCATATTAGACTGTTCTCCTATGGTGGTGGGGAATAGTAAAGAAATGAAGACTGGACAGAAAATTAAATCAATCAATAAAGAATGAGAGGTTGCTGGATCAGTATGATGACAGACCATGAACACAGGCATACAATAAACTCACCCTCTACTGCTGACCACCCTTAGTCATTAGCTCCTTTGTGAAATTTTGTGTAGGTATATCTATACATATCTATAGGTATCTATATCTATCTGTAGGTATCTATATCTATATCTATCTGTCTGTCATGCCTGTATCCTGAAATCTGCATGTCCATTTACCCAGCAACTCCATATCTAGAAATATATCTTTAAATAAGTAACAAGTTATAGAAAAAAATGTCTACCTGAAGATACTTATTGAAGCACAGTTCTCAACATTAAACACTGTAAACAAACAAAACTGTAACAATAAAGATAATGATTAAGTAAACCTTGTCATCCTCTTTTAAAATAATACTTTGCCACCATTAAATTGATGTTTCCATGGAATTTGTACTGACATTGGTGATGCTTATAACATATTAATAAATAAAATATATGATATAAAATTTTATATATATGACTACAGCTAAAGTGGAGACAGGTACTGAAATATTATTAGAGAAAGAGATGCATAAATGAATAGTAGTTTATATGTGTAGTAGGACCAGACAATTTTTATCTTTCTTCTTGCCTTTTTCAAATTTAATTTATGAATAGTTGCTACTTACATAAATGTAAGACAAATTATAGCAAGAGAAGCAAGCATTGCTCCCAGATTAAATGCAAATTTCCAAAGAAATACCGTATGACCAATTATGAGCTATCAGCACTCTTCCTGGGAGCGAAGGGACAGAACAAATGATAAGGCCAGCTGAGTCCCTGGGACTGGGAGCCGCTGGTGGGTGCTGGTATCTTCCAAGTGAATAGCAGGAGGTTAGACTGGATGCCTGGACTGAGTCACTGGGATAGGAAGAAATGGGCCACTACAACTAGACCTGGAAAGACCCACTGGGGATAGCAGAGAGCTAGTTTCAACAACTCTTTTTTTTAAACTTTATTTAGACAATTAATTTCAACAGGGTGACATTGATCAATTAGAGTACATAGATTCAGAGAAAATATCTCCAGATCATTTTGACATTTGATTATGTTGTATACCCAACACCCAAAGTCAAATTGTCCTCCTTCACCTTTTATTTGGTTTTCTTTATGCCCCCCCTCCCATCCCCCTTCTCTTTTTCCCTCCCCCTGATAACCACTGCACTCCTATCCATGCCTATGAGTCTCAATTTTGTGTCCTGCCTATGTATGGAATCCTACAGTTCCTAGCCTTTTCTGATTAAGTATTTCACTCAGTATAATGTTCTCACTCTTAACCCACACAAAGACCAGGAGCGAGGATTTCTGAGCAGGTACTGGTGCTCTGTAACCCCTCCCCCCAAAGAAGTGGGCAGACTCAGGCCTGCCAGAGGGGCTTCCGGAGCCTCCCAGAGCACTCCTCTCCTTGTTCCTGCAGTTAGGGTTCCCTCCCAGCACATCCGGGAGACCAAGGCTGGCCCGCTCTCAGGGCTGATCCAGGACAGGGGCACTTGGTAACTTTGAATAAAGCTGGAAACTTGCTCTTTCATGGGCCTGGGTCTTCCAAGCACCAGCTAAGACTTTGTTTGGCAGTCTAGAGTGACAGTAGGACTTTCTGTTACAGAGGAGAGAGAAGACAAGCTCAGGGACCTGCCTGAATTCACCCAGGGACAGGGGAGAAACTACCCTTCATGAGTAAATATACGATTTAAAACAAAATGTTTTTTTATTTTGTTACATGTGTATTTTGCTGACGCTTGGCGATTAGGCAGATGGCTTTGCTGGGTGTGAACTCTGACAGCGGCCGGGCAAACTCTGCTTGGAAGCCAGGGCAGGGTCTGATTGTGGTGCTTCTGCAAAGTGGGGACCCAAAATTCGTGGGTTCACCAAGGCCATTTCAGGGGGTGTGCAAAGGCAAAACCCTGTTCATTATGCTAAGATTTTGTTTTTTCTACTCTAATTCTTTCGTGGCTGTTTTGCAGCATTTTGCTGAGGTGACATGTGTGATGGAAAGGGCGAATGCAAAGCCAGACGTGAGGGTCCAGCCATCTGCTCTTTAGCCGGACGTTGCCTTTGCAAAAATGTAAAGCAATACCACTTCCTCTCTTTTTCTTTTGGAAGATGTATTATTTTTACAAAAATTATCACTTATGTAACATGCAATGGATTTATTAGTGGTACTTTAAATAAGTAGCATTTTCAATGTCAGTGTTAATGTAGTTCTATCATGGTAAACACTGACAGGTACAATTTACACAAACAAAAGTTCTCTAGGCTTCCCAATAATTTTCAGGAGCCAAGTCCAAGCATGTTGATAACTGCTGTGTTACTGAAATAAGCAGGCCTCTACCCATTGAAGCCGGACTTCACCGGGTAGAGTGAGTCTATGAGCAAAGACTGAAGAAGAATTCAATGTGTATCAAAGTTTCGTCTTTTAAAAGTCTGAGTAAACACATGTGTTTGCACACACACACACACACACACATCTATTACAATAATCACTTGTGTCAGATCTCCCTCTTATGTGTATCAGAGGCAAACCATGCAAGAGCATTTCCAGTTCAAAGGGTTAAAGATAGTCACTGCAAGCATCCGGCCCCTTAGAAGCAGGGCATTCAGATCAGAGGGAAATGGTTCTCGAGGAACGATGGGAGAAGAATGGCTGGAGAATTCTCTGACCACAAAAACACACCCACAGAGACTGTGTACAGGGCTCCAATTTAGCTAAGATGCAGTCATGGACTAGAATATCAGGAGAAGGTATTTATCCTTCCTTTATGATAAAAGAACCTATTTTCATTGACAAAACAGCCATTTTTTTTCTTCTTTAGAGCACCTTCATTTAGATGAAATTTCAGTAGGTCTTTGATTTTTTTTTTTTTTTTTTAATATATATATTTTATTTTTATTAATTCTAATGGGGTGACATCAATAAATCAGGGTACATATGTACAATGAAAACATCTCCAGGTTATCTTATCATTCAATTGTGTTGCATACCCATCACCAAAAGTCAAATTGTCCTCTGTCACCTTCAATCTGGTTTTCCCTGCGTCCCTCCCCTCCTCCCTATCCCACTCTTCCCTCCCTCCCCCCATCCCATAACCACCACTCTCTTGTCCATGTCCATACCCTCACTTTCATGTCCAACCTATATATGTAATCGTGCTGTTCTCAGTTTTTCTTTTTTTCTGATTTACTTATTTCACTCCGTATAATGTTATCAAGGTACATCCATTTTGTTATCAATGATCCGATGTCATCGTTTCTTATGGCTGAGTAGTATTCCATAGTATATATGTACCAAAGCTTTTTAATCCACTCGTCTTCTGACGGACACTTGGGCTGTTTCCAGATCTTCCCTATTGTGAACAATGCTGCCACGAACATGGGGGCGCATTTCTTCTTTTCGAACAGTGCTATGGTGTTCTTAGGGTATATTCCTAAAAGTGGGATAGCTGGGTCAAAAGGCAGTTCGATTTTTAATTTTCTGAGGAATCTCCAAACTGTTTTCCACAGTGGCTGCACCAGTCTGCATTCCCACCAGCAGTGCAGAAGGGTTCCCTTTTCTCCACATCCTCGCCAGCACTTATTCTGTGTTGTTTTGCTGATAAGTGCCATTCTGACTGGTGTGAGGTGATATCTCATTGTGGTTTTAATTTGCATTTCTCTAATGATTAGTGATGTTGAGCATTTTTTCATATGCCTATTGGCCATCTGTATGTCCTCTTTGGAAAAATTTCTATTCATTTCTTTTGCCCATTTTTTGATTGGGTTGTTTGTCTTCCTGGTGTTGAGTTTTATAAGTTCTTTATAAATTTTAGTTATTAACCCCTTATCAGATGTGCTGTCGAATATGTTCTCCCATTGTGTGGTTTGTCTTTTTATTCTGTTCCTATTGTCTTTAGCTGTGCAAAAACTTTTTAGTTTGATATAGTCCCATTTGTTTATCTTGCCTTTTATTTCAGTTGCCCATGAAGATAAATCGGCAAATATACCGCTGCTACAGATGTCGGAGAGCTTGCTGCCTATGTTTTCTTCTAAGATGCTTATGGTTTCACGGCTTACATTTAAGTCTTTTATCCATTTTGAGTTTGCTTTTGTGAATGGTGTAAGTTGATGGTCTAGTTTCATTTTTTTGCAGGTAGATGTCCAATTTTCCCAACACCATTTGTTAAAGAGGCTGTCTTTACTCCATTGTATGTTCTTTCCTCCTTTGTCAAATATCAGTTGTCCATAAAGCTGTGGGTTTATTTCTGGGTCCTCTGTTCTGTTCCATTGATCTATGTGCCTGTTCTTATGCCAGTACCAGGCTGTCTTGAGTATAATGGCCTTGTAGTAAACCTTGATATCAGGAAGAGTGATACCTCCTGCTTTATTTTTTCTTTTTAAGATTGCTGAGGCTATTCGTGTTCTTTTTTGGTTCCATATAAATTTTTGGAATATGTGTTCTATATCTTTGAAGTATGTCATTGGTATTTTAATTGGTATTGCATTGAATTTATAAATTGCTTTGGGTAATATAGACATTTTAATGATGTTTATTCTTCCTAGCCATGAGCACGGTATGTGCTTCCACTTGTTTGTATCTTCCTTGATTTCTTTTATCAATGTTCTATAATTTTCCGAGTACAAGTCCTTAACCTCCTTGGTTAAATTTACTCCTAGGTACTTTATTTTTTTGGCTGCAATAGTGAAGGGGATTGTTTCCTTAATTTCTTTTGCTGATATTTCATTGTTGGTATATAGAAATGCCTCTGATTTCTGAGTATTAATTTTATATCCTGCCACCTTGCTGAAATCATTTATAAGGTCCAGTAGTTTTTTGACTGAGACTTTAGGGTTTTCAATATACAATATCATATCATCTGCAAATAATGACAGTTTTACTTCTTCTTTTCCAATTTGTATGCCTTTTATTTCTTCTTCTTGTCTGATTGCTGTAGCTAGGACTTCTAGAACTATGTTGAATAAGAGTGGTGAAAGTGGGCAACCCTGCCTGGTTCCTGATCTTAAGGGGATTGCTTTTAATCTTTGTCCATTTAGTATGATGTTTGCTGTCGGTTTATCGTAGATTGCCTTTATCATGTTAAGGAATGATCCCTGTATTCCCACTTTACTGAGAGTTTTGAGCATGAATGGGTGCTGGATTTTATCAAATGCCTTTTCTGCATCTATTGAAATTATCATGTGATTTTTGTCCTTCCTTTTGTTTATGTGATGAATCACATTGATTGATTTGCGAATATTGAACCAGCCTTGCCTCTCCAGAATAAATCCCACTTGATCGTGGTGTATGATTTTTTTCATATATTGCTGGATCCGGTTGGCTAATATTTTGTTGAGAATTTTAGCATCTAAATTCATCAGGGATATAGGCCTATAATTTTCTTTCTTTGTGTTGTCTTTGCCCGGTTTTGGGATCAGAATTATGCTCGCCTCATAAAAGGAGTTTGGAAGTCTTCCTTCCTCTTGAATTTTTTGAAATAGCTTGAGGAGAATAGGAGTTAGTTCTTCTTTGAATTTTTGATAGAATTCACTTGTGAAGCCATCAGGCCCAGGACTTTTCTTTTTTGGGAGTTTTTTGATAACTGTTTCGATCTCATTTGCTGTAATTGGTCTGTTTAGGTGTTCTGATTCTTCCAGATTGATTTTTGGAAGGTTATATGATTCAAGAAATTTGTCCCTTTCACCGAGATTGTCTAATTTTTTGGCATATAGTTCTTCATAGTATTTTCTTACAATGCTTTGTATTTCTGTTGTGTCAGTTGTTATTTCTCCACTGTCCTTTCTAATTTTATTTATTTGAGTCCTCTCTCTTTTTTTCTTGGTGAGTCTAGTTAAAGGTTCATCAATCTTGTTTACCTTTTCAAAGAACCAGCTTCTTGTTTCATTGATCCTCTGTATTGTTTCCTTAGCCTCTATGTCATTTATTTCTGCTCTGACCTTTATTATTTCCTTCCTTCTACTTGTCTTGGGTTTTATTTGTTGTTGTTTTTCTAGTTCTTTTAGATGCAGGGTCAGGTTGCTTATTTGAGCTTTTTCTAGCTTCTTATGATATGCCTGTAGTGCAATAAACTTCCCTCTCAGAACTGCTTTTGCTGTGTCCCATAAATTTTGAGTTGATGTATGCTCATTATCATTTGTTTCTAGAAACTTTTTTATTTCTTCTTTGATCTCATTGTTAATCCATTCATTATTTAATAACATGCTATTTAGTTTCCAAGTGTTTGAGTATTTTTCAGGTTTTCTTTTGTGGTTAATTTCTAGTTTCATGGCATTGTGATCAGAGAAAATGCTTGATATGATTTCAATCTTCTTAAATTTATTGAGACCATTTTTGTGTCCTAACATGTGGTCTATCCTAGAAAACGTACCATGAGCGCTTGAGAAGAATGTATATTCTATTGCTTTAGGGTGAAAAGTTCTGAAGATATCTATTAAATCAAGTTGATCTAGTGTCTCCTTTAAGTCTGCTGTTTCTTTATTAATTTTCTTTCTTGAGGATCTATCCAGTGTTGTTAGAGGGGTATTGAAATCTCCTACTATGATAGTATTGCTGTTAATCTCACCCTTTATATCCATCAAAGTCTGCCTTATGTATGTCGGGGCTCCTATATTTGGTGCATAGATATTTACAATAGTTATATCTTCCTGTTGAATTGTTCCCTTTATCATTATGTAGTGTCCTCCTTTATCTCTTACTACAGCCTTTGTTTTAAAGTCCATTTTGTCTGATATAAGTATTGCTACCCCTGCTTTTTTTTCATTTCCATTTGCATGAAATATTTTTTTCCATCCTTTTACCTTCAGTCTATGAGCATCTTTTGTTTTAAGGTGTGTCTCTTGTAGACAGCATATGTATGGGTCCTGTTTCTTTATCCATGCAGCTACCCTATGTCTTTTGATTGGATCATTTAATCCATTTACATTTAAGGTTATTATTGATATGTAGTTGTTTATTGCCATTTTATTCTTTAAAGCTGTATTCTTCTTTTGCTCTATTCATTCCTCCCTTTAAACTGTTCACAAGAGGCCCCTTAGTATCTCTTGCAGAATTGGTTTGGTTTTTATGAATTCCTTCAGGCTTTCTTTTTCTGGGAAGCTCTTTATTTCTCCTTCAATTTTAAATGTTAGCCTTGCTGGATAAAGTAGTCTTGGTTGTAGGTTCTTGTTCTGCATTACTTTGATTATTTCTTGCCATTCCCTTCTTGCCTCAAGTGTTTCTGTTGAGAAGTCCGATGTCATCCTTATCGGGGATCCTTTGTAGGTGATAGTCTTTTTTTCTCTAGCAGCTTTTAAAATTTTTTCTTTATCCATTAGCTTTGGTAATTTAACTATGATGTGTCTTGGTGTAGATCTTTTTGGGTTTCTCCTTAATGGAGTTCTGTGTGCTTCTTGAATGTGTGGAGTGTTTCCCAGCCTTAATTTAGGAAAGTTTTCTGCTATTATTTGATTGAACAAAGTTTCCATTTCCTGTCCTCTCTCCTCTTCTTCGGGCACCCCTATGATGCGAATGTTGTTTCTCTTTATGTTGTCACAAAGCTCCCTTAGAGTTTCCTCACATTTTTTGAGTCTCTTTTCCTTTTTCTTCTCTGCTTCTGTGCCTTTGTTTATTGTGTCCTCTAACTCGCTTATTCGATCCTCAGCATCATCCATCCTGCTTTTAATTCCTTCCATTGTGGTCTTCAGTTCTGATACTGTATTTGTCATTTCTGTCTGATTCTTTTTTATTATTTCAATTTCATTTTTTATACTTGTTATCTCTTTATTTAGATGTTCATAATGACTATCCATTGTTGCTCTAATTTCTTTGAACATCCTAACTATCATTATTCTAAATTCTGCTTCTGGTAATTTGGTTATATCTGGTTCATTCAGGTCCTTCTCTGGGGATTTCTCTTGATTCATTTGGTTTGCATTCCTCTGCCTGCCCATTTTTTCTGTGTATAAGCAAGTTGTGGCCACTGGAGTCCAGTAGGTGTTGCCTTTGTGTTCTCTAGGTGTGGTCTATTTGCAGGCCCCCCACCCCCTCTGCCGGTGCCTAGGGTGGTTGGGTATGAGCGTTGCCAGCGCCGGCCCACTGTGGCTTTTGCTATGATTTCTGCCTCTCCTCCGTGGGAATGGTTGTGACTGAAGCCACAAGATTAGCACCACGGGTAGAGGTGAGCACCCTTCCTCAGCTGCGGACCCAGCCTATTTCCGGACTTCCGCCCAGAACCAGCAGTCGGAGCCTGCTCGCTACAGTTCCGCGGGTTAGGCGGGGCTTTTGACGTGCTCTCAGCTGTAAGCTTTTGCCCGTCCGGAGCTTTAGCCCCGCCCTCGAGGCCAGGGCCCTTTGCGCAGGGTCGGAAACCAAGGTTTATTGGGGCGGGCGTGTTTGCTGGCTTCCGCTGAGCTGCGTACTTCCGCTCGTCCCGGGCTCTACCCCGCCCCCGCGTTCGGAGCCCGCTCGTTCACGTATGAATGCTATCCGGAGTTTCTCCGGCCGGATGGGGATAGTAGTGTGGGCTCAGCTGCGAGCCTCCACTTGTCTCGGGGTCCACCCCGTTCCCGCGCTCGGAGCCCGCTCGCGCACGTATACTGGCCAACCACGGTTTCTGCGGCCCGGGGGTGGGGTGTGTGGGGGGGTGCGGGACTGGTAGCGTCAGCTCTGCCGCGAGCCCCTGCCCGTTCCTGGTCCTAGCCCGGTCCCCGCGGTCAGGGCCGGCTTGCGCAGGGCCTGCCCGTTCCTGGCCTCCCGCTTTGTCCCCGTAAGTGGGATTAAAGGCGGGCCCGCAGCTTCCGGACCGCTCTCGCGATCCCCTCTGACCCTCTGGGCTAGACCGATCTCCCACCGGCTTGGCCTCTGCCCACGCCGACAGAACCGCCTTTCAGCGTCCTGCCGCCCCAAAACCTTAAGCAGCCCTCAGCAGAGTAGGAAGGGACCTAATACTCCACACTGTAGGCCTGGGAGCTCCCTCACTTGTTTCACAGCTCAATACTGTCCAAACGCTCTTCTAGGCTCTAGGACTGGAGGCTGGGTCTTGGTTCCTGGGACCCAGGTCCCTCCCTCTCCACCAAACTCTCCTCCCGCCCCGCGGGTCTCTCCAGGCTGCCGTTTGCTCCGGGGAGCTGGGCAGCCCTCTTCGCGTTTTCGCTATTCCTACCAGTCTCAATGTGGCTTCCGCAGTGTTCCTTGGTTGAAGAGTCCACTTAGTTTTGTTCAAAGTTGGTTTATCCAGGTGGTGGTTCTTAAAATTGAGTTGTAATCCACTTTGGTTCTGGGAGTTGGAAGTTCGTACGTCCGCCTACTCCGTCGCCATCTTGCTCCCCGGTCTTTGATTTTTTATTGAAAAGTTTTTGAACAGCTACTCCATATTTGAAATTCTGCAAAGGGAGATTAAAAATGAGTAAGACAAGACTCATTCTCTCCAAAGATATACCATTTAAGGGGAAACAAAGAAAACCATTTCAAGAATTAGGAAATCTGTAATCTTGATGGTAAAAGAGAATTCACTTAGTGCCTTCACTTACATTCATTCATTCGACTGATTGTCTTTTGTGTACAAAGCTGTGTGGGTGGATAACTTTACAGCCATTTTAAACCTTAACTTCATCCTAATCCTGTGAGTTAGGTAGAATTCATGCTCTCATTCTCCTAGGTGAAGGCATGAGGGCCCAGGACAGTTATTAGTCCAAGATCATAAATCCAGAAAGCAAGGAGTCAGATTTGTAGCCGGGCGGTTTTCAAAATCTGATGTCCTTTTCATTACAACATTCATTCTTCTGCTAGATGTTTTACTTATTATTGAATTTTGTTTATTCGGGTCTATTTTAATCTCTAGTGAGTTCATGGTTCATGAGGAATAACTAATCTCATTCACAAATGGCAATGCTGTGGGTTGAGTTATAAAATATTCTTTCATGAGACTGGCCTTTCGGTAAACATTGATTTCTTATAGCATATCATGGTTGTGGTCTCTTAACCAAGTTAAACAGGCCTCTTTCCATGTGTAAATATGTCCTGTAGCCAGATCTGAGCAGGACCTGTCCCATGTTTTTACCCTACTGTTAGGGCTGGCCATCTACTAAACGGACATTATTTTGTACAATTTTTGCAGACTATCACTAGAAAAAGAAATTAATCAAAATGATTGTATACATTTTTTCTTATTTTTATTCATTTCAATGGGGTGACATTAAGAAATCAGGGTACATATGTTCACAGAAAACATCTCCAGGTTATCTTATCATTCAATTATGTTGCACACCCATCACCCAAATTTAAATTGTCCTCTGTCACCTTCTATCTGGTTTTCTTTGTGCCCCTCCCCTCCCCCTTCTCCCTACCTCTCCCCTCTCCCCCCAGCTCATAACCACCACACTCTTGTCCATGTCTCATAGTCTTGCTTTTATGTCCCACATATGTATGAAATCATGCTGTTCTCACTTTTTTCTTCTGTTTTACTTATTTCACTCCGTATAATGTCATCAAGGTCCATCCATTTTGTTGTAAATGATCCGATGTCATCATTTCTTATGGCTGAATAGTATTCCATAGTATATATGTACCAAAGCTTTTTAATCCACTCGTCCTCTGACAGACACTTGGGCTGTTTCCAGATCTTCGCTATTGTGAACAATGCTGCCACGAACATGGGGGCGCATTTCTTCTTTTTGAAGAGTGCTATGGTGTTCTTAGGGTATATTCCTAAAAGTGGATAGCTGGGTCAAAAGGCAGTTTAATTTTTAATTTTTTGAGGAATCTCCATACTGTTTTCCACAGTGGTTGCATCAGTTTGCATTCCCACCAGCAGTGCAGGGGGGTTCCATTTTCTCCACATCCTCGCCAGCACTTGTTCTGTGTTATTTTGCTGATGACTGCCATTCTGAATGGTGTGAGGTGATATCTCATTGTGGTTTTAATTTGCATTTCTCTAATGATTAGTGATGATGAGCATTTTTTCATATGCCTATTGGCCATCTGTATGTCCTCTTTGGAGAAATTTCTATTCATTTCTTTTGCCCACTTTTTGATTGGATTGTTTGTCTTCCTGGTGTTGAGTTTTATAAGTTCTTTATAAATTTTGGTTATTAACCCTTTATCAGACATATTGTCGAATATGTTCTCCCATTGTGTGGTATGTTATGTCTGTTTATTCTGTTCTTATTTTCTTTAGCTGTGCAAAATCTTTTTAGTTTGATATAGTCCCATTTGTTTATCCTGCCTCTTATTTCATTGGCCCGTGGAGATAAATTGGCAAATATATTGCTGCGACAGATGTCGGAGAGCTTGCTGCCTATGTTTTCTTCTAAGGTGCTCATGGTTTCACGGCTTACATTTAAGTCTTTTATCCACTTTGAGTTTGTTTTTGTGAATGGTGTAAGTTGATGGTGTAGTTTCATTTTTTTGCAGGTAGATGTCCAATTTTCCCAACACCATTTGTTAAAGAGGTTGTCTTTAGTCCATTGTATGCTCTTTCCTACTTTGTCAAGTATCAGTTGTCCATAAAGCTGTGGGTTTATTTCTGGGTTCTCTGTTCTGTTCCATTCATCTATGTGCCTGTTCTTATACCAGTACCAGGCTGCCTTGAGTACAATGGCCTTGTAGTATACTTTGATATCCAAAAGTGACACCTCCTGCTTTATTTTTTCTTCTTAAGATTGCTGAGGCTATTCGTGTTCTATTTTGATTCCATATAAATTTTTGGAATATGTGTTCTATATCTTTGAAGTATGTCATTGGTATTTTAATTGGTATTGCATTGAATTTATAAATTGCTTTGGGTAATATAGATATTTTAATGATGTTTATTCTTCCTAACCATGAGCACGGTATATGCTTCCACTTGTTTATATCTTCCTTGATTTCTTTTATCAATGTTTTATAATTTTCCGAATATAAGTCCTTAACTTCCTTGGTTAAATTTACTCCTAGGTACTTAATTTTCTTGGTTGCAATAGTGAAGGGGATTGTTTCCTTAATTTATTTTGCTGACAGTTCATTGTTGGTATATATAAATGCCTCTAATTTCTGAATATTAATTTTATATCCTACCAACCTGCTGAATTCATTTATCAGGTCCAGTAGTTTTTTGACTGAGACTTTAGGGTTTTCTATATACAATATCATATTATCTGTAAATAATGACAGTTTTACTTCTTCTTTTCCAATTTGGATGCCTTTTATTTCTTCTTCTTGTCTGATTGCTGTGGTTAGAACTTCCAGAACTATGTTCAATAAAAGTGGTGAAAGGGGGCACCCCTGCCTGGTTTCTGATCTTAAGGGGATTGCTTTTAATTTTTGCCCATTTAGTATGATGTTTGCTGTGGGTTTGTCATAGATGGCCTTTATCATGTTAAGGAATGTTCCCTGTATTCCCACTTTACTCAGAGTTTTGATCATGAATGGGTGCTGGATTTTATCAAATGCTTTTTCTGAATCTATTGAAATTATCATGTGATTTTTGTCCTTCCTTTTGTTTATGTGATGAATCACATTGATTGTTTAGCGAATATTGAACCAGCCTCTCCAAAATAAATCCCACTTGATCATGGTGTATGATTTTTTTAATATATTGCAGGATCTGATTGGCTAATATTTTGTGGAAGATTTTAGTATCTAAATTCATCAGGGATATTGGCCTATAATTTTCTTTCTTTGTGCTGTCTTTGCCTGGTTTGGGGATCAGAATTATGCTCGCCTCATAAAAGGAGTTTAGAAATTTTCCTTCCTCTTGAATTTTTTGAAATAGCTAGAGGAGGATAGGAGTTAATTCTTCTTTGAATTTTTGGTAGAATTCAATTGTGAAGCCATCTGGCCCAGGACTTTTCTTTGTTGGGAGTTTTTTGATAACTTTTTCAATCTCAATTATTGTAATTGGTCTGTTTAGGTGTTCTGATTCTTTCAGATTGATTTTTGGAAAATTATACGATTCAAGAAATCTGTTCATTTCACGTAGGTTGTCTAATTTTTTGGCATAGAGCTCTTTATAGTATTTTCTTACAATACTTTGAATTTCTGTTGTGTCAGTTATTATTTCTCCACTCTCATTTCTAATTTTATTTATTTGAGTCCTCTCTCTTTTTTTCTTGGTGAGTCTAGTTAAAGGTTCATTGATCTTGTTTACCTTTTCAAAGAACCAGATTCTGGTTTCATTGATCCTCTGTATTGTTTCCTTAGCCTCTATGTCATTTATTTCCACTCTGATCTTTATTATTTCCTTTCTTCTACTAGACCTGGGCTTTAGTTGCTGTTGCTTTTCTACTTCTTTTAGATGCAGGGTCAGGTTGCTTATTTGAGCTTTTTCTAGCTTCTCATGGTATACCTGTAGTGCTATGAACTTCCCTCTCAGTACTGCTTTTGTTGTGTCCTATAAATCTTGAGTTGATGTATGCTCATTATCATTTGTTTCTAGAAACATTTTTATTTCTCCTACGATTTCATTTTTAGTTTATTCGTTATTTAATAACATGCTATT